>JAPVLO010000015.1:7446428-8687500 GCA_027257055.1 Cephalopachus bancanus | reverse complement strand
ATGACTTTTGTTCCCCACGAAAGCGAAGAAATATTGCGTTTAATATGAGAAGTACTGTTCACAGCTTTTCCGTGCCCCTTAAGAAATATTACAGTGCTGATTTACTGGCCCTCTTCTACAGAGTTGGCCTCAAGGCCAGCCGCTGGTGGAGGGGTGGGGATGGGGCAGTGGGGACAGAGGAGGAGGAGGCAGGGTCCCGTGAGCTAAATTGCCTGTTTCCAAAGTTCTCTCTTTGCAGCGGCAAATTTATCAATCTTTTCATCTGACAATACTTTGAAATATGTCATTGTCATCCAGAGTTGTTTGATAGATTATCTGCAGGCACACAGCCTTTTCCAAGGTCAAGTTGAAGATTCTTGTTTGCTGTTTAACTGGGTGGTTTCAAAACTCAGAACAATGCCTGCCTGTTAAATTTTTGCTTGTTCTCATGGGGCATTTGAAAGCAAGTTTTCCTATTGACCAGGTCTCTGGAAATTTCATCCTCTTGAGCTAAATTCAGCAAACAGGACTTGGAAATTAAATCAACAGGAGAAGAAATGAGATTTGGCCTTAGCGTTTGCAAATGCCAATGAGATTAAGCCATCTTTCATATCTTCTCAAAGTGTGTACTAATTTTTCTCTGTGTGTCATGGGCTGGTTACAGTCATACGCCCCATTCAACTTTCTGACTTTATTCCAGTGGGAAGCTGCAAATACACTCCCCTACAGCAGAAAGGCAAAGCGTGGCCACTCTTGTTTTTGCCAGTGTATAACCTGTTGCTCTAAGGACGCTTTAAAATAAAGTCAGTTTCTAAGTCATCATGTTTTAGGGGCATATTTATTTCTGTTTTTAATGGAAAGACTGACTTCACAGTTTTCTCTATATCTGAGATGATTGATTTTTTTTATTCAACTAACTTTTATTTACCTTGCAATAATGTTCTGAACCAATGTGATAAATTACAGATATGCAAATTTCTTTGAATGGTGTTGTAAGTGTGTCTAGCTGGAGCTGAATAACTCCTTGCAAGTCAGGCTGTGCGCGCTCAGGACCCCAGGGAGCTGATCAAAGCACCCATTCTCTTTCATCCCCGGTATTCTCCTCCAAACTATTTCGATACAATATGTTTCCATGATGCACTTAATGTGCTAGGGACATAGAACTCATTACAACCTAGCTAGTTCTGCCGACCTCTTTGTTCCACAGCAGAAAGTCAAAGAAAAAAGGAAAAGCAATGCCAGTTGCCAGCTTTCTAAAATGCTAAAGCATGCGTCATTTTTCACCAGGTCTCGTCTTGATATCCTCAAAAGACAAACTATGAAACCGGCCTCGGCCCTTTCTGGCATTAATTACACTGCTGTCCAGCCGATCTGTTTTTCCTATTATAAGCATTTCTCAGCAGGGATTTTTTTTTTTTTTTTGCAAGACTAATGCAGCTGCAAGTTAAACTATGAATGCATTTTTATCACTATGGAAAAAAAATCACTGAAAAGGCTGCAAAATATACAGCAAAACTTTTGAAGGACTTCTGATGGATAACAGATTTAGGTCAAGACTTGGGGGGTGGTTTGCAACTTCTGTAAACCTGAAATTGACTGAGCGCCTCAGACATTTCCAATGTATCCAAGGTTCTATGGAGACACTTATTGTGCCATTTGAAATTCTGCTTTGATAACCAGATAAATCTTGAAGGTAAAAATTTCTGTTCAAATTCGGAAATGAAACTGTCTGGTACTGCACCCAACCAGGAGGCTGCTTCCAAGGAATTTCCATCCAGGATAATGGCATAGAGAATATAAATTTTATTTCATTTCCTCTGTTTCTTGTAGGGTTGATTGGTTGGTGGAAATGGCTGGCAGCCAGTTCTGGGAAAGATTCCAGACCTGACTCCGATTAACCCTCTCTGGTGAAACTCTGCTGGAAACCAACTCACCAGCAATTGCCATTAATCTACTTACTAATTAAGCCAATTCATTTCTAAAGGAGAAAAATTCCTTTCTTTAGCCAAACTGATGGGAGGAAATTTGAAAGAAGCGCCAAACTGTGTAACTGTAATTCAGCCAAGGACTGCTAAAACAAGGTGTTGATATATAGCAGCAGATTTAAAACAAGTTTCTAGGGCAACACTCCTTTGGAGACGGTGGCATATAGTGCATAGTAGATGAAGCTCGAATAATGCTCCATGGCGCTATGCCACCCCATGTACTTGTGTTGAAAATAACATGTCTCTCTCCAATTAAATCTAGTTCCTTTTACGCACAAATAAATTGCCTCTGTAGCTTTCTTTTGAACTAAAGTATATCAGCTTTATGTGACAGCTACCACAAATATATTTCTTAGGCTTAATAAATAGCTTTTGGAGTTTGTAATTTTCCAAGACACAAACTCTGACAAGGCCTAGCTTGTCTTTAGGGGAACAGAAAGGACCCACCAATGTGAACATTACGCACGGAAGAAATGCAACCTGCACTTTCAAGTAAATAGTACCCGGCATTTCAGCAGAACACTTACACATGAACTGTGATAATTACACATGAATTTTGGTCTTCATACT
The DNA here is from genome assembly GCA_027257055.1 of Cephalopachus bancanus. Classification (NCBI taxonomy): domain Eukaryota; kingdom Metazoa; phylum Chordata; class Mammalia; order Primates; family Tarsiidae; genus Cephalopachus; species Cephalopachus bancanus. Next base: position 8,684,966 of record JAPVLO010000015.1, on the reverse strand, counting down.
TTCCAGGAAGCAAAACTCCAAAGAATGTCCCTACTTACTAAAGAATCGTTTACAGTCTTAAAGATACAGCTAGGTGCCCTATGCCTATGAGATGTGAGTGGACATTTCTGGAGGAGATGTAAAATTCCCTTTACCGGTTTACCTTTATGCGGATTAGTTATTGGGCGGGGAAGCAGCAAATCGGTTTGACTTTGTGTTTTAGAGAGACTGGATCAATGAGAGACAGTCAAACAAGTTTAGTGCTTTAAACTTTTAAAGTCCATTTCTTCCCACCCTTAGGCACCTGGACACGCCTCGGAGCCCAGGAGCGCTGGAAGGGATTTGGCTGCCTCTCGGGGTCTGTATGCCCGGCTCACCCAGCCGGAGAGAGCGCTTTCCCAAAAGGCTTGGAAAGGTGCGCGCAAAAGATCGCAGACCTACTCAAGCGTGATGCTTAGTTCGTATAGATAGTCCCAAGGGATTAAAACTTCCTGGCCCAGGAGGCAGGCCTTACCACGATGGTGAGGCTCTTCTATTCTGTCTCCTGCCCCCTCCCTCCAGCCCCCTGCGCAGCCGGGTTAATCAGTAGTGTCCACAGGACTGTTCTGGGATATCCGTGGCTTCTCCAGAGGCGCGTCTTTTAGGGGTCATGGCATCTTCCCTAAACATGAAGAAAAGTGAATACACACGAACTTTGTTTTACTTACTATACATAAACCACTCTTCACTCTCCCCCTGCAGCGCTTTGCATCATTTCTTAGTGGGTCCTCCCAGGATTGGCCCCACTGGGGACCCCTTCAATAACTTGGAAGAGAGGTGGTGGGGGAGGTAGGTCAGGTGGTCAGATTTTCCTTGGCCTTCGAAACAGCATGTGCCAGTCACGTTTTTCTCTGAGACCGTTCCCCTGTAACCCCAGCCTGTAGAAATGCTCTTTGGTGCCTGTGACTAAGACCAGTCCGTGCCAGTCTGCTGAAAGTCATTGCAAGAGAATTAAAAACAATGGGAAAAGTTGTTTTGTGTTTGGGTCCAGAAATTTAACTAAAATTTTCCTAATATTTAAATCTCCATTTGCATTTCAATCTTCCCTCCATATGAAATATACAATTATGGTTGAGAAAGAAAGAAAATGAAGTTGACACTGGACTTTGAAAATGGGGAATGGGAATATGTTGCCTCTCCCTTCCTCTCTTCCCAGGCTGGGCTCTCTGCCTTGTAGGGAGGGCATTTACCTGGTGTATAAACTGTGAGGAAAGCGTTGGGGGTCTGAGACAGGAAAGCCACAACATGGGATGTGATGTTCCAGCTTTGAAGGCAAACAAAGGCCCTGAGCTAATCCCAGTGAAAGCCAGGAGCGTGGAGAAGGCAACAAAGAATTGCAGCCTGCGGTCACCGGTAGGTGTCAATGTGGACACTTAGAGCCGGGGCAGTGGGAGAGGGGAACACAGAGCCAGGCTGTCATTCCAAAGCTTAACATGAACAAAGATAAAAACGTGACAACCTCCGCTTTCAATGGTTAGGAGGTTCAAAGTGGAGTGCTCGTGAGTCTATCTGGGTCAAGTCTTTTCTGCAGAAGGGCCTTTCTTTTTCTAGATGCCTATCAACCAGGGAAGCCCTGAAAGTCTTTTCCCAAGGTAACTTTTCTTACTCAAAGATTTCTTCAAAGTAAAGTACAATTCCACCCACTGCCTAAAGTGAAAAGATGGAACTTTCAAGATTCCTGGAAAGATTATAAAAGATATTGTTTTCTGCACACCAGAGACTCCAGGTGGTTGCATTCAGCATTTATGAACTTGAACAGGCTACCTAAACTTTTTGGACACAGTTCATGTATTGTTGTGCACATTTTGTGAAAAAAAAATGACATTTACTTTTATGAAACTATGCATACAAGTAGATGAGTCAATAGGTGCCATAGTTTAGAAAATTTTCATTTTGCTAAGAAGTTTCCTAGTAAAATGTTGAAGGAATAGTAGAAACTTGGTGGAGTTAAGTATCTTGAGATTTCAGTTTCACTATTAGAAATGAGCAGACAAGGTATTTACCAACAACTGAATCTTCCCTATAATTTGGGAAAGATAATTGAGAATCTACTACCAATCAACTCATTAACAAAGATTATCTTAGCAAATTAATACATGAACATGATAAGTTATGTTTAACCTAAGAACTCAGATACCTTGTTTTTCTTAAATTCTGCTACTAAAACAAAAATACAAGTAAAACATATCATGTAATAAAATTCGGATTTTCTTTAGTTGAAATAAGTCCCCTAAATAATAAAAAAAAAGGATGTAAATATCCTTAAAAGACTAATGACATTTCACAGGTAATGCAATTTAGAAAGAAACACTTCCATGTTTTCTTTTCCAACAATGTGCATTTTTGTAAACTGCTATAAATTGCAATTCAAAAGCACTGATCTCGCCATCCCCAATCATTTTTTATACTGATCAAATGAATGCAGATACTCCCATTTGGGAGGGGCAACATGACATTTCACTTGGCAGTTCTAAACAGGTCACAGACCTTTCACAGACCCTAAGGCAGTGGGAGGGAGCTCTTTACTAAACCGTGTAACCAAATCAAACCAATGGTTACCCCTTTTCAAAACCAATGGAATGGTTTGCACAATGCTATTCACATAGCAGCACAGAAACTGAAAGGATGGTCATCCAATGGAAATTTCTTTCCTTTTGTTTAAACTTGCACAGCTCAAAAAGTGATACTTGAGGGAAAACAATCACATCTGCTATGATAAAAATCATAAACAATAAACATGCATTTTTTGTTGACACCACAGGACATAGCTGTAACTGTCCATTTGTATGTATATATATGCACATGTATGTATGTATATGTATGTATATTTATTGGAGATGTTGCTTTGTTTGAAACTCCAGCACAAAGACACAACATGGCTGCCCTGGAGATGACCTATTGCTTTCAAGTTGCTTGAACACATCAGAATTTCCATTGTTAAGGTTGATTAATTGAAACTGATAAGTTACCATGAATAAAGATTGTTTTTCTGTTTAATGTGGTGGGCCTGATTTGGTAAATGCCTCATTCATGTGGCTTTGCAGTGCAGCATATGGGTAAGAGTCATTCAGTATCACAAACATATACAATTTATTATGCTTGTATGGGCACAGCCAAAAGGCCTTTTTATTTTAATGACAAAGTTTCAATGAAAAATTTTAAAGAGTCACTAGTAACATGAAGTGTGATTTCTGTAATTCACTCTTAAAGTTTCTGGTTTCTATGGATAATTTAAAATATATAATATTTAACTACAGTAAAAAAGAGATGTATATATTCAAATTATGCCTTAGCATTAGTCATTGGAAATAAGGCAGAATTTATCTTACATGTTAGCAGACACATATGAAGACAAAGCAGTCATCTGATGCCCCCTTGCATGCCATACTATTGATAAAGTTACCATAAATGTTTTACTGAGATGCCACTAATGAAAACCCACTGTGGCCAGTTTAAAAAAAAATGCAAAGGCAACTGCTTGGTAAAAAGCTATGTCAATTTCCTGAAGTCTTTTTTTTTTTTTTCTTAATTAATAAAATCAGAAGACAGTATTTTCAAACTAATTCAGAGGCTGTCACATGAAAAAACTGTGGACTTAACTTTTTCACAATTTGATTACCATTAACTTCCTTTACTCACCACTTTAAAAAGAGTTAACTACATTAAAAAAACTATTACAAATATTTACCAATAAAGATAAGGCTGCTAATTCTTTGTAATGATGTATAGAAAAAAAAAAAATTTTTTTTACCTTTTTCATTTAGGCTGCTCAGGTAATTACCAGAAAAAGAGTATTAATGAAAAATATGAAAGACATGCTAATGAACTAAAGAATTGACTGTATCAAACCATCAAAGAGATAGTTACCGTATTCAGCCTTTAATGTCTCATCAAATAAATTCTCTGGTCATTCATGTCCATGAAACAGTTCAAGTTCACCCAACATTTCTCAATTAAATCAGATGGGTAATCTCAGTTCAGCTCTTCTGGAGAGTAATAAACCACATCGGTCACAGTTGACCACAGCTAGTATGTGTTTTATAAAGGACTGGATGTCCATTGGAAAGCTAATCAGTACACCGTCACTTGTAAAATTCCCTCCTGCATTTTGAAGTGATAATCTGTATCTAATTTTTAAAGAAAAATTTACTCTCCTTTCACTCTTCTGAGGCCAATTTCTTTTCTGAGCCTGAATAGAGATCATTGGTGAAACAGTACCAAATAGCTCTGGTATGTGTACAACAAAAACCCACCTCTTTGTAGAACACAACAAATTATGCAATGTTCACAGATGTGCTTCACATTGTGCCTATTGTGAGAAAATGGAGGCCCAACTCTGTTCCCCACCCCCCTCTTTATGAAAGACTGGGCTCCCAATGCAATCTGCTCTAATCCTAAAGAAAAATAAATATACTTATGGAAGCTTTAGACAGTTATTTCTAAAGGGATTTTCACCTGACTTTTGGTCTATGCAAGTTTTGCAAGTATGAATTTGAAGTTACTAAGCAGGTGTTGGTTTCTATGGACAAGTGAACAACTTGGGGCCTAAAGATTAAAATGTAACTTACCTTTGACATTTAGCTATTTAGTGGAAATGCTGTTATCACACAATTTTATGCTTGAACTTATTGATTACCAAAGATATATGTAATATGTCAATTACAAGTTTTAAGATATACAAATTAAAAGTGTTTAAAATTTTGTTTCTATATCTTGGTTTTTGATTATTCTTATGGGGAGGAGGCTATTAATAATAATCCTAACAAGGTAACAATTTCTTAAAAAACCATGAAAAATGCAGCGGGGCCTTCTGAGGCTCACCCTCCCTCATGGGACTCCCCAATTCCTGGTCTGACTTTTCTTGAATGTGTTAGTCTTTGAGGAATTCTCTTAGAATATAAATTCCAAGCATGGAGAAAGATCCCTGTATTCTCCCAAGCATGGAGAAAGATCCCAGTGTCTAGCCTGGTGCTTTGCTTGTAAGGGATGTTCATAAAGCCTGTGGAATGGGCGAATGAATGAATGTGCGGACAGATTAACAAAGAGAAGGTGAATCTTAGAAGGCTAAGTAGCGTGGCCCCTTTGGGATCCACAGCCTTTGCAGTTCCCTCCCACATTGACTCTGGTCCTCACTGTGCAACTTGCTGTGGCTAATGGGACAAGAGCAAATGTGACCCCAGCAGAGCTATCTTTGTGGATTGGAGCTTGCTCTCTCTTGCTGCTCTGGAGAATCTGAGACCACTATGGGAGCAAGCTGGGTTTCGCCTACTTGATTACAAGAGACATGAGGTCTAGTTACCCCTACCATCCCTGCAGACAGCCAGTAGTATCAGGCAATTGAAGACTGTTTGAGCACAGACTATTAGCCTATGAAGACCAGGCAGAAGACCTACCACCTAGGTGGAAGCATGCATACAGGCACAGAAGCATGAAGTGGCATGAAACTGCCAGGAACTCCAAGTTATTTATTATGACCAGGTTACTCATATAGGAGAGTGTCAGGGGTTATGAATGGTCTCCTAGGCTAGACTGAAGAACTTCACTTTATCTTGAGAGCCAAAGAGATTGATTTAAGGATTAAACAGGGGAATGACAAAGTGTGAAAAAGTGAACCAAAGAATGAAATCTTTAGTGACACCAACATTTAAACCTCAGAATAGAAGAACTGAGTAACTGGGAAAGACTGAGAAGGATGCTCTGAGAAATATGAGAACAATGACAGGTCGGTGTCTTGGAAGACAAGAGGAGAGCATTTCAAGAACAAAGGGTACAAAGTTTCAGTTACGTGAGATGAATAGATTCTGGAGACCTAATGTACAGCAGAGTAACTATAGTTAATAAGATTGCATTGTATACTTGAAATTTGCTAAGAGCGTAGGTAGCTCTCAAGTGTTCTCACCATGAAAGAAGAAGGAGGAAGAGGGAGAGAAGAAGAAAATTTTAATTAGCTTGGTGGTGGTGATCATTTCTTGTAAATATGTATACTTTTTGTCAATAAAGCTGTTTTAAAAAAAGAATTAAAGATGCTCAATAGTAACAAAATCCTTTGGTGAGGTCAAGTGAGATGAGGACTAGAAATTATATGTGGCATTTGGTGGATCCTGGTGACCTAGGGGACAGCCGTGCCAACGGGCAGTAGAGCAAGAAGGCAGGTGGAGGAAACTAGAGCCATAGCGGTGGATAAAGCAGGTTCAGTCTCTCTCAGGAGGGTTCGTGATAAAGGGAAGGAGGGGCAGAGGTAGTTGCTTGAAGAGGAAGGGAAGGACGAGTAAGAAGAGGAGGCATGGGCATGTTTACAGGGCATGGTGATGCTGCTTTAGTCTGAAGACAAATAGTGATGTGTGAGACAGTAACTTATGTTAATAAAATGATGAGTTTGAAAGGAGTGAATTTCAGATTCAGTTTTATCAAACATTTGTCAATCACTTACTAACTTCTAGGAAAACGGAAGACACACAAGCCTATCACATTTGATTCTTCAATTCTAGAACATATTTTGAAGCTTGGAAGAAGTAACTTTCCAACTGATCAAGGGAAAGTGTCTTCTTTATGGTGAGCACTAAATAGCAAAACTCCTTCACCTAAGTTGTAATACATAAGGTCATTGAACTCATTTGGGATAGAAAGTGTCTATTTAATGCGATGCCATGGAAGTTACTATTAAATTTAAATAGTTAAATTGCTATCTGGTATTTACTTCCAAGGGCCACCATAACAAAGTAACACAAACTGGGTGGCTTAAACAAGTAGAAATTTATTTGTTCATAGTTTTGGAGGTTGAGTCTGAAATAAAGGAATCTGAGATAGGTAGGGTCATGTTCCCCTGAGACTCTAGGTGGAATACTTCTTTGCCCTTCCCTAGACTCTGATTGTGGCCATTGGTCCTTGGTGTTTGTTGGCTTGTAGCTGCATCACTCCAAGCTCTGTTTCTGTCATCACATGGTGTTCTTCCTGCATGCCTCTACCTTCACATGACATTTTTCTCTTATGATACTAATTATAGTAAATTAGAGCCTATCCTAATTACTTCATGGTAATAACCTCATCATAGCTTAATTCCATCTGCAGAGACCCTATTTCTAAATAAGATTACATTCACATGAACCTGTTGTTAAGAGTTTCAACATATTTTTTTGGTGGTGGTGGGGGATCAGGGCACATGATTAAACCTATTACACATGCTTTTCCAGAAAAGACAACTTATTGCCTAGGTCATAGACAGACAGAACAATAGAAGAAGGACTTTTATGAAGATATAATAGAAATTTTTAAAGTGTCTTTTAAAAAAAATCTGATAGATATTGAATGTATGCTTTTGATACACAGGATAACAATAACAGTGGCAGCTGCTTATGAAGATAAAGTATTCTCAGAATAGACTCTGTAGGTAGGATATGCAAACATGAAGAGACCTGGTTTGAACAAATAGAATTTTTAGAGAGCTAGGGAAAGGGTGTATATGGTATACGAGTTCACTGTTTAGGATTTTATATGGGCATGATAGACACAGTCTATCATGTATCAGAAAAATAAAAAGATATACTGGGAAAAACAAGATCAACATTTTTCTGGTAAAGAAATGTGAAGTAATAGGCAATCTGTTATGAATTGAATTGTGTGCCCCGCCCCCCAACAAAGATGTTGAAGTCCTAATCCTCAGCATCTATAAAAGTGACCTTATTTGGAAAAAGGATCCTTTTAGATGATCAAGTTAAGATGACGTTATTAGGTGGACCCTAATCCAGTATGTCTGTGTCCTTATGAAAAGAAGAAATTTGAGCATAGATAAAGACACAAGTAGAGGAAGGTGATATGAAGACACAGAGAGGACATCATCCACAAGTAAAGAAACACTCGGGGCTACCCAAAGCCGGCAGACAGTCATGGGACAGATTCTTGCTCACAGTCCTCAGGATAAACTAACCCTCCTGACACCTCACTTTCAGACTCCCAGCCTCCAGAACAGTGAGACAATCAATTTCTGTGGTTAAAGTCACTCAGTGTGTGGTACTTTGTTATGGCAGCCTTAGTAAAGGAATACACAGCCCAAACCACAGGCCTCTTGGGTTTCAGCTGCAGAAACTCATACTGACAATCAGGAATAAAGCTTGTATTTGGTAACTGAGGCTAAATGTGCTCCATGCTGAGTGAAAGAACAAATTCACTACTTGAAGCCAGAAGCTTTAATGAAAGAAAGTTGGAAAAAAAGCGGTTTCTAACTTGGAGCTATGACTTTATAGAAAACTATAAGCCTAGGGAATCTACAGGGCAAAATTGTACTTCACACAGAGAAAGTGAGCTGACACACCAGCTGGTTTGCAGATTTCAGAAGCTCTTGTGTCATAGCAAAGCAGGCACACTGAAACTTATAAGAACTGGCTGTGAACGGAGTAAAAAAGTCATGAGAAGCAGTCACATAAATATATCCAGGAAATATTATATGAGGTGGGGGGGAGAGAGAGAGAGAGAAAGAGAAAGAGATAGTCTGACTGGAGCCTGCTAACCAAAGCTCCAAAAGAAAAAGAATGCTAGGCAAGACAAAAGCAAGATAAACAGATAAACTATCATAGCATAAATTCACTACAGATAAATTTAAGTTGATAAAAAATTCTCACAAGATTTAAAAATTTGTGTTTAGTATGTTCAAAGGGAAAATTGATAATGTCTATTAAAAAGGAAAAACAAAATATGATACAAAATAGGCCACAATTGGGTAAGACGTGAAGGCTCGTGCCTATACGCCTATAATCCCATGACTTTGGGAGGCCAAGGTGGGAGGATTGCTTGAGCCTAGGAGTTTGAGATCAGCTTGGGTAACATAACAAGACCTCTTTGCCACACACACACACACACACGCGCACACACACACACACACACACACACACACACACACACAAGCCGGGTGTGGTGGCATACTCCTGTGGTTGCAAGTAGACGGTTAAAGAAGGACACTGCATGCAGGACATTGAAGTGGGAGGATCACTGAGCCCAAAATGTTGAGTCGGTGGTGAGCCATAATTATGCCAAGGTACTACTCCAGCCTGGGAGACTGTGATCCCCCCAAAAAAGAGAAAAGAAAGTAAGAAAAAAGCCAGAATAAAATAAGAACAAGCAGTTATGTTAAAAAACAAATAAAAATCTTAAAAAAATAAAAATTATTAAAATAAAACACTAAAACATGGGATAAACTGGTATAGCTGAAGTGAGAATTAGAAAATTGGAAGGTAGCATTGAAAAATTCACAAATATGTGCAAGAAAAATAATCATGAAAAGGTAGAGTAGAGGTATGGAGAATAAGCAGAGAGTTGTGTCAGAATAAAATAATGCAGATAATGTTGCACAAGCAATATTTAAAAAGGTAGTAGCTGAGAAATTACTACAAGTAAAGAAAAACAAATTTCTACAGGTAAAGAAACACATGAATTATCACATCCAAATTGTACTCTGAATATTGATAAAGATAGATACATCATTGAATACATTGTAGTAATATTACACATCATCAAGAATAAATAATAAAAGCTAAAGAAAACCAAAAAATGACTACAAAAAATCAACAAATTGACACCATACTTCTCATACTCCTAAGTATCAGTTCTAAGATGATGATACAATAACAAAATATGAAGAAAAAAATAACTGCCAACCTAGAATTTCATACCTTGCTAAACTATGATCAGGAGTGAAGTAAAAATTAAGAGAATTAGAATTTATTGTCAATAGACCTTCACAAAACAAATTATTGAAGTAATGATACTTTTTAACATACACATATACTAGAATATACACATCTATAAACATACACACTAAAATAAAAGAAACACATTTTGGAGCTTTCAAACCAGCAGAGAGGGAAACAAGGGAATGTAGAAAATGTTTTCAACCCAAATGAAAGCAAGAAAGAATAGAAAGCAAAGCAAAATATCAGAAAATACAAAGGTAAGATGATAGAAATAAGTCCAAATGTGTCAGTAATTACAACTGTTGCAAACAATAAATTCATCTGTTAAAAAAGTAGACATTTCAAAGAGAACTAAAAAGGCAAAGATCCAATTTTAAGTTGCTTGAAAGAAAAATCTAATAATAAAGAATCATAAAAATATTGAAAAAAGGTAGAAGAGATAAAATGCAAGTAGTAATAATAAGAAAGCTATTATAATGTTATTTATATAAGGCAAACTAGATTTTAAGATGGCAAATAATTAGGGTTAAAGAAGGACACTGCATGCAACAATCACCAAGTAAACAGTATAATACATTAGGATGCATTTAATATAGGCTTAAAATATATAATACAAAATTGACAGAATTACTAAGAGAAGTTGAAACCGGAAGTGCTCTTGGTCCTTAAGTTTCTGTAAGTCTTTCTGGAACAATTATTATTCCTTTTCTCTAAACTTGGAAGCCAAAACAGGAAGCCAATTTATGACCTCTTTGCTTAGTTGAATGCATTATAAGCAGTTCAGAGTCTATAGGGGAGGGTGATTAGGTGATGATTAGATGAAATTAAAGAAATTCATCATTTAAAGCTTGTTGGTAGGCTGTAGTAAACATGTTGGATTAACAATATATTACATTATTTGAATTATGATTATTATTAATGATACCAAAGAGTGTGAGTAATTTATATTTTTCTATGTTTGGAAATGTTTAAAAGAAGATTTGTATAATGAAGCTTTATGCAAGGAGAGAAGTGTGTGATATGAGTTTAAATCCTAGATTCCTATTGCAAAACCCTCTACTTTTTGAAAACTTTAGCAGCAAGGAATTTCTCTTTTCTGGGCCTCTGTATGATGGAGGAGCTCTTTCCATGGTGCTTGCTTGTATGGGTAAAATTTGTTCTACAGGTGCTTGCACTGGGTACAAAAGGAATCCTTCAGCAACCATAGCGCTAGCTGCCTCCCCAGGATGGACTTAATAGCAAATATCTACTAGCTTAGAGAGCAGCAGCCTTTAAAGATATCCACATTTAAACAACTAATTAGATCTGTTACATTGTTGAAAGTTCCAACCCAAACAGTAAATTATTTCTAAAATATCTTCAGGTACCCATGATTTATCATGAAAAATATGGATTAATAAATTTGGACTCTATGGATGGTTTGAAATTTTAATTAGGAAGTTTGTTTATCTATAGAATTTCATTGCCCAAAAATGCAGTTGAGGATTTTTTATCCAAAGTTGACTTTCTCTAGCCAGGCAATCATTTTCAAAGGTCCATTTGAAGTAACACAAATAAACAAAGAGCCGAGTATCACAGTTCTCCCTCATAAGCAGACCTTGAACTATTGTAATACAATTAGAAAAGGATTGGCAATAGCAGGAAACTGCCAGGGGAGGGTGAAGGTGGGATTGGTAGTAGTGGGAAACTGCCAGGGCAACGAGACCTCATCTCTACAATAAATCAAAAAATCAGCCGGGTGTGGTAGCGTGCGCCTGTAGTTCCAGCTACTTGAAAGGCTGAGGTGGGAGGATGGTCAGAGCCCAGCAGGTCGAGGCTGCAGTGGCCGGGAGCGGCCACTGCACTCCAGTCTGGGTGACAGAGTGAGACTCCAACTCAAAAAACAAAACAAACAAACAAGCAAAAACATTTTTATTTTAAAGATGTGGGATACAATTCAGGGTTAGGTATACAAATGATCATTGTACAGGTAAAGTTTGGGCCTCACTTTGGTCCTCTCTTCACCTGGTTTGAGATCAGGTACCCTTATTGATAAGGTGTGCCACCCCACTCCCTGGTAGTTTCCCTCTACTGCCAATCCCTTTATTATAGCATTATAATAATTGTTCAGGATCCACCTATGAGTGGAACATGTGGTACTCAGTTCTTTGCTCTGTGATAGATCACTGAGTATTATAGACTCTAAGTCCATCCAAGTTGCTGAGAAGTTCATAATTTTGTCCTTATTCACGGCTGCATAATATTCCATTATGTGTAACACTGCATTTTCAAAGAATGGATTAACTTTCCCTTTTTCATTTTTCATGTTGTTCAATCCTCTGTCTGACCTATGGACAGAATTTCAGTTAGATAGAGAATCCCTGATTTTTGTCATACTTCTGTAATCCAATTGGTCAGCCTGACTCTTTTCTATGGCATTGAGAAGCCACTATATCTGGAAGGATAAATTAAGAGACAATATTCCAGGTTTTAATTTGTCATCTAACATGCTAAATTCTGTGTCTCAAGTAGAAAATATATCTAGAATAAATGTATAAAAAGCAAGGGAAATTCCTAAGGAAAGTTATTCAAGAATTAGCCCAAATCTCAAGGACAAGGATGACATATACAACCTAGGAATGTGATATTTGAATAAAAGGTAGTTGATGGCAATAAGGAAAGTAGTAGAAAAGTTGGTGGCAGCGACATCATTAATATTTACAGACCCTGTAATATGTTATATTAATATTTAGTAAATCAGTTAGTCCTAGTACTTAATTCATCATTCTTCATTAATTCTTCTAACATTTTTTATAGCCATCTATTACTTGCTATATTATGTTATCTATTTTTATATAATAGTAATATAAAATATCCATTTGTATATTAATTGAAAACCTTACCAAATTACATTAATTATAGCTTTCAATCTAGGAACAGTATATAAAACAATGATAAGACCTATGCTTAAAATTTCTTTTTATCTTTTATTAAGTTCTGATTTCTTGTGTGATTTTAAAAATGATTTTTGTATTTAAAACAACAACAGGAACAACTGAACTCCACTTGTAATTAATATTTATTTTTATAAACTTATGGAAAATATACTTATTAAAAATACTCAAATCCAAAATTTCAAAGGGAAAAAAATTATTAAATTATGTCAAATACTATGTTGCGATTGTTATGTTCATTAAAATGACCTTTTGGATGTTTCTTCCCTAGAAATCACAGAGAATTAACAACACAATGTAATCTAGGTTTAAGTTTGGGCTTCTCCTGTGTTTCAGATACTGATGTTTGAGCTTTCTCTTCCTGACAAGCCACTTAAAGAGTCACTGTTACTTTGAGGCGTTATCTATGAGATTCGTGTCTTTGGGGCTCATTAAGAACATTTCCAAAGATTACAATGTCAATAGCACCTAATTACTGGACTGTGAGAAAGGTCTTCTTGAGTACATAAAATCTGCGACAGTGCACACTACACAATGGGCGACTCAGATCCCAAATTTTATCACAGGTAAGTAGCAAACAAATTAATAATGTTACCTGCACTCTCTTGGGATAATTACTACTGCATAAAAACTGCTTTGAAATTTTGGAGATAGTATTGTACCTCATATTAAAATTCCCTTATATTATCAACAATTAATCTCTTAAATTTTCTATGTTGCATGCACAACTCTCTGTTGATCTGTTTAGAATTTTTAGAACTTGCAACAAAACAAGGAATAATTTTCAATCTGCCTAGGAAGGACATATCTCCTGATATAACATCATTTTAAATTATATTTTATTTCACTATTTTCAAAATATCTACTGTATGTTTTGATGTTAATGCTCGATTTTATTTTTAGTTGTGCCTGAAAGAAAGTTACTAAAGAAGCAATTCACTAGCCTACTGCTTAGGGCATTATTGCTTTTGTGTAGTGGCTTCAGGAGGACAAGTAGAGAGCAGGATTAACTAGGCACGTCACATATCATCTCACTTAATCCTTATAATAAACCTACAAAGTGAGGTTGCTATCTCTGTTTTACATAGCACGGGGAATGGAGAGGAAGTAGTTAACAGAGCTTCGAACCAAAGTCTGTCAGCCCCCAAATCCCATGCTCTATCTCAGATCATGGATTTTCCCATTGTGTGTTGTTGAAAACAGGACATTTCCCACATTGTCATGCATGAGTCTTGGGGCAAGTCATTATAGCTGAGTGAGGGCCATTGGGTCACATTGTCTGGATTTGAGTCCAACTGTTCCACTTGTTTGTGGTATAGACCTGACAGTTTACAAACCTCTCTGTATTATTCACTGGTCTCATCTGTAAATGAAGAAAGGCAAGAGTACCTATCTCACAGAGCTTTTGTGAGGATTGTAGTTAAAACTTAAAGGACATTTAGAATATTAGATCTTCTAAAATGCTAGCTTTATATATTTTTGAAAAGTATTTTGTGGTGTAAAAGAACCTCAATCTTTGATGTAACAGAAGATGCTGTAACAGGAGGATAGTATTTAATAAAATATTTTAAAAATTAATATTTTGTTTACATAGTTTTAAAAATGTAATGCAGTAAAACAGTGACTTTGAAGTGTTAAATTTGGAGGATTGGGCATGGTGGCTCACACTTGTAATCCCAAAACTTTGGGAGGCCGAGGCAGGAGGAATACTTGAAGCCAGGAGTTCAAGACCAGACTGGGCAACATAGAGAGACCCCCATCTCTATTTAAAAAATTAAAAATAAAAGAGTTCTATTTGGGGTCTGTTACCAGATAAGTTACAGTAAACTACCATGTTACATGTAGCTAATGCCTCTTTCCTAGGTATTTGTGAATTAGTACTTGCAAGTGTTAATAGTGTATTGAGCTATTTCCTGGGAGCCTGAATTACCTTGGGGCTTGGAATGATTTGTTTGGTGAAGACAATTTGACTCTTTAATTATCTAGTGTGAATACCACCTGCAAGACTAAAGATTGCTCTTTCTAGTGAGAAGATTAATTAACTCCCAGATTAGTTCATTAGTAATTCAACTTTCCTCCTGGTAGTCATTTATTTGTTTCTATTCAATCAAAGCAGAAAATTTATTTCTGATAAATATTTTGGACTAACTAGAACCAACTAATCAGAAACGTTTGTTAACTGGATTATACCCTAACACTATATTCCGAGGGAAGAACATGACATGTTAAAGTTGTATCAGAGATTTAATAGAAAAACATTCAAAGTTATGTTCAGAGGCATTGAGTGCGAACATTTTCATCAATGCCACCTCTACAATGTAGATTAGTCTTCAGAATGATAAGCTTTATAGCACATTGTAAAACTATGAATCATAAATAGCATTTATATTCAATTTTATTAGTAAGGCAAAAACTGAGCTAATCAATTTTAGGAAGATTTTCAGTAGACATAGTGAAAATAACTCCATCTTTTGCATTTTTGGGGCTAAAGAAAAGAAATGATATGCTTATTTTAGTGGGGGCTGTCTTGCATGCCATCAAAGTTTATTTGTGTTACTTCAAATGGACCTTTGAAAATGGTTGCCTGGCTAGAGAAAGTCAACTTTGGATAAAAAATCCTCAACTGCATTTTTGGGCAATGAAATTCTATGGATAAACAAACTTCCTAATTAAAATTTCAAACCATCCATAGAGTCCAAATTTATTAATCCATATTTTTCATGATAAATCATGGGTACCTGAAGATATTTTAGAAATAATTTACTGTTTGGGTTGGAACTTTCAACAATGTAACAGATCTAATTAGTTGTTTAAATGTGGATATCTTTAAAGGCTGCTGCTCTCTAAGCTAGTAGATATTTGCTATTAAGTCCATCCTGGGGAGGCAGCTAGCGCTATGGTTGCTGAAGGATTCCTTTTGTACCCAGTGCAAGCACCTGTAGAACAAATTTTACCCATACAAGCAAGCACCATGGAAAGAGCTCCTCCATCATACAGAGGCCCAGAAAAGAGAAATTCCTTGCTGCTAAAGTTTTCAAAAAGTAGAGGGTTTTACAATTAGGAATCTAGGATTTAAACTCATATCACACACTTCTCTCCTTGCATAAAGCTTCATTATACAAGTCTTCTTTTAAACATTTCCAAACATAGAAAAATATAAATTACTCACACTCTTTGGTATCATTAATAATAATCATAATTCAAATAATGTAATATATTGTTAATCCAACATGTTTACTACAGCCTACCAACAAGCTTTAAATGATGAATTTCTTTCATTTCATCTAATCATCACCTAATCACCCTCCCCTATAGACTCTGAACTGCTTATAATGCATTCAACTAAGCAAAGAGGTCATAAATTGGCTTCCTGTTTTGGCTTCCAAGTTTAGAGAAAAGGAATAATAATTGTTCCAGAAAGACTTACAGAAACTTAAGGACCAAGAGCACTTCCGGTTTCAAAAGAGTCCAATTGAGAAGCCTTTAAGGAATGATGGGAGGTAAAGTTTTCTAGAAATAGTTGTATCTTTATTTTAATTGTTACCTTGGAAAAAGCAGGAATTTCACAGGAGCTTCAGGTTTGTTGGCAGTTTAATAAAGATAAATGGAATTTCAACTAAGACAATTCTGGTTTTGAAGTATGACTAAATTGATTTTCAATGAGCAGCAATTGGTGTTCAGAAATACATATATCCTTTTATTCAGCTTTTTCTGTGCATTAGTTTTAGAAACTATCTGAAAAAATGTCACACATTCATTCAAAATACCAAATACCTCAGGGTAGAAAAGCAAAGCAAAGTTAATCTAGACAAATAACCCATTCTCTGTGTGAATCTCCTTTCCAACAATAAAGATTCTTACCTTTATTGAGGGGATGCCTGGTCACTGACTGCAGCCCCACTCTTGTCTACCTGTAGTTGAAAAAAAAGTTTCATTACTGAAGTTGAATATCAACTGATTATATATTTAATAGACAAAATATAAGATACCTACTGAAGGTGCATGATGACTTGAAGAAGATGCAGTATCTGTCAAGTTCATTGTAGACTGCACAAATAAAGGTTTTACTTTCTGAGAGACACAAAAGGTATGTACTGTGTTAACAAGAGGAGATAATAGTCAAATCAAATGGTTGTAAATGTTTTCCAACCCTCAGTTAACCAAGATATAAAAACTATGCTTATCATTTATTTGCTAAAATGTGGCTGGGGAAATTCTTTCCTTTACACCAATGAGATAAAGCCCCTTCCTCCTTCAGCACACTTGAAGAGAAAACTCAAGAAAAATGTTTTCCTCAGTATCTCTTCTGATTCTACTTCCTTTGAATTGTCCCTACAATTTGAGATTGACTACTTGTATCTGGTCAGAACCACATGGTTATTCCGAGCACTTCCTAGCTAATAGAAGCTATAGCAAAGGTGTTCTGAGTCCCAAGAACTGAATGGTGAAACTAACAAAAGCATCTCTTCTAGGAGTTCAGAAGCAGCAGCGTGCAGGCAGAGTTGTCACCAACATTATGTATTGTAAAGTAAATCATGGCATTAAAACTGTGTCCATGAAAAGCACCAAAGGTTCACTAAGCATGCTTTCCAAAAAGAAACCCAGGACCATGGATGAGCCTGGGGATTTATGTTAATTATTCCCAGTTCAACACTTTTCTCTTGTTGGTCTGTATGTATGTAAATTGTATATGAATGCACATATGTATATTTGCGAGTATGCTTCAAAGCCTGTTCCCACTCCCTTTTTGGTTCCTCCCCAAAGAAATTATGTAAATATTTTGTGTGTATTTTTTATTTGAATACCTTCCTGCAAAAATATGAAGTTTGTGCATGTATTTTAATTTATGCTAATGGTATTTCATAATATCCTATTTCACTGATTCTAAGACACAGCCTTCTGATATTCTCACATGCCTAAATTGAGAGGCATCTTACGATAGATGAAGTCGTCCAGTACACTTGGCAACACTTTTTTCTTTTAGTGACTTATAAAATCTTGACCCAGTGTTGAGTACATCTCAGATTCAAAGTAAAAAGCAGTATCTTGTGTGTTCCCTACTCTTTTCACTAAATGTTGTTTTTAAGATCCATTCATCTTGCTATGAGTAACTAAAACCCATAGCTTCTGAGTACTGCATAGTACTCTTGGCAGGCATCTTCCCCATTTTGCCAATCTCTTCTCCCAAGGTGGTTCACCCCACCATCATCTCTTACTTACATCACTACAATTGCTTCCTAAAATTTTCCTTTGTTCCATTATCCTTTCATAGTATAGCTGCCAATGTTGTTCCTTTAAAATGTTAGGTGAGATTGTTTTGTTCCTTTGCTCAAAACTCTGAAAGGCCTCCAGTCTTACTCAGAATTAAAAAAAATCAAAGTCCTTTTACCCTCTCTCCTAGCTCACTCTGGTCTAGCCATATGGGATGCCTTGTTTTTCAAACATGCCAGGTACACTTCTACTTCAGAGGCTTCTGGTGATCCTTCACCTGTCTAGAATTCTTCTCCTAGATATTCACATGACCCCTGCCCTCATTACCTTCATATAGTTTATGAAAATGGTAAAAGAAGTCAGTGTTAATGGATGCTTACTGGAAATTTAAGTTCTAATATATTCTATGGATTCATACCTTCAAGCAGTGGGTATAGAAGAAGACACAATCTCTTTATGACAGTGCTAAAAAAAAAAAGTAAAATCCTGCTAAAATTGAGGTCAGGAGTAGATGTTGTGCACATCAACCTGCTTTCCAACTGTGTGAAAGGAATATTTGAGCAATACACAAGATAATGCGGTTAAATAACACTGGTTTTCAACATATCTCATTCTGTCAAGAATGAGAGAAGAGTAAATAAAACAGGGACTATGAAAAAATTATGGAATCAGTTAAAGAAAACAGTATCCTGAAATCAGAGGAAGCACATACTTCTAAAAATAATCTATTGTGAGAGCTAGATGAAAACTTCGTGAAGTCTTTTGTCCAGGACAATGAAGTACAAGAATATATGGTTTCTAGGAAACATAGGCAGAAGACTCTGAAAATGAATAGGCCAAAATGAAATATAAAGGGAAAAAATATATAAAGGAGTTAAGGACACAGTGTGGAAAAATTACTAGTGAATAAGACACAAGAGCAGAATTTAAATAAGACTGTCAGACAAATAAAGCAAGGTCACTCATATCTAAGACTAAGAGAAGATGGAGACATGGGACTTCCATCCTGGAGCTCCCATTCCTTTTGAGGGCATTGCCAACCTTAATGAATATGTGTAGGAGTTGTCAAAGGTTCCTGTGACTCAGAAGTAGAGGAAATATATCCCAGGGGCCACCTAAGGTGTGTAGGTTAAAAAGACACCCCCACCCCACTATAAGCCTGTGACCAGGCAATAACCACAGTAAAGGTTAAATACAACCTTAAGTAAGGCTCTCCCTAGCAGTTTGCAAGGAAAATTCCTGTTTCCAAGATTGGCCACCAGTTGAAGAAAATTTTTAAAAAAATCTCTCCTATAAATTCCTAACTATTATCAGCTCATGCTATCTGCACACTGAATTCACAATTTTGGTCTGAAAAACCATATGCTAAAACCATATTCTTACTTAGCTCCAGAATGATGGAAATCATGGCAACTGAAAGAAGCACATTTAAATCTCTTGTGGAAGAACTCTTCTTTAGCCAAAGCCTCAAATAATTGTTATAAATAAGGTTCCAAAGAAAGTGAACAGCTCATTGTCAAAAATCTGTACATACATCATGAATGGTGGCTAGCGGAAACAAAAGATGGTGAAATTGTACTCTCTAAAACATCAAATATAGGGATTCTCAGTTATAGGATATAAAATAAATATGTTTAGATAAATAAATAATTGAAGATTGATGATGAATAATTTGTATACAGATTTGAAAAAGAACTCCCCAAAACTTATTTGTGTATTTCTTAAAAATGATAAATAGCCGGGCACGATGGCCCAAGCCAGCACTTGGAAGTCAGAGGCGAGAAGACAGCCTGAGCCCAGGGGTTCAAGACCAGCTTGGGCAACTTGGTGAGACCTTGTCTCTATAATAAATCGAAGAATTAGCTGGGTGTGGTAGCGTGCGCCTGTAGTTCCAGCTACTTGGAAGGTTGAGGTGGAAGGATCACCTGAGCCCAACAGGTAGAGGCTGCAGTGGCCATGAGTGTGCCACTGCACTCCAGTCTGGGTGACAGAGTGAGATTCCAACTCAAATAGATAAATAAATAAGTACAATAATTGAATTAAAATCCAGAGGACAGTTAACAAAAACAAACAAACAAAAAAATCTTAGTAAATGGAGAGAATGGAATATAGTATTATGAATGCAGCTAGAGAGACAAAGTGATATCAAATATAAAACAAAGAACAAGAAAGATAGAAGATAGAGGAACAAGATATAATATACATTTAATTGGAGTTTCAGAAGAGAGGGAAGAAGAGGGCTATAGCAAAATATAAAGGAATAAGGACTGAAGACTTTCCAGAACTGAAACAAACCAATTTCCACTTTCAAGAATCCCAACAAATCCCAAGCAGAATAAACAAAAAAGAAATCCACAACTAGATATATTACAGTGAAAATTCAGAACACTGAAGAAAAAGAGATCTTAAAAGCAGCTAAAGACAAAAGACAGATTCATGTTAAGAAAGCTGCAAATAGGTCAAGTGTGTGATGCATGCCTGTACTCCCAGCTACCTGGGAGACTGAGGTGGGAGGATTGCTTGAGCCCTACAGAGGTATAGTGAGCTATGACTGCACCACTGTACTCCAGTCTAGGCAACGGAAGTAAACAAAAAAAAAAAAGGAAAATTTAAAAGCTTATAGTCACACCACTCACTGCACTCAGTACCACAAAGATGCCAGTTGTTCCTAAATTCACCTGCAGATTTAATGTAATTTTAATCGAAGTACCAATAGGATTTATTTTGTTTTGTTTCTTTTGTTTTATTTTTCTGTGAATTTTGACAATCCAATTCTAAAGTTTATACGAAAATGTAAAGATCCAATAAAGCCAAAGAATTCTTGAAAAAAAATTAAAAAACAGAGCAGGGGTATTTACCTTATCAGATAAAGTATAGATATCCAAGGTATCTATAGATATAGATATCCAATCAATGTTATATTGGCTCAGGGAAAAAAATAGAATAATGGAACAGAATAGAGAGATGAACAGACTCATACATATGTAAACCCTTAATAATGACAGGTGGAATTATATATCAAGGAGAGAGAATGCACTTCTTATTAAATGGCTGGTTCAGTTGGTTATCTATAATAAAATGTCTATCCTATATCTATAATAAAATGTTTACCCTCTATATACTAATATCTAGATGATATGGAAGTATGAAAAAGCAAAACAAACAAAAGGTTTAAAGACCATAGAGAAAAATATATTTTTGATTAAAGCTTAGATAAGATTTTCTTAAACAAGGCAGAAATCATAAAGACAAAAAGGAAAATAAAATTATTAAATCAGACTAACATTAAGATTTAGAACACTTATTTATGAAAAAATACCAGAAGGAGAATAAAAACAAAATCCACAAACAGGAAGAAGATATTTGCAACACACATATAACTGTTGAAGGTTTAGTATCTGAATTACATAAAGAATTCCTACAAAAAATGAGACAAAAGAATAGAATCAAAAGACTAAAACTTGAAGAGCTTCATAAGAGAGGAAAACTAAATGGTCAGTAGACATATAAAAAGATGATCACTTTCATTAATAACCAAAGAAATACAAAAAAAGTAATTATATACACACACCTCCAAACCACAAGAAACCATTACCCAATCACAAGACTGGCAAAAGTTATGAAGTCTGGCAATATCAGTGCTGTATACCATGCAAAGTGGTAGAAACTTTCTTCCACTCTTGGTTAGAGTGCTAATTAGTAATATTACTTTAGAAAATTGTTTGGCATTACCTTATATGATAGAAGCTGCTCGTTGTCCTTCAATATCTATTCTCTCCCTCTCTTTTGGTAATAAAACACTCAAATTTTAGTTAGGTATTTGGCTGCACAAATAAAGATCACTTTTCTCAATCGCTCCCACAATTTGATGCAGTCCTAGGTCTAAGATCAGACCTGTGGGCCACAAGTGAAAGTGAAGTGTACCATTTCTAGGTCATATACTTAAGGATAAACATTGTTGCCCTGTACTCTCTTTCTTCAGTCTGGAACTCAAGGACATGAAGTTGACCTGCTTTATTCAGGTGAATGGAGGAAAATATTTTATGAGATGGCAGAGCAATAAGATTAAAGAAACTCGCATATCACTTTATGGTTTACAGTTCTTCATGGGGCATTTTCCTGCCCAGATCTGCTTCCTTTTTCACCATGACATGAATGAAGTAACTCCTATCTTAAGTCACTTTGTATCTTTGTTATTGTAACCACAGTGGCTTACCTATAGAGTGGAATTTACCAATAAATACCCTAGGATCAATAATTCTGTTATGAATATGAAACCTGGGCAAACTCTTGAATATGTGTATTGGGCGAAACAACAAAAATGTTGAGAGCAATATTATTCATTACAGAAAAGAATGAGAATCAATCCAATATTGATCAGTGGCAGAATGGATGGATCAGTTGTGGTATAGTTATGCACTGGAATATTGTCAGTGGGTGAATCACAACTGCAGACATCAACATGGATGAGTCTTAGAAGCATAATGTTGAGAAAATGGAGCAAATCACAGAATCACATTTTTTTCATTTATAGAAAGTTTAAAAACAGACAAAACTTAACAACATACTGTTTAGGGATATATGCATAGGTGATAAAACTATAAAGAAACAATAAAGAAAAAAATAGGAAAATGGTCCCTTCTGAGAGGGAATAAAGAGGAATGCAATTAGTAGGCTTCTGGGGCAAGGTAATCTTTTTTTTCCTTTTTTGAGTCAGAGTCTCACTCTTGCCCAGGCTGGAGTGCAATGGCATGCTCACGGCCACGCAGCCTCTACCTGCTGGGCTCAGACGATCCATCCGCCTCAGCCTTCCAAGTAACTGAAACCACAGGTACGCACTACCATGCCCAGCTTATTTTTAGATTTATTGTAGAGACGAGGTCTCACCAAATTGCCCAGACTAGTCTCAAACCCCTGAGCTCAGGCAATCCTCTCGCCTCGGCTTCCCAAAGTGCTGGGATTACAGGCTTGAGTCACTGTGCCCAGCCTAAGCTAATCTATTAATGACCTTGTTCCCAAGACCTTATTATTATCATTGATCATGTTGTTATCATCCTTTAAATGGCACATGATATATATATTCATTCATTCTTTTGGTAGTCATGGTTTATTTAACAGTTTAGAAAACACACACACACAAAAGGGAACAAAAAAATGCAGGCTAGAGACAAAATGGGTTCTTTTCTACGAAGACTGGACTCCACATTAAGAACTTAAGAATGGGCAAATTTACACTGAGGATAGAAGAAAAGGCTGAGAAAAAGACTAAGATAAAATATTTGTACAGGGTCAGGTGTCTGTAATCCCAGCACTGCAATCCCACACCTGTAATCCCAGCACTTTGGAAGTCCAAGGTGGGAGGATGGCTTGAGCCCAGGAGTTCAAGACCAGCCTGGGCAACATAGTGAGACCTCATCTCTACATAAAGTTTAAAAAGTTAACCCAGCATGGTGGTGCATGCCTGTAGACCCAGCTACTGGGGTGAGGCAGAAGGATCACTTAAGGCCAGGAGTTCAAGGCTGCAATGAGCCAAGCACCACTGTACTCCAGCCTGGGTAACAGAGTGAGATCCTTTGTAGTATATATTACACAGGCAATCTTTCCACCTCAGACTCCCAAGTCAGACTCCCAGACTCCCTGGGACTACAGGCATGTACCAGCACACCCAACTAATTTTTTGATTTTTTTTCTTTTGTAGAAACAAGGTGTCTCTATGTTGTCCAAGCTGGTCTTGAACTCCTGGCCTCAAGCATTTGTCTCACCTTGGCCTCTTGCACAATTTTTTGCATAAAGTATGAGATTACCAACTATACAATAACATAACTAAAATCAGTATATGAGTTAGCAAAGAATAGAACCAGAATGCAGACAATAGAATAATACTATAATGTTCCCCTTTAGCTTGCTGTAGTATACATAAAACTGTATTATATAGAAGGAACACTGGGATAATGGACAAGGTTGCTCATGGGCTATTCATGCTATCCCAGTAATGCCCTCAAACCCTGCCACCTGGAGGGCCAAAAAGAATCAATATCGGCCAGGAGCTACAGGGTAGCTCAAGCCTGTAGTCCCAGCACTTTGGGAGGCCGAGGCGAGAGGAATGCCTGAGCCCAGGAGTTCGAGACCAGCCGAGCAATTTGCTGAGAACTTGTCTCTACAATATATCAAAAAAATAGCCAGGCATGGTAGCACATGCCTGTAGTACTGGTAGCTTGGAAGGCTGAGGCAGAAGGATCACCTGAGCCCAGCGGGTTGACACTGGGGTGGCTGTGAGCATGCTACTGCACTACAGCCTGAGCAACGGTGTGAGACTCTGACTCAAAAAAAAAAAAAAATCAATATCTCAGCATACCTGAAACAACTTCAGGAAGCTTTGATGGAGGGTATAAGCCAGAAAGATTTTTTAAAAAATTTTTAATTTTAAAGATGTGGGGAACGATTCAGGGTTAAGTATACAAATGTTCATTATACAGGTACCCTTGCTGATGAAGTGTGCCCTCTCTCCCCTGGCAGATTCCCACTACTGCCAATCCCTACCCCTGACCCCCTGCGCAGTTTCCCACTACTGCCAATCCTTTTCTTATAGTATTACAATAATTGTTCAAGGTCCGCTTATGAGTGAGAACATGTGATACTCAGTTCTTTGTTTCTGTGATAGATCACTCAGTATTACAGATTCTAAGTCCATCCAAGTGAAAGATTTCTTTAAATGTCAAGGGAATAAACAAAGAGAATAACATAACATAATATGAAAGAGAATATGATAAATATGGAGAACATAAAATAGATATTCAATCTATAGCAGTGTTTTAAAGAAGAAACAAACATCCTTCAGAAGCAGTTATTGAAAGTGTACATAAGAAACATGTCTGAATTTAAAAAGAGTTTAATCTGTAGATCTGAGAGGCCCATTTTATTAAAAAATAAAGTAAAGTAATGCTTGTTTATTCATATCCTGGTGACATTTTAAAATTTCAACAGTAAAAATAATAATAACATACAAATATTCAAACTGGGTAGAAGGACGCAGGTTAATTATCAATAAACAAAAATTACAATGGCCTTCACCAGGTCAAGACATAGCAAAGTGAGGATAATCTCCTTTCCAGAGAAAGAGAAACAGACTCAGATACATGGTCCAGTTTATAAGAAATGAATCTGAAAGAACTCAAGTACTGTGGAAGTCATGATTTTAAAAAGGTAGTCAGTGAGGTTAAAAATAAACATGTTGGCCAAATGCAGTGTCTCACACCTGTGATCCCAGCACTCTTGGAGGCCAAGGTAGGAAGATATCTTGAACACAGGAGTTTGAGATCAGCCTACACAACATAGAGGGACCTCGTATATACAAAAAATAAAAAAATTAGCCAGGCGTGGTGGCACCTACCTGTAGTCCCAGCTACTCAAAGAGGCCATGAATGAAATAGATCCATAACAAAGATCTGACAGTGAAGTCTCCCTGAGCTGAGTGAAAAGGCATTGCAATATATAACATATCTCATATATAAAGCAAAAAGTACAATTATGGTAAGGTTTTATTCAACAACTATATCTGCCAGCTTGCCATGGGACATAGCATTAACACTTAAACAGAAATCTGTCTTGATTTATTTAGACTAAATAGGATAAGCCACCGGCTAAAGAAATTCTAAGAAATAAAATTCAATAAATTTCCAATCAAAACCTTAGCAGTTTTAAAAAAATAAATAGATTTGTGGCTTCTAAAAGTATATAGAAGTACAAACGATATAGAATTACAAAGACAATCTTGAAGAATAAAAGGATTTACATGACCTGATGTCAAGACTTACTGGAAAGTTAGTGATATTAATTAAAATGGTGTGGTTTTTGGCAAAAAGACTGACAAATAAACCAATAAAACAGAATAGAGTGTTTAGAAATAGACTCATATATACACAGTCAGTTGATCTAGAACAAGAAATCAGTGGATTCAAATGGAAAAGAAAGATCAAAATCATATTATAAGAAATGTAGTGGAATGAGACATAGCCATGGCCACAGAAAATACAATGTGCCACAGAAAAAAAGAGTTAAGTTGGTCTTCATTAAAATTAAAAACTTCAAATTCAAAGGACACCATTCAAAAAATGGAAAAAAAACTGTAGAATCAGAAAAAATATTTGCAATACATATATCTAACAAAGGACTTATATTCAGAATATGTAATAAAATGTTACAACTCAATGACAAAAATAAACAAAAGTGCGGGGATTAGGGGTGGGAAGTTGCTTGATGAATATAGAATTTCAGTTTTGTAAGATAAAAAGAGCTCTAGAATTTTTTATCTTTTTGTGTGTGTCGAGGTCTCACTCTGTCATCCAGGCTGGAGTGTAGTAGCACAACCATGGCTCACTGCAGCCTCGACCTCCTGGGCTCAGGCAATCCTTCTACCTCAGCCTCCCAAGTAGCTAGGGCTACAAGCATGCACAATCACAACTGGTTAATTTTTTGATTTTTTTTCTTTGGTGGAAACAAGGCCTCTCTAATGTTGCCCAGACTGTTCTTGAACTACTGGCCTTAAGCATTCCTCTTACCTTGGCCTCTTGAGTGCTGGGATTACAGTTGTGAGCCACTGCCCCAGGCTGAATTCTGGAACCTGATTGTACATCAGTGTGGATGTTGTAAAACTACTGAACTGTACACTTTAAAATGATTAAGGTGGTAAATTTTCTATTATGTCCATTTTACCATAATTTAAAAAATAAGTTTTAAATAGATCCTTCACAAAAGAAGATCTAAGAATGATCAATCAACACATGAAAAGATGTTTAATACCCTTAATTATCAGGGAAATGGATGTTATAATTGCAATGAGTTATAATTACAATCTTAGAATGGCTAAAATTTTAAAAACTGACAATATCAAGTTGGTAAGGAGGTGGAACAACAGGAACTCTCAAACATTGCTGGTGTGAAAGTAAAATGGTATAGTCATTTGAGAGTGTTGGCAGTTTCTGATAAGGTCAAACATACTCAATTCCTGTGTCCCAGCCATTCCACTCTTACCTGAAAGATACTAAAACACATTGTGCAAATGACTTGTACAAGAATGTTTATTGCAGCTTTTTCCATATAGTCTTTAATTGAAAACAGCCTGGCTGTCTCACAAGGAGAAAATGGATAAACACATTGTGGGTTATTTGTACTCTAGAATACTACTCAGCATTATAAAGGAACAACTGCCACGGGTAGGTACAGACTTTAACATGAATGAATCTTAAAAGCACCGTGCTGTATAAAACAAACTATACATAAGAGAGTACATACTGTATGATTCCATCAACATACATTTGAGAACAGGCAAAACTAACCTGTGGTGATAGGAATCAGCACAACGCTCATTTGGCGTGGGGATGGGGGCAAGGTATTGTTTGTAAAGGGACAGGAGGGAAATTTCAGGGATGATAGAAAGGCTCTGCGTCTTGATTTGTGTGATGGTTACAAGTCCAAACTCTTCAAATGTTACACTTAGCATTTGTGCATTTAACCATATGCAAAATGTACCTCAATAGTAAGAAAATAGCAAAACAAAGAAAGCACAGCATGTATTCAAATTTGTAACTTCAAGTCTGATATTTCCTTATTGATGCTTATCTTTTCTACACTGTAGGTCAAAAACCATTCTAAGCTGTGTGAGTAAAACAGTTTATGAGATGGACCAGTTTGTGACCTCATGGAATTTATAGCCTTAAAGGAAGAAGCCATATTTGTTTTGTTCACTGTCTTATTCCCAGCATGTAGCATAGTGCTTGGTACATGTATGTACTCAACAAGTATTTGTGAGTGGATGAGTGACTATAGAATAGGGAACAAAGGAAAAATCTTAGTGTGTAACGCACACACTTGCTTACTCTTTCCCTGCCCCTCCCCATTTGTTTTTCATAAGTATTTGCTATTCACCATGATGAGTGTCTCATGTGCTAATATACCATGTGGATGTGTAGATTAAGATTCATGAGCCTTGAGTCCAGCAAGTAGTGCATATGGATGTATTCTAGACTAGAAGGAGCACCATTCCACTTCCCCTGGAAAGTAAACTGGATGGCCATTTGAGGGCAGGATCGATTTTTTCTCAAGAGAAAGGCTGGATGTGTTACTGTGCTTGAACTGGTATAATTTTGAGATTTAGAAGCCTGCTTCACATATCTAGACAAATTAAATTTGGACTAGAAAATTTTACAAGTTCACAGTAATGAAAAGGCCTGATTTTGAGTAGTACCATATTCTCATAGATCCTCCAGAATTTTATTTATCTAACTGATTGAATATCTAAACTTATAATTACTCCAACTGAAATTGTGACCTGCAAGTGAGAAGAGGAAAAACCAAGAGGGAAAAAAGACACTATATATATTTCATCTACAGAGGCCAGTCTTGGGACATTTCAGAGAAATCAATTAATATAATCCTCAGGAAAGTTTAGGTTACTATATAAATTTGGTTTAAGACAGGAATTAAATTAGTGTTACCAATGTTCTTAAGTTCTTTGATCTCCTGAAGCAATTTAAATTTAAAAAAAGGTCTTAAGGTGATAAATGTTGAAAAAAAATTTAAATGATTTTAGATTGTATGCCTCTTGAGGAAAAAAAACCATATTCTATGTTTTTTGGGTATTCCCCACAAATCTGACTTGTCCTAGCATCATAGCAGATGCTCGATAGAATTTGTATCATGTCAATTAAGTCATTAGTTGAGACTTACTGGACATATTTTTACACTGGACATCATTTACTCATTTACCTTTACGATTAACATCCTCAAATGAAAATGATAAGTCAAATAGGTTAAATAGTAGTTTAATATAAAATTGGGCTTTATTTTCAGGTGACCTCTTGTATGAAAATGAATGGCTTGGTTCTAGAAACAGATTCTTCTATCTCTTTTTTTCACATGGAAGTGAATGGTCTTGAAGTCCTGACCTCAAGTGATTCACCCACTTCAGCCTCCCAAAGTGTTGGGACTGCAGGCCTGAGCCACCACGTCCGGCCCCATTTGGAAGTGACTGGACACTTGGACTTTGAGCTTTGATGTTTCCCAATATCTTATCCATCATCACAAATGGGCAGACTGACAGATAATCCCACCCAGAATGAGTTACTCCTCTGCTGAAATTTTCACTTGCTTCTATTACAGTTCAGCCATATTACATTGTAACAATTTGTTTACATATTTATGTCTTACAATGGATTGAGCTCTTTGGGTTCAGTCACTTTGTTTTATACCCTCAGTAGAGTGACTGTTATATACAATCTCCAGAGTCTGTAGGGGCAAGGGCTTAATAAATGTTAAATATAAACAGAAAGACATAGACAGATATAGTAAAAAAGACAAATGGAATCTAAACACCACATGTACTTACAACATAATTGAAGGATGTATCAGCAAGCACTGCAACCTGACGGAACAGTGTGTGCCTAGTAAACATCTCATTCTTCAGAACATGAAAGCTGAAATAAAAACAGTGAAATTAAAATATATTTAATCACAAGATAAAGCAAATAAGCATTATGTTATTGTGGTTAAGAATCACATTAAAATTTTAAAGTACTGCCAAGCAAAATTTAAAAATATTAGTATAAACTTATTACTTCTTCCATTTAAAAAATTACAGATTTTCCAAGCAAGAAAAGCTATAGAAACAATGGCAATGAACACCTCTAGGACTCAGACTGCGGTCTTAAAAAAAATTTATCGATTAAAAAACACCAGGACATCTTTCAGAAATGGCTGTTTCTAAATCTAAGGTAATATATGTACAAGATGGGCCTGGGACATTTTATTCTACTATTCACTTTATTCTACTAGAATTGAAGAAGTTATCACAGATTATGTCAAAAAAACACAGGAGCAACTTGAAAGGGCTTCCATTGACTTAAAAGTGTATAAATTAAGCGTCAAAAATAATGACTACAATGTATTAAGATATCGCACATACATTTTGGAAAATTCTCAGCCTCTCTAGGTTGCAAATGCTGCTAAAATTAGGAGATTCACTGTCAGGAAAACGTATTCTGGAGAGAAAACCAAGAGTATGAATGAACAACCTTTTGCTAGTGCCTAGGAAGGATTACAACAACAAAATCACAGCATTCAGTCACACAAAAGGCTCTTTGATGAGATTAGCTGTGTAACTGGTATATCCCCTCAGTCATCTCAGTAAAAGTTCAAAATAGAAATAGAATTATCTAAGACAGACTCCAAGAAGGAGTCTCCTGATTGTGGAGTGACTTCCCATGACAACCATGAGTAATCCACAAAATTTTTGAGAATATTATATCAGCAAAAACACTGCCAGTTTGAACTGAGAAGGACAGAGGGGAAAACATGAAAGAAAGCTACTGAACTCCCAAAATTCTACAGGCAGAAAACAGACTAAGAGGACTACTCTGTTGCAAACCTGTGCTACCTTTTATAAAGAAGAAAGTTTATCTCAGTACTAGTGCCTTGAGCTCAGAGGGTAGAGCCTTGGGTCACAGAGAATTATTCCTGGGTCTTGAACCTAATGGAGTTATGCTAAATTTCAAAATCATGTGAACTAGTGACTCAGTTTTCCCTTCCCGTTTTCTCCTCTTTTGAATAAGAAATGGCTATAACTGTTGTTGACATTTATGTCAATACAGTGCTGTCCCACCACTGTATTTGGGAGCAAATAATCTGCTTTATAGTTTCATAAATCTCCATATGGAGAAAAATTTTGCCCCAGGATGATTTATTACTGAGTCTTGCCCATACCCGATTCAGATAATGAGAACTGGGACTTTTGAGCTGATGACACTTAGATGAGACTTTGGATTTGAGTTGATGCTGTAAGGAGTTGAGACTTCAGGGGTATTGGGATATGGCAAATGTATTTTGCATGTGGTACAGATATTAATCTTTGGGGGCCAGAGAATTGACTGTGGTAGATTGAATATTGCCCCCTCATCCAAGATAAATACTTCCTAATTCCTGGAACCTTTAAGTATGCTACCTAACACAGTAAAAGGGACTTTAAAGACATATTAAGGATTTTGAGATGGAGTAATAATTGTGGATTATGTAGTGGACCTAACATAACCACAAAGGTCCTTTTAAGAGGGAAGCAGGAGGATCAGAGTAGATAAAGGAGAAAGCACTGTGTTGAGGTTGGAGTGATACCAGCAGCTCTAGAGGTTTGAAGAGGCAAAAACTAGATTATCTCTTAGAGCCTCCAGAAAAAAAAGCCCTACAAAACCTTTGAATTTAACCCTATAAGAATCATTTTTGTGCACACGAATGTTTATTGCAGCATTATTCACAATAGCAAAATCAAGGAACCAATTGTGCTGCCTATCAAAAGAGGACGGGATTAAAAAAAATGTGGTACATATACATGATGGACTATTATGTAGCCATAAATAAGGACAAAATTATGAACATCACAGCAACTTGGATGGGCTTAGAGTCTATAATACTAAGTGATCTGTCATAGAAACAAAGAAATGAGTACCATTTGTTCTCACTCATAAGCAGACCCCGAACAATTATCATAATACTGTAAGAAAGGAATTGGCAGTAGTGGGAAACTGCCAGGGGAGAGAGGGGTGCAAACCTCATCAATACGGGTACCTGGTGAATTGAGGACCAAAGTGAGGCCCAGATTTTTCCTACACAATGACCATTTGTATACCTAACCCTGAATTGTACCCCACATCTTTAAAATAAAGAAGAATCATTTGTGATTCCTGACTTTCATATCGTAAGAGAATAAATTTGTGGTGTTTTAAGCCACTAAATTTGTGGCAATTTATTACAGCAACAACCAAAAACTAATACACAAAATTTAAGAAAATCTTTAGAGCCAGGCATGGTGGCTGATGCCTGTAATTTCAGCATTTTGGAAGGCTGCGGTGGGAGGACTGCTTGAAGCCAAGAGTTCCAGAGCAGCCTGGACAACATACATAGTAAGACCTCATCTCTACAAAAAAATAGCAAAATTAGCCATGTGTGGTGGTGTATATCTGTAGTCCCAGCTACTTGGGAGGCCGAAGCAGGAGGATTGCTTGAGCCTAGGAGTTTGAGGCTGAGGTAAGCTGTGATTGTGCCACTGCACAATCTGTGTGACAGAGTGAGACTCTGACTTACAAAAAAAAGAAACTTTGTAACAATAATTTAAAAAAATTATATGAGTAGACCAGTTTCATAGAAAAATATAAGTATAAAATAGAATAAAGAAGAAGTAGAAAAATATAATAGTCTTTTAGATCTTTAAACAATGAAAAGAAAGAAGAAAAAGAACCAGCAGTTTAAAATCTGCTCATCAAGAAAATATGCAGCCCAGTTAACTTAAAAGGGAGTTTTACCAAATTTCTAGTAACAAATAATTTTCACTTTATCTCCAGAATTTTTCAGGAAAAAAGAGAGATAAGTCCACAACTAATATTAGAAGGCCAGTATAACCTTGATGCTAACAGCAGACAAAGACAATAGAAGATACCAAAATAGCAGTTCAATCTAATTTATAAAATTGGATAGAAAATTCTTAAAGTATCAGCAAGTTGATTTTCACCTGAAAGGACACAGTGGTTTGCAGTAGCCAGTGCTACAACTAAGAATAATTTAATAACCTAGAATACAAACATTATATAGTTTTTCAAGTGGCCAGAGAGGTAGAAGTAACAAGGATTAGAGTGACCAAAATTCCAGAGAACTTTTGACAGTCACATAGGGTTGAAATAATATTTATTATTAGGCTTGAGGGTTCAAAATGCATTACAAATCCCTTCCCCACTTAAAAATATTTGCCTAATTATAGAAATACAAAAGGTTAAGCTTAAAAACTCGAATGGGTGTATTTTACCCCAACTTTGTGGTTTTGAGGAGTTCCTGAGAACAAAGCAAGTGAGATGAGAGCCCTGAAGAGAGTGGTAAGTTGACCCTAGTGATCTGTACAAGGATTTCCTTGGAAACACTTACTGATTCTTACTATAGTTAGAGACCATGAATGCAGGCTTGGTCTCTGGAAGAGAACCACTGCTGAGGGACAGAGAAACAAGCAGAACTTTTGGCATTTAGGTGAGGATAGAGAACAAAATTAAAGATTTTAGATTTTTAAAATTTTTCTTTAAAAACATTTGTTGAATTCTAGAGCTGCAGAGGCTGAAAATATAAGGTCTTTGAAAAGTAAATTTCCTGTAGTGTTCTCTGTGTTAAGATAACACCCATCTCTTAGTTGAAAGCTTGGAGGGCTATATCTTAGGAGCAGAGGTAAATCAGAGACAGATTAATTATTATCAAAACATCAGCAATCCAGACTTAGCTCATCTCTGATTATGTCTACTTAATTAAGAAAAAGATAAACCACATCTAGTGAAGAAAACAACATCTGGAGACAGTGAAAAGACAAGTAACACAATTTTTTTAAAAAGGGCACAGGACTTGAATAGATATTTCTCTAAAGAAGACATACAAATGGCTGAAAAACACATAAAGTGATGTTACACATCATCAGTCATTAGGAGAATCTAATCAAAACCACAATGAGGTATCATTATACATCTATGAATGACTAAAACCAAAAAGACAGATGATTAAAAAGTGTTGGAGAGGATATAGAGAAACTGGAGTCCTCATTAATGGCTGGTGGAATTGTAAAAATATGTAGCCACTTTGAAAATCAGTTTGACAGTTTCTCAAAATGTTAAATATAGATTATTATATGTCTCCATACCCTTCTAGGTATGTACCCAACAGAATTGAAAACATATGTACACACAAAGACTTGTATACAAATGTTCCTAGCATCATTATTCATAATAACCAAAAAAGTGAAAACAATTCAAATATTCATCAACTGATGAATGAATAAATAAAATGTGGTATGTCCATACGATAAATATTATTTCACCATAAAAAAGAATAAAATATTAATACTATTGAGTACATACTTTGATGGTTTTTTTTTAAATACAAAAATGTTTATCAGTAAGATTTCTGACTCCATTTTAAACTAGGAAAGGGATGGGATGGATCCTCACTTTCACCTCCCCCATCAACACCCAGTCCCAGATACAAAGGCCTCAGTCTTCAAGTATAGAGTTCAGTGCCCGCCTCCGTTTGGCCACTGCACTCTGCTGTTGTTCCCAAGCCTCTCTCTGCTTCAGAAAGGTGGTTAGGGTTTTTATAGTATAGAAAATATACATCAATAAAGTTCTTATAAGAAAAGTTACTGGACATGTTAAGAAATAGAACCTTTGACTATAAAAGAAGAGAAAAAGAAAACCAACAAGGACTTTAATATAAGTATGATGAAGATGATAAAAGAAAATACAGAAATGGATTGACAAGATAGATGAAAAGATGGAGAATTTCAACAGAGAATTGAAATCTATTATGAACACCAAACAGGCATCTTAGAACTGAAAATACCATGTATGATATTAAGAATTAAATAGATAGGCTGAATAACAGAATGGATAGAGCAGAATACAGGATTAATAATCTCAGTGAAAAAGTATACAAAGTGAAGCAAAGAGAGAATAAAGGAAGGAAAGAACCAGACAAGAGCATAAGAGACAAATGGCCACAGTCAAAAAGAACAGCATTCATATAATGAGGATCTCATGAAAGTAGAGGATGGGGAAGAAGGAAAATGTGAAAGGATAATAGCTAAGAATGTTCCCAAACTCAGGAAAGACATAAAACCATAGATTCAAGAGCTACACAGGATAAGTAAAAGGAACTATATCTAGGCACATCATAATAAAACCAGTGAAAAACAACAAAGAGGAAATCTTAAAGTACCCAGACATGGAAAAATACATTGCCTTCAAAGAAGCAATGATAAATCTGACAGCTTACCTTTCAACAGCAACAATGGAGGCCAGTATATAAATGTATTGACATTATTACCAAGGTGGGGAAAAAATAAAAAATAAAAAAACTGCCAACACAGAGTTCTATGCTCAGAGAAAGTATTCTCCAACAATGAAGGTAAAATAATGACAATTTCCTATAAAGAAAAGTTGATAGAATTATTTGCCAGAAAATCTGTATTAAAAGCAAAATTAGAGAGAACTGTTCAGGCAGGAAGAAAATAATCTCACAAGGAAATACATTAAGCAGGAAGAAATGAAGAGCTCAACAAGTAGTAAATATGTGAGTAAATATAAATGAATACTAACTATGCCAAACAGCAATCGTTATAGTTAAAATATATACATATATTTAAAATTAAAATGTGGGAAAGGATCAAACAGAATGTAAATATTCTAAGATTCTAGAATTCTTGGGAAAGTATACATCGTAATTTGTACAAGACTGTAATAAGCTAAGAATGAAATTTCAAAAAGGAGACATTTCAAAAGGAGAAAAGAATAACAAGTTAATAAAGAAAACAAGGCAAAAAAGAAAGAAAATAAACATAAAATAGGTCAAATAGAAAACAATTTGTTAGGTGGTAAATACAAACCCAACTCAGTCAGTAATTTCATTAAAAGTAAACAAATAAGCCGGGCTCGGTGGCTCAGCCTGTAATCCCGCACCTTTGGGAGGCTGAGGTGAGTGGATTGCCTGAGCCTGTGGGTTCGAGATCCGCCTGGGCAGCGAGACCTCATTTCTACAATAAATCAAAAAATCAGCCGGGCATGGTAGCACATGCCTGTAATTCCGGCTACTTGGAAGGCTGAGGCGGAAGGATTGCCAGAGCCCAGCAGGTCGAGGCTGCGGTGGCCGGGAGCGGCCACTGCACTCCAGTCTGGGCGACAGAGTGAGACTCCAACTAAAAAAAAAAAAAAAAAAAAAAAAAGTAAACAAATAAAGCTTGCCAATTAAATAAATAAGGCTGACAGGTTAGGTTAAAAACCCATCTATATTCTGCTTACAATAAACACATTCAAATATAGAAAAAAGATATGCTGAAATTTAAAAAAAATGGAAAAAATGTGCCATGCAATCTTAATTAAAAAGAGTGATATAGTTATGTTAATATTAGTTGAAGTAAATGTTAAACAAAAATACATTACTAAAGATGAAGAAGAATATTTTATAATTATAAATGTGATAACTTCACAGGAAAATATCATGATTCCAAATTGTAGGTATCCAACAATTTAGCTGCAAACTATTTAAAGCAAAAAATAATAATACAACTAAAAGGAGAAATGGACACATCTGTACGATGATAGTGGGAAATTCAACACTCCTATCTCAATAGTTGGACATGAAGTCAAAAATTGGTGAGTATATAAAAGATATAAACCACACAATAAGCTGACTTGATGGAAATATATAATAGAATTTCAATTCTCTTCAAGAGCACATAAAACATTAAAAAAAAATTGTCATAGGTTAAACCACAAAGTAAGCATTACAAAATTTTAACAGACTGAAATAATGCAGAGCAGGTTCTCTGAGCACAGTAGAACTAAACTAGAATTATAACTAGCAAATCTTCTACTTCCTGGAGATAAAACACATTACTTCTAAGTAACTCATGGAATCAAAGAAGAAATCAATTAGAGTTTAGAAAATATTTTATACTGAGTGATAATAAATAGATAGCATGTCACAGATTATGGGATGTAACTCAAACAGTACTTTGAGAAAAATATATAGTCTTTTAAGTGCATATATTAGAAAAAAAATTGAAAATCAATGATCTAAGGTTTTTTTCAATAAGAAAAAGGACAGCAAATCAGATATAAAGCAGACAGAAATAATAAAGAAAAGAACTGAAGTAAATTACTCCACCAAAACTACATAGAAGTGAATTCAGTGAAGGTACAGGACACTATACTAGTATGTCTTAAGTATTATTTTCTATTTATTCAATGTTGAACAAAATAAAAACGTCTAAATAACTAAAAAAAAATATGGGTAATACAGTTTCTAGGGTCAGAGAGACCTATATCCATGTCTAAATCTACCACGCTCCAGCTGTATAAATGTTGACAAATTACTCAACTTCTCTGAGCTGCAGTTTTCTCCTAAGAAAAATGGAGTTGTGCTGTTAAATACCATCTACAGTTGTAAGAAGGATTTGATGCATGGGAAGCTATTAGTGTTGTCTCTAGCACATGGCTAGTAAACTAAAATAGTAATCATACAAATTCAACACATACATAACGTACTAACAGAATTAGCAACTGCCATTTTATTTTATTATTACTATTATTATTATTTATTTTTATTTTTTGAGTTGGAGTCTCACTCAGTTGCCCAGACTGGAGTGCAGTGGCCGCTCCTGGCCACCGCAGCCTCGACCTGCTGGGCACCGGCGATCCTTCTGCCCCAGCCTTTCAAGTAGCTGGAACTGCAGGCGCTTTATCACGCCTGGCTAATTTTTTGATTTATTGTAGAGATGAGGTCTCGCCAAGTTGCCCAGGCAGATCTCGAACCCGCGGGCTCAGGCAATTCACTCACCTCAGCCTCCCAAAGCGCGGGGTTAGAGGCTGAGCCACCGAGCCCGGCTTAGCAACTGACATTTTAAAGGCACTGAATGACACACCTGCTTCATCTTTTGCACCAGTGAGAGGATCTCATTAAGAAGAGATATAAATCTCCCCAATTTTGAAGAACATTAGTGACTTTTTAGCAGAAGAGATGAATCATCCTGCTGGATTCCTTGTTCCTTCGGGTACTGCCTGTTACCTCCTAAGCCAACTTGAAATGTCAACCAGGGACACAACAGTATTAGCCAATTCCTGACTTTCGTTTCCAGTGACTTAAAATCCAACTCGTAGGTGCTTAATACATATTTGTTGAATGAATGAATAAATGAAAGGATCAATTAATTTTACTGTCCTTTAATTAGGAAGACAGAATTCCACTTTGACCTGTTCCAGAGCTGGAAATGCATGTAGATGAGCTGAGAAATGGAAAATGAGGAGCACTCTTTCACCCTCACCATATTTCTGCCATACATCTAGTTCCTAGGCCACACCGTAAGAGGAAGGACAATCGCCTCCTGGTTCCAGTGGATTTTGTTTTCCTTTTTACTATAAGCAGTGTGCAGCTGCCAGTGATATAGGCAGACCCAGCAATGCTCAGGCTGCCATGAGTTTTGCTGGGACCTGCAGTGGGTTTGCCACTCAACAGTCCAGCTTGAGGCATCTCAGTGAACTTTCTCCCCATCCAGTGGGCCATGATCACACTTCTACAACCATGTCTGAATTTCAACCTTGAGGGGAAATTCTTTCCAAGTTGGTACCTTCCATACATACTTTTCTTCAGCCCTAAAGGTAGAAGCCGAGTCCAACGTTGTTGGTATCCCTCTACTATTTAGAGTTGTCTTTATTTCTGTTAGTAGCTAATAATCTTTATTAGTTACTCCTTCTTTTAAAATTAATTTTGTTTTAGACTCTAAAGGTACATGTGAAGATTTGTTACATAGGTATATTGCAGGATGGCAAGGTTTGGGCTTCTGATGAGCCTGCCTCATTGGTGAGGAGCATGGTACCTGATAGGTGGTTTTCCAGCCCTTATTCCTCCTCTCTCCTTCCTCCCTTTATTAGTCCCTAGTGTCTGTGTTCCCAACCATGTACCTGTATATTTCCAATGTTTAGCTCCCATTTTATCCCTATTCATGTTAAGATTTCTCTGTTCAACTTCTACACTGTTGGTGGGAGAGTAAACTAGTGCAACCTCTGTGGAAAACAGTGTGGTGATTCCTAAAAACTCTAAAAATCGACCTTCCATATGACCCCGCAATCCCCCTACTGGGAATATACCCTGAAGAACTCAAATCACTCTATAAAAAAGATACCTGCACACATATGTTTATCGCAGCGTTGTTCACAATAGCAAGAACCTGGAAACAACCATGCTGCCCATCAAAAGAGGACTGGATTAAAAAAATGTGGTACATACACACAATGGAATACTACGCAGCCATAAAAAAGAACAAAATCATGAATTTCACAGCAACCTGGATGGAACTAGAGTCTATAATACTGAGTGACCTCTCACAGAAACAAAGATCTGAGTATCACATGTTCTCATTCATATAATGGACCTTGGACATCCAATGTAATACTATAAGAAAATGACTGACGGTACTGGGAAACTATGGGGGGGGGAGGGAGATGGGATTAATAGTAGAAAATATCTGTCTGGGGACGGGGAAACACCTCTTATCAACAGGGTGCCTGAATGAAACGTAATTGTATACCTAACCCTTAACTGTACCCCACAAAACCATAATAAAAAATATTTTAAAAAAAAAAGATTTCTCTGTTCAATTTACCATAACACGATAAGAAAGGGATTGGCCGTAGTGGGATAATGCCAGGGAAGGGAGGGAGGGGCACATAACATCAATAAGGGTACTTGATCTCAAACCAGGCAAAGTGGGGACCAAAGCGAGGCCCAAACTTTACCTGTATGATGACCAGTTGTATACCTTGTTCTGAATTGTATCCCACATCTTTAAAATAAAAAAATTTTTAAAAAGAAAGACGAGAAAATTGAAACACTAAAAAATTAAATCACACATTCAGCTATTGTTGAGGAAAGGAATGGGGGTAAAGATAGGTTTAAAGAGTAGAATTCAGTTATAGTCTCTCTAACTCCACATTAATTTCCAATTATCTTTATGACCTTAATTGGCATCATTGTAAAATTGACTCAGGATTAAAAATACCAGCATCTTGTTAACCAGTAAGACAACTAATATGGCAACAAATTTTTTTGTTTCAATTCTCACCATTAGAAAAACTAGAGTATCGTCATCTCCAATAAATGCCCTAAAATCAGAAAAGAGAAAATCTGCCAAAAATCTACACATAATTTACTATTAATTATTGTTGTTTTCTTGTTGTTTTGTTGTTGAATGCTTTGTTTCCAAGGTGTATGTTTACTTTCATTGAGAAGATGAGAGTAGTTGGAAAATTCACCTCTCTTACTTTGGTGTCAACCTTTGGATGACTTAATAAACCAATTAATTATATACATTAAAAAGATTTCCCTGTTCAGGTACTTCCTTACTAGATCTTGACTAATAATCTAGTAGTGTTGAAGATATGCATGCCATGTGGTAGACTGGATTTATGACTTGTTTCTGTCTAATCCGGTGCTATTAGAAAGTGATTTGCATCACTCCTGGGCAGAAAGTTTAAAACCGGCATGTAGTTTGCTATGTGTCTTTCGTCTATACCAAGACAATATTCCAGATAGAGAATCCTGCATAAGTCTGGAGTCTGGAGTGAAAATTATATGAAGCAGTGGCACAGGCCACGTAGCAGGAATATATATTACATACGTCTTTGTTACTTGAAGCCACTAAGATATGAGAGTTGTTATTGCAATATAATCTAGCAGATTCTGATGGAATCACCCTATGACTCAGAATTCCTCCAATAGTTCTGTTTCTAGACTTTTTTTTGAGTCAGTATCTTACTCTGTCACCTAGGCAGCAGCATGATCACAGCTCACTGAAGCCTCGACCTCCTGGGCTCAGGTAAATCTTCTGCCTCAGCCTCCTAAGTAGCTGGGACTATAGGTGCGTACCACCATGCCAGGCTAATTTTTTTTTTTTTGGAGAGATGAGGTCTCACTATGTTGCCCAGGCTGGTCTAAAACTCCTGGGCTCATGCAGTCCTCCCACCTTGACTTCCCAAAGTGCTGGGATTACGAACGTGAGCCACTATGCCCAGTTTAGACAAGTTTTTGTACAAAATGACAGGAGATATGAATAAGAATATTCATTGCAGCATTGTTTGTATTAGTAAAATATTAGAAGCAATTTAAATATGCACTAACAGGGAAAGGGATAAATTGTAGAATATTTTTAATATTCCTAATGTGTAATATTATATAGTACTTAAAAAGATAAATTATAAAGTATCAACTTGGATAAATCTCCAAAATATGTCAAATGAAAAAGACTGGTAAGATACTCTCATGATATACTCACCCATCTTTTTCATTTGACATACTTTGGAGATTATTTATATATATATATTTTCAGTTTATTTTTAAAAATTAAAAAATTTTTTATTTTAAAATTGTAGGGTACAATTCAAGGTTAGGTATACAAATATTCGTTGTGCAGGTGCCCTTATATGCACATTTTTAAAGCACACGATTTTTTATAGTTATAAAAATTTATAGTTATAATTTATAATTTATAGTTATATATGCAAGTGAATTTAGAGCAAACAATGTTAAAAGTATGGAAGGAAGAATAAACACTAAATTATTATGCTGATGACCTCTGAGAAGGAAAAGAGGAATAGGACTGGAGTTGGTGGGGCACAAAGAAAATTGAAGTGTATTAGCATTTTTAAAAAATGTTGAAAAAATTGTATACCCTTTAATACATCAAAACTACTGCTATGCACATATTGCCAGAAATAAGAGCAATAGCATATTAGCGATACACAGTAATATACAATGTAGAATTGCTTACAATGAAAAAAATTTTAAAACAGTCCAACTAGTTGGATAATTTTTAATTGACATGTATAAGAGAACCACGTAGCCATTAGAATAAATGAGATGTATTCATGCATGCTGATGGGGAAAGCTGTTCAAAACACATTGGTAAGTAGAAAAGGCAAATAGCAGGCATATGTACGAAATGGTCCTAACTCTTACGAAAATGAAGAATAAAAGGAAAAATATTCTGATCAATAGCAAAAAACATGGGATATTATGACCTACAACTTACATCCATAATAATGGAAAATTTAAAATTTGAGTATTAACTGTTGAAGAGGGGATAAAAAGCAGAAGGAAAACTCAGAGGTATATAAAAGTATACAAAGGTAATTGACTTGTTGGGGAAAATATAGAGATAATGACAAGCTTAAGAAATTCATAGGAGAAAAATAAGCACAATGACCATTAACTGGTGAATGGATCGATAAATTGTGAAATATGCAAACAATGGAAAATTACTTGGTAAAGAAGAGAAAGAAACCACGAATATGCAATGCAGTAAGATGGACGAATTTCAAATGCATTATGCTAAATGAAAACAATTCTGAAAGATTACATAGTGTGTGATTCAATTTATATGACATTCTAGAGAAGGTACCTTTTAGAGAAACAGAAAACAGATCAGTGGTTGCAAGGGATGAAGGGATGAGACTGTTGCAAGTGGGAGACTTTTAGGAATGATGGAAATATATGTTAGATCTATTTTGTGTGTACTGTAGTTACATGTCTATATGTATTTATCAAAACTTAGCAAATTATGAATTTTATTAAGGTGGAGGCAACGTCACTGGGATGGTGGTCTAGAGCTCTTGAGCATGGGGTGAGAGGAGGAAGGGCAGGAGCAGTGGTGTGTGCACAGACCTCCTTGATCTGTGCCACCCCGAGTGGCACAGGAATCACCTGTAACTTTTCTATGAGCCTGGGAAGTATGATGGGCAAAAGTGAGTCCAGCCAGCCCTGGCACCCACCATGCCTGAGAAGGATACCTGTGGACCACCTGCTGGGGTCGAGGTTGGAGCAGCAGCGTCACGGTGGCATCAGTGAGGTAGGGACACATTCTGGAGCTGATGTGCCACATCTGTGCATCACTTGTCCCAAGAGGAATGACAATGATGACATTCAGCGCTGCACGTGGCATGCCACACTGAGAGGAAGGTATAGCCCCTGCCCTTGTCAGCACTGCTTATGTTCAGTCTTACTGAAAAGGGAACTCAGCAGAGACAAAGGGAGCTTGGAAATGAAGCTTTGAGCTGGACTGCGACCGAACATAAACTGCGAATTGACTGAGAAATCAATACATTGCGCTGTTACCTTGACTGGGGAAGGTGAAGTTTCTACTCTACTAAACAAAAATGAGTTCTTCTGATCTGGGATGAGTTACAATGAAATAAAATTACCATCTTAGCACACACAAGTCTGTGACTGCACAACAATCTCCACACCACACCATGATACAGTGCTCTGTATAAATACACTTTCTGTGTTGCTGCGTATACAGGACTGAATTAACACCTGGTGCTACAGCCTGACTACGGAGATACAATCCATTATGTCCTTGTTAGCTGATCAAATGAGAAAACATAGAAAATGTGTAGTCATAAGTAATTCCTGCTGTCCTAAATATTTAGATAGCAACACAAAGTCTGCAGAGATCAAATGATGAATTTGATTGTCAACATCTTGGTCAGCAAATTGATTTGCAGTAAAACTGATACATTCTCATAAACCATCTTTGAAGAATAGGATGAATCCCAGAGGGACAGAGAAAAAGTAAATCTTGAGGATGAAAGTGAACCCCACAGAAATAAGTAAGAGAAAGTCATTTATTCCATTTCAGAGATAGTCCAAAATCCATGTGCAGGGAAATGAAATTAAATGCATATTTAAGTTTTCTTTTGTTTCAACTGTACCT
This sequence comes from Cephalopachus bancanus, assembly GCA_027257055.1. Classification (NCBI taxonomy): domain Eukaryota; kingdom Metazoa; phylum Chordata; class Mammalia; order Primates; family Tarsiidae; genus Cephalopachus; species Cephalopachus bancanus. The sequence goes on along the minus strand of JAPVLO010000015.1, from coordinate 8,641,788 downwards.
ATAGTCTATTCTTATAATAACGATGTGAGGTAGTTAGGGCAGCTGTTAACACATGCATTTTTACGAGCACAAAATAGTCATCAGCACATATATGAAACACAAATAGGAGATTATTTCACTACAAAACAGAGCAAAGCAGAACATTTGACTACAAGGAGATGTTTCATTCCCAATCTGGGAGTGTTAGTGGATTCTTTGTGTGCTACCCAGAGTTAATTATTTTTGTGTAATGCATACATTCATGTATAGACTTTATTATATATACAAAATCCATCGTGTAAGCTAACAAAATGCAGTGTAAATGTAGGGCATTATCATACCATGATACTACGTGTGACCTTTAAGCCTGACTTCCATCATACCAACATTGAGACCATCATGCCTGAACGATGCTTCACTGTGATTCTTTCTTTCTTTCTTTTTTTAAAAGCAGGATTTATTGAGAGGACAGAAAAGCTCCCACAGTGGGAGGGGACCCAAAGGGGTTGCCTGACTGTGATTCTTGCAAAGGAACTTCTGGTATGTGTTAAAGAAGAGAATCTGAGGGAAATTATGGCAGGAAACAAGTAAACAGAACATCAGCTTTTAATGTTAACATGTTAGGGCAAGGTAAAAATAAGCATTTTCTCTATTTGGCATTGCTTTCCTACTTTTCAGAATTTTATGGTTTCATTCTCTCTAATTTGAAAAAGGCAAAGAAGACACAGGGGAGGGAAACTAAATTACCAATTAAGTGAAATATGAATCTGAGAAATCGAGGAGTTGTTGCTGTTTTATCTGGAAAAGAAAAGTGTAGAGGATCTGGTATATGAAGCAATTTTATTAAGTTAACAGAAACCAGTTCTATGTCATCGTGTGCAAATGAGCAGGAAAAGATTTCACTAGTCCTTTGGAGGAAGATGACTAGATTGGTCTGATTAAACCAGGTATCAAGTGAGTCTCTGTCCTGATGATCTTTTAAAATGGAAACACTGAGCTAGGGAATGAAAAAGTTTTGAATGATTTTTCTTTTCAGTAACTTTACTCTCGTATTTTAGGCCAATTATTTTGCATTTCTTTTTTTTTTTTTGAGACAGAGTGAAGTCTCACCCTGTCACCCAGACTGGAGTGCAGTGGCCGCTCCCGGCCACTGCAGCCTCGACCTGCTGGGCTCTGGTGATCCTTCCGCCTCAGCCTTCCAAGTAGCTGGAACTACAGGCGCACGCTACCACGCCCGGTTTATTTTGATTTATTGTAGAGATGATGTCTTGCCAACTTGCCCAGGCGGGTCTCGAACCCGCAGGCTCAGGCAATCCACTCACCTCAGCCTCCCAAAGGCGCGGGATTACAGGCTGAGTCACTGAGCCCGGCTATATTTTGCATTTCTTATTAAAAGTATGTGGAGGCATTTAACATTAATATGTAAATAAAAGCAAGGCTCCCAACTTCCTTAAAAGGTGCTTAGTCATATTTTTTTATAAATAGAATTTGTATCTATCACCCCACTATACCTGTTCTTGAGAATAAAGAATCTCTTTTCCCAGTTTTTGTTTATATGCTCTGATTCCTTCCTAAACCTGTAATAAATAAACAGATGGTTAAATATTATTTTTTTGTTTCATTTTTTAGAGATGAGATCTCGCTATATTGCTGAGGCTAGCCTCGAACTCCTGGGCTCAAGTAATCCCTTTGCCTGGGCCTCCCAAAGTGCTGGGATTACAGGCATGAGCCACCGCACCCAGCTCCAAATGTTAAATCTTGTGTAAACTACAAATGAATAATTATGACTTGTGATTCTTAGTACCTTTCCATCTTCTTTTTCTCATTCTCTAAATTAGCCTTTAATGTTTCTATTTGCAATTTCAAAGCACTTTTGTCTTCAACCTTTCAATAAAAACATCATAAAGTTAATTACACACAAGAACAATATATCTTGCTTCTCCATAAGTCTGACAAGGATATTTCTATTAAATAGTATGCATATTCTAACAGTATTCATTTTCTATTAAATAGCATGCAGATTCTATCAAAAATAATTTAAGAGAACAATGAATTATATTTACTCGCAAATTCCCATAAATGGGAAGAGTTTAAGATCCCATATCTCCGTTTCCTGTAAATGATTAACTTCAAGGCGGCCAGCTCCAGACAATGTTACAAAACAACCAAAATGTATCTTAATTATCCCTTCTCCCCCTGGCTGTCCCCTTTTCTAAACTATGTTTAGAAAAATTTCTAAATTGTATTCCTTACTGTGGCCTCTCCATCTCTTAAACATAGGCAGCACCTGCTTCTTAGTAATTCTATTTCCTCTTTCTATCAAAAAAGTTCTCAGGAAAAGATTTGAGCAATTCTGTCACAGCAGAACTTTATGTCATTTTTCAGTATTTGTGTATGTGTGTGTGTGTGTGTGTGTGTGTGTGTATGCAAAAGGACAAGTTTCAGCAAAAGGAATGACTCTAGAGCAGTGGAACTGTAAGCATGTCCTGAATGAGAGAGATTTCTTTGGGTGTGGCATTGTTAATTTCTAAGAATAGCCAGCATCAATAAAAAAAATCTAGATGAATAAAAATGGTCATATTCATTATAATTATACCACCAAGAGTTTCATCCTCTTTTTTTCTTGCACCACCACAGGTGCTGCATATGTATCCTGGCAAGAGAATAAACCAAGGTAAATGTAACATTTCACATTAATGCATAAACATGTGGAAAGGAAGCTGAGACTTGGAATGTGCCAACCATAGTCCCTGGGGGTCTTCATTGCCTTACACCATTTAGAAAACGCAGTGTTAAACATAGCATTTGCAATTGGACAATGACAATCTACTAAAAACCATGTTCCTACTACTGGTTTTTAAAAAAGGCATTACTCTGTAGTTACTGGTCAAACTTTACCATTGCAGTTTTTAAAAATGAAGTGAGCAACTAACCAATGAAGCCACAAGCTTTAAAAAACTTTATTGTAAATGACAATTATGGTAAAATTTCATTATTATACCTCTCTGGTGAAGAGGAGAGCAGATTATTTAGAAAGAAGAAGATATACTGAAGATAAAAATCTTCTTGGTTAGCAGTTCCTTTATTTCTATACAGTAGAAAAAGCTGCTACTTAGGACGCCATTACCTTCTCTGATTGGGTTCTGTGACCTGAAAAGCTCTTTGATCTGTTGTTTATCTTGGGCTGGGCTCTGCCAAGAAGAGTCTGAAGCCAGGTATACAAATAGTGGTTAGAGAGACCCGAATGGTTTTGAGTAAAGCAAAAGGAACCCAGAGCTCCCCTCAAGCCATCAGAAATGAGGGCTGGGGTGAAGACAGAGAAAGGCCAGGGAAAACTATCAAGGTAGGAGGTGCTGGTGTGTGGTGAGGTTTTAGCCCACCCATGCCCAGGGGTGATGCACCATTGTCCATTTGAAATGGCTTCTTGATGTCACCTCTCCCTAGCACTTGCCTTCTTCAGCCTACCCAAATTTACGTCTACAAAGGTGTAATGTGAGTGGGAGGTTTCAACAGAAATTGCAGAATCAGACTGAATTTAGCATCTGGTTAAACAAAATGTGAACACAAATGGCAAGCAGAACACAGTGAGATTCAGAAACTGACTAATTCAGTGGAAGAAAGAACACAGATACAGCAGCAACTACCAGAAGGTAACTGCCCCTGGGTATCTGCTAACCCGAAGGATATGCTTTAATCCACTGTGATGCAGGAAGGTGGACTTGAGCCTACTTTCCTTATGCCTGGAGGAACATAAGGGACAGAGAGAATTCAGCTGACATCAGTTGCCACATATAAACCTAACAACTTTTGTAATAACAGCCATAAAAACTACAATTTACTGACTGCCCATTACATCAGACCCTTCACAGATATCATCACTTATCTCCAACTGTCGATCTGTTCATGTCTTTACCCATATTGCTTTAGACTTTTAATAATTGAAAATGCATGTACACGTAAAAAATGAACTTCAAATAATATGCATAAACACAAAACTCTCACTCCCAGAAGCTAAGGGCTTTTTTCCCCCTTTTTACTCTTAGTTTTTCTCATGTTTATCACTAAAAATAAATAATGGCCTTTATTAGTTTGGGCTCTCTCTTCCACAATACATACTAGGAATTTAGAGCATTCACATTACCTTCCATCAACACTCTCTCTTGCACATGCCCAATTTTTTTATTTGCATATTTAGCTCCTATCATGGCTGCCATTATTGGACTTTAATACAATCTTCACTCCCTTGAGCTCTCATTTTTTTAGAAGAAAGGTTATTCTTTTACATTATCAATGAATATAGCATTGCTGTGGTTTGAAAAGTTAAAATCTAATTAATAGCATTTACAGTATGCTCATGATACTCTAGAACCAAGAAGTATAACTGGATCCATAAATAAGGAGATATAAACCTGTTGCCGAAACTTTGCTGCTAAAACTAGACTCTTCGAAATGATAATGTGTCCATTTTTATCTTTTTTCTAGCTTCCTTCACTTCCGAGTCATTCTTAGCTTCCTCTTTTTTTGTGTCAGTATGAACCTGCATGTTCAATGCCTTTCATGTTATGTTAGAGTATTTCTTGAGTTTTTATACAGGTTTCATGAATGGTAAACTTCTTGAGTTTTCACATATTAAAAAATATCTTATTTTACTTATATCTCAACTGAGATTTTAGCTGGGTATAAGACTTGGGGAATCAAACTTTTTTTCCTTCATTTTGTAAACTGTGCTTTATTTTCTTGTAGATACAGGTGTTGCTGATGAGAAAAATTAACGTCTCATTTTTTGGGCTCCATTGTAATTAAACTATTTTTTTCTCTTTCTCTTTTTAATTCTTAGAGATCTAAAATGTCACCAGCATGTAACTACTGTTTCATCAATTTTAAGACACACATTCCCTGCCCCATTCAGCATTTTAATGGAGAAGTCTTACAATTGGTGTGAATGTCATAATTTGATTGACAGCAATCTTTCCATGCTAGTGCTACATAAAATAATGCTGTGCTTTATAATCAATGACATCTGAGATTTGATCAGATATAGTAGATATTCTACTTTTCTTTTTTGTTTTTTGTCTCCCTCTGTCATCCAGGCAAGAGTGCAGTGGCAAGATCACAGCTCACCGTAGCCTCGGCCTCCTGGGCTTAGGTGATCCTTCCACCTCAGTCTCCCAAGTAGCTGGGACTACAGGCATGCACCACCACATCCAGCTAATTTTTTGAGTTTTTGTAGAAATGAGGCCTCGTCGGGCTTGGTAGCTCAACCTGTATCCCAGTATTTTGGGAGGTCGAGGTGAGTGGATTGCCTAAGCCTCTGGGTTCAAGATCGGCCCAGGTAACTTGGTGAGAGATCATCTCTACAATAAATAAAAAATTAGCCAGGTTCTGTAGCCTATGCCTGTAGCTCTGGCTACTTGGAAGGCTAAGGTGGAAGGATCGCCAGAGCCCAGCAGGTCAATGCTGGGGTGGCCATGAGCATGCCACCATACTCCAGCCTGGGAGACAGAGTCAGATTCCAATTCGAAAGGAAAAAAAAAAAAAAGAAGAAGAAGAAGAAAAGAAAAGAAATGAGGCCTCACTGTGTTGCCCAGACTGATCTCAAACTCCTGGGATCAAGTGATCCTCCTACTTTGACCTCCCAAAGTGCTGGGATTACAGGCGTGAGCCACCATGTCCAGCCTGCTTTTCTTTTTTTAAATACTACTTAGCACTTGGTGGCTCTTTTCATCTGAATATTAATGTTTGGGTTTTGTTCCCCTTAACTAATGGAAATTTTATTTCTTCCATGATAGTCTTACTTCCATTGAATCTGTTTTGCTTTCAAAAAATCCTATTAGAAGCTATTAGACCTCTTGGATCTATCCCCCATATTTAACTTTTCTTATAACTTCTGCTGTCATTTAGTATTATGTCCTAGGAAGTTTTCTTCACTCTACTTCCCAGATTATTAATTAGGTCTTCCAGATTATTAATTAGGCCTGAAACTGTGTCAGAATTTTATTATTCAGTCTGCCTATTGCCCCCTACTTTTTTTCGGGGAAATTTCATGTTACTTTGCTGCCTGCCTTTGCCTAATGGATAAAAGGTTCTCTTGAATGTCTCTCAAAATATTTTTACTGGAAAAAAGTCTTTTTTAAGTCCTTGTCTGTTCCCTGAATTAACTGTTTTCTGAAGTGCCAAGTGCTTTTCTTGTTATCTATCTGTTCTTTCACACACTAAATATTTACTGAATGCTTATTATGTGCCAGGAATTGTGCTAAGCACTGCAGATGCAATAGAAAACAAAATAGGGCTGACATAGAGAAGGCAGATTTGAGAGAAATTATGAAAGAAGTAGGATTTAGGGGATTTTTTTTGAGTGAGAAAAGAGTAGCCAGGAATTTCTAATTTGGACAACTAGATGGAGAATGATACCATTCACTACAATAAGAAATAACAAGAAAAATATAAAACATTTTGTGCGCTAGTATTTAAAATCTTTTGATGAGAAAGAATTTGCTAAACTGAGATTAAAACACTTTGGATTTCAGGTACCCATAGTCTGTTCAAATAAAGACATGCCATAGGCAACTGGGCCAAGGTCCTGGAACTTGGAACAGGGGTTATTCTTAGAGATATAATTTGGGCACCATCAGCATATTATTTGAGGCTAAAGACATGGACAAGACCATTCATGAAGTTTATAGACAGAGGAAAGCAGATGGTCAGGGATGGCAGCCTATGCTCAGGCATAACTGACCTGCAGTTCTGATTTATCCCAGGAGAACCCTTAGGATTGACTTAATCCTGAAGCTGAACCCTAACCCAATGTTCTTACCTTAGGTCTCTAAACTCTAACTCCTACTCCAGCAGTACTCACAGTCCTGGAAAGCCCTTTGATGGTCCCAGAACTACCCAAATAACTGTTCCCTTAGTTGTCTACACAGTGTGCCATACTTAGAAGAAGCTATTTCCCACCACAGTGAATCACTCTTCTCAAGACCCATGCAGTCGGAAACTTGCCAAAAAAGAAAGCCTAAGGCACAACCCTGCCGATTTAACAAAAGCAACAAAGTGTCTCTGTTATTGTTAGCCTTCTTGGCCTCAAAAAAGTACGACCATCAAAGTGACATGAGGCTGGCACTTTTGGGGATCCTTCCACTGATTTGTTTTCAAAGGACACAATCCACAAGAATCACTTCTCTGCCAGGGATTGAGGGGTAGAGTGAGTTCCCTGCCATTTGGTCAACAGTAGACTAAGAAATCAGCGTGATAAGATCCCGAAACCTGGGGTCCGAAGGAGCATGGCCAGTGTGCTCAAGGGAAAAAATAAACTCAAATTTTAAAAATTAATCCCCAGAAAATTAGGAAGACAAATTGATAGAAGAAACTAAGTTTCCACACAGACTTTAATATTTGTTTCACTATATCCAAAGTCACATCAATGACTGAATGTTTATAAAAGAAATTTTGTGTTTAGATTCATATACAGTAAAAATTACTTTCAATTTTTAAGGCTCTCTTGTCCTGCCTGTCATATAATGATCAACTATGAAATAATAATAACCAGAGATAAGACTGTGCTAAAGCCTATCTTCTGTAAAGCAAATAATTATTCAATCTCTCTAAAAGACAATACCATTACAATGACAAAGATAGCATCTGTTATCATGAAAAAAAAAGAAAAAGAAATAAAAACACCACTTGTAGACTAGAGTGTTTGCTCTCCAGTTTGAGATGAACTTTCAACTTTGCTACAGCGTGTTATATTGAATCCTGGCTCTGTCCACATTAAAGTGTCATTTTGTTTTGCCAGCTGCTAACATTCCACTTTCTCTGGAATACACACACTGGTCTCTATGTGGTCACTTCATTGACAGGTGCAAACACTGGACTGCTAAACAATAGATAGAGGTGAAAATGAATGGTAATATTAATACACAAGTAATTAGCTTCCTAAGTAGAAAAATTCAAATTGTAAAGATAATAACATATTGTGATTATAAATAATTTGCCATCAATCTCATTTTCTGTTGAATTTGTATGTATGTTTATTTATAATTAAAAATTCATAAAATCAAGAAGCGAGGATCGTTTATAATAAAATTTGTGATTTTAAATTTTGTTTACCATTTCTAAGTGCTTAAGACATATTTTTAAAATGTAATAAGTTTAATCTTTTTTTTTTTGAGTTAGGGTCTCACTTTGTTACCCAGGCTGCAGTGCAGTGGCACGATCTTAGCTCACCACATCTCAAACTTCTGGGTTCAAACAATCCTTCTTCCTCAGCTTCGTGAGTAGCTTGGACTACAGGTGCATGCCACCATGCCTGGTTAATTTTTTTTGTTTTTTTAAAAGATGGAGGTCTTGCTACGTTGCCCAGTATGGTCTTGAACATCTAAGTGCAAGCAATCCCCCCACCTTAGCCTCCCAAAGCGTTGGGATTACAGGCATGAGCCACTACACCATACTTACATAATCTTTGAAATTAGGAATTGACAGCCAAGGCTTATAATAACAGAAGAGGCACAATTATGTCTACTAACTCTCATAAGATTAACTATATTCCTTGTTATATCCTCACATCCCTGTTCTCATTTTTGTTTTAATTTTGTTTTGGTCAAGAGTCATTAAATTCTTCTATTTCTCTTAATTTCCACAGGCATCTCTCTTCTGAAACTTTGACTATTCTCTCTGGATTTAATGAAAGGTATTTAACCCCCTTCCCTCTTTCCCTTAACTTTAAACCACTACATATATCATTATCAAAAGGGTCTTTCTAAATCATCATGAAGAAAGAGTGTTTTTTTCTCCCTAAAACCTCAATAATTTTGACTTTTATATTAATATTTGTTAACCTCCCAAGCAAAAACTATTTCGCACATCAGTAATGTGCCAGTGGGTGGTGGGTGGTCAGGGACAGGAGGGAGTGACAGAGCACATGAAAAGAGGAAAACCAACCTGTGCACTTACAATCTGGAGAGAAGAGACTGAGAATTAGAAACATTAATACTAAGAGATGGGCCAGGTGCAGTGGTTCCCACTAATCCCAGTACTTTGGGAGGCTGAGGCAGGAGAATCACTTAAGCCCGGGAGTTTGAGACCAGCCTGGGCAACAGGTAAAACTTTGTCTCTATATAAAGTTTAAAAAAAAAGTCAGGTGTGCTGGCATGTGCCTGTAGTCCCAGCTACTGGGGAGGCTGAGGTGGGAGAATCACTTAAGCCTAGGAGTTTGAAACTGCAGTGAACTGACATGGCACCACTGCACTCCAACCTGGGTGACAGAATGAGACCCTGTCTGAGAGAGAGAGAGAGAGAGAGAGAGAGATATGAGGCTGTGTACAATCAACCACCAATCATTGTGAAGGCCAATAGTAAAAACTAAACAAAACATTGATTTTATCTACATATATCTTGTGAATTTTCTTTTTCTTTTTTGTTTTTTTGAGTTGGAGTCTCACTGTGTCGCCCAGACTGGAGTCCAGTGGCTGCTCCCGGCCACCGCAGCCTTGACCTGCTGGGCTCCGGCGATCCTTCCGCCTCAGCCTTCCAAGTAGCCGGAATTACAGGCATGCGCTACCATGCCTGGCTAATTTTTTTAAATTTTTATTGTAGAGATGAGGGCTCGCCAAGTTGCCCAGGCGGGTCTCGAACCCGCGGACTCAGGCAATCCACTCACCTCGGCCTCCCAAAGCGTGGGATTATAGGTTGAGCCACTGAGCCCGGCGTGAACTTTCTTCTAACAAAATTGTTACGCTACAGACATAGTTCAAAAACAGGACAAGACTTTCCTCATTTGATGTCCCCAAGGGTGCCACTCCATGCCTGCCAAGGGGCTATGGAGCATCTTAGAGAAGCATGTTTTCTCAAAGGTCCAGAAGGCCACAGAAGTCTGGGCTTGATCGCCTCACCTGGCTCCAGACCATCTTAGACCAAGTGTTCACTGCAGGAAGTAAGATATGCAGACACAGCATACACATCTTCTATCAAACTATCCAATTTAACAAATATATAATCAAGACATTTCCACGGTGAGGATGTCTCAATTCAAGATGATAAAGCCATTGTTTTTAATAGCAAAAGTATAGAAACACCATTTCAGGAAGGCACTGATAAATCGACAGGGATTGACTAAGTAAAGCATACTACTTCTGTGGTATAAAGTATTTCACATAATTGATTATATATATTCAGTGGCATGGAATGATATTCTCCATACACTGTTGAATATGCAAATTTGCATAAAGACTCGTCAGACAGAATGATTATGAGAGGTTTTCAGTGGTTACCTCTGGGTAGCAGGAGTTTTTTTCTCCTCACTTTCTTCTTTTAATTTTCCTTTATTGAGCAAATTTTATATATGTCAGTTTTATTAAAAAATTTCAGACTTCTGCCTCCCACTTAGGAAGCAAAGAATGCCATTCTACTACTAACAGTAAGAAAAATCTAGGAGCTGGGCATGTAATCTCAGTATTTTGGGAAGTTTGCTTGGAGTCATGAGTTTGAGACCAGGCTGGACAACATAGGGAGACCCCGTCTCTACAAAAAATAGAAAATTAGCCAGGCTTGGTGGCAAGTGCCCATAGACCCAACTACAGGGAGGCTGAGACAAGAGGATTGTTTGAGCCCTGGAGGTTGAGGCTGTAGTGAGCTATGACCACATCATTGCACTCCAACCAGGACAACAGAGTAAGACCCTGTCTCAAGGGGAAAAATAAAAAGAAAAGAAAAAAATCTAAGTAAGCTACGAAGTTACAACTTTTCTTGAATCCATTAGAGAACTGAGGCCACACCAGGTAGCCTGAATTCCAAACAGAAGCAAGACCTCCAAGGAGATATGAGATTCTTGAACTGTCTCTTCCACAGCACACACCATGCCAGGTTCAACACAGGTTGGTTAGAAGAATAAGCTAAAATATAATGAACATCTGAAGATCAAATATGGGATCAAATATGGGTTAGCAGAGTAGTCTGAAGTAGCTTGGGCCATGTATTAAAGGGGAGTTCATGCTCACAAGCTTTTTGTCCTGTCCCCTACCAGATGCTAATGTAAAAACTTGAGGGCAGACTTTAATGTTAAAACTGTTGATGGTGCCAACTTGAAGAGGGGATCAACTGCTACAAGGGCAAAGCACATTCCCTGGATCCTTCTATCTTAGGTGCAAAAGTACTGAGTCCCTGGAGAGGGGAAACAAACTCTGGCAAACCAGGTTTAAAAAGGTGATCAGGGGTTGATGCTGTGAGGAACTCTTAGTAAAAAACCTCACCTATTTCTCTCAGGTCTTCCTTCCTAAGAAGGAAAAACTTTCAACTGCGAGGTGGGGCAGCAAAGCCTCTTGCTCACAGGGCATTGATGGAGATATACTATGTGAACCGGAAAAATCAAAGAAACAAGCTCCTCCCCTCGGGGAGGAGAACAGTAATTGTCTTGAACCTTCGATTCTGTACCAATACCAAGTAGAGGTTTCTTTCTGTTGCAGGAAGACAGTAAATTCCTACCCAATACCAACTTGAGATAAAAGGGATAGGTAGACGGCTACGGGGGAGAGGAGCAGAAATGTTGAAAAAGCCCATCTCTGGGGAGCAGGAACAGACTGTGTTCCAAAGACTGAGTTTGGATTAGAATAACACAGAACATTCTCTGCCCTCACTCATGGAATACCAAGCAATAGCAGTCTATTATTTATCTTTTTTTTTTGAGTTGGAGTCTCACTCTGTCGCCCAGACTGGAGTGCAGTGGCCGCTCCTGGCCACCACAGCCTCGCCTGCTGGGCTCCGGCGATCCTTCCGCCTCAGCCTTCCAAGTAGCCGGAACCACAGGCATGCGCTACCACGCCCTGTTGATTTTTTGATTTATTGTAGAGGTGAGGTCTCGCTGCCCAGGAGGGTCTCGAACCCACGGGCTTAGGCAATTCACTCACCTCAGCCTCCCAAAGGCGCGGGATTACAGGCTGAGCCACCGAGCCCGGCTAGCAGTCTATTATTAAGAGAGGAATAAGAGCATGGAGATTGCCCTTCTTGATGGCACAAGTGGTCAGATTCTGCTGTAGGCTGAGGGTGGGGCAGCATTCAGAGAACAGCTCTCTGTGACTCCAGCACCCACTCTATGCAGATACCACCATGAAAAGAATGTCAAGACTGTGGCTCACTAGAGGTGACCATAGCAACAATCAAACACAATTCAACTTCTGGTTAGATTGGTCCAACCTCTCACAATAATAGTCATATATATATGATATATATATATATATGCCTATTATTCAGTAAAAAATATAAGAGGCAAAAAGACAAGGAAAAAGAACCTATTGTTAGGAGACAAAGCAATCAGCAGAATCAGAATGTTGGAAATAACAGATGGGGACTTTAAAATAACTATAATAAGCCAGGTGTGGCAACTCATGCCTATAATCCCAGCATTTTGGAAGACTGAGATGAGAAGATTGCTTGAGCTTAGAAGTTCAAGACCAGCTTGGGCAACATAGTGAGACTCCGTCTCTACAAAAAAATTATATATATATATATTATATATTTAAATTAGCCAGGCATGGTGGCACACACTTGTAGCCAGTTCCAGTTACTCAGGAGGCTGAGGTGGAAGGATTGTCTGAGCCCAGGAGGACAAGGCTGCAGTGAGCTGTGATGTGCCACTACACTTCAGTCTGGGCAAAAGAGTGAGACTCCAACTCAGAAAAATGACAAATGAAATAAAATAACTATAATCAAAATGCTCAAAAGCCTAGGAGAAAAAGTGAATAGCATACATGATAAACAATAGGTGAGAATTTTAGCAGAGAAGTGGAAAATGTTAAAAAAAAAAGAGTCAAATGAAAATACTAGAAATAAACAGTATTTTGAAATAAAAAATAAATAAAAAAAGAGTCAAATGAAAATACTAGAAATAAACAGAAAATACTAAAAATACAACAGTAGAGATGAATGATTTCTTTGATGAGCTAATCAGTAGATTCAATACAGCAAGGAAAACAATCAATGAATTTGAAGGAAGGTCAAAAGAAATCCCCCAAACTGAAACATAGAGAAAAAAAGTAGTTCAAAATATAATGAGCAGAGCATATAAGAGCTGTGGGATAATATCAAATAGTCTAACGTAGACACAATTGTAGACAAAGACATATTTGAAGATAAGGGTTAGGAGTTAATAAAAGACATAAAACCACAAATTCAAGTTCAATCAGGATAAATAGAAATAAAGAGATAGGGAAAAGGGACCACAAACACCTAAATATACATTATGGTCTAACTGTTGGAAAGCAAAGATGAAAAAATTTTTTTTGAGCCAGAGTCTCCCTCTGTATCCCAGGCTGTGGAGCAGTGGCACAATCATGGCTCACTGCAGTATTGACCTGCTGGGGCTCAAGTGATCTTTCCGTCTCAGCCTCCTGAGTAACTGGGAATATATATGTGTGCTACCATGCCCAATTAATTTTTAAAATTTTTTTGTCGAGACAAGGTCTTACTATGTTGCCCAGGCTGGTCTCAAACTCCTGGGCTCAAACAATCTTTCTACCTTGGCCTTCCAGAGTGCTGGGATTACAGGCATGAGCCACGTGCCTGGCACAAGAGACACTCTTATAGTCATTTCAAAATGAAAGACACATCATCAACAAAAAAACAGAGTTAAAATTTACAGCAGGCTTCTTATCAGAAAATATGCAGCCAAAGACAGCAGAGTCACATCTTCAAAGTATTAAAAGAAAATAAAACTATCAACCCAGACTCAGAAACTACCTTAAAAAAAATACTCAGAAAAATATTTATAAAAAAGGAAGACAAATAAAGATTTGTTTTCAGACACAAACAAAAACTAAGAGAATTCATTGCCAGCACACCAAAAGAAAGGGGAATATGATACCAGACAGGAACTTACATCTACTTAAAGAAATTAAATGATATAAATGAAGATGCCAAATGTGAATCTTGCTGTAACAAATTATAGCAATTTTTGTTACATGAAAATATCTATATTAAACCTTAAATATTTTATTTTATTATTATTTTTTGAGTTGGAGTCTCAATCCATTGCCCAGGCTGGAGTGCAGTGGCAAGCTCACGGCCATCCCAGCGTCGACCTGCTGGACTCTGGCAATACTTCCGCCTCAGCCTTCCAATAGGCGCGTGCTGCCACGCCTGGTTAATTTTTGATTTACTGTAGAGACAAGGTCTGACCAAGTTGCCTGGGCTGGTCTTGAACCCGCAGGCTCAGGCAATCCACTCGCCTCAGCCTCCCAAAGTGCTGGGATTACAGGCTGAGCCACCAAGCCCAGCCTAAACTTTAAATATTTTAAAGGATATAACATGTTAGGAACTCCAAAGAACTGCACCCTTGATGGAAACATTGGAAAAGATTATTCAAAGACATTTGGAGCAGAATGCATAGACAGATAATAGTCCAATAGTGGATTTCCAGAAAGTCTGTAAGAAACATTTCCTTTACTGTTGAAAACTAAGCTATTTGGTGGGAGATTTCCAGAGGTTCCTACAAATTGCAGTGGCTTTTTACTGACCTCTTATTAACCAACTGCTTGAATGCTTCAGTATGAAATCTTTTTTTTTTTTGCAGCTTACCTAATTTTCATTCCCCTCAATAGTTGTATGAGAAACTGTCTTCGTATTAAAATATTTCTAATTTCAATACAAAAATTACCTTTAAAATATGCTTATGGAGCCGGGCTCGGTGGCTCAGCCTGTAATCCCACGCTTTGGGAGGCTGAGGTGAGTGGATTGCCTGAGCCCGCGGGTTCGAGACCTGCCTGGGCAACTTGGCGAGACCTCATCTCTACAATAAATCAAAAAATCAGCTGGGTGTGGTAGCGCAAGCCTGTAATTCCAGTTACTCGGAAGGCTGAGGCGGAAAGATCTCCGGAGCCCAGCAGGTCGAGGCTGCAGTGGCCAGGAGCGGCCACTGCATTCCAGTCTGGGCGACAGAGTGAGACTCCAACTCGAAAAAAAAAAAAAAAAAGCTATGTTTTATGGAACATAAACCAGACAGAAGTGTTATGAATTTTGATTGGATTTCACTTTCATATTCTCAGCAGGGAGACAGACCACCAGAGTCACACTCCAGGTTGTTTAGACACATTTCTGGGAGCATACATCCAAAGAAATGTTCACTATATACTTTTGGTCATTGGATTAACTGGTCTCCATAATGCTTTGTGGCATTGGTTATCAATAACTCCTTTTTCTCTTCCACACTGCCTGTAGTTTTAGCTACTCAGGAGGCTGAGGCAGGAGGATTGCTCCAGCCCAGGAATACAGGATCAGCCTGGGAAACATAGCAAGACCAAGGTGTTTCCTTCCACTCCTGCCTCCAAAAACAAAATAAATAAATAAAAGAGAGAGAGTGAGAGAAGTGAATTATACACATGGGATAGAAAAAGGAGTTACATACCAATGCCACGAAGAATTGTGGAATCCAGTTAATACAAAGGCTAAAGTATATTTTTTTCCACAATTGAATATATATATATCTCCAACAGAAATGATTCCCACTGAGATTGGTGAAGAATATCCTCAAGCTATTTTTAAGATGTTTAAAACGTTAAAATAAAAGTGTATCTTTATTTCCTAATTAAGCTGCATAGGCTAGCAAAACTTAAGAACTCTCTGAATTTGGCTGGCATTAAATTGATTCCGTGAGATTTTACAGGTTATCTAAAGTTGTTCAGATATACAAATTGGAAGAAATTTGTAGTAGAAAAATAAATATGGGGAAAAAAGTAACTTTTCTTTAATAAGTTCGTTTTTCTTGATGAACAAGCAGATAATTCATTGAGGAAAAGAAAACAAAGGGGGTATTAAATGAAGAAAAGGCTAAGAATCACCCTTCTTCACAAGAGTAAATTCCTAAAGAAAAAAAAAGTCTGATGTGTTATAACACCTAGAGACTTATTCCCAAGGTTGGGGGAGGAAGCTGGGACCTGCGGAGACTAGGGCTGGAGAGACCAGGACTGACAATTTAGCAGAGCTGGATCCGAAGAGACTGGTCAACGGTCCACTGCCGAGTCCGGAGAGATGCAACCACCTCTGACAGCTTCTGGTGAACACTGATACTGGAGCAGTGCTATGATCGTGCACAGCACCAGGAAGCAGTATTGGCAGATGCGATGATGGCAGTCAGGATGAGTGACAGTGTGTCAGATGCTCAGTCTTCTGCGGGAAAGACCCACTTCTGGGCAGTGTCAGGACTCTGGCCAAATGACCTGGTGTTCGGGACTGGCTTCAACTCTCAGTGGGAACTGGAGAGAAACCCACAGCTGAAGCTCAGGCAAATGAAATCGAGCAACACCACACAGTGAGGGGTGAGGAGGCTGCTCTGTGGGGCCCTAAATGTTAAGGATGACACTTGTGTTACCACCAAGTCAATACTACATGTGGTCAGAACCTAACATCTGTCCCCATGGCTGAGACAGCCTGGGGAAGAACAGGGTATTATCCAAACCTCAAATTTGTCTAGTCTTGATTTCCACAGCAAAATCTTCAGTCTTTAATGTAAATCACACTAAAATATGGTGAACTCCACAAATAAAATGTTACAATTATCTCCCAACAAAAGAGGCAAGAAAAAACATAAATTCCTTTTCAAGTTGTTTTAACAAATAACATTTCTCTTCATTTGTGCAACAAATATTGAGTATTATTTTCACTAGAATATTTTCAGTTCCAAATATGCTGAAAGCATTTATTTAATGCATCATCAAACTACCCAGAAGAATAAAACTACCCAGAAGATAAAAGCCACCTCTCAGCTGAATTTTAAATATGATATTACTCAACTTTTCAATTTTGTTCTCTGAGAGCAGACTCTAAAGAGGAATTCATTCTAAGGATAAATGAAAAAAATTGATTTTAAAATAAAACAAGTTATTGTAGTGTATGATTTCATTTATCTCTACATTTTAAAGTTATTCATATGATAAAACACTGATTCAGTGTAATAAAGAGAGTTCTTTTGTGTCAGTGGAGTTTTTCAAAATGTCTAGGACTGTCCTGTCTCTGTCCTGCTCCACTGCCCAGTGGTGCCAGAGAAATAGCGAGCAAAGTGCTGGCCTTCCCACATTGCCCTGCCAAATTATAAGCTGCCTGCTATATACAGTCAAGCCAATGGAAAAAAGAATGGAGGAATGAAGCAGTGACCAGATCATATTATTTTCTTCTCTAAAAGAGTTTATTTTAAATTCTATGTGTAACTTTAGTGAAGGACTGTGTAGAAGAAAACGAGTAAATTTCAGAAGGAAGATTCTTTCCTTCACCCATCTAGCCCATAACACTACATGTTTATAATAATAATTCTATATTTAATAATAATAATTTTTTTAAAATGACTAGCTTGCAGGGTGACTGCAAAACTATTGCAATAATATCTTACCTGACAATTCTTGAATGCTAAAAAAAGGCAGTGCTCTAGAGTTTTGATTAAAGTCTTTTATTTGTACAAATTGCTTTGTATTGAGAGAACTCTAAGAATGGGAACATGATTAACTTTCTCCCATGTCCCATTTCCCACATAGAGGGTCCCTGATGCCTTCTGCAGATTAAAGCACACACCATATGTTCCATCAGCATAGTCTGGGTTACCCCATGGAAGCTCAGAAGTCTTCCATGGAAGCATTTACTGGGTACAGCGATAATTAACTAATTACTTGGGGGTGGGAGGGTGGGGGGACGGAAAACCTGGGAATTCATTTTAACCTTGATATGTGAAACTTTAGTATTTGAAATGTTTTACAGATATCATAAAATAAACTTTACCTGAAAGCACTGTACAAATACAAATTTTATGTTGTGAAATCGTTCATACATCGAAATCAGACAACAGTGTTCATATCGTATTTTTCAGACTGGCTAAACACTCAGTTTATCACTGTGTGCTCTGCTGTGTGTAGCATGTGTGCTGTTCCCACCAAATGACACAGATTTCAAAAAATAAGTATGATTAATTAGATAAGTTAAATGACTGATGCAAAAAGTTCCTGTAGCAAGCACTCCATTTGGTCATTTGCACGTGGTAAATATCATAAAACCCTTTAAAGACAATTTTTTAAGAGGTCCAGTGACTTCAGTGGAGTTAAGTATTTAGAAGAGAGAAGCAGGAAAATTATAACTAGAGCATACGTATACAGAGTTCATATACAGTGAAGAATAAACCGCATGGGAAGGTGATATAAGGAAGTGCTTAGAATTATTATTAACAACAAAAATGTAAGTGATAGTAATAACAGTGAACCAGAAAAATATATTTCACTTTAAAATGGAGCCAATTCCTATAAAGATGTAAACACCAGCTTATATCATCTCTGCCCTCCTCCAGTCCAATTTTTCTGATCGTTACACATTAACTTCAGAGTCTCCCCTGGCTGACAAAATGTACTGTTAAGCTTTGGAAATACCCAGACCCCAATCATCACAGTCAGAAGAAGAGATTGTGACACTAATAGAAAAGCCTGTTGAAGTGACACCCTCTGAGACATCCTAAGTCAGCTCATGTCTCCTTGAGTGTGCATTTTCTGTGGGGAGAACAGGAGCTCTCTCTACCCCTCGTGGCTGTGACTTTGGAAGCTCAGTTTCTAGCTGTAGATTGAGGACACCGGTGTTTCTGAGCTGGAATTCTCAGATTTAGCTCCAGCCTGGGGTTGCTGTGGGGACCCAGGCTGGCGCCTTCTGTTACAGCTGCCCCCTGCTGCTGTGACCTGCGACTGGAGACTCAGCTGCTCTGCCCAGTCTCTGACCCGGCGCTAAGGTCCTCCTAGCCATCATCTCAGCGCCTCAGACCACGGACCCCTGACACATGACCGATTTCATGGCAGCTGATTCAGCCCTAAGCCTAAAGCCGCTCAGCCAGGGTGGCTGCTTTCCTCAACCAGGTCAGCAGGCAGTATCGCACATCAGGCAGTTTCTTTTTGGTAGGCCAAAAAAATACTTCATAAAACGTGGATTATAAAAACCTTACTTCTAGAACCGAGTCACTGGTTATTCACATGCAAAATCTCTGCCTTCTCGCTCCAGTGTCATTCTCTTTTTTGGGAAATTACATTGATTTCCAGTTGTTGACACTTCCTAACTTTCTGCAAAATGGAAATGGTCTCAGAGGAGAATGATTTTCCTCATCCAGGTGGAGTGACTTCCACTAGCATACCAACCCTGGCCTCTCTACCTGCTCCCTCCTTCCTCCAAGGATGTGAGGAGTGACCCATCTCCTGGTAAGGCCAAAAGAGAGGCCTGCACCTCTCTTCCCCCTTTTGTGGAGCAAGGGTACACACAGCATACACAATTCTGCTCCCCCCTTTATGCTCTAAGTGAGAGAGGCAGATTCTGCCCACGGAGAGGGTGGGGATGGGGGAGGGGAGAAGGAGGAATGTGGGAACACGCAGAAATAGGACAAAAGACTAGGGCAGATGAAATTATGCAGCAGAGACTGCGTGTGAAGCTAGACACTGGCCATATGTGTCACCAATTGGGTTCTAAGCTTCCAAAAGTCAGCACGGAAAAGGAGCCTTGACTGGTTACCCAATTCACAGATCTCAACTGCTCAGAGAAATACAACCATTCTCACTGTAAGAGCAGAAGAAGGTTCTCCACATAATCTTCATGAAGGGAGATGCTGCGTAATGCAGTAGGCAGTGTCCCAGCAGTTCCACACGGCAAGCCACCAGTAAGCTTGGCATCACAGAGCTACTTCTCAACATGTCATTTGCCTAGACCAATGGTACCACCCTCAGCCCAGTAAGAACAACTCTGATCATGTTGGGGGAAGGTGGGTAAGGAGAGCAAGAGCATATAATCGTGCACGCATGTCTCTGACTGTGTGGTTTAATCTAGCTGTTGGTTGTGGAATCCTGCATAGGCAAATAGACTCAATACTTGTGTGTCCTTCAGGGAATCTCAGTAAGCTTCTGATAGATAGTGGGCATTAATGAGTGAAAGAGTACTGAGTTAGGGACTATATACCCTGGAAAGTACTTGGGATGTGGTTTCTCTATTTTGTTAATTAAATGGAAATCCACTAAGGCTTAGTGACTAAGCTAAATAAACAGCCAAGATGGGGATAATGTTGACTTCATCTAAGACAGCTAAGGGGCCATCCATGGATACGTTGGCCATAGAGTTGAGAGGCAGGGCCCCCAGCTCAGATGGGAGACCCAGGCCTTGTTGCTAGCACTAAAGGAACAGGAGCCCCTTTGCCAAAGAATCAGTGGGGTTACGGACACAGTTCTTACCCCAGGGTGCTGCTCTTCCTTTTGAGTTTTCTTTGAACGCTTATTTTTTTTGATCCCAGCAGACGGTGCACTCATGGCTGTAGACTCTGGCCTCGAGGATGCTACCACGGATGGAGATTTGGGTCCCGAGAGCAATGGTGACAAAGAGGCTTCTTTCTTCTTGTCTGATCTCGGGCTCTGCCACACAAAATAACTGATTTCGCTATTTTCATTTTGTTCCTCAGATTTGTGTTCCCTTTCTTTTTCTCTCTTCCCCTCCTCTTCCTGGAATTGCACCCTTGAAGTTTTTAGTCCCAAAGGGCAAGGATCTGTTCTTGCCAAGCCTGCAATCCCCCCTGGTGGGACTTGATTTGCAAGCTGGGCTCCTTTCTCTACTCCCTGCATTGATCCTAGTGTCATAAGAAAAAAACATACCAACAGATCAAAGTTCTTTGGAAATACCTGGAAAGGTGGGCAGTGGGGTGAGGTGGTAGCTTGAGGCTTGTATCAAGGTAGGGAGAAAGTAGGGAAGTAGAAGTTAGGAAGGACAGTGGAAGAACCTGCAGAGGCAGGGCCTAGAGCCCAAAGAGGAATATACAAAATGACCTCCTCAGGGTCCTGATCCCCGTTCGCTCACACTACCTGCTCCCTGCCCCTAACAATCAACTCCTGAGTCTCCATTCACACTTGCCTTACTTTTAAGAATTTTCTCTCTCAAACTCAGATGGTGGAAAGTGAAGAGCCTCAGTATGGTATATATAGATTCTTCACTCCAGATGCCAAAATAAAAGAAGCACCCAATGAGAGAGAGAGAGAGAGAGAGAGAGAGAGAGAGATATTTAAATACAAACCTTGATGCCGATGCTTGAGATGTCAAATTTTTTTCTTATTTCCATGTCTTCTTTCTGTTTATTAATCTGTAACATTAAAGGTCCATATTATTTGTCATTAATTGCAAAGTGTAGAAAAGAGAATCTTCTATAAAACTTCTGTAAGCAATGAAAGAGTAATATTTTAAACCATTTGACTGTCAGAACTATTATGGAAATACCAGTTATAATATGGAATGGGAATTAGACGGAAACAAATTTGTATTAAGAAAAAGAGCTTTTGAAAAAAATGAACAGAAATATATACAATTACAGATATTTAAAGTCATTGGCATTTATTCATGACTCTAAGTGTAACAGATTATAAAAAAATGCATTGTTTGCTTATGAGGTGATAACTTGTTAGTTACATTATTACAACAGCTATAAATCCTAGGCCTTATTATATTATTTTTTGAGAAATTTAAGATAATTTAATAGTTGGACTTCAATAATGTAATGAATGAAAATTTACTTTAAAATCAATTTTAATTTTCAGGCATAAAAGGTATTATATCAAAAATGTATTATTAATGCATGCTTTCACAATATTAAGTATTTTTATAATATGAATTTATGAGTAATGCCAGTGATTCAAATTATGACTAATCTTATTTGAAATTAAGCAACGTTAAGAAATACACCTATCCATTAATCTCACTCACAACTGAACAACAATTACAATGGATTTTCAGAACTCTCTCTCATCTACTGATAGGGCAGAACTCAAGAGAAGGCAGGTCTGTCTGATGACATCTTGTAGTCTGGAAGGACAGTCACTAAAATCCATGAAGAACTATACTTAGCTGTTTTCAGAGGGTTTGAACTCAAGCCTAATACAGTTATGCATGGCTTAATGGCAAGAATATGTTCTGAGAAATGTGTTGTTAGGCACTTTTGTCATTGTGTGAATATCATAGAGTGTATGCTACAAACCTAGGTGGTTACACACCTAGGCTATATGGAATAGCCTGCTGCTCCTAGGCTACAAACCTGTACAGCATGTTACTGTACTGAGTACTGCAGGCAATTGTAACACAATGGTTAAAAATTTGTGTATCCAAACATAGAAAAGGCATAGTAAAAGTACGGTATAATCCTATGGAACCAGAGTCATATACGTAGTCTGTCATTGACCAAAATGTAGTTACGTGGCATATAACTATATTTGAGCTAAGTTTCATTATAATGGCTTAAAAATAATTTTCTCCATACTACTACAAGAAACTGATAGAAATATTTAATAAATCAGCCCTCATTCATTAAAAAAATTATTGAGTGCATACTATATGCCAGGTACTATCCTAGGTGATGAGTGCACAGTACTAAGCAAAATAGACCATAAAGTAAGGCCTAGATAGGTGGGACTAATTTAGATCATATGATCAGAAAAGACTTTTCTGGAGGAGATGATGGTTTGGCCAAGATATAAAGAATAAAAAGAGTAACCATGTGAACAGTGGGAAGAAGTAGGGGTGGGAGGATATGGAAAATCTCTCTACCATCTTTAATACTGTAAACCTAAGACTGCTCTAAGGATTTTGTTCGTTTGTTTTTTAAGTAGGAAGAAGAACATTCCAAGCAGAAGAAATAGTATGCCAAAAACCTCAGAGCAAGGAGGAGATGGATAGGTGTGCTAAGATCAAGGAGAAGATACAAGGCTTGGATTTTATTTTAAATACAATGGGATACCATTGAATCATATTAAGTTTGTATGTATGTGTTGAAGCGGTGACATGATATTTCTTTTTTTAATTTTTATTTTAAAGATGTGGGGTACAATTCAGGGTTAGGAATGCAAATGGTCTTTGTACAGGTATGATATTTCTATTATTAAGACATGACCTTGGGGGGAAGTAGACTTCTGGTCATGATCAGGTAGCTGTCATAAAACTCACCCTCCCATAGATGACAACTTTAAACTCTGGGGAAAAATAACAACAGCAAAATCTACCTGAAGATAATGGAAAGGGAACAAAGGTATATAAATGTTGGTGGGCACTTCACTTGAAATGGAGGAAAAACATATAGTGAATTTCCCATATTTTATGACTTTTAACTTGACAGCAGTACCCAGTCTGTGTCAGGTAGAACAACTAAAATGATGGATAACCTGAAACCTTTCTTTCAGGACAGAGTTCAGGGTAACCACAGCCAGTGAGTGGAGACTGTGCAGGGGAATCCCAGGAAGAGTCAGACTTAGGAACCCCAAGATCTGTGTATAAACTCTGCCCAAATCTCTGCTGAACTCTGAACCATGTCTGTAGCCAAACTAAGGCACAAAGATTGAATTGAGATTTCAGTTACCACCCACTGCAGATGAGGCAGAGCTTGCAGACTGAATCCAACCAAGTTAATTGCCTGATTTTTAAAAATAACACATAACATTCACAGTGCCCATAGCGTCCAAAATTTTTCAACATACAAATGTATAAGAATTCATGGCCCCCTCTCAAGAGAAAAGACTAGGAACAGAGATTGACATTGAGATGGAGCCTCGAAGACAGTGGAACAAAATCTCCTAAGTGCTGAAAGAAAAGATCCCAAAACTTTATTAACTCAGAATTCTATATTGAAGTAAAATGTCTTTCAAGATTGAAGGCAAAAGAAACATAGTTTTAATAAAGGAAAAGAGGAATTACATTACCAGAAGATCTCACCTATCAGAAAAGCTAAAGAAAGCTTTTTGGACTGAAGGAAAATGATCCCAGATAGAACCTGCAATCTTTAGGGAAGAATGAAGAGCATAAGAAATGATAAATATATCAGTAAACATATGACTACTGGGTCTTAATTTCTTTCTTTCTTTTGTAGACAGTATCTTGTTTTGTTGCTCAGGCCGGAGTGAAGTAGTGACCGTGGCTCATACAGGCACATGACACAATGCCCAGCTAATTTTTTTTTTAAGTTTTGAAGAGAAAGGGTCTTGTTATGTTGCCCAGGCTGGTTTCAAACTCCTGGCCTCAGGTGATCCTCCTGTTTTGACTTTCCAAAATGCTGGGATTACAGCCATGAACCACTGCACCCAGACTATTTACCTTAATTTATTTTAAACAGAAAAGAGTCTTTAAGGCAAAAAATTATAACACTGCTACAAACATAAAAGACATACCAGTTCTAACATCAAGAATGGATAAATAAACATATACAAATATAAATATCTATTTTTTCAAGCTTTCTATACTTTACATAAAATTGTTCAACAATAACTCCAAGTGAATTATCAGAAATTAATAATGCAAATTATAATCACTAGAGCAACCACTAAAAGGTAGAGCCAAATGGTAAGAATAAATTGCAATGGAATTCTAAAATATTAAAAAACAGGCAAAAAGAAGGGACAGAGGGACAATGACAACAATAACCCAAAGTGGGCATATGGAAAACAAATAATGAAATGGTAGACCTAAATCCAACCCTATCAATAAGACAAAACAATGAATGATGATAGATTAAATAATCTAGTTAAAATATAGAAATGGCCAGGATGTATAAAAAGCAAGACCCAACTATTTACTGTCTATAAGAGAAGAACTTTAAATATAAATACACAGAGAGATTAAAAATAGGTGTATTGAAAAATGTGTGCGGTGGAAACTTCAGAAGACTGAAGAAGACCATAGAAGACCATGCATCACTCGTTGCAGTGAGCCACGGTCACTACTTCACTCCGGCCTGAGCAACAAAACAAGATACTGTCTACAAAAGAAAGAAAGAAATTAAGACCCAGTAGTCATATGTTTACTGTTTATATCTAATATGGTAGATTTCAGGATTGAAGAGCTAAAGAGGGATGTATAATGACAAAAGGATCAATTCATCAGGAAGATACAATAATCATAAATGTAGCCAGGCTTGGTGGCTCAGCCTGTAATCCCGCACTTTGGGAGGCCAAGGCAAGTGGATTGCCTGAGCCCGCAGAGGCCAGCCTGGGCAACTTGGTGAGACCTTGTCTCTACAATAAAATAAAATAAAAAATTAGCTGGGCGTGGTAGCGTGCGCCTGTAGTTCTGGCTACTTGGAAGGCTGAGGGGGAAGGATCCCAGCAGGTCGATACTGGGGTGGCCATGAGAGAACCATGGACTCCAACCTGGGCAACAGAGTGAGACTCCAACTCAAAATAAAATAAAATAAAATAAAAGTGTTTGTGTCTAATAACAGAGACTTAAATGAAGCGAAAGTTGACAAAATTGTAGAAAGAAATAACACTCCTTTCTCAGCAAGTGATAGAAACAAAACATTATAGAAGCATAGATGCCTTGAATAACACTATCACTGCCTTGATCTAACTGATAACACCCAACAATGGCAGCATACACATTATTTTCAAGTATATATAATACTGTCCCATGTAAGACTGTACGCTATTTGGTCATTTAAAAAAAAAAACTGGCAATACATTAGTAAAGATTAAAATAATACCGAGAATGTTCTGTGATCACAATGAAATGAAACTAGAAATCAGTAACAAAAATATTTATGGACAAATCTCTAACATTTATAGAAAACACAATCCAAAATCACAAGGGAAATCAGAAGTTAAAAATACTTAAAACTGAATGAAAATACAGGCTATCAAAATCTGTAGGATGTAGGTAAGACAATGCTTAGAGGGAAATTGATAAAAGTCAACTGTATTTTTGAATATAAGTATGAAACAATTGGAAATAAACTATAAAAACAATTCCATCTGCAACAGCATAAAAAATGTAAAATAGTCAGGAATAAGTTTAAGAAAAGATGTGCAAGACCTCTACACTGAAAATTACACCAAGTTGCTACAAAAATTAAAGAGGACCTAAGTGAAGGGCGATATATAGCATGCTTACGGATTGGATGACTCAGTCTAGACTGTGATAATATGTCAATTCTAAAAAATGACCTATATAGCCAGGCTCGGTGGCTCAGCCTGTAATCTCGCGCCTTTGGGAGGCTGAGGTGAGTGGATTGCCTGAGCCTGCGGGTTCGAGACCCGCCAGGGCAGGCGAGACCTCATCTCTACAATAAATCAAAAAAATTAGCCGGGCGTGGTAGTGCATGCCTGTAGTTCCAGCTACTTGGAAGGCTGAGGTGGAAGGATTGCCAGAGCCCAGCAGGTCAAGGCTGCAGTGGATGGGAGCGGCCACTGCACTCCAGTCTGGGCGACAGAGTGAGACTTCAACTCAAAAAAGAAAAAGACCTATAGATTTATTACAATCCTAATAATAATCACACTATTTTTTTTGATAAATATGAATGAACTGTCTCTGAAATCTAAACAAAAATACAAAGGAGCTAGAATTTTCAAGATGACACTGGAAAATAGCAAAGTTGAAAGGGTATACTCATTTCAAGATTTGTGATAAAGCTGTACAATACTAATTAAAATAGTGTGGTACTAGCATAAGGACTGATAAATCATTTGAACAGATAGAGAGAACCCAAAATATTCCCATTTGGTTTTTAACAAAGGTGCCACAGCAATCAATCCAATGGAAAAAATTTTTTTGCAGCAAATGATGTTGAAACAATGAATATTCATGTGAAAGAAAAATGAAATTTGACCCCTATCTCACACCACACACAAAAATTATTTCAATATAGGTCATATTCTGTTTCATAAAAGTTAAAATAATGAAGCTTTTTTTTAGAAGAAAGCAAAAGAGAATATCTTCTTGGATAATATAAGTGTATACATTTGTCAAAACCCATCAAATAGTGCACTTAAGATGTATTTCATTGTATATAAATATTATCTCAAAGGGAAAAGATGAATTATAGACAAATGTCGAACTCTATTAATATGCATTGCTGAGGTATTTATGGCAATAAATACCATACTGTAGCTTGCTTTGAAATGTATCATAAAGATAAGAAATGTTGATGGATGGACAGAGGATGAAAAGATGTCTAGCTATGTAATAAGCAAGATAAATTGTTAGTGGTAAAATCTTGGTTGTAGGTTTACAAGGGTTTACTATAAAATTCATTTTTTGTGTGCTTGAAAATCTTCACAGTAAAATGTTGAGGAAAAGATTTTCCTGACTGTTGTGTGGAGAGTAGACAAGAGAGAACAGGAGAGATCAGTTAAGATACTGTAACTATGATAACCCAGGTGAAAAGTACTTAGGCTTAATATAATGAATGAAGTAATGAAGATGGAAAGACATTTGAGGAGGATATGAACTATAATTTTGGAAGGAATTGGCTAGATTTTTTTAAAAGTAGGGACTCTGTCGCCAGACTGAAGTGCAGTAGTACAACCACAGCTCACTGCAGCCTTGACTTCCTGTGCTCAGGTGATCCTTCCATCTCAGCCTCCTGAGTAGCTGGGACTACAGGTGTGCCCCACCAACCCTGGCTAATTTTTAAATTTTTTGTAGAGGCAATATTTCCCTATGTTGCCTAGGCTGGTCTTGAACTCCTGGGCTCAAGCAATCCTCCTGCATTGGCCTCCTAAAGTGCTGGGATTATACGTGTGAGCCACCACATCCAGCCAAGACTTTTTTTACTAGGTCACACAAAATGATGTAGGTGATGAA
Organism: Cephalopachus bancanus; assembly: GCA_027257055.1. Classification (NCBI taxonomy): domain Eukaryota; kingdom Metazoa; phylum Chordata; class Mammalia; order Primates; family Tarsiidae; genus Cephalopachus; species Cephalopachus bancanus. The sequence continues at coordinate 8,614,227 of JAPVLO010000015.1, read as the reverse complement.
TAGTAAGGGAAGGAGAAATCAAGGTTGACTGTTAAGATTTCTGGATGGAGGGGCCATTTTGTGAGCTGAGGAAGACTGATTTGGGAAATAAAATCCAACAGTGCTTGGGACATCTCAAATTCAAAACACCTGTAATATTCATAAGTAGATGCTTAGAGGGCAACCGTAATTGTAAGACTAGAGTGCTAAGGAGAGGTGTGAACTGGAGATAAAAACCTGGGAGTCACAAAAATACAAATGACGTGAGAATGAATAGCTCACTTAGGAAGACAGTACAAAGAGAAAAGGCCCCATTGTACCAAACCTAAGGAGACCTAACATTTAGTAGATTCAAAGAGGAGAAAACCCAGCAGGGAAGACCAAGGACCGTGAGACTGAAGAAAAACTAAGAATGAGGTATAAAATTATACCCCACATCTTTATAATAAAAATTAAAAAACAAAACAAAACAAAGTGTTAACCTATCCTGGAAGAAATGCTTCACTAAGCAAAATAAAGAGAAATAAGGAGAAAAAAAAGGAGGATGGTAAACAATGTGGAAAGGTTGTAAACAGGTTAGGAACATGGAACACTGGCATTTAAACTGGGCAACAAGTAAGTCATAAGAGACTGTCAAAAGCAGTTTCAGTATAATGAAGGGTGTGGAAGCAAAACTGCAGTAGACTGAAGAGATACCAGGAATAAGGCTGTGGAAATAGAGAATATAGACAATACTTGAAACATGTGTGAAGAGGAAGAGAAATGGTGTTGTAACTAGTGAATATCTTTTAATAAGGAAGATACTCAACCATACTTGTTTACAGAAAAGAATGGTCCAGTGGGAAGAAAAATTGGTGACTTTAGAGAGAAAAGACAACTGTGGAAACTGGATGAAGGACAACCCTTCATTTTGAGGCAGGGGGGTAAAAAAAAGATAGGTGCAGTCATCAACAAATTCATTTCCTGATATTTCATCTTACCACTAAATCATTCATTCAGCAAATATGTGCTAAACACTATCGTGCACTAAGCACTACACTAGTCTCAGAATAAATATGTAGACCCTGCCTCAAGAGTTTGGATTCTATGGAATATGGTTTATAAGTGCTTCAAGTGCTTGATAGATACAAAAAATATCTAAGTGTATGATATATACAAAAAACGATGCAATACAAACATAAATTAAAAAATATAATAATACAGTGACCATCTAACTTAGATAAAAGAATAATACCAATATTGTTGAAGCTCCTTGTATGATTGTCACCAATTCCACTAGAATCTCCACTCGCCCAACCAAGTAACTACTATTCTGAATTTTGTGTTTCTAATTCTCCTTTTTTAAAAAATTAAAATTTATTTTTATTTTTTTAATTGACAAAAATTATATGTCCATGGGGGACTCACCCAAAAAAGATCACAACCATCTTTTGGAGGGCGGGCTTCTTGTAATACAGTCTTCCCCCACTAGGTAAGTGTTTTAGGAACCCATCAGAATCAGTGTACCAGCTAATGTTGTTGTGAGAGGCTGCGTTCAACTTTAGCAAATTTTTTTGGTGATTCTTTCAAGTGTTTGCCCATTTCATGATGGGTGATTTACACAAGCAACATGAGCAGTTCAACTCACCTGCCCACACCACACTGAATGTTCAGCAGTTTTGGAGCAAAAGTGGTTTGATCCCCATGCTCCACTCTCCCTAGTCACCCAATCTCATTCAGAGAGAATTTTTTTGTTTCCCTGGATCAAAAAAGTCCTCAAAGGGAATCGTTTTGCCAATGTGGATGAGGTGAAACAAAAAAATAGCAGAAGCACTAAAAGGCATCAAAATTGACAAGTTCAAAAACTGTTTTGAGTAGAGAAAAAAGCTCCTGAATAAATGTATTGCATCAAATGAAGAGTACTTTGAAGGTGACTGAAGTTTACACATGTAAGAATAAACACAATTTTTAAAATAAATAAATTTGTTTTTTGAGGTTTCCTTCGCATTTATGGCGTACAATGTGGTGTTTTAAAATATATATACATTGCAAAATGTCAAATTGAGCTAATTAACCTCACGTACTTTTTGCATGGTTAGAACACTTAAAATCTACTCTTAGAAATTTTCAGGTATAAAATATGAGGGGGGACAGAAAAACTTGGAACTTATTTACAAAACAATGTGTATTTATTCTTACATGTTTAAACTTTAGTCACCTTCAAAATACTCTCCGTTTGATGCAATACACCTATTGAGATGCTTTTTCCACTACTCAAAAGAGTTTTTGAACTTGTCAATTTCGATACCTTTTATGCAGCTGCAGTTTTTTGTTTCACCTCTTCCACATTGGCAAAACATTTTCCTTTGAGGACTTTTTTTCAATTGGGGAAACAAACAGACAAAAAAAGCTCCATGGGAGTGAGATCTGGTAAACAGGGAGGGTGGGGCATGGGGAGCATGCCGTTTGGGATCAAAAACTGCTGAATACTCAGCGCAGTGTGGGTAGGTGCATTGTCACGGTGGAAGAACCAGTCACCCATTTGCCACAACTGGGGACGTTTACTCCGCAAATCGTTATGCACAACAGCACTAACTGTACACTGATGCCGATGGGTTTCTAGAACACTTACTTAGAGAGAAAAGCCTGTACTACAAAGGGCCCTCCCTCCAAAAGATAATTCCGGTTCTGGGGAGGTCTCCCTCATACATTGCCATTAACTAGTCACCATGCTGTATAATAAATCTCTTGAACTTATTCCTCCTGTCTAACTGAAGTGTCATATCCTTTAACCTACATCTGTCTTATCCTTGCATCCCCAACTCTGCTAACCGCCATTCTACTTTTTATTTCTATGAGTTCAAATTTTTAATATGCCACATATAAATGAGATTATGCAGTTTTTTCTTTTTGTCTTTCGTGCCTGGCTTATTTCACTTAACATGATGTCCTTCAAGTTCATCTGTGTTGTCATAAATGACAGACTCTCTTTTTTTAGGACTGAATATCCATTTATGTTCTCTATTTTTAAAATCAGTCTTACAGACCTATGGTTTTACCACATTTATGCTTATAAGCAATATACACAATTAGGTTTGCTTATTTGAAACATTATTTTAAAATCACAGTGTATATAATCTTCCTCAACTTCCTTGTCTCATTGCTTCTGAGAGTAACCCATATTGATACAGAAAGCAGTTGTTCATTCACATTCACTGTGGTATAGTTTTCAAATGTATGAATCTGCCATAATTCATTTTTCTATTCTCTTTCAATGAACACTTAGGCAATTTTTTATAGATAATATTTATTTGAATATTCTTGCACATGTCACTTCAGGCACACGTGCTAAAGATTCTCTAGGTTATTGTTGTATGCCTCAGAGTGGAACTTCTGGATCATACGTTAGAAGAATAGTCAACTTCTATAGATAACAAAAGCATTGTTTTCCAAAGTTTTGGTACCAGTTTACGTAACCCTCAGCAGTTTATAACAATTCTCTCGATTGCACATTTTCACCAACATTGATATTGATATATTATCATACTGTCATATTATTAGTAAAATCAAACACGTTTGTGTGTGTTGGTTGTTGACTTTCCTCTTCAGTTAAGTGCCTGTTAAAGACTTTTGTGTATTTTTTATTGGGTTGCCTTTTTCTTTTCTGTTTGAAGAAGTTACGTATTCTTGAAAACAGCTTTGTAAATATATAAATTTGTAACTAGACTTTTACTCTCTCTGTGTTATATTTTGATGAAAGAGGGCCCTTAATTTGTATTTAATTGAAATTTTCTTTTATATTCTTTATTTCTTTCTCTTTGCTAAGTTCTCTGGTAGGACTTCTAGTACTATGTTGAATAAAAGTGGTGAAAGTGGGCTTGAAAAGAGAGAAATCAAATGATCCTTTTTTGAATACAATATCATCCTATATTTAGAAAAACCTTACGGTTCCACCAAAAAACTATTAGGACTGATAGCCAAATTCAAAAAATATTAAAACTGATAAAGTTGTAGGATACAAAATCAACATCCAACTTTCGGTAGTATATGCCAACAGCAAACAATCTGAAAAAGTACTCCCATTTATAATAGCTACAAATAAAATAAAATACCTAGGGATAAAGTAGGGTAAAAAGTAAAAGATCTCTACAATGAAAAGTATAAAACATTGATGGAAGAAATTGAAGAGGACACACACACAAATGACAAGATACTCCATATTAATGGGTTGGAAGAAGCAATATTATTAAAATGTTCATACTACCCAAACCAATTTACAGATTCAATGCAATGCCTATCAAAACAACCAATGGCATTCTTCACAGAAATAGAAAACAATCCTAAACTCATATAGAACCACAAAAACCCAGAATAGCCAACACAATTCTGAGCAAAAAGAACAAAACTACAGGCATCACACTACATGACTTCAAATTATACTACAAAGCTATAGTAACCAAAACAGCATGGTACGTGCATAAAAATAGGCACATAGACCAATAGAACAAAATATAGAACCCAGAAATAAGTCCACACATTTACAGTCAACTTGTTTGTGACAAATTTGCCAAGAACATACGTTGGAAAAAGGACAGTCTCGCCAATAAATGGTACTGGGAAAATTAGATATCCATATGTAGAAGAATAAAACTAGACTCCTGTCTCTTGCCAAAAAATCAAATCAAAATGGATTAAAGACTTAAATCTAAGACATGAAACTATGAAACTACTACAAGGAAACATTGGGGAAACACTCCAAGACACTGGTCTGGTTAAAGATTTCTTGAGCAAGACCTCACAAGCACAGGCAACCAAGCATAGGCAACCAAAGTGACTACAGACAGAAAGGATCACATCAAGCAAAAAAGCTTCCTCATAGCAAGGGAAATAGTCAACAAGGTGAAGAGACAACCCACAGAATGGGAGAAAATATATGCAAATCACCCATCTAAGAAGGAGTCAACAACCAAAATTTATAAGGAACTCAAGAAACTTGATAGGATTTGGTCAAACACTGCTAAAAACTCAGTGTAGTGTGGGTAGGTGTTGTCATGTTGGAAGAACTAGTCACCTGTTTGTCCCAACTTGGGATGTTTACTCCACAAATTATGATGCACAACAATGCTAGCTGATGGCACTATTGCTGATTGGGCTCCTGATCGGAAGAGCATGGTACTGGCATAAAAATAGCCACATAGACCCAAAGAAGACATCCAAATGACCGACAAGTATTTGAAAAAGCGCTCAATATCACTAATCATTTGGGAAATGCAAATTAAAACTACAAGGAGATATACCATCTCTCCCCAGTTAAAATGACTTTTATTCAAAAGACAGGCAACGATGAATGCTGCAGAGGATGCTGAAAAAGGGGAACCCTTGTATGTTGTTGGTGGGAAGGTGAACTAGTATGGTCACTATGGAGAACAGTATGAAGATTCCTCAAAAAACTAAAACTAGAACTGCTATGTGATCCAGCAATCTCATTTTTGAGTATATGTCTAAAAGAAAAGAAATAGGTATATTGAAGAGGTAGTTGCACCCCCATGTTTACTGCAGCACTAGGCACAATAGCCAAGGTATCGAGTGTCCGTCAACAGATGAATGGATAAAGAAAACATGATACACACACACACACTGGAGTATTAATCAGCCAAAAAAGAAATAAACTCATGTCATTTGCAACAACATGGATGAAACTGGAGGACATCATGTTAAGTTAGATAAGCCAGGCACAGAAAGACAAATATTGCATGTTCTCACTCACATAGGGTAGAAAAAAAATTGAACTAGTGGAAATACAGAGTAAACTGATGGTTACCAGAGACTGGGAAGGGTAGTGGGGGACAGATGATAAACAGGGAATGATTAGTGGGTACAAACATATAGTTAGAATAAAATAAGACCTAGTGTTTAATAGCACAATAGGACAACTATACAATAATTTATTGTATATTTCAAAATAATGAAAAGAGTGGAATTGGGTTGTTCTTAAAGCAAAGAAATAATATATACTTCAGATTGTGGATGCCCCAGTTACCCTAGTTTGAGCATTATATATTGTATACTTGGATCAAAATATGAATATGTAACCCAATAAATGTATACATGTATTATGTATCCATAACAATAAAAAATAAAACATTTAAGTTTCTTTTATGATTTATTTTGTGTTTTATTTAGGAAATAATTGACTTTTAGTCAATATAATTTTTTTCTAAAAGTGCATTTGATCTTTAATCAATACAAAATGAATTGCTTGTATAGTGTGAGGTGGGAATTCAATTTTATTTTCTATAATTGTTTAATCAACTGTCAGGAATCTTTATTCAACATTCTACCCTTCTCCCCATTGATCTGGTATATATTGAGGGTTCACATATGTCTGGTTATGTTTCTGGGCTATTGATTTTGTCCCATTCGTCTGTTTGTCTATCACTGTTCTGGTACCTTGATGTACTAATTGCCTTGCATTTATATTAATAGCTTACATAGGAAGTCACTCCCAATTCCATCATGTCATTATTTTATTTTAAGAGTTTCCTAATTATTCTTGGTATTTTGATCTTCCATATAAACTTTAGAATAACTTTGTCAGCCCCACTAAAAAGTGAGCAAAAGACATGACTAGACACTTCTCAAAAGAAGATATACGGACAGTCAACAGACACATGAAAATGTGCCCAACCTCACTAATCATCAGAGAAATTTAAGCTAAAACCACATTGAGATACCACCTAACACCAGTAAGAATAGCCATCATTAATAAAACAAAGAACAACAGATGCTGGCGAGGATGCAGAGAAGAAGAAACGCTACTACACTGCTGGTGGAAATGCAAACTAGTGCTACCTCTTTGGAAGACAGAGTGGTGATTTCTGAAAGAACTAGAAATCGGCCTTCCATATGACCCAGCAATCCTCCTATTGGGAATATACCCAGAGGAACTCAAATCATTCTACAAAAAAGATACCAGCACACGCATGTTTGTTGCAGCTCTATTCACAATAGCAAAAACATGGAACCAACAATGTTGCCCATCAAAGTTGGACTGGATTAAAAAAGTGTGGTATATATATATATATATACAACGGAATATTATGCAGCCATAAAGAAGAACAAACATATGGACTTCACAGCAACTTGGATGGATTTAGAGTCTATCATACTCAGTGATCTATCACAGAAACAGAATAGAGTACCATATGTTCTCACTCATAAGCGGACCTTGAACAACTATTGAAATGCTATAAGAAAGGGATTGGCAGTAGTGGGAAACCGCCAGGAGGGGAGGATGGGATTGGCAGTTGAGGGAAACTGCCAGGGGAAGGAGGGGCACACCTCATCAACAAGGGTACCTGCATAATGAACATTTGTAGACCTAACCCTGAATTGTACCCCACATCTTTAAATTAAAAATAATAATAAAAAGAAGGGTGCATGTGTGTGTGTGATTGGATATTATTTTTTTCTCAAATAATCGTCATGAATCTATTCAGATTATCATATTGTTTTTAATCTGATCACATAGGATAATTAAATTAATAGCTTTTGCTCAGCATTTTAAAAACCATATTCCTTTGCATTTTGCAACTTTCATTTAGTATTGTTTGTGAGATTCATCCACGTTGTTACACATCACTATAAATCATTCTACAATTAATTTAATTCATTGTATTGTGAATAAACATTTGGACTGTTTTCAATCTGGGCTATTACCAACAATGCTGCCACGAACATTCTTGTACTTGTCTTCTGGTGCTCATGAATACAAGTCATTCTAGAGTATGCTAACCTTAAACTTTAATAGGCAATTTGCCAAACAATTGTCAAAATTAGTTCTACTAGCTTATACTACCACTATTGCCATATGAAATGTTCTTGTTTTACAACTTTGCCAACACTGCATATTTTTGGTGTTTTTTATTTTATTTCATTTTATGTTTTACCAATCAATCTGGTGTGGGTAATGATATTTCTTTATTGTTTTAATCCATTTCATGGGTTGTTAATGAGGTTGAATACCTGTTCATATGTTTCCCATCTGAATTGCCTCTTTTTAGCCTTTTGCCTATTTTTCTAATGAATAGTATATTTTTATCAATTTTTGTGAGTTATTTTACTTTTTCAGATAATCAAGTCAATTCTGTGATTTGTCTTTTATTTTTATAGTTTTTTGATTAAAAATTCTTAAATTCAGCAAAACAATTTATCAAGTTTTTCCTTTTTAGCTCTCACAAGTAAGAGCATGCAGTATTTTGTTTTCCTTTCCTGTTACTTCACTTAGGATAATGAGCTCCAATTCACTTAGGATAATGAGCTCCAAGTTGCTGCAAAATACATTTTTCATTCTTTTTTATGACTGAATAGTATTCCATGGTGTGTGTGTGTGTGTGTGTATGTGTGTGTGTGTGTGTGTGTGTATTCTATAGGTATACATACACATGTACAAGGTCTAACCATTACATTTGCAAACTTGCCACCATGTGCTTATGCTGGCAGCATTGTAAAAACAATTTGGTAAGGTTTCATAACCTTGGTATATCAGTGTCTCACAGCTGTGTTTGGTCGATGTTTGGCAGTGTCTTGCTGAGTGGTGTTTATTATTGTTGTTGCATGTTTTTGTGTGCCATCGCGAGAATGCCAGAGTTTGAATTAGAGCAATGAACAAACATTAAATTTCTTGTTAAACTTGGCAAGAATGGAAGTGAAATCAGAGACATGTTAGTCCAAGTTTATGGGAATAATGCCATGAAGAAAAGGGTAGTGTACAAATGGATTAAATGTTTTTCTGAAGGGAGAGAAAACATCATTGATGAAGAGAGGTCAGAACGGCCAGTAACAAGCAGAACTGACAAAAACATTGCAAAGATTCATCAAATTGTCCATCAAAATTATTGGCTGTGAGAAGCATAGCAGATTAAATAAACATTGGTAGAGAAACAGTTAGGAAAATCTTAACTGAAAATCTTGGCGTGAGAAAGGTGTATTTAAAAATGGTCCTAGAGCAACTTTTGTATCACAACAATGCCCCAGCTCACACAACGCTGTCTGTGAGGGAGGTTTTAGCCAGTAAACAAATAACTGTATTGGAACACTCTCCCTACTCACCTGATCTGGCCCCCAATGATCTTTTTCTTTACCCAAAGATACAGGAAATAATGAAAGGAAGATATTTTGATGACGTTCAGAACTTCAATGGCAACATGACAACAGTTCTGATGACCATTCCAGAAAAAGAGCACCAAAATTGCTTTGCTGGGTGAGCTAGGCACTGGCATCGTGCATAACTTCCCAAGAGGAGTACTTCAAAGGTGACTGTATTGATATTCAGCAAGGGGGTATGTAGCACTTTTTAAAGGATGAGTTCATGAACTTAATTGTCAGAAACTTACATATGTATATGTGAAATTGAAAAAATACATATACATGTGAAATATATATCTCACATTTTCATTATTCACTGATCAGTTGATGGGCACTAGTTGATTCCACATCTTTGCAGTTGTGAATTGTGCTCCAGTAAGCTTATGCGTGTGGGCGTCTTCTTTGTATAAAGTCTTATTTTCCTCTGGTAAGATACCCAGTAGTGAGATTGCTGGATCAAATGGCAGATCTACTTTTAGTTTTTGAGAAATCTCCATACTAATTTCCATAGAGGCTGTACTAATTTACATTCCCACCAACAGTGTATAAGTATTTCCATCTGTGCCAACATCTATATTGTCTTTTGACTTTTTAGTAATGGCCATTTTGATTGGGATAAAGTGGTGTCTCATTGTGGCTTTCATTTGCATTTCTGATCATTAGTGATGTTGAGCATGTTTTTTATATTTGATGGCCATTTGCATATCTTCTTTTGAGAAATATCTGTTCCTGTCATTTGCCTACTTTTAATGGGATTATTATTTTTTTCTTGCTGATTTGTTTGAGTTCCTTATAGATTCTGGATACCAGTCCTTTGTCAGATGTATAGTTTGCAAATATTTTCTCAAATTCTGTCTGTTGCCTCTTTACTCTGTTGGTTATTTCGTTTGTTGTGCGAAAGCTTTTTAGTTTAGTTAAGTCCCACCTATTCATTTAAAAATTGTTATTTTCTAATTTGGTTATGGATTATATATAATTATACACTTTATATATTGAAGTTTTAAAAAACCTACACAACTTATTAAACTGAATATTAATAGTTCATGCATGTTTTAACCTTTTCTTATCTTACTGAGCCAGTTAATACTTCCAATGCAATTGCAACAAAAATAGGGACATAGCTGGGCATGGTGGCTCATGCCTATAATCCTGGCACTATGGAAGGCCGAGGCAAGAGGATTGTTTGAGAGCAGAAGTGTAAGATCAGCCTGGGCAACATAGTGAGACCCTGTCTCTACAAAACAAAAGCCACAAACACACACACAAAACTAGCTGGGTGTGGTGGTGCACACCTGTAGTCCCAGCTACTTGGGAGGCTGAGGCAGGAGGATAGTTTGAGTCCAGGAATTTGAGTTGCAGTGAGCTATTATCATGCCACTGCACTCCAGCCTGGGTCACAGACCAAGACTCAGTCTCTAAAAAAATTTTTTTTTCTCAATTTTACATAAGAAAAAAATGGAGAGAGCCAGCGTTTTCATTTAGTTATCAGTGATTTACCATTAATTGAGATGTTTGATGTAGATTTTTTTGTAGATATCCTGTACCAATTAAGGAATTTCTCTTCTATTCCTAGGTAACCAAGAATGACTTAAAAAAAAAAAAAAACTATAAGTGGATGCGGAGGCTACATTTTATCATCTGCTTTTTTTCTCTGCCACTACTGAGATGATCAACTGGATTACCTTTCTCTTTTATTCAGTAATGAATTTACATGTTAGATTTTTGAACACAGAACATTACATTCCTGGAATAATTTGAATCAGTTTGTGATTTAATATTTGTTTATATATTGCTTTTGGATAGATTCAAAATTTTTAAAATCATTTTTCCTCCTTTTAGGATCTAGTCTTCCACTGGTCACTTTATAAATTGCAATTTGTATGTTTAACTTATGAAAATGTAAACTTAATAATTTTATTCTTCCTCCAGGTAATTCAAAGAAACTTGAAATATTTTAATTCTATGGTTATTCCATATTTTCCTACCTTTATTGTGGGAATAAAGAATGTACAGTAAACTACAATTTGATGAGTTTTCAAATGTTCACACCTATGAAACCATCACAACAATCAAGACAATGAAGGTTTCCATCATTCCCCAAAGTTTCCTTCTGCTCCTTTGTAAACAAACCCTGGTCCATCACCAAGCAACAACTGATTTGCTTTCTGTCACTATATTTAGTTTTTATTTTCTAGAATTTTAAATAAATTAAACCATACAAAGGTATGCCTTGTTTTGTCTGGCTTCTTTCCCTCAGCAGCATTATTTTGAGATTCATTTTTGATGCCACGTGTAAGAATAATTCATTTCTTTTTATTGCTGAGTAGTATTCCACTGGATAGATACACTAAAATTCATTTATCTATTTACCTATTAATGGATATCAGGGTTGTTTCTAGTCAAACTCTTACAAATAAAGCCATTTGGAACATTTGTGACCAAGTCTTTGTGTGAACATGTGCTTTTATTTACCCTGGGTAAATGAAATACCTTGGAGTAGAATGGCCAGATCATATGGTAGGTATAGAATTCTAAAAATTTCTTTTAACTGTCAAACTATTTTCCAAAGTGTCTGTGTATTTCATATTTCCACCAGCAGCGAGTGAAAGTTGTTGTTGCTCCACATCCTTGACAACACTTGATATGGCTGGAATCTTGCATTTTAGCCATTTAGTGAATATATAGTGACATCTTGTTGAGATTTTCGTTTGTATTTCCCTAAATACCAACAATGTTGAGCATCTTTTGGTCATTGTTTGCCATCTGTATATCTTCTTTAGTAAAATATCTGTTCAAATAATTTGCCAATTTAAAAAAATTGTGTTAATCTTATTAGTAAATTGTAAGAGCTCTTTGCATATTCTAGATGCAAATCCTTTGTTAAATACATTTTGCAAATATCTTTTCCTACTCTGTAGCTTGCCTTCTCATTTTCAGAAAACTTTCTGAAGAGTCAAAATGTTTTATTTTAATGAACTGTAATGTATGTCATTTAAGAAATCTTTACCAAACTTGAGGTCACTAGGATCCTCTCTTATGCCTTATTCTAGACGTTTTGTGTTCAGCAATTACATTTAGGTTTCTGATCTATTTTGAGTTATTATTATTATTATTATTTTGAGTTGGTGTCTCACTCTGTTGCTCGGGCTGGAGTGGTACACTGGAGTGGGCTGCAGTTGTACACTTACAGCCACCCCAGCGTCAATCTGCTGGGCTCCGGCGATCCTTCCGCCTCAGCCTTCCAAGTAGCCAGAACTACAGGTGTGCACTACCACGCCTGAGTAATTTTTGATTTATTGTAGAGACGAGGTCTCACCAAGTTGCCTGGGCTGGTCTGGACCCTGCGGGCTCAGACAATCCACTTGCCTTGGCCTCCCAAAGTGCAGGGATTACAGGCTGAGTCACCGAGCCTGGCCTTAGTAAATTTTTATGTGCAGTGTGAGGTAAAGGTTGAGGTTCATTTCTTGCTTATCTCTGTCCAATTGTTCCAGTACCATTTGTTGAAAAGATTATCCTTTACTCCTTAAATTGTCTTTGCACCTTAGTTAGAAATCAATTCATCATATATAATCTGCAGTATAGATTTCTAAGTTCTCTGATCTAGTCCATCAATTACCTGTTTATCCTTATGCCAATACCACTTTGTCTTGACTGCTATAGTTTTATAACAAATCTTGAAACCAGGTGTGTGAGTCTTCCAACTTTGTTTTTTTTCAAAATTGTTTTAGTTATTTAAGGTCCTGTGTATATCTATATAACTTTTAGGATGAGCTTATTGATTTCAACAGAAAAGGCTTTTGATTAGAATTGTGTTGAATTTATAAATCTATTTGGAGATAACTGACAGCTTAATAATATGTCTTTTCTGAATCATGAGCAAAGAATATTTATGAATCTATTTAAATCTTTAATTTCTCTCAGCAATGCTTTATATTATTCACCATACAGATTTTGCACAAAATTTTCCAAGTTTATCTATATGCATTTTATATTTTTTGATGCTATTGTAACTGGTGTTTTTTTTAATTTTAATTTTCTTTTTTTTTTTTTTTTGAGTTGGAGTCTCACTCCTTCACCAGACTGGAGTGCAGTGGCCGCTCCTAGCCACCGCAGCCTCGATCTGCTGGGCTCCAGAGATCCTTCCTCTCAGCCTTCCAAGTAGCTGGAACTACAGGCGCGCGCTACCACGCCCGGCTCATTTTGATTTATTGTAGAGATGAGGTCTCGCTGCCCAGGCGGGTCTCGAACCCACGGGCTCAGGCAATCCACTCACCTCAGCCTCCCAAAGGTGCGGGATTACAGGCTGAGCCACCGAGCCCGGGTAAATTTTAATTTTCAATTGTTAATTGCTTGTATATAGAAATACATGATTTTCTGTATCTTTATATTTGCAACCTTGCTAAATTCACTTATTAATGCTAGTAGCTTGCAGCTTGCCAGGAGTAAAAAATGAATGTCAAGTTTTTAAAAAAGAATAAGAAAAGAATCCTAGTAGCTTTTTCGGTAGATTTCTTAGAATTTCCTATGGAGATGATCATGTCATCTGGAAATAAAAACAGCTCTCCTTCTTCCTTTCCAGTCTGGATACTGTTTTTTTCTTTTCCTTGCATTTTGCAATAGTTGGAACCCAAATACAATGTGGACTAGAAACAATAAGAACAGTAGAACAGAAATCTTGGTGCCATTGAAACATGATAATTGGATTTTGTAGATACTCATTATCAACTTGAGGAGGTTCCCTTCTATTCCCAGTTTTCTGAGAATTTTTATCATGAATGGATATTGGATTTTCTCAAATGCTTTTTTTTTTGTTTTTTTCATCTATCTGCTCTCTGACTCAAATATTTAACAACCTTCCAGTAAACAAAGCATATTCATCTTCACCCAAGGCCTCCTAAAATGTCATCCTATCACAGCATCAACTTGAAGTCTGGGGTCTTATCATGTAAATCAGGTCCAGGTGTAGATGAGACTCCTTGAGTATAGTTTCTGTTGATCTGAAGACCCAGGAACTAAAGAGAGAAGTTATCTGATCCCACACAGCCATATGGGACACAGAATAAGCACTAGAGGTCCCACTCTCTTCACCCAAAAATGAAACTCGGGAGGCATAGAATAAAGATTAATCCATAGTAATTTTGAAATCCAAGTAGGCATATGTTGCCAGTTCCTTGATTAGGGTCAAGTCTTGCTCCCATCTTGAAGACAAACTACCACAAACAGTATTGTTAGAAATATCCAATTTCTTGTATTTTTTATTTTTCTAGAGATGAGGTCTCACTCTGTCACCCAGGCTGGCGTGGCATAATCCTAGCTCATGCTGCCTCAAACTCCTGGGTTCAAGCAATCCTCCTAACTCAGCCTTCCAAGTATCTGGGACTACAGGTACATGCCACCACACTCTGCTAATTTTTTATTTTTGTAGCGATGGTGTCTCGTTATGTTGTCCAGGATCGGCTTGAACTTCCAGCCTCAAGCAATCCTCCTGCCTCGGCCTCTCAAAGTATTGAGATTACAAGCATGAGCCACTGTGCAGACCCAGAAAAGTCCAATTTCTAAAGTCCATGCAGTTGTTTATACTCTGTATTGTTTCTTATACATGTTCTTTATTTCTTTGTGTGCTTTCCTATCTTTGATGGTGTGATATTCATTGCTCCTATAATCTTAGTGGAGACTATTGGAAAACCTCTGAGGTTTAGATTCAGCACCTTCTTCCAGAGAGTACTTACTTCCATCAGGTGTACTCCCTGTTCATTTAAAACTAAACTAGGGGTTTCAAGCTCCTTGGATACAAACTTGAGTTGCAAGTCCCCTAGAAGTTCTACCTACTATCAAAACTCCTCAGGACATGATTGTTCCCTTGGTTTTGCTTAGTACGGACTGATTCTCTTCTACAGTCCTCTGGGTATTAGGACAGTGGGTTTACTTTTGCTTCAAATTTACCCTGAAGCTTCTCAGCCTAATGCGGGAGATCACTGCTGAACATCCTCTCTCTCACACATAAACACACACACACACACACACACACACACTAACATGCCCTGGACTGTGACTTTTGTTTAGCACAGACTGGTAAATCCCCTTAGGACAATCTTAGCTTGGAATGCTCAATTGACCCCTCTGTGTTTCCTTGATGTCTGATTTTTGAGCTGGTAGTTCCTCTCTCCCTTGTTAATTTTTTGGTACTTCTATAAAGATGTTCGTAATATTTTATACAAAAAATTCTAGGGAGTTGGTTTGAATACTAACTCACTTGATAATTTCTCCAGTAATCAATATCAGTGGTTAATATTTAAAAGTTTGGGCCTTCTTTCCCACAGAGTTTCAATTCTGCCTCAGAATCCTCTCAATACATTAGAGTTGATTCATGAACTTATGTCCATTTGGAATACCTGAATGAATAGGAGAAGCTTCCAGGTATCTAGGCATTCGAGTGACCTGGTTTTTTCAGGACTAAAAGGTTTCCTAGGATGTAAGGCTTTCAATGCTAAGACTGAGAAAATCAGGTTGAGTTGATCACCCTGTCAGACATATACTTCAATCATCCACCCCTCTTTTCAAAAATCACTGGTGGGAACAGATAAATCTACCTGTGGTAGCTCCTTTTGCAACCTCTTCTGTTGCTTGGTCAGCGAGTGATCTCTGAAAGGCCTGCAGGACTCCTGATACTGATGGCATTGGTGTCACCTCCCCTGGCACAACTCTGGGTGTCCTCATTTTTAGAAACACAATTCCCTAGCCAAGAAGTTCCCATTGTAACATAGTGCACAGATGGTCCCAGTCCCCTTTCCAACTTCCCTATAAATGTATAAAGTGGTATGGAGATGGGATCCCTCTCCCACAGAACTTTTTGTGATTCATTCTGCCCAAGCTCACCTCTTGGTGGAAGAATAAAAGAACAAGAGAGTGTGTTCTCTCTGTTAATTCTCTTCTTGTACGTTTTTTTCAATAAACTTTGTACTTCTACCACATGTTCTAGTGGTATGCATGCCTGTGCCCCTTTCATACCCTCTAGGAATACAACAGCACAGCACTAGATAGTGCTCACAGCAAGCACTTAGCCTAACCATCACCCTGTGAGAGATAAATGAACATTTCCTCAAAAGAAAATTTAGAATTTTCTGCCTGAACTCAGCATTAATGATTTATGTTCATTGAAATGCATTAATATAGCCGGGCTCTGTGGCTCAGCCTGTAATCCCGCGCCTTTGGGAGGCTGAGGTGAGTGGATTGCCTGAGCCCGCAGGTTCGAGACTCGCCTGGGCAGCGAGACCTCATCTCTACAATAAATCAAAAAATCAGCCGGGCGTGGTAGCGCGTGCCTGTAATTCCAGCCACTCGGAAGGCTGAGGCGGAAGGATCGCCGGAGTCCAGCAGGTCGAGGCTGCGGTGGCTAGGAGCGGCCACTGCACTCCAGTCTGGGCGACAGAGTGAGACTCCAACGCAAAAAAAAAAAAAAAAAAAAAAGAAATGCATTAATATAACATTCCAACAGTAATGTGTCAGGGAACGGAATCAGTGAATAAATGAATTAAATAAAAACAAAGGAAGAAGATCAGGACATAAAAGGACAAAGCTGTTTCCCTTAACCACATCTGGCTAAGAGTTTTTCTATATTAAACAGGGCAACAGATCTCAACATGCAGTCCAAGGATCCCTAGGGTCTCAAAACCTCTAGGGGTTTTGTGTGGTCTTCATCATTTTCATAATAACGCTAAGACTTTAATCTTTTTTTCATTTTCTTGGTCTCATGAGTGTACAGTGGAGTTTTTAAGAGGCTCTGTGATATTTATCATGACAGAGAATGCAGAAACACAAGTGAAGATTTAACTATTCTCAGGGAAACCAGATATGAAAGAAACTTGCAAAAATATAAGACAAAGTCATGCTTGCTAAACATTTTCCACTTTTGGAAAATATCTTTTATAAACAATATGCTATTTATATTAGCACATTTATTATTGTTATTTTTGAATGATTGAATAATTTGATTCTGTTTTCATTTTATATATAGTCAATATAAATAGATAAAAATCCATCTAAAACAAATCTCTTTGGGGCCTCAATAATTTTTTTTTTTTTTGAGTTGGAGTCTCACTCTGTCGCCCAGACTGGAGTGCAGTGGCCGCTCCCGGCCACCGCAGCCTCAATCTTCTGGGCCCTGGCGATCCTTCCACCTCAGCCTTCCGAGTAGCTGGAATTACAGGCATGCACTACCACGCCCGGCTGATTTTTTGATTTATTGTAGAGATGAGGTCTCGCTGCCCAGGCGGGTCTCGAACCCGCGGGCTCAGGCAATCCACTCACCTCAGCCTCCCAAAGGCGCGGGATTACAGGCTGAGCCACCGAGCCCGGCTCTCAATAATTTTTAAGAGTGTAAAGAGATCCTGAGACCAAAAGCTTGCGAACTACTGGAATGGCACCCAGAAATTACTACTAAAAGCCATATTATAGTTATTCTGCATATTGGGTTGCTGTGTCACATGGGTGTATTAAAAGTAGTATAAGCTGAGCTAAGCTACTTTCAACTAATAATTTTTGTTATCCATCCCTTCATTTATTCATATCAAATGCTTATTAGGCATCTACCCCATGACAGCCACCATGTTAGGTGTTGGGGGTACAACCATGAACACAATGTAGTTCCTGCCTTTGTGTAGCTCACAGAATGGACAAAGCAGACAAATCAGCAGCCCATCTCTATTGAATGTGATGAGAGTCATGAGAGAACTGGGTGCTGCAACAATGGGAGGGTGGCACCTCTTCTGGGTGAGGGAAGCTGTGGTTGGGGAGGGAGACTCCCAGAGGAGGAAGTGTCTGACCTCTGGCCTGAAGGAGTTGGACCTAACCAGGTGCTGACCAAGAGAGGGCACTTCAGGAAGGGGAGACAGCATAGAAGAAACAGTACTCTGAGGCATCTTGGTATAAATTTCCTGATTATGAGTAGATAAATCTGTCTGCTGATTTCAGGTAGAGTGAATTGCTATAAGAGTTCGTGGGTTTCATTCCAATAAATTTTGAGCAACACTCGTTCAAGAGAACTCTTCCTTTCACAAGGTTGCTCCATCTCTTTGATTGTGGAGGATGACTTGATGTCCAGGACTGCAGGGACTCACAGATAGTGAAGTAGAGACCCCAGGGACAGCAGAACTTGTTCCTCTGCCTGCCATGGCATACAGGAATGCAGTCACACCAGGCCATACTTGTGTCTAACTTGTCTTGATGAAGAACAACTATTATCAGAGCCTCAGTGTAAACACAGTTTTGCTCATGGAAAGTACCTGCTTCCTAGCTGGATGGCCAAACACTACCACATTACATGCCACAAGACTGGGCAGACGTGAAGCACGGCTCGGAGGGAACTCGGGCATCAGGAACCCAGTTATGGGACACTGCAGTGGCAGCTCCGTCCCATGCCTCAGAATGGGGCTAGAGCAAACTATGTGCCTCTATGCTACCTCGAGTAGGATTGTTCTGAGAAGCAGGGTGCACTGGGATGAAGCAGATGGAGATTAAGTAAGAGCATTTTTCTGATGATGATCTCTCTCTTTTTTGTTAACTTTAAGATAAATGAAAGCCACTCAGCCTAAGAATCATAGGAAGATACAAAATTATTTCACTCCATGTCTCATTGCTTGGCTATACTTAATGGTTATGCCTATTCACTACCAGTTCTTCGACTTTTTACACAAGGCTTTTAATAAGCCAGAATATAAGTTGTATTGGGAAACAGTAATAGACAAGCATGGAACACAAACTTTTCAGTGAGAAAGTGTTTTCATTTTTACAAAATGACTGTGTTCAAGCCCACATTCTCCCACTCCCCTTTGACAGCATTTCTTTAGTCAGAAATCCTGGTTTCTGAAAAAAACAAAACAAAACAAACAAACAAAATACAGTAAAGCAAGAAACAAAGGAAGCCCAAATACAACAACAAAGCCAGCCTTCCTCCTAGAGAATAACAGAATGCCTGGAGAGGGGGAGGGGGCGGGGGAGAGACATGAAATAGTGGCCTCACTGGGTCCAAAGCAGGTCTTCGACGGAAACCTGGTCACACCAAGAACCTCAAGCCCACGCCTTCTACTGAGAAATGAACCCCCAAACTAGTTTTGAGCATCCTGAAGGCTCTAGTGCTGTCATGAGGTTTGTGGTGCAGGCTCTTGCTGCTTGGCAACAAGCTTGAGGCTCAACAAACTTCTAAACCACGAAATAAAACGTGATTGGTTCCCCTGTGGGCAATACAATAGCACCCGTTAAAGGCTTACAGTTACAATAAAGAGGCAAATTAATTCTAAGAGTATAGGATCTGCTCCTGGTACAGGCACAAATGTGCTGATTGAGTAGTTTAATTTCTTCTCTATTGCTGCTAACAAACTAACAATATAACATTGGTTTCTCGCTCTATAAAAACCTTCCAATTTTAATGACAATATGCACATTTAGTTGTTTGTTTTCGGAAGCCAAGCCTGAACTTCAGAGGAATGACAGAAGAGGGTGGGGGATGGGGGTAGAAGAAATCCACCAAGTAGACTCAAATAATGGAGGCGAGTTTTCCATGCCAGGTATTTAAAAGTAAAGGGTTCAAAATAGCACATTTGTGGACGCATGGTTTTTGTGAATAGCCGACCATACTTTTTTCGTTGCCTGCATTCCCAAGTTGGTTTCATAGAAGGCTTTATTGTAATCCAGGAGCATTGTCTTGCATTAATTTCTATGACAAGGAACCCAAAACACAGGGTGCTGAGAGTAACAAAACAGAGTTAGGGGAACAGTCATGACTTGGCACAAGTGTGACAAGCTGTAAAAAAGCGAATGTTTCAATATCTGAAGTGGTGTGGATTTCCTATGAACAACCTTTTCTCTTCTAAACAGTATCATATTCTTTTCAAGCACATTTAGAACGCAAGTCAAGCTGTGTTTTATTTTTTATTATAATAAACACAGTCAGTATACTGTAACAAAGAGATACTAGTGGTGATCAGTTGAAAGCCAAAGTAAACCACCATAAGCTGGGCGGGGGGTTTGGTGGGGGGGCAGGGGGTGGGTAGGGAACAGATAAAATAAAAGACCAGCCGTCTGGAAAGTTCTCTTAAAAGAACATAAAAAGGCAGTGTTTTCTTATGAGACTAACACAGAATGCCAAAATATCTAGCTGGGCTCTTTTTTTGTTGTTACCGCAATTTGTAACTAAAAATAGCAAATCCTTCAAAATATTGGGCTCTCATATTCAATTTTTTGAAAATCTCCATAATAAAATACAAACATTTTATACATGATTTTAAATGGTGATACCATTTCTTATGCAAGATTCTACTACATAGTAAGTATATTTATTACAGCTACTCAAACAGTTTGCTGTAAAATGATAATTTTTAAAACATCTATAATTATGCATGTACTTAGCTTTTTGATAAAGGTGAAATGAATAGTTCAATGTAACAATTACAAATAAGGTTTATAAAACTTTCATGACTAAATTCCTGCATTCAAAGTTAATAGGAAATAATGTAAATCATCTTACCATATCTTGTACTAATAATTTTTCACAATCAAGCTCATATTTTAATTTGTCTCTACCATCGATTAACTGAAATAGAAAAGAAATTACATTTGATTAAAGATAAGAAGAGAACACCTGACATTCCTCCACAAGAGAATTTAGTAAAATATTTTGATCTGAGAAAAATGGATCTCAATACGATCAAAAGAAAAATTAAATTTCTATAGATTATTGTTAAAGTTATAATAGTATATTATTATAGAATTATTATGTAAGCAAGCAAAATATACACAGAAAATATAAATTTATTTACAGCTTTTCTCACTTCACCCCCTCAAAATGTGACATTAACACACAAAAAAGCAAGCCCTAGTTCACAAAAAGAACAATTTTGCTTTACTCTTTATATGACCCACTTCTCCTACTTTAGAGTTTTGTTCTATATTTATGTGCATATCAAACCATATTCATACTGATTGAAAAGAGCTATCAAAAGCATATACTGCAGAGCTGTTGTACCCATGTGACTTGCCTCAGTATTTTATTTATTTATTTATTTATTTATTATTTTGAGTTGGAGTCTCACTCGGTCGCCCAAACTGGAGTGCGGTGGCCGCTTACGGCCATGGCGCCTCGACCTGCTGGGCTCCGGCGATCCTTCCGCCTCAGCCTTCCAAGGAGCCGCAATTACAGGCATGCGCTACCACGCCCAGCTGATTTTTTGATTTATTGTAGAGATGAGGTCTCGCTGCCCAGGCGGGTCTCGAACCCGCGGGCTCAGGCAATCCACTCACCTCAGCCTCCCAAAGGCGCGGGATTACAGGCTGAGCCACCGAGCCCGGCTTGCCTCAGTATTTTAAGTGATTGCTTGCTATTTGTGTGTGTTATATAGGCTGGTAGAATTCAACCCTTGGTTTTGACGTCCATTCAATTTAATTAATTCGTGTATTTATTAATTAATACATATGCCCAAATGTCCTTGTCCTTGTTGTTTCAGAACTTTATTGTTTCCCTGGATTATCTAAGTAGCCTTTTAACTGGTCTCTGGCTCCAGATTTTCTTCCCTCCCATTCATTTTCTTTCTGAAACTCAAATCTGATCCTATCAGAGTGTTCAAGACCCTCCAAGGCACTCAGAAAGTAATTCAAACCTTTGCGCATGAATAATAATCCTCTGCAATTGTGCCCTATCCCTTGCCACACCTTGCTCTCATGAACCCTTCAGCCCTAGCAAAGTACACAAAGTCTTTCCTCTACACGTGCTTTTGCATGGCACTTAGAATGCCCTTCCCAGCACTCCTTTATCCCTTTCTGACTGACTCTAATCTCTCTGCTGGGAGTCAGTGCAGCACCCTTCCTCCAATCTTTCCTGATCCCCTACCATCCAGGCTAGGTGTGTCTCTTCTGTAACCCCACAGCAAACTATGCTTCCCTGCATCCTGGTGCTATCACAACAGGACTGTGACCTCTGACTACCAGTCTGTCTCCCTACCAGAATGAAATTCATGAGAATAGATCAGATTGCTGCAGCAGCTGGAAGACAGGCACAGATACAGCTCTTATTTGATTATCAGAATTAAAACACAAAAACTACTAAATTCCATAATTGGTAGAGCTTAGCCCAGATGGCAAGAGGTCAACCTACTCAAAATCCTTCCCATTTTAAACCAGTGTTTAGTTGCAGTCAGACTGAGAAAAAGAACATGTGGTTTACCCAAAAGCTTCTAAACTGCCCCTTTTCATTCTTCTGTTTCCTCCTTGATTCTTCTCTCACCCCGTCTTCCTCCTTTTTCTCCCCCATTTCAAGTTTTTTTTAATATAGTCTCACCAGACTCCTACTTCATTCTAGAGCCACACCCAGTCACAAACGTTTCCACAAATCTGTCTCCTGCTTTATGAATTCACATTCTGTATCCAGCTCCTCTACACACTTACCCATTTGGAAAAAATCAGTTCCAGTGGGTTTCCCCAAGAGGAGAACATGGGAAAGGCTGTGGGACTGTGAAGTCTTTCTAGAAACTTCCAGAAGAAGCCAGATGTCTTTTCTCTGTGTACACACTTATATTACTGTCCCTAGCACATGCCCTATATCCCTCTAGACTTGATTCCCTCGCGGGAGGGGAGATATATATATATATAATTTTTCTAGCAGTAGCCCAGTGCCTAGCACTTAAAGGCACCTAATAAACATTTGCTGAACTAATTGTTGTGAAGGATATTGGAAACAAACCAGCAAGTATCAGCTCTCATTTGTTCAACAATGCCTGATCTGCTTCCAGTTGACACCGTACTTTGTTTGACATACATTATCTCATTCTGTCCACACAGTAGGCCCAGTAGAAACAGGAAGGAATGAGATAGGACCTGGCCCCAGGGACCGCGGTGGCAGAAATGGAGCAGAAACCCAGGGTTTTAGATTATTTCTGTTCAAAACCAAAATGTGCCTATATTCAATGTCTATGTAGAGTTTCAGGGCATATAAAGATAAAAGAAGAGACAGGATTAAAAAAAATAATAATCAAGCAGATTAGGGGTCTGCTATATTTGTCTAGAACCAGAGCCATCAAATAGAAATATAATTTGAGTCATATATAATTTTAAAAAGGTAAAAGAAATAAGTGAAAGTCATTTAAATAATATTTTTATTTCGATATAGATCCAAAATATCATTTCAGTGTGTAATCGCTGAACTATTTCAGTGAAATATTAGTGAACTATTTCAATTTTTTTACACCAAGTCTCGGAAATCTAGTGTGTGTTTTTTCATGTACAACACATCTCAATTTGGGAGCTAAGTTTTCATTGTAAATACTTTATCTGTATTTAGATTTCACAAAATTTACAGGTGAAAAAGTAGAGTCACAAACCCAAGTTATTGAAAATATACATAAATGTTTTCCAACAATTGAAGCAAGTCTCAGTTATTAAATTTAGATGGAAAATAGTTTAAAATCAAGTAATTAAAAATTCAGTTGCACCAGCCACACGTGTTCAATAGCCACATGTGGCTGGCAGCCACACGGGACAGTGCAGATCTAGGAGGGGGAGACAGTACTTGACTGACACATTTAAACTTACTCACGGCATAACCAGCGCAAGACACGTTTCTTTCTTGTCAGTGGCTTAAGAGTGGGATGTTTTTGCTTTAATTTCTCATTGTACTCCCCACAGAGAGTAGGAAGCTTATGCAACTCACTTAGAAACATTTTAAATAAATAAACTGATGATGGTTTCCTGGTAGGTTATCAAGAAAAACTAGCAAGCTGAGATTTCATTTTTAACCTTAGAAGTTGATGCCAAGAAGGTGACATGGGATTTATATTGTCATCGTTGCAAATGAGGTGAAGCATAAAAACATAAAATTCCCTTGTGCAAACCTGTGAGGGATTCAGCTATCAGAGAAGACATCTCCCACCCCTGGCCTATCAGGGTAATCATTTCTTTGACAAATTGTTCTTCGAAGTTATTTTATCTCAAATCTAAGGATATCTGGAATGGTAAAACAAACTTGGTTGAAATCTGAACAGAAGCTTAGGCACATGGGGCAACTGAGCTCTTGAAATGTGGCTAGTGTGGCTGGGTGCCGTGGCTCATGCCTGTAATCCCAGAGTTATGGGAGACTGAGATGGGAGGATTGCTTAGGGCCAGAAGTTCGAGATCAGTCTAGGCAACATAGTGAGATCCTGTCTCTAAAACGTAAAAAAATAGGCCAGGCTCAGTGGCTCAGCTTGTAATCCCAGCACTTTGGGAGGCCAAGGTGAGTGGATTGCCTGGGACCGCGGGTTCGAGACCAGCCCAGGCAACTTGGCGAGACCTCGTCTCTACAATAAATAAAAAATTAGCTGGGTGTGATAGCACACACCTGTAGTTCTGGCTACTTGGAAGGCTGAAGCAGAAGGATCGCTGGAGCCTAGCGAGTCGACGCTGGGGTGGCCGTGAGTGTGCCACTGCACTGCAGCCTGGGCAACAGAGTGACACTCCACCTCAAAAAAAAAAAAAAAAAAGTAAAAAAATAAGGCAGAAGTGGTGGTGTGATCCTGCAGTACCAGTGCTTTGAGAGGCTGAGGCAGGAACATTTGAGCCCAGAAATTCAAGGCTGCAGTGAGTTAGGATCACATCACTGCATTCCAGCTTGAGCGACAGAGCAAGACCCTGTCTCTAAGCAAATAAATATAAATAAATAAATAAGAAACGTGGCCAGTGCATTTGAGAAATATAATTTTTAATTTTGTCTAATTTTAATCAATTTTTACTTAAAACTGGATTGTCGGTTCAGTCACTGGAAAACATTTATGTTTATCTGGAATAACTTGAGGATGTGAATCTGCTTTCTCATCTGTAAATTATATGAACTCGAAATGCATTCTCCTTCTATTAATCACTCAGAGAGTAATTTCCAGTGTGTCAGGCACTGTGCTCAGCAATAGGAATATCCCAGAGACCGAGATAGTGCAGTCTCTGCCCTCATGAAGCTTCCAGCAGGGCAGGAGAGACTGATCATAACAGAAAAGTCTTTGGGAGCCATAAGGAGATCTACAGAACTAAGTCAGAACAGGCAGGGTGCCTTGCCTGAATGGGAGGACAGGAACTACTGTGATTCTGCTGCTTTTGATGTAATAGGAAATCTTGGTTTCCATGCTAGCAAAATAATGCTCTGCTCTAAATAAAGATATACTGAACAACATAAGCCCAGCTCACTCATATACAGAAAAATGAACATCAAGCAACATCTGATCTGAAAATAAGACTGCTCATTCTTAACAATAGAATTTTCCCATAATCACAAGCACGTTTTTGAACTTCCTTGTGTCACTTTCAGTCCCTTACAATCAACAAAGTAGATGCTCAATTATCCTGACTAAAAGAAGTATCTAGACATCAGTGAGTTTTCAAGGTAGGTTCCTTATTCATTACTAGTCATGCTACCCAACTAGTGGGGAGAGATTAAATATATAAATCAACTTTCCTCTGCATCATAAGACACTTCGGACACTGTTACTTGGTCAATTGTGCTGATCGCTCAATTTAAAAGAGTCATTTATCAATGTAAAAATGTTACAGTACCTTTTGAATAGTTGTGTGATCCTTTTCTGCCATTTCTTTCATACTTATAAGTTCATCTTCTGTAAACAAAAGGAGAGAGAGGCCAACCATGAAATTACATGCTTATGCCCCTGTATTCATTCGGCCTGCTTCAGGGCAGACTGTGAGCCACTGGCAGGCATGGTGGACGCAAGTCTTAGCAGGACTGTGACCTTCACAACTGCCCTTGACATTCACAGCCTTCTTCCTGCTGTTCAGACGGCTGGTCAGATAGGGATTAAGAAGTAAGTTCAAGATTCAAGTGTGGCTGAGGGCTGAGAGCTTTTCATCAATACTAGCAATGGACATTTTTGCTGTTAGTCACAGCCAATATAAAGTACTTTAGCAGGTGGCACTTTATGACTTAATAAGAAATACTAAAACCTGAAAAAGCCTTACTATATACCACTGCAGAACAGACACAGAACCACACAGGCAAACTATAATTTTATAATTAAGGAATACTATATCTCATATTGATGTTTTACTGTAAATTTTTCATTGCCTGCTTATTGTTTTTTATACTGCAGATTAAGGACATTATATAATTAACATAAATACAAAGATAGCTAAATGAAATAACTAAAAGAACTCTAACTTTAGTGGTTTAACTACAATATTCACTAATGTCTATGGTATGAAAGAAAAAGGGCATAATGTATACAAATGAAATGTTGTATTTAAACTTTGTAACAACAACTGAAGGTAATTAGTAAATAGCATATTTTTCTGAAGTGCTAACTCTGTTTCTCTACAAAGTATATCCCGATATGTTTCTTAAGTATTTAAGTGTTATCAAGTTTAGATAACCAGTTGAGCATATGAAAGAAATCAGTAGGTTTCTGTTTATAATATTTCTAAATGAAGTAAAGTACTGATTAGCACATTTTTGTAAAGGCCAATGTTTGGCTTGAAATAACCCCTGAGTTAACCAAGACATAGCTCAGGAGAACAACTACAAATATATCCTCTGCCCCCAAGCAAGGAATGCTGTCCTCAATGAAAAGCAAAGATGGCTATGAATTGATCTTTCAAATGTAAATAACCAAACAAATGCACGTTTGAAAAATTTTATGAACTGCCCAGTATATACATTTTTTTCTCAAAAGTGATTTCAAAATGTTACCTAATAATGAATTTTCTTTTAGGTTGATGTGGATTTCTTCTTCGAGCTCTGAAATTATTTGAAGCAGTCTCTCATTTTCCAGTTTGAATTCCAAGTTCTCCTTTTCTAGGGTTGATTTTGGAGAACCAGTCTCTTTGGAAAAAGAGTCCTGAAAGATGGGGAATGCCATATTCCTAAGCAGGGTGCCAGGGATTTAAATATGCAACACAAGGACAATGCAGATACAGAAAAGCTATCATATAATTTTCTGAATTCTATTACACACTTATAATATGAATAGTAAAAAGGAAGGAGACTAAATAGAGCTTGCTGGAAGAAAGGCTGCCGTACATTCTGTACAAAGACCACAACACATGGGGACATTTTATTGACAGGAATAATGCATATCATACTGTTTGTGTGCCCTCATCATTCAGGTCAATTCATTATGGAGGCTGTGTCCGGGGAGGCAGCTGGGGCCCCTCCACCCACACTTCCCTCTGTGTGAGTCTGAAGTGCTGTCCGCCTGTAACTAGGCAGGCTGGGGAGACCAGGACGGGCAGCGCCAGGGGGTGGCAAAGTGCATGGCTAAGGAGGGGGGCTTGTTGCCTTTGTGGCATTCCCCAGTGTCAGTGCCGCCAGTGTCATGAGGAGCACATCACATGTCAAAGCGGTGACGTTTTCAGGCTGGGAGCCGCATGGAGTCCATCAGGCACACGGATATCCACACAGTTGGTTTTCTGCTTGGTGGAGGAGCCACCCAGAGGCAATTCATATTCTGAACATTAACATGGCTTTGCATGCCTGTCACACGGGGCCTGTGCAGGCGTTTAATGCTATTGAAGACTTTGGCTTAAATCTCTATGCAAACAGCGATTACCTTGTAAGAAGGTTTCAGGATAACTTACAACAAAAGACTTTAAAGTTATAGTTTTAGTAAAGCAAACTCATTTACATTTTTATTATGTGCGTCTTTTGTTTAAATCTTGCCATGTCCATTATGGGAGAGGCTTTTTCTTACGCAATAGAGGCTTATTGGGACAGCTACTCTTTTTTTCTTCTTCTTCTTGTCTGTTTCCAAGCTATTGAAAACATCTGAATATACTCCCTTATGCTTGTCTAGATTTTACTGCCACACATTAAAAAAAAAATTAAGATGTAGTGGATTGGTGAAGTTGGTGCCAAACTTTATACTTCATTGTAGTAAAATGTTAAATTGATTATGAAAACTCAAAATATTACAAAATTAGTATATGATTATGCTAAGGAAGTTAGAAAGTTCTATATGCTTTGCTTCAAAATTACTATAGATACTACAAATACTTTTGAAGTTTAATTTTCAGGTAAATTGTAACCTATTATTCTTGCAGTAATTTCATGATTGCAAGTAAATAAGAATAAAATCTGCCCTCAAAAACCAAAATTATTTAAAAATTCTTAATATACTGGTTTCCTTTGGGAAATATAATTTTATTTAACTTTAGGGATATGTGGAAATAAGTTATTAAAATGCTTTTCCTTGTGATCATAATGGTTCAAAAGACAAATAAGTGGTTAAAATGTACTGTCATACATTTAAACTTTAAAAAACAATACTAATAAAATTATATAAAATAAGTATATATCTCAGAGTTAGTAGTATTTAAAATATGTTGTTAAATTTACATTACACTCAATTACAAATCTTTATGATTTTTATGCACTATTCCATTTAAATTAAAGTGAGCCAAATTAATTCTTAACTAATGAGAACTAGCAAATCTAGTAAGTAGTTAATAAACAACACTGTTTTCTTAATAAAAGAAGAATCCCAGTCATTAATTTCTTGTCCCACATTGTTTAATTTGAGACCGTCACAGAATGAATGTATTTATAGACTAAAAGGATATTTAAAGAGAGAAAGAAAGAAAGAAAGAAAGAAAGAAAGAAAGAAAGAAAGAAAGAAAGAAAGAAAGAAAGAAAGAAAGAAGGGAGGAGGGAGGGAGGGAGGGAGGGAGGGAGGGAGGGAGGGAGGAAGGAAGGAAAGAAAGAAAGAGAGAGAGAGAAAGAAAGGGACAATACTGGCCTTAATAGGCTTAAGCAGACGTTTCCCAACAGTGGCAGAATATGAACATCCACAGGGGATTACAAGAGCACCCATTATCATCAACTAAAGAAGAACTATTTGAATTAATCAGATGAAGTGTAAAATTTACAAGCGTTGGAAGCTCATACTTAAACACGGTTTCTAAGATTCTCTTTGTATAAAAGCAGGACACAAGGAAAACACATTAAATCCGAAGGATTTTCCTCTACATTTCAATCCACAGTCCCTGTTCTTGTGAGGGTAACCTTTAGCTCTGTCCCCACCATCTGTCAGCTGTGGGAACTGCAAGTAAGTAACAATTCAGAGCTCACAGCAATGAGGACACTCATTAGCAAAGTGAACAAAGGGATAGTTCTGGGCGGCTAAGATCCTCTGTTACACTCTGAGTGGCAGGTTTTGCGGTTGGTGCTCCACCATCTGCCCACGCCGCTAGTTTTTGCTTGCTTAAACCACAAGACTTATTTAAAATAAACTGCATTAACAACACCAGGTTAAAAAGGATGGAGATCATCAAAAGGCAGTTAACTAGATGTAGCTATTTAAAGCCACATTATACTCTAAGAGAGACTGTGTGTGATCCATGATCACTCTGGACCCTTAAATTTATAAAGGAACTTGCCAACCAATCAAAAGTTTTTCTATCATATCATGAAAACTAGGACTTCAGGTGGTTGCATATGTGCTGTTCCTCTTGTGAATGTTTACCAGATATATAGAATTATGGCACCCAGGTTTCAAAATCCCAAATTGGCTCTAGAAAAAATCACTTCCAAAAACCAGTGTACTCACAGCCTTGCTCCTCATAGTGTGAGCCATGGACCAGGAGTCCCAGCATCAGCTGGAACTTACTGGAAATGCAGATTTTCAGGTCCAGCCCAACATACGATGCCAGAGTCTGCATCTAACAAGATCTACGGGTGATTCATATGTGCAGTAAATTCTGAGAAGTCCTGATTCTGAGCACTTTATGTGGTTTCTCAGCAGTACCCTTTCTGCAGGCTTTATGCACAGTACTGGGACATCTCAATTTGATGCTAGGGGAGGAGTAGGTTTCTGATGCAAGCCCATGCCTCATGGCAGTTACAGAGAAGAGCAGGTGCTTTCCCGATGAGTGACAACCAGGAAAGTGGCACACTAGGGCAGCGCAGCCCTGCAGAGCTGCCACTCTTGAATGACAGCTCTGTTTCAGAGCTGTCAGCTACAAGCAGATAGGCTCACCAGTGGAGTGTAGGTGGGTGATGGCTGAATGCTCATTCACGTTGTGGTAAGAAAGAAAAATGAAAAGTCTATTCAAAATGTCAACTCCAATTGAAATTAAAACATATGTGCAAGTGCGTGCATGCACACACAACACACACACACAATGAAATTGATCTGGGAAAATTCAACATTAAGAAGGCTCACACCTGGAGATGAGGCTTCTGTAACTTAAAAAGGCTTTTTTTCTGGTTTCCATTTTGTCATGAATATAAGTTAAACCAGATGCCTGTTACTTTTCATTTCCTATTACAGTCTTAGCAGACTTCTCTGAGAAAAAGATCAGAAGAGCTATGACTACTAATTAACCATAAAGTTATTCTGTAATTTGATTATCAGTAAGAATAAACTAGATAGCTTTCAATAATCTAAATAAAGCTTGTTTATTTCAAGTTTTTTCAAGTTATTTCCATTGCTACTTGACATTTTTAATTGTTTCTCCAAGTTCTGTGTTCCAAAACTAATTTTAGATACCTGATGTCTGAAGGGTTTGCTCAAATACCACTAGAGGGGGCAGTTGTATAAGGTGAAATTTCAAATTAAAAAGATAATCTAGGACTTAAGTGCATTAAATTTTAGGAAGTTTGTTCTTAGAGGATGTTAAAAAAAAAAGCAGTTTCATAAGCTTATTTGCTATAACCCATGATCTGCCTTTATGGCATTCGTGTCTGTGTTCTTGAAATGCACACTAGTGTGGCTTCCATTACCCTCCATCAGGAGGGAACACCAACCATAGTCTTGTTGGGGTCCCTGGAAGAAAACTATATACCCCTAATACATAGAATTACCTTACCTTCCTCAAATATTACGGTGTTTATAGAAATTTTCATGCGGTGTCCTTGGGGGGAAATTATAGTGGAATAACCATGGTATTCTGGATGCCATTGTGAACCAGAGAACAGCCAGCTTACAAGTGAGTGGGGTGCAGCCTCCCACTTACTGTCTTCCTCATAAAGCCACAACCCATCTCCATTCTTTCCCCAGAATGTCCAGGTAGACCAGTTACCAATTGAGGAGAACACTTAGAGATAAAAACGTATCAAAGTATAAGGAGCTCTCTTACCAAATCGGGGTGTTCTCAACAGCCCAGAGGTCTGTCCAGTTTATCTTATGAAGCATAATCCATATAGTTAGAAAGATTTGTGCATTTTCTCATAATAACTAGAATCTATACATTAATATTTACTCAAAGAATTCAAAGCAATTCACATTCATAACAGCAAGTATTCTTATCATAACTCTCTACCTTAACTAGGCAGGTATCACCTTGCATTTAACAGATTGAAAATAAATGGATCAAAATTGCCTTGCCACATTTATGCTGGGTATCTTTTGCCAAGACAGGCTTAAAAGCTAACTACTACAGTTTTTAGTCTTTTTCTACTAAATTTTTTTCTCCAAAAAATAAGAATAGGTATAATCCCAGGAAGAAATATTTTATTATTATTATTTATTTCAAAGATGTGGGGTACAATTCGAGATCAGGTAAACCAGTGGTCATCATACAGGTAAAGTTTGGGCCTCCCTTTGGTCCTCACTTTGCCTAATTTGAGATCAGGTACCCACATAGATGTTGTGTTTCCCCTCCCCCACCCCAACCCCGGTAGTATCCCACTACTACTGCCAATCCCTTTCTTATAGTATCATGGTAATTGTTCAATCTGCTTATGAGTGAGAACATGTGGTACTCTGTTTTGTTTCTGTGATAGAGCAATGTGTATGAGAGACTCCAAATCCATCCAAGTTGCTGCGAAGTCCATATGTTTGTCCTTATTTATGGCTGCATAATATTTCATTGTGTATATGTACCACATCTGTTTTTATTCAGTCCAGTTTTGATGGGCAGCATGGTTAGTTCCATGTTTTTACTATTGTGAATAGTGCTGCAATAAACATGTGTGTGCCGGTACCTTTTTTGTAGAATGATTTGAGTTTCTCGGGTATATTCCCAGTAGGGGGATTGCTGGGTCATACAGAAGATCAATTTCTAGTCCTTTCAGAAATTGCCACACTGTTTTCCAAAGAGGTTGCACTAGTTTGCATTCCCACCAGAAGTGTAGAAGCCTTCCTTTTTCTCCACATCCTCTCCAGCATCTGTTGTTGTTTGTTTTATTAATTATTAATGATGGCCATTCTTACTGGGGTTAGGTGGTATCTCAATGTGGTTTTGATTTGCATTTCTCTGATGATGAGTGAGGCTGAGCACTTTTTCTTGTGTCTGTTGGCTGCCCATATATCTTCTTTTGAGAAGTGTCTTTTGCCCACTTTTTAACGGGACTGTTTTGTTTTTTTTTCTTTTTGACATGATTGAGTTCCTCGTAGATCCTGGGTATTAGGCCTTTGTCAGATGTGCAGTCGACAAATAATTTTACCCATTCTGTGGGTTGTCTCCTCTCTCTCTTGATAGTTTCTTTTGCTTTGTGGAAGTTTTTCAGTTTGATGAGGTCCCACTTGTCTACCTTATCTCTTATGACATGGGCACTTGGGGTTTTGATCAGGAATTGGTTGCCAGTTCCAATTTCCATAAGATGTCTCCTGCATTTTATGGGATTCTTAGAGTTTGAGGTTTTATGTTTAAGTCTTTGATCCATTCAGAGTTGATTTGTGTGTGGTGATAGGTAAGGGTCATGTTTCAATTTTCTGCATGTGGTCAGCCAGTTTTCTCAGCACCATTTGCTGAATAGGTTCTCCTCTCCCCTGTGGTTGTTGCTGGAGTCTTTGCCAAAGATAAGTTTTTGAGAAATTGAGGTTTTGCTTCCAGAATCTCTATCCTGTTCCATTGGTTTGTATGTCTGTTCGGGTACCAATACCAGGTTGTTTTGATTATTATAACCTTATAGTAAAGTTTGAAGTCTAGAAGTGTGATACCTCCTGCTTTATTTTGCTAAGGATTGTTTTAGTTATTCATGGTTATTTATGTTTCCATATGAATTTCTATATTGTAATTTCCAGGTCTGAGAAGAATGATATTGGTAATTTAATGGGTACTGTGTTGAATCTGTAGATTGCCTTTGGTAGGATGGACATCTTAACAATGTTGATTCTTCCTTTCCATGAGCATGGAATATTTTTCCATTTGTTTGTATCTTCTTAGATTTCTTTGAGCAGTGTTTCATAGTTTTCGGAGTAAAGGTCTTTCACTTCTCTGGTTAGGCCGAGGTGTTTTTTTTTCCTTTTTTGTGGCTATTGTGAATGGAACCGTGCCTTTTATTTGCGTCTCTGCCTGCTTGTTGTTGGTATATGAGTGCGACTGTCTTCTGCACATTTATTTTGTTCCCCAAGACTTTGCCAAAGTCCTTTATCAGTGCAAGGAGGTTTTTGATAGATTCCCTTGGGTTTTTGAGGCATAGGATCATATTGTCAGCAAAGAGGGATAACAACTTCCTCTTTTCCTATTTGGATATCCCTGATTTTCTCTTGTCTAATTGCTCTAGCTAGGACTTCCAACACAATGTTGAACAAACGGGTGAGAGTAAGACAGCCTTGTCTTATTCTAGTTTTCAGAGGAAAATGTTTCCAGTTTCTGTCCATTTAGCAATATGCTGGCTGTGAGTTTATCATAGATGGCACTTACTATTTTGAGGTATGTTCCTTCGATACCTAGGTGTTTGAGGGTTTTTATGAAGAAGGAATGCTGGACTTTGTCAAAAACTTTTTCTGCATCTAATGATATAATCATGTGGTTCTTGTTTTTACATCTGTTGATGTATTTAATTACATTTTTGGTTTTGCGGCTGTTGAACCAGTTCTGTATCCTGGGGATGAAGCCTACTGGATCACGGTGGATGATTTTTGAGATGTTGTTGGGTCTGATTTGATAAAATCTTGTTGAGAACTTTTGCATCTGTGTTCTTTAGGGATATTGGCCTGTAGTTCTCTTTTTTTGTTGGATCTTTACCTGGTTTGGGTATCAGTGTGATATTAGCATCGTAAAATGATTTGGGGAGAATTTCATCTTTCTCAATTGCCTGGAATATTTTTAATAGAAGTGGTATCAGCTCCTCCTTGTACGTTTTGTAGAATTCTGCTGGAAAGCCATCTGGTCCAGGGGTTTTTTTTGTAGGTAGTTTTCTTATGACAGAGTCAATTTCATAGGTTGTTATTGGTCTATTTAGTGTCTCATTGTCTTCTTGTTTCAACCTTAGGACTTGTGTGATGTCAGAAAGTCCTCCATTTCATTTAGGTTATCAAGTTTGTTTCCATGCAAGTGTGCATCGTAATGTCTGACAATCTTTTGTATTTCTTCAGGGTCAGTGTGACTTGATGTTTTGCATTTCCAACTGTGTTTATTTGGGCTTTTTCTATCTTTTTCCTGGTCATTATGACTAGGGGTCCAACAATCTTGCTTATTCTTTCAAAGAACCAGCTTTTTGTTTTGTTGATTTTTTGTATTATATTTTTGTCTTCTATGTCCCATATTTGGGCTTTTACTTTGGTGATCTGGATTGTTCTGCTAAAGTTAGGGATCTGATGGTTCTCTTTTTCCAGCTCCCTTAGGTGATTTGTTAAGCGGTTAACTTGTGATCTTTCCATTTTCTTGATGTGTGATCATAGAGATGTAAATTCACCTCTTAGAACTGATTTCATGGCATCCCAGAGGTTTTGGTAAGATGTTTCTTCATTTTAATTTGTTTTCAGGATTCTTTGAATATCTGTTTTGAATTCAGTGTTGACCTAGTAGTCGTTCAGCATCATGCTGTTTAGTATCCATGTCTTTGTGTGTTTTAGGGGAATTTTGTTGGTATTGATATTTATTTTTATTCCACTGTGGTCTGAGAAGTTACATGGCAGTATTTCGATCTTATCTTTATGATGATTTATGGCCGAGGATGTGAATGATCTTGGACTATCTTCTATGTTGTTGTGAGTAGAATGTATGTTCTGTGGTTTTGGGTGGAATATTCTGTAGGTATCTATTAAAACCATTTGGTTGAGCATCAAGTTGAGGTTATGAATCTCTTTGTTGATGTTTTGCCTTGATGATCTATCTAGGCTTGTTAGTGGGGTATTTAAGTCCCCAGCTATAATAGTGGTAGAGTCAATACCTTTTTTTAGTTTACTTAGTAGTTGCTTTGTTAATGCTGGTGCTCCTGTGTTGGGTGCATATATGTTTAGGATGGTTATTTCTTGTTGATGAATTGAACCTTTTATCATTATGTCGTGTCTTTTCATATCTTTTAAGATTTTTGATAACTTAAAGGTTATTCCTGACTTCTGTTGTGATCCATTTGCCTGGAAACTCATTTTTCCATCCTCTAAGTTTGAGTCTGTATGTGTCTCTTGTGGTGAGATGAGTTTCCTGGATACAGCAAATAATTAGGTCATGGTTTTTTATCTAGTTTGTCATTCTGTGACTTTACAGTGGTGTATTGAGTCCATTCACATTCAGCTTGGTTATTGAAATGTGATTGTTTATCCCCATCATGAGTTTCTTATAAAGTTTTTTCTTTGTTTGTTTGTTTTCTTTTAACTTTTGGGTTGATGTATGTATGTGTTTTCAAGTTTGCTGTTGCAGTGAATTCTCTTTTGATTTTGCATTCTGCTCTTCTCTTGTGAAGTGCATGGTCATTCTTTTTTTTTTCTTTCTTCTGTGCTTAATACCTTTTTAGGCGTCTCCTGTAGAGCTAGTCTGGAAGCTGCATCATTTCTTAGGGATTGAATGTCTGGGAAGGATTTTAATTTTTCTTCACTGATGAAGCTGATCTTGGCTGGGTAGGAAATTCTTGGCTGAAATTGTTTATCTTTGAGGAATTTGAATATTGGACTTCAGTCCCTTCTAGCTTGTAGCATTTCTGCCAATTGGTCAGTTGCTATTCTGATTGGTTTTCCCCAGTAGGTAGTCTGACCTTTCTCTCTTGCTGCCTTTAGGATTTTTTATTTTGTGCCTACTTTGTGTAGGTGAATTACTATGTGTTTAGGGGTTGATCTTCTCATTTGATGTCTTGGAGGGGTTCTCTTTCTCTGCATCTCTTTTATTTGGATGGTCACGTCTCTGGTGGGACGGGGAAAGTTTTCTTGGATAATCTCTTATAATACTTGTTCCAAGGTGTTCTCCATTTCCCTTTCCCTTTCTGGGATACCAGTCAGGTATAGGTTCAGCCTCTTGATATAATTGCACATTCTTGTAGGTTTTGTTCTTTCTTTCTGAGTTTTCTATTTTTTTAAATAGATCGGGTGAATTCCATGTTTTGATCTTCAAGTTCTGAGATTCTTTCTTCTGCTCGATTAATTCTGCTGGCCATGCTCATCATCTTGCTATTTATTTTCTGAATGAAATTTCTTTAATGGCCAAAATCTCTGTTACTAGTTATTTCAGTGTTGCATCTTGTTTTTCTTGAGTCTTATTCACTCTTTCCATCCACACCCTAATCCCTGATGTATTCTGGGGCCAGTCATTGGTGACTTCCATTGTTTTGGCTCTGAAGTCTGATTTTTCAGGTGTTTTCTCTCTGTTACACTGGAAATTACCTGTGGTTTTCTATTGATTTCCCTCCCCCATTTGTGACAGATCTCTTTCTTTTCTCTTTAGTTCCATTTTTCGGTGCCAATGGGAGAGGCTTTCACTTCTGATAGTTGCTCAGTCCTCTATTCTTCCCTGATCAGGGCTCTAGATTTGTTCTGTTTTGAAACAGGGCTGTAGGTGGGAATTTTGCTGTATCTTGTAGTTTTGAGAGTTGAATAAGGTGAAGGATGGGGAGCTAGGATTCAGAAACTACTTGCAAATCACAATGTTCACTGATTGTGGTATGGGTTTCCTGAGACCCACTTCCCACCACCACTCTATATGGCAATGTAATGGGTTATGTGTGTGTACCCCTTGAGTTCAAGATACAGTAACAGCAATGAGGAGAACAGAGAAAAGAAGAATGAAAAGAAGAATGGACAAAATATCTTTAAAAATGAAAAAAACACAGAACAATGAAAGCAGAAACCAATGCAAAAAACGATTGAGCACACACACACACACACACACACACACACACACACACCAAAACAAACCAGAATAACAACAAAGCAAAACAAAACAAAACTCAGGAAAGTCAAACACACACACACTCAGCATAAAATGAAAGGAGAAGAAAAAGAGAAAGAAAAAAAAAGAAAAAGAAAAGAGAAAAAAATAGGAATTCAAGCTGAATCCTCACACATATATTTACACACACATTAAACTAAAAAAAAGAGAACAAAAAAGCAGAAACAAAGCAAAAACAACAACAACAAAAACCTAAAAGATGAACACTCAATCATTCATGTACACACATAAATAGAAAACAAAAAACAAAAGAAAGAAAAAAAGTGAGGGATGCAGATTTAACCCTCACATACACATTCATACACAAAGGAAAAATATTTTTAAAAGTTTAAAAACTAACAAACAGACAAAAAAAACCCCTGTCCTCTTGTGGCAGGTTCTATAATTGTTCCTCTCAGCTGCTTCTCTACTGTCTCCTGCACAGATTCAGCTTCATTCACAATCTCCCCAGTGTCCATACCAGGGAAGGAGGAGGGGGCAGAGAGGGTGGGTGAGACTGCAGTCCTTCCCTCTCTCTCATGTATGGTCAGAGAGATTCCTTCCAGTGGGGAAATACTGTGAGATTGTCTCTTTCTCAGGTACTGGTGGGGGATGCACCAGCCAGGTTTTCCTGGAGTGGAGTACTCCTATTGTGACTGATGTCCAGGTTCTGCCTGGGTTCATCTCTCTCAGTTGTGCCCCAGCTGTGTGGGTCTGATGTTCAGATGATTGCAGGGAAGAAGAGCATTGGGTCAGCCTTGGACTCACCACTGATCTCTTTGGAGGTCTTCCTTGTCCTTTGCTGGCCACACCCTTTGTCCCATGACTGAATCAGGGTATGGGGTGGTGCGTCTGAGACTCAGCACTTGTCCTGTCCCTTCAGAGTTTGTGCTTTTGGGATATTCCCTCTGGATCACAATCAACCCCTGAGTAGTTAACCCACCAGTCACAGAGATCGGGTCTATTGCTTTATGGTGAGCAAACTGGAGCACTTTCCTGCCCCGTTTTCAAGATGGTGGCAGGCTGCCTCTTTCATCTTCTCCAGTGCAGCTCTGCCTCTGGGCCCCTTTGCTATACTCCCTCCGCAACCCTTGCTGCCAGTGTCCAGTCAGGCACTGCAGTGGTGAGGCAAAACCTGGAGCCAGCAGTCTCTCCCAGCAGCTTCCTCCCCAGAAGGCCTTTGTTGGTTTATAAAAATGGCGCTCATCTTCTGTACCCCAGGAAGCACTAGGGACCAAGCAGAGTAACTGCAGCACCAGCCACTCTACCAGGGGAGCCCTGGCCACTTGCTCCTGTGCCCCCAGTCAGTCAGTCACTCACATGCCTACTTTCTCGTCAACAGTTAGGCAAAATTTTCCATATACTCACTCACTCACACTGGAACTCTCATAGTCTGACTGACTGTGCCACCATCTTCCTCTCTTTCTCTGAAAATTTTAAAAGTACATGTAAAAATTGGATGTACCTTCTATGCTAAGACAATTAAAGCATATAAAAATAATTTATATTCAAATTATTTTGACTCGGGGTCTCACTCTGCTGCCCAGGCTGGAGTGCAGTGGCAGAGTCATGGCTCACTGCAGCCTTGACCTCCTAAGCTCAGGCAATCCTTCTGCCTCAGCCTCCTGAGTAGCTGAGATTACAGGCACATGCCACTGTGCTCAGCTAATTTTTGGACTTTTTGTAGAAACAAAGGTCTTGCTATGTAGCCTAGGCTGGTCTCGAACTTTTGGACTCAAGCAATCCTCCTGCCTCAGCCTCCCAAAGTTCTGGGATTGCAAGCATAAGCCATCATGTCTGACCTTTAATGTTATTAGGTCTATGCTAATGACACTTAATACTATATTGCTTAGAAGGTGCTCAGTTTGTTCCTCGAATATGAAGCATTCTAACAGATTAACAATACAAGTACTCCTTTACCAGTTAGTAAACATGGTCCTTTAGGATTGCTTGTGTTTAGTTCATTTTCTCTTTTAACCTTAAAGTTTTAAATAAGAATAATAGTGTGGAATTTAGATAAACCATAGATTATACTTAAAAGCATCAGCAACCTACAAGTGTTTACTCCTAGTGTTGATATTTTAATGTCTAACTTCCCAGATTTCCCTATGCAATGTCAATATTTCTATGTGTATATGTATTAATACACATGTATTAAAATCTCAGTACATTATAATAACATATTGCAATAACACATTTATACATCTTCTATATACATACATAAAGGGGGACTCCAAAAAACAGAATTTATTTCTAAAACATTGTGTATTTATTCTTTGTGTGTGTGTGTGTCTTTATTATTACATGTTTATACTTGTCACCCTCAAAGTACTGTCCTTTTGATGCAATACACCTACTGGAACACTTTTTCCACTGCTCAAAACAGTTTTCGAACCTGTCTGTTTTTATGCCTTTTAGTGTTTCTGCCATTTTTTTGTTTCACCTCTTTCACATCAGCAAAACGTTTCCCTTGGAGGATAGTTTTTTATCCAGAGAAACAACAATAACAAAATCACTCAGGGTGAGATTGGATGAATGGGGTGGGTGGGGGCACGGAAGTCATGTTGTTTGTGGTCAAAAACTGCTGAATGCTCAGTGAGGTATGGGCAGATGCATTGTCATGGTCAAAAAACCAGTCACATGTTTGCCACAACTCTTTCGCAAATCGTGATACAGTCTTCTCAAAACTTCCAGATAAAAACTTTGGTTAATTGTTTGATCTGGAGGAACAAATTCCAACTGTACTACAAGGGGTCTGCCCTCTAAAAAGGTAATTATGTTTTTTGGGGTTCCCCCCTCACATATTCATTACAATCTTTAATTCTTACTATAGAGTATAATGCTCCCCCTTTGTACGTGGGCTTTGGGTTCAGGTGGTCCTGGTTCACGTGTCATCTTTACCATTTACTAGCTGTGGGCCAGTGGGGAAGTTATTTAACCTCCCTGTCTCTGCTTCCTCATTTGTAAACTGAGCTGTGAGAATAAGAGACACCATCAGTGAAGTATTTGGTACCTGCTAGTTGGCATTCCGTAAGATCTTATGCCTGGGTCCCAGCATCTCTATTAACCAAACATTCAGTTTCTTGCTCTTAGATCCTAATAATAAACTCACTGTGGCTTTGGATTGCAGTTGTACCTGAGACAGCTGGTGGCTCAGAGCTGACATGAGAGGAAAGTAAATTTACTCTCAGGATCCACACTTTATAAACCCCTTAAAATTCCCTTCCTTGATAGCTGTTTAGGCTTTCCTATATGGCTCTTTCCATTTTTGCTCCCATCTGTGCTTTGTCTAAGCAGTAAAGCAGCTCCCAGCACCTACTGCAACAGGGAAAACTGAGGGAGAAATCCTCTGAGATTTTCCTTCTTGACATTTTAATTTGAAGGTCATTCTGTTCCAAGTTGGCTTGTTGGAAGCTCAGACTTGGAAGGATTATTTTGCCTGCAAAAAAAAGTGTGAATCTTAAGAGTTACCACAGAAATCTACTTATATTCTTTTCTAGAGTAGGAGATTTTTAAATATATTTTTATATAGATTTTTTATTTTGTTTCCATTTTAAATAAAAATTAAGAACAATTATACTGCTCCTATTTATAATATTATGAGTGTTCTAGAATAAGTCAATGAGCAGAAAAGTATTGGACTGGCTTATATTATGGAGAAATGTCCAAGAACATTAATTGTATTTCATTTATTCTTAACCCAAGGTTTTAGCTATTTATAATTTTATTTACATATTAAAATTAATCATTATTTCCCTTGAAACTTACAAATTTTGGAAATCTAAGTTCTTCATGTTGTTCTAGTTCATCTCTTAATTCCTCGATAATTTCTTCTTTCTCTCTCAGTTTTCTTAACAAAACAGCCATTTGGACATTATTTGCATCTTGCAAAGAAGCTGCCTCTTCTTCTACCTCATAGAATTCCTGGGGGGGAAAAAGCAGCTTTAAAATTTAGAAACTAAGCTGGCACCACCAGAAATCATTTTGAATTTTATTTAAGCTGTTTTTTGGTGAAATTATGCTATTTTTGCAACTTGCACACGATTGTAGTAAATAGCTATTTATATTGAAACATACACTAAAGTATTATACAATATAGCACAGTTTTATCCTACAAAACACAAAGCATGATGCATTACTCTTACTGCATCAGCCAGGCAAATAATAATACTCAAGAACAAGATGGTAGAATAGTCCCCCACAGCAACAAGAATTTAATAGCTATCCATGGACAAAGGTGCTTATGTGGGAAACTTGGGACCCAGGTAGAAAGTTTCAAAAAACTGGTGGAGCCCAAGGCTGAGGAGGGCTCTTTTGAGGGGCAGAACGCACCAAGGTGGCAGGTTCACTGACCATGGTACCAGCTGAAAACCCAGAAATGGCCTCATCCCCTCTGTGAACTTGGCTACAACCTTATTTGACCTTAGTCCTGCCACCAGAACCATCTGCCAAGAAAACCAGGAGAGTAATGGTCACCTGTGCCCCTGGTGACAGGCCTACTGGCCTCAATACCAGCTGTGAACCCTAGATTGACTCCATAACTCAGCTAAAGCACTTCTCATCAGCAGTTTGAGAACAGTCTTGTCTTCCCTGGGACCCACATGGAGTCACACCTATCTGTGCCCTCAAAGACATGCATGCTGACCTCAGTCCCACAGCAGATCTTAAAATGACTCTATAACTTGGCTCAAGGCCCTCTCAGTTGCTGTCTGAGAGCAGTCTTGCTGAAATGAGGCAAACCAAAAGATGGAGACTGCTGAAAGATGAACCTGCCTAAGTTATGCCTGTCCATGGGGGCCAGACCCACTGACCTGGATCCTACTATGGATCTTGAAGTGGCCCTGCAACCCAGCTCCATTCCCTCCCAGTCTTGGTCAAGAAGTCCTGCCCACCCAGAAGATCATCCAGAAAACATGTTCATCCATGCCTCTGGAGGCAGACCTACTGACCTAAGTCTCACTGAAGATCCTGACACAACCCTGTAATCCAGCTCTGAACCATGCAGCAATGGTCCAGGGAGAGTCTTGATTGCCCAGGAACCTGGATATACCTGCCTGTGCCCCTGGAAGCAGGTCTGCAGACCTCGTTATCAACAGTGAGCCATGAAGCAGACCTATAACTCAGCCATGGTCCAGGGCCAGTTATACCTGACCAGGGATCCACCTTGTGACCCAGCAGGAGCCCTCTTGGGGGATCTAGAGGAAGCCACACTCATCAGGACATCTGGTAACAGGCCCACCATTTGTGGACCCAACTACAGAACTTGAAGCATATCTTTCACCCAGTACCAGCCCAACTAATCAAGATCATGGAAGAAATTCATTCTGCCTTGTGGGAGTCCCACTCCTGCAAGGGTCAGGGGTCTCTGACGGTGTGACGGCGTCGGTGACTCACGAGAGAAAAGAAACTAGAGAGAAAGAAAGGGACTGGACTCCTGTTTAGAATTAAGCAGAAGCCATTTATTGAGCATTATTCAAGGACTTTTATTCCCAAACTCTGCAAAGTTATCATCACGGGGACTCTTGCTGCTATGGTTACACAAAAGGTAGCATGTGCCTTTCACATGAACAGGTCCAGGTGCACACAGGACACCCCCCCCCACTCTCAAGTAGATGTATTTTTCAAACATGAGGAAGAACTTGAGAAAGAGCAACCACAAATTGTCTTTTTGTTTCTTATCCAGTTTCTACGTACCCTAAATTGTTTACAGCTACAAAACATCGTTCAATGCATACACCTGAAACCAACATAATGATATATTATCTCTTACTATTCTATGCTAATTCAAACTAGT
The DNA here is from genome assembly GCA_027257055.1 of Cephalopachus bancanus. NCBI lineage: Eukaryota > Metazoa > Chordata > Mammalia > Primates > Tarsiidae > Cephalopachus > Cephalopachus bancanus. The sequence continues at coordinate 8,571,287 of JAPVLO010000015.1, read as the reverse complement.
TTCTATAAAACAGTTGCTGCTATGGTTACACTCTCCTAGCACCAGCTGTTCTAATTCAAACTTCACTGACCCTCCTGAATCAAACTGAACTAACCACACTTCTATAACAAAATGGTTACTTAAATTTTCTTTAATCTACATAAACTATTTTCTAAAACCTATATCTATAAATTTCTAAAATCACATCAAGAGAACCTATGACTTGCACTAAGGCTCTTAGATGTGACCCAAGTTTGAACTGTAAGTTGTACTAAAACCAAAACCACAATCAGTAGGAAAAAAGGAAACAATGAGTTTCTAAAGGAACACAGTTTCTCTGTGTTCCTCTGGGTCTCAGAGTTTTATGCTTGAGCTAGCAGGAGTATTTTCTGGCTATAGTGCTTAAGCAAGAAAAAGGAGAGAAAATAGGGTCAATAGCTCCTGAATGCATCCTAGCGGTCTCGGGGTCCACGGCCCTCCCTGATCCCTAACACTCAGTGGGCCTCCATGGTCGGCTCTCAACACTGCCTGGGAGATGGAAAGGATCCAAGCCTGCCTAAGCTCCTAGTAACACAAGGGGTTACCAACCACAAACCTCACTGCAGATCCAGAGGCAGCCATACGACACAGCTCCAAGCCTACTCAACTGCAATTCTGGAGGTAATCTTATCAACCCAGGGACCCCATAGAAGAAAGTCTTTACCTGCCAAAACTAGTCTGTAAAGACTGGAGGAGGTATTTGCTCATCCAAATGCACAAACACCAACATAAGGCTATATGAATATTAAAGAATCAGGCAAACATGACACGATCAAAGGAAACTCATAAAGCTCCAGTAACTGACTCCAAATAATAGAGATCTACAAGTCATCAAAGAATTCAAAATGATCATCTTAAAGAAGTTCATGACTCCCCAGTGACACATAGGAAGTGGGAAAAGGAATTCAATAAGATGAAAGAGAGCAGAGATACACAATTAAACAAAATGAAACTAAACAATGCATGAACAAAATTAGAAGTTTAATGAAGCAAAAAAAAAAAAAAAAAAAAAAGCTGGGAGTGGTGGTTCACACCTGTAATCCCAGAACTTTTGGAGGCTGAGGTGAGAGGATTACTTGAAGCCAGGGGTTCAAGACCAGCCAGGGCAACTTGGTGAGACCTCATCTCTACAATAAATCAAAAAATTAGCTGGGCATGGTGGCTCGCTCCTGTGGTTCCAGCTACTTGGAAGGTTGAGGTGGAAGAATTGCCTGAGCACAGCAGGTCAAGGCTGTGGTGGCCATGAACATGCCACAGCACTCCAGCCTGGGCAACAGAGTAAGACTCTGGGGAAAAAAAGAAGTTTAATGAAGCAACAGAAATAAACAAAAATAATAAAAAATTTTTAAAAAGAACCACACAGCCGGGCTCGGTGGCTCAGCCTGTAATCCCGCGTCTTTGGGAGGCTGAGGTGAGTGGATTACCTGAGCCCACGAGTTCGAGACCCACCTGGGCAGCAAGACCTCATCTCTACAATAAATAAAAAAATCAGCCGGGCGTGGTAGTGCATGCCTGTAATTCCGGCTACTTGGAAGGCTGAGGTGGAAGGATCGCCGGAGCCCAGCAGGTCAAGGCTGCGGTGGCCGGGAGCAGCCACTGCACTCCAGTCTGGGTGACAGAGTGAGACTCCACCTCAAAAAAAAAAGAATATTATGCCTAGCAAAACTGTCCTTCAGAAATAAAGGAGATATAAAGACATTCTCAAACAAACAAAAGCCAAAACAATTCATCACTACTAAGTCACTAGACCTGCCTTATAAGAAGCTAATGGGAGTCCTTTAAGTTGAAACTAAGAGATGTTAAATAACAACATGAAAACATATAAAAGTATAAAACTCACTAGTAAAGGTAAATATATATTCAAATGTAGAAAACTCTAATACTGTAATAATGGTGTGTAAATCACCTTTAACTCTAGAATAAAAGCTAAAAGGCAACAATATTGAAAATAACTAATGCTACCACAATTTGTTAATGAGTACACAATATAAAAAGATGTAAAGGGTGACATCAATAGCATAAAATGTAGGGCAAGGAAAAATAAAACAGAAATTTTTGTACATGATTGAAGTTAGGCTGTTATAAGTTTAAAATAGAATATTGTATCTATAAGATGTTTTATGTAAGCTCCATGGTAGCTACAAGGAAAAAAACTTTTAATAGGTACTCAAAAGAAAAAGAGAAAGGAATCAAAGCTACAAAAATCAATGAATCACAAGGGAAGACAGTATGAGAGAAAGAAAGGACCAAAGAAACTACAAGAGAGTCAAAAAACAATTAACAAAATGGAAATAGTAAGTACTTATCTAACAATAATTACTTTATGTGTAAATGAATTAAATTCTCAAATCAAAAGACAGAGTGGCTGAATAGACTTTAAAAATCAAGATCCAACAATGTGCTGTCTATAAGAGACTCACTTTGGCCTTAAGAATACGTGTAGGCTAAAAGTAAGGGTATGAAAAATGATATTCCATGCAAATAGTAACCAAAAAAGAGCACCAGTGGCTATAGTTATATCAGAAAAAATAGACTTTCAGTCAAAAATCTATCACAAGAAACAGAAAAGGTCACTATATTTATCAAGAAAATATAACAATATATTTGCATGCAACATTGAAGCACCTAAACTAAAAAGTAAATATTAACAGAATTGAAGGGAGAAATAGCAATACAAAATAATGTAGAGGAAGCCGGGGTCGGTGACTCAGCCTGTAATCCCGCGCCTTTGGGAGGCTGAGGTGAGTGGATTGCCTGAACCCGCGGGTTCGAGACCCGCCTGGGCAACTTGGCGAGACCTCATCTCTACAATAAATCAAAAAATTAGCTGGGCGTGGTAGCGTGCGCCTGTAATTCCGGCTACTCGGAAGGCTGAGGTGGAAGGATCACTGGAGCCCAGCAGGTCGAGGCTGCAGTGGCCGGGAGCAGCCACTGCACTCCAGTCTGGGCGACAGAGTGAGACTCCAACTCAAAAAATAATAATAATAATAATGTAGAGGACATCAAACCCCACTTTCAACAATAAATATGTCATTCAGACAGGACTCAATAAGGAAACCCCCAAATTAAATAACAAAATAGACTTAATGGACTTAACGGACATATACAGAACATATCACCCAACAGCAGCAGAGTACACATTCTTCTCAAGTGCACATGAAACATTCTCCAGGAAAGACCATATGTTGAGCCACAAAACAAGCCCGATACATTTAAAACAATTGAAATCACCTCAAGTCTCTTTTTTTTGATCACAATGGTATAAAACTAGAAGTCAATTAAGGAAGAATTTTGGAAAATTTACAAATACATGGAAATTAAGCAACACATCCTTGAAGAAAAAATGTGTCTAAAAAAAGACCAGAAGAAAAATTAAAAAGCTATTTGAGACAAGCAAAAATGGAAACACACCATGTCAAAACTTACAGGATGTAGCAAAATCAGTCCTAAGAGAAAAGTTTATGGTGATAAAAGTGTATATTAAGAAAAAAGAAAGGATGATTAGACAGTTCACAAAGATGACAAATGTGAGAATCTCTGTAAAAGTTAGTGTCCATAAAGACTCTCTGTGAGTGGGTGTGTGTCAGTGGGTGAGTGAAAGTCCGTCTGAGGGAAGACTCAGGTTCATGTACCCAGGGCTCTCTTCCAGAGGTGACTGCAATAATCACCACCCTGAGATTTGAGACCCGGGTACACAGGATCATCTGCCATTCTTGGGCCCTCTTGAGTGGAAGCAGCAAAGAAGAGTTGCTCCTAACAACCTGGCACCCAGCCCATGCCATTATCTGCAGCAGCAGACCAGGCATGAGCAGGAGGAACTGTGGAGAAGACAGATTATGGAAAACTGGAAATCCGGAACAAAGGCCCAACATCAATGATGAGATGCTGATGGGTGCCATCTTCTCAGTCCAGGATTGGGCAGAGACCTGTATTGCCCCACCCACCTGTATTTGCCTACACAAAGTAGGTATGAAAGAAAAAAATCCTAAAGGCAGCAAGAGAGAAAGGTCAGACTACCTACTGGGGAAGACCAATTAGAACAGCAGCAGACTTATCTATAGAAGCACTTCAGACTAGGAGAGCTTGGAGCCCAATCTTTAAAGTTCTCAAAGTAAAACAGTTTTAACCAAGAATTACCTACCCAGCCAAGCTAAGTTTCATCAGTGATGGAGAATTAAAGTTCTTCCCAGACAGTCAATCCCTAAGAGTTTATGCTGCCTCTAGACCAGTTCTACAAGAAATACTTAAGAAAGTATTAAACACAGAAGAAAGGAAAAAAAGAATGACAGTGACCTTCCCAAGAATGCAGGAAAAAGATTGAAAACACACATGAATCAACCCCCAAATCAAAAGAAAGACAACAAGCAAATAAACAAACAAACAGCAGCAATAACCAACTCTATAAGAACTTCATGACAGGGATAAGCTCTCACATCTCAATAATGAGCCTGAATGTGAATGGACTAAATTGACCACTGAAAGACATAGAATGAAAAATTGGATAAAATATCATGATGCAACAATATATTATCCCCTAGAGACTCATCTCACCAGAAAGGACACTCACAGACTCAAAGTATGAGGATAGAAAACAAAATTCAGGTGAACAGAACACAAAAGAAAGCAGGAGTTAAGATCTTAATATCAGACAAAATACCCTTTAAGCTATTAAAATTTTAAAAAGATATGGAAAATCACTACATAATGATAAAAAGTTCAATCCATCAACAAGAAATATCCAACCTAAACATATATGCACCCAACACAGGATCACCAACTTTCATAAAGCAGCTTCCAGGTAAGCTTAAAAACACTATCATAGCTGGTGACTTAAACACCCCACTAACAACCCTAGACAGATCCTTAAGACAAAAAGTCAACAAGGAGATCCGGAACCTCAACATGATGCTTGACCAAACAGACTTAATTGGTACCTACTGAACACTCCACCCAACAACCACAAAATAGACATTCTACTCATCATAACATGGAACGTACTCTAAGATCAACCACATCCTTGGTATAAATCAACCATAAACAAATTCTATAAGATTGAAATTCTGCTATGCACCTTCTCAGACCACAGTGGAATAAAAATAAATATCAACAACAACAAATTTCCCCCAAAACCCACAAAGACATGGACACTAAACAGCATGATGCTAAACAACTCCTGGGTCAACACAGAAATCAAACAAGATTAAAAGACACCTGGAAACAAATGAAAATGAAGAAACATCTTACCAAAACCTCTAGTATGCCATGAAAACAGTCCTAAGAGGGGAATTCATATCTCTACGAACACACATGAAGAAAATGGAAAGATCACAAGTTTATAGCCTAACAATTCACCTAAGAAAGCTGAAAAGGCAAGACCACCATAACCCTACCTTCAGCAGAAGAATCCAGATCACCAAAATAAAAGCCCAAATTTGAGACACAGAAGACAAAAATATAATACAAAAGATAAATGAAACCAAAAGCTGGTTTTTTGAAAGGATGAACAAGACTGATGGACCTCTAGCTAAACTGATCAAGAAAAAGAGAGAAAAAGCCCAAATAAACAAACCGCCTACTGAGAATACACCCAGAGGAACTCAAATCACTCTATGAAAAAGAAAACTGCACATGCATGTTCATTGCAGCATTATTCACAATAGCAAAAATATGGAACAAACTATGCTTCCCAATGAAAGAGGACTGGATTAAAAAAAATGTGGTGCCTATACACAATGGAATATTATGCGGCCATAAAGAAGTACAAAATTATGAACTTCTCAGCAACTTGGATGGACTTAAAAGCTATAATACTGAGTGATCTATCACAGAAACAAAGAACCGAGTATCACATGTTCTCACTCATGAGCAGACCTTGAACTATCATAATACTGTAAGAAAGGGATTGGCAGTATTGAGAAACTGCCAGAGGAGGGGGAGTACACCTCATCATAAGTGTACTAGCATAATGAGCATTTGTATGCCTAACCCTGAATTGTACCCCACATATTTAAAATAAAAATTAAAAAGAAAAAAGAAAGATCTCAAATAAACGACCTAACTTTATACAGTACATCAAGGAATTAAAAGGGCAAATTAAACCCAACATTAGCAGAACAAAGGAAGTAACAAAGGTTAGAGCAGATATAAATGAAATAGAAACTAGAAAAACAATAAAAAAGATAAATTAAGAGTTAATTTTTTGAAAAGATAAACGAAATTGAGAAAACTTTAGCTAGACTAACTAGAAAAAAAGAGAGAAGACTCAAATAAATAAAATAAAAAATGAAAGAGGACATGTTACAACTGATATCACAGAAATATCAAGCTTTAAAAAGACTATTTTCAGGGATCATTCCAAGAAAGGAGATAACATCAGTAATAGAAAAGCATTCAACAAAGAGAAGCCCAAGACAAGATGGCTTCACAGGTGAATTTTACCAAAAATTAAAAAAATTAATGCCAATCTTTCTTCAACTTCCAAAATATTAAAGAGAAAGAAAATACTTATAAACTGATTTTATAAATCCAGCATTACTCTCATATCAAAGCCAGATATGGATACTACAACAAAATGCATGCCATACTGGAAACTAAATTCAAAAACACATGAAAAGAATCATATATTATGATAAATGGAATTTATCTCTAGGATCCCAGTTGGTTAAACATGTAAAAATCAATAACTGTGACACACTATCTAAGCAGAATGAAGGATAAAAATAATGTGATCATTTCACTAGATGCAGAAAAGCATTTGATAAAATTCAATATCCTTACATGATTAAACACTCTCAACAAATAGGCACAAAATAAATGCATCTCAACATAATATGAGCCAAACATGACAAGCCCACAGTCAATACCATCAACAATAAAAAGCTGAAAGTTTTTCCTAAGATTACAAATAAAACAAGGTGACCATTCTCATGACCTCTATTCAGCACAGCATTGAAAAACTGAGCAAGAAAAAGAAACAGAAGCCATCCAAATAAGAACAGAAGTGAAAATGTCTCTGTTTACAGATGACATGATCTTTTTTTTTTTTTTTGAGTTGGAGTCTCACTCAGTCGCCCAGACTGGAGTGCAGTGGCCACTCCCGGCCACCGCAGCCTTGCCTGCTGAACTCCGGTGATACTTCCGCCTCAGCCCTCCCAGTAGCAGGAATTACAGGCATGCTCTACCATGCCCGGCTGATTTTTTGATTTATTGTAGAGATGAGGTCTCGCTGCCCAGGCGGGTCTCGAACCCGCGGGCTCAGGCAATCCACTCACCTCAGCCTCCCAAAGGCACGGGATTACAGGCTGAGCCACCGAGCCCGGCTGACATGATCTTATATACTAAAAAGAAAACCCTGAAACCCCACTAAGAAAAACTGTTAGAACTAATAAACAAATTCAGCAAAGTTGCAAGATAAAAAATCAACATACAAAAATTAATATCACACTCTCTGAAGAAGAAACTTTTTTAAAATCCCATTTATAATACTATCAAAAAGAATGAAGCCGGGCTCGGTGGCTTAGCCTGTAATCCTGCGCCTTTGGGAGGCTGAGGTGAGTGGATTGCCTGAGCCCGCGGGTTCAAGACCCGCCTGGGCAGCGAGACCTCATCTCTACAATAAATCAAAAAATCAGCCAGGCGTGGTAGCGCATGCCTGTAATTCTGGCTACTCGGAAGACTGAGGCGGAAGGATCGCCGGAGACCAGCAGGCGAGGCTGTGGTGGACGGAAGCGGCCACTGCACTCCAGTCTGGGCGACCGAGTGAGACTCCAACTCAAAAAAAAAAAAAAAAAAAAAAAGAATGAAATACTTAGGAATAAATTTAACCAAGAAGGCGAATGACCTGTATACTGAAAACATTGATGAAAGAGATTGAAGAAGATATGTGTAAATAAAAGATGTCCCATGTTCATGGATTGGAAGAATGATTATTGTTGAAATATCCACACTACTCAAAGTGATCTATGAATTCATTGCAACCTCTGTCAAAATTTCAATGGCATTTTTCACAGAATTAGAAAAAATGTTCCTAAAATGTATATGAAATCATGAAAGACCAGTCTTGAGGGGAAAAAAAAAAAGCTGGAGGCAGCTCACTCCCTGATTTCAAACTATACATATTACAAAGTTACGGTACTCAAAACAGAATAATACTGGCCCCCAAACAGATACATAGACCAAGGGAACAGAATAGAGATCTCAGAAATAAACCTATGCATATATGGTCAACTAATATTTAACAATGGTGCCAGAAATACACAATGGGGAAAGGATGGATAGTGTCTTTCATAAACAGTGTTAGTAAAACTGAATATCCACAGGCAAGTGAATGAAGTTGAACCCTTTTTTTACACATTACCTAAAAATTAACTCAAAATGAATTAAAGACTTAAGTGTAAGACCTGAAACCATTAAGGTCTCAGGAGAAAACGTAAGGAAAATACTCCTTAATGTTGACACAAGCAAAAAATAAAAAATAAATAAGTAAGTGGGTCTATATCAAACCCCAAAGCCTCTGTACAGCACAGGAAAAAATCAGCAAAATGAATAGGCAATCTACAGAATGGGGGGAAATATTTGTAAACCATATATTTGATAAGGGGTTAATATCTAAAATATACCAGGAACTACTCATACAACTCAAAAGAAAAAGAAAAAAAAAAAAAGAAAAAGATTTTTTAAATGGACCAGAGATTTAAACATTTTTCCAAAGAAGAAATAGAAACGACCAACATGCATATGAAAGATACTCAACATCACTAGTCAACAAGAAAATGCAAACAGATATCACCTCATACCTGTCAGAATGGATATAATTTTAAAAAACAAAGCTTAGCAAGAGTATGGATAAAAAGGAACATTGTTGGTGAGACTGTAAATTGTTACAGCCATTATGAAAAACAGTATACAAAGGGGGACCCAAAAAACTGCAGAATTTACTTATTAAAAATTGTGTATTTATTCTTATATGCTTAGACTTCAGTCACCTTTAAGGTACTCTTCATTTGATGTAATGCACCTATTGAGATGATTTTTCCACTGCTCAAAACCATTTTTAAACTCACCAGTTTTGATGACTTTTAGTGCTTCTGCTTTGTTTGGTTTCACCTCTTCCATATCGGCAAAACGTTTCCTTAGAGGACTTTTTTCATACAGGGAAGCAAAAAGGTTGTTCGGTGTGAGATCAGGTGAATAGGGATGTTGGGGCATGGGGGTCATTGGCCATTTTTGTTAAAAAAAAAACAACTGCTGAACACTCAGCATAGTGTGGACAGGTGCACTCGTAGATTATGCAGCAAGAAATAGGCAAATGCATTGAAAGAATCTCCAAAAAAAAAAAAAAATTCACTGAAGCTGAATGCAGTCTCTCACACCAATGTTAATTGATGGGTTCCTAGAACAGTTATCTAGCAGGGGAAGCCTGAATGACAAGGGGCCCACTCTCCAAAAAATAATTCCAAGTTTTTTGGATTGCCCCCTAATATATGTTGCATGCGCGAGCACACACACACACACAATGGAATACTTACAATGCTATTTATACATTGTTTATAGAATGTAATATTTTTCAGCCATAAAAAGAAGGATATCCTGCCATTTGGAGCAACATAGTTGAACCTGGAAGATATTATGCTAAGTGAAATAAGCCAGACCTAGAAAGATGTCTGTATGATCTCATTGAATGCGGAATCTAAAAAAATCAAACTCACAGAAGCAGACAGTAGGATAGTTGTAGTCAGGGGCTGGTGCATCAAGGAAATGGGGAGTTGTTGGTTAAAGGGTACAAACGATCAGTTACAAGATAGTAAGTTCTGGGAATCTAAAGTACTGGATAGTGACTGTGGCTAATAACACGGTGTTGTTTACTTAACATATACTAAGAAAGCAGATCTTAAGTGTCCTCACTATACACACATACACACACATGATGGTAACTATATGTGGTGATATATGCATTAATTAATTTGATTGTGGTAATAAGTATGCAATGTATTTTACATCAAATCATCATATTATATACCTTGAATATATACAATTTTTATGTCAATTATTTCTCAATAAAGATGAAAAAAGCAACAATAGTAAATTTGCATCATGATTTGTGAATAACCTACCTCAAACTTTCCCGAGAAGAGAAAATAGTAAAAATTTGAATATGCAAAAAAGCAATGGTTCAACTAATTCCCTCAATAAGTTGGAATAGAGATATTGAAAGAAAGAAGCAACATTTCTTGAAAGCTTGTTTTAAATATTTAGGTGCATCCTATTTGAAGTCATTGCTTAGAAAAATTCTATCACAAAACCAAAACAAGTAAAAAAATGTTTTAAGAGTGGATAACGTTACTTACTTCAGCATATAAAAATCTAATTTTCAGCACTGTTGTACAAAATCATATAGTCCATTTTGGACTATTTTGGGAGTTACAAAAGAACTATTTTATTTTTGTTATGTTTATCACTAATGGATTTGGGTATATGCACATATAGGAAACAGTAAAATTTAATAATATCTGCTAATATACTTAATATTATATTTCAAAAAATTAGGTTTACAATCTAGAATGGTTTTAATTTTATATGATGAATAACAGCGGGCTGAGAAGAATATTATATAGAGGTGGGATGGATTCAGAGTCAGGCTAAGAACATAGCACTGACATAACTTACACAGCACAAAAGAAAAAAAACATGAATGTGTAGTGGTATTAAAAAGACTGAAAATGGCATAGTCCATAGGATAATATGAACTTTTTAAATTTTGTGATTTTAAAAAATAGTATTGGTAATGTAGCTCTAGTCTTCATGTTGACTGTTATGTATATCTGCAGTACAAACATTCTGCTAAGGTCAAGACACCCTTATTCCACTGATTCTGTAGGCATTACCAGGCATCTCAAATTCAACAAATCCAAACAGAGTTCAGTATCCTTAGTGCCAACTTTTCTGCTTCCCCCGGATTAATAGCAGCACAAGCCAGAAATCTAGTTCAAGGCCCTTCTTCTCACTCTTCAACTAACCAAATCTGTTAACCCACCTCTGAATTGCTGCCAAATCCATCGTCTCCTTACCTGTTCCACTACAATCTTAGTTCTTTCTTTGTTCACCTAGACATTGTAAAAGCCTCTTAACTAGCCTTGCTACCTCTTGTTTTGTTCCGTCTCTCTAATCTCCATTCAGTGACCAAATGATCTTTCTAAAATCTCTCCACTCTCTCCATCTCCTACAGGCTAATGTCCAACTTCCTTAGCATGACATACATAATGGCACCTTTCATGATATGCTGCCAGCCTACCTGGTCAGCAAATCATGTATCTTCTTCTCCTCTTTCTTCCACCCAAACTGGGCATTTTATCAGTACTGATACAGTTTCTCAGAAACACAATGTTGCCACAGGTCTCTGTGCCGATGCACTTGAAGTTCCCTTCAGGCAACCTGTCAAACTCTTGTCAACCCAGCAGAATGACACTGGAGTAGAATAGTCTGAGTCTGCAAACCATCTCTGTCATTTAGTAGCTTTGGGACCTTGAGCAAGTTTCTTAAATACTTTGCCTCAGTGTTACCCTCTGTAAAATGGGACTAATAATAATAGTATTTGAGTTGTTATGAGAATTAAATAAGATAATGCTATAAACAATTTAAACAGTGTGTACCACGCAGTAGGTCCCCAGTTTGTATTATATCCTGGCATTTAGTATTGTTGTGACTGTTTGTCATTCAAGCCTGGATGCCACCTGCTCTGGGAACCTTAGCACCCCTCCCTGCATCCTTTCTCTATCTTATAAACACTCATCTGGAGTTACTTTACTATGCTCACTCATTTTTATGTTATGAATTTGATGGGCTTGTTTTACTCTTAACAAAAAACAAAAAATGTTTCATTATAGCCCAGAGACCAATGCGCTAAAAAGTAATGAGAAAGTGGTGCAGGCTATTTAGGAAATGATGCCCTGACAGGCTGACCATGCCATCTCCTTCATAAAAGGGCATGAAAGTACCCTGGAAACTCATTTAAAATCTCACCCATTCACCATGCTGAGGGGCGCTCAAGACAGCTGCCTTCAGGATGGGCTCAGCCTCTCTGGACTACAGGAAAGGGAAGGCCACTGTTCTTTGGAAGAGCAAAAGGTTTCATTTTTGACATGTCATAAAATAATTGTGAGGTCCAAACACAATAAGTTCATTTATCTTCAGCTTCGGGAATGTTCCTAATGTTTCACTAGTGTTTACGGAAGGAGTTGGACTCTGTAGGAGTTAAGCAGAAAGCAGTTCTATTTTTCTTCACCACCCCTTCAAACCCTGTCTCTGGTCTCATGTTTCTCACCTTTTAGAAGAATTTTCCAGAAGGCGCCATGGCTTTTTTCTTTTTAACTTATATAACAATAACTTTAAACTTTAATCTTAGACAACAACAAAATAGACTAAAAGAAAGATAATAAGAAGAAAGTAAAAAAAACAAAATCCTAGTTTAGCCAACTCTTGCTCACCAATGTCCTGCCCTCCTCCAGCTTTGGCCCCCTTAGACTAGGCAGCCTGCAGTGGAGGAGAAGGGTTACGAGATCCTCCAATGGTCAGGCGCAGAGGAGAGGGAGAAAAATTAAGGGGACAGAAACAAGAGTCAGTTGACAGCTAGTGACCTGCTACCTTTGGTTTCATGGAGAGTCCTGGCTGGCCCTGTTGACTGCAGTACCCACACCAGGAGCAGTGCCTCCCCTGGCTTCTGGCCTAGAGTCTATGCTTCTGTTGGGGGTCTCGTCACCTTTCCAGGTGGCCCTTGTCAGAAGGTCTCTGCTCAGTCAACTCTCTTGCTCATCTTTAGAGTTTTCCTGGCAAGTCCTATACCAGTCCTCCTGTTTCTCTGCCCAGGGACTCTCGCCAAGCTTTCCAAGTGGTTCAAGGCTCCAGTCTTGCTTGATGTGAGAGAGAAACACTCCCTTCTTCTCTCCCACTTAGCAGTGAGCACCCCATACTGAATTCTCTCCCCAGAATGGTCCTCACCTGTTCCTAAATTTAACTAATTCCCTGACTAGCCTCACCCGTTCCCAAATTTAACACATCTCTTAGGTTTTCTGGAACTGGGAGATGGGTTAATACTGGTCAGGAAAGCAGTTCCACAGAGTCCTAGAATGTTCTACATAGACTATATTGCTAGCACTTCACTCCCCCGACCCCGGCTCCCTCTAACTGCCCCCCAACCCCAACAGTTCACTTTTGAATAGTATTTTGTTCGCTACCTTTGGGATTCCAGATGAAACCGAGACCCAAGAGTCTCATTTTAACATCCTGTCCTAGGATGGTTTACTAAAAAACACTTATTATAGCTCAAATTCCAGCCTAATCCTGTGACTCCGTGTCCCTCACTGCAGTTCTTTTGGACAGTTCAAGTTGACAGGGACAACTGGCACCCAGGTTTCAGTCCTGACTATGACAAAGTCCAACCAACCTGCACATTTCACTTTATCAAATACAGAAGCTTGGGATTCCAGCTTAGCAGCGTCAAAATAGTTACTGCCTGCTGTTCAGGGAAGATGTTTTTGGAATTTCAATTGTGTCATTAACTTTCTAAAATAGAATTTCAACATTTGGTGCCACCACTGTCATCAAGCTGGCAATATGAAATGTTTAAACCAGGGAAAACTATTCCGTGAACATTTAGATTTGACCATGACAGTATTTGACAGGAAGCAAGTCAACTACTTTAAAGGCCAACACAAGAGCATGGGCTCTTAAGTCTGAATGCCTAGGTTTCAATACTACTTCTGCCATGTAGTGACCGTGTGAACTTGGGTGAGTCATTCAACCTCTCTGTTTCAGTTTCTATGTTCATCAAATGTGAATAACAATAATATGAGGAATAAATAAGTTAAATCTTTCAAAGTGCCAGGAATAGTTCATTGCACATACTTATTGCTATATTAGTGTTTGTAAAATGACTATGATGCTTGATATAGAAATTAGACATCAATGAGGAATGCCAAAAAGTAATTCTGTATTTTTCTTAGTGCATCATATCAAGAGGCACTTCTTATTTGATTTGTCTTATTACAGGTGGTGGTAACTTTTAACGTTTGGTTAAGATGGTTCAGTACTATATTTCTTTATTGTAAAGTAAATTAATAAGCACTTATTAATTATTATATGTTATTAATACATATTTACACTCAAAGTATTACTATGTATCCTTAATATGTATTTATACTCAGAGCACTAATATGTATATTGTGGGGTGATATTTTAGCACTTCTGTAAAATAAATTTTTCCTTCTATTTTTTTTTTTTTTTGAGTTGAAGTCTCATTCTGTTGTCCAGGTTGGAGTGTAGTGGCACACTCACAGTCACCACAGTCTCGATCTGAAGGACTCAGGTGATCCTTCTGCCTCTGCCTTCTAAGTAGCTAAAATTACGGGCATGCATCACCACACCCAGCTAATACATTTATATATTCATTCATTTATTTACTTATAACAGTATGAAGTCATCGATTCCTATTTTAGTCAAATAGTTACATTTCACAATTACCATGATTTATTTTGATGCATAAATTGTCCCAGATTGGCAAGTGCGAGTCTCACAGGCTGACTCCTGTATCCTTTTGACATGTCCTCATCATTTCTTGAGTGTTTCCTTGCTTCTGTTACAACAAAATATTACAGGTTCTTCTTCCATTTTCCTGCTTCAGCCTTGTAGTTGACCATTTCTCCAAATAGCCCTGGTTTCTTTGAATGCGGAATGTTATTTAAAACTCATAGCTGAAAGCTAAGTGTGCTCACTGCTACAGGGGTGTCACTATCTCTAGGCCCTCTCCATAGACAGAACTAGAAAATGTACAAACATTATGTACACACATACAGATACACAAATACGTAGACACTATATGTTCACATATTGCTATCTCTATCTGTGATAATTAATTTTATGTGTCAACTTGGCAAGGCCATGGTACCCAGATATTTGGTCAAACGTGAGTTTAGATGTTGCTGTTATTTTTAAAATGAAATTAATATTTAGGGTTGGGTGTGGTGAATGGTTTACTAAAAAACACTTATCATGCTTCTAGATCAAATTCCAACCTAATCATGTGATCCCCTGTCCTTCACTGTGGTTCTTTTGGACAGTTCAAATTGACAGGGACAATGCTAAATTCCTGCAATACCAGCACTTTGGGAGGATTGCTTGAGTCCAGGAGTTTAAGACTGACCTGGACAACATAGCGAGACTTTGTTTCTGGGAAAAAAAAAAATTAGCTGGGCATGGTGGCACATGACTGTAGTCCAAGTTATTCAGGAGGCTGAGGCAGGAGGATCACTTGAGCCCAGGAAGTCAAAGCTGTGGTGAGACATGATTGTGCCACTGCACTACAGCCTGGATGACAGAGTGAGACCCCAACTAAAAAAATTAAATTAGTAGGCTCTGAGTAAGGCAAATTATCCTCCATACTTCCATTGTGTGGGTGGGTCTCATCTAGTAGGTTAAAAACCTTCATGAAAAAGATTGAGATCCCTGAGGAAAGGGAATTCTGCAAGTTGATTGCCTTTGGACTCAAGCTGTAACATCAGCTCTTTCCCGGGTCTCTAGCCTGCTGACGTGCCTTGCAAATTTTAAACTTGCCAGCCTGCATCACCATGTGAGCCAATTCCTTCAAATCTTTTTTCTTTCCTCTCATTTCTTCTCTCTTCTCTTCCTCTCCTTTATTCTTTTCTCATCTCTTCTCTTTCCTTGTTTTTCTTCATGTTCCCCAAATATTCATCATCCTTCAAGGCTCAGCACAGGAATCACCTTCTCTTGAAAGTCTTCCTTAACTATTCTCCCAGATCATCAGGAGGATTTAGGTATCCACTGGGTACAAGTGTCTAATATGGACTGTAATGACTAACTTTACAATCTCTCTTGACCACTAGATTATGAACACCTTGAGTGCAAGGACTGCTTCTGTCTGCTATAAAATCTGATGATGGATGGATGAATCAACAGTTGAGTGAAAGAACAGTTAAAGAAAGTCACATTATGGCTTACCTTTGTTCTAGGAAATTTCTAATAGCAACTCATGATCTATTTCCAGCACAATGGTGTAAGTCAAGTTCTCTCGCACTTTTCTTGATTATATTCAACCTTTTATTCAGTAAGCATTTGTAGAAAGCCTATTATGTGCCAGGCTCTTTACTAGGAGAAGCGTGTAAAGTGAGTAAGATCCAGTCCTTGCTTTTCAGGAAGTCTGGGGAAAGATCAATACATAATGGGTATCTGCGAAACAACTCGGGGAGACCATTATCCAGGAGAAAAAGAGCAAGGAGGGACATTATATGAAAATTCCAGGGAGGCTATTAATAAATTGAGGTGTGCTGAAGAAGTCAGATGACTGCTCAGCATTACCAGTGGGTAAAGTTTTAGCCAAGAAGTAGAAAGAGGTAAAAGAGATGTGTGAGCCTCTGAGTCATGCCAAGGGTCTTAAACTTTGTCCTACAGGTATGCAGGAAACACTGAAGGTTTTAAACAGGGGCTGGATGTGATCAGAATTGCTCTGAAAGACCCCTCAGATGACTGGGGAGACAATGGACTTAATGAAGAACAGGAGGGTTAAGAAGGCAACAGTAATGGGATAGACAAGGGATGACTGCCCGAGCGAGTTCAGAGGCAAGATAATGAGAGAGAGATTCAGGGGGTAAAAACCTGGCAGGATTTGATAACTTACTGAATATGAAGGGTGAATTTGTTACCTATTGCCGCGTAACAGTTTTACCATAAATATAGTGGCTTAAGACACATACATTAATTATCTTACCAATTCTGTGGGTCAAGAATTCATGCCCAGCTCACTTGGGACCTCTGCTAAGGGTCTCCCAAGACTGCAATTAAGATGTCATTCAGGGTTGTGGTCTCATCTGAGGCTCACGTAGGCTGTTGGAAGAATTCACTTCCTTGCAGCTATAAAACTGAGGACTTCAGTGTCTGTTAGCCAGAGGCTGCCCTCAGTTCTTTGCTATGTGGGGTTCTCCGGCATGGCCTCTTGCTTCCTCCTAGTCAACAAAGGAGAGAGACTCTAGCAAGACAGGTGTTACACTCCTATGTAACATAACCACACATAGCCCTTCACCTTTGCTGTATTCAATTGTATTTCTGTATTGTATTGTATGCTATTGTATACTGTATTGTATCATATTTCTAAATAGATTTAGAAACTTGCTCCATGGCTGACAAAAATTTACAAGTCCTTGTGTCCTTAACTGGTCTCCAGAGGGCAGCAAAGAGTCATTTTTACTTGTCATTCTACCAAAAAGGTATACAGTACTTTGGTCATATTTTCAACTCTCTTCCATTCTTTCTTATGACTAAGCCTTAACAAACTGGGTGGCCAAGATTAGAAAGGCTGTCTGAGGTCATGAATCAAAGCAAGGCAAACAAGCCAAAAGGGAGATTCAAATAATGACTTAAATTTAATATAAAGTTTTTTAATCAGATAAGCCAACTAACCACAATTACTGCACTGTTGGTGAACCATATTTAACCAACACATGTTTATGTTTTTTTAAAAAACCTGATGAATATAAAGAATGCAATCCTTTCATGGCTTTCTGCTCCTAGGATTATGAAAAGTTTAGGCCAAAATTGATATTCTCTCAAAGGAAAGCCTTCTAAAAAAAAGTTGTATTCATTATTCAGCCATATTTTTTGAACAGTTGATACACATTAGAAATAGACCAGTGTCCTGGAAATAATGAAAGACACAAAGAAATATAAAAGCATGTTTTTAGAAGTCATAGAATTCTGATCCTTCCACTGTCAGCAACAAGAATTCTGGATAAGATGGATTAAATGCATTTTGTGAGCTGAAAAGAAAGTAAGGGATACTTAGATCAAGATTAAGTGAATGCAGAAACCTGGAGAAGTATGCAGAACACTGAATCTGGCCTTCACTTCCAGGGCATTGCTAAACCAGGTAAACTTGAGCTTTAGTTTGCAACTTTTTATAGGGCACAGAGAAGAGACAACACCTATGTCTTTCTCAGAGTGGCAATAATAAATAATGGGAAACAATCCCATTAAACTTGGAGCATCAAAGGACCAAACTTTCAGCGTAAGAATGAACTAGAAGTAACCCCTTGAACCCTGCACATACTCTCACTCCTCTGTACTAGAAATGGCACCTGTCTAGAAACTAGAAACTAGTTCTAAGTACAGGGAGTTAGAGGGGTAGGGGAGATCCTCCTCTGAGAGTTGACAATCACAAGGTGGCCCACACAATTTGCAGCCCAAGCTTGTACATCTGAGTCTAAAAAATATCTCAAACTGAGAGGTAAGTTAAAGCGGTCACAGGCCCAGGAACCTCACAGAAGCAAACACAAATGTTCTCTAAAAAACCCCACTTCTATTCCAGGCCTCGGATAATTCCCACAGAAATAAGAGTTCACGGTCAAAAATCATGAAACTCAAAAGAAAGTGACTTACCATGAGTGACAGCCAGCATTTATCAGACCCTCAAAAATGAAAGACATGGAAATTGTGAAACACAAACTACAGGTCAAGTATAATTAAATATGTTTATACAAATAATAGAACTGAAATTATGAGCAAAGGACAAGAACCATAACACAGCAGGCAAAGCGTGTCCTCTTGTTATAAGTAATGCAATAAATTATATTTAAAAACGTAGTGAAAATGGATAGTAATAATAAGATAATGTATACAGTAGGGTTAAAAATGGAGGATTAAAATCTATGAGAACAATGAGATACATATTATTAAGTCCTTATTCCAACCAGTTTTTTAGTTGTTTAAATAAAATGCACAAAGTCTTAAATAAGCATCTTACTATATCTGACTCAAAAGGAATAGAAAACCCAAATAATCTTATAATCACTAAGGAAACTGAATGAGGACTCCAAAATATATCAATCAATCAGTCAATCAATCTGTGCGGGCCTAGCTGGCTTCTCTGGAAGTCTAAATATTTGAGAAAAAAATATCTCCAATCCTTTAAAAATGCCTCCAAAAACCAAAATGGGAATGACATCCCCCAACTCATTTTGTGAAGCTAGCATAACCCTGATACCAAAACCCAACAAGGACAGTTCAAGGAAAGAGAGGTACAGGTCACTTCACTGATGAAAATAGATTTAAAATATTCTACACAAAATATTGACACAGGAAATTCAGCAACATATTTCAACAAGACAGTATATTGGGTTTATACAAGAACAGCAAGGTTGATTTAAGATTTTAAAAAATCAATTAAATTCACCACATTAATAGATTGAAGGAAAAAGCATATGCTCTCCCAGTAGGTATATAAAACCTCACATTTCATAAAATTAAAAATCTACTCATGATTTTTAAAAAAGTCTCTTAGCCAAAGAAATGGCCTGATAGTATCTACAGCAAACATTATGCATAACATTGAAACACTATGTTTATAAGATCAAATATAAGATAAGGATGCTTGCTATCACTGCTTTTCTTAAAATTGGACTTGATGCACTACTTATGCAGTAAGCAAAAATGAATGAATGAATGAATGAATGGTGTAAGAATGAAAAATGAAGTAATAAAAATGTAATTATTTTCAGTTGATATAACTGTTTATATAGAAGGTCCCAAAGAGTCTATAGAAAAATTACTAAAATAAACACAAGAGGCCAGGCGCAATGGCTCACCCTTGTAATTCCAGTACTTTGAGAGGCTGAGGTGGGAGGATTGCTTGAGCTCAAGAGTTCAAGACCAGTCTGGGCAACAGCAAGACCTCACCTCTACAAAAAAATTTTAAAAACTAGCTGAGTGTGATAACGCATGTCTGTAGCCCCAGTTACTCAGGAGGCTAAGGTGGAAGGATCGTTGGAGCCCAAAAGGTTGAGGCTGTGGTGAGTGGTGATTCCAGCCTGGACAATAGAGTGAGACCCTGACTCAAAAAGAAAAATAAGAAAAACAAAAATCAAGAATCTGGGAAGATTATTGGTAACATAATATATATCAATCAACTGTGTTTCTATACATCAGTAATAGATAATCAGAAAATGTAGTTCTTAAAATACAGCATTTGCAATGGCGTCAAACAGCATTTAGAAATAAATTTAATAGTGGGATTAACGGGAGTCAATATCTACCTGGGGACAGAGAGATACCCCTTATCAACAAGGGTGCCTGAACAGTGCATATTTGTATATCTAACCCTTAACTGTACCCCACGATTTTAAAATAAAAAAGATGTCTTTTAAAAAAATAAATTTAATAAAATTATGAAAGATCATTGTGGATGTAATTCAAAATTTTATTAAAATACATTTTTAAATACCTAACTAAATAGAAAACTATACTACATATAGTATTAGAAGACTCAATATAAGAAAATATAATACATTTTCTCCCAAAATAATCTATAGTTTTATGAAAATCCTATAAAATTTCCAATGAGTTTATTTGTACACTATGGCAGACTTATTTTTAAATGTATATAGAAGATCAAAGAACCAAAAATGCACAAGTTCTTTCTAAAGAAAATAAGAGAACTTACCAGATACCTAAAATTATGTACTAATTTTAGTGGTATTGTCCACAAAAATAGATAATCTAACTAATGCACCATAACAAAATACTTCAAATCTTACCTATACACATACATAGAAACTTGAATCATGACAGATTATTTTCAGTATATTATCTTGTACCTTTGGATTTCCTTTATGAGGAGAAACAAATCTCTACTTTCCACCAATACTGAAAATTAATTCCAGTAAATTAAAGAGTGAAATGCAAAAGGCAATAATATGAAAGTTTTAGAAACCTTCAAAATGAAGCAGCATTTTTTAAAAAACAAAGCCAAATCTAGAAAGTAAAACCATAAAAACAGTGAAAAGGCAAAGAATTGAGAGAATATATTTGCAACATGTGTAACAAATAAAAGAATAGAATCATATATATTTTTAAAGCGTTCCTATCAATCAATAAGAAAACAATACAATTAAAAATAAACTAGACAGGATCTTCACAGAATAGAAAAACTTAATGGCCACTTCATATATAAAAATGATTAATCTTATTAATAATAATAATTAGGGAAACACAAATCAAAGCCACAATGAAATTAAATTTCATGCTCACAAATTAGCAAAAATTAAGAAGTCTAACAATATCAAGTCAGTAAGTAGGCACAATAACAGATATTTTTATATGCTGCTGAATGGAATAACTTTTATTATGACCACTTTGGAAGACTAGTTAGAATTTTCTAGTAAATAGGAAAATATACATACACTCAACTCAACAATTTCACTCCTAGAAATATACTTTAAGAGACCATGTATGTACCTAACCCTGAATTGTACCCCACATCTCTAAAATAATAATTAAATTAGTAAAAAGTAGTTACAAATAAAAAAATTTAAAAGAAAAAACCCTTGCACATAAGCTAGTTCATGAATATGCAGATCAAAACTATAACAGCAAAAAATCATTACAATGACAGATAAAAATACTGTGGAATAATCATGCTATGGAATATTATATAACCAAAAAAATGAGGAAATAACAAATATATATATCAAGAAGTATGAGTCTCAGGAATATGATTTTAGAACAAAAGACAAGTCAAGAAAAACACATACATACAATATTACTTTAAATATAGGGGAACCTCAAAAAAGCAGAATTTATTTATTTTAAAAATAAGTATTTATTCTTACATGTTTAAACTTCAGTCACCTTCAAATACTCTCCATTTGACGCAATACACATTGAGACGCTATTTTCCACTGCTCCAAACAATTTTCGAACTCATCAATTGTGATGCCTTTAGTACTTCTGCTGTTTTTGTTTCACTTCTTCCACATTGGCAAAACATTTCCCTTTAAGGACTTTTTTCATCCACGGGAAAAAAAAATGCTGCTCAGAGCAAGATCGGGTGAATAGGGAGGATGGGACACGCGGCTCATGTTGTTTTGTTCAAAAACTGCTAAACACTCAGCATGGCGTGGGCAGGTACACTCATTAAATGGACAAATGTGTTGAAAAAATTCTCCAAAAAAAAAAAAATTCACTGAAGCTAAACTCAGTCTCTTACAACAACGCTGGCTGGTGCACTGATGTCAATATATAAAGTTTAACATGTAGCATGAAATAATATTTTACTTAAGAATGAAAGCTTTGTCTTGGCGCAGTGAAAAAAAAGCCTATAATCCTAGCGCTTTGGGAGGCCGAGGTGAGAAGATTGCCTGAGCTCATGGATTTGAGACCAACCTGGCAACTAGGTGAGATCTTGTGTCTATAATAAATTAAAAAACAAGCCGGGCGTGGTGGCACGCGCCTGTGGTTCCAGCTACTTGGAAAATTGAGGTGGAGGGACGGCCTGAGGCCAGTAGGTCGAGGCGGTGGTGGCTCCAGCTTGGGTGACAGAGTGAGACTCCAACTCAAAAAAAAAAAAAATTAAAAAAAAGAATGAAAGCTTAAATGCAAATAATAAAAATGAGGAGATTTATTAAACACAAAATGTATTGTTACGGCTACCTCTGAAGAGGAAGGAGAGGTTGAACTGGGGAGGGGTCTACAGAGGATTTCAAATACACTAGTAATTTTTTTTTTTGCCTTAAACTAAACAGTTGTTATGTGGGCATTTGTTGTTTCATGAATCTTTATGACATACATATTTTATAAACATTCTTTTGTCATTTGTTCCTATGTAGAACTTAATTAAGGAAATTTAAAAATTATACAATTGTTATACATTCAGAAAGATTAAATCAAGTTTCTGGAAACAAAATATTTATATGTAAGAAGATAAAAATCCACAAGTTAACCCTGCCCTTAAGGAATTTAACAAACAAAACCCTGGATTCTAACATATTCTTCCTTCTCCAGTCTTCTGCAATCAGCAATTTATCCAGCTGCTGAAGTAAAAAAAAACCCAGGAGCTATCCACAATTCCTCCCTTTTGCTTCCCTCCTACAGCCAATCCACTGGCAAGTGTTATTGTCTCTACCTTTAAAATGTATCCCCAATCCATCCCTGTTCTCTATCTCTACCTCCATTGCCACCATCCAGTCCAAACCACCATCATTTGTCACAGAGATGACTAAAATAATTGTCCACTGTTGTCTTAATCCATTCAGGCTGCTAACAGAGTGCCACAGTGCTCGGGTGGCTCAAAACAACGGAACCTTATTTCTCTCAGTTCTGGAGGATAGGAAGTTCAAGATTAAATCTCCTGCAAAAGTAACGACTGGTGAGAGCCTGTTTTCTGATGCATAGACGGGGGATGTCTTATCTCCGTGTCTTCACATGCAGAAGGAGTAAAGAAGCTCTCCAGAGTCTTTTTTTTCCTAAATTATTTATTTATTTTCTATTATGAAGTTGTGGGGTACAGTTAAGGGTTAGGTATACAATTACATTTCATTCAGGCACCCTGTTGATATGGGGTGTTTCCCCGTTCCCAGACAGATATTTGCGACTGTTAATCCCATCTCCCTCCCCCCCATGGTTTCCCAGTACTGTCAGTCATTTTCTTATAGTATTGCATTGGATGTTTAAGGTCCATTATATGAGTGAGAACATGTGATACTCGGATCTTTGTTTCTGTGAGATGTCACTCAGTATTATAGACTCTAGTTCCATCCAGGTTGCTGTGAAATTCATGATTTTGTTCTTTTTTATGGCTGCGTAGTATTCCATCGTGTATATGTACCACATTTTTTTAATCCAGTCCTCTTTTGACGGGCAGCATGGTTGTTTCCAGGTTCTTGCTATTGTGAACAACGCTGTGATAAACGTGCGTGTGCAGTTATCTTTTTTATAGAGTGATTTGTGTTCTTCAGGACAGAGTCTTTTTTATAAGGACATTAATTCCATTTATGAGAGCCCTGCCTCATGACCTAATCACCTACCAAAGGCCCTACCTTCAAACACCCTCACATTGGGGCTTAGGATTGCAACATATGGATCTGGCAGGACACAAAATTCTGTGCATAGCAACTGGTTCCATTTTTGCCTTCCTGAAATCCATTCTCCTTGCAGCAATTGTAATCATCTTTTAAAAGTGCAAGTCAAACACAAAGAGATACCACTAAATAATTGCAAGAAGAGCTAAAAATCTAAAAGACTACTAAAATCGAGTAAGTATGAGTGCGGGATAAGTGGAACTCTCATACACCACTGGAGGCAGTATAAATCGGTATGACTTTGGAAAACACTTTGCAACATCTACTACAACTGAAAATATGCATACTCTACGATTCAGCAATTCCACTGCAATATATATTCAACAGAAATGCATACACATGTGCATCAAAAGGCATGTGCAAAAACGTTCATAGTGGCACCATACTTTAAAAGTCAGCACAAATATCACCTTCTCTGTGAAGCTTTCCCAAGGCACCCTGGCAGAAACAACTACTTCCCTGTGGTGCTCCCATAAATCCTGATATTCATGTTTATCTCTTTACTTATCCAGTTGTACTGGTATGATTTGTTTATAATCCTTCCCCCATACTCATCCTCATCTTTGTAACTCCAGGGTCTGGCATATTTTAGCACACAGAATTCACTCAACAAGTGTTCATTAAATTGAATATGAATTTGTCTTACTTAAAGTAATTAGAGTTTAATAGTTTATGCAGTTGGTAGCTGCCTTGTCTTTGTTAAAGTATATATATTAGGTTGAACTATAAAAAAATTGCTGATATTTGATGGTTTGGATTCCAAAAATGGCAATTTAATATGTTTCAACATAACAAATATTGGTAACGGTTACAGATGCTTAAGGGCACTTTATCCTAGCTGAAATCTGCAGTCAGTGGACAGAGAGCTACAAGCCTACATTCTAAGAATATGAAGGGGCAGAAGACAGCTGCACCAGGGAGCACGATGAACGTGTGAGGGTGTTTATAGATCTAACAACCACTGATAATTGCACTTACAATGAACCAGGCACTATCCTTTGTGCTTCAAAGGTCAACCCTTTTCATTCTTAGTATGTGCCAATAAGTACTATTTTGGTAATCAGTTGACAGATGAGAAAAGAGAGGCAGAGATTCAGGACTTTGCCTCAGGTCACATAGCAATTAAGTGGCAGAGCCAGGATTTGAACTCAAGTGGTTTGACTCTGGAGGGCTTGCTCTAGAACATGTACTGTGTTAACTCTCAACCATGATGCTATACTGTGCTAGCAGAAAACCATCAGAGAAATAATCTATCCTACACATTTCTTTCTTTGCTTTTTGTTTTGTTATGTTTTTGAGTTAGGGTCTTGCTCTGTTACCCAGGCTGGAGTGCGGTGGTGTGATCACAGCTCACTGCAGCATCACCCTCCAGGGCTCAAGCAATTATACCACCTCAGCCTCCTAAGTAGCCAGGACCACAGGTGTGCACCACCATGTGTGGCTAATTTTTTAAAACAGTTTTTGTAGAGACAGAGATTCACTAAGTTGCCTAGGATGGTTTTGAACTCCTGGGTTTGAGCAATCCTTCCTGCTTGGTCTCCCAAGTTCTGGGATTATAGGCATGAACTGCACCCAGTCTATTCTACATATTTAATTGAGAAACTGGGTATTGGCGTGAGTATAAGAATACTGTTCCAGCTATCTACTGTTGCAAAACATATCTCCCCAAACATAGCAACACAAACCCAATTCTATTGTTGAATTCTATGAGTCAGGAAATTAGGATGGCCATAGCAGGGACCACTTATCTCTGCTGCATAAGGCCTGAAAACTCAGGTGGAAAAACTCCACATGACTAATGGCTGGAGTCCTCCAGAGGCCTCTCCATTCATATTTTTGACACCTGGGCTGAGATGACTTGAAGGCTGGGCTCAGGTGAGCCTGGAGACTCCACACCTACATGTAGACCCTCCATATGACTTAAGCTTCTTCTAGCAAGGTAGTTAGATTCAGAAAGGGGGAATCCAGAGAGTAAACCTTCCAAGAGTATAAGGATGAAGTTGCAAGACTTCTTTCATCCTGGACTTAGCAGTCATGCAGCTTCACTTTTTCCACATTCTGTGCTTATAAGCAAGTCACTGCCATCAGCCCCAATTCAAGAGTGGGGAGTTAGACTCCACCTCTTGATGGCAGAGAAGCCAGGTAATGTTGCAAATTAGCAGGTGAGTGGGAGGTAGTGTCATGGCCAACTTGGAAACACAGTACGGCAGGGTAACAGAGATGTTGACAGAGCAACCCATCCTGGGATGTTTCTAGTTGCAAGTAACTGAATAAGTCAACTAACAGGCTTAGGTACTGAAGGGTTATTACTCCATGAATAAAAGAGCCAGAGGCAGAGCAAGTCCAGGGTTACTTTTGTTGTTCAATGATGTCACCAAGGACCCCATGCTTTCCATCATTTCACTTTGCTACCTCAGCACATCCATAGTGCCTCAGTGCTTGGTTTCAGGTGGGCTATAGCAATTACAAGTATCAGAAGGAAACATACCAATGTCGAGCAAAGAAAAGGAAGAATGCTTCCTCTCATGAGTCTCCTTCTTTCCTTCCCTCCCTCTCTTTTCTTTCTTCCTTCCTTCCTTTCTTTCTTTTTCTTTCTTTCTTTCTTTCTTTCTTTTTTCTTTCTTTCTTTCTTTCTTTCTCTCTCTCTTTCTTTTTCTCTCTCTCTCCTTTTTCCCCTCCCTCCTTCTGTTCCTCCTTCCCTCCCTCTCTCTCTCTTTCCTTCCTTCCTTCCCTCCCTTTCTCTCTCTCCTTCCTTCCTTCCTTCCTTCCTTCCTTCTTGACAGGGTCTTATTTTGTTGCCCAGGCTGCAGTGCGGTGTTACAATCATAGCTTACTGCAGTCTTGAACTCCTGGGCTCTAGTGATCTTCCCATCTCAGTTCCCAAGTAACTGGGAGTACAGGTGTTTGTCACCATGCCCAGCTATTTTTGTTTTTACTTTTTTGTAGAGATGGGGGTCTCACGGTTTGCCCAGGCTGGTCTCGAACTCCTGACCTCAAGCAATACTCCCACCACAACCTCCCTAACTGCTAGTCCTATAGGCGTGAATCACCATGCCCAGTTATGAATCCCTTTTGATTAGGAAGAACAACCTCCCCTAAAACCTCACAGCCAATTCACACCTTCAGGTCCCACTGGTCAAGAATCTGACTATTCCCAGGCCTGTGTCATAGTCGAAAAGGAGGCTAGGAAAAAAAGAATCTAGCATGTTGGCTTCTGTAGTTGAAATTGAAAAGGAGTGAAGAGAATGTGCAGTGGGAAAAATGACAGCTGAGTAGACAGCCCCACTGTTTGCCACAGGTGAGGCATATGTTGAAATAGGAGATTATAACTATTAAAACCAAAAGAAGCACAAAATCCTTTCAAAGTCTGAAAAGAACAATAATTAAAAGTATAGATTTTCCTACTGCGAAGGAGAGTGAAGCACCACGTCTGGCAGATAGAAGCGGCCTCATCTTTAGAAAAGTTACTCCCTGAGGATGAGAGACCATTCACTGGGATTTACTACAGACCCCATGAATTCTCTTAGGACTACCTGACCTTCTCCTATCTAGCTTCATCCTTACCATACAAATTTTGGACTACTTTGGTACTTGCCTAGGCATCTTGGATACCAGATAAGAATTTTCCAGTTTCTGGAAAGTTTTGTCACCATAATGCGTTATTTTTGTAAATTTAATGTGAGCATGAATAGTCTTAGACCTGATCCCTCTAAGAGAACTTGAAAATCGAGGAAACAGAACTTCAAAACTAAAAACACAAACTAGGAACCCAAGGTGGGTCTCTTGCTCTCACAGGAACCGAATCTAGCAACACCCAACACAGCACCCAAAACCCACCTTGTATATTCCTTTGATAACAGCTATGGCATCAGCTAACTGCTGATTGAAGCTTTTTCTTATGTTATCCTCATTCTGCAACCAAAAATAAATACAATAAGCACCACAATATATTTTCCAAATATATATAAGCCACACCTACTAGGGAGGGACTCATGATGGTAAAATAAATAAATAAATAAATTTTTAAATTGTCCAAATCATCATAATCTCTTGAAAACTTCAATTTATAATCATTTCTCCCACACAGCAGCTATTACAACACATTCACTTTTTATTTATACTTCACTAAAAGCAATATAGACATCATGTGGATCAAATACATACAGATAATTCAAAAACTTTATTTCACTTTGCACGTCAAGTAAAGATTTTTAGTAGTGCCTTCCTGGAACTGCTTTTAAAAGTAGCAGAATCTATTTTGTGATTCCTATCTTTCCTGGTTCTCGTACTTTTTGAATGAGTTAGGCTCATGAAAAGAAATCTAGAGTGGATGAGCTAACTAGAGCCATTTTCTCATTAATCAAATAATTTGGTCACATCTGTTTACAGCGGGAGTCCCAGGGCGTGGACCCATACCCTGTGGCCTGTTAGGATCCAGGCTTCACAGCAGGAGGTGAGCAGCTCCACCTCCTGTCAGATCAGCAGCACCATTCGATTCTTATAGGAACGTGAACCCTATTGTGGGCTGTGCATGCAAGGGATCTAGGTTGCACGCTTCTTGTGAGAATCTAATGCCCTGATGATTCTACTCCAAAGGTGAAAAAAATTGTCTTCCACAAATCCTGTCCCTGATGCCAAAAAAGGTTGGGGACCACGGGTCTAGTTTCAGGAAAACAAGCTAAGGGCTCCCACTGAGTCTGCATTATTGTGGGTTATATAATTATTTAATGATATATTAAAAGGTAATAATAATAGAAATAAAGTGCACAATAAATGCAACGTGCTTGAATCATCCTGAAAT
Organism: Cephalopachus bancanus; assembly: GCA_027257055.1. Lineage (NCBI taxonomy): Eukaryota > Metazoa > Chordata > Mammalia > Primates > Tarsiidae > Cephalopachus > Cephalopachus bancanus. The sequence goes on along the minus strand of JAPVLO010000015.1, from coordinate 8,542,556 downwards.
CATCATCCCCCTCTCCATGGAAAAATTGTTTTCCACAAAACCAATCTCTGATGCCAAAAAGGTTGGGGACCACTGGTTTAAAGTAACAATTAAAAATAGTACATTTTTTTTTCTGAGTCGGAGTCTGAGTTGGAGTCTCACTCTGTTGCCCAGGCTGGAGTACACTCTCACAGCCACCGCAGCCTCGACCTGCTGAGCTCAGGTGATCCTTCCGTCTCAGTTTTCCAAGTAGCTGGAACTCTAGGCACATGCCACCAAGCCTGGCTAATTTTTTGGTTTATTGCAGAGATGAGGTCTCGTCAAGTTGCCCGGGCTGACCTCGAACCCCTGGAGCAGACAATCTTCTCACCTCCACCTCTCAAAGTGCCGGAATTACAGCATGAGTCACTGCGCCCAGTGTGAAAGATAGCACATTTTAAAAAATGCCCTTGATTCTGATATTAATTCTGATTCCAGCATGGAGTGTGAACAACAAATTGGCTTCAGGGTCAGATAGGATTGAATTTAAATATCACTGTGCCCCTTACTATCTGTCTGACCTTAAGCAATTTACTTGACCTCGCCCAAGCTGTTTCTTTTTCTGTAAATCAGAGAGAATAGGATTTCCACTTCAGGATTTTGAGGGACTTAAAGGGTAAATATATTTGAAGGGCTTAGCATGGTTCTTAGTATGGTGTGGTCAAAAAAGATAGGGCTTTTTAGTTTTATAGCAAGAAATAATAGTGATGCCTCTTCTTAATGACAGGTAAGTGTGCTACCCTGACTAAAGATTTTAGGAAATTCCTTTAAGCATCGATTTTTTATGTCTTTGGCTCCTACAGAGCCATTAAAGCACACAGACAATCATATAAAATTGTGGTTAAGAGCAAGAACTCAAGAATCAAGCTTCCTGGACTAGAAACTAAGCTCTGCTATTTTTAAACTAGTGACTTTGAGCAAGTTTTAATCTTTCATATGCCTCAGTTTATACACCTGTAACAGAGGGAAAATAATTGTATCTACTACATAAGGTTAGTGTAAGGATTAAATGATTTCACATACAAAGGACTTACCAAAGTTCCTGACACATAGCAAAGCTATATGTATTAATTATTCCATGAAACACAACCTACGCACATTTAATTGCCTTCATAGGTTATTAAATTCAAAACTGCACTACATATTCATCTAAGCACAAGATCAGTCCACATATAAAACAAAAGAAATATGAGAACGTTTACCTGTTGATAATGTTTTTCGACGTCTAGAATCCTGTCAAGTAAAACAGTGAAGAGATTTAAAGATTCCTCTTTAAGTCGGTCCTCAAACTTCAACTGAAGCAATTGTTGGAGGAACCCAAAATCCACTTGAAGTGATTTAAAAATCTAAAGGTTGAAAAAAACAGAACACGTTGTAGAGAGTAAAGGCCCTCTGTGTAAAGATTCTAGCAAATTCTTTGGTTCTGCGTTTTTTTTGAGTTGAAGTCTCACAGACTGGAGTGCAGTGGCTACTCCCGGCCACTGCAGCCTCGATCTGCTGGGCTCCGGTGATCCTTCTGCCTCAGCCTTCCAAGCAGCTGAATTACAGGCATGCGCTACCACGCCCTGCTGATTTTTTTATTTATTGTAGAGATGAGGTCTTGCTGCCCAGGCAGGTCTCGAACCCGCAGGCTCAGGTATGGTTCTGTGTTTTTAATCTGTGCACCCAGCTTGGAGTCTGTCCTGACTTTTAAGACTACTTCTCAGAAATTGTATACTTCGAGAAATTCTAGTAATTCTATCCTTTAGGGGTTCAAAATGACAGTTAATTTGCCAAACGAAGATATGCTAATGGAGAAAAGAAAGAAAGTTCCTAGCAGTTTCTTCCCATTCAGAATAAAATATCTATGCTAACAATCACCTTTTGTCATATTTTAAAGGTATAGATGCGGGGGGAGGCACGCCTCATCAACAAGAGTACCTGCATAATGAACATTTGTATACCTAACCCTGAATTGTACCCCACATCTTTAAAATTAAACATTTTTTAAAAGGAAAAAAATAAAATAAAATAAAGGTATAGATGTGAATTTCAGACCCAAAAGATGGACAAGAATCAACATTGGTTGACAATCTATTGACCCAAGCATTTAAATACACATATATCCAGTGTGCTGACTAAGAACCATTTGTAACAATCAAAACATAATGTATTTTTAAAATCTCCCACCATCTATTTAAAATGTATTCACCAAGTAATCTTCTCCTGCTATGAATGGAAACTTAAAAAAAGTCCCATGACTTTTCTGTTCATTCTTGGGAACAGAAAATCCTGCTATTGCTCCAGACACAGCCTCAAAGTAGCATTTACAATATGTCTACTAAGAGTTAAAATACTTCCAACTTCATTCAAAAGTAAAATATCTCCTTGTACTCCAAGCTGAGTGCAGTATTGGCAGCTGCTTGTCTTTAGAGAAAAGTGTGTGATTTCCATGGACTACTACACAGCCATAAAAAAAAAATGACATCATATCCTTTACAGCAGGGTGAATGCAGCTAGAGACCATTATTCTATGCAAATTGGCACAGAAACAGAAAACATGCTCACATGTGGGAGCTAATCACTGGGTACACATGGACAGAAAGATGGAAACAACAGATACTAGGAACTCGAAAAGAGGAAAGGGGGTTAGGGTTGAAAAACTAACTACTAGGTACCATGTTCACCACTTGGGTGATGGGTTTAATAGAAGCCCAAACCTTAGCATCACGCATAATACCCATGTAATAAAACTGCATACGTACTCCTTGTATCTAAAATTTTAAAATTAAAAAGTAAAATAAAATAAAATGTAAATTCATAGAAATAAAAAGTGTGTGATTCACTCTTAAGCTCTTTCAACTCCTCTCCAACATCCTAGTGGCTGTATCTCCACTGAGGATAAGGACAAGGTGGAATGGATAAAGGGGCATGGCTGTTCCAACCTGGTGGGATAGCTTCACCTTGAGCTGGCAGGGCAGAAGAATAGACGGAAGACAATCCTCAATAAAACAACAACAAAGAATGCAGAATTCCAGAAAGAAATATTATGATCCATTTGGGCTTATCTCAAAAGTCAAGGATGGTTTAGTATTCAAAAAAACAAATTTTAGCATATCATCAGATAAAAGGAGAAAAGTCACATGACCATGTGGTTATCTCAATAGCTCCATGAAAAATGATCAAATCCAGTCATTCATGTGGCTTTATTTTAAATGCCTCTTATTAATTACAATTAGAAGAAGGCAGAGATAGAATTTAAATGGGCAATGAGAGGCAGCTAGAGTGTGTTTCTCCCATGGATTAGACCAAAATAGAGAGAATTCCTCAGCACTCAGAGAGGAAGGGGACAAGCAGCATGCCCCACCACTCACCAAAAAAGCAAAAATGTCTACAGAATGTAAAAAAGAAAAAAAAATTAGCCTGGGTTGGAACTAGCCAGATTTGCCTAGATCATAGTACAGATAACAAACAGCCTCCAGACAAAGCAAGGAAAGTGAGTGAGGGAAATTAAGAAGTTCTGTGCTCCTGCCACAGACTTGGAAGCATCCCCGAGTCTTGTGGGATTTCAGTCCCTCACTGGAAACTGCCTTACCTACTGCTGTGCTCTGCCGAAATCCAACCCCAATGGCCACAGCTGCCATTTCCTAGGAACAAAATCCTTCCTGCAGACTGCTTTCTAGCAAGCCTGGTAAGGAAAGGAGCCCCAAGGGCAAATTCTAAGGCAGCAGACTGTTCCTAAGAATCAAATCGAGAGCTCAATTCCATTAACAATAGCAGCCAAAAAGCCAAAGTACCTAGGTATATATTTAACCAAAGAGGTGAAAAATCTCTACAAGGAGAACTACAAAAGACTGATTTAAAAAAATTGTAGAAGGCACAAACAAATGGAAAAACACTCTATGCTCATAGACTGGAAAAATCAACATTGTTAAAATGACCATACTACCAAAATAATCTACAGATTCAGTGCAATCCCTATCAAACTACCAATGTCATTTTTCACAGAATTAGCAAAAAGCAATCTAACATCCATGGAACCAAAAAAGATCCAGAATAGCCAAAGTAATCCTAAGCAAAAAGAACAACCTGGAGGCATCACATTACATGGCTTCAAATTATACTACAAGGCTGCTGTAACCAAAACAGCTGATATTGATGCAAGAGCAGACATATAGACCAGTGGAATAGAAGACAGAATCCAGAAACAAACCCAAATATCTACAACAAACTGATCTTTGACAAAGCAGACAAAAATATACCCTGGGGAAATGACACTCTTTTAAACGTAGGGTTCTGGGAAAATTGGATATCTACATGAAGAATAATGAAACTTGATCTCTACCTCTCTTTATATACAAAAATTAACTCAAGATGAACAAAAGACTTAAATGTCAGACTTGAAATGATAAAAATTCTGGAAGAAAACCTAAGAAAAACTCTTCTGGATATCCACCCAGGCAAATAATGTATGGCTAAAACCTCAAAAGCAAATGCAATAACAGAAATAAACAAATGCAACTGACTTAATTAAAGTAAAAGACTTCTGAACAGAAAAATAATCAAAAGAGCAAATAGACAACCTACAGATTGGGAGAAAATATTTCACAAACTATACATCTGACAAAGGATTCATATTCATAAATCTAAAAAAGCTCAAACAAATCAAGAAAAAAAGCAATCCCATTAACAGGAAAAGGAATCATCAATAGAGCAAATATGCAACCTACAGAATGGGAGAAAATATTCACAAACTATACATCTGACAAAGGACTCATATCCAGAATCTACAAAGAACTCAAACAAATCAGCAAGAAAAAAGCAAATGACTCCATTAAAAAGTAAGCAAATAGCATGAACAGACATCTCTCAAAAGAAGATATACAAATGATCAGCAAACATATGAAAAAATGCTCAACATCATTTATTATCAGGGAAATGCATATTAAAACCATAGTGAGATATCCCCTTACACCAGTCAGATTTTTTATTTAAAAAATCAAAAAACAATAGATGTTGGTGCAGATGCAGTGAAAAGGGAATGCTTATACACTGGGAGTGCAATTAATACAACCTCTATGGAGTTTGATATGGAAATTTCTCAAAGAACTAAAAGTAGATCTATCATTTGATCCAGTAATCCCACTACTTGGTATATACCCCCAAAAAACAGAGGTTATTATACAAAAAGACACCTATACTTACATGTTCATTTCAATACAATTCACAATTGCAAAGATGTTGAATCAACCTAAATGCCTATCAACTAATCAGTGGATAATGAAAATGTTATATAACCATGCTATATACAGAGGGTGACAAAAAATGTATACACATTTTAAGAAAGGAAAAAAAAACTGTATTAAAAATGTAATACTCAATATACCGATAACAAAAGCTGGATACAAGTCTCATTTGATTTCTGCAATTATAAGAGGTGCTCAAAGTAGTTACCATCAGTGTCCAGACACTTCTGATTACAGCAAATTGAAAGTAACACAAAGATAACATCTCTTAAAAAGTGTATGCATTTTCTTGGCACCCCAGTATTATATAATGGAATACTATTCAGTCATCAAAAAGAATGAAATGTCTTTTGTAGCAACATGGAGGAATTGGAGACATCATCGTAAGTGAACTAACACAGGAACAGAAAATCAAATACCACATGTTCTCACTTATAAGTGGGAGCTAAGCTAAGGATCTGCAAAGGCATAGAGAATGATATAATGGACACTGGAGACTCAGAAGGGGGAGAGTGGGAAGGAGTGTAGGAATGCAAAGTCACCTGTCAAGTACAATGTGCACAGGTGGGGGTGGTGGGTACATGTAAAGCCCAGATTTTTTCACAACTATAGAATACATCCATGTAACCAAAAACTACTTGTACTCCCCAAAGCTATTTAAATAAAGTGAAAAAAAAATAATTAAATAAAAATAATTTTTTAAAAGTCTACCTTTTCCCTATTGCTCTGCAGTGCAAACCACTGTCATAAATCAAACCACAAATAAAGTGTTTATATGTGTGAGTCAAAAAAAAAAAGAAAAGAAATAGAAGAAAGCATCCTTAATCTGATTTAAACATATTGTATTAGTTTTAGGTTCAATTATGTAAAAAAAAAAATCCAAATAACAAACACAAATGAGAAATGTTTATTTCTCTTTCACTAAAAATTTACCAAGGCAATCAATGGGGAAAATAACCTAATATTCTTCCAAGTTATTACTCTGCTGTATACTATTTTCATCCTAATGGTCCAAAAAAGTAAGGAAAGAAAGAAAGAAAGCCAAGAAGGGAAGGAGGAAGTGAGGAGGTGAGGGAGGACAGGGAGAATGGAGGAAGAAGTGACAGAAGGTGCATGTAAACCGTCTCAAAGCAGCGTCCCAAAAGCTACCTCACACCATTTCCATTACATTCTACTGACCAGAATGTAGTAATTTGGACACAGTTACAAAAGAGTAAAACTATACAATACTTCTGAAGGAATAAAATAAGACAATAAATTGGCAAATATGTAGGAAAGAGACATTCTCAAAATATTCTAGTGGGAGTGCAAATTGGTACAATCTCTATGCGGGACAATTTGGCAATATCCTTTCAAAATGACTAATGCGATACATCCTCTGACCCAGAAATTCCACTTTTAAGGATTTATATCACAGATTTACTGGCACATGACTATTTGCAGGATTATTCATCACAGTAAAAGATTAAAAACTACCAAAAAGTCCATCAATAAGGATATAGTAAATATATGATATAAAGGGAGAACTCCCAAAAAACTGGAATTATCTTTTGGAGGGCGGTCCCTTTGAAATCCAGGCTTCCCCTGCTAGGTAAATGCTCTAGGAACCAATTAGCATCAGTGAACCAGCTAGCATTGTTGTGAGAGGCTGTGATCAGCTTTAGTTAATTTTTTTTTGAGATATTTTAAAAACCTGTTTGTCCATTTCATGATGGGTGGTTTTACATGAACAATGGTGCAGTGGTTCAATGCACCTGTCCACACTGTGCTGAGTGTTCAGCAGTTTTTGACCAGCAGTTTTTGACCAAATGGCATGACCCCCATACCCCACCCTCCCTATTCACCCAATCTCACCCTGAGAGACTGTTTTTTGTTTCCTCAGATGAAATAAGTCCTCAAAGGGAAATGTTCTGCCAATGTAAAAGAAGTGAAACAAAAAATGGCAAGCACTAAAAGGCATCAAAATTGATGATTTCAAAAACTGTTTTGAGCAGTGGAAAAAGTGTCTCCATCAGTGTATTGTATCAAACAGAAAGTATTTGAAGATTACTGAAGTTGTACTATATGTAAGACAAAATACACAATTTTTTATAAATAAATTCCTGGTTTTTTCGGGTCCCTCCTCACACATTTTGTGACATAATGTGCTTGTGAAATAAGTGAGGAAAGTTTTTATGTATCAACATGGAATGATTTCCAAGTTAAATGAAAAAACAAAAACAAAGTACATAAGGGTATTTGTAGTAGTATGCTGCCTCATGTGACAGCTTTATTGATTAGGATTTTTAATAATAACCCTTGATACCTGATGTATTCCTTAAATAGAGTAATGTATTCCAAACACTCTATTCCTTTATACTAAAAAATCCAAGGGAAATTTGACAGAATGTCAAAATTTGACAAAGCCGTATGGTGAGTAACACAGTCATTCATTATATTATTTTTTATATTCATCTACATGCAAAAAAGTGATAATTTTTTAAAGTATCATAAATAGAAAATGTTCACAGATTTCAAAATAATTCCAAAGAGGCTAACACAATTTCTCTAAACAAGTTAAAATATACAAGCATGACACAAATATAAATAGTAGCTTATATTAATAGTTTTTAAAAAACACAATTGTCATTGAGCTCAGTTTTCCAAAGATGTAATATTTTTAAAATATTTTAAAACTTTCATCATTTCAGTTGTTATTATCTTGGAGTTTTCTAAATAAATCCAGATTTACCTTCATTAACTTAAGTGTAGATGAACTCAACTCTTTTACTGGCACAATTTCACTGGATTCTGTTTGAGTAGCACGGTCTGTGCTGAAAAAGCCAACTTTTAAGTCATCTGAAATGTTATGTCTGCAATTAAAAAAAAGATTAAATGTGTTTTAAGTCATAGATATTTCCTTAGGAAATATATTAGTGTGTACATTTTTTGTGTAAATTATATAATATTTAAAATATTCAAAATGGTCAGGCAAGGAGACCCATGCCTATATAATCCCAGTGCTTTGGGAGGATGAGATGAGAGGATCATCTGAAGCCAGGAGTTATAGACTAACCTGGGTAATATAGTGAGACCTTGTCTCATTAAAAAAAAGAAGAAGAAGAAGAAGAAGAAGAAATTCTAAGGGCTTAGCAAGGCAAGGAAATCTCTGAACTAGCTCTCATGATTTGGAGTTTTCAGCAGGACTCTCCTGGATTATTCGATTCCCTGGACTGGGGCATAATTGCTCTATTGATACTCACCTTATTTCCACTTTTCTGAGATACGATCAATGTGCCTTCTTTTAGTATCTTTTCTACTGTCATTACTTGCACTACTGCTGGAAACTGATAAATTATGCATGGACCTATTTAGCAGAAATATTATACTTTAAGACAGTGGTTCTCAAAGTGTGGTCTGAGGAACCCCAGGGTTCTGGGATACTCTTTGAAGGAACCTGTGAGATCAAAATTATTTTTATAATAAGATTAAGATTTTATTTGCCTTTTTCACCATCTTTTTCTCACAAATGTTCAGTGCAGTTTTCCAGAGGCTATAGGTTACGTGACTGCCTGTAGATTGAATACAGAAGCAGCTATGAGAATACATGTGTCTTTTATTAAACTAGGCATGGAAAAGATTTGCAAAAATGTAAAACAGTGGCACCCCTTTCATTAACGTTTTTGGTTTGAAGAATACAGCCAGTTTTTCCTTAAAATATGCTATTTTGGCTGGTTTGAGTGTGGTGGCATTTACAACTAGTTGATGATAACCAGTTACAGATTTTTGGTTCCTTCTCCATTCCTACTGCTTCACTTGACTAGCCTAAAAACAATAAAGTAAAGTATGCTATTTATATTAACACATAATTAATTTATCATTATTTTAAATATAGCTAATATAAATATATTTTTAACATTTCCTTTTAAATTTCTAATATGGGCAACTACCAACAGATACAACCAACATGAAGTTCTTTGAGGGCCCCAATAATTCTGAAGAATATAGAGCGGTCTTGAAACCAAAAAGTTTGAGAATTCCTTCTTTAAGTAACTACACCACCATCCTGTATTTGATTTTCAAATTCTATTCCTGAAAAATCTGAATAGTCCGGGAGCAAGTATTTATAAACTTTTTCTACAGACCTCTAATGCTAGGTATCTCAAATAGTAAGAAGGAGGCAGTTTTCTGGAAGCTCTCTCTCTGTCAATTTGATTAAACTTACCACAACTGTTTCTAAAATGTCAGCTAAAAAAAGAGAGCCGTGAAAGCCAGAGTAGAATTAATAGACCTCTCAGCATGGGCTCTAAAGACAGAGTGTCTGTGCTTCTGCACTGCCTCTTTTACTGACCAGTTGGAATAGACCCTGATGTGTTCACCTCATGGCAATCCCCCTCTTTTTGCTTGCTGGCCGAGGCTCAGATTTGTTCCTCACAGAACTCAGAGGAGGTTGACCATATTCCCATGCCAAGGGTAACTTCTACCTGGGCTAAGCCCATCATGGCAATCCCATTCTTCTTGGCAGTAGATGTCCAGGGGTAGGTATAGAACCCAGTTCTAGTTAAGGGAGATATCAGGAAATTCCTTTGGGGGTATTGTGGCAAAGCTTTTTATGTTCCTTATGTAGGTAGAACCAGAGGAGAGGTTTCTTCTGTGACTCTGGGCATTGCTGACTGTGGAAGTAATGCCAAGAACTGTCACAGTCATCTGGTGACCACAAAAGGGGTTGGCCAGAGGGCAAAACCAGTATATAGACAATGAACTTTCAAAAAAGATGGAAATAAATTTTGACTGGTGACTTTATTCAGCCATGGACTCAACTAACTCTGAAACCTGTGATATCTCTGGTCTTCCTGTAATGCCATATAATGAATGTACCAATTGTTAGCAGTTTCTGTCAACCATAACTGAAAGTATCCTACCTAACTGACATTCTAGCTATGTGACATTAGGTAAGTTACATAACATTTCTGTGCCTTACTTTACTCATGGAAAATAATAGTGCCTATTTCATAGTTATTGTACAAATTAAATGTGTTACTATTGTACTTTGAATTGTGCTTGATACATAGTAAGCCCTCAAGAAATGTTACCCATCTTTGGTGCTGTGGCAGGGCTTGTTACTATTGTCACTATTAAGTTTTGAAACATCATAATTTTTCACCATGTTTGGAGGAAACTATTAAAGCATACCATTATCAACTAAGAAAAGCTAAGCTCAATTAAAAAAAATTTTTAATATCCAAAAGAATAATTTTCCATTAATCCACTAACTTTTCAAATAACATTCCATATACTCATTACAGCAAACAAGTAAACAAAAATCTACGTTCTGAGTTAGTGAGAAGCCTCATTTCTCATTGTATATAGTCCATGTCCCATACTCATTTGTCACACATTTGCTAGTTAAACATTTCTGAAATACATCCATCCCTCAACAGCACCCTTCGCCTAGGATTAAGTCTCCCCATAGCTCTACCTATCAAAATCATATGTAACCACTTTCCTTTCTATCTTCCTTTTCTGCCCATTCCCTTTCCCTCTTAGAGTGGAGGAATCAACATGGCAATGACATGAGGCAATCAGAAAGGTTGGGAGCTGTACAGAGATATCAGCAGGCCTGGTAGCTAAGGATGTAAGTCAGTGGGTCAGTGGAGGGAACCAGGGCAGCAGCAGCACAGAAGTGACAAGCAGAGGAGAGGACCATGATGGTTAGGAGACTGGATACATGGAATGAGTAGGTAAATCCACTGAAAATGGTAAAAGTCAAGTTTTTCAGGTTCAGAAAATGTATTTACAAACATAGAACAGGTGTAGGCTAGAAAGACAATGAAATGGAATTGGAAGGATTGGTATGAATGTCTGGTTTTATAAATAGATACTTATAGATAAATATGTAGTTATAGGTACATAAATGTGTACAGATACTTCATATATGAACCTATATTTATATACATTTGTTTCTAGTTCTGTCTGATGAGAAGGCCTAAAAAAATGACATCCCAGTAGTAATGAGCACACCAAACAACCAGATGCTGGCCTCTAAATACCATCCTCAACTAGAAGGAACCAGGGATTTTTGAAAATATGGCTGATTCCAAGGTTGGAATAAAAAATAAAATTATATAAAAGTATAAAGTGAGCCTGGAATGTTTGTTTTCTTTGAGTCAGGGTCTCACTCTGTCTCCCAGACTGGAATGCAGTGAGTGATGTAATCACTGCTCACTGCGGTCTTCGTCTCCTAGGCTCAGGTGAACCTTTCATCTCAGACTCCCAAGTAGCTGGAACTACAAGTGTATACCACCATGCCTGGCTAATTTTTTTTTTTTTTTTTGTAGAGGCAAGGTCTTGCCATGTTGCCTAAGCTGGTCTTGAACCCTTGGGCCCAAGCAATCCTCCCCACTTGGCCTCCCAAATTGCTGGGATTACAGGTGTGAGCCACTGCTCCCACCCAATGAAGGCTGGAATATCTTGTTATGTCATAAAATGAGAAAATGCTCAAAAAATGATGATTAAAAAGTAAAACTGATGAAGAAACTAGATCGAAGAGACTTCCGCTAAGTATATCTAAGACAATTTGAGCATCAAAATAAACAATGAAATTATTGCTGGGCACAGTGACTCACACTTATAATCCAAACTACTCAGGAGTCTGAGATGGGAAGCATCCCTTGAGGCTAGGAGCTCAAGACCAGCCTGTGCAACATAGCAAGGCTCTTTTAAAAACAAAATGTTTAGAATTAGATGGGCATGGTGGTATGTGCCTATAGTCCCAGCTACTTAGCAGGCTGATGTGGGACAATCACTTGAGCCTAGAAGTTTGAAGCTTTAGTAAGCTATGATTGCATCACTGTACTTCAGCCTGGGCAACAGAAGAAGATACTGTCTCTTAAAAAAATAAATAATGACAGTATCAGATTATAGATCATTGAATAAAACAGAAATCTAGTCATCTATACTGCATGAATAAATGAATAAACAAATAAATGAGAATGTGAAGTGCTAATAAATGTAGAAAAAAAAGGAAAGCAGAAAATCACTATGTGGCAGTTACCATAGAGATGACATTAAGATAGGAGTCATCAATGACAGCTAAGGCTGGTCAGTATAATTTTGTTTAGGAAAAGAAAATTTTGTGATACCTAGAAAACAGTAATTTATTACAAAGGAAAGAATGGTAAATACAAGGTAGAGAACCTTGGAAGACACCAACCCAATAGGAAGACACCAAACCAATAAGATCAAAGTTAATGGGGGAACAGATCGAACAGTAATGCCTGCTAACATTGAAGTCCTGAGAAGAACACAGATTCCTTTCTGTAGCATTCCTGCCAAGGATGCATGATCTGAGTCTGGATAAAAAGAAACATCATATGGATCCAGGTAGAGACGATCACCCTACAGAAGATACTATCTGTACTTCTAAAAATTGACAAGGACATAAAATACAGGGAAAGCCTGAGAAACTCTTCCAGATTGAACGTGTCTGAAGGGACATGTTAACTTAAGACAAAACATATTCCTAGATAGAATTCTGGACCAGAAAAGAAAACAGAGTTCTTGTTGATACTTTGGCACTATTTAAATAGGGCCTGGGTTGGATGGTAGTGTGGCGCAATGTTGATTTCCTGATTTGAAGGTCTGTATGTTTATGTAGGAGAATGTCTGTTTTAGAAAGAACACACTGGAATGCTTAAGAATAAAGAGAACCATTTCTACAACTTGCTCTCAGATGGTTCCAAAAAGACGAATGATAATGAGTGCATGAGAGTGTGTGTGTGTATGTACGTGTGTGTGTGTGTGTGTGTGTGTGTGTGTGTGTGTGTGTGTGTGTGTGTAGAGAGAGAGAGAGAGAGAGAGAGAGAGAGAGAGAGAGGTAAGGGTGGTAGAGGAGGAGAGAGATTGAAACAGAATAATTAAACATAGTAGAATGCTAAGAATTGAAGAATCTAGGTGAAGGGGACATGGAATCCCTAGTTCTATTCTGGTAATTTTTCTGTAGATTTGAAATTATTTCAAAATAAATTATTATTTAAAAGCCATAAGCATTCTTCAAGAAGGGACCAGCTCAAATTTAGGCTTTAATGGACAATGAAATGTGGATTTTGAGGCAACATATACCATATCTGTGTATGCTACTTCCCCACTCTCCAAGTCACAGGTAAGGCTGCCAGTTTCTACTGGAGCCTAGAGTAAGAGAAGTCCCTGCAGCAAGTCCAGACTGTAGTGCCAGTTGCTCTTCTACTTGGATGTTATGATTCAGCAGACACAAAGACATTCAAGAATATCTATAGCAAATAGGAATAATATTTGGATCCTTTGGCAAGTACCAATAAGAAAATCATAGCACGGACCGCTAGGATTTTGAAGTAAATCTTCCACTTTCTTCAACGGTCAACTATTCTCCTTTTGAGAAACAGTTTCTGTCTGGCTTGCTGCAAAGATTGAATGCTTAACCATGGGTCACCAGGTAGCCATATGACATGAGTTTCCCATGACCAACTGGGTTTTGATCTGACCCACTGGGCATGTGCAGCTTCAACCACTCATCAGGTGAAAGCAAAATATAAAATACCAGATTTGAGAAGAGAGAAAGTAGTTTACACGAGCAGGTAGCTCCTGCTGTATTGCATCTTCTCCCTCAATCCACACCTGCAACCTCATGGAAAGTCATTTATGACCAACTGACTGAGGGGAAAGAAAAAACTTACTCCTGGTTAACACATGACTTTATCATCAGATGGTAGTTTCCTGTAGTCTCAAAGTCACACCTGTAGTCTCAAAGCCACACACAGAGGTAACCGCAAAGGGCAACCATGAGGGAATATCCTCCCACTGAATAGAACTTGAAAAAATACATTTGGTTGTCTCCTTTTTCTAGATGAGAGATGAGCAGAAGTACATATCTATAGTAATTTATGGGCAGATGCTAAAGGATCAGCTGGATGGACAAGATCTTGGACTGAACAAGACTGAGAAATTGGCATCAAGAAAGTCTGGGTATGAGTTCTGTGGTTGAACCTTTAGAAATAGGTACAGACTGTAAAGGTATTTGTGTCCCCCTATGTCCTCAAAGGGCATCCTGCAGAGAAAGTGCTCAATAATTAGGTAGGCAAAATGACATACTCTGTGGATATTTGTCAGTTTCCTCCTGCAGCCACCCCCGTGCTTGCTTGATGATCCTTAAACAAAATGGTCACAGTAGCAGTAATAGAGTTTTACAACATGAATTTTCCCTTACCAATGCTGACCTGGCTACAAATAGAGCATGCCAAACCTGTCAACAGCAGATATAAATATTGAGCCCCTAATATGGCAGCATTAACTGGGGGAGGGGGATTGCAGCCAGCTACCTAGTGGCAGGCTGACTGACTCTTCCATCATCCTTGTTGGGGTAGGTATATATTCTGGATATGGATTTGCATTCCCTGATCATAATGCATCTGCCAGAACCAACAGACATGAATTTACAGAACACCTTATTCACCATCATGGTATTCTGCATAGCATCACTTCTGATCAAGAAGTTTATTTCAGAGGAAAAAACATGCAGAAAATTGGCTTATGATCTTATCATATAACCCACCACTCAGAAGAGCTGGTCTAACAGAAAGCTGTAACAGCTACAAGTAGCTGAGAAGTAAAGTCATGAAGGGATGTGGTTTTGTCTCACAAGATGAAGTACATACACTGAATCAATGTATGGTGCTATCTATCCTACAGCCATAGGTCCAAGAATCAAGAAGTAGAATTGGAAGAGGCTCCTCTCAATATTATACCTAATAATCCATTCCCCAAATCATTGCTTCCTGTTTCAGTACCTTGTGGTCTGCTGGTTTAGTTTAGAGGTCTTAGTTCTCAAAAGGAGAATGCTCCTACCAGAAACATAATAGTAATTCCAGTTAATTAGATGAGACTACTATCTGGCCACTTTGTGAGTCTTATGTCACTGAAACAAAGGCAGCAAAGAGGGCCTTTTACTGACTGAAGTGATTGATACTGATTATCAAAAGGCAATTGGGTTGCTAGTACACAGTGAAGCCAAGGAGGTGTATGTCTGGAGCCCAGAGGAATCTCGGGTACCTCTTAGTATTTCTATGCCTAGTAATAAAGATTAACAGAACAAAACAGCAACCCCCCCCAAAGGCAGAACTTTTAGGAACTCAGGATCTCCAGGAATGAAGATTTGAATTTCCCAGTTAGGTAAATAACTTTGAAGCCAGGCGCAATGACTTACGCCTGTAATCCTAGCACTTTGGAAGGTCAAGGTGGGAGGGTTGCTTGCACCCAGGAGCTGGAGACCAGCCTGGGAAACATAGCAAGTACTTGTCTCTACAAAAACAAAATAAAACAAAAAAATTATTCAGGCATAGTGGCCTGCACCTGTAGTCCCAGCTACTTGGGATTGCCAAGCCCAGGAAGTCAAGGCTATGGTGAGCTGTGATCATGCCACTGCACTCCAGTCTGGGGGACAGAGTGAGATTCTGACTGAAAAGGAAGGAAGGAAGGGAGGGAGGGAGGGAAGGAAGGGAGGGAGGGAGAGAGGGAGGGAAAGAAAAAGAAAACAAACAAACTTTGTTCTGTCTGTAACTTTCCAAAGAAAGAACACACTTTGTCCTGTCTGCACCTTTCCACAAGGTTCTTGGCTGTTGGGCAGGCCATCCCTGTAGACCAGCTGCTGTCACACCCTCTGGCAAGTTTCTCTGCCACCTACAGGCTACACATTTTGGTGGCAGTCACATCTTCAAAAGGACCTAATCTCAGACTCTGGGCGTGGGTCTTCTAAATCCTTAAGTTTCTTCCTTGCTTATTCTTCCTCAGACCTAGAAGTCCTAGCTGCTTACACATTTTAAAGGTGTTCTCTATGTCTTACTTGTAATTCACCGTCATCAAAAGTGTCCGGACGCTGATGGTCACCACTCTGAGCACCTCTTGTAATTGCAGAAGTCAAACGTGACTTGTGTTCATCTTCTGTTATCAATATATACTGATTATCACAATTTTAGTACAGTTTTTTCTGTCTTAAAATGTATGTACATTTTGTTGGCACCCTCTGTATTGCTTAGAGTCTTCTTTTATCACCCTGCCTCTTCCCAGTTAAAAATTCTTCTTAATATTTAATAAGGAACAGGAAATATTCCCTGCTCAAATGACTGGTGAGTTTTCTGCCTCCCATCTGGACCCTGAGTGCTGCATCAATGTAGTAAGTACAAACAGCTACCTTGTTTCTTTATAGTCCACACTGCTGCACATACTAGATCTCAGTGATTCATCCTTCCAGGCTAGAAATGCAACTCTTTACCTTCTTCAGCGCTAACTGGCTCCTTTTTTGTATACAACCACGTTTTTCATCATGTGTAAACTTTTTTTTTTCATTCCTCCCCATTTTCAGCAAAAGACTTGTTGTGGGTGGTAGATTTATAGAATATGAATAGTTTTTATTGCCAATGTATATTTTTTCAGGGTATGATTTAGAAACTTGAAATCATGTTTTTGGTTATCCCTTCTGGTGTCATAATATTACAATAAAGTAATACAATATTTTAAAATCAGGCCCCAAAATTTTATAGACAGCTTCTCTAGGGTGTCTAAAAATACTATGAGTGCCCACTTATTGGGCGCTTAACTTTTCCCATGTGCTGCATATACATTCTCTCCTCCCATATTCCCTCCAATAATCTTGTAAGAGAGATGCTAACTTGTTTGCTTTGAAGATGTGGAAACTAAGACTCAAAAAGAGTAAATAACTCATCTAAAATAATAAGCCTGAAGCAGCAGTTTCCTCCTCTGAATCCCTGGTAAGGACAAGCCCGTGACCTTAAGGTCCCGTAGGTCCTACCTTTTTGCGTGACTGATTCAGAAAGATCTGGTTCATTTGGAATCAAAATAAAATATGGAGATTCAGTCTTCAGTGGCCCTTTAAATTCCAAATGCCTCTAATTTTAGATACCAACCAACCTCACTGCCTAGAATGAAAAACCACATCACAACAAATTAGCTAAGTGGTTCCCACACAGACCTTATTTATAGTCTCAGCCATTCTATTTCTGAATAATAGGTTGGCTGTTATGCGTAAAACACAGTCTCGGAAAGGTAACAATTATGTTTTTTAATAAATTAGATACATAATTAGCATGTTAATTTATTATAGAAAACAGACCCATGGATATGTATTCATAGAATGCAACAATACTTCCCACTGAATCCTAGAATAGTCCATCTTAACAGCTCATTGATAAATTTGTCCATGAAGATGGCATTAGATGTGCTAAACTTTCACTGTGGTTTACTGCTCAGTGCTAAATAAGAAAAATACTGTTTCCTTACCTTCCTTTTCTTAGAACACCCAACTTTGATGTATCCCATGGCTCACAAACCTCTCCTCTGTGTCCACTCACTTCCTGGCTAATCTCACCAAGTCTCAGAGCTTAAGACACAATCTTTGTCCTAATTACTCCTAAATTGATATAGCCAAGATAAATCTCTTCACAATCACCACTAGATCAGGTCCTTTGTGTACCCTGACCTATTTTTACAAATGTACCCCTTGAATACAACCTGGCAACACTGTCTCACTGGGCCAGTCCCACTGCTGGGCTAGGACAGCTGGTGTCTTTTCTTCTCACCCTGGAGTTGCCTCTGTGTAAGGGGCTTGTGCCTAAGCCAGCCCACTTGGCATCATGCGGCCCCCGCCTTATGGAACTGTAAGTTCTCCCATAGCAGCTAAGCTAGTGCTGGCTACTCACCGATTTGAAAAGGTTTTTAGAACAAAATACATATACATTTTCCCAGAAACATCAGCAGTACATTGTCCAAATAAACAACAAAACTAGAGCAGAGAGGGTAAAGAAGGATTATAAAAAGGAAGAACTACAAACAAGAATCCAGGAATAACAAATAATTATATTGTAAAACACTCATTTGATACTGCTATACCCTGAGTGTTAGTGTCCCCTGAAGTTTGATGTTGAAATACTGGATTTAAAAAATGTGGTACATATACACAATGGAATATTATGCAGCCATAAAGAAATACAAATATATGGACTTGGCAGCAACTTAGATGGATTTAGAGTCAATCGTACTCAGTGATCTATCACAGAAACAAATAACAGAGTACCATATGTTCTCACTCATAAGCAGAACTTGAACAATTATAATACTATAAGAAAGGGATTGGCAGTCGTGGGAAACTGCTGGGGGGTGGGGGTGGGATTGGCAGTTGAGGGAAACTGCTAGGGGAGGGAGGGGCATACCCCATTAACAAGGGTACCTGCATAATCAACATTTGTATACCTAACCCTGAATTGTACCCCACATCTTTATAATAATAAAAATTAAATTTAAAAAAATCCTAAACCCCAAGGTGATGGTATTGGCAGATGAGAATTTTGGAGGTGATTAGGCCATGAGGGCAGAACCCTAGAAAATAGGATTTTTATAGAGTGACCTGAGTTCTTCTGGGTATATTCCCAGTAGGGGAATTGTGGTGAACAACTACTGTATTACTATAAGAAAAGGATTGAAAGTGGCGGGGAAACTGTGGGGGGGAGGGTTGGAGGGTGGGGAGGTGGGATTGACAATAGTCTTTATCTGTGTAGGGACGTGGGGGATATACCTCATCAATAAGGGTACTTGCACGGTGAATATTTGTGCACGGTGAATATTGTGAATTGTACCCCATAATTTTAAAATAAAAATTAGAAGAGAAAAAAAAAAAGAATTGGTGTCTTTATACCAGCAGGGTGGGATTGGATGTGGGAAAAGTGAGGGAAGCTCCGTTGTCCCTTCCACCATATGAGGACACAGCCTGGAGGTACTGTCTATGAGGAAAGGGCCCTCGCCAGACACTGAATGTAACAGAGCATTGATCTTGGACTTCATAGCCTTCAGAACTGGGAGAATCAAATTTCTGCTGTTTATAAGCCTCAGACTATGGTATTTTGCCATAGCAGCTGGAAGGGCCTAAGACAGGCACCGTATACTATACATGTGTGGCACTCTTCTAAACGTCACCAAGATTAACTCACTTTCTATTCACTATGGTCTATGAAATAGGCGCTACTCTTTATCGTTGTCATTGCTGTTTTCCCGCCGGGGAATGAGGCACAGAGCAGTTATGTAACTCTTTTAACTCACAGCCCTGTGAGAGGGTCCCCAGGATTCTGGAACCAGGTGGCCTGGTTCCAGAGTCCGTGCTTAGTATCCAGCAGTAATACTGGATTGGCTTTCAAGAGGTCAAAACAGCAGCCCCGCGGCCCGCAGTGGGAAGTCCAGGAAGGCACGGCGCGCAGGCGGCCGGCTGGGGACTCCGGGGCCGAGAGGGAGCTGCCACTCCCGCGGGTCACCTGGGGTTGAACTGGAATTGTTCAATAGTGGCTTCGAGGTTCTCGGCGATCTTCCGGCACTGCTCGATCTCGGGCATGCGGCCCAAGTTCGCCATGGGAGCCCCGGACGTGCCGGCAGGGCTGTGGCGCCTCCCGTGGAGCTGCCGGCTCGGGAGAGTTGCAGTCCAGAACCCGGAGTCCGTTGTCATGGCGACTCCTGGGGAACCAGGGATGCGCGGGAATCCGTGGGCTGCGGCGGGGGGTGGGGAGCAAGGGGGGCGGGGAGAGGAGAGGAAAAGGGAGTAAAGGGGCGGGGAAGGGGAAAAGGGGAGGAGAAGGAGACGGAAGCGGGTGGGGAGAGAGTAGGGGGAGGAGAAGAGGACGGGGAGGGAGGGGAAAGACGGGGGGAGGGGAGGGGGGAGAGGGGGGGAGAGAGAAAAGACGTGGGGGGAGACGAGGGGGAGGGGGAGACGGGGGCGGCGAGGGGGGAGGGGAGGGGACGAGGGGGGGAGGGGAGGGCGAGGGGGGGGAGGGGGAAGACGGGGGGGGGAAAGACGGGGGGGGGAGACGAGGGGGGAGGGAGGGGAGGGGAGGGCGCGGGCTCTGGAGCCACCCCCAGCCGCTTCTCCTGTCTCGCCTGATTCAGGGCTTCCGAACCAGGCGCCCACTGCCAGGCCGCCGCAGAAATGTACCCGAGGGAAGCTGCACTCCTGTAAATGACCTTGCAGCACCCCGCCACGCCCCGGACCCTCTTGGCTTCCTCGGCTCCCCAGGCTCTGAACTCATTCTAAACCTCCTGGACCCGCACACTTAAGTGGCTTGGATTCCCGAACTCCTCTCTACGTGCCTGTGAGACCCGCAGCGGCCCTGGCTATCTTGTCCCCCCCACCCTGTCGCCCCCAGGATGGATGAAAAACAGTGAACCAGCCTCACAACGACGCTCATGACATAATGGGCCTCGGGGTCCGTGAGCAAAACCTTCACAACAGAAGAGAGAAGAGCCGGCGGCCTGATAAATTGCCTCCACCTGCCGCTTGACCGCACATGTAGGCGTTCCTGGACACACGAATGTCTTTGCAGAGATTCAACAGGCCAGCATTCCTTTTTAATAGGAAGATCAGAGTGTAGGGCGTTAAGTTTTCAACCGTTCTGTGTCAAGTGGAATTCAGTTTTGCCAAGTTTCTGCAATAAGGGAAGTTTCTTTACAGTGAAACTGTCGTATTCCTTTGTTTTCAATTATGTATCTAGCACTCTGTCAGTTGATAGTAGACACCTCCTCTAATATCGATATGACATTGCCTTGCTTTTCTTCCTGGTTTAGAACTAAGTGTACTGCATCTCATATCAGCATATTGTTTACAGAAAAATAGTTATTTTCTTCTCTCCCTTATAATAATATGTGAAAAAGAAAAGAGGTTAGTTTGATATTAGAAACTCAAAATAGATAAAGAAAAACATTCTAGCACTATCATTGCACTTAGATTTAAAGGCAAAGATGAAAAGCCCCAAATGCCGATAAAAAATAATAACCAATGCCAGAATAATCTGTGAAGGTTTGTTTTGGGAGAGGGAGATGAAGAGAAGGGAAACAAATAAGTACTTTTATTCTGTGGAGGTTTTTATTTTTAAAATCTAACTTCAAACTTTATTGAGAACATTTTTATTATATAGTCAAAAAGTGTTTTAAAAGAAAGAAATTTAATTTATATAGCTATAAGAGACTGTCTTTTTCTAAAGTTATATTTTACCATAATATATAAAAATATTTTTAAAATAAAGATTAAAATGCAAGTTAAAATAGCAAACCCAATCCGTTTAGAGCCAGATCAGTGAAAATAATTGACTATTTTGCTAGTGTAATTATAAATGAATATTTTGAAGCTGAGGAGAGAGATCTCATAGTCGATTTCATGAGTCATTGGTCAGCTCTGCACAGTGTTTGTTGACTGATACAGCCTGCATAGTTACACCATCCCACATAAACATGTACTGAACAAAACATCTTTGTTTGAAACCTTGCTATAGCATATCAAGGAGTTTCAGATTTCAGTGTCTAGAAGACAAAGCTATGATGATGATTGTTTTTGATACAATTAACTACCTAACACTTTTCTTCTTGTCAGTTACCTGTATTTTAACTCTCAGGTGTTCTGGCCTATAAAATTGTTCATTTCAGATCATAGTCTCACCTGTAATAACTGGGGTTGGCATTTGTCATGTTAAATCCAGGCTTTATCACACGTTGAATGGTTTTTAATGGAAAGCTTAAAAGTTCTACAGTAAACATTGTGTGTGTGTGTGTGTGTGTGTGTGTGTGTGTGTGTGTGTGTGTGTGTTTTCTCACAAGTAAAAACTGGATAATGAACTTTTCTCAAAGGGCAGACGGGAGTAATCTATAAAGTCAGAAGCACATGCAGCATACTGCATGATAAATACCAACCAGGCTTTCAAAGATGTGTGTTCCTTCTCCCTAAATCACTCCTAAGGAAAGCATTATTTAAAGTTTTCAATTTTGCTGGGCGTGGTGGCTTAAGCCTGTAATTCCAGCACTTTGGGAGGCCGGGGCAAGAGGATTGCCTGAGCCTGGCAGGTAAAACCAGCCTGGGCAACATGATGAGACCTCATCCCTACACTAAATCAAAAAATTAGCCAGGCACGGTAGCGTGAACTTGTAGTTTTGGCTACTTGGAAGACTGAGGTGGAAGGATCGCTGAAGCCCAGCAGGTCGAGGCTGTGGAGGCCAGGAGCGTGCCACGGCACTCCAGTCTGGGTGACAGAGTGAGACTCCAACTCAAAAAAAAAAATAAATAGTTTTCAATTTTTTAAAAAGTTGAACATTTCATAAGCTAAAATGGTTTTTACACATTCAGTTAATAGGACTTAGGGCACAATTTTAAAATTTAAAATGTTTCTCTGAAACACCCATATGTATATATATAATACGTATTTATATAAAAATATCACCTACTAATCATTAAAAGTGATAACATCTCAGATTAAGTAGCATGAGGATTTGATCGAGTCAAATGCTGACTCTAAACATAGTAATTTATATATTCCAGTTGGATATTATCAGTTCTCTAGTCTAATAAGAGCCAAGAGGTTTCAGTTTAGGTTTGTAATTTAAATTCTTTCTAGAGAGTCATCGTATGTGAAGTGCTTATTTTTCTTTTATCACCAGCTGCAGTGTATGATTATGTGGTGCAGGCTCTGTTATGTAAACTTGTTTTATGTCATGCTTCATCCATAACCAAAGTTCTTAAATGAAGGGTTGGAAAAGGAAATAGCAAGGCCCTCAGCCAGGACAATATCATGCCACTAAATCTTTTATGGAAAAACTCCTGAGACTAGATCTTTTCTTTTTCTTTTTTTTTTTTGAGTTGGAGTCTCACTCAGTCGCCCAGACTGGAGTGCAGCGGCCGCTCCCGGCCACCGCAGCCTCCACCTGCTGGGCTCCGGCGATCCTTCCACCTCAGCCTTCCAAGTAGCCGGAACTACTGGCGCGCACTACCACGCCCGGCTAAGTTTTTGATTTATTGTAGAGATGAGGTCTCGCCAAGTTGCCCAGGTGGGTCTCGAACCCGAGGGCTCAGGCAATCCACTCACCATTTTAATGGTTTAATTTCTGCTGCAGTGAGACAACATATCCATTCTGTGAAAGTCCATCAATGAGTGTTTGTCACCAGGCCATTGACGAAAAACCAAGATGACAAGCACCTTAGGGAGTTTGGGCAGGCCCAACTGTGGATGTGGAATTTGGATCCTTACTGCCAAATGTCCTTGAGGACTGGAGTAGAAGGTATCCTCTATTTGGAGCTAAGTTTAGATCCTTACTGCTTAAAAGAGAGTTGTAAACACATGAAGAAAATGGTCGAGCTTAGCTGTCTGCAGAAATTTGTAAACTTGTTGCTGAGGGAAATTTGGGCAATTTCTAAGTCCATTCAAGTGAACAGAGTGGAACCTCATTCCCAGAATATAACTTAGGACAGTGGTCCCTAACTTTTTTGGCATCAGGGACCAGTTTCATGGAAGACATTTTCTCCACAGATTGGAGGTGTGCGGAAGATGGTTTCAGGATGATTCAAGCGCCTTCCATTTATCGTGCACCTTATTTCTGTTATTACGTTATCATATATAATGAAATAATGATACAACTTACCACACTGCAGAATCAGTGGGAGCCCTGAGCTTGTTTTCCTGCAACTAGGCTGTCCTGTCTGGGGGTGACGGGAGACAGTGACATCCAACGTGTGTTGCTTATGTCCAGTCTACTCTAATCTCGTTTTGGTTGTTGTCACACAGAAAACCCTGCTTCACAAAGATAGGATGTTGAAAATGGAAGCAGGTTTTTCATTGCTGATCTGACAGGAGGTGGAGTTCAGGCAGTAACGCGAGTGATGGAAGCAGCTGCAACACAGATGAAGCTTCACTCGCCTGCCATTCACCTTCTGCTGTGTAGCCCAGTTCCTAACGGGCCACAGACCGGTACCATGCGGGTTGGGGACCTCTGACCTTGGAAAACCCTAATCCATATACTGGAATATAAAGTGAAGTAGTTGAGGATAAGTCGATGCCTGAAAGGAGGATAATGCAAGGGCAGTTACCATATTTCATGCCAACTAAGAGTTCATCTGTTATGCCACTGAGAAAGAAAACCCTGCCAACTAGAATTACCCCTTGGCACACCATTGTTTGTATGATATACCACAATTTCAAAGATGTTAGAAATGAAAAAAAAAGCTGTGAGTCTTAGAATCAGTGAAATGAAGTACATAATAAAAAATTGTCACCAGAAATCTTTTCTGGAACTCCATTTCATGAGACCCTAGAGGCATCTACTCTTGAGAAGCAAACATTCGCCAGGCTTTTCCATAACTTGGATAAAATGCTCCTTAGGGTCATCTAATTCTTTTTGTTCTTTTCCCAAGGTCAAAGGGCAGCCTGCCAATAACTAATTCATGTTTTCAAGCTCTAGGTTCTTGGTTGCCAAGAAAGACTTGATCTAGACGGTAAACATGATTTTGGCTAGTGTGAATATTCTCCTGTAGTCTAATCTAAATAACTGATCAAATACAGGGTTTAGAGCTGTCTACATGAGGACTAGACTCAGAGTAAAGGCATGCTCACAAGATATGACCGTGTCAGACTTTGCCTGGCAGTCAGCATGGCTCTCTCATTAATATTTCTGCAACTGCAATATTAGGGACTCTTCATTGTCCTGCAGCTTTAAAATCTATCTCAGAAATATAGTACCAAAAATTCAAATTTATCAATTTTGAGAAGTGGAGAGGAATGTTAGACATAAGAGAATACAATATTGTGAAACCCAGGTTTATCGTTATGATATCTGCTGATTTCACTTGAACATTTTTTAACACCATCTTATTTAATTCATTTATTAATTCATAGTCCATTAACCATAATACGTTGTTTTCGTTGTCTCCATTAGATCAGCAATACTCATGGTGACTGAATAAAACATTCCAAATCCAAATAAACTATTTTGGAATCCCATTCATCCCTTGTTTCCCTTCATTCCTGCAGAAATAGGCTATAAAGAAATTGAGACAATACAGTCACAAGAATAAAATAGGTGATTAATTTGAACAACACTTTGGGCTACACTAAGAGGTATTATGTGTATGTTACATAGGTTGCACTTCAACAAAGGTGCTGATGTACAGTCTGGGGTGGTTCACCCACTGTTACTCAAACCAGGAAACCCACACCACAGTCAGGACCACTCCAAGCTCTGCTGTTAATTGTGTCTTGATTTAAAAAAAAAACAAAAAACTGTGCTGTGCTAATTAGTTTACTGAATGTCAGAAGTGGGTTTTTACTGGTGATGTTTTTGATTAACACAATACATGTTAAAAAAGGGCTCTGATTGGTGAATTTAGAGATGCGGAAGAAATGTGGATTAATGAAAATTGTTCAGAGATCAACCCACCCTTTCAATATCAAGATGTAAGAATCTATTGAGGCCTGGAACTTAAACCCTGAGGGATGGAGCATGGAGTTTGATCCCTTACAGTCCTCTGTCCAACCTTGGATAACCTTTTTAGTTGTCTGATACCTACTAAAGGATCTAGGTTCTTGCTTCTGGAATATTATCACGTCTGTGTCTAAGAAACCATTTATGTCAAGTGGTAGAGGACAGAGAGGTGCAATTTCATGGAGCTCACAGAACAGGTCGCATAAACTAGCTCCTGTTTGCTAATGAATTTTTTTAAGCAAATGTCTAAGACTTGCTTTCATTATAACCTGAGATCAAGGTTGTGGGGAAATAGTTAAGCTTTACCTTCATCAAACTTCTTCAGAGAATACAACATCTATACAAAGAAACCTAAGAGTTGTGCGTGATCAAATTAGGTGAGTTTTCTGGAAGTCATAAGAAATAAAAGCTTCCTTAATTTAACTGATTTTGATTTATGGAACAAAGACCGTGGCTGTCTTATTCAACTTTGTATTCCCAGGGCCCCACGCATGACTTCCACATCATAGGTGTTTAATAAATATTTATCAAATGAATGGGTAACTCTGTATAAGTTTATTAATAGAGGTATTTCTTAGGAACTGTGCATCTCAGTAGTTGGCACTAGAAAAAAAGGTGGGGAAATCCTATTGGCTGCTTTCAGGTGGAGAGCCTGAGAGATCTGAGCTGCAGATGCTTGATGGTTTCAGAAAATCATTCACTCCAGGGGAGAAACTGATGTTTCAGGCTGGGGAGACCTTAATGCTCTGCTGCCCCATCCTTTATAAAGAAAAAGGAAGTCCCCATCATTGATGTATAAATGGGGAGCAGGGAAGGATGGCAAGTAATAATTTTTCTTTTTCTTTTTTTTTTTTGAGTTGGAGTCTCACTCTGTCGTCCAGACTGGAGTGCAGTGGCCGCTCCCGGCCACCGCAGCCTCGACCTGCTGGGCTCCGGGGATCCTTCCGCCTCAGCCTTCCAAGTAGCTGGAACTACAGGTATGCGCTACCACGCCCGGCTAATTTTTGATTTATTGTAGAGATGAGGTCTCGTCAAGTTGCCCAGGTGGGTCTCGAACCCGCAGGCTCAGGCAATTCACTCACCTCAGCCTCCCAAAGCGTGGGATTATAGGCTGAGCCACCAAGCCCGGCTGTAATAATTTTTCATGAGGAAATTTTGGGTCTAGGTTGAAACCACCAGTTTAAGAGATTGGCCCAGGAAAGAAAAGTTATATGTGGTTATAGAGGTTAATTTTATGTGTCAATTTAGCTAAGCCATATGTGGTCAATCATTCCTCTGAATGTCCCTGTGAGGGTGTTTTGGGATGAGATTAACATTTAAATCTGTGGACTTTGAGTAAAGCAGTTTGCCCTCCATAATGCGAGTGGGCCTCATCTAATCAGTTAAAGGCCCAACTAGAATGAGAGCCTGTCCACCCCTGGTCTTTAGCCTACAGCCCATCTTGAAGATTTTGGATTTGGCGACCTTCAAAATCACATAAACAATTCCTTAAGATAACTCTCTCTCTTGTCCGGGCTCAGTGGCTCAGCCTGTAATCCCGCGCCTTGGGAGGCTGAGGTGAGTGGATTGCCTGAGCCCGCGGGTTCGAGACTTACCTGGGCAACTTGGCAAGACCTCATCTCTACAATAAATCAAAAATCAGCCGGGCATGGTAGCACGCGCCTGTAGTTCTGGCTACTCGGAAGGCTGAGGCGGAAGGATCGCTGGCGCCCAGCAAGTCGAGGCTGCAGTGGTCGGGAGCAGCCACTGCATTCTAGTCTGCCGACAGAGTGAGACTCCAACTCAAAAAAAAAAATAAATAAATAAAATATAAATAACTCTTTCTCTCTCTCACACACACACACGCACACACACACACTACTGATTCTGTTTTTCTGGAGAACCCTAACTAATATAGTGACCAATGAAAAATTAATAAATTGATCAGAATATACCATTATATTACTTGTAGCTCTTAGTTGATATCAATAACAGCAAATATATTAAAAGGCTCTTACTTAATATCAATAACAGCAAATATATTAAAAGGACAGGGAAAAGTAATTATTACAGGTCTCATATTCACTGGATGTTTATAACATGTCAGGAACTTGTCTAAGCACTTTATATTATTCATTTGGTCAATTACCTCCAATTTTAAAATGAGACACCAGGAGGTTGATTAACTTAGCCAGGTTTACACAGATCACAAGCAGAAAAAACAGGCTGTGAACACAGGCCATCCTACTCTAGAACCCACACACTTAATCATTTTGTCATCCTGTCTCACCAAACTGTCATGGGGTACAAATTATTTCAGTTCTTCCTACAATGTTAGTTTTGACAATGGCCTAAGAAGTATCTCTAAACCTGTCGAACACACATTAGCAGTTTAATTATGAATCTGTGTTGCTGAGGTTGCTGCAGAGAATCAAATACATTAACACACTGTCTAATCAGAGGGTGTAGTCATCCGGGAAATCCACCATTGTGCAATATTTGTGAAAGCGAGAAATAAAGCAGAAAAATATGTGCACTCACAGAGGCCACAGAGGTCATGCCTGAAACCAGTTTGTTCCACTCCTAGGAAGTCTCTTTAACTTCTCATTTAGGATCTATATATGTTTACTATTATACTCAATTCTTACGAATCTGAGATCTGCTTTCTCTCTCTACAGCCAGTCAGAGTGGAGAGCTGGACTGCAAGAGACAACCAGTGCACTGACAGCAATAAAAGTAGCAGCTAGCACACAGGCTTTGAAAGACTATACAAATCCAAGACAAAAATCCAAATAACCCAAACAGTCTAGGCCGTTGCAAGAACCAAATAAACCTACATTCATTATTGACTCTGAGGATATCCCTGCATGTTCCAGTGTTAGTTACTTTTACTAAGATTCATAATAAGGACTATGAGTCATCAACCGCATTTAATGCAACGATGTTTAGTACATTCTCTTTATTTTATTTTATTTTATTGAGTTGGAGTCTCAATCTTGTCACCCAGACTGGAGTGCAGTGGCACGCTCATGGTCACTGCAGCCTCGACCTGCTGGGCTTAGGCAATCCTTCTGCCTCAGCCTTCCAAGTAGCTAGAACTACAGATGCATACCACCATGCCTGGCTAGTTTTTTTGCGATTTATTGTAGAGAGGAGGTCTCACCAAGTTGCCAAGGTTGGTCTTGAACCCCTGGGCTCAAGAAATCCTCTCACCTCAGCCTCCCAAAGTGATGGGATTACTGCACCCGGCCAGTACACTCTCTTTTAAAGGCATGTAGGTATATGAAACAATTTTAAAATACTATTGGTGGACACTAGTAATATCTCCCAGTGATCATTCCATCATACCACATTTCTTTCTTATACAACTTGGCCAATTACAAGATAAGGATGGTGATAATAAATGGTGATAATGATGATAATGTTGCTATCGGATACCTGCACAGGTCCCTGAGGCCTTGAAAGTGCTTTTTTCGTATATCTTATTTCAAGGTAACTCTGAGTTATTTCTAGCTTGATTCATTCTCTGGGATGGTTTGATTGAGCTGAAATTTCACTTTATCCCTTGAACAAAAGAGTTCACATTTCTTTGTCACTGGCATAGGACAGCCCTGGGTTGTTGCAATGTGAGAATTTTCAGAACCGAAGGGACTCTCAAGAGAGCATACTTAGTCCTTTCACTTAAGAGTATATAGGTAGTTAGGCCATAACTAGACCTATTCTTTCTTTATCCTGAGGTTCACCATTGTGCATTAGTCATAGTAGGCTATGTTATGCTGCGTGAAAAACAATCCTAAATTGCAGTGACTCAACGAAGTAAGAATTCATTTCTCACTCTCTTGACAAGTCTCACAGAGTTGGCAGGGAGTTCTGCCCCACACGACTACTCAGGGACCCAGGTGACAGAAGTTTCATTTTCCTGTAGCAGCCGTTTCTGGAACATAGACTTCTTGAGCCACTTTGCCAAGAGAAGAAAGGAGAAAGGATCAGGAACCAGCAACCAGTCTTAATCCCCTCCCCTCACTCCACACATCAGATAGAGTCACTTGACTCCACCAAACTGCAAAGGGAGCTGGAAAGTCTTCCAAGTGCTCAGGAAGAAGAAGGAAATAGGCATTGGTGAACATTAGTAATATCTTCCAGTGATTGTTCCACCATACCACATGTCTTTCTTATACAACTTGGCCAATTACAAGATAAGGACAGTGATAATAAACGACGATAATGATTATGATAATGATGCTATTGGATATCTGCACAGGTCCTTGAGGTCTTGAAAATGCTTCTCTCATATACCTTATTAGCTCAACCCTGTGCAGTAGTAGTGTTATCTTTTTTTTACATGAGAAATTAAGCTCCGAGAAAATTCAACTGAATGACATGATTTGCTCAGGATCCCACAAATGCATCTCTCAAAGATGAATACTTGCATGCACGGTGGCTCAACTCTGTAATCCCAACACTTTGGGAAGCTGAGGCAAGAGGATTGCCTAAGCCCAGGGGTTCAAGACCAACCTGGGCAACTTGGTGAACTCTCATCTCTACAGTAAATCAAAAAATTATCCAGGCGTGGTAGAGTGTGCCTGTAGTTCCAGCTACTTGGAAGGCTGAGGTAGAAGGATCACCTGCGTCCAGAAGGTCAAGCCTGTGGTGGCCGTGAGCGTGCCACTGCACTCCAGCCTGGGCAACAGAGTGAGACTCTAACTCAAAGAAAAACAAAAAAGATGAATACTGAAAGTCTAGTCAGAGCTGAAGGGGCCCAGAGAAAAATGGTAAATAGGATTATAATCCAGAGACAGACCCACAGAAGAAATTCATTCTCAGGATTCACTGCTAAATTATAGCAACAAATGCTCCAAGAATTAATGCACAAGAATTAATAAAAGCAAACAAAATAGGAGAACTCATTTTTAATTGTGACTTCCTTACCTAGAACCAAATGTACCCTTTTACTTCACAACAAAACATGCCAGGATGCACAGTATAGACACTTAATAATATTTAGTTTATTAATGAAAAATAATGTACAAATGACATGCTCCTAATAGCATGTATTAGTTATTACACAATGACACCACTAGATTGGAAATATCACACCTAGGCTAGAAATACAAGGTTCATTTAAATTTAATTAAGATGGATTGCCTGAGCCCGTGGGTTCGAGACCCGCCTCGGCAGCGAGACCTCATCTCTACAATAAATCAAAAAATCAGCCGGATGTGGTAGCGCATGCCTGTAATTCCGGCTACTCGGAAGGCTGAGGCGGAAGGATCGCCGGAGCCCAGCAGGTCGAGGCTGCAGTGGCCGGGAGCGGCCACTGCACTCCAGTCTGGGCGACCGAGTGAGACTCCAACTCAAAAAAAAAAAAAAAAAAAATTTAATTAAGAAATCATGGATCTAGATGTGACTAAATAAACTACAATTATGAAATAAATTAACCATCATGTACCTGTGGGAGAACTTAACCATTAGAATTTTCGAAACAGAGGTGGCCAAATTAGAGTGGCAAACCCAATCACGCAGTAAGTATTTAGTGTGACATTAGGTACAAAATAAAATACAGAGGCTAAGATTTTGCTTTCTGGCAAATTACTTGAGAAGCTAAAACGAATGCATGTAAAATGAAACAGGTTTATATAAAAGTGTATAATGAAGTGCTAATTTATATAGTGAAAACTCCAAATGATGTATAAAACTAGATTCTAAGTGACAAAAGAGGAGACCCCTGAAGGAGGAATATTCCAATGAATACTTTGTGGCAAAGCTAGTGTAGAGCCAGGACTTAAAGCCTGAATGTAGTCTGGATAGGTGGAAAGGAAAAGGGGTCGCCCCATGTGAACAAAGGCTAGAGGAGTGTTATGTTCTTGGGAAAAGGCCCATCCCATTCCCACACTCCAGGCTGTGACTCTAAGTTGTGTGTGTGTCCGCACATCTGTGCTGAGAAGGGACTTCGGCCACAGGCAAACGGACAAGGGACAGGAGAATAAAATCACCTCTCCCTGCATCCATGAGAAGAATGTTTTTTAAATCACAAGAAAATACTGGGATAGCGAATTAAACCACTAGCTTATGGCCACCTTGAGGAAAGGGCCTTATTTATCTTTGTATAAGCGAAACGGGCATTGCCTCTGGCCCATAAAAGCTACTCAAAATTGTCTGTTTAATTAATATGGTTTACAAACTTTGCTTAAAATAGTACAAAGAGGAATTCACATGGGTTCCACAAACTTTTCTTGAACTTGTTTGTTATTCATTAATTTTTAAATGGAAGATTACATTTCTAATATTCTTTTTCTAAGTTACTATTAAAGATTCAGACTATAATAGGGGACTAACGCCAAGCTGGTTTGTACCACATGCAAAGTACTCAAGTAACAAACGAACATGCTTCTTTGTTACTTTTTGTTATACTATTATCTGGGGAGCAAGTTTGAACTAAGCCTGAACCATTGCCAAGCCAAGGGAGGATTCCCTCATTCAGCTCATTTCTCCTTGAATAATTCATTGACTGAAGAAGTCCCTTTTACCTGCAACAAGCCTAGACTAGAGTTTCTTGTGTCTTAATGAATTTTAATTGTATCCCTCCCTATCTTGGCGTCAACACTGTCTCATTTACTACTATATTGTGATCTCTCTTAATAATTCTCCAGATGCCCATGCTTGATACAGTTTGTAGGTTATTTTGTTTTGTTTTGTTTTCATTGTCTTTTCAGACTGCTTAGTTCAGTTAATAAGTTAATAAGACGAATGTGCCTGAGATCATGACCTTGGCTTGTGACACTTTCTCTCCTCCTTGGTCACAGACTGCTCTCTGACCCTCCCCCCAACTTCATCTCTAAAATGTACTTATGTAATCTTGGGGCTGAATTGCTGGGTCCTTTATAGGGATGGAGTCCAACTACTGAATATCCCACTCTAAGGACTTTTTGTCTCTAACAAAGGGCCATTAGCCTTTAATTGGTTATGAGGACAATTAGCGAAGTTCTAAGGCTCAATTTATTCCCTTTACAAAAAAGAGATGACGATGATTAATATGAATAATTGTGAAGGCTACATACCACCTCGTAAAAGCAAGATGAAACATTACGTGTGCCCTATAAGTAAAACCACGTAAAAAAAGCCTTTTGTTATAATGGCCAAAGAATGAAAGGGAAAACAGAATGTAAAATACAAAAAGAGCTGGGCCTGATGACTCACACCTGTAATCCCAACACTTTGGGAGGTTGAGGCAGGAGGATCACTTGAGACCAGGAGTTGGAGCTCAGCCTAAACTACATAGTAAGACTCTGTCTCTAAAAATAAAAATTAAAAAATTGAAATAAAAATTATTAAAATTAGTTGGTGTGTGACTGAACCCCGGAGTTTGAGGCTGCAGTGAGCTATAATCACGCTACTGCACTCCAGCAGTGAGACCCTGCCTTGAAAAGGGAAAAGGAAAGAGTGAGACCCTGTTGCAAAAAGAAAAGAAAAGAAAAGAAAAGGAAATGATTCTATTAGGGAGGTGGGATTGTAAATGAATTTATTCTTTCTCTAAATTTTCTCTTAACATTGTTATTATTAATAGACTACACATTCAAAAATTCTCTTGTTGTCTGACTCTGCCTTTCCTTTTATGTCAAATAAAATGTCTTAATTACCCATCCCAGTACTTTTCTATGTTTTTTCAAAACCTTCTCAGCCTGGATACAAGAGAAGGAGACTTGACTCTCCTGTTTCTGTGCATTTGCCCACTTGCCTGTGGCTGAGTCCATTCACAGCAGAGCTGCTTTCTAATCACAGACCACTCTATTCTCCTTCAATGCAAGATCACCACAAACTGAAGGTTACAAACTCACTCTGATCTTGCTGACTCTTGGAGGAAAAAGAGGAGACTTCCTGAACAGCAGATATCACAAAAGAAATTGAAACTTGGTATTAGACATCATCGTTCTTTCATCTCAGCCATGTCCACTCTAGGGAATTTATCACTGGTAATTTCCTCCCCATAGGTCCTTTTTCTCTTCTCCATGGAGACTCTTTTTCTTTTTTCTGTTTTAGTTCTACCTCGTCCTTTCTCTCCTATCCTCCAATTGCTACCCCCTGGCCAAGTCTTCACCTGGCACCTGGTATGGGGAGTCAAAGATGCCTTTCCTAGAGGACATGGCACTAGAGCTAAGTTTCAAAGGTTTAGTAGGAGTTAACCAGGTGACACAGAAAAGTCCTCACTGCAGAGGGAGGAGCAGAAGCAAGACCATGCAGGAAGGAATGGCGTTATGTGTTCAGGGAGTCTCGGGCAGGTTACCATGGCTAGCTGGTGTACTTGATGCCAAGCTTGTTGGAAAGAGAGAGGAGGAGGGCTCCAGGGTTTCCTGTGACTACTTCCATCCTGGAGTGATCTAACTGCAGTTTGGAGAATGGAGCTGAGTGTGGCAAGTTTGGAAACAGGGTGACTTGTCATGCTGTGACAATCGTCCAGGTGGGAGATGGTGAGAGTGGGAGGAACTAGGGCAGAGATGGCAGGAATGGCCATGAGAGGACAAGGCCTCTAGTTCCTGGAGGCAGGGTAAACACATGCAATATATGTACTCCATCGAGCACCCCTGCTGAAGCAACAGGGGAGTACTTATCTGAAAAAAGATGCAAACGCACAGGCCTAAGAAAAGGGGATGCAATCAAATATCAGAATCTGGTAGGCAGAAGGATGAACAGTAAGTGACTTCACAGGAGTAAGAAAGTCAAATTCCAAACCAGGGAAGAAAAATGTCTGCACTGAGGAACCTTCACAAAGCGCAGGAAATGGTGAAACAGTGTACCTCTGGAAGTGGAGATGGAGAAGGTTGAAAAATGCACAATATTGAAAGTTCATTTCAGAAGGAGTTACACCTCAAATCCCCTCCTGGCCCATCCCATTGACACATTCCACAGTGAATGTTGGCACCTCCAGTACTGAGGCTGGGCTCTGAGAACGCAGGCAGCCTGGGTTCTGCCATTCAGGCAGGAGTTGGGAAGTTTCTTTTCTAATGAGGTTGAAGAGACCCCTAGAAAAGACTCAAAGACACTGACGCCAGAGGTTTCCTAATGAAATGGTCCAGGCCACATAGTGAGGCTCCTAATCAACTCTCCTCATCTTCAGCACAGAGCACACCATCACCTTTTTAGATTCCAATTTGTTTTTGTTTTTATTGAGTAAGGGTCTTACTCTGTCACCTAGGCTGAAGTACAATGGCACAATCATGACTCACTGCAGCCTCAACCTCCTGGACTCAGGCGATCCTTCTGCCTCAGCTTCCTGAGTATCTGGGACTACAGGCGCATGCCACCACACACAGTTAAAAAAATTTTTTTTTTTTTTGGCAGGGAGGAGACCTTGCTATGTTGCCCAGGCTGGATTTTAACTTTTTGGTTCAGCAGTTCTCCCATCTTGGCCTCCCAAAGTGCTGAGATTAGGTGTGAGCCACCACACCTTGCCTAATTTCTAATTCTTAAATATAGAATGTAAGCAGACTGCCAAGAATTATAAAATATTAAAGCCTAAAACATGAAAGACAGAGAAGTAACCCAGCATCAAGGGAAAAAAAAGGAAACAAAAACTTGGAAGAAATAGAGACTATGCACAAATGAAAACTTGAAAAAGTTCATCATGAATCATCATAAATACTCTCAAACCCTTAAGAGAAGACATATTACTGGCCTTTGCTTTGAGCACTGGAGATAATACTTAGCATCAATTGTTTTAGCTGCAATAGCACAGAAGGGCCAATGACCTCAGGTGTAGGGAGAGAATATGACACTCATTGATTTAACCAACACTTATCGAGAACTACTTCATGCCAGTCCCCGTGGTACACACTAGGGACCCAGCAGTGACAAGGCAGACAGGGAGCTCACCGTCTAGACTAACAATCACTTCTCCTCTTTCCACAGCACAGAGCATTCCTCAAGCCTTCCTAAAGACGGTACTATTCCCTCTCCTAAAAATATATTATATTGTATGCTCCCTATTAAAGGCACTGAAAAATCCTGCAATTGAAAAAAAATTATAATTGTATATAATGCCCCATACCTCCTTTTTATTTATTTATTTTAGAGACAAGATCTAACTCTGTTAGCTGGAGTGCAGTAGTATGATCACAGCTCACTGCAGCCTCGAACTCTTGGCCTCAAGTGATCCTCCCACCTCAGCCTCCTGAGTAACTAAGACTACAGGTACATGATTATACCACTTCGCCTGGCTAATTACTTTATTTTTGTGGCAAGGGGGTCTCACTATGCTGCCCAGGCTGCTTCCTTTTAAAAAGTGTAGAACTGTCCCCCTCACCACCACCCCAAGGATGCCTGTTAACATCCTTAGAACACAGTTTGGAAAGCAGTTTGTTTAGTGAAAAGAGAAGTTGAGGCCAAAGGGGACAGCACAGTAGAAGGGCGTAAAGGTTAATGTGCCCATCAGCTGGGTCCCGGTGACTCAACGCCACCAGACTGTGTGGACCTGAAGACAGACTATCAGAGGAGACCTCAGGGCAAGCTGATAAGAGATTGCCTACAGGGAGAGTGGATGAAATGCTTCAAAGCATGGCGAAGGTTCAGCTGGTGGAAGGTGGGCCCTCAGCACGACCACAGATGAGGGTGAGCCTCACACAAAAATAGCAGAATCGGTGCCTCCAAGTAAAGACTCTTCTTTGAAAATAAGTCCCTCTGAAAGTTTCCTTTACTCCTGCTACAGCCCAGAGCTCAGGTTTGGCCCTGACACGCCTCAGCCCCATGAGCTGGACAAGTTGCCTCGCTGCTCTTAGAATGCAGTCTATGCAAAAACATTTTGTACATTCCAAAGTGCTGTATGAATGTGGAGCATTGCTGTCATCAGTGCAAACATGCTGGCCTGAAGGCCCACCCTTCCGTTCACCCTGTGCTCACATGGAATGACAGAAGACAGGCTTCTGTGGTGAGTGGGACCCAGGCCCAAGTATCTGGTACTTGGAGCCCCTGATTCAATTAGAATTCAGTCTAAGTTTCTTCCTCTATCATTTCTGCTTAATATCCTGGCTCTACCATAGGACTGGGCACCTCTCTGAGCTCCCCATTACCTGGGATCTGCTAAGTGTGAACAACAGTTCCCAAGCTAACCAGCACCCTTCAGGGTCAACCATTTCCTCTTCTCTCTGGACTCTTTTTCCTTCCAATGATTCTCACTTCAACATTCTACACATTGCTTCCAGACTGACTTATCCTCCTTCCCATAAGTCTTATGTTCCATACATCGTATCCGTACGAAACCTAATCTCCTAGAGCTGGTGTTTCAAGTCATCCCAGCACTACCTCCTACTAACTCCTTGACACAGCAAGCCTGAGACTGTTAATCTTAGTAAGACCTGCTTGCAAGGTTGGCTCTTGACTGGTGTCAGGGAACTGGGGTTTGGGGAGGGTTCTGACCATACCCTAACTGATAAGAGTTACTCCATGTGTTTACACTGTGCAAACAGTGTGGTTCATGTTGAACACCTGCTTTCCTTTCTGGAGTCTGGAATTTCTGTATTGCTAGGGAGTGGGTGCTTATATGACAAGCCCTCAGTAACAATCTTGAGCACTGAGTTGCTAATGTAATTCTCGTACTGGTTAGTCAACATTTTGCATGTCTTGTCATAATTTGCTGCTAGAGGAATTAAGCACATTCTGGTAACTTTCAACAGGACTCTTGGAAGCGTGTGCCTGGGTTCCTCTGTATCTTCTACCTTTGATGAATTTTTTTTGCTTTAATAGGTCACAGCTGTGAGTGTGTCTGTTTGCTGAGTCTTCCAGAGAATCGTCAATCCTGAAGGTCATCTTGGAAGACCCCCAGCACACCTTTCCATGTTTTCTTCTTCTATTCCTTTACACAGACTCTGCCATCTTATGGATCTGGTTCATTCCAAGCACTCCTTGTGTGTGGTTGGGCTTGTACCCTCACATAAACTCCCTCCCTGAAGTGTCCCAGCTCTCTCATGCTCAAAATCTCTCTTCTCTCAAAGCCTATATCAAGTCCTACCTTCTCCACTGCTATGGTTTGAATGTTTGTCCCCACCAAAACTCATGTTTAAACTCAATCCCAGTGTGGCAGTAGTGAGAGGTGGAACCTCTAATAGGGTTGCGCCCTCATGAATGACTTCAGCCACTCATGGATTAATGGGTTATCACAAGAGTGGGATAGGTGGTTTTATAAGAAGAGGAAACGGCCCGGTGTGGTGGCTCATGCCTGTAATCCCAGCACTTTGGAGGGCCAAAGTGGGAGGATTGCTTGAACCCAGCAGTTTGACACTGGCCTGAGCAAATGAAACCTTGTCTCTCCAATAAATCCAGAAAATTAGCCGGGAATGGTGGCATGTGCCGGTAGTCCCATATTTGGGAGGCTGACATGAAAGGGCAGCTTGAGTCCAGGAGATCAAGGCTGCAGTGAGCATGATTATGCCATTTCATTCCAGCCTGGCCAACAAAGTGAGAGCCTATACTTAAAAAAAAAAATAGAGGAAGACATACCTGAGCTAGCATGTTTAGCCCCCTAGCCATGTGATACCCTGTGCCTTCTTATAGAAAGTCCCCATCAGCTAGAAGGCCTTCACTAGGTGTGCCCCCTCTGCCCTGGACTTCTTAGCCTCCATAACTATAAGAAATACATTCCTTTTTTTAAAAAATGAAATTACCCAGTTTCAGATATTCTGTTATAAGCCACAGAGAATGGACAAAGAAATCCACCAAGTGCTTCAGAATGGGCCAGCCTTTGGGAATATTTCCTCCTCTGAACATCTTTTCATAACCTGTCCCATTCATTTTGCATTTTGTATATATTCTTAATTGTTGCACCAGCTTTGTTTTGCATCTTTTTGCCATCACATCTGCATTACAGACAGCAGGAGGGAGGAAAAGATGAAAAAGTGGCAAAGAGACAGAACTGCTATTTTTCAGGGAGCTCCTTAAAGCTGCTATAAATCACTTCCACGTAAACTTCATTAGTAGAACTTAGGTTCATAGCCACCCCACCTCCAATGGGGTAAAGTGTAGTTGTTTATTCTGATTGACTATGTGCCTAGTTAAAACTCAGGGTCCTCATTCTAGGAAAAGGGGGAAAATGGAGCTGGGAAAGGAGGCAGCTAGCATTCCTTGACACTCACACTTTTATCTGTACCCCAATATCCTTTCCTTTAAGCATGCCCAGATCATAAAGCTGACCAGATAAGCAAAATTGGAGTCAACAGATATGTTCTAGTTCTCCTCTTACTTGACTTTTCTAGGTCACTTTCGAGCACTTTCTTATTTTGGAAATCTAGTACTGCCATGGCTTCCTGACACCACTGGCCACTAACTCTGCTCCTGGGCCCCTTCAACTACTCTGATCGCTTCTTCTCTGACTTGTTTGATCATCCTCTCCTTCCTGACCATTAAATGTGGGTGCTCCTTAAAGCTTGGGTCCAAGTCCTCTTCACTTCATATACTTTTTTTTTTTTGAGTTGGTATCTCACTCTGTTGCACAGTCTGAAGTGCAGTGGCACAATCATGGCTCACTGCAGTCTTGACATCCTGGGTGCAAACAGTCCTCTCTCCTCAGCCTCCCAAGTAGCTGAGACTACAAGTGCATACCACCATGCCCAGCTAATTAAAAAAAAATTTCTTTAGTAGACACAAGTTTTTGCTATGTTGCGCAGGCTGATCTTGAATTCCTGGGCTCAAGCAATCCTTCTGCTTTAGCCTCCCAAAGTGCTAGGATTACAGACATGAGCCACCATGTCTGGCTGCTTTCATCCACTTTACTATCTCTCTAGGTTGGCAGTTCAGAAATGGAGGTCTAAGGACCTTGGGAGGTTAGGGGGTGCTCAAAACCCTATCCATAGGACCAGAAGCGCTTCCCTTTTCTAACTCCACATCTGTGTGAGGCCAGGTCTTCTTCATGTACTTCAACCAGGGCAACTTATCACAGTAGGTTGAATGCAGAAGTAGACTTGGGAATCCAGCTCTCTTCCATGA
Source organism: Cephalopachus bancanus (assembly GCA_027257055.1). Classification (NCBI taxonomy): domain Eukaryota; kingdom Metazoa; phylum Chordata; class Mammalia; order Primates; family Tarsiidae; genus Cephalopachus; species Cephalopachus bancanus. The sequence continues at coordinate 8,503,065 of JAPVLO010000015.1, read as the reverse complement.
AGACAAATATGAAACTGGTTTGTAGAAATGTAAAACAATGCTACCCGCCTCACAAAAACTTTTTTAAACATTTGGGAAACTACAGTTGTTCTTCATTAAGATATGGTATTTATGTTAAGATAGCACGGGTTTATTATAAATTAATACTCATTTTTTCAGTTTAAATTTGTAATGCCACAAACACGGAAAGCTATAATCCATACAAACAGAAGCTCTTTGGGGTCCTTGATAGTTTTTAAGTGTGTAGAGGGGCCCTGAACCTCAAAGTTTGAGAACAGCTTCCCTGAATTACCTCTCCAATCTTGTCAGTGCAATGACATATGACTCAGGTCTTTGTCTGAGTCTAGACTTGTAGATAGATCCGCCTACCAGTGTCTGTTTAAATGACTCAAAAGCATGATGAGCTCGACATGTGCAAATTCATGGTCTGCTTTCTGAAATCGGTTCCTCTCCTGGGCTCCCCATCTCACAAATGGTTCCATGCCCTCCCAGTTATGTAAGTGGACATCTAGAGGTCATCTTGATCCCTAGCTCTTTCATACCCGCTGTTTTCACATCACCATCAAGTATTTTCTCTCTTTTACCTCCCAAATATGTATTGAAGCTGTCCATTCCTCTATCTCTGCTTCCCTCAGTCCTAAATGATTTGTATTATTTCAGTGGCCTTCTAAGTGGTCTCAGCTTCTAGTCTCATCCACCTCCAATCTGATGTACACATGTTGCCCAAGTTAATAGTGAGAATCTTTAGAGCAACCTGCACAGCCATGGCAAGTCAGTTTCTACCATTTACTCCACCCTCACCTGTATCACCTTCCCTTTCACTCTCAATACCCCACCACACTGCTGCCTTCTGATTTCTCCAATAAACTGTGCTCTCTCTCATCACAGGGCTTTGGACATGCTGTTTCTCCTGTCTAATACCACTGCCCACCCCATCCTCACCCCACCACATATACCTCAGTAACCTCCCCCAGAAATCTTTCTTTCTCATCTCTGACCAGATCAAATGCTCCTATACATATACTCTTACCCTATCACCTTCCCTTAACAATTAAGGCAGTTTTAATTCTACATGCATTTGTGTGGCTACCTAATATATTAGTCTGCTCAGACTGCCATAACAAAATACCCAGATTAGGTGGCTTAAACAACAGAAATTTATTTTCTCATTCTTCTAAGGCTGCAAGTTCAAGATCAAGGTATCTTCAGGGTTGATATGAGATCTCTTCCTGGCTTACAGATGGCCACCTTCTTGATAGTTCTTGAAGCAGGCTAATAAGTGCAGAAAAATGTGACCTCTGCTTTGTACTACAAAAAGCAGGACTCCAGTCTCTAAAACTTTGGAAAATACCTCCAGGGTGTTTATGGCTGAAGTCAGCAGAGCAAAGCAGGCCCTTCACCTTCTTGATCACCTGATGCTTGTAAACGGAACACAAACTCATCACACAGCCCAGGTGCACAAATGAAGAGAGATCCATGGCCTCACAACCCTCACCCCCTCCCAACTACCTCCCTGAAAGCAGAGGAGTCACCAAAACTCCCTTGGTACAGTTCTTATTCTGAGATGTGTACTATTCTTCCTTGAGGCAGCTCTCCTCTTGAGATTGCCCACCCTCATTCTCATTCCCTTAAGTGTGTAATTTGCCTTAATAAACTCTTTACTTTGTTCACCAACCTGGTGACTTGTCCTGGAATTCTTTCTGTGGCAAATTCAAGAATCTCTCTCCTCTCTCTCTCTCTCTCTCTCTCTTCCTTTGTGCGCATATGGAGAGGGAAAATCAGAGAGGGAGAGGAGAGGAGAGGAGGAGAGAAGGAAAGGAGCAGAGGGGAAGAGGAAGGGAACAGAAGGAGACGAAAAGAAGGAAGAGGAAAAGGAGAGGGAGAGATCAATCTCTGGTATGTCCTCTTCTTATAAGAGTACCAGACCTGTGGAATTAGGGCCCTACCCTTATGACCTCATTTAACCTTAATTACATCCCTAAAGGGCCTATTGCCAATGATACAGGTCTCACCAAGTTACCCAGGCTTGTCTCGAACGCCTGGGCTCAGGCAATCCTCTCGCCTTGGCCTCCCAAAATGCTGGAATTACAGGTTTGAGCCTCCACGCCTTGCCACATGCTATTTTATATAGATGGATTAGTGAATAAAAATGCAGATTCACTGAATTATTAATTTCATAAAAACTTATTGTCCACCTATAATTTTCAAGGCACTTCTCCAGGCATTTTGAATAAGATGCAGATGAAAAAATTCCCTGCACTCTTGTAGTATATATTCATATGGGTGTATGTGTGTGTACTTACACCATCTGGCTCAATGTTGCTTAAGAGGAAAGTTTGGGGAACACAATACCTAGCCCTTGTTACTAAATCTCTGTGAGAAAATGGGCTGAGCGAGACCCACAGAACAAAGTTTTGGTGAGAATGATGAGGTGTTTTGATTCCTGACCCAAAGGAGTTCTTTTCAAGAAAAAAAATAAAAGTAGGTGTTGAGTGGCCTCTGCTATCACTAGAATTTCTAAATAAGAAGGAAATTCACCCAGGGATGTTTTGGGTCTCTACTATGATCACCTCTCTCCACGCCTTGCCTTTGTTGCTTTCTCTTCCATTTTTTCTTTTTTCCCTTTATAAATCATTCAGTAACTACACTAACCAGCAAAAACCACATTCAGGACAGCCGTTAACTGATATACCTTAAGGCTTTTGAAAACAAAACAGTTGGACATTTTATTTGTGCCAACAGAGAGGAAGTAGAGATTTGCTAGGACCCATTTAATCAGAATGATTTCCTGACTGGGGAGGTAAATTATCTATTCAGTCTTTTCCCTATTGATCTGCCCAAAGGCCATTCAAGTATAGATTAGATCTCAGAAAAAAACAGAGGCAGAGATAAAAATTTATCAAGCTAACATTTAATTAGCAATGCAACAGTAACTTCTATAAACCACTATCCCTGAGAGGTCATCGTCATCTCTGTCTTTTTTTAATTTTATTTTATTTATCAGTATTTTTTATTATGGTTTTGTGGGGTACAGTTAAGAGTTAGGTGTACAATTACGTTTCATTCAGGCACCCTGTTGATAAGAGGTGTTTTCCCATCCCCCGACAGATATTTGCTACTGTTAATCCCATCCCCCTCCCCCCCATAGTTTCCCAGTACCATCAGTCATTTTCTTATAGTATTACATTGGATGTTCAAGGTCCATTATATGAGTGAGATGTGATACTCGGATCTTTGTTTCTGTGAGAGGTCACTCAGTATTATAGACTCTAGTTCCATCCAGGTTGCTGTGAAATTCATGATTTTGTTCTTTTTTATGGCTGCATAGTATTTCATTGTGTATATGTACCACATTTTTTAATCCAGTCCTCTTTTGATGGGCAGCATTGTTGTTTCCAGGTTCTTGCTATTGTGAACAATGCTGCGATAAACATACGTGTGCAGGTATCTTTTTTATAGAGTGATTTGTGTTCTTCAGGGTATATTCCCAGTAGGGGGATTGCAGGGTCATATGGAAGGTCAATTTTTAGAGCTTTTAGGAATCGCCACACTGCTTTCCACAGAGGTTGCACTAGTTTACACTCCCACCAACAGTGTAGAAGTGTTCCCTTTTCACCACACCCTCTCCAGCAGCTGTTATTTTTTGAATTGTTGATAATTGCCATTCTGACTGGAGTTAGGTGGTATCTCAGTGTGGTTTTGATTTGCATCTCCCTGATGATTAGTTCTGTCTTTGAGTTGATACGACTCATGTAACTCCTTTAATGTTTGGATAAATACAGACTACTGCTGTTGATGTTGTTGAAGGTCAATGTTTGAACTGCATGGTTTGATCTGTGGAGAAGGAAATGGTCAAGACTTCCTCTCTCTCAGGCTGATTTGGCGCCTGTATCACTCAGGGTACTTTCAGGAGCAGGTAGTTGAAAATCAAGATTAAAGAGTGAATAAATGTATTGGCTCAAGAACCTGAGAGTCCAGAGATGAGATTAAGCAGTTCTCTCAACGACTGGCTCAATCCAGAGGTTCCGGCTCCGTGTCTCTGCAACTCTTCCAGCTTGTTTTCAGGACTGGAGCAAGATGGCTGCAGCCATTCGAGACCTCAGCCACATAAAATTCTAGAGGGAGAGGGGGGATCACTTCCAAAAGTTCTCTCAAAAGAGTATAGTGGAAAAAAGTAAAACCATTTCCTTACCCATCACAAGGGTCATGGTTGACACCCTTTAACAAAAGACATTAACAAGAGACAACATAACAAATTTCTTTAATGAAGTTTTACTTGACACAGAAACCTTCAGAAATAAAGGTCTGAAGTCTCAGGGAAAGCTGTGCATTTTTCTGCTAAGTCTGATGCAGGCAGTGGATAGTTGTGTAGAAACATGATTGGACAACAAGGGGTGTGATCTAATGGTAATAAACTGGTAGTGGTGGGGAACTCAGCAAGGCTGTTTGTTCAGATTCCTTTCTGCATCTCTGTAAGACATTCCCCGCTCCCACTATAGGGTAGGAAAGTGGGGTAGGGGAGAGGGAGGAGGTCAGTGAGTGAACTTCCAGGTTTTATGGCTTGCTTTTGCTAGTTTCCATTACTGTGTTGGGTGAGAAAGGGGAGAAAGAGGAAAAAAAGGGTGGAAAAAAGAAAGATTGCTTCTGAGGTGAGTTCTCTCAATCCCCTTCATTTCAAAGTACTCAGCATGCCAAGATGTTGTACTTTGGGGTACTTTGTTCTGAGCATTAGCAAGAGCATAAACAGACAATCCACAGAATGAAGAGAAATATTTGCAGATTATGTGTCTGATAAAAGTCTGGTATCCAGAATATATAAAGAACCCTTATAACTCAACAATCAAAAGACAGATAGCCCAATTAAAAAAAATTGAATAGACATTTCTTCAAAGAAGATATACAAATGGCCAATAAGCACATAAAGAGATGTTCAACATCATTAGTTATTAGGGAAATGCAATTAAAATCATAATGAGATACTGCTTCATAATCACTAGGATAGCTATACTCAAAAAAAGAAGCAATGACATGTTGACAAGGATGTGGAGAAATTAGAACCCTTGTACATTACTAGGAGGAATGTAAAATGGTACAGTCCCTTCAGGAAACTGAAGTTTTTCAAAGAGTTAAATAGAGATTTACCATAGGACCTAGTAATTTCACTCCAAGGTACCTGCCCAAGAGAACTGAAAACATAAGTTCACATAAAAACCTGTGCACAAATGCTCATAGCCGCATTATTCATAATAGCCAAAAGTGAAAACAACCAAATATTCATTAACTGATTAATGGATAAACAAAATGTGGCATATACACATAATGGAATATTATTTTGTCATAAAAAAGGAATAAAATAGTAATATATCCACAACATAGATAAACCTTGGACACATTATGCTAAGCGAAAGAAGCCAGACAGAAAAAAAGAACGCATATTGTATGATTTCATTTACATGAAACATTTAGAATAAGCAAATTCATTGAGAAATTAGATTAATAGCTGCCATTAATTATGCCAGACACATAATCTGCAAATATTTCTCTTCATTCTGTGGACTGTCTGTTTATGCTCTTGCTAATGCTCAGACAACAGGGAGGAAAGAATGAGATTTTTTTGAGAGTGGTTAAAATCTTTTGTAGTTAGACAATGGTGAGAGTTGTATAACTTTGTGAATATGCTGAGACCACTGAATTGTACACTTCGTAAGGGTGAATATTACTGTATGTGGATTATATTTCTCTCTCTCTCTCTCTCTCTCTCTCTCTCTCCATCTATCTGAGTCGGGGTCTCACTCTGTCACCCAGGCTGGAATGTCTCACCGCAGCCTTGATCTCATGGGCCTTCATGAGGTGATCCCTTCACCTTAGCCTCCTTAGTAGCTGAGACTACAAATGCAAACCACCATGTCTGGCTTATTTTTAAAATTTTTTTGTTGAGACGAGGTCTTGCTATGTAGCCCAGGTTGATCTCTAACTCCTGGCCTCAAGAAATCCTCTTGCCTCGGCCTCCCGAAGTGCAGGGATTACAGGTGTGAGCCACTGTGCTGACTAATATTTCAATTTAAACAAACAAACAAACAAACAAAAAGGAGCACGAACATGTCTCTTTTAGAGGTTCTCAGAAAAACTTTCCTCACTTGTCAGTGATCTGAACTGAGACACATAAACAAAGCCTAGTGGCCTGGGGGTTAACTTGTGTCCAGCAAGCTAGGCTTATGGGTCCTGCGTGACTTAGATTCCTTGGGACCCACCCGTGAAGTTGTGAATCCTGTTACTTATGACTGTTACACAAAAAGGAAGAGGTGCTGAGGAGGGTGGGCAAGCAATCACAATTTCTACCCTCAGGCTCCACTTCTCCTGACATCCTAGATCTTGAACGTATCTTTACATCTGCTCTTATTTTATTATAGTGTATTTCAATTATCTGCCTTTTTTTTTTTGCTACTAAATCAAAAACTCCTCGAAAGAAAGGGCTTCTAAATACCCCTGTAAACCAAAAACAAAATTTGTTTTAAGCTCTCCAAAGGACTAAATGGACCCTCTGGGCTAAGGGAAACCCGAGAACCCCAAATTGAGGGCATGGTAGAAAAGGAGATTACAACCTTGCCCTTGTGTTTTTTAGGTGCAACTGACAAGAATTATTAAAATAGAGATAATAAAACTGACAAACAGACTTTGTGGAAGTAAGATACCAAGTCCCAACCTGGCTCTGTCATAGCATCACATGACAGATAGCAGGCACTAAAGAAAAGAAAAATGTTTTACCCCAGAATATGTTTTTTGACATATTCTGAAGTGATCCTACAAAAGCTGGCTTGGGGAAATTTGCATTTGTAGAGAATGCCTTTTCAGACATACACCGTCTATTCTCTCTGAAGCCTGCTCCTTAGAGACTTCATTCATAACAAGAACCTTGGCTTCCACAACTCCCCTCATCTTAAGTCAAGAATTTCTTTTACTAATTTTAAATTCTTTAGGCGAATTTAACTCTTTCTACGAATTGCCAATCAGAAAAATCTTGAATCCACCTATGACCTGTAAGCCTCTGCTTGGCAATGCCCCACATTTCCGGGTCCAACCAATATAAACTTCATGTACTGATTTATGTTTTTTGCCTGTAACTTCTGTCTTCCTAAAAGTGTAAGAAACCAAGCTGTGATTCAACCACTTTGGGCACATGTTCTCAGGATTTTGGGGGACTGTGGTCACTCAGACCTAGGTCACTCGTATTTGGCTAGGTCACTCATATTCAGCTCAAAATAAACCTGTTTTACAAAGTTTGGCTTTTTTGTCAGCAGCCCCAAAAGCTAGAATAGTATTTAGTCAGGCAGGATGATCAATAACTACTGGTTGAATAAATGACTGATGTAAAACTTGCAAATATGTCTTATTCTGGTTGATCATCAAAATTCCCAGTATTAGCAAGTCATTGTTTGTATGAAGTCATGCCTTCTGAAACAACCTCCTTAATGCAATACCCCCAATAAGGATATGAAATCACTCATAGCTTTCTGTGAGTTTCTTTTATCAGTTCCTCTCCAACCCAAGAGACTTGGGCCTGGGCTTCCCAGAAGTGGGGAAAAAAGAGGGGAGAAAAAGGAAAAGAAAAGAATTTAAAAAAAAAAAAGCTAAAGAGGAACTTGTCAACTTATCAACAGTTTGGGGCCAGATCATATGACAAGTTCATGGTATAAAATAAGAATTTCCAACGATTTAAGAATATCAATGCTTTGTCCAACTTGTTACATGAATGCAAACGCACACACACATACACACACACACACACTATATATACTCCACTCCACACAAACACAAACCACACATAGACACACACACAGTCAGAGTCACATCCTCAGATGACACTCTCCAGTTTCTGAAAGGGGCAAGAGGTATTTAGTCTTTAGAAGGGAAGATAAAGAAATTGGGTCTTACTAATTTAAAACAGTTCTTTGAGATGGTAAAGAAGTGTAGACAAAGGCTAGAGATAATATATCTTTTGTTTCAATCGCTGAGGTCTCTGGTAAGGAGCTTTTGATAAGATCTATCAAACTCCCCTCAACTCTAATGCTTAATGTGGTAGAATTTCACCACAGAAGAATTTGTTTTGGAAATCACTTAAAGAGAAGCCATGGAATACAGTCTACAGCTTCAATTCTTGAGCTAAAAAATTTTGACAGGGTTATAATTGACCTGGAAGGGAAAGTATACCATGAACTCTGATGTTTGTGGATACAGAAGTTCACTAAGCAGAGAATTAACAAATCAATGAAGGGAACAAATTTCAAGGACACGTTTGTGGGCAGAAAGTGACACACGAACTTTACTAAGAGCAAATGTCAAATAATGCAACTAGAGAAAAATAAAACAACCCAAGTCTATACATTGACAAATTTTGAGCTATCAAATATAACCTAAGAAAAAGATTAAACATTATCATGGAGATATACACATATACATAAAAATATATTCTATAAAAATGCAGAACAAATTGAATTCTTGCAGCAATATGGTTTATGATATTGAACATCTAGAAACCTAAATGCTTCCAAGTGAAATTTCTTTAAATTGTTATACTTCTATGCTATGAAATAATATGTAAGTATTAAAGTGATTTTGTAGCAGTGAAAAAATATTTAAAGTATATAGTTAAACTAAATGAGGCTACAATACAACATATGTATTTAATCCCAGTTTTGGAAAAAATAAGTATGTATACATAGGGAAAAAAAAGACTGGAAAGATATATATAAAAAGTTAGCAAGCCGGGCTCGGTGGCTCAGCCTGTAATCCCGCGCCTTTGGGAGGCTGAGGGTGAGTGGGTTGCCTCAGCCCGCGGGTTCGAGACCCGCCTGGGCAGCGAGACCTCATCTCTACAATAAATAAAAAAAAAAAAAATCAGCCGGGCGTGATAGAGCATGCCTGCAATTCCAGCTACTCGGAAGGCTGAGGCGGAAGGATCGCCGGAGCCCAGCAGGTCGAGGCTGCAGTGGCCGGGAGCGGCCACTGCACTCCAGTCTGGGGGACAGAGTGAGATTCCAACTCAAAAAAAAAAAAAAAAGTTAGCAATGGTCAACTCTGGAACTATGAGTGATTTTTTTCTTGCCAAATTTTCAATTAAAAATTTTGCATTTAACATGTACTTTTTATTAGAAAAAGAATGAAGATCTTTATATTTGGGGGAAAAAACAAAAATAGAAGGCACATATACAGCACTTAATAGTACCAGACACGATTCTAAGTGCTTTGTATATAGTGACTCTTTTAATCCTCACAACTCTATGTGGTAAGAACTTTTTAGTATTCCTATTTTACAGACAAGGAAACTGAAGCAGGCAGATGTGTAAGCAAATGGTGAAGATAGGATTCAAATCCAGACAGCTTGGCACCACAGCCTGAGCTCTTAGCTTTGATATCTCCTGAAAAAAAGATGAGAAAGCGTGTAGTTTCCACCCAAAAATCAAATAAATAGGATAACACAGAGAGCATCTGTTTTGTTTCTGCTTCTAAGCCAGATGCAGCTGGCCTAGTATAGTGTGCTCCTATATTCACAACTTTTGATGGGGGAAAAAAATGAACCTGGAGAAGTTACGTGAAGGAATCATGAAAAAAATTCAGTTATCAAAAGGGCTTCCCATTTAAACACAGACTAACATGACTCAGACTCTTCAATTTGGAAAAACAAAGGCCATTGAGTGAACGTTATCAAATTCATTAAGACTCTTGAGTGAAAGCTACAAAATCAACTTATTCTGACTTGATCCTGTAACACCATAGGGATGACCCGTAGAATGGATGATGAGAAACATATGTGGAATCAGTGTCCAGAAATCATCACACCTCTTTTCCTGTTTCCCACCCTGGCAGTTTCACAAACATGTGACCTGCTGGGCACACTTGACTCCATGCTTAGGAGGGTCCCATGCATGGCTCAATCTTCCATGGCCTTACTAATTTTATCTTTTAATGTGTTTTGTGAGTGAACACAGCTGGGCCCATAGAATGGATGTGGAGCAGAGGAGACATATTACAGATTCTAGCTTACACTGGCACCCATGTTATATCTGTGATGCCCCATGAGCACAGAATTTTGATAAAGCCGCCACAGATAAGAGTTGAGTAAGTCTCCAAGCATATTGTATCTAGGACTGAGTAAGCAGGTCCTAACAACCTATACATTTACCTACATTTTCCTAGGACCAGAACTCACTTCTAATGCAGGAAGAGGCAATGGCATTGACGGGGTTCAGAGCATGCTACCCTGAAATATGCCACTTTAAAATATTGATTACATTGAGCTAAAGACACTTGCAAAGTAGTGACTGCAAGAAAGGCATGCTGACCTTCCTTCTTCTTCCTGAAAGCAGGGGCTAAAACTCCCATGAGCAGGGTGCCCCCTGTACCAGGAGGAAGATACTCCTATCACCAGAAGTAGAAAGTTAAGGCTGAGAGAAATCTGTTCCAATAGACCTTGTTAAACTCATCCTTGTCCTCTTAGTCACTTTGCAACAATTAACTACTGTAGCCCAAATGCCTTAGTCTTGTCACATTTTACACTTTACTACTCTGTCCAACTTAATTTATAAGCTTTTGGCTCTAACCTCTTCTTTGAGTCTTCATTTTTTTTGGTGGGAGGACTCCTATGAAAACCTCACTAAATGAAAATGTATATGCTTTTCTCCTGTTAATCTGTCTTATGTCAGTTTAATTCTTCGGTTTAGATGAAAACCCTAAGAGGAAAGAGAAGAAATCTTACCTCCACCCACCCCACAAGCATGAATAACCGATGAATTCTATTGTATCCTTTCTTACTTGTATTATTTCCCTTGCACCAAAAATGATGTCAGAAAAGAAAAGGGAAAGATAGGACAAAACAGAGTTTTTTTTTTCTTTGAGTATTTCCTTACTAATCAGTAAGCTTAAGGTAGAATGTGCACATATTAAGAGTGACATAACATTCGAGTTAGTTTTATGCAGTTTGCACTTTTTTTGATAAGAACAAAACATATATCTGCATATGAGCTATGAAATATTAATTGTATAATTTCAATGATTCTACATACAAGTTAATGTTCTCATATTTTCATTTAAAATCAGCATTACATTATGGTATATGAATTATATATCAATTTCTTAAAGAAAAACAGGTAGTACAGATGACAAAGCAGCAAGGGCAGGGGTAAGGGCTTTTCTGTTACTATTTCTCAAAAAGATTACTGTTTTATTCTTTAAAATCTAATTGTAAGAATAATTATAAGAATAATGATCCTTTTCACTGTAGAAAAAAATTTTAAAAAACAGAGAAGTATTAAATGAAAACATTTTTTTTTTCTTTTTTAGTCAGGGTCTTACTCTGTTGCCCAGGCTGGAGTGCATGACATGATCACAGTTCACCACAACCTTGACCTCCTGGGTTCAAATGATCCTTCTCTCTCAGCCTCCCATGTAGCTGGGGCTACAGGTGTGCACCACCACACTCAGCTAATTTTTGAATCTTTTGTAGAGACTAGCTCTTGTTATGTTGCCTAAGCTGGTCTTAAATTCCAAGGCTCCAGTGATCCTCCCACCTTGGCTTCCCAAAGTGCTGAGATTACAGGTGTGAGCTTCCACACCCAGCCATAAATGAAAACTTCTTAAAAGCAATATCATACTTGGACTTTAGGATTTGTTTTATAGCTAAGAAAAAAAAAGAAAAAGAAAAAGAAAAGAAAGAGCCAGGCTCGGTGGCTCAGCCTATAATCCCGTGCCTTTGGGAGGCTGAGGTGAGTGGATTGCCTGAGCCCGCGGGTTCGAGACCCGCCTGGAAAGGCGAGACCTCCTCTCTACAATAAATCAAAAAATCAGCTGGGCGTGGTAGCGCATGCCTATATTTCTGGCTACTTGGAAGGCTGAGGCGGAAGGATCGCCGGAGCCCAGCAGGTCGAGGCTGCAGTGGCCGGGAGCGGCCACTGCACTCCAGTCTGGGCGACAGAGTGAGACTCCAACTCAAAAAAAAAAGAAAAGAAAAGAAAGAAATGGTAACATGCTATAAAATGGAATCAAAAGGTATTTTTTAATTCCCTATAGCTCATAGGGAATCTATTCAAGCACCCACACCCACCCTAACCCACAAAAAAGGAAGACTGGCTTTGCATAAAATAAATAATAAAAACTATGTTATAATTAAGCATTTCCATTTTTATTTACTTAAAATGACATCAAATAGCAAATAAAACACACCAGGGCAAGTTAAAAGAAAGACCATGGAAGAAAGGGAGGAGTTTTCTATTTTAGTTTTTTTAGGATAAAAATACTTTTTTCTTTTTTTTCTGTATAAGAGACTCTTTCTGTCACATAACAAATTATGTGACTGGCCCTCCTTTCATATTTGCTTATTTCTCATTTTTTCTTCTTGTCTTCCTGGGGACCATGTTTTGTTCCTTCTCAAGTCTATTTAGCAGAATGAAGCCCTTCATATTTGTACATTTATCAAGCAAAGACTAAACACTCAAGTAAGTCTTCCTAATTCCCAGAACAGAGAATCTGACTGGCCCAGTTGAGCTATGTGACCAGCCAGAGTTGAAGTCTTGTGATTCAAACATGGCGTCAGGGGCACTCCCTGTTCATAGAATAGGTTGCAGGTCCCAGAGAAAGGGAGTTACTGTGAGCTGGGCAAGCACCTCAGACTTTGTCTGGCTTGGCCCTTCAGAGTAGTCTAGAATTGAGGCAAGGCAGTATCTAGTCTTTTTTTTATATGCCCAGCCATCAAATACAGGAATCCCAGGGTGAGGAGGGGAAAATGACCTTTGGGCTAGGGCTCTCTGGTGCTTTTACTCTCTTGGGTAGGCTTTGTCAACACCAACAATCTCAGCACCTGGTGGAATGAGTCCTTCAGTTCTGAAAAAATGTTAGGGCTCTAGGCAGGGCACCATAGCATACACTACCTTCCCATACCTGGAAATGATGAATTCATTTCTTGGGAGATGGGGTCTCAGGATAGAGTGCAGTGGAAGTTCACAGGTGCAATCATAGTATACTGTAGGCTTGAACTACTAGGCTCAAGTGATCTTCCTTGGCCTCCCGAGTAGCTGGGATACAAGTGCACACTACTGCACTCAACTTCTGCTGAATGTATTAAAATGTAATTCTTTTTATGGGGCTAAGTGGTCCTAGGAATAAGGTTAAAAGAAAAAAAAACCACCTATTATTATTCTCTCTCTCTTTTCTTTTTGAGTCAGAATTTCACTCTGTTGCCCAGGCTGGAGTGCAGTAGCACGATCACGACTCACTACAGCCTCTATCTCCTGGGCTCAGGCCATCCTTCTACCTCAGCTTCCCGAGTAACTGGGACTACAGGCTTGCACTACCATGCCAGGCTAATTTTTTTATTTTTTTATTTTTTTGTGGAGACATGGTCTCACTGGGTTGCTCAGGCTGGTCTCAAACCCCTGGACTCAAACAATCCTCCTGCCTTGGGCTCCCAAAGTGCTGAGATCACACGTGTGAGCCACTGCACTCAGCCTAAGAAACACTGTTCTAATAATTATCTAGAGATGCTCTAAGAACTTGATGTATTGCTTTTATGCATAAAATGTTGGCCTGTGACTCTATAAAGTTAGTCCAAGTGGCAAGTGTTATTAAAATTATAATAAAACTTTTAAAACATGCTCTGTTATGCTAGAAGTTGTTAGTCGATAGTCTGGGCCCCACAAGTATGCTAGTGGACCCTTCTGCATACATTTCTGTGCAAATCTATATGAAAATGTGGAGAAATAGATGGGAAGAGAAGGAAGAAGCTCCCTGGTCATTTACATCTTCTTTCAGGAAATAGCCCTTAACTCCTCAAGGAAACAAGGTAACCTTGTTTAATTTCATTCAGATTATTTATGAGCAAGTGACAAGGGCCCTGAAAATGAATTTACTGAAAATGTATTTACTACACCAAACCTACAGAACTGACAGGGCTGACACTAGCAAAACCCCTTAGTAGCAGGAGGACTGACCAGGTGGCAATGCCTTTAGCAGGTTGTTGTTACCCTAGAAATTCAGCCCAGACTTTTCCAAAGCATGGTTTAGAAGTTGCAATTAAGGGGAAGACAACTCATTTCTAAGATCATAGGTAAAAATATATTTCTTTTATAGGTCTCTCAGTTCACATGGATTACAAGTTCAGTCATTTCTGAGCATTTCCTGCAGTCTCAGAAATTCAGTAGTCAATCACTTCCACGAGTCCAAAACTCAAAGATGAAGGGAGCAGAGGAGGGAAGGGTCAAAGGGCACTGAAGGGCCCTTGTCACTTGCTCATAAATAATCTGAATGAAATTAAAGCTGCTCTAAGTGCTACCAGGATGCATTTCTCTTGCTCCATCTTTGTGTCCGCTGTCCAGGCAAAACATTTTACTTGGAATTCATTGTTCCTTACTCTTTCATACTTCTCCCCTCCCAACCAATTCGTAATCCAAAAACCGTGTATTGAGGCATCCCTAGATACTGATGCTCTTCAACTTACAGTGGGATTACATCCTGATAAACTCATCATAAACTGAAAATGTATTTACGACACCAAACCTACAGAACATCATAGCTTAGTGTACCCTACCTTAAAAATGCTCAGAACACTTACATTAGCCTACAGTTGGGCAAAATTATCTAATTCAAAGCCTATTTTATATCAAAATGTTGACTAGCTCATGTAATTTATTGAATAATGTACTGAAAGTGAAAAACAAAATGGTGTATGGTCCGCAAAGTATGGTTTCTATATGCTTTGCACTATTGTAAAAACCAAAAATTGTAAGTTGGGTTATTATAAGTTGGTGACCACCAGGACAAGGTAACATATAAGAACCTCTGATGAAGACAAGATTTAATTTTAAAAAAATTATCCCTGATTTCAATGAATGAATAATCCTGAGGGGGATATTGATATATATAGCTTTAATAAAACCCAGACAATGTCATAATAACAGAGGGCAAAGAACCATAGAAGTAGACACTTGGCAATTCCATTTGGGAGATTCATTCTGAATTGTTCCTCATCCACAAAAGTCAAATGAACCATGGGGAAAAGTGATGTTCAGTTAATGAGCCTGTTTTCTGGAATCTTTCAACAATACAGGGCATCAAAGCCCTATATGCACAACAGTGGGCCCTTCTGCATACATTTCTGTGCAAAATGTTTATGCCTTAATCTAATCTATATCACATTATGTTGTATAACAAATAATTAGCTGCAAATGTATCCATAGTACAAGCTTCTTGCTGTAGTACCCTGAAGAGAAACCACATCATAATTATTAGATATCTCTTTGGTGATCATTCAGATAACATTTGAACTTGCCCTCCACAAACCAGAGAGAACATTCCCATGTCATTGTACAAAGTTTTGCCTCTTATCGCAAGAATGCATTGCATGCTCCCTGAAATATTTTAATGGTCTCAACTCTTCCACATTGTTTAGTCCTTATATGACAAAGCAAACTAATTTGAATATTGTTTCAATAATAAATATCTCCAAAGAAATCTTGTCGTGTGACTATTACAAGGTAAAATTCAATAAACTATATATTGAAATTTATTTGAAATTAACTTACCACAAACAATTTATCTGACAGTTCAGGCCTGTTCTATTTAAGCAGGCAGGTTCTCAAGACCCAACAAGTCATCTGTGACTCAGGCAACTTCTGAGCAGAAACAAAACGCTCTGTCCAACTTGTGTTACTAAAGCATTTACTGGGTGTAGCCCTTTGTGATCCAGCTGAATTCTTTTTGCAAAACAAGCAACAAAGAATTTAATCAGCAAAGCAAAACAAGTTTGTAGCATTCCAAAAAGATTCTCTAATCCAAATATAAGATATGCAAGTTACAACCAATACAGCAAATCACAAATGAACATAGGAAAGATTGTGATTGACCAATAAAAAAGTCTAATGTTGGCAAAGTAGAACTGAATCTGGTACAGTTACACAAATTATTTATACTTGATAAAATCAGAGCATTAAAAATATTTTTAGTGACAGTTGCATTAATGGATATCAACCCAATGACCAATCTGCTTAGATAAACTTTGTGCACTATAAATTGTAGCCTGTGGCCTATGTTCTGACACCTTAAAGACACTCAAAGCATTTTTATAATTATTATTCTAACCTCTATTCATTTTTCACTATTAGATATAATTATATAGGCAAGCACAGACGGGATTTCTGAAAACTCAGAGTTAGTGAGAATTGTGAACCATGAATCATGAGACAATGACTATACATTTTAGTTTCTTATATTTTTTTGTATTTAATTTATGTAGTACTCAATTTCTTGGCTCTTGATATTTTCAAAGTGAACATTTCTTGAATGGAAATTATTAAATTGAGACTAAGAGAGACTAAGAAAACAACCATGCAAATAATTTTACTTCTCTTATTTATTCAAATACTATATGGATTCTTTTTTTTTTTTCCTGTTTATTCCTTTTGCTTGGACTCTGAAGTATTTGAGTTTGTAACTGGCACTGATCTGAAGAAATTTCATGTTCCCCCTAACTTTCATCTTTAAAAAATTTTAATGTATAGAAAAGTTGGGCCGGGCTCGATGGCTCAGCCTGTAATCCCAGCGCTTTGGGAGGCTGAGATGAGTGGATTGCCTGAGCCTGCAGGTTCGAGACCCACCTCGGCAACTTGGTGAGATCACATCTCTACAATAAGTAAAAAATTAGCCAGGCGTGGTAGCACGCACCTGTAGTTCCAGCTACTTGGAAGGCTGAGGTGGAAGGATCGCCAGAGCCCAGCAGGTCGAGGCTGCGGTGGCCAGGAGCAGCCACTGCACTCCAGTCTGAGTGACAGAATGAGACTTCAACTCAAAAAATAAATAAAAATTTAAAAAAAGAAAAATTGAAAAAATAGCATAATGAACACATATTATTTGTCTAAATTCATCACTTTTAATGATTTGTCACATTTGCTTCAGCTATCAATAGATCAATCTAAGCACACACAAAAACACACACACACATACACACACTCTATTTCTTACTTGTTTTGTTGATTAAATTGTTTATTTCATGTTTTACAAGAAAAGAATACAGCTAGCTGTTATTTTTAAAACACACACACACACACACACACACACACACACACACACACACACACATATATTTAAGAGATAGATTCTTGCGATGTTGTCCAGTCTGGAGTACAGTGACTATTAGCTCACTGCAGCCTCGAAATTCTGGGCTCAAGTGACCCTTCTGTCCCAGCCTCCTGAGTAGCTGGGACTACAGGTGCGCTACCATGCTCAGCTTCAGCTGGCTCCATATACATACACATACACGTGGAGAGAAGGACAGGGAGAGAATTGCCTAATAATAAAAATACATTTTATATAACCAATCACAATATTATTATCACACTTCAGAAAATAGCATGAATTGTTTATCATCTAAAACACAATCTATGTTTAAATTTCCTCAGTTATTCTAAAAAATGTCTTATAGCTGGGTTTTATTTTTTCAAAACTAAGTTCCAACCAAGATTTGTACATTGTATTTGATTATTATTTCATTTTACTTCTTAATCTACAACAATTCTTCTGCCTTAAGGAATATTTCTGTGATAGTGACCATTTTTTCAAGAGTCTTGAACAATGTCCCACATTCTGAATTTCTCTACTTGTTTCTTCATTATTAGGTTTAGGTTAAACAAGTTTGGTGAATATGCTTATCCTAATGTCAAAGCAATGTTTAAAGGGAAATATTGGATTTTCTTTGCTTGATATTGTAGCTTCCCCAAAATTCTAGTGTATAGAAAATTTGGCTTAAAAATGATTCTATGTAATAAACAGTGTGGTTCTACTAGCAAATGCAATATACGTTTCTTTAGTGTATTCTGTTGTTTTGAGGACAGGAGATGTGTTTTTGTAGACTTTCATTTTGAACCTTTCTAACACTGCTGGGAATTATTGTGGTGCCTGTAGTCCCAGCTACTCAGGAGGCTGTGGGAGGAGGATCCCTTGAGCCCAGTAGTTTGAGGCTGCAGTGAGCTATGATTACACCATTACATTCTGGTCTGAGTGAGAGTGAGACTCCATCTCAGGAAAAACAACAACAACAAAATCCTTTCTAAAACCAAGCAAATGCAAAGAATGCTGAGTCTACATAGTTCCTCACACTTGCTCACATAGTGAACATTTGCAGGCATGTTTATACAGTTTATCTTATGTATCATGTTGAGTCTATAAAGTCATTGAGAGTACATATGGTCAAAATAAATATCAAGTAAAGGACTCTGTAGATAAAGGAATATGTTAATTTTTGACATTCTTATCTCTTTTTTTGAGTTGGAATCTTACTCTGTCGCCCACACTGGCAAGTGCAGTGGCCGCTCTCGGCCACTGCAGCCTCAACCTGCTAGGCTCTGGCGATCCTTCCGCCTCAACCTTCTGAGTAGCCGGAATTACAGGCACGCGCTACCACACCCAGCTAATTTTTTATTTTATTGTAGAGTTGAGGCTCACCAAGTTGCCCAGGTGGGTCTCGAACCCGTGGGCTCAGGCAAACCACTCACTTCAGCCTCCCAAGGTGCGGGATTACAGGCTGAGCCACCGAGCCCGGCTGACATTCTTATCTTAAGCAATTTTCTTTAAGTTATTAAAATTGCCCTACCAGGGTTTTTGAGTTATTAGTCTTCATAATCTTCTCAGTCTTTTTGGGTTGCTATAGAAAAACACCATAAACTAGGTGGCATATAAACAACAGATATTTATATTGGCAGAGTACTGGCAGAGTCAGTATCTGGAGAAGGCCCCATTCTCAGTTTACAGAGAGTGCCTTCTTGCCGTGTCTTCACATGGTGAAGGGGGCAAGAGAACTTTTTCAGGCCACTTTTATAAGGTCACAGTAAATGAAACAAACTGCTTTTTCTGTCTACTTTCATACTTAACATGGCACACTTCCATGATCAGATGTGTATGGGGTTTGTCCCACATACCAAGCAATTCTCCAGCAGGCACCAACTCGGTGTCTTATAATTCAATTCAATTCTGACACTATCTACCTGGAAATAGTATCAGACCTCACAGATTGAGGCTCAGTCCCATAAGACTGCCCCCACTTCAATAGCCAACCTCAAGTCTGGCTCTCCAGTACTTCTGATCAACAGGCTATAAATTAGAGATTCCCGTAACTCCTTATTTATGTTTGGTTAATTTGCTAGAGTGGCTCACAGAACTCAGAAATACAGTTTATTTATGCTTCCCAGCTTCTTATCAAGAATATTTAAAGGATATAGATGAACAGCCAGATGAAGAGATGAAGAGACCAAGGTATAGGGGAGGGGATGCAAAGTTTCCATGCACTCTCTGGGCACCCACCCTCCTAGCACCTTCACCCATTCAGCAATCTGGAAACTCATCAAATACCATTGTTCAAGAATTTTTTGTGTACAGTTTAATTTCCAGCGGTCCCCATACTCACCCCTTTCCCAGAAGTTCATGAGTAGGGCTAGAAGTTCCAACCCTCTAATTCTCTAATCACTTGTGTGTTTTTTTGGTGAGTAGCCCCTTTCTGAGGCTATTTGGGGACCCTACTTTAAATCATCTCATTAGCATAAACTCAGTTGTTAACAAAGGGGTTTATTATGAATAAAAAAAGACACTCGTGTCACTCAGAAAATTGTGAATGTTTAGAGTTCTGAGACAGGAGTCAGAGACAAAGGCCAAATATGTTTCACATTATGCCACAACCATTAATGAGCCCACTCGTAAGTTCTCTGCTCTCTGACCTAATCACCTCCCAAGGACCTCACCTCCTAATACTGTCACCGTGGAGGTTAGGATTTCAATATATAAATTGGGGGAGGTGGTGGTGCTGTGACACAAACATTCAGATTACAGCAATAATTAAACATATAGTAAGCATAATTCTCAATGATTTCCCTCAAATTTTATAGAGTTATCAATGAAGCCACGCTGTAATTGAGGATATTATGTTTTTTGCCAATTAATACATTGGCCTAAACACCAGTAGAATTGAACCTTTATCTTCATCAATGTTGTCATTATCCAGTCACATTTACTGAATTACCACCAGGTTTATTACTCAGCTGTATCATCAGGGTTTAACTGAGACCCTACAATCTCACCATTTGCAGCAAAACACTAGCCATTCACTGATATAAACAGAAATGATTCTAGGATCATGAGACTTAAGGAAATTTCAAGAGGACATTGACTATATGCTATCTGCCGTCAGATAGGCCAAAGCTCCCTTTTAACGACCAACTGAAAATCTACCCTATTTCTAATGGTTCTTTGTACAGGGCTCTTCTGTGGTCTTTTGGGGTAAATCATCCTGTTGTTCAGATATTCAATATTTAACTCAAATTCATTCTATATGGTAGCAAAGACAGTAGCTGTCCTGTTGAAAACTTTTTTCAAGCTTGGGCCCAAGCTCTGCACCGCTGACAGAATAAGCAAAACCTTTCTAAGCCAAAGCTTATGCAGTTTGTTTCCCAAACCTTTAATCATTTTTATGTCTTTCCTTTAAACTCTCTCCAACTTTTTTGTCTTCTTTTAGATGCAAAGCCCAGAATTAAATATAGTATTTGAAAGGATATGATTAGTACCAAATTTAGGGGACAATTACTGCACAGTTCTTACGTTTTGTGGATAGTTTTGAAAAAATCATTAGACTTTCCAAACAACCATGAAGATTTCAGGGAGTAGTCTTGAATATTATATGGTCATATTTAACTTTTTTGACCATGGTCCACTTTAGGGGGTCAAAAATCTCAAAGACCTCCTACCCACTGAATGTTACTTTTAGTGGAAAAACTATTCAAAACTGCAGAAACAGATCTTAGAAAGAAGTGTCAGTATGATTCATATTTGAACCACCATGCATTCACATCTTAAGATCTAGTTATTGCAAAATTACAGGCCCAAAATAGCTGATGCAAATCTACTTTACTGCTTACTCTAGAATTAACCAAGCAACCCACAACAGCAACCCTACCCTGACAAAGCTACACTAGCGTACTTGATACTTAAAAGTTATTGAAAAATGTCGCCTTTGGCTTCATTTTACATTGCTCTTGCCAGCAATGCTTTATAAGAAACCCGCAACTGATATATGCATTTTCCCTCAAAACACAGATTAAAAACGTCAAAAGAAAACTTTAAAAGAAAACAGACATACATTATTTTATAAATTAATATATGTTTAAAATTTTACCTATAAAACATATCCCACTGAACAATCCTTATTCTCTCAATATCATTCAAAATGGAATTCAAGAGTTGTTTTCTGTGAAGAAAAATGTAATTCAGTAAGAGAGCAATGTCATTTGTAAATGCATCTATCTTTGAAAGGAATATATTTATTCAAAATGTTAACATAAGCTAAGTACCAATGCAATCAATCTGGCAGGTATTTTACATTTAGAAAAATATTCTAGATTCAAAGATAAAACCAACATTGATAACTCAATTAAACTGAAGTTTCTGTTAATATTCTCTTCCCAATGTTGCATAGCTAGTAATATATACATTGGGTTGCCCAAACTGTGCATCTACAAGTATTAAGAGTACATCTGGCTTTTAAAAATGATTTTTAGCTGGGGGGTGCTGGCATGCACCTGTCGTCCAGCTACTGGGGAGGCTGAGGTGGACGAATTGCTTGAGCCCAGGAGTTTGAGGCTGCATTGAGCTGTGATCACCTAGGCAACAGAGTAAAACTCCATCTGAAAAAAATATATATATTGTTGTTATTTTTAAAATAAAGCAAAGCTACAAAACATACGATGGGCAAGAAACCAAGTTGAGAATTAAAAAAAAAAAATTCCTGAAAGTTATCCTATATAAGTGATTTCCTTACATTTTATTTCTATAAATCAGATTTTCTGTGTACATATTCTCCAAAAGAAACATAAAATATATTCAACTTATTTTGAGCCCACTTGACTCTCCTTTTCACTTTGCTTTAGGTGACAGCCAAGGAAGCTGGTTGATATAACTCTACCCCTCCCAGCCCCCTACCCCAGGGCATCAGTTCTTTGTCCACTCACCTTCTCTTAACACTCCCTCTCCATCCTCACCCCCAAGTGTTCCCCTGTTCCTTGGTTAAAAATACCCGTGGTGAAAAGTTTGCAAATAAGTGGGAACTGAGCCAGAAGAGGAAGAAGTTTTTCTTAAGGAAAGCTAACTGGGAGGGGGGAAAAAAGAAGAAAGGAGGGAGGGAGGAATCGAGGCCAGGGAAATTGAGTTGAATGTTGGATGGAGAGATTGTATTCCTTTCTTTATTTGGGGGTATGCAGGCAGTGGTTCTTTGAAGTCATGTGACAGTAGAAAATTGTGAAAAGAAAAGAGAATTGAAGAATTAATGCTGGGATTCAAGCACTGGATAACTTTTAATGTTTCAGAACTTAGGCAAGGTTAAAAGACTGAAATTCATTTTAAAAACTAATGCTGACCAAGGGTGGTGTCTCATATCTGTAATCCCAGCACTTTGGGAGGCTGAGGTAAGAGGGTTGTTTGAGCCCAGGAGTTCGAGACCAGTCTGGGCAACAAAAAAATCAAAAAACTAGCTAGGCATGGTGGCATGCTACTGTAGTCACAGTTACTTAAAAGGATAAGGCAGAAGGATCACCTAAACCCTGCCCTCCAACCTGGGTGACAGAATAAGACCCCAACTGAAAAAGGAAAATAAAATAAAGCAAGCAAGCAAAACAAAACAAAACAAAAAAACCCACTGTTGACTGTTTGAAGGATGCTTCTTTGAATTTGACTCTGGGGTCACAAGCTGTACCTTCTGCCACAGGCCCCCGTCAGAAGAGCCCTGTGCATAGGGGGGCCAGTCTTCTTATCGTCCTCCAGCTGTGGTCTCTGGGTGGGAAGGAGTGGCACAGAGGATGTGCCCACCAACAGTTGCACCTTCCTCATCTTGATCATGTTCCAAAGTACCCACGACCCCAGACTTTACTGTCCAAATGGCCTCAGGTTGATTTACAGGGCTTGCTCCAGTTTCTTCTTTGGGTCTCTCTTCTCAAGAGTGGATGGTGCAGTCGGCTATGCTCCCAGACCCTGGTGGGTGATGCATAGCACAGAGCACCCATGGGCTGAAAAGCACAGTGCAAGATCCTTCATGGTATGAGAAGAGGAGGGCAACTGTGGGCCCTGTATAGTCACCTCTGGCTTATAATGCCAAAGAGTCAGCTAGAAATTGAAACCTGGTTCACCAGATCATCATAAAGTTATATTTATCTAGGTAGGAAGATTGAACACAATCTATTCAGCAGTGTGTTAGCTTGGCTTATATTTATACACTTAGTCATAGGGTATGCAGGCCTCCACCCTTACTATGCACTGGGCCCACAGATATCAGGGACAGCCTTGCACTTGACTGAAGAGTACCATGTGCCAAGATTCTCAAGGATTATACTCAAAACAATGACATAAAAGCTAGACTGTTACCTTTCTGATGTACCTCACCTGCATAAGAATCTCTTTTTGGAGGCAATGTAGTCTGGAGTCAGTGGCAGACCTGGGCCATTCTTACCTGCTTGAACTTGGGCAACTTCTTTACCTCGCTAAGCCTATTCTAAGAACTGGTTGTTACAGGATGAAATGAGAACATCTATGAGGCATGTTGGGCACCATGCCTGGTACATAGCAGGTCTCCATGAAAGCGGCTTGTAAATCCACAGTTCTTGTCTTTGACTTAGCGTCACGTTACCATTTACAGTTTAGGCCAAAGATGGTGGGATAATTGAACTGAAAGAATATGTAGTCATTCCGTAGAACATCCTAGTTAGGAGAACAACCTTTGGAGTCAACAGACCTGCATGCTTTTCTCCCTTAATGCCCCTCAGGAGGGTACTTGAGGGGTAGTCACTTTCCTCAGTTATAAAATGGCAGTAATAACAGTATATAAATCATCACATCATTATAAGGATAAAATGAGAAAAATATGCACACTTTTTTTTTTTGAGTCTAGGTTTCACTCTGTTGCCCAGGTTGGAGTGCATTGGCACAAACATGACTCACTGAAGCCTTGACCTCCTGGGCTCAGGCAACCTTTCCACTTCAGTCTCCCAAATTGTTGGGACTACAGGCGTATGCCACCATGCCTGGCTAATTTTTTATTTTTGTAGAGACAAGGTCTCACTATGTTGCCCAAGCTGGTCTTGAACTCCTGGGCAGTCCTCCCACCCTGGTTTCCCAAAGTGCTGGTATTGCAGGTGTGAGCCATTGTTTCCAGCCTGCAAAAATGTCACCTACCACTCTGTCTTCTTTAAGTGTTATGCTTAAACTTCATTCTATCTTTAAAAATTTCTCTGACTTACTGAGATTTGGAATGCTGACAAAGTCTGCTAAATGAAAATCAGATTTGTAGCTATTTGGTACATTTAGGAGTATGACTTTTGAAAAATGTTTTTGTTTGTGTTATGAAAAAAACAAACTGTTTTCCTTTCTACTCATACACTCAACGCAACACAGAACACTTCTGCAATCAGATGTGTGTGAGATGGAGCAGGGAACCCTCTGAGGGCCCTGCCAGGCCTGCCCCAAGCATGGAAATAAAGGAAAATCTCGAGTTCCTTCAAGGGAAATTCCAGGGCCTTAGCTAGCCCTTTAAGGTAAATGAGCAACTTGTGAAGCAAGAAGATAATAATAGCTTAAAGTCATAGCCAAGAAAGCTAGAGCCACAAAATGTTTCATCCCCTATAGAAACTAAAGGTAACGTTCACATGTGTTTCGGAGTTGTTTTTTAGAAACCCAGACCCCAACCAAATGAAACGTGCCATCCATCGGCATGTAGAGCTCAGATAAGGAGAAACCAAGGACTAAACTCTGACCTCCGTTCTTTGTTCCACATTTTATCCTGAGGGAACTGGAGAAAGTCATGTTCAAAGATCAGTGCTCAACATTCCTTTCTGCTGATCCCAAGTTTATAGACAAAGCTTTGCCTCCTTAACCAGTTGCAAATCAGAAAATCTTTAAATCTATTTATGACCTTTGGGTCCTCACTTCAAGATTTTCCACATTTTTAGGTGAACCCAACCTAAAAACCTGCACATATTTATTTATTCTTTTGCCTGTGACTTCTGTCTCTCAGCTTTAACAAGTATTACTTGTAAGCCATCAGAGAGTTTGGGTCTTAAGCATGAGCTGTCCACTTTTCCTTGCTTGGTGTCCTGCAATAAATGCCTCATTTCTCTCACTATAAATCCTAATGTTAGTATTTGACTTTCCTGTGCTGGGCAGGCAGACCCAAATTCAGTTCAGTAACATAAGCAATTCTTCAGCAGACACCAACTGGGTATCCTGTAATTCAATTCACTTCTGACACTGTCTACCGAGAGGTAGTGTCAGATCCTCCAGGTTGAGGGCTCAGTTCCACAAGAATGTCCGCCACTTCAGATGCCAATCTCAAGTCCAGGCCACCCATACCTCTGATTCACTGGTTATAAACTGGGGTTCCCACAACCACCGCTTGGGTTAATTTGCTGGAGTGGCTCACCGAACTCAGGAAACACTTAGCTATGTTTATTACTTTATTATAAGATATGACAAAGAATACAGATGAATAGCCAGATGAAGAGATGCAGAAAACAAGGTATAGGGAAGGGGACGCAGAGTCTCCATGCCCTTTCTGGGCGACTCCCCACCCCAGCACCTTCACATGTTCAGCAACCTGGAAGCTCATCAAATCTCACTGTCCAAGAGTTTTTATGGAGTTTACTCTCCAGTGACCCCACAGTCCCTTTCCTGGAGGTTGGTGGGTGGCAGAGAAAGTTTGATTCCCTAGTCCTCTAATCACTTGTTCTTTCTAGTGCCTGAAGCGACCTAGGGATCCCACCCTAAGTCATCTCATTAGCGCCTCAGATGCCACTGAAAGTGCTTGAAACAAAAGACACTGCTATCACTCGGGGAATTCTGAGGGTTTCAGCAACTTTGTTCAAGAACCAAATATTACAACACAAGATGCTCCTGTCACCATTATCACTCAGGAGGAGCTCTGTGTCAGGATCTGGGACAAAGAACCAGATAAATTTCATATTACATCACAGTTTGTCTTGCTGTGTGATTAGTTTGTTTTATACTGCTGATGCTAATCTTTCAGACTTAGTCCTTCAAATGTCAGGTGTAATTATTACCCAAGCAAAATCATAAAACTACTGTGTTATTTTCGGTTGTTTTAAAAAAGCCTAGCAAGACAACAATCAGGCTAAGTCGTCTCAGCTGTGCAGGGGTTCGATGCAGGAGGATGGCTTGAGCCCAGGAGTGTGAGTCCAGCCTAAACAACATAGCAAGATCCTTGAATCAGAAAAAGAAAAAAAAAATTTAAAGAGGCATGGTTCACTCTGCTGCCCTGGCTGGTTGCAGTGGCACAATCATAACTCACTGTAACCTCGAATTCCTGGTTTCAAGTCACCCTCCCACCACTGCCTCCCAAAGTGCTGGAATAAACAAACAAACAAAGACAGCAATCACATTTGAAATCAAAGTAAAATGTGACAAAAGATCTGAGATAAAGAGGTGTAGGTGCTTTCTGAAGTCTCTAGAAATTTCCTTGATGATCACATACATCTCTTCCTTTCTTCCTGAGGAGTGCTCACTCACAGACACACAGTCACACAGAGCCTGACTCTGTCTGGCTCACACACCCAGAGTCCAAGACCACAACAAATGACATGTGCATATGGGCTGACATGACATTTGGACTGGGACTAGTACAGTTTGGAGAGATTAAGTGCCAGCAGCTCAGATTCACTTTTCTTTTCCTCCTCCCTCTTCCAAGGGGATTATTTAATGGCTGTTTACACATCTAGCACTCGCTTACTCTAATAATAGCCCATGGGCCTGAATCACCCTCATCACTGTGTGTTACACAGAGTACTCAGCTGTTTCCATGACTTGAGTGGTTGGCTTTCAGCGCTATCTGGAAACCTCTAAGAATGTGCAGGGTAATCAGTGTTTTTAATTTTAACTGTCTGTGACGTGAGGGATCTATTTTTTTCTACTGACCTGTCTTTGAAACACATCATATAATGATGAAGGGAATTCCAGAGGAAAACTTCGGGATGAATCTCTATGCAATAATATATGGAGTTATATACAAATGTGGTTTAAATATATTTGTATAAAATGTATTATTATTATTACTACTATAGGTACAATTAATTTGCTGACATAATTGAGACAAATACCTGTATAAATGAAAACTTTTTCAGTAGGTTTCTGGGATACTGATAATGCCCAGTCTCTTGATCTAGGTGCTAGTTACATAAATATATTCAGTTTGTGAAAATTAATTGGACCAAAAACTTATAATATGTGCCTTTTTCTGTATTATATTATACTTCTACACACAATTTTAAACATTACTATTAAATCTTAGTTTTCTGAGGAAAAAAATTGAGCAATTGACTTATGCCTGTAATCCCAGCACTTTGGGAGGCTGAGGCAGGAGGATTGCTTGAGCCCAGCAGTTTGAGACCAGTCTGGGCAATACAGTGAGATCTTGTTTCTACAAAAAATAAACAAACAAACAAACAAAATAGAACAATTGCAATAGTATACTGTATACACATTACAATAGATATTTGAGTTATATCAGATATCAAATGTTTTTGAAAATTTTGCAAAGTAAAGTACAAAGACCAAAATATCTTATTTAATGGGGGCTCTATTCTGTCTTTTTCAACTTTTTCCTTTAAAAAAAATAACATTTCTCATCTCACAATTAAAGAGTTTTAAAATTGAATTTTAAAATAATCCTTTCTTGGCTGAGCGCGGTGGCTCAAGCTGTAATCCCGGCAGTTTGGGAGGCCGAGGCAAGAGGATTGCCTGAGCCAGGGGTTCAAGACCAGCCTGGGCAACTTGGTGAGGTCTCATCTCTATAATAAATCAAAAAATAAGCCAGGCATAGTAGTGTGCACCTGTAGTTCCAGCTACTTGGAAGCCTGAAGCAGAAGGATCACCTAAACCCTGCAGGGGAGACTGTGGTGGCCATGAGCATGCTACTGCATTCCAGCCTGGACGACAGAGTGAGACTCCAACCAAAAAATAAAGTAAAATAAAACAATCTTCTCTTTAGTCATACATATTTTGTTGTAAAAGTCTACACATTTTCTGGAAAGTGTGGAAAAATAGGCTCTCTCATTCACTATTGATGGGAATTGGTGTAAACCTTCAGCAGGTCAGTTTAACAATATCAATAAAAATACATGTTCATGAATCTGATCAAGCAACTATGCTTTAAGAATTACACCAGAAATACACTGAGAAGTCTATATCACTTTTTTAATTTAGTCATTCATACACTCAGCATTCAGTTGACATATTTATCAAGTACCTATTATCGGTAGGTGCAGGGCTGGGTTCTGGGGATATCTAATCTGCAGTCCCAGGTTGAAGGACACTCACCAAGTCTATATGCCAGTAGAAAACATAGATATTGAACAGCAAATCACATAATTTGTGACTTTATTGCACATTTAATTTAAAACTACAGAAGAATCACATGACAAATTATTCAAATCATTTAACTGTTTTATTTCATTTCCATGAGGAAGTACCATGAAAGCATGCAACGAAAGAACCTAAGCCAGACTGGAGATGTGAAATAGAGGAAGTCTGAAACAATATGAAAGTTCATGATCAGGATAGGCTAATACATTACTGCAAAACTGCAAGTAAAATTATCTTTAGTTGTCTTAAAAAATTAGGTAATGGTAATCTGGCATGGTGGCATGAACCTGTAGCTCCAACTACTTAGGAGGCTGAAGTGGGAGGATCACTTGAGTGTAGGAGTTCGAAGCTGTTGTGACCTATGATCATGTCGTTGCACTCCAGCCCAGACAAAGGAGCTAGACTGTCTCTTAAAGAAAAAAAAAAGTCGGACTCAGTGGCTCAGCCTGTAATCCCAGCACTTTGGGAGGCCAAGGAGAGTGGACTGTCTGAGACTGCAGGTTGGAGACCAGCCCAGGAAACTTGACGAGACCTCTTCTCTACAATAAAGTTTTAAAAATTAGCAGGGCATGGTATCACATGTCTGTAGTTCTGGCTATTTGGAAGGCTGAGGCGGAAGGATCGCCAGAGCCCAGCGAAAAGACCCTGGGGTGGCTGTGAGCATGCCACTGCACTCCAGCCTGGGCGACAAGAGAGAGACTCCAACTCAAAAAGAAAAAAAAGAAGACAACGAATTAGATAATTGTATGGCATGAAAAGATGTCCAAGATACATTGCAAATTTTTAAAAAGTTGCAAAATAGTATAGGCTGTGGTATTCTATTTTTGTAACTGAAAATCATCAAAATACATAGTTATATATGCATATAAAATACATAAAATATATGAAGGTGTGTGTGTTTGGGTGAATATTCACCATAATCTATTCTTATCTTCTGCCTGGGCTTCTGAGTAGACATTTCCCAGCCTTCCTTACAGTTTGGTGTGGTCAAGTGGCTAAGTTCTCAAAATAGAATATTGCCTGGAGTAGTATGTAAGTCTAGATCTGTAGACATAGCCCTTCACTTTCCCTTCTTCCTTCCCCATCAACTAGAACCTGTAACTTGACAGTGACCTATATCTAACCATGCAGGCAATTGCAATATCCTAGGGATAGCTGAACAATAACTTGGAAGGAAATTGGGTCCTTGAATGACCATATGGAGCAGAATTTCCCTAACAGCCTAGGCTTCTCACCTTAACAATTTGAAATCATAGACTTTATTTTCTGGAGCATTTTTAGTTTTATGGAAAAGTTGAGTAGAAAATACAGAAGTCCCATAAACTCCCTAAACTCTCTCCAAGCTTCAGTTATATTAATAACTTGTATTAGTATGGTACATTTATTATAATTATGAGTCGTTAATAATATGTCATTATTAACTAGAGTCCCTAGTTCTCCTAGGGTTTACTCTTTGTGTTGTACATTCTCTGGACAGGTATCTATCATTATAGCATAATACAGAATAGTTTCGTTGTTCTAAAAAAAATCCCCTGTGCTCCAAGTATTTATCCCTCCCACCTTCCTCCTCAGCCCCAGAAACCACTGATCTTTTTATTTCTTTTTGAGTTGGAGTCTCACTCTGTTGCCTAGGCTGAAGTGCAGTGACATGATCATGACGATCATGGCTCATGGCAACCTTGACCTCCTGGGCTCAGCGATCCTTCCATCACCTCAGCATCCTGAATAGCATCCCGTACACCACCACACCTGGTTAATTTTTAAAATTTTTTTTACTTTTGTTTTTTTTTTAGAAATGAGGTTTTTGCTATGTTGCCCAGGCTGGTCTCAAACTCCTGGATCAAGTAATCTACCCGCGTTGGCCTCCCAAAGTGTTAGAACTACAGGCCACCACTGATTTTTTTAGCCTCCATAATTTTACTTTTTCTGGAGTGTCAGATAGTTGGAATCATACAGTATATAAACTTTTCTCACCTTGGAATTTTTCATGACAGAAAGATAAACCTCTGAGTTTTTAAAGTCACTTAGTCTCTTTGTTCTAACTAAGTAAAAGTATAGAACAAATTTAGCAGGCTGTATACTACATTAACAGAGATATTATCCCTTAGGACATTTATTTTCTAGTGTTTGGCTTCAATTTTTTTTTTTTTTTAAGAGATGGAGTCTTGTTCTGTTACCCAGGCGGCTGAAGTACAATGGCATAATCCTAGCTCACTGCAGCCTCAAACACCTGTGCTCAAGTGATCCTCCTGTCTCAGCCTCCCAAGTAACGGGGACTATAGGCACATTCCACTATGCCCAACTTACAGTGTTTGAAATTTTAGTAATTATTTATCATTTTGTGGCTGGATAAATCATATATACATAGTACATTTTAAAACTGTCTTCTTAAACTAAATTCAGAAGGATCAGAATTAATCATGATGTTTATATATAGTGCTGTTATAACTGATTGACAGGCAGTATACAACTGAGGACAAAAAATGCAAATATGACTTTATCTTTTTGTACAAGTAGCTTAGGACAGGAAAACAATACTAAGAAAAGGCTACTTTTAGAGAAACTAAATAATAAAATATAGAGTGAAAAGCCAGAGAGCTAGGCGGGTAAAACTTCAGTGACCACAGGCAAATTAACTCCAAAGGCTTAGACCTGGGACACGATCATTTATTTTTTAGATGGTTATACAGAAAACCATCTTTTTTTTTAGATGGTTATGCAGAAAGTCATTTTAAGCTGGAATCCAGGCCTGAATAATCCCAATTGCAAGGGTTAGTGGTATAAGTCAGTACACCCCAGGGAACAGATGTTAAATTGCATCAAGATCATTCAAGATATGAATGATTGTACCCCTACTTTGCAAGTATTTTGTATCTCAAGATTTCCTTACTATACCTACCATAAGGGCTTGTTTGCTTGTTTGTCTATTTGTTTTTAATTCTATAATGCCAGCTGACTGTGTGCTGCACTAAAGGCATTCAAAAGGGAAAAATGCCCTTTAAGTTGTTATTGATATTTTTTGATGTTTATTGATTGTTTTTGATGGGCCAAGCACAGTACTAAACAAGTTTTATGTGAATTATGTCTGGTGTAACATATGAGGTGGATACTAGTATTAAACTCATGTCAATCCTCCCAGCAGCCCTATGAGGTGGTTACTATTATAAGAGCCATTTCACAAATAGAGACACATAGAAAGTAAGAGGATGAGCCAGGCTTTGAACCTGGGTTTGCTATACTTTCAAGCTTGAACTCTTAACAATGCTGCTATGTCTATAAGGAAATACAAGAGAAAGGCTCTCAAGAGCTCGGACCTCAAGAAGAGAAAGCCCCGGTCACAGAAGATAAAGCTTGGTGGCTAGGTAGACCTTAAAGATCTCTAGACCAATATCTTGAATGTCCAGATGGGAAACTGAGTCACTTGGTTATATGCTTAGTAGCAAAACCAAGAAGCCAGAGCAGAACTTCCTGACCCACAGGCCAGCTGGTTTTTTTATTTGCCTCTGTTCTTGTGTAGTGGCACCAGAAGTGTACCTGCCAACAAGAGGATGTAAATCTTCTGTTTTTAGTGAAAGAAACAAAGCTTTTCTTCTTAAGTATAGTCAATTCCTGATCTCTCTTCCTTCTCTCAATTAAGCTTAACTTCGTGGCTCTCTGAGCACGAATTTAATGTCTAAAGTTATTACTGAACTATCATCATTTTAAGGTATTGTTTTAAATATTTTATTATTTTTTTCTGTAGAGATGAGATCTCACTATGTTGTTCAAGCTGGTCTCGAACTCCTGACCTCAAGTGATCCTCCTGCCATGGCCCTTCAAAATGCTGGGATTACAGGCATGAGCCACTGTGCCTGGCCTCATTTTAAATATCCCTAAATGTACAATCTAGATGTAAGATGCTTAACTAAGAGCAAGCAGTTGCCATGGCATTCAAGACAGCACACAAATATCTTCCTAATATAGTGTTTCTAATAAAAATTAAAAGCTGAGAGCAGTGAATTCAGGTACAGTGAAAAAATAAAGCATACTTCATTTTTCTTTCTTTTTTAATGTTTTCAAAACGATTATTTTAACTGCTGCCAATATCACAGGAATCATCCTCCATACCCATACGACTGGCATTTGTTTCTGTTTATTTGGAGTGTCTGAGGTCTGTGCTACTGTTATCTATAAATAGATGATTCTCAAAACTACTTATTGACCAGTTATACAGTGCAAATGCTTGGTCACTAAACATGCACATATTGTCTTGTCAGGGCACAGAAGGGAATATCATAGGCTGACTGAGAGGGAAAGACTTTAAAATCACCTAGTCCATACCCCCCAAACCAACACACCAACACACACACACACACACACACACACACACACACACACACACACACACACACACAAACCTATTGCTACAAGGAATGACAAGATACTCAGTTTCATCACTGATCAGTATATCTTTCTAGAGCCCCATCTCCAGATTCCTCAAGATAATTCTGGGGAAAATAGTAATCCTTAAGCACCCACAATGAATATAGATTGTTGTTTGCTGCTGTGGCCCCTCATTTGTTTCTCCTGAGAGAAAAAAAGGAGCAAAACAGAGGAGCCCCTGGCACTCAGAAGCTGGTCTGGCATTTACAGTGAAGCCATGCTCTTCTGTTCTTAGACATAAACACTCTCAACCAACATCAAACTCCAACAAGGCTATTCTGAGCTCCTGACAAAATGAGACAAAGCAAGGCAGCTTCCTAATTTTGCTTAAGCACGGACAAAAACAAGGCCATTGCATGACCCACACAGTTCTGGAGTCTTTTCTCTCTTTCACTAAATAAGCGATTGCTTTTCTTTACCCAATCATAGAATTGCTCCCTTTCTGACAGAATCCACTGTAGGGCAGACCCCACTGCCTTAGGCCTTTTCCCAAGTCTCCTAACCAGCTTCTTCCATTCAGTTTCTCTCTAAAACTCTCTTACTAGCATCCCACAATTCTACATGGTGTGTATTCTTCTTGATGCAATAAGCAATAAACCAACCTATTCAACTGCAGAGGTGTTCCTGGTGGTCTTGGCTGGAGGGAATTGACTGCTTCATAGGAGGTCAATACTAAATGTTTCAATTATTTTAGGTCAATACTAAATTTTCAATTATTTTATCTGTTTACTTTTATTCACAACTCCTCCACTAGAAGATAAGCTTTCAGAGAACAGAGATTATTATGTCTCTCCTGTTCTCTGTTGCATTAAAAGTACCTAGTCTTTGTTTGGAATATAACAGATGTTTAATATTTGCTGAATAGATGAATGAATGTCTGCGGGACATCAGTATTCCTTGATTTCCTCACATCTCCCTTATGTATGCAGGAAGCCAGCATTTAGGCAGTAGCTGGCTGTGGGCAGGAACCTATCTCTCATAACTGCTAATACATACTGAAAAATGTACATATAAGCACGTTGTCAACTGTATTCATTCCTATTATAGCCTTACTCTTACTGGTAATGAAAATTTGGCTTGCAAAGTTTGGATTTCAACTGTTTCCAGCTACAGTAAAGATGTTTGCTTATTTCCTCCTCCTATATTCTATTATCTTTAAAATAAGCCTTTTTGTTTTGCTTTGTTTTGCTTTCTGCTTACAAAAGCAATACGTATGTATTTTGGTATTTGGGAAATTTGAAAAATATAGGCAAATAAAATACAAAAAAGAAAATAAACTTATGCTGTATTCTCAAAGCAGGCTCCTTTTCCCCTAAATCAAGTTTATGCTACCTCTGAGTTCAGAAAGTAAAGCTCAATGTTTCAGTATTTAGAGATTTAAGGAGAAATGTGAAGTATATTAGGTGGAATTTTGAAGGTATTTGATGAAAGGACCCAGGAATGCCAGAATCCTACCTTGCCAATAACCATTTACCTTTTTCTTTTTTTTTTTTTGAGTTGGAGTCTCACTCGGTCGCCCAGACTGGAGTGCAGTGGCCGCTCCCGGCCACTGCAGCCTCAACCTGCTGGGCTCCGGCAATCCTTCCGCCTCAGCCTTCCAAGTAGTTGGAACTACAGGCGCGCGCTACCACGCCCGGCTGATTTTTTGATTTATTGTAGAGATGAGGTCTCGCTGCCCAGGCGGGTCTCGAACCCGTGGGTTCGGGCAATCCACTCACCTCAGCCTCCCAAAGGCGCGGGATTACAGGTTGAGCCACCCAGCCCGGCTCATTTACCTTTTTCTGATTCTTTGAACCTCTCAGCCTACCTTGAGTAATGGACACAGGAAACAGGGTTTCTCTTTATTAGTTTTCTGGATTCGAGTTTGCAGATGGGCTGGAGAAATGGGGCAGGTGGGGATGAAGAGGAGGAGTAAATATGGAGGAGAGTGGTATAGTGTGTGTGTGTGTGTGTGTGTGTGTGTGTGTGTGTGTGTGTGTGTGGCGCGCGCGCGCGCACTATTTTTTGGTTGTTGTTGTTGTTCCCCTATCCCAGCATCTTCACCACCTTTCACGATCAAAGACCCCTTTTCTAGCTTTCGTGGAAATTCTTTCTATGATCTTTTCCAGCGGACCGCACTCCTTTGAACAAGTTCATCTGGCTAAAACACCTATTGAAAGACTACTTTTTTGCAATTGTGTATCTCTTTTGTTTCTCTTGCAAAATCAAAAGATCTATTTATCAGGTAGAAATAATTATCAAAGTTTAACAATATAAAGCTACCCATTGTGGTGTGTGCCTGCAGATAGATATTTAGGAAGTTGAGGTGGGAGGTCACTTGAAGCCAGGAGTTCAAGACCATCTGGGCAACACAGCAAAACCTTGTATCTACAAAAATAAAAATAATTAGCCATGATTTCATGTGCCTCAGTCCCAGCTGCTTGGGAGGCTGAGGCGGATCACTTGAGCCTAGGAGCTTGAGGCTGCAGTAAGCTATGATCATGCCATTGCACTGCAGCCTAGTGCAACATAGTGAGACAAGACAGTGCAAGACAAGACTCTAAAACAAAGTTTAAAAATATGAACACTGTACATATCAGTGTCATGGTTCTGATACCAAGAAGCAAAAATATTAGCTGATAACAACAAGCAAGAATGTAAGTACTATACAGACACTTTAGCACTCTTCATGATATTATTGTGCACTAAAACCTAACAGTCATTTTGTGCTTTTGTGCAATGTTAGTTATGTGTTAGATTGATAAAATTTGGGGGTGCTGAAACACTAGTGTGTCGTACCATTCTGGTAACCATCAGCTTCATCTAATAAACCCCAGGAATCTCTACGATGTCATCAGCACCAAGGAGAGCTTCTGTTGACGTGTAGTCACTCCACTAAACAACCATTTCCTTCTCACCAAAGAAAGATGACTGAAACAGCCCCTTTCGGAGGAGTTCATAGTGGATTACCAGTGTGATAAGCCCACTGTCCTTGTAGTCCAATACAAGCAACGACGTTGGTATTTAACTAGTTTGTGTAACTTTATGAAACTGTGATTTTATTCATCTTTTTAAAATACTAAAAATAGCTCTAAATTGCCATTACTATCTTCCCGGATTCCTGATGGAAACCACTGCTTATGTCACAAATTTCAGTAATTCAGAGACTTGCCAATAGCCAGTTACTTTTTTCTGACTCTTTGAACCTCTCAGCTTATCTTGAGTAATGGATAAAGAGAAACAGGGTTTCTCTTTATTGGTTGTGATGGTTTGGAGTTTGCAGTTAGGCTAGAGAAACAGGGCAGGTGGGCATGATGGAGAGGGGTGAGTATAGAAGGGAGTGTTATCCTGTGTGTGTGTGTGTGTGTGTGTGTGTTGTGTGTGTGTGTGTCTCAATAAGCCAGAATCTCTATTCTCACTTTTATTATGACTTACCTGATGTTTTTTAAATGTTTTATATGACCTGACACAGTAATCCCAGCAGTTTGGGAGGCCGAGGTAGGAGGATTGCTTGAGACCAGGAATTTGAGACCAACCTGGGTAACATAGTGAGACCCCCATCTCTATAAATAATTTAAAAATTAGCTGGATGTGGTGGTGTGCACCTGTAGTCCCAGCTACTTGGGAGGCTGAGGTGGGAAGATTACTTGAGCACAGGAGGTCAAGGCTGCGGTAAGCTCTGATTGTACCACTGCACTTCAATCTGGGGGTATAGAGACCCTGTCATAGATAGATAGATAGATAGATAGATAGATAAAATGCCTTATATATGTAAAGCTCTTAGTTATCAGGAAAAACATAACAGCCTATTTTAAAGTTGCAAAACATAACTGAACTAAGCAATATTTCTTGTATACCTAAAGTCTAGTGGTCCTTTCTGAGTGTCAGACTAGGTCCCCAGCTACTAAAGTCCTTATGGTTTTTCTCAAGATGATCTTGGGTACAAAACATCAGTTATCATCAGACTAGCTCATTTAAAAAAAAAACAAACACCTGAAAACTTTGTCGTCAGTAGCATAAATTTAAAGATACTCTGAATTAAGATGCTATCTAAGAACTTCATGCATTAAGAGCCCACTTTTTATTCTTCACAAATGTTGTTACTCCATTCACTTAGATATACAAGCAATTAATAGTTGACGTGTCTCAACTAGATACATATAGTATTTACAGCATAATATACTCTCGGGTGCACAAGTTTTCAAATGAATCCTAGAAATTTATTTTATTTTTTTTATAGAGACAGGGTCTCACTATGTTGCCCAGGCTTGTCTCAAACTCCTCAAGCAATCCTTCTGCTTCAGTCTCAGCCTACTAAAATGCTGGGATTACAAACGTGAGCCACTGTGCCTGACCAATTCTAGAAATTTCACTCAGAAAAAGCATCAAAAAAATCTTCAGAATCAACACTAGCTAGACTCATCTTCATCAAGAAGATTTATTTGTGAGATTCAATGAGATTACAATACTTTCTTCCCAGGAAAGACCTTGGGCCTAAAAAGGCAATACGTAAGACATAGCAATAAAGAGTATGTCCTTTGGAATAGTACAGCCCAAGGTTCAAGTCCCTGCCCTGACACTTACTGTGCCTCAGTGTACTCATCTGTAAAGTTGTGACAACAATAATACCTACCTCATAAAGTGATTGTAAGGTTGAACTAAATGAATACATGTAAAGTTCTTAGAACAGTACCCGGAACATACTTAAGGGCTAATAAATATTATTTATTATTATGTGGTTTTACCCAACAGTGTTCTGTTAAAAATTACATTTCCTGAGGTAATGGTAATCAGATAATTTCCCAAGCGATGGTTTGAGAAAAGGTGGGTTCCGACCATAAGTTTTTCTTTTAATTTATTTGTTTTTAAATAAAGGTTATTTGATCTTGATTTACTATTGCATAAACAGAGTGCCTTTCTCTCAAGAGGGTTATTCAGGAACTTGAAAATTGCTGTGTTTTTAAAACCTTGCTTCCTGAGGCAAGTATTTTTTTTCCCAAATATCAAATAATGACTGATGGAATTTATTGATATACCAAGAGCATTCTACCTTTGTCTTCACTATCATACTCAGAAAGACTCCATTAAACCAATCAATATGTACTGTTGGTTGCCAAGTTGTAAAGAAGTCCAATATCCCTAAGGTTGATGTAAAAGGATCACAGTTTTAGCAACACCCCTTGACTCATGTTTTATTGCTCTGAGTCATTCGCAACCGCCCAAACTCTTCCCAAAGTTAATCCCCTTCTGAGAAAATGTCCAACTAAATGATACAGTAGGGTATTTTTGAGTCTCTGACCTCACTTGAACAGCCAGAGATACAGAAAATCTCTCCCTGGGAAAAAAAAAAAGAGGAAAAGGAAAATAACAGTCAAAAACCAACCCTACAGAAAAGGAGAAGTTGCTATTTTCCACCAGCTATTTTGAGATCTTTCATCTCCCTGTCCTCTCATGCTTTTGTTTTCTAAGCTTAGCTCTGCAGGAGTGTGAATGCCTGGAATGGGAAGGAGTGTTCACATTCAGATTTTTTTTTTAATAGCAATCCCAAAATGTTTAACCAGAAGCTGTTTTAATGGGTGATAAATCTTTACACTTAGGGAGATTTATAGAGTGATGGCAGAAGTTTTACAGCACAAGCAAATTCAGTACAGTGTAACCTAGTAGGTCTTATGGAATGAGAATAAGAATAATTTGACTGTACGTGGAGAATTACTCCAGGATCTGTCTGGAAATTGCTTCTGTTAGACTCTAAATTGTAGGGCAACAATCTCTGACACTTAGAGGAAGGAAGAAGCAACATGCAACTTTAGTAACTTGGTTTGTATGAGAAAAAATAGAAAGGTTCAGTTTAATTCACTCAGGTACAGAAACATATATTTTATTTGAGAAATATATAGAGGCTAGGAAGGTTGGGGAATAAGGAGAGATTTGTTAAAGGATACAGAATTACAGCTAGATAGGAGGAATAAGTTCTAGAGCTTTATAGCACTGTAGAATGACTATAGCTGGAATGAGAACATAAAATGTTTTCAACACACAAAAAAGATAAACTTTTGAGATGATGGATATGCTACTAGTTGATCACTGTACATTATGTATATTGGAACATCACTCTGTAGCCCATTATTGTATACAATGATTATATATCAGACCAGGCAGGGTGGCTCACTCCTGTAATCCTAGAACTTAGGGAGACTGAGGCAGGAGGATTACTTGCACCCAGGAGTTTGAAACCTGGACAACACAGTGAGACCACCTGGTCTCTACAAAAAATTTTTTTAAAAATTAACTGGGCATGGTGGCACGCACCTATAGTTTCAGATAATTGGGAGGCTGAGGTCAAGGCTGCAGTGAGTTGTGATCATGACACTACACTCCAGGTAGGTGACAGAGTGAGACCCCTGACTCAAAACAACAACAAAAAGCCCAACCAATTAAATAAAAGTCAACAAAGAATTGATCACTCTACATTATGTATATCAAAATATCACTATGTAGCCCATTAATACATACAATTATTAGATATCAATATAAAAAGTGAAGAAGAAAAAGAAATATAGCCAGTTAAAGAACTGGACACATTCTGAGGAGATAAGAGAATGAAAAGTTTTGGAGAAGAAAGACAGGAAAACATGTCACGTCATGGAGACAGAGAAGACAACCAGAGGAAAGAGGAAAAGGGTGAGAGGGTGATGGAGACTGGGAGAGTGGAGAATTGTCCTAGTAGTCACCTCAACTGAGTGCTGATAATGTCCTACTGATTCCTTCTCTTTTTTTTAATTTTTAGCAGCTTCACTGAAATAGACATATTCACATGCCATGAATTCCACCAGCTTAAGACATACACTCAATGTTTTAAAATATATTTACACAATTATTCAACCATCACCACAGTCTAATTTTGGAACATTTCCACTATACTAAAAAGAAACTTTGTACCCATTAGTGATCACTTCCCACTTTCCTATTCTCCCTCCAACCCTAGGCACCACTAATCTGTTCTGTCTCTATAGACTTGCCTATTCTGAACATTTTCTTGACATGAGATCCTACAAATGTGGTTACTTTTAACTGGCTTCTTTCACTTATGTTAACTTCTTTGAGGTTTATCCATGTTGCAGCATGCATCACTACTTTTTAAATTACTGACTAATAGTCCACAATGCCATATATCACATTTTATTTATTGTTCATCAGTGGGTGGATATATGTGGGTTGTTTCCACTTTTTGGAGATTATAAATAATGCTGCCATGAACATTTTTGTCTGTACAAATCTCTTCAGTTCTCTTCTGTACATACCTAGGAGTGACATTACTAGGTCATATGGTAACTCTATATTTATCCTTTTGAGGAACTACCAAATTGTTTTTCAAAGTGGCTACACAACTTTTCATTCCCACCTGTAATGTAGGAGGGTTCTAATTTCTCCACATACTGGTCAGCACATGTTACTGTCTTTTTTAGAAACTTTATTGAGACATAATTCACATATAATACGATTCACCCATTTAAAGTGTTTAGTGTATTCACAGAGCTGTCAACCATTACCACAACCAATTTCAGAACATTTTCATCGTCCCAAAGGGAACGTGTGCCCATTAGCGACTGCTTTCCATTTCCCACAACTTTCCCTTTCCCCAGCCTGAGGCAGCTGCGGACCTCCTTTTTGTCGCTAGCTTTGTGGGATTTTGGTTATAAGCAGTCAAGTGGGCTAGAAGTGCTATCTTGTGGTTTTTGATTTCCATTTTCCTAAAGACTAATGGCACTGAACATTTTTCCATGTACTTATGAGCCACTCCTCTATTTTCTTTGGTGAAATATTTATGAAGACTTTTTTTTAACCTATTTTTAAAATTGGGGTTGCCTTTAATTGAATTGTAATACATTCAGAATAAATCAAATATCAAATATTCACAGATATTTGCCCCCATTCTGCGAATTTTCTTCTCACTTAGTAATTCATTCATTTGATCACTCCTTGATCCTTGCAACTCCACCTCTTCAATTCAGCTTGAGGCCACATCACTCTCCTCTCCTTCCTCAGACTTGAGCATCTTCACTTGCAACCCTTCCCATTTTTTTCCAGGCAGGCAGTCTAATAGTCCATTTCTACTTCCTCATACGTCTTTTCCCATAGAAATAAGTACTGATAAATTCACTTGCTCTAAAGCCTTGGGTTCCTTTTTGAAAACGTGAGTCCAGAGTGCAGTGTGAAGGCCTATAGTCCAAAAACAGCAAGGCTTCCAAATAAGTAACAAGGAATGTATTCAATTTTCTACTTGGGAAGGGGTTCCAGACATTTGGCTCAAAAATATTTTCAGAAGGCTGAAGCTCCCTCTCTCCTTTTCAGACTTTAGTTTTGAACGAAATTATTATTTGAGTGCTTGTAACATTTTTAAAAATCAAGAATACTGTGGTGCATACCTCTATGTAGTCCTAGCTGTCTGGGAAGCCGAGCTTGGAGGATCACTTGAGTCCAGAATTTTGAGACCAGCCTGGGCAATATAATAAGACTCTGTCTCAAAACAAAAACAAACCAAGAATACTGAATAATTTTTATCACTGTAGAGATATAACCAAGTATATGTAGTATGTTTAAGTTAATTTAATTATTTCTAAGTTAGATATGATACAGTTAATCATACTACTATTACCATTTATTTTATTTTATTTTTTGGGGTTAAGGTCTCACTCTGTCACCCAGGCTGGAATGCAGTGGCACACTCATGGCCACCCGAGCATCGAACTGCTGGGCTCCAGCAATCCTTCTGCCTCAGCCTTCCAAGTTGCTGGAACTACAGACATGTGCTACCACACCTAGCTAATTTCTTTCTTTCTTTTTTTTAATTGTAGAGATGAGTTCTCGCCAACTTGCCCAAGATGGTCTTGAACCCGCAGGCTCAGACAATCCTCTCACCTCAGCCTCCCAGAGTGCTGGGATTACAGGCTGAGTCACTGAGCCTGGCCCATTTATTTTAAGGTTTAAGATTCATCTGCCTCTTTGTGTTCTAAGTATATGTGTGAATATTTGTCATTCTCCTATGACAAGATAGATTTAATTAAAGGTTACTTGCATTTAAAAAATACACCAAAATTAATTAGGGACACTTTGATTGTGATCTTTAGGAAAGAAGCAAATGAATTATGGATCATCTTTCTAAAAATTATATAATTCATATGCTGGGCATTTTAAAACCTCAAATATATTTGTTGGAGATGTACTTAATGAAGAGAGAACATCAAGTATACATCACTAGATGCCTGTTAACGTGCTAATATTAATTATAATAATACATGATATTATTATAATCCTATCTTTGTGCTAGTCCTCAAAGTTCAATAGAGTTGAATAAATATTCTTTTCCTCATTTTATAGTCCATGACATGAAAACATAGGTCATAAAATGAAAACAAAGATGTAAGAGGCATTCATATATTTACACATAGTAATCACATGTCTCTGTTTTGGTTTGAATCTTATTAAATATATGTGAACTTCCTTAAACAGACAGGATGTATTGTTCTTATGAGAAAGCTCCTCCTCAAATGCTAACTTTTTCAACAACCATACTAATGGACAGCCTACATGGAGATTCAACAGGGAAAAGATACTAATCATTTCCTTACCTTCACAAAGTTTGTAATCTAGGAAATAGGCAAGTAATTGCATGCTATATATTTGTACTGCTTGATGCATTAACATTCACAGGCTATTAAGCACAGGTTGAATGCAGGCAAAAGGCATCTAATCCAGCCTTGCAGGGAAGCAGCATAATGGAAAGTGAGACCTTGGCCGGTACATTGGCTCATGCCTGTAATTCTTGCACTTTAGGAGGCTGAGGCAGAAGGACTACTTGAGCCCAGGAGTTCAAGACCAGCCCGGGCAACATAGTGAGACCTCGTCTCTACGAAAAATTAAGAAATGTATTTACAGAAATGTATTTTCATGGTGTCACCAGCCTGTAGTCCCTGCTAATCAGGAAACTGAGGCGGGAGAACTGCTTGGGCCCAGAAGGTAGAGGTTATCTTGAGCCGTGATTGCACCACTGCACTTAAGCCTAGGAGACAGAGTGAAATCTCAACTCAAAAAGAAAAAATAAAAGAAAGAAATTGAACATTCATGCAAAGGAAATGGTACGTGCAAAAG
This sequence comes from Cephalopachus bancanus, assembly GCA_027257055.1. Classification (NCBI taxonomy): domain Eukaryota; kingdom Metazoa; phylum Chordata; class Mammalia; order Primates; family Tarsiidae; genus Cephalopachus; species Cephalopachus bancanus. The sequence goes on along the minus strand of JAPVLO010000015.1, from coordinate 8,460,075 downwards.
CCTAGAGATTAGAGAGAAAAGATCTATTTAGGAGGCATAGTGTAGTGTCCTATGACCAGAAGATAAAGGGGAGACAGATGGTAGAGTGTTGAGAGACGAGGCCTGAAAATGAAGCCAGGATCTGACCACTAAAAACACTGCAAACTACATTAAAAAAAAGCAACGGTGTTGAACATGGTGGCCACAAGCCTGTAGTTCCAGTGTTTTGGGAGGCCAAGGCAGAAGGATTGCTTAAGGCCAGGAGCTTGACACCAGCCAGAGCAATGTAACAAGACCCTGTCTCAACACACAATTAAAAAAAAAATTAAGCCAGGCTCGGTGGCTCAGCCTGTAATCCCGCGCCTTTGGGAGGCTGAGGTGAGTGGATTGCCTGAGCCCGCGGGTTCGAGACCCGCCTGGGCAGTGAGACCTCATCTCTACAATAAATCAAAAAATCAGCCAGGCGTGGTAGCACATGCCTGTAATTCCGGCTACTCGGAAGGCTGAGGCAGAAGGATCGCTGGAGCCCGGCAGGTGAGGCTGCGGTGGCTGGGAGCAGCCACTGCACTGCAGCAGTCTGGGTGACAGAGTGAGACTTCAACTCAAAAAAAAAAAAATTAGGTGGGTTTGGTGGCATGTACATGTAGTCTTAGCTACTCGGGAGGCTGAAGAAAGAGGATTGCTTGAGGCTAGGAGTTCAAGCTTGCAGTTAGCTATGATTGCATCACTATACTATAGTGTGGGTGATAAAACCACACAGGATCTCAAAAATAACAGGATGAGATTTACACTTTAGATATAATAATATATATGCACATTGATTTTTAATGTTTTGTAGAGACAGGGTCTTAGTATGTTGCCTAGGCTGGTCTCAAACTTCTGACCTCAAGTGGTCTTCCTGCCTTGGCCTCCCAAAGCACTGGGTTTACAGACATGATCCACCATGCCCTGCCAGTATATTATAATAAGATGATAATAACAATAACTATCACTAACATTTATTGTGTTGATAATATGCCAGACAGTATGCTAAATGTTTTATATCATATGTTTTCTAATATATTTTTCAAGTAAGATCACTGTGACATATAAAAATGATATAAATTATGTTATGATAGTCAGAAAGTAGAAAAGAAAAAAATTAGTTTGTTCAAGTAGGGCTTTCTTCCATAATTACCAGCACAAGTGATGTGAATTGTGGACCCCAACTATAGAAATCATGATTTGACAATGTAAACAAACGAACAAATAGGATGCTTTTCATTCTGAGAACATAGAATTATTTGGGAAAAGTGGTTAACTATAGAGAGTAGGTTTGAATTATGCTTAATTTATTTCCCCATAGTGTGGGTTTTGTTAGCGTAGTAATGTGTGTGTGTGTGTGTGTGTGAGTGAGTGTGTGTGTGTGTGTGTGTGTGTGTGTGTGTGTGTGTGTATGTACGTATGTATGTGTGTACTGAAGCAAGCAGAGATTTGGTTGGAAAATCTTGGAAGATTACAAACATTTGCCTTAAGTCATGAAGGTATGCATAAATGTTTTGAGAAGTCATAAAACTATCAAAGGAGCACCATCTTTATACTGACAGGTTTCTCAAAGGCATTATTAAAATAAACAGCCATAGAGATTCTCATAACATTACTTTGCAAGTCACAGGCGGAATATGCTCCCAGAAATGTCATTTAAAGTACAGGCCAGCATGGTGGCTCACACCTGTAATCCCAGTACTTGAAAAGACTGTGGCGGGAGGATTACTTGAGCCCAGGAGTTCAAGAGCAGCCTGGGCAAAATAGTGAGACTTCATCTCTACAAAAAATTTAAAAATTAACTGGATGTGGTGGTGTGTGCCTATAGTTCTAACTACTCATAACCAGGAGTTTCAGGCTATGGTGAGCTGTGATCATGCCACTGTACTACAGTATGGGTGACAGAGTGAGACCCCAACTCAAAAATAATAACAATAAGAATAATCCACACATACAAAAAAATCATTAGAGCTAATAAATAAGGTCAGCAAAGTTTGTTGATTCAAGATTAATATACTGAAATAAAATATTATGTAACCAATAGGATAAGAATTAATTAGAAAAGATTAATTAGAAAAGATTCAGGTTCCTGCAGTTTTCTGGGTGCTAAGTAGATCCAGGGCTGCTAAGAGGGGGAACACACAAGCTAGGAAAGCTAGGAGGCTTAGATGCCATGGGATGCTGGCTGCTCACCAAGGAATATGAAAGTATTTCAATATGCTACTACCAACCAGTATGACTATACCAATAGACATATTAACCGATTATCAGCAGGGCATGCTTCTATTTTTAGAATGAATAGGAAGAGCTATATAAAGATGACAAGACGGTAGGCATGTACATAAAGTTACAGGAAAAATATGCTCTGAGAACACTGTGTTTGAAAACATTCAGTATATTTAACATCCTTCAAATAGACTTATGTTGCATAGAAATTGAGTCAGAACCCCCAAACAGTGCATAAGCAGGATTCAATTTTTTAAATGTTTAGCATTTAGCCTAATGGAGATATATTGCATTCAAACACTGGAGGAACTATAGTCTTGATTCTCCATTATATAGGCTATAAAATTGTCAGAATTTTCAGATATTTATTAAACTGAATATATGAGTGTCAAGAGCTGAAATAATATTCTCTTTTGTCAAGGACATCTTATCAACGTGTATGGCAGGAGGTGATAGAGAAGAAATTAGAAAACCAGGATGTGTTAGAACTGCCACTTGTTACTGCATGATCTTTGACAAGTTAATGCATTAGTCAGAACACTACTTCAGCTGCTGTAATAAAGATAAAAAGGTGGATTAAATAAAGTATATTGCTTTATTTTTCTCTCACTTAAAAGTTCAAGCTGGTTGGCAGATTCATGGGTCATCGGCAGATTTGGCTTTTTCCATGCCATAGACTGTGTTTCTTACGCGCATTATTGAAGCTAATGCAATGCCACACACACACATCTGTGTTCCTGTCAGCTGAGAATGGGGAAAATATAGGGAAATGAAAGACACTCCCTTGGAGGGTATGATTTACAAATTACAATCATGGTTGATTACATTCAATTGACTATTATTTAATCATATGGTCATACCTAGTTGTAAGGGAGGCTGGGGGTTGTAAGGGAGGCTGTAAGGGAACTCTCATTAGCCAGTCATGCTCACAGCTATAACTACAGAGGTTCTAGTATTAAAAGGAAGAACAGAGGACAACCCCCTGGGTCCTCTCCCACTGTGGGAATTTTTCTGTTCTTTCAATAAATCCTGCTTTCAAAAAAAGGGAGAACATAAAAGTAGATATTGGGGAACAATTAGCAGACCTTGTCATCTTTCACTAGTCTGAGTCTCAGTTTCTATCCTTTTTTTTTAAACGTAGAGAATCGTATTAAATGATCAGCTTGTAGAAAGCACCTAGTCCAGTGTCTGGCAAATAGTAAGTGCTTAAGAGTAGTTAGTTCCTCCTTTCCCTATCTTTATGCAATGGTAGCCTTAATGTTGTTCATAGGATTCTTGTTTACAAAGGATCTAGCTAGGTAAAATATGACGAGTCTTGTGGTGCTAGTTCACTTGCTGTTTTCATTCTGTGCCACATCCATAAAGAAGCGTTCACAAGTTTTACTAGTCCATGACTTGTACTAGTTTCCTACTTTTACTACTTTAAGTTTTCTTATTAAGCAGTGCCTTCCCTGGGCCCCTGGATCCCTTTCTATTTTGAAGACCTAAAGGAAGCATGTCTAGGAAATTTGAAGGATCTCTTTGGGGTCTGAGCTCTGAAGTAGAGCCTGGTAAAAATCCTACCTTGCCTTCAGCTTTTTCTCCTCCATTTTCTACTTTCCCAAAATATATACCAAAGAACTAGCCTCTACTGGGAGCCATTGTCCTTTCTCTTCTATCCAGATTTAGGTCTTACATTACTAGGATCCTTTGTGTAATATTTCCCACTCTTCAGAACAGCCTCAATATATTAGACTTAAGATACTTTCATCTTTTATTGACTAAAGAAGTACTGTTCCCTTTCCAATTGTAGTTCCCTTATTATTATGATGCTGTTGTTTTTATAGTAGCTAGTCCCCAGGATGGCACTCAATCATCCTTACCTCATGGCATTCATTTTCTTGTATAGTCTCCTCTCACACTGAATCAGAGCTGAACTCTGTGGTCAACAGACTATGTTGTGGGACAGCCAAGGCTAGGCCATAAAAGGCATAGAAGATTTTGCATCACTTCTTTTTGATCCTTGGCTCTTGGGGAAGCAAGCCACCATGCCATGAAAACACTTAAGCAGCCTTTTTCCAAAAGCTCATGTGACAACAGCCAGCACCTACTTGCCACTCATGGGAGTGAGCCATCTTGGAAACAAAACCTCCAGTCCCAGCCAAGCCTTCATATGACTACAGTCCCAATTGATATCTGACTCTGTCCTCTTGAGCCACTAAACGAAGTTTTTCTGAATTTCTGATCTACATAAATCATAAGAGACAAATATGTATTGCTGGTTTAAGTCATTAAGTTTTGGGGTAGCTTGTTACAAAGCGATAATTTTCTTTTCTTTTCTTTTCTTTTTTGAGTTGGAGTCTCATTCTTGTCACCCATGCTGGAGTGCAGTGGCATGCTCACGGCCACTGCAGCCTCAACCTGCTGGGCTTAGGCGATCCTTCCACTTCAGCCTTCCAAGTAGCTGGAACTACAGACAAACGCCACCATGCCCGACTAGTTCTTTTTGTGATCTGTTGTAGAGATGAGGTCTCAACCAAGTTGCCCAGGCTGATCTCGAATCCCTGGGCTCAGGCAATCCTCTTGCCTTGGCCTCCCAGAGTGCTGGGATTACAGGCTAAGCCATCGCGCCTGGCCACAGAGTGATAATTGATACACTATTGATCTTTATTTAATTTATTTATTTATTTATTTATTTTTTTGAGTTGGAGTCTCACTCTGTCGCTCAGACTGGAGTGCAGTGGCCGCTCCCGGCCACCACAGCCTCGACCTGCTGGGCTCCGGCGATCCTTCCGCCTCACCCTTCCAAGGAACTGGAATTACAGGCATGCACTACCACGCCCGGCTGATTTTTTGATTTATTGTAGAGATGAGGTCTCGCTGCCCAGGTGGGTCTCGAACCCACGGGCTCAGGCAATCCACTCACCTCAGCCTCCCAAAGGCGCGAGATTACAGGCTGAGCCACCGAGTTGGCCCTGTCATGTGTTTATTTCCTCAAATTTCCTCCCACTACATTTTTTGACATTTTTCTAGGTGAATCATTATTATTTTTCTATCAAAATGTCCCCCCAAAATTGAGGGTGAATGGAATGCAAAGCAGTTCTCAATTGATAGGTGACATACATTGGTATATTGCAATCAGCTGTTAATACATTAGAGTTCTTTAGTTTAGTAATTCTGCTTTTAAAAAATATAAACTAGAATAGATTCAAAGTCATCCACATAATCCTCCCTTTCATGAATGGGAGGGAAAATCTGTGAGCAACAGCTACAGGTGCACCATTAATAGCTGCAGTGATAATAAATGTATTTCTACATTTTACTTCTTCACATACCGCCCCCAACACTCAGAATATACCTGAAAGTATACCCTGAACAACATAATGAGACTCCGTCTCTACAAAAAATAGAATAAAAAAGAGCATCACCTGTAGTCCTAGCTACTTGGGAGGCTGAGGCAGGAAGATTGCCTGAGCCCAGGAGTTCAAGGTTACAGTGAGCTATAATTGCACCACTGCACTCCAGCCTGGGTGACAGAGGAAGACCTTGCCTCCAAAAATAAATTAATTTTTAAAAATAAAAATACGCGAGAGTGTAACATTTGTGAAAGTTGTACATGCCATGATCAATAAATAAATAATAATTAAGAACCTATTCTCAGAATGAATGGATGAAATTTCACATACAAAATGTGCCTTCTATATCTTCTCCATCTTTCCTATCCATAGTGACAATCATCATGTATGGGCAATATCTATATAAGATCACTAAATCAGACTGTGAGATGCCTAACCCAGACAGCCTGGTAGTATTTAAGTATTAGTTACATAGTTGAAGTGATCACGTGATGAACCACTGATTATTAAAGCAGTCAGGTAATTAGCGTGCCCATAATAGTTTCACACAGATTCTGACTGCACAACAGAGTTGGCTATATTTTGCCTTATTTAAAATTATTTTTGTTTTCTGTCCTTCTTCTTCCCAATTCCTTTATTCCAAAAAGATTATTCTTTCTTCTTTCTCATAGATTTATCCTTTTGAGAGTCTAATGAAATAATAATATTGAGACCACCATAGGTGTTAACCTTAATCCTGAAAATGTTCATGTCTTTGCTTCTACGATCAGCTCTAACCACCTTACACTTAAGAGAGCTTCTACAAAGGCTAATTTTTGCTCTTCCAATACAAACAAACAAACAAACAAAAAAACACCTCTAGGCTTGGATTTCAAGTCTCCTAGTAACCAGCTCTTTCTCACTCCTCTGTTTCTTCAATGTCCAGTTTTTCAGGGCCAGACTTCTGACTCCCCTGCTTCAGTCATTTTCCATGTCCAGAATGGAATCTTCATTGTTTCATAACAGACTTCTGTCCTTTAGGCAAAATTAACCTATCTCCTTGATAAAAGTTTACTAGATCAAACATACGATAACTATTGTATTGATCCGAGTTTTTAGTTGTAAGCAACAGCATTCACTCTAAGTAGTTTTAAGTATGTTAAATGACCTTAGAAAATTCAGAGAATCATCAGAGTTGAGTTGGAACAACCCCACATTGCAGCAAGGATTGCTCCATCCTCTGCCAGTGCTCACATGGACACCACAGCTTACACGGATGTTGCTTTGAATCCTGGCAAAAGATGGATTCCACCCCGTACCTTCTTCTTCCTGTTACTCTTTTCAGAATTTAAGTCCCAGGCAGGAGAGTGCATTTAATGGCTGGAGCTTAGGTCAAATCCTAGACATCGTTTCATGGGTAGCTGGGAGAATGAATCTAGGCATCTAACTGAATGAGAAAGCGCTCTTTGTGTGGGAAGAGGGTGTTTAAAAACACACTGGGGAGTGACAAACATGGAAGATGCCCTCTCTAGTCAGTAACTCTTGAAACTCGTGCTGTGTTTCATTCAACTTGAGTACTATGATGAGTATCAATTTATTCAGCAGCAATGATTTTATTTAGAGTCCACTCCTAACAAAATTGCACTTAACCTCTTAGCATTTTTTCCTTCAGGTCTAGACTCTGTTTCTTTCTGTGCTGTATTTGAGAAACTCACTCTTACTTATCATCAGGGTACTCATCTTTTTTTTTTTTTTTAATTGTGACTGGGTAGACAGAGGAAGAAAATACTCTTGAGGTCTCCAAGGTTGTTATCCACTTGATTGTTCACTCTTGGAGCCCAGCTCAAGTGTTATTTAGGAATTTGCACTGGAATGTCCTAAAAGTTCTAAGAAATTCTATTTTGGTGAAGGCTGGTTGATTATATAGTTACCCCATTTACACTGTAACCTTTTATAGGTTTTCCATATCATTTCCACATCATTTCCTATAGGTTTTTCATATAATTTCCTACAGCATAAAGTCATAACTTTAAAAATTAAAGAAATCATAAAGATCATTATACCTTCATTTTATAGATGGAATAATTAAGAGCCAGGGAGATATAATGATTTGTTCAAAGTCAAAAAATTAGTTTTGAGATTGAGAGTAGAATCTAGAGGTCCTGATTCTAGTTACCTTAGCAAATTATTGCCATGTCCCAACTATCAGAGATCCCAGGTGTTCATGGGTATAATTTAAAAAATGAGTGCCATAGGAGAAAATAGAAAAAAACATGAAAACAATGTTCTATGTCAGCTATTGATAGGTGAACCATATGGACTATTTTGTCTGGGGCACTCCCAATTTACATGTGATATCTGAAGTATTAATAAGATGATCTCCTTTTACTCTCAAAAAGGTAGTAGCTCAGAATATAGGTAATAGCATAAAATTTATTGAAAAATTGCATTGCTCTTCAGTGATTCCAATTACTCATTAAATGTATTGAAGTAAAAGAGTTGACCTATACTGTAAATATAACAACTAATCAGAGTAAAACGGAGGCTGTAACGCATTGGTGCATTGGTTTTCAAATTCAAGTCACAACCATTAGTGGAACACGAAATGAATTTTACGTTATAATGAACATTTAAAGGAAAGAAGACAAAATAGAGTGCATCGCATGTAATAAAGGTAAGTGTTATTTCATGAAACTTGTCTCAGTTACACATACATATACAGGAGAATACTTGCTCTCAATGCAAATTTATTTTTTATTGCAGATCACAGGGGGGAAAGGGAGGAAAGTCACTGCATGAAGAACTCTAGGGCCAAGGCTCACATACCTGCAATTCCCAGGAACTGAAGTCAAGGGCACTGAAAGAGATGGGAGGAGAGCAGGGCCAGGCTGAGATGTTCAGGAGGAGATGGAAAATTTGGACACATCTACTGTTTGTATTGCATATTAAGTTGTGCAATGTGCTTTTGTAGATGCATTGCATTGTTTAACACAAAACTTCTCTGAGGTAGCTATTACATTTTATAGAAGGGTGAACGAGGCCTAGGTAGGTTGAGTGATTTACCTGAAATTGTTCAGCTGGTAAAGGAAAAACGGGACACAAAACTTTTGCCAGCTTATTTTTATTTTTTAAAATCATATATTAAAGATCCGCCATGCTCAGAACCCTGTACTAGTCTAAGAAAACAAAAAATGATCAGGCTGGTATGGCCCTGGGCTAGAGGAACAGAGGTGTTCTATGGGCTGGGGGATGGAGGGAATGGAACCACTAATTAAGTGCGATCATGGCTGACATATATTTGACTCTTAGAACTACATATTAACACAGTTCTAAAGGCTTAACATGAATATCTCCTTTAGTCTTTCAGTAGCCTTTTGAGATAAGTACTACTATTACCCTAATTGTACTGATGAGGAAACTAATACATACATGGGTTAAATAAATATGCCCAAGGACCCAGCCTGAGTCCATAATCCATGGTCATAAAGTAACCAAAAGCCAAACTTGAGAGACGTGAGTTGGTGAAAGGACAAATAGATTTGATTCAAGAGCTGGCAACCTGAGCAGATGGCAGACAAAAGTCGTAAAGTCCACTTCAAATTTTCAAGCTGATTAGACGCGTTTTGTGTGTGGTTTTTTGTTTTTTGTTTTTTTTTTTTTGAGTTAGAGTCTCACTCTGTCACCCCAGCTGGAGTGCAGTGGGAGGATCACAGCTCACCACAGCCTCAACCTCAACCTCCTGGGCTCAGGCAATTCTTCTGCCTCAGCTGCCTGAGCAGCTAGGACTATAGGAACATGCCCAGCAAATTTATTTATTTATTTGTAGAGAAAAGGTATTCATACATTGCCCAGGCTGGTCTTGAACTCCTAGGCTCAAGTAATCCTCTCACTTAGGCCTCCCCAAGTGCTGGGATTATAGGCATGAGCCACCATGCCTGGCCTAAAGTGTGTATTCTTTAATTGTCTTTTTATTCTAAGGTATTATTGAACAAGTAAGACAATGCAGATCCAGCAGCACTTACATAGTGCCTTTATGTAAGGATGTTACAAAATTTTCTAAAAATGGACTCAGAAGATTTAAATAATATTTAATTAAATTAAAATAGCATATTAAATGCATATTGTGAGATTAAATTTTAAAAGATCAAGAATAGATTTTAAATAAATGCTATTAAGTATTGTAGATATTTCAATATAAAAATACAGTTTGATATACCAAGAAAAAATAGATGACAGAATACTATGTATGATGATCCAATTTTTGCAAAAACAAAACAATGTGTGTGTGTGTGTGTGTGTGTGTGTGTGTGTGTGTGTGTGTGTGTGTGTTGTGTATCAGCATTTCCCAACCTTGATACTACTGACAGTTGACAGTTTGGACCAGATAACTAACAGTTTAGGAGTTTCCTATTTATCAGATCATTCATCTCTACCCACAAGATGCCACAGATCTCCCTCCATTTGTTACAACCCCAAATGTCTCCAGACCTTGCCAAGTCAACCCAGTTAAAGAACCACTGACATAGATACAATTGACTATGGAGCTGTCACGTTAGTGGATGGACTTAAAATATATTTATTTTTTATTTATTTTTCACTTATTTATAGATTCTGACTTTTCTGTGATGAGCATGTGTTTTCATAATTAGAAAGCCCATAAAAACTACTAACATTTAAAAAGATGTATTGGCTTCATAGTAGCTACTTTTATATTTCAATCATACAGACTCCTGAGCAAAAAATGTTTCCATGAAAGGAAAAATAATTGTTTTTCTCTCTACTGCCTACTCAACATAATACTTCTGTGACTGGGTGTAAGAGTTTTTCCCCACAAACAAAGCAATTTTCCAGTGGACACAAACTGGGTGTTCTATAATTCAATTTAATTCTGATGCTATTTACCTGGAGTCAGAGTCAGATCCCACAGGCTGAAGGCTCAGTCCCACAAGATTCCACCTCCACCGATTGCAAGTAGTGGGTTGTCACCTATACTGCTGACCAACTGGTTGTAATCTGAGGTTCCCGTGATCCCCCACTTGGACTTGATTAATTTTCTAAGTGACTCAGATAACTTAGGAAAACATTTTACTTGTTTATTAGCTTATTTTTACTAACAAAGGATATTACATAGAGTACAGGTGAATAACCACATGAAAAGATGGATAGAGCTTCAGTGTCCTCTCTGGGCACACCATCCCCCAAGTACCTCCATGTGCTCAGCAGCTCAGATGCTCATCAAGTACAAAAGTTGTGTTTTTTGGGGGTTGGAGTCCTACTCTGTCGTCCAGGCTGGAGTGCAGTGGCACGCTCACACAACCCCAGCATCAACCTGCTGGGCTCAGGTGATCCTTCCACCTCAGCCTTCCAAGTAGCTGGAACTACAGGTGCGCACTATCACGCCTGGCTAATTTTTTGATTTATTGTAGAGATGAGGTCTCACCAAGTTGCCCAGGCTAGTCTCGAACCCTTGGGTTCAGGCAATCCTCTCACCTCGGCCTCCAAAAGTGCTGAGATTATAGGCGTGAGCCACTGTGCCCGGCCAAAAGTTTTCATAAAGTTTAATCTTCAGTGCCCTCTCCCATGACCCCTTTCCTAGAGGGTGGTGGGCAAGGCTAAAACTTCACTTGGTCTGTCTTCTCAGACTAGGAAGGGGTACTACCCTAAATTACTTTATTAGCATAAACTCAAGTGTGATTGCAAGGGCTTGTTATAACTACACCCCCAGCTCTTAGAAAATTCTAAAGGTTTTTGGAAGTTAGAACAAAGACTAAATATTATAACAAAAGATGTGCTTATGAGCCTTGTCACTCATGAAATTATAAGGGATTTAGGATATCTGTATCAGTAACTGGGGACCAACACCAAAAATTATTTATTTATTATTACATGTGCCAAAAAATCAAGGAGCAGACTCAACTCTATAACTGCCATGGTCAAGTTAGTGTGGTTTCTTTCATTTTGTTTTTATTCATTCATTCAAATATTTATTAGCACTATGTCTATAAATTACATATGATAGAGAGCCTCTTGACATATAATCATTAAATGCTTATTTTCCATGTCTCACAGAAAATTGGAATTAGGAAAAAAAACTGATGTTGACGAAAGTTGCCAAACTTAGTAAAATATGTAAGATGGCTTATTCTGAGCCAAATATCAGTGACCTTAGTTAGGCCCATGACACCCATCCTTGTAGGTCCTGAGAATGTGTGCCCATTGTGGTTGAATTGTGGTTTGGTTGTACACATTTTAGGAGACAGAAGTTATAGAAAGTCATAAGTCAAAACATGTGGGATTTACATTGCTTTGATCCAGGAAGGTGGGGTATCCCTGGCTAAGTGGGGACTTGCAGATTATAGGTGGATTCAAAGATTTCCTGACTGGCATTTAGTTAACAAGAGTTATCCAAGGAACCTGGAGGACAGTATACAGGAAATGGGTGGCTTGAGGAATGATAAGGGAGTCTAGTTTCTAGATATGTAGATGAAGCCTTACGGGTGGTAAACTTTGGAGAGAATAGGTAAGGATCTTAAAAGGTGCCCAGAGTCTAGGAGTCCCCAAAATACAGCTTTGTGGAGTCATAAAATACTTTGATTTTCCTTCTGTATCTGTTATGCCAGAGACAGGTTAGAAAGAAAACATCGTACAGGGCTAATTAGAAAACCCATCTCCCCAGGTTCCTTAGCTAGGAATTTGGGAAGGTAAAGAAAAAGGTCAGAGTTTGATCCTCATTAAACTATCATTAGGCCATTATTTTGTTAATTACTGACCAGGCCATGTGTTCATTGAGCTATGGCCAGGTCATGTTTTCCTAAGCTTTGTCCCCCTCCCCTACCTTGGGGAGGCAAACCTTCTCTTCTCTCTCTCTCTCTCTCTCATTTACTTTCTAAATAAATTATTTTTTCCAATCTAAGAGAAAAAAAATCTTTAAATATTTTTGTAAGCATAGTAATTTCTGAAATAAATTAGATTCACTGGCTCAGAAACTCATACCCGGAAATATGGCATTTTGACATGCTGAACCGAGGAAGACTCAAGGTCCCAGATCTCTACCTCTCTCTACCCATTCTTCCAGAACACTGGATGAAGCTGAAGTTCCTTTATCTGCCTAAGAGCGAGACCCACCAAAAGAAACAATTGTTTTTCTTTCCCCTCCCTGTAAGACCAAGAATGTAACCATACTTGAACAGACTCCTTCACCAGACAATGTACAAGTTAATCTCTGTTTTTGATCCATTCATTGTACCTATTAATCCCCTCAGTAGTATTTCTCCTCTTCCTCCCTCCCATAACCTGTTTTACCAGGATGGTATATAAGCTTCTGAATCTTGTTGGGAGGTGGGTAATTATTCTGTGGCTTTCTTCCATTTACATGTTAATAAATGTGTATGCCTTTTCTCCAATTAACCTGATTTTTGTGGGTTGATTTTCCAGTGAAACTTTAGAGGGAAAAGGGATATTTTCCTTTGGCCACTATACTGACATTTAATATCTCCTCAGGTTAGAAAGCCTTCTTAGGAATTATCTTCTAAAATGTTTATTAAAAACTCGGGTGAGCAGTGGTTCACACCTGCAATCCTTGCACTTTGGGAGACCAAAGTGGAAAGATCACTCAAGGCCAGGAGTTGGAAACCAGCCTGGGCAACATAGAGAGATCTTGTATCTACTAAGAATTTTTTAAAAATTAGCCAGATGCACATCTCATCAACAAGGGTACCTGCACAGTGAATATTTGTATACCTAACCCTTAACTGTACCCCACAATTTTAAAATAAAAATAAAAAAGTAAAAAAAAAAATAGCCAGATGTGGTGATGTGTGCCTGTAGTCTCAGCTACTTAGGAGGCTGAAGTGGGAGGATTACTTGAGCCCAGAAGTTTGAGGTTACAGTGAGCTATGGTTGTGCCACTGCACACAGTATGGGTGACAGAATGAAACCTCATCTCTAGAAAAAAAGCAAAAACAAACTCTTAGGCACGCTTATATAAACCCTCATACAAAGGTTCAAATTTGTGTACAAAGATGCTCTCTGCAACATTGTTTGACTAGTGAAGAAGTTACAACAACCCAAATGTCATTGAAAATATAATATTACATATCCAGACTTTGGAATTTGTGTAGACATGAAAAGAATAAGGTAGAGCTATATATTGTGACATGAAACATTTCTAATATATACTTGTTAAGTAAGAAAAAAGCAATTGCAGAGAAAATAAGCACAGTATAATCCTATGATGCAAGTTTTTTTGCAGGCACATATTTATATATGTATATATATGATATATACCAATGGTCCCCAACATTTTTGGCATCGGGGACCAGTTTCGTGGAAGGCAATTTTTTCATGGACTGGGGGGAGTGATTTCGGGATGATTCAAGCGCATTACATTTATTGTGTACTTTATTCTATTATTATTACATTATAATATATGATAAATAATTATACAATTCGCCATAATGCAGAATCAGTGGAAGCCCCAGGCGTGTTTTCCTCCAACTAGATAGTCCCATCTGGGGGTGATGGAAGACAGTGACACTCAAATGTGTTGCTTATGTCCAATCTACTCCATAGTCTCATTTTGGTTGCTGTCACTGCAGAAAATCCTGTGTTTCACAAAGATAGGATATTGAAAGTGGAAGCAGGCAGGGCAGTCTCAGGATATTCTGCCTTGAGTTTAATCCAGAACATATGGAGATTTGAATTTGTCTCACACATACTTGTAAGGCCATGTCATTTGCGATCTGAAACAGTTGATCTTGTAGCACAAAGTTGATTCACCTGGCTTACTTATATGTGGGTCGTGAATCTATTCCTTCCCATTTTGGGGGTCTTTTGTGACTGGGTTGTAATGCTCAAACTCTTTTGAAAGGTGAGATAGGTGATCATGCACCAGCAAGGAGAAAGAAGGAACTGGCTTAATCTCTTTCAAAATATCTGCTAATGTTCGAAATATATCAAAACTCCCAGCTGGGCTCGGTGACTCAGCGTGTAATCCCGCACCTTTGAGAGGCTGAGGTATGTGGATTGCCTGAGATCGAGGGTTCGAGACCCGCCTGGGCAACTTGGCGAGACCTCATCTCTACAATAAATAAAAAATGAGCCAGGCGTGGTAGCGTGTGCCTGTAGTTCCAGCTACTTGGAAGGCTGAGGCGGAAGGATTACTGGAGCCCAGCAGGTCGAGGCTGAGGTGGCCAGGAGTGGCTACTGCACTCCAGTCTGGGTGACAGTGAGACTCCAACTCGAAAAACAAAAACAAAACCAAAAAACTCCCAATGTTCACTTGTTGCCCCCATAATTCCAATTTGGTTATGAATACAGCTACTTTATCTGCTGATTTGAACACAGTTGTCATTCTCCCCTGAAGTGACAGATGGAGTTCGTTGAACAGGTTGAATATGTCACACAAGTTCTGCAAACCATTCTATGTCACTGAAATGGGCTGCCCATAGTGACTGTTTTTCTAAAATAAATCTCTGGAGCAGTGCTTGTAACTCAAAAACTCTGGCCAGTGATCTACCTCTAGAAAGTCATCTCACTTCTGTGTATAAGAGAAGACGAGTGTGCGCTATGTCCATCTCCTCACACAGATGCATGAACAGATGTGAGCTAAGGGCATGTACTTTAATGTGACTGATAATTTTAATCACATCCTGCAAAATGTTCAGGTAGCATCTTTTGGCTAGCCAGCATTTCTCTATGGATGACACAGTGTGTAGACTCACATCCAGAAGCGACTTCTTTGACCGAAGTAGTGAAACCAGAAAGCCACTGAGTCATGGCAGCTGCTCCATCCATACTTATACTGACACAAAATGACTAATTCAGTTTTCCTGATACATAATCATTCAAAGACATGAATAGTTCCATAGCTGTGTTATTAGTTTGCAACAAAAGTGCACATATCTTTATGCACAACCTCCTGAAAAATATATTGCACAAAAACAAGCATTGTTGCCTTGTCGTCAGCACTGATAGACTCATTAACCTAGATTGTGTACCATGTGTGTACACATTAATTCTCTCTGACAATTGTGCCTTAATATCCTCTGCTATTTTATCTGTTCATCTAGCTATGCAGCTAGCCCAAAGAGGAACATGTGCTACCTTTTGAACTGCAACCACTCCTAAAATGTCCTTAGCAGCAGGCAGGATCAACTCTTCACCAATATTAAAGAGCTTCTTAGCTTTAGCAATGTGGTTAACCACTAAGAATGTTGTTCTCAGTGCAGACACATTCCATGAAGTAATGGCCTTCAATAATTTCTTCTGTTCTTTGTGTTCACGTTTTTTTTTTCTTTTGAAAAACTCCAAAGGCTTGTCTTTTAATGCAAGGCGCCTGGTCTCCATGTGGCAAGGCAGTTTTGAAGGTTTCATGGCTTCTCTGGATAGCTGGTCGCCACATATTCTACAAAGTGGACTCGGAGAATGTGAATCACCCGCTGCATGAACACGTAATTTAAGCAGGACTCTTGGATTTTTTTAAATGCAGCTTTCTTTTTGTTGTCGGTCTTAGAATCTTCTGCTGTTTCATCATCGGATCTTTTGCCCTTTTCAAAGTTCTCCAGTGACGTTTGTTTTTTACTCATTTTGGCTAAGCTTGTGGCTTACCAAAACTGTGACTGAAGTGCTCAGTGTCGGAAAGAGACGTGGATGGAAATGGTAAAATAGTGGGCGGGCACGAGCAGACTAAAATAAGTGTTTGATTCTGACTTAAATCCTGCCATGAGATACAACTGTACAACTGAAGTACATCAACTCAGTTGCCACTCACTGATAAGGTTTTGATATAAGTCTGCAAGCAATTGATTTATTATAGTCTCTGTGCAGTCAAACCTCAGTACTAATGTTAATCCGTATTGGCAGGCACTCCCCAAAACTAGCATCACCATCTCAGCTCCACCTCAGATCATCAGGCGTTAGATTCTCTCAAGGAGTGCACAACCTACATTCCTCACATGTGCACAATAGGGTTCGCGCTTTTATGAGAATCTAATGGCACCGCTACTCTAACAGGAGGTAATATGAGCTATGGGGACTGCCTCTGTAAATACAGATGAAGCATCACTTACTTGTTTACCTCCTGCTGCGCGGTCTGATTTCTAACAGGCCACAGCCTGGTACCAGTCTGTGGGGACCCTGTTACATACAATCTATATATGCATATTAAAAGATCTGAAAAAATATATGTATAATAAATGTTAGCAGGAGTTACCACTAGAGTTGGCAATATGGAAAATAAGATGTAAGGGAATTTCACTGTTATTTTTACATGGGTACATTGCTTTTTTTCCCAATGCATCTTTTTTTTTTAAGTAAAAAGCAATTTTAATGTAACTTAATGTCTATCCTCTCTTTTTCCCCCTTTCCTTAAGTCTTAGCAAAAGTTTTATACTGGCTGGGCACTTTTACAATGACCACTTAGTCATGAAGGGTGTGTTTCTCAACCTGGCCTTCTACTCATATAGAGGAAGGGTGGAGCGTGGCTGTTACCTCCTTAAAGAATCATTCTTCAGGTCTTTAGGAGGGTAAGCCATATTGTTATCATGTTTACTTATTTACAGATATTTAACTACTAGTAAACATAAAGATTGTGGATTTTTAAAATTTTGGCATATAAACAATACAACTGAATTATGTTAGAATCACCCTTGACAACAGATCACTGCATTTACTGCAGTGTGTGTGTGTGTGTGTGTGTGTGTGTGTGTGTGTGTGTGTGTGTGTGTGTGTGTGTTTGTTCCCTATTTTATGTTAGGCTTTTATAAACAGGGGCCAAAGGATTTTATTTCTCCCCCTACAACTAGCAGGCCTCATTATCATTAGCAGATCTGATCATCATATTGGTTAAGGCAACCAGAAGCAGGCAACAGAGCACAGAACAAAATGTTTCTGGTCTTGTAATTTGACCCAGGTTCAGCCACTAGTTGCCTGAAAGCCAAACTTGAGAGATGAGAGTTGGTGGAAGAAAAAGTAGGTTTTATTCAAGAGCCGGCAACTTGAAGAAATGGCAGACTCAAGTCACGAACACCATCTCAAATTGTCAGGCTCATTAGAAGGGGCTTTTTTTTTTTCTTTATAATCAATATTTTTTATTATGATATTGTGGGGTACAGTTAAGGGTTAAGTATACAAATATGCTTCGTTCAGGTACCCTTGTTGATAAGAGGTGTCTCCTCCTCCCCAGACAGATGTTTACTACCGTTAACCCAATCTCCCTTCCCCCCCACAGTTTCCCACCACTGTCAGTCATTTTCTTATAGTATTACGTTGGATGTGCAAGGTCCACTATATGAGTGAGAACATGTGATACTCAGATCTTTGTTTCTGTGAGAGGTCACTTAGTATTATAGACTCTAGTTCCATCAAGGTTGCTGTGAAATTCATGATTTTGTTCTTTTTTATGGCTGCGTAGTATTCCATTGTGTATATGTACCACATTTTTTAATCCAATCCTCTTTTGATGGACAGCATGGATGCTTCCAGGTTCTTGCTATTGTGAACAATGCTGCGATAAACATACGTGTGCAGGTATCTTTTTAACGGAGTGATTTGAGTTCTTCAGGGTATATTCCCAGTAGGGGGATTGCAGGGTCATATGGGAGGTTGATATTTAGAGCTTTTAGGAATCACCACACTGCTTTCCACACAGGTTGCACTAGTTTACACTCCCACCAACAGTGTAGAAGTGTTCCCTTTTCGCCACATCCTCTCCAGCAACTGTTATTTTTTGAGTTATTGATAATTGCCATTCTGACTGGAGTTAGGTGGTATCTCAGTGTGGTTTTGATTTGCATCTCCCTGATGATTAGTGAGCTTGAACATTTCTTCATGTGTCTGTTGGCCGCTCAGATGTCTTCCTTTGTGAAGTGTCTGTTTATATCTTTTGCTCATTTGATAATGGGGTTGTTTGTTTTTTTCTTTTCAGCACATTTGAGTTCCTTGTAGATCCAAGATGTTAAGCCTTTGTCAGACCTGGTATTGGCAAATACTTTTCCCCAGTCTGTAGGCTGTCTCCCTGCTCTCTCGATGGTTTCTTTGGCTTTGCAGAAGCTTGTCAGTTTAATGAGGTCCCACTTGTCTATCTTCTCTCTTAGGGTCTGTGGGTTTGGGGTTTTGTTCAGGAATTGGATGCCAGTTCCAATTTCCATGAGGGTATATCCTTCATTTTCTAAGGTTCTTATGGTTTGAGGTTTTACATTTAGGTCTCTGATCCATTTGGAGTTAATTTTTGTGTATGGGGATAGATAGGGGTCCTGTTTCAATCTTCTGCATGTGGTCAGCCAGTTTTCCCAGCACCATTTACTGAGTAGGTGCTCCTCTCCCCAGTGGTAGGTGGTGGAGGTTTGTCGAAGATGAGTTGGTTAAGAAATTGAGGTTTTGCTTCTGGAATCTCAATTCTATTCCATTGGTCTATATGCCTATTCCTATACCAATACCAAGCTGTTTTGATGATTGTAGCTTTATAGTAAAGTTTGAAGTCTGGTAATGTGATACCACCTGCTTTGTTTTTTTTTTTTTTTTTTTGCTGAGGATTGCTCTGGCTATTCTTGGTCGTTTGTGTTTCTATATGAATTCCTGTGTTGTCTTTTCTAGGTCTGAGAAGAATGTTGCTGGTAATTTGATGGGTATTGCATTGAATCTGTAGATTGCCTTAGGTAAGATGGACACCTTCACAATGTTGATTCTTCCAATTCATGAGCATGGGATATTTTTCCACTTGTTTGTGTCATCTTTGATTTCTTTGAGCAGTGTTTTGTAGTTTTCATTGTAAAGGTCTCTCACATCTCTGGTTAGGAAGATGCCAAAGTATTTCATTTTTTTTTGTGTGTGTGGCTATTGTGAATAGAATTGTGGTTTTTATTTGGGTTTATGTTTATTTTTGATGTAAAGAAATGCGATTGTCTTTTGTACATTTATTTTATATCCTGAGACTTTGCCAAAGGTCTTTATCAGTGTAAGGAGGTTTTTGACAGATTCTCTTAGGTTTTCAAGGTACACAATCATGTCATCTGCAAAGAGAGATAACTTGACTTCCTCTTTTCCTATTTGGATACCCCTGATTGCCTTCTCTTCTCTGATTGCTCTAGCCAGGACTTCCAATACTATATTGAATAGGAGGGGTGAGAGTGGGCATCCTTGTCTTGTTCCAGTTTTCAGGGAAAATGGTTCCAATTTTTGTCCGCTTAGGAGTATGCTGGCTATGGGTTTCTCATAGATGGCTTTTACTATTTTGTGGTATGTTCCCCATATGCCTAGATGCTCAAGGGTTTTTATCAAGAAGGAGTGCTGGATTTTATCAAAAGCTTTTTCTGCATCTAATGATATAATCACGCGGTTTTTGTTTTGACATCTGTTGATATATTTAATTACATTTGTGGTTTTACGAATGTTGAACCAGTCTTGCATCCCAGGGATGAAGTCTACTTGGTCATGATGGATGATTTTTGAGATGTGTTGTTGAATCTGGTTTGCTAGGATCTTGTTGATAATTTTAGCATCTATGTTCATCAAAGATATCAGCCTGTAGCTCTCTTTCTTTGTTGGGTCTTTACCTGGCTTGGGTATCAATGTGATGTTAGCTTTGTAAAATGATTTGGGGAGAGTTCCATCTTTTTCAATCACCTGGAATACCTTCAGTAGGATTGGTATCAGCTCCTCCTTAAATGTCTTGTAGAATTCTGCTGGAAAGCCATCTGGACCAGGGCTTTTTTTTTTGTAGGTAGTTTTCTTAGAAGTGTTTTTAAAGGGAAACTTGGCATAGGAAATATGCATGAGTGGCGCAGCATAGAGGTCTGCATGCTTGGGTGATGGTCCTCCCAGAGGTTTGGTTGGTGTTGTCTTGGATGTAGTCAGGTTATGGATTAACTGTCTGAAGGTCCTGCAATCAAAATTCCATTCCTGGTCTGTTTCAAGACTATCTTGTGGAATTCTTAAACAAGCATATAATCAGATAAGCGTGCATTTATTGTGCAAGAAAGGGTACAGAGGGTGGCAGAGGAAGGAACAGGGAAAGAGAAACAGAAAAAGTTTTTTTTTCAAAGTGTGGCTAATTTCAAAATATATATATATATTTTTTTTAAAGAAGGCATCTCACTCTGTCACCCAGGCTGGAGTGCAGTAGCGTGCTCACGGCCACCACAGCCTCAACCTGCTGGGCTCAGGTGATCCTTCCATCTCAACCTTCCAAGTAGCTGGAACTACAGGCGTGCCCTACCACACCTGGCTTATTTTTTGATTTATTGTAGAGATGAGGTCTCACCAAGTTGCCCAGGCTGGTATTGAACCCCTGAATTCAGGCAATCCTCTCTTCTTGGCCTTCCAAATTGCTGAGATTACAGGCCTGAGCCATGGTAGCAGCCTGATTTCAAAATGTTTTAGAGAAGGATTCTTGCTTATAGTTTAACTACTGCACTCCTTTTCTAATATAAATGAACTGAATTCAGGGAACACTTGAAGTTTTGGGGGTCCTCCTTTTCATGATGGCATAATTCAAAGCAGTTTATGGTAAATGGTCATTTTATTCAACTTATGTCATTTAAACCTTTTGTAAATAACAGCCCTGACTTCTCACAATAGTCAATTGAATACACAAGATGAAAAATGCCATTGCATGAGTAGAGACTTGAGCCATAATGCTAAACACTAGGTGACCTCTTGGGATATTTATAAAAAAGAATCTGCATATTTTCTAAGCCTACACTCAAGAGTTAGTGATTACACATACTTTACATATTTTCTCCACATTTTTGCTGTTTTTTTTTTTTGTCTACAAAAACCAAACTGATTTTTTAATCTAGTGGTCATAGATTTTGGATCTACTGATTATTTGATCTAGTTGTCATAGATTGATTTAAAGTTTCTGGAGTTATAAACTTTTTTTTTTGAGTTGGAGTCTCACCGTCGCACAGACTAGAGTGCAGTGGCATGCTCCCGGCCATCACAGCTTCGACCTGCTGGGCTCTGGTGATCCTTCTGCCTCGGCCTTCCAAGTAGCTGGAACTACAGGCACGTGCTACCATGCCTGGCTAATTTTTTTGATTTATTGTAGAGACGAGGTCTCACCAAGTTGCCCGGGTGGGTCTCAAACCCGTGGGCTCAGGCAATTCACTTGCCTTGGCCTCCCAAAGTGCTGCCACTGCACTCTAGTCTGGGCGACAGTGAGACTCCAGGCTGAGCCACAGAGCCCGGTTATAAAATCTTGACATAACAAAATTTTCAGTGATTCTCTTCTTTAGCATAATGTTAAAGTTATGCAAGTAATAAATAAATATAACTTCAGAAGAGTCATAGGCTTAAATAATTCAGAGTTTTCACTTCTGCCTGGAAATTTCAGTTCTAGCCAGTGACATGTCAGTTCTAGTCAGTGACATGTCAGCTCTGGTAGGTGAGTTGGAGAGAGAATACTGAGGTGTTTTCATGATCTGATGCCCTTTATTTATCTGCTCACTTTAAATTGTCAATTCAGTAGGATACTAAGAATGAATATATATTAACCCTACACATCACTTCCCAAGATGTTTGTCTTTATTACTTATGTTTCATTTTTATTTGACAACATTTAGAAAATATTTATTGAGAGGCTGCTATATTCTGAGCACTTTTCAGGATCTTTTTTCCATACACTTTTAGTTTGGTTGGTTTCATATATGGTTAAGTTGCAACATATTCCCACATGCTTTTAAGGGCTCAGTAAATGTTTGTTGAACAGATTACACAAAAAGTTTATAAAACAGCAAAATTGTAAATCTCACTAGCCTAACTCCTTAAATATTCCTTTCACTGGACATAAATAATTTGTTTTCAGTAAGCTTCCAATTTCTTGATATCATTTTAACAATTACATCTAGGCTTCCATATAGAGTACCATGAAAAAAATCCATACAAAAACTTGTGTATTGTATTTATTTAATATTTGCATAACTTTAACATTATGCTAAAAAAGAGAATCCCTGAAAATCTTATTACGTACTGATCTCATAACTTCAGGAACTTTAATCTATGACAGATAGATGAAATAATCAGTAGGTGTTTGATTCTTATAGGACAAACATTTGTTAGAAAAATTATTAAGATATATAAAATGCCCATGATTTATGCAATGCCACAAAGTAAATACTGTTGCTGTTGAGACATATATAGATAGTTGTTTTTATATCTCAATCAATAGTTTCAGTAACTGGCTCATAGTAGGATTTTATAAAAACAGCTTACATTTAGGTATAATTTACATATCATCAAATTCATTATTTAAAAATGTATAATTCCCTGTTTCTTAGTATATTCACCGAGCTGTGCAACTATCACCATAACTTGTTTTTAAAACATCTTCATCTTCCCAGAAGAAACCCATACCCATTGGGAGTCACTCCACATTTCTTCCTTACCTCAGCTGTTTAATACTATGCTAAACACTCAGCCCTAGTAAACACTGTTTTCTAAATCTATGGATTTGCCTACTCTGGACATTTAACATAAATGGAATTATGCAATATGTGATCTTTTGCATCTGGTTTTCTTCACTTAGCAAATTTT
Organism: Cephalopachus bancanus; assembly: GCA_027257055.1. Classification (NCBI taxonomy): domain Eukaryota; kingdom Metazoa; phylum Chordata; class Mammalia; order Primates; family Tarsiidae; genus Cephalopachus; species Cephalopachus bancanus. Next base: position 8,437,000 of record JAPVLO010000015.1, on the reverse strand, counting down.
CAAGGTTCCTCCATGTTGTAGCATGTGTCAGTACTTCATTCTGCTGAATAATATTCCATTGCATGAAAACATCACATTCGTTTTATCCATTTATCATCCAATAGATATTGGAATTATTTTTACTTTTTAAATATTATGGATAATGCTACTATGAACACTGATATATAAGTTTTTGTGTGGATATGTGGTTTTATTTTTCATGGTTGCATACCTAGGGGTAGAATTACTGGGTCATATGTTAACTTTAGAGGAACTACCAAACTATTTTAAAAATTGGCTGCACCATTTTACAATCCCAAAAGCTTTGTATGAGGATTTAAATTTGTTTACATTTTTGTCAACACTTGATATTGTCTGTCGTTCTTAAAGTCACCCATAGCAGGAGTGAAGTATACCTCAGTGTATTTTAATTTGCATTTCCCTAATCACTAATAATGGTGAGCATCTTTTCATGTGCTTATCAGTCATATGTATATCTTCTTTGAAAAAATGTCTATTCAAATTAACTGTCCATTTAAAAAATTGGGTTGTTTTTCTATTTGTTGTTGAATTGTAAAACTTATTTATGTATTCCAATACAAGTCTCTTATCAGGTATATAATTTATAAATATATCCTTCTATTCTTCAAGTGTTCTTTTCACTTTATGATATCCTTAAGTCCAATTTATTTTTTTCTTTTGTAGTTTATGCTTTTGGTGTTGTATCTAGGAAACCATTGCCTACAGTTATGCCTATTATCCCTTTTAACACAGTTTTGGCTCTCACATATAGGTTTTTGATCCATTTTGAGTTAATTTTTATGTATGTTGTGAGGTAGGGATCTAAATTCATTTTGTTCCATGTAACTATCCCATTGTCCTAGCACTATTTGTTGAGAAGACCATCCTCGCCTCTGCTGAATGGTCTTGGTAATTAAAAAAAAAGTCAATTTACTATCAATGTATGGATTTATTTCTGGACTCTCAATTCAATTCCATTGAGCTATGCTTATCCTTATACCAGTAGTATTGAATCTTGATGACTATAGCTCTGCAGTGAGTTTTGAAATTGAGAAGCATGAGTTCTCCAATTTTGTTATTTTTCAAGATAGTTTTTCATAGTTAGGTTTATATATTAATGGATGAATAAATGGATGAACATTTGAGGTTTTTTAAAGTTTTCATTACTTTCAGGGGAGGATAAGAGGTTGGGAATTTTTTTTTTAAAGAAATATTGTGGCCTGGCACGGTGGTTCATGCCTGTAACTCCTGCACTTTGGGAGACTGAGACAGGAAGACTGCTTGAGCCCACGAGTTCGAGACCAGCCTAGGTTACATAGGGAAATAAATTATTTTTAAAAAATAAAAGTGAGGCATGGTGGCACACGCCTGTAGTTCCAGCTACTCCAGAAGCTGAGGAGGGAGGATTGCTTGAGTCCAGGAATTCAAGGCTGCTGTGATCCGTGAGTGGTACTGCACTCCAGCCTGGGCCACATAGTGAGACCCTAAATAAAAAAAAAAAAGAGAGAGAAAAGAAATATTGGTAAGAGATGGAGGTGTATGTTTTTAAAATGATGGAATTAATCTTATTTTATAAAGATGACTTTGGTGGCTAAGTTTCTGCTGCCTGGGTTTCATAGCAGCGTCCGTTTCTAAATTCTTTGAAATTGGCACCATTGCTATCAGCATAGCTGATGGCCAAGAAACATAAATTGATTAATACCTTGTTGTTTATGTTTGTTTCATGACGCCTATTGGTTCTCTTGTTGCTACCCCTTGCTTGATAGTTGCTGACATTTCCTGTTTTTCTAGCCTATTCAATAACTAAGCAATTTTGGTTTAGAATTCTATTTTCCTAAACTCCAGCCAGTTTTCTGCACAGCACCAAAATATGCTGAACAGATAATTTTCCAAGAATGGAATCATTAGGAATTATTTTTTTCCAGCTTAATTGGATGTATTTAATGTTTCTCTCAAGACATAGGATTCAGCTTCTCTGCACAGCCTTTTTTTAAAAAATAACAGTATTTATGGTCTTCCCATGTTTTTAATGTATAGTTTATAGCAAAACCCTAAATATCTATTCTATGCTAAGTTTTGGGATCCTACTGAAGAGCACAGAGTTGAGGAAAAGAAAACAGTAAGTCATGTAAACCATCCAGAATAAAACAACTTAACCCCCCACCTCAAATACTGATAGCTCTTTATTTAAAAAAATAATCTAGCAATTTATCATGTAATTTTAATTACACAATTATAAATGATTATGTGAGCTCTTCCCTTCCCCTAAACTTGCTCTTGGTTTTATCTTTCATACTGTTATACTAGCAGCTTGAGGCTATAACCTTGGTTTGATTCTCTATCATTGCTTTGCTGATTGCATTTTTTTCATCACGCTAGAAAGGTCATACTTTGCTAAAGCCCAGAGCATTCTGAAATAACTTCTGTCTTGCAAGATTCCCAATGTCTCTAAAATTTCAATGAATCGGCGTTCAGCTCTTTTAGAATTTGTCTAGAAGCTGGATAAAAAAACTTCAATGAATCCGTTTATAATATTCAGATATAAATTAGGTAGAACATAACAAATGTGCTCTGAGAACCCATGTTTTAGTAATGTTTACCTTCAGAAGCCTAACTCTATTATCTGCCCCTGTAAGCTTCATGAGAGCAGGACCACAGGAATCTTGTTTACTCCTGTCTTCTCAATGCCTCTTCCATTTCCTGACCCATAGTAGATACCAACATATATTGTACTTCTTGTGTGTACAATTAAACCCTGCATATCGAAAAAGTGATTCTTTTCAGGTGGGTCATTAAGGACACTGCTCAAAGAGTCGGATTTGCCTCTCTCTCTTTCCCACACTAATAATCTCTTTGTTATCACTTACAAGGCCTTGTCTTAGCTTCCAAAGGCAGAAAATAACCTCTAGTTTCCAAGGCTGGTATCATTCCTGCTTTGAAGGCTTTTTTTTAGTATCATCTTCTCCAGGAAGACTTTCCAGATTGAGATAGAGAGTGGACACTGATTTCGACAGACACCATGCAATCTTGCATATTCCCCACACCCACATAAATTTAAAGAAAAAAAAAAGTTCTAATTTATGTTAAAGTTTTTACTCTTTACATCTTTGTTTTTGTCTGTTTATAACTTGGTAGGTACATCACAGGTAATCTGCTTTCTTTGTACACAGTGTTAAATTTTTTTTTATCTGTTTATCCCAATCTTCTAAAATCCATTCTTTGCTTCGAGATTTAAATTCTAATATTTGCGTTATCTCCCACCAGGCTTCTGTTATGCTAGTCCTGGTAGGCACACAGTGGGTCCTTGGTAAATATTACTGGAGGATTCTTTTTACTTTTTTCTTTCTTTTAATCAAATCTTCCAGAAAAGAAGAGGATTATCCTATTGTTAATAGTCTTGCCTTCTGTTTCACAAGACCAGCTACTGAAAGGCTCAGGGAAGAGTTCAGTGTGAAGTGCAACAATTCCAAGACAAAATCCAGACAGAGTAATTTCCTTTTTCTAGTTAGACATAAGGACTCCAAGATTCTAATGGGACAGTCACCAGAAAAAGGATGCTTAGATAGTCGTTTACCTTCTCTCAGTTAATTTACCTCACAGGTTGGAGTGCCCTGAGTTGTGATTCTGCCGGTCATAACGCCAAAAGCAAATTAAAAGCCAGCTTGGGTCAAGAGACCTGGATACTAAGTCTGGCTTCCCAACTGAGACATCTTGGGAACTCATTTTCCCTTTATCCATTCACTCAGTACATATTAATTAGCTCCAATTATGTGCCAGGCACAGTGCTAGGGAATGGAAACATAATAGAGAACATGACAAAGTCTCTCAATTCGTGGCATTTATATTCCGGTGGAAAGGTGAGGGGTGACATGAAACCTCTATAAACTACAGGTTCAGTTTCCCCCTCTTTAAAACAATGGGATAGTCTCAAGGTTCAATTTGAATGTTAAAGGCCTGTTAATTTAATATCTGACCAAAGCTCAGAATATAGCAAAAGTCACTCACTATGGCTGCCAGTACGTGATTGAGCAAATGCATATCCTGGCTTTCCTTTACCTTATCTCTAACATAGTTCGTATGTGTTTTCTATGTTATACCCGCCCTGCCTCTGACCTATGAGTAGAAATCACCTGTTTTTTTTTTTCAAAAGGTGCAGGGTGACACGGCTTTTGGTATTCCCGCGAAAGACTATTTGAAAGACACCCCTCTCTTCGCCACGTATTCGCCAGCTGGCATAGGCTAAGGGTGCAGAAAAGTTGGTTTCGGCTTAGCAAGGCAGCAAGATTCCGGGGAGGAGGACGCGACCTTAACAAGTGACTCCAAACAGCTGAATCGAAAAGATTAAATGGACGGCAGCGGTGTGGCTCAAGGCTGTAAATCCATACTTCAGGAGACGGAGGGGGAAGGATCGCTTGAGGTCAGGAGTTCAAGACCAATCTGGGCAACAAAGCGAGCTCTTGTCTTTAAGAGAACAAAAATAAATAAAAAGAAAAGACGCAGTGGTGAACACAAGCAGGAATAAGGCCCACGACCATGCATAGGCCATAACAGTTTTTAAGGCATCATTGTGTCCTCTATACCTAGCCCGGAAGCTTCCCTAGAAGCGCGAGCTTTCGGACTATTCTAGTTTTCCCCAAGCAGCGCCCACCTTGCCGCCGCTACTGGCACCGCCCGCTGCAACCGCAGAAGGTGGCGCAGCACAGAAACCTGTAACTCAGGTAGGGTAAGCGGTCCGGTGGGAGTCACGTGGGCGGCGGCCCGGAATCTCACGACTGCGCATGCTCCTAAGCTCTGGCGCGCCCAACCCCACCCGCCCGCGCGCGCGCGCGCGCGCGCGCCGCGGGCCACGCCCGTGACGTCGGCCGAGAGGGGCGGGGCGCGGGGCGCGGGGGGCGTGGCGAGCCCGCGCAGTTGAATGGGCTTCGCGACGAGCCGCACATTCCAGCGGGGCCACGTGATGCGGCCTCGCGGCCCGAGGTAAACAACCGCGGCCCCGCCTCCCCGCTCTCTGCGCGCCCTGCACTGCTCCTAGCCGCCGGGACGCGCTCCAACGGGGCGGGCGGCTTCCCCCGAGAGTCCCCGACGGCCGCCGCGGGCCAGAGCAACGGCCGCGGCGCCCGGGTGTGGGGGCCGAGAGCACCGGCAGGGGCCGAGCGCGTGTCCCCTCCCCACCCCCACCGCGCGCTGTGGCGCAGCAGGAATTTGGCCGGACCCGGGCGCTATTTGCGGCGCTTGACGCGCGGCGGCCGGCAGCCCTGCGGTCATTTCTATTCTAGGGACACTGGGTCATCGCGCACGGCCGGCCCCCTCGCCCGGGCCCGGAGGGTGTGTCCCCCGCACGGGGGCTCGCCGCGCCTATAAGGGGCCGAGCGGCGGGCAGGGACATGCAGCTCTACAGCAGCGTCTGCACCCACTACCCAGCCGGGGCACCCGGTCCCACGGCCTCCGCCCCCGCTCCGCCCGCCGCCGCCGCCGCCGCCGCCCCCTTCAAGGTCTCCCTGCAGCCGCCGGGACCCGCCAGCGCAGCGCCGGAGCCCGAGACCGGTGAGTGCCAGCCCGCCGCGGCCGCCGAGCCCCGGGAAGCCGCCGCCGCCGCCAAGATGCCCGCCTTCTCCTCCTGCTTCGAGGTGGTGTCCGGGGCCGCCGCCCCCGCCCCGGCCGCCGCCAGCCCGTCCGGCGCGTCCTGCAAGCCGCCGCTGCCGCCGCACTACACGTCCACGGCGCAGATCACCGTGCGGGCCCTCGGCGCAGACCGGCTCCTGCTGCACGGGCCCGAGCCCGGCCCCGGCGCCGCGCCGCCCGCCGCCGCCGCCCCGCGCGGCCGCTGCCTCCTGCTGGCCCCCGCGCCCGGAGCAGCCCCCGTCCCGCCGCGCCGGGGCTCCTCGGCCTGGCTCCTGGAGGAGCTGCTGCGGCCCGACTACCCCGAGCCCGCGGGCTTGGACGCGGCCCGGGAGGGGCCCGACAGAAACTTCCGACTGAGCGAGCACCGCCAGGCCCTGGCCGCCGCCAAGCACCGAGGCCCCGCACCGCCTACGGGGAGCCCGGAGCCCAGCCCCGGCCCGTGGGGCGAGGAACCCCTGGCAGAGAGGAGTCCCCCTGGCTGGGAGAGGGGCAGCGACCTCAGCGACAATGCGGGTGCGGACGCGGTGCGGCGGCCCGACCCGGAGGCCGAGGCGCCCCCCGCCCGGAGCAGCGAGGTCGCCCAGAGCAGCGCGACCGAGACGGTGGTGGTCTCCAGGTCGGATCCCAGAGACGAGAAGCTAGCCCTGTACTTGGCCGAGGTGGAGAAGCAGGACAAGTACCTGCGACAGAGGAGCAAGTTCCGCTTCCACATCATTCCCGATGGCAACTGCCTCTACCGAGCTGTCAGCAAGACGGTGTACGGGGATCAGAGCCTGCACCGGGAGCTGAGGGAGCAGACGGTGCACTACATCGCCGATCATCTCGACCACTTTAGCCCCCTGATTGAGGGCGACGTGGGGGAGTTTATCATCGCTGCCGCCCAAGACGGGGCATGGGCTGGGTACCCTGAATTGCTGGCTATGGGGCAGATGCTGAATGTGAATATACACCTAACTACCGGAGGGAGGTTGGAGAGCCCCACAGTGTCTACCATGATTCACTATTTGGGCCCAGAGGATTCCCTAAGGCCTAGTATTTGGCTCAGCTGGCTCAGTAATGGACACTATGATGCGGTGTTTGATCACTCCTATCCTAACCCAGAGTACGACAACTGGTGCAAACAAACTCAAGTGCAAAGGAAACGCGATGAAGAACTTGCCAAATCTATGGCCATATCCCTATCGAAAATGTATATTGAACAAAATGCATGCTCTTGAAATGTCTGGAAACCTTACACCCTGGGAAAATTGCATACATAACTTGTGTTTGGAGAATCACGTGAACTCTAATCAGGGTAAAGCACTTTTAAACTTCCTAGTAGATTTGCTGTAGGTGTAATGCCTTAATCATCTTTTTGAATGTTTTCCCAGAGCTGAAGGTTGCTGGGCACCTAAATGATGTTTCATGATAGCTTTGGATGATTCTACTGCTATTTATAATTTGCTGTATAAAGTGAGCACTACTTAGTTTGCAAGCTAATTTCTCACAGTGTAAATTTGTTCATTCCTGGTAGTCTATTTTCTATAAAAATGTATTTTTGCACAACATTTTTAAAAATTGGTGTACTTTCATTTATGATGTGTTTCATTTTGACAAACAGCTTTCAGGCCTAAATCCAGAGAAGTGCTTTATATGAAGTTTATTATTTTGAATAGAGTTTGTGATTTAGTAGTTATTTTATGTTGTTGAAATTTGAAGTTGACAATTCTTAGGTAGTTATTTCAAGTAGATTTTGATGCATTCTTGTTACCAGATGATTGGCCCATTCCATTTTGATGAAACAGATTTGTTGTTTTGAAATCATTATTATTTTTTTTTTTTTAGAAACGGTCAGTCTTTTAAGGAGAAATACTTAAGGGAAGGTTGTGGGAAGATTTTTTTTTTTTTAAGGGGTAGTACCAGGTCTTACTTGAATGAAAGTCTGATATTTGCTGATGGCAGAGTGATTATTCTGTACTCCGGTTATGTTTAGAGTAGATTGTCTGGTGCTCTCACTTGTTTTTATTTACAGTTGTCATTTTGTTATAAAAGAATTTTAACGTGGTATAAAACTTTGTGATGAGATAAGCCTCCTGCTTTATTTAGCTTCTTGGATTCAACTAAACAGATTTAAAAACTAACAACATAAATGCCTGGAGCCAACCTTGGCAGTCTTTTCATAGCAGGAGAATACTGTCTTAATATTCCTTTTAAATTCTTTCAAAAGGCAAAATAGGATTGCCCTGTATTAATGTAAAAATGTCTTTAAACAGAGCTTGTATGGTTTGCTGGGTCAAACAATGTTTCCAACCTAAAATCTATCTCATTGCCACTTTAACTACTTTTAGTCCTATTTATTAAGTAATGCAGTTTGTACTTTTTTTTATTTTGTAACATTTTGTGATTTTTTTGTACAAAACTGTATTTGTACAATAGAGCAATTCCCAGCTGATGGAATGAATGAATAAAATGCAAAATTTTACTTTTACAACGTCTTTTTGGAGAGAGTGTTTTTTTAATTGGATGTTTGTCAGAACTTTCTCACACGTACACAATTTTTTTTCCTAAAGATGCCACAGAATTATAAAATCTTGCATGAACAGGGTAGGTTAATCATGAGTAATTTCAAAGGATAAGTCTCAATAAAATATAATTTAAAGGTGGAATAACTCAAGAAATTGCTCTCATTATTTCTAATTACAATTCCTATTTAAAACTATAGCTGTACTTGTTGGCTAGTGAACAAGGAAGTGCAGCGTTTTGTGTTAACCAGCACAATGTCCAATGAAATGTCATACTTTTTTGTCCCACTCACTCTCAGTATAGATTTTAATGTTTTAAAGAGTAACCAAAGAAGTGTCCTAATTTTTACCTAGTCTGGTCTCTTGAGGCATGGGAATCTATTAAGATATTGAAAAGTGCATGCTGTGTTTTGAATATGCCCCTCCCCGCCAAATGTGTTGACACTTAATCCTTATTGTGGTGGGTCTATAGCATTAAGAGGAGGGGTTTTTTTTGAAAGTGATTCCTATCATGAGGACTCTGTCCTCAAGAATGGATTAGTAAAAAGCCTCGTAAAAATGGAAGGAAATAACTAGCTTAGGCTCTTTTTACTCTTCTGTTCTGCTACATGAAGACACCTAAACGGTGCCATCTGTGAGGAACTGGTCTTTACCAGACATAGAACCTGCCAGTGTCTTGATCTTGGACTTCTCAGCCTCCAGAACTATGGGAAATAAATTTCTGTTTATAAATTGCTCTCAGGTATTTTGTTGTAGCAGCACAAATGAACTAAGTCTGTGTTCTTGTATATGTAATGTTGGGATAAGTTGTGTATTGCAGACTAAAAGCAGCTAGTTTGGACTTTTTTACTTTTTATTTGGTCATTTAGATGTCATGGTCATAGACACAACTAAACTTGATTGCATTCATTGCTTAACTACAGTTTTTGAAAGATGCCAGTGGTTATCCAGGAAAGAGATTTGTCAAAGGTTTAAATATTAACTAATCATAGATCTCTGAATTTTTAGGTAGGTAAGTTTTGCTTCATGACTTCACTAAGTAATTTGGGAAGAAGCAAGTTATTTTATTTGAATTACCTGAGTACCCTTTTTCTCTACCTTCTTAGTGCTGTATGAAATTTGGAGATGCTTAAAAAATGTAAACAAGAATGAATAGACTGATTGAGTGTGGTGGCTCACACCTGTAATCCCAGCACTTTGGGAAGCTGAGGTGAGAGGATTGCCTGAGCCAAGGAGTTCAAGACCAGCCTGGGCAACATGGCGAGATCTCCTCTCTACAAAAAAATTTAAAAAATGAGCCAAGCGTGGTGGTGCACACCTGTAGTCCAAGTTATTTGGGAAGCTAGGGCAGAATGATTGCCTGAGCCCAGGAAGTCGAGGCTGCAGTAGCCATGATTTTGCCACTGCACTACAGCCTGGGTGACAGAGTGAGACTCAGACTCAAAGGAACAAAAGAATAGACTAATTAGGTGTAAGTTCCTAAAAAGCCCTCTGTAAGCCTATACTTTTTTTCTTTTTCCTTTTTTTTTTTGAACCAGGGTCTTACTCTGTTGCCCAGGCTGGAGTACAGTGGTATGAGCATAGTTCACCATAGTCTTGAATTCTTGGGCTCAAGTAATTCTCCTACCTCAGTCTCCCAAGTAACTGGGACCACAGGCATGTGCTACCACACTCAGGTAATTTTCAATTTTTTTTCTGGAGATAGAGTCTCATTATGCTGCCTATTCTGGTCTCGAACCCTTGGCCTCAAGTGATCCTCCTGCCTCACCTTCCAATACTGGGATTATCGGCATGAGCCATCATGCCTAGCCTTATTACTCTTTTTTTTTTTTTGAGTTGGAGCCTCACTCTGTCACCCAGACTGGAGTGCAGTGGCACGCTCACGGCCACCGCAGGCTCGATCAGCTTGGTTCAGGTGATCGGTCCACTTCAGCCTTCTAAGTAGCTGGAACTACAGGCGTACACCACCATGCCCAGCTAATGTTTTGATTTACTGTAGAGACAAAGTCTCTCCATGTTGCTCAGGCTGGTCTCGAACCCCTGGGCTCAGGCAATCCTCTCATCTCCACCTTCCAAAGTGCTGGGGTTACAGGCTTGAACCACTGCTCCCAGTTCCTTACTACTCTTCAATAAATCCATTTGTGTTCTGTTTTGTTTTCAAATAAGGATCCCAAGTCCTTGATTTAGATTCTGAAGTGTGATGTTTTTAAACAAAATGGATCCTGAGATCTTATTATATGGCAGCATATTTATTTGGTCTAGAAGGTTTGTTTATATCTTTTTATGATTTAGTTTTTGTTTTGTTTTTGAAGAGGAAATGTAGTATTTGTCACTCTCTTAGGCTTAATACTACTTATTCTCTACTGCCATAACAGTTTTATGTCTTAGCAGTAGCAGTCCTGTATCACTGGAAACTCGAGCAATTGAAGATGTAGAAATGTGGTTAACTCTTACTTACTTTTAGCAAACAGATTTATTAAACATAAATTCCTTCAGTTATTCTTAGCAGCCAAGAGACTCAACACTGTGTGAAACAAACAACTGATGCTGTAAATTCTGTAAATTTCTTTAGAGTTTATTCACTTCCCCATAAAATACAATGGAAGAAGATAAAATCTGTAAGGAAACCCAGCTCTGGTGTTTTTAGGTAAATCAGTAAGAAAATCCTACTATTAACTTGAGAATTTTGTTAAAGTGGTACATAGATAAAAACAATGGTACAAATTGCTGTTATGTGATTTTTTATTACGATTTAAAAACTGAAATGGCATAGTACTTCAAATTTTGACAAAAACTTAGTTTCTGAACCTTTTATTTTCCACTCAAATATTTTCTGTAAGATAAAATAAATTTTACTTAGTATATTTAATTAGACTGAGTATTAAACCACTATTATTAAGCGGCACAAAGACATGTACGTGCGACACTTTAATTACATTTTAAAAAAACTTATAGTTCATATGCTCTATATAGTAAAACTCTTTCCTTAGGTACAAAACCTTTTCTCAGAAACCACATTTTCTAAAGAAGAGGAAATGCCTTAGGATCCCGTGAACACCAGAACTGGTTAGCCTCAACTTGGGTGTTTTCTTTATAATTTTTGTACTGAAAAAAAAAAAAAAAACTTAAGATAATCACACTACTTTGTTCAAATGTATTTTATGTTCCTTTCCTCATTTCCCATGGTAAAATGTTACCATGGTATTCAGTGTACTCTTGTAGAAGAAAGGCATTCGAGAAGAAAAACATTTTAATTTAAACCTTTAGACATCTGATCATTTGATATGTAGGTGATGGTACTGGATACATTTAAATATGTGGCATATTCACATTAAACAGACATTAAAAAACAATTGTCATATGAAATCATAAGTTCAGACCTCATTATTTTTTTACATTCTTAGCGTGTCTCTATAACTATTTCAACAAGGCACTGAAAAAGTAGATGACATTTAATTCATTTAAATGTTTCATAAATGTTGGGAAGTTTCATTTCCCAAATGTACTAAGCTCAATAGGCATGGTATTATATTCTCTGTTGGTTCCAACCCAGTATCTAGCAGAGTGAGTGCTCAGTAAATTGTTGAATGAAAGAATAAATTGAAGAGAAATGTGAGCCTTGGATGTGAAATTAAATGAAAATGATTTAACACTAAAAGTACTGGGAATGATCACTGACAAAGTAATTCTGAGCATTTTAAACTGTAATAGTATTATAAAAAGTCATTGAAGTATTGAATTCTATGAAAGCAAAAATTAGGATATGTTGATTTTATCTTTTTGTCATCTTCCATCTTGAGAAACTAAACCAACAGAAATTATTTTAAAATGGTTATTCCATTAATCTGAAGTGATTTTTAAGTCGGATCCTTGTCCAAAGTATCTTGCTGTGGTTTGCTTTGGAGATTACCCCCATCCCAAGTCCAGTCTGAGAATTCCTAGCTTTGCTCTGTGTTCTCTCTAGGTTGGTTGAAAAGGAAATGTTGAATAGATGTCAAGCATGCTTTACTGTTGTGTTCAATAGTGCTGACTACATGCTTATGCCATTGGTCAATGGGGCCAGAACAAGTAGTGTGAATCAGACCAGATCTATTGGGAAAAAAGGTTAATGTATTTCTTTGGCTGTAAATTAGGTCAGTGACAATTATTCTATTAGTAAAGATCAGAGAGAGAGAGTTCACTGCTGTTAGATTATTCATCTAGCCTTGTTTCTCACAGTTGAATTTTCTAAATAACTGAACAATTCACTATGTGTAAAACGTAAAACAAAAATTAAAATAACTGCTTTTGATGGAATTCTTTAAGAAGTAATTTGTGGAACACTAATTTGTCCTTATAAAATAACTGAATATAGTTTAATATTTCCTTAGTGCCTTAGGGCGCTCATGATGGCTTGAGTGTACTGCAGTCAAGCTTGGCAGGTTGCTGAGGTGTGACAGTCCCTTTGTACTTTAAAGGATCTCAGAGTGCTGGAACTTTTATCTTCGTGATTTATGATTTCCTGTCTACTTCCTTACATTCTGATTGCTCTTCTCACCATTGTTACTTTCCAATCCTAATTCACACTATGATTTCCTGTGTTCAATTAAAAACGCCAACAAGCATGCCTGCTACAATTGACTCTAAAATATCAAGAGATGGGTTTCTAATTCAGAACTAGGATGTTCTGCTATGAGTAATGTGTTTAGGCATTAGTTTTTGGTCAACCAGAGAGATCTTTACTGTCTTCTTTTTTGCATTTTTAGTTGTACTTGGGTTTGTCTGATTAAGGGATCTCTGAATGTGTGTGGTGCATATTTAGAAAACAGACTTGGGTTGGCTTATACTAATCCTCAAAATTAGAGCTGTTTTGTCATTGCCGGGTTAATTTTTGTTTCCTTTCTATCACATTAAATCCTTCATAGTATGTACCTACCATTGCCTTCCTTTTGTTTATATGTGTTTTTTTTTTTAATTTCTTTTTAGAGACAGGGTTTTTCTATGTTGTCCTGGTTGGTCTCCAACTCCTGGCTTCAAGCAGTTCTTGCCTCTCGTCTTCCCAAGTTGCTGGGATTACAGGTTCATGCCACTGTGCCTGACCTGTTTATACATTTTTATATTTTGTTTTCTGGTTCACTAAGCTGTGGCAATTACAAGGTATTTCAAATACTAGGTCTTCACTGGACTCCAAATCGCAGTGTGCACAGATAGGTACAATTCAGATATGACGGCTCTCTTTTGAATTTCCTCTCCCTGATACTTCTTTAATGTGTGTATAGATGTAATCATCTATATGGGTAAATTAGTCTTCCTTATCTTGACCTTCCCTTTTCATGAGTGTTAAATATTTGTTCTCGTATTGATTAGAGCAATTTGAATGGATTCAGTAGGCACCCTGTATTAATATGCTGACAAGTCAAATTTAGACAATGACAACTTGAAAAAAAAGAAAGGATGAATTAATTCCAGTGGGAAATGTGCACTTTATATTTTAAAGCAATTAAAGTAGAGAAAAACCACACACATAGGGCATTTTATACTTTGAACTGGAATGATTTTTAGCAATTGAGGATGCCAAGTAGATTGGCAGTGCATAAAAAGGTTACTCCAATGATGTATGCACGAAGTAATGATTCCACTAAATGAATGTTCCTCTTAGTTTAGAAGTTCTCTGTTTGAATAATTTTTGGACTGGACAATGTGGTTGTATTTCTTAGCTTATCAAGGCACAAAAAGGTAGTGTGCAAAAAGAGGTAATTGTGAAGGGAATTTATACCAATGTGTCATGTAACACCTGTGCAGCCAGTTTGTAAAATAAGCTAAAATAAGGCTTTCAGTTCTAATGACAAACAGGAAACATTCACACTTTTTGTTTCTCACAGTGAAATGTGAGCTCTACTAGTGATGTAATAGGAATGAAAGGAGAAGGAAATGCCACAGTTAAGTGGAAGAATACAGTCAGGAAATTCTTAGCTAGCCTTCACTTCACTGCCTTTGCCATCTTGCTGAAAAGAGCTAGATCTAAAGGAAATAAACAATTATGTTTTTTTTACTCTAAATCTAAACAGTGTTCATGTCTCAATAGATAGTAGATGCCTGAAACAGAATCATTAATAATTGCTTACACAGAATTCTAGGCCAGAGAAGAGAGAGATTTAAACTGTATAGTAAGCTTTTCAATACAGAGTAGTTCTCTGATTTTTTTCATTACCTGTTCATTTTATTGATAGTGGCTGTTGGCAGAAGCTGTACTACTCAGAATGTGGCAGTTTGCAAAGAGATGGCGCTACTGACTGAGAAGCAACTTGGCCCCACAAGAATAGACAGGACAGTTGTGTTAATTGGTTAGGCCAAGCTGTTGTAACAAAAAGAAGTTTATTTCTCTCTCACTTAACTGTATCACAGGGAGCAGTCTGGTTGGCAGGGCAGCTCTGCTCCCCAGGGACTGTTACCATCTGCGAGATTTCACTTGGGCCACCACCCTGTCTAGACTGTAGCTGATGAGAGGGCGAAGAGTGCACACCCTGAGGTGGTGTCCTTCACTTCTGTTCCTTCCAGAACATACCACACAGCACATCTAACTGGGAAATACCATCCAGACTGTTCCCAAGAAGGGTAAAAGTATTTTAGCATAAAAATAGCAGTCTTTTCCACATTTTTATTTATTAGAAATGGTTTAGGTCTTGTGTTGGTATTGCTCTTGAAAAAAATTTTTTTAAAAATAAACTTTTTTTAACGGTTTAGAGTTAAAATATTTTTAAGAAGAAAAACATGTAACATTGATGTATCTGGGAATAAAGTGAATAAAATATGCATTAATTTGTTTCCAATGACAAAAACAGAAAAGTAGAATAAACTTTTGCCATAATTTAGGCTTCCTTATCAGTTTCTCAGCAAGCACATATACATATGAAAAGCCTATGGTTTGATAAGGCTGTTCATTTTCTATTTCCTTTTCATTCTTAATTGTTCTTTAGTATATCAGATACATCTTGAAAATCTGACCTTCAATACAAGCCCTGGTTTTCTTTGGAAAGAACAATACATAAAACTTTCCTTTGTTGGTTTTACAGATTTGCTTTCTTTAGGATATTGTTGATCTTACTGCTTCCTCTTTATCTAGTTTTAAATTTTCTTCTTTCACATTGCCCTGCTTGATTTTCTTTTAGAATAGTTGTATGTGGTCTGTTCTGCTTAAAATTAGATGATCTTCTCTAATATTTACTAACTCACCAATTTTACTTTACTAATTTTACTAATTTACTAAGTCTTTAAAATAAAATGACTAAACTTCACCCTACCCCTCACAATAGAAGGCTCCATGAAAGGTTATATTTAGGATTTGAAGATGAGGACAGTCCTTTGAAATTAAACAAAATAAGGATCATCATGAATGGATCAGAGCAGGTACAGGTAAAGATAACTCATCCCAAGAAATGGCCACTAACATTCCTGTTGAGGAGAAGGAGGCCTTTCAGTGTGGTCAGGACAGCTGTGCTGCAAGCACATCCTTAGCAGAAATCAGTCAAAAGTTACTAATGTAAAGAAAGTTGTAACTGACCCAAATATATTAAAATACGATTGCAGCAATGTATTGTCACAAGAGACAGGCAGTGGTCTGCATGAAGCCTAGAAAAAAGAGAGTCAAGGAATAATACATTGGTCAGTCATTGGTCAGTCAGTGTGCCTCTCATTTTGTTTGTTTGCTTATTTATTTTTACCTCATCCTTGAGTCCAAAGGCAATATCTTCTCATTTGATCTAGAGGAGAAGGCACCTTGGGCTAGCCATACTAATATGCTGACTAGTTAAGAAAAATATAAGAAAAAACTTTTTGGAAGTAGAAAGCATCATCATACTAATAGTAGAAATAGTTATTGAAACGTCACTTCAGAGGGTGGTTGTAAGGATTAAATTAGAAATAGCATATAATGTATATGTCATAGAGTTAACACTCAGTAAATGTTAACACTTGTATAATTATTCTATTTAGAATCACAAGACTACATGCATTAACCTGGTTTGTAGCTTTGCTTTCAGGTTTAATCCTGAATTTCTATTTTAAGCTTACTTTGATTTAAGATTTTTTTTTAAGTATTGTTAGATTGGTGTTAAATCCAACAAAATTTGGGCTTTAGAAGCCTCCATACGAGTTCTATGTAAAGAACTGCAATCTAACTCGGCACTTAAAACAATCTGAAAGCCTGATTTAAGTTCATATTTGTAACAAATAGCTGAGTCTCAGCCAATCACAGCAGCCGATCTTCAGCCAATCACAGGTGACCAATTGTTCTAGCCAGGTTCAAATAAGGCAAACACTGAGTTGTAACCAATTGAACTGTTCCTGT
The DNA here is from genome assembly GCA_027257055.1 of Cephalopachus bancanus. NCBI lineage: Eukaryota > Metazoa > Chordata > Mammalia > Primates > Tarsiidae > Cephalopachus > Cephalopachus bancanus. The sequence continues at coordinate 8,420,551 of JAPVLO010000015.1, read as the reverse complement.
ATCTCATTTCCTTAATTCTGCCCACTATGTTATTTGACCACGTTGTTACAGCAGAGTCTTTCTGAACCTGTTCTGATTCTGAGCGTTGCTCCATTCATGAATCATTCTTTGCTCAATTAAACTCTGTTAAATGTAATTTGTCTAAAATTTTTCTTTTGATACTGGCATTGTATTTTCCTCCTCATTTATTAATAGATTATGCTTTTGTTTTTAATATTTTTACATTGATTTAATATCAAATTTTTATTTCAAAATGAGAATGTTATAATTACTTTTGGAAACAGTGAATATTACCTAGTTATCATTTCGACATTTATTTATATTTTCCTTTTGTCCGTACCTGTTGATAGCTTCAATTTGCCTAAAAAAATAAAATCCATGATTAGAATGGATATATATTTTTTCTTTTTAAAGACAGGGTCTCACACTTTGTTGTCTGAGCTGGTGTGATCACAGCTCACTTTAGCCTCGAATGCATGGGCTCAAGTGATGCCCCTGTTTAGCCTCCTGAGCAGCTGGCGCCACAGGCATAAACCACAATTTTTTTTTTTTTTTTTTTTGGTATAGATGGGGTCTATCTATGTTGTCCACGCTGGTCTCGAACTTTTGACCTCAAGCGATCCTCTGGACGCTGGAGCCTCCTAAAGTGCTGGGATCACAGGCGTGAGCCACCACATCTGGCCCAGCACTTCTTTTAACTTGGGAATTTTATGTGGAATTGTGATCATCTTTGGTAAACGGGCTTGAGAACTATGAATTCTTTCCTTTGATCCAATATTGTGCTTTAGTTGTCTCATCTTTGGTGTAATGTCTCACCTACCATATTTAATCTTATATTCAAGAGGCACTACACATTTCCAGATTCATGGATCTCATTTTCTCCTCAGCTTTTGTGAAAGAAAAAATATACATATAGTAGGAGTTACCTTTGTTTTAATAAAGATGAAACTGAAATGGAGAGAAGTCGAGTTGTTATAGCTGGCAGTAGTGTTGGGACTGGTACCCAGGCCTCTTTGTTTTAAACCAGGAAGTTTTAGGTTCAGCATCTGTATTTTCCCCAGTGATTGGAAATGGCTGCCAGGATTCCTAAATGGAGGGTCTCATGCAGCCTGCACAGGAGGGTCCACGATCCATCAGAAGGAACTGGCAATTCATGTGCAAAATATTTGTCTGTTGTATGTTAGGCCACATTGTCCACATGGCCTCTTCTGTGGATGCTTTACAGAGTTGAGGAAAGCTTCATCTATAATTATTTTCTATGAAAACTGAGGAAGGAAAAGAACAGTCATCTGAAGAATGGGAGCCCTGTCAAGTTAGCAGGCTCAAAGAGGCATTAAAATGAGGCGGGGCAATCTCATCCCACTTCTCCCCTTGAGCTATATATTCATCTCTTGAAACTGCTTGCTTTTGCCACAAGTAGCTGTAAATTAACCTAACAAGTCTGCACTGGACACTATATCCAACAGGCTATATAGCTTCACAATGTATAGCCAATCACTAATCAATGTTATTTCTGTAAACGAATGAAATTTCCTAACCAACTCATCTGTATTAGCCCACTCCTTGTTTTTAAAGGCAAAAAGGGTTTTTTGCCTTTATTTATTTATTTGAGTTGAAGTCTCACTCTGTTGCCCAGACTGGAGTGCAGTGGCACGCTCCCGGCCACCGCAGCCTCAACCTGCTGGGCTCCAGCGATCCTTCCGCCACAGCCTTCCAAGTAGCTGGAACTACAGGTGCACGCTACCACGCCCGACTAATTTTTGATTTGTTGTAGAGATGAGGTCTCGTCAAGTTGCCCAGGCGGGTCTTGAACCCGCGGGCTCAGGCAATCCACTCACCTCGCCTCCCAAAGCGCTGGGATTACAGACTGAGCCACCAAGCCTGGCCGGGTGTTGTCTTTAAAAACATGCCTATACTGGGCAGCTGTCTTCACTTTGGCTCATATAAACTCTTTATATTTTGTGCCTCAGCCTCCTCCTTTTAGGTTGAAAAAGTCAGCTTTAATTCTGTCATCATAGGAGAGGAAAAATATTTCTTTTATCCTTCTAGATTCTTGGCTGAGTTTTGTAACAAAAGATGGATTACTTTAATTTTTTTGTTTGTTTTATGATTTTGTGGAAATGGGGTCTTGCTATGTTGCCCAGGCTGCTTTGGAACTCCCAGCCCAAGAGATCCTTCCTGCTCAGTCACCCAAAGTGCTGGGATTATAGTCATGAGCCACCACTGCACCTGGCCACAAAAGACAGATTAACAAGAGAAAAGCAAACTGAAGTTTATTAATATCTGAATTGCACATGTACACATGGGAATACCTGGAGATGAGTAACTCAAAGGGGTGTTTAGAATTTAGGCTTATACAGTGTTAAGCTAAAGCGTCCTCCTTATTTATTTTACTTTCTTTCTAAAGGTTTCTTCATAAGTCGTGAGCTGTAACCTAACTGAATGTGTAAACAGACTGTAACCTACTCTTGTGTCAATCATGAAGTTTTAGCCAATCACAGGAAGCCAACTGTTCAAACCAGGTTCAGGTAAGGCAAATGCAGATTTGTAACCAGCCCAGCTGTTTCTGTATCTCACTTCCATTTTCTGTATGTCACTTTTCTTTTTCTTTCCATAAGTATTATACAAACATATGGCAACCTGGGAGTAGCATTGGTTCTGGAGCTGCAGGATTGGAGAATCGTTCTTTACTCAGTTAAACTCTGTTAAATTTAATTTGCCTAAAGTTTTTTTTTTTTAACAAGTCCAACAAAGGAAAAGGGATTTGGGACTTCTTTGTTTTATTTATTTATTTAAAATTTATTTATTTATTATAAAGATGTGGGGTACACTTCAGGGTTAGGTATACAAACATTGATCATGCAGGTACCCTTGTTGATGAGGTATGCCCCTCCCTCCTCTGCCAGTCCCCTCAACTGCCAGTTTCCCTCAACTGCCAGTCCCCCCCCGACAGTTTTTCACTACTGCCCGTCACTTTCTTATAGCATTATAATTGTTCAAGGTCACCTTATGAGTGAGAACATATGGAACTCATTTCTTTGTTTCTATGATAAATCACTGAGTATGATAGACTCCAAGTCCATCCAATTTGCTGCAAAGTTCGTATATATGTCCTTCTTTATGGCTGCATAATATTCCATTGTGTATATGTACCACATTTTTTTATCCAGTCCAGCTTCGATGGGCAACATGGTTGGTTTCATGTTTTTGCTATTGTGAACAGAACTGCAACAAACATACGTGTGCAGGTATCTTTTTCGTAGAATAATCTGAGTTCCTCCGGGTATATTCCCAGTAGGGGGATTGCCTGGGTCATATGGAAGATCAATTTCTAGTTCTTTCAGAAATCTCCAGACTGTTTTCCAGAGAGGTTGTACAAGTTTGTATTCCCACCAGCAGTGTAGAAGCATTCCTTTTTCTCCACATCCTCGCCAGCATCTGTTGTTGTTTGTTTTATTAATGATGGCCATTCTTACAGGGGTTAGGTGGTATCTCAGTGTGGTTTTGATTTGCATTTATCTGATGATGAGTGAGGCTGAGCACTTTTTCACGTGTCTGTTGGCTGCCCGTATATCTTCTTTTGAGAAGTGTCTATTCCTGTCTTTTGCCCACATTTTAAAGGGGCTGTTTGTTCTTTTCCCTTCAGTGCATTTGAGTTCCTTATAGATCCTAGATGTTAGGCCTTTGTCAGATATACAGTTGACAAATATTTTTTCCCATTCTGTGGGATGTCTCCCTGCTTTCTTGATGGTTTCTTTTGCTTTGCAGAAGCTTGTTAATTTGATCAGGTCCCACTTGTCTTATTTCTTAAAGTATTGGCCTTTAGGGTTCTGGATAGGAATTTGTTGCCAGTTCCAATTTCCATAAGGGTGTCTCCGGCGTTTTCTAAGGTTTTTCTAGTTTGAGGTTTTACATTTAGATCTTTGATCCATTTAGGGTTAATTTTTGTGTATGGTGATAGGCAGGGGTCCTGTTTCAGTCTTCTGCATGTGGTCAGCCAGTTTTCCCAGCACCATTTACTGAATAGGTTTTCCTCTCCCCAGTGGTTGTTGTTGGAGGCTTTGTCAAAGATGAGTTGGTTGAGGAACTGAGGCTTTGCTTCTGGAATCTCTATCTTGTTCCATTGGCCTATGTGCCTGTTTTGATTACTGTAGCTTTATAGTAGAGTTTGATTTGGGACTTCTGAGCAGGGGAGGAGAGCTTTGGAAGAAGACCAGGAAAATTATGGTAAACAAGGGTAAGATTTGTTATACAGATTTAAGTCTGCATCCTCTCCATTAATAAGAGGCTCTTATGATTAAGAGTCATACTTCTCTTCCTAGTACAGATAGGGAGACAACCTTACAAATGGAGATTTCCTTTATAAATGTAAATTCTCCTTACAAAAGGGAAACTTATGTTCTGTCCTCAGAGCATTTCTTGTTTCTCAAAAGAATCAACTCAAAATAATCCATATGTCAGAGAATTTGGGGTGGCATATTCTGGCCTTCTGCATTACTCTTAGGAAAAATAAATATTTGTGTTTCAGATTTCACTATTAGACGGAAGCATAAGATGACATTCTTGGTACGAAGAAAACATTATGATTTTCAGGGCAATGCAAAGTCAGTTTTACCAGGGTATGGATATCTGTGTGTTAGTGTAGAAGATAGCCCAGAGAGATTTAGTAGGTCTGGAGTGGGGCATGGGCATTATATTTTTGAAAGTCTCCCCAGGTGATTTAGATGATCAACAAACTTTATGAAATCTTGAACTAGGGAAGATCTTGTGAATCTCACTCAGTGAGTGAACAAATTCTCAGCAAAATTTAGAACGATTATGAGAGATAAGATAAAGAATAGGAAGTATGATGAAAATTTATAAAATGAATATTATGAATAAGATGAACATGGATGTACCCATCAAATCAGAATACCAAGACATAATACTTTTATTCAATTTAATTCTTGTGTGTGTACATATGTCCATATTTGTACATATATTTGTAAGAAAACACAGTGAATTCTGAGCATTGTAGAATCGGTTGACAAAAGATGCCAAACTCTGTAAAATACTTTAAAAAGTTTATTCTGAGCCAAGTGAGAGTGACCTTAGGCCCATGACACCTCTCCAAGAGATCCTGAGTGTTAGGGTACTGGACAGGGTGAGGGTGGAGAGGCGCAGGGAGGCGCAGCTCCACCGGAGCCGGCAAGCCGGAGATGCCACGCTGGCAACCCAGAGATCCAAGTAGATGCAAAGAATTGCGACACACAAAAAAGGTTAAGAAAGAAAAGATTTATTTAAGAAAAGTTCACCCCCCACAGACAGGGAGTGGGCCTACACTTTAGGTGAGTGTGGCGGCGTATAAATCCTTTTCTTGGAGATGTTGCACGTGACTGCCATGACTTCCTTATCGACCACCTGTGGATGTCTTGAAGAACCTGTGATACAGAGACCCATTAATGTCCGCCCACATCATCATAGCCCCTAGAGAAGGGTGTGACAAGGATTCGAATTCTCCTGCACCTTGCCAAACAACATTCCTTAGATCTAATGGACGGTACACTTCCCCTGATCTCCTAGGCATTCCCAGTGGGTAGCTTTGGGGGATCCCTGGCTTCCCTGTAGATAGTGCCCAATTTACTGGAAGATCGAATCCCCGCCTGCTCTCCCTCTGAGTGGTTATAACTTTTGTAATTACAAGTTTCATGACTTCTATAGTCCTTGCTCAATGCATGATGTCTTAGGCCTTGTACATTCCCTTTACTTTAGGCAAGCTTGATTGCCACTATGAGATACCTCTGATACCTGGCACCAGGAAGTCAATTTCTGAAAAGACAAAGTCAGCAAAGTTAATTTTACTTAAAGTGTGCATTTCTCCAAAAGTATAGCTTTTACTTTCTCATCATTGTGTCAGGGTTTAAGAACAAGATGAAAAATGGCTTCCCGCTCTCCGTCTGCCCTTTCACTGAGAATGTATGCCCAAGGTGGTTGAATTGCAGCTTGATTGTATACATCTTAAGAAGACAGAAGTTATGAAACACCATAAATCAATACATGTGAGATTTACATTGGTTCAGCCTGGGAAGGCAGGACATCTCCAAGTGGGGGCTTGCAGGTCATAGGTGGATTGAAAGATTGCTCTAAGAAATTTTGAAATCAGTGAAGGAAATGCCATTGTTGAACATTGAGAGGAAGTTTCTTGGTATGTAAATATAGCCTCATGGGTGGCAACATGAGAGAAAATAGATGTCTAGCTCCTCTGTGGACCACAGGGAAAGGGGGTTCCATACAGATGAAAATTTCCCAAGAGATGACTTTGCAGCATCATAAAATACTTTGATTTCCTTCTTTATCTGTTATGAGATGTTTTGTCAGAGTTAGGTTGGAAAATAACCCACATTATATAGAGTTAATTAAAAACCCATCTCTTAAGACCCCTTAGGATTTTGGTAAGAGAGAGATTTAAAAAAAAGGTCAGAGTTTAGTCCTTAAAACTCTCAGGGCAAGAGCCAGTTGCCAGGTTTTTGTTTTATTTTGTTTTGCTTGTTTTGTTTTAAAACAAAGTTTTTAAGAGAAAGGAGAGAGACAAGAAAGGGAGACATGCCAGAGCTGGCATGGGCAAGAGAAACTGCCAGTTGCTAGGTCTTAAGAGCTGCCCTTGGCCACTACTCCAATACTACTGCAAATGATATTATGAGGAAGGTCAGCTTCATTGTTTCTTTTTTTTTTTTTTTTTTTTGAGTTGGAGTCTCACTCTGTCACCCAGACTGGAGTGCAGTGGCCGTTCCCGGCCACTGCAGCCTCTACCTGCTGGGCTCCGGCGATCCTTCCGCTTCAGACTTCCATGTAGCTGGAACTACAGGCGTGCACTACCACGCCCGGCTAATTTTTGATTTATTGTCGAGATGAGGTCTCACTAAGATGCCCAGGCGGGTCTCGAACCCGTGGGCTCAGGCAATCCACTCTCCTCAGCCTCCCAAAGCGCGGGATTACAGGCTCAGCCACCGAGCCTGGCTCAACTTCATTGTTTCTTTCTTTCTTTCTTTTTTTAGTTGGAGTCTCATTCTTAAAGAGAAAGAGTGGGGAATTATTCAGGATTCTTTGGATTGCAAATATCAGAAACTTGACTCAAGATGTCAGTGGAAAAACAGAAAAAGGAATGAGGATCTATTGATTCAGGCTGCTGAGTGAGATCCCAACATAGCTCACTGAATGGAAGAGAAAACTGTAAGAACCAAGTCCTCAGGGCTTGGAATCGAGTTGATAAAGTTTGCATATCTGTCCCTGCCAAATCTCATATTGAAATTTTATCCCTGGGCAACCTCCTCAGGTCCCCTCCCACCGTGGGAGCTTTTCCATCCTCTCAATAAATCTTGTTTTCTAAAAAAAAAAAGAAGAAGACATTTGATTCCCAAATGTTGGAGGTGGAGTCTATTGGGAGGGTTTGGGGTCATGATGGTGGATCCCTCATGAATGGCTTGGTGCCGATCTCGCGAGAGTGAGTTCTTGCTCCACTAACACCTGTGAGAGCTGATTGTTTTTTTTGTTTGTTTGTTTGTTTTTTCTGAGTTGGAGTCTCACTCTGTTGCCCAGACTGGAGTGCAGTGGCCGCTCCCGGCCACCGCAGTCTCACCTGCTGGGCTCCGGCGATCCTTCCGCCTCAGCCTTCCGAGTTGCCGGAATTACAGACATGCGCTACCACGCCCGGCTGATTTTTTTTGATTTATTGTAGAGATGAGGTTTCGCTGCCCAGGCGGGTGTCGAACCCGCGGGCTCAGGCAATCCACTCAACTCAGCCTCCCAAAGGTGCAGGATTACGGGCTGAGCCACCGAGCCCGGCTGAGATCTGATTGTTAAAAAGAGCCCTCCTCTCTATCTTGCTCCTCTCTCACCACGTGACATGCTGACACACCTGCACCTTCCACCATAAGGGTAAGCTTTCTGAGGTCTTCGCGCGAAGCAGTTGCTGAAGACATGCTTCTTGTACGGCTTGCAGAGCTGTGAGCCAAATAAAGCTCTTTTCTTGATAAATTACCCAGTGTCCAGTATTCCTTTATGGCAACGCGAAATAGACTAAGATGCGAGTCTTCCATAAAACCATGTCTGTTTCTTCTCTGGCTTTCCTCTCTCTCCACAAGTCTCTGTTTTCCTTTAAATGCTGGCCTCATTCTTCCTAGCACACAGATATATCCAGTGACTGAGAGTGGTCTCTACATAACAACTTGGAATGAAAGAGTTCATTTCCTTGTCTCTATATTAGTTGTTCCCAAACTTTAGCAGGCATTGGAGTCACTTGAACACCTTGTTAAAGGACAGATTGCTGGGCCTCATGTCCAGAGTTTCTGATGCCGTAGGTCTGAAGTGGAGCGCTAGGATTTGCATTCTCAAATTTTCAGGTGATTCTGCTGCTGCTTGTCCCAGGACCACACTTTGAGAGCTATTGCAGTATATTAATCGGAGAGGTTAACTTTTCTTTTCTCTGGTTTTGCACATGCTGCTTTGCCATGTATTGTTTGATCCTGCAGGGGAGAAAAAATGCTTCCTTCTACCTTTATGGGTTTTTTGACTGGTCTATTAATTAAATTGACATAAAGCAGACTAATGGAAGAAAAACAATTTTAATTATGTACATAGGTGTGGGAGTCCCACAGAAAAAGTATAAAACTTAGAGAAGCAGCCAAATGCTTGAGATTTAGAAATCACCTTGAGATACAGAAAGGAATAGGGGTTTGGTGCTACTGGGTGGTGGTAGAGACAAATTATGAGAAGGTGAGGGGAGGAAATGTATGGTGGGTAAAAGTCGCCTTATTATGCAGATAAACATCAGGCGATAAAAGTTGTTTCAGAGTAGCTCTCTTCTCGGTACAGATACCTTTAGAAATGTAAATTCCTCTTATTAAAGGGGACATTTATAGTTTATTTAATTACTTATTTTTTTAGAGACAGGTTCTCACTCCGTTATGCAGGTTGGAGTTCAGTGGTATGATCATGGCTTACCACAACCTCAAACTCCTGGGCACAACTGATCCTTCTACTTCAGCCTCCTAACAAGCTGGGACTATAGATATGCATTACCACACCCAGCTAATGTTTTAATTTTTTCTAGAGATGAGGGTCTTGCTACATTGTCCAGCTGGTCTTAAACTCCTGGTCTCAAGAGATCCTCCTGCCTTAGCTTCCCAAGGCACTGGGACTACAGGCATGAGCCATTCATGGCAAAATTTACACTTTATTTTATGCAGTTGATGGGAGAGGGAACAAGCTTTTCCTGCATTGATTGGTTCTCAGTTTCTTTTAACTCGAAATAATTAATATACTAAAGTGGCATATTTTGGGGTAACATGTTCTGAAGTCCTTCATTCCTTATTGTTTTTACAGGCATAATAAACTTGTTGTTCACCAGCTTTTTCTCATTTAATCCTCAGGATAATCGCATGGCATAGGCAATATATTGTTGTTACCTATTAAGTGAGGAAGAGGAAAGGTTAAGTGACCGGCATACAGTTGGTTTTCTATATGCTTTTCAAAATATAGAAGGATTACTAGGTTTTAAAAAATGGTATTTTCAACATATGTTTTTCATCTCACCCTCCCAAAATACTTTCCAAAAATGATGGAAAAAATAATCTCACAAGGACAAAGAAAATGAGAAAGGAGATGACATTGAACATAAAGTGTGGAAACTGGAAGAAGGGGTGGTAAATGATTTAATAGATCAGGGGGCTGGAAACTACCAGACTCTGGGCATTTTCAGAAGTAGGATTATCTGCAGAATCTCAGAGAGAGCAAAGCACTGGAGCACTTGGTTATCTCTGAGGTGACAGTACACTCGGGGTCAGCAGGATTTGGAGACACAGTTGAGCCCCAGGATCCCTTTGCCTAGGCCATACAGCTGGGTGACAACAGCCTCCCTATCCTAGCTGAGCCAGAGAGACTCTGACCTTAAGAACACCAGGTGAAGAGCCAAGGATGGGGTATCATGTTGAAGCTTAGCATAGAGTAGAAAATCTACATGTTGAATGGTGTGGCCCCTGTACCAGTCCTGCCCACTTAGGTCTGAGATTATTGCTGCCAGGCTTACTGTCCTGCCTTGAGAAAATGTCTTTCTGGGAAAAATAGATCATACTAAGAGATGTACAATGACTCTCACTAAAACAGCCACACTAGGTCCTTTGGAGTGAGGCCACCCCTGCATACAGATTCCAATCAGCTTTTCAATGCCTTCTTCTGAATATCAGTGCCATGTATAAAGAGACATTTACATCATCTCTAAAACAAAAGAGAGACAAAAACAAATGAAAAACAAACAAATAGAAAAAAAAAACCCCCAGGAAATGGAAAGGAGACAGAATGCAGTGAATGAAAAAAAAAAAAACCTAAAAAGAAGAAAAAAGTAAATAAATCTCTAATTGACATCTTCAGAAAGGTGAGAGAAGATCTTGGATCCTGAAGAATAGAATGCTATTTTTAAAAGAACTCTGTAAAATAAAAATAGCACAGCTGAAGTTAAATATTCAGTAGAAGGTTGGAAGATAAAGTGGAGAAAATCTCTCAGAAAGTGGAATGAGGGACATGGAATGGAAACATGAGACAAAATAAGACAATGAGGTCATTAATCTAGGAAGTCCAATATTTGATTAATGTGTTCCAGAAATAGAACAAAGCTACTGGTTGAGAGGAAAGATTAGGTAAAATGTTTCCTAGAACTCAATGATAGCCATCTTTATAGTTCCACAGTGTCCACAGGGTCATCTTGGACAGACATACAAGGGTGTCTATGAACTAACATGGGAATAGTGTCCCTTCGAGTGATGCAATGCACAACTTGCCCAACTGGATATGGCAGCCCAACACATACAAAGGGAGCCAAGCTTTTGACTAGAAATTTCAGAGTACTAGGGATTTAAAAAAAAAAGTCTCAAAGCCTTCAGAGAAGAAAAATAAGTCATATCTGGAAACTTGAGTAAAAGAATGGCACCAGACTTCTCAATAGAGACATTATAACCAGAAGACCATGAAACAATATTTTTTCAATTTTGAGGAAAAATGTTTTTTAACCTATAATTCTATACCCAGCCATAACCCTTAATATTCTTAAAAACAAAGCAAGACTATAAACAAAAACAGCCTGGGAACCATTTTACAAAGATGCCATCTCTTTACCTTTTAGTAGACTTTCATTCTCTTTTATTTATTTATTTTTTGTAGAGATAGGACATTTTGCTATATGCCCCGGCTGGTCTCAAACTCCTGGCCTCAAGCGATTCTCCCGCCTTAGTCTACCAAAGGTGCTAGTATTACAGGCGGGAGTCACAGCATCCAGTCTAGCATTCTTAATTGTAAACAGCAGAATCTATATAGTTAGTTTAAGCAGACAAGAAATGTATTGACTTCAGATTGCGTAAGTTGTCCGTGGACTTTTCTGGTATACCAGAGAATGAATGCAGGCTTGTATGCCATGTTGCCAGGATCTACACCCAAAGACCACCATGGAGGCTGCACTGGTGAAGACATCGCACTATCACATCTGCCACAGACACCACAGCTGGCAGCAATGATGAAGAAGGTCTACCACTGCAACCATTCCCCTTCCAGAGTAGTGTTGCTATTCCATCATTCACCCAAAAGACAGATTCTGCAAACAACTGCTTCCTCACGTTGCTGACTTCTGAATACAGGTGTGTGTCATTGGAAGCGTTTAGGTTACATAGCTTCTTCCTCCATTCCCAGCTGTGGGAGAGCACATTCCTAATTCTACCTTGGAAAAGTGAGACTCAAGATGTGGGAAATTTACCAAAGGAAATGTGATCAAAAGATTTGAGATGGTACCAAAAGTTAAAAAAAAAAAAAATTCACTACGCCAGCCACATTATTAAGACGGAAGGTAGAATAAACACATTTTTACACATCTAAGTCTCAAAAACATTACCACTTCTTAAACTTATAAGAACCCACTGTAAAAGAGTTCTCTTTCCTACACATGGGTGTAAACCAAAGAAAACGTAACACATTGGATCTAGGCTGGGGGTGGTGGCTCATGTCTACTATGCCAACACTTTGGGAGGTCAAGGTAGAAGGATGGCTCGAGGCCAGGAGTTCTAGAGCAGCCTGGGAAATTTAGCAACATTCTGTCTTTATTAAAAAAAAATGGGCTCCAAGAAACACTGGATCCATCCATTTGGAAGGAAGCTTCAGGACAGCTGGGCAACAGGCTTACAGAACAGCCGTTCAGCCAGGGCAGGAGGACAAGGGGCTTAGGGAAGGCCAGCTGCAGGAGAGAGATCACCCCATGAGTGTAAATTCTGTGAAAGGGGAGTCACACTTCTGTTGAAGAGTTTTGGGAGAGATCAGCAATAGGACCAGAGAAAACCAAACAAATGGAAGAAACAAGGACAATTTTAGGGAGAACAAAAAAGTTGCAGAAGGAAATATACGAAAGAGCATTTAATATGTACAATCATCTATGAAAGATAGTGCATAATCGTAAAATGCACACATTGAATATCAATTCAGCAAAAACATTAAATAGATACAACTATATTGGGAAGATGAGGAAGGAGAAGAAATTAGAGGTGTGGGGATGTAAGAGAGTTAAATTTTTATATTTCATTACAGAAAGTCAATATATAATATCTAAAAGCAAAAATCAAGAAGAACTTTAACATTTCTATTAAATATATTCTCTGTTTACATTAACATGAACTACATTTATATTTATTCATAATGTATTTGTAATTCACATAACTGTAATAATAAGATAAGCACATTGTGTTAAAGGCAAAGAGCAGAGTGAGGGTAGAAGGAATAAATCTAATCTGGCGCGTAGGAGATTTGCAGAAGGGGAACAGTGTTTTTCATTTTAAGCTGTACTGAACTACTTGACTTTAAAAAACATGAATAAAAGGCTGGGTGCAGTGGCTCACTGCCTATAATCTCAGTACTTTGGGAGGCCAAGGCTAGAGGATTGGTTGAGGCCAGGAGTTTGAGACTAGCCTGGGTAAAAAAAATGAGATCCCTAACTATTGTATATATAAAATAGTTCTGCGCTAATCTCAATGCTATGGCACAATGATAAAAACCTTAATTCTTGTACTAGTGTGTAATACTTCAAATGGTATAAATGAGACGGAAATGAGAGGGAAAACAGTGAAATAACGTTCTATTCAGTCTATGTTTTTTTTTTTGTTGTTGTTGTTGTTTTGTTTTTAATTTGGAATGTCACTCCATTGCCCCGACTGGGGTTACATGGCACGCTTCTGGCCACTGCAGCCTCGACCTGCTGGGCTCCGGTGATCCTTCTGCCTCAGCCTTCCAAGTAACTGGAACTACAGGCGCGCGCTACCACGCCCGGCTAATTTTTTTTCATTTATTGTAGAGACGAGATCTCGCCAAGTTGCCTGGGTGGGTCTCGAACCCGTGGGCTCAAGCAATCCACTCACCTTGGTCTCCCAAAGCGCTGGGATTACAACCTGAGCCACCGAGCCCGGCCCAGTCTATGTTTAAGTGCAGCTGGATTTAGGTCTCTTCTACATACATCAAAAAAGTAGGTTTAGGGTATAAAAGTAACCAACACTTAGAGGTAAAATGGAAGAAAAAAGAGACTAGAATGTTCAGGAGGTTATTAATTTCGTGCCAGGATAATTAAGTTCTCAGCAGTAGTAGCTGGGTCACTGCTGAGGCATCTGAGAACTGGTGGTTGGAAAATTCAGACCTGTTCATGTATACATTGTATTCAGATTTCCAATATAGATGAGTGTGGCATATTCAGTGATCAGTAAAAAGATAGACCCTACAGTGCATTGAGGAGATTTTCACTTTCCAACTTTGACCCATTTCTAAGGTCCAGTTGCCTTCTTGCATCCTTGTAATAAAGTAACCTTTTTTTCTTCTTAAGCTAATTCAAGTTAGCTTGCAATTAAGAGTCTTAATTCACATGAGATAAGAGCAACTCTCTGTAAGGATTACTCACTTCCTTGGCCTTACCTCCAATCTTGCTTGGCCTTACCTCCAATCTTGAACTTTGATCCTTACTTGATGGAGAACCCAGCTATCACATCATACCCTCACGGTTACCATTGCCTGGCTCCACCTCCTCTGTAGTGAGGCGTCAGTATGGCACCCTTCACACCCATATGGTGGGGGCTGTGTGGGCTCCAGCGACTCTGGAGTGGAGCCCCAGAAATTATAGCTCCTCCCACCTCTTTTGGACTCCAAGAAAACAGTGAAACATGGGTCATGGAATCAGGCTTTTTTTAATAGCTGTCCAAAGGGCCAGGTAGCCCAATCTTGATAAGTGTGGGAGATTCACCAATAGGCTCTTATGACACCTTCCTTCCCCCTCCACTCAGTCAATGCCTTTAAACAACAAAAACTTATTTCTTGCAACCCTTTGGGTTTCTGGGTGATTCTTCTTCTCTGGGCTGGCTCATCTGGAGCTGAATGGTATGAAATTGCAGATCTGTTGGTTAGCAGCCTGGCTGGTCCAGAAGGGCTTCACCCACGTGTTTGGCAATTGGCTCAGTAATAACTGGGATGACTGCATGCATCTCATTATCTAGTAGCAGATTAGATGCTCAGATTCATTTCCAAGGTGGCAGAAGCTTCCCAGCATCAAGAGAGGGCAAGCCCTGATGCACAAGCACTTTGCAATTCCCTGTTCAGTACCATGTTTTCTAATATCCCATTGGCCAAAGAAAATCACATGACCAAGCCCAGAGTCAAAGGATGGGGAGCAGACATCACTTCTTGAAAGGAGGAGTTGCAAGGTCACATTGTGAAGGGGCATGGACTTAGGGAGAAATTGATTACTGTGATCATTTTTTTGCAATCTACCTCAGGGTGTTAGTATCTACTGGGATGAGTTTTGATGACTAGAAAATAACCAACATCCAACAGGCACATCTTCCTTTTCTTCAGTAGTCCTCCCTTATCCTCAGTTTTGTTTTCTGCAGTTTCAACTACCCACAGCCAACTTCAATCTGAAAATAGGTGAGTACGGTACAATATGATATTATGAGAGACAGAGAAAGACTGCATTCACATAATTTTTATTATAGTATGTTATAATTGTTCTATTTTATTATTGGTGTTAATCTCTTACTGTTCCTAAAATGTAAATTAAACTTGATCAAAGGTGTGCTTAGAAAAAATGGGGTAATCATTCTGTGGTAGTTCTCCCTGAGTACACGTTAATAAATTTGTATGCCTTTTCTCAAAACGGAAGGAAGGAAGAGAGAGAGAAGGAAGGAAGGAAGGCAGGAAGGAAGGAAGGAAGGGAAAAGGAAAGAAAAGAAAACACATATATGAGGGTAACACAAAAATGCCTGAAGTTTATTTATTAAAAATTATGTATTTATTCTTACATGTTTAAACTTAAGTTACCTTCAAAGTACACCCCGTTTGATGCAATACACCTATCAAGATACTTTTTCCACTGCTCAAGACAGTTTTTGAACTTGTCAATTTTGATGCCTTTTAGTGCTTCTGCCATTTTTTGTTTTTGTTTTTGTTGTTGTTGTTTGTTTGTTTGAGTTGGCGTCTCACTCTGTTGCCCAGCCAGAGTGCAGTGGCATGATCACGGCCACCCCAGCGTCGACCTGCTGGGCTCCGGTGATCCTTCCACCTCAGCATTCCAAGTAGCTGGAACTACAGGCACACGCTACCACACCTGGCTAAGTTTTTAGTTATTGTAGAGACGAGGTCTTGCCAAGTTGCCCAGGCTGGTCTCAAACCCGTAGACTCAGGCAATCCACTCCCCTCGGCCTCCCAAAGTGCTAGGATTACAGGCTGAGCCACTGAGCCCGGCCGCTTCTGCCGTTTTGTTTCACCTCTTCCGTGTCAGCAAAACATTTTCCTTTGAACTTTTTCATCCAGGGAAACAAACAAACAAACAAAAAAGTCTCTTGGAGTGAGATCAGGTGAATAGGGAGGGTGGGGTATGGGTATCATGCCTTTTTCGTCAAAAACTGCTGAACACTCAGTGCAGTGTGGACAGGAGCATTATCATGATGGAAGAACCAGTCACCTGTTTGCTGCAACTCAGGATGTTTCTTCTGGAAACCATGATGCAGCCTTCTAAAAATCCCCAGATAAAAACTTTGGTTGACCTTTTGATCTGGAGGAACAAATTCTGAGTGTACTACGAGGGACCTGCCCTCCAAAAGATAATTTTGTTTTGGGGGGAGTCCCCCCTTGTATGGTTCTATCCAAGCTTTCAAGCCTCCACTGGGGTCTTAGAACACATACTTGATAAGGAGGATAGAGTGTAATTCTGAGGTGTGCTGGTTCTACGTGCTGGAAAGGGCCATGTGACCCAGCAAATGTCTTGGTAGCTTTCCCTCCTTCTCCACCTCATCTCCTTGTTTTCCACTCTTGCTGCCCTGAGATTGTATTCCCCTAACAAACAGGTATTCTGAGCTAAGACACTATCATATCAGATACCTATTCATAAAAAAATTTATAACTCATAATAATAAAATTTTAATGAAGTTAGGTGAAAATGACATAGGCCATAGTCTCAAATCATATTGTAGTAAATCTAGAAATCAGTAAGTTTAAAGAAAACACTCTAATTGAATGGAAATAAAAAGCAAACCAAAGACAAAACCCACAAATGTTCCCAAATAGCATTTGATCAATACATTGTTTACCAAATAAATGCAAAGACAAAAATTTTTTTAAATTTCCGTAGTGTGCAGTCAAAACCGTTCACATAATTAGAATTTCTTTTCTTTTTTTTTAGTCGGAGTCTCTCTCTGTCACCCAGACTGGAGTGCGGTGGCCGGGAGCAGCCTCGACCTGCTAGGCTCCAGCGGTCCTTCCGCCTCAGCCTTCCAAGTAGCTGGAACTACAGGTGTGCGCAACCACGCCCTGCTCATTTTTAAATTTATTGTAGAGATGAGGTCTCGCCAAGTTGCCCAGACGGGTCTCGAACCCGCGGGCTCAGACAATCCACTCGCCTCAGCCTCCCAAAGCGTGAGATTACAGGCTGAGCCACCCAGCCCGGCGATTAGAATTTCTTAATGGTTTTGATAAAAAAGAAAAAGGCATAAAGTAAATATGCCACTGAAGATTTTAGCAACTAACTACACAGACCCAAGGAAACTACCAACATAGCCATGGTGTGCAGGAGTCTGTTGTTACTGACTTTTGAGAGCTGCTTGCTAGACTTTCAGGAATTTAGTGAAGCAGTTGTTAAACACAGCCACTGTTAAAGATTGCATAATATAAAATTAAACTACATTAAAAACAAAAGCAATAAATACTCCCATCATCACTTCCTAATTATTTTACTATTATACATGTTCCTGTGTTTATGTCCATCGTATCTGTATGGTGGTAGAATACAATAGTGTCCTACTTCGCATCTGTTCCCAACCCTGCATACACTGATGTCACATTGGTAGCTTGAAATCAGCCATCGTGGGAGTATTCACACCATAGTATTTGGCAATGCTACAAATTAGAGCTTCGGCCTCTTCCTCCACCCCCTCCTCCCCCATTCCTCCCCCTTTTCTGCAGAGCTGCTTTTAAATATTTACCAGCACATCAATGACCATCTGTAAATAATCTTTTTTTAAGGAGTAGGAATTTTCTAGTTTGAGATTAGAAAGAAAATGAAGATAAGGCATTAAGATGCTTTAAAAGTTCACACTCATGTTGTTAATGTTTTGGAATGCTCTAAATCTCAGGAATATATTTCTCTGGTTGGGATTCTTGCAGTTAAGTCCATTTTAATGAATGCAAGATGAACTTTAACACTCAGGAATGACCTAGATCCTCAAATGTTTCCCTGGATTGGCAGTAAATAAGGGCTAGACTCTAAAGAAGCTTTCTGGACAGCAATCTAGGAGCCTCTGGTGCCCCAAAATCTAGCAATGAAGCAAAATGGATTACTGTATTAACATGGACTTTTGTCAGGTAAAATATACAAACTTTTTTTCCATAAGGTATAAGAAAAATTTAACTAAATTGGTGAGTGATTGTGAAAAAATAATGAATAGCAAAAGTGAATAAATCTCTTTTGTCACCCTGGCTTTAGATTAGATTAGGCTTTAGATTTTTTTAAAATTTGACATAATTGTTAGCAAAAAAAAATCTTTATAGCAATTTGTGATAAAGACATTTAAAACTGCAAACTTGGTTTAAAAATAGATTAAGATTAACTAAAAATCAATAATTATGTTAAAAATATTAGCTTGATTTAATAACAGTTTGAGTCAGCACATGAGTCCATTAGGTACCAATAGTTGATTTCTCTTTGTTTTTCCAAATTTGTTAAATTATATTTGGGGAAAAAAGAAAAAGTTATCTTAATCTACTTTATGTACTCAATCAAGTTTTCTTCAAGTTTCAGCATGTTAACATTTAAACATAACATGGAATAGATTTTGGAGACAGAGAAATTAGAACATTATGAAAGTTAACTTGTGCTGTTTTATATATGACTCCTTTAAGGCCAAACTGTTGTGGTCTTTGAAGTAAGGAAAATATACCAGCACATTTTACTCCTTTATGAGAGAGCACACTGTTTTTGATTAGTCTCCTCTATTTTTAACAAGTATTTAATTTGTACCCAAGTTTCTTGTGGCCTATAGATTATATTCTATCCTTTTATTTCTTTACTTTTTTTTAAGAGTTAGCATTGGGCTTTAGATTTTTTTAAAACCAAGACCTTTCACTATTTTAAAAAATTCTCTTTAAATATTGGTAAAATTTATTTTTAAGTCAGGAGATTTTCAACTTGAAAATAAGTCGTTTCCAAAGATACCAATGAACAAAGTCTGATATCTGAACTTTCCTTTTAATTTCTTCTTGGTGTTGTTGGCATTTATTCATTTCCTGGGCTGATTAGAGTATATGACGCTCTGTGACTATCAACTGACATAATAAAACACACTAATGTAAATCTGCCTAATTGTTCTGCATGTATTTGCTGATTCTGCACACTTGGGCCATTGAGGTCTAGATTTAAAAGATTATATTTTGAGCATAAAGAATTAAGTGATCTTTTTTAATTATGCAAAATATTTAAGCATGTTAAGCATTTGGATTTACTTTCAGTCTACAGTAAAGGTCTCTGGGAAACGACTCAACATTTTTTGCATTTATCTTTGAGAGGTAATTTAGCTGACTGATAACCTGTGAAATTGGAGTAATATTTGGGCTACTCTTATTAAAAAAAATAGGAATGAAGGAGATTGTGGATCACACCTCTTTCTTACATCTTGAAACTATATCAAGGTCTGATTAAAAGCTCAGTGCAAGCCTTTAGTGTGATTTGATGAGCTTGGTTCTAGAATCCAGAAAACTTTTTCACATGCCTAAGCAGTATAAATAAATATTTGTTAAATATGTGATAGGTGAGAAACTCATAATCTAGAAAAATAGTCTATTTTTCTAGCTAATTACTAATTTTTCTTGAAATCTTTTACGTTTCTAAATGTAACTTTCAGTAATAATTTGGGTTACTTTATTCTTGGACTTGCCCAAGTACAATAGAGGGCTTTATCTGCAGTCTATTTTTGTATCCTAATAATTTATCCATTGGAAGCAAGTTTGACATTGTGAGGATGAAGCAGTATCTTCTAATGAGGGTTCCTAGAATAGAATCAGCATATTAATAAGCCTGCCTATCATCTACCTGAAATCCATTAACTGTTTAATGTTTGTTAGCTATTCATACATCATGCCTGTATTGACACTTCTCTTTTTAGTGTTTTAATTTGATTAGTTGCTGACTACTGGCTTTAGTAAGTGATGTTAATGGATCAAAGGGGTTGTAATTTTAGTAAAATAACAATTTAAGTGGTTTACTTAAATTCCAAAAGCAGATTCTTTTAAAATAATCTTTTGGATGACTTTTTTTTTTTTATTTTTTTTGAGTTGGAGTCTCTCTCTCTCGCCCAGAGTGGTGTGCAGTGGCCGCTCCTGGCCACCGCAGCCTCGACCTGCCGGGCTCCAGAGATCCTTCCGCCTCAGCCTTCCAAGTAGCCGGAATTACAGGCATGCGCTACCACGCCCGGCTGATTTTTTGATTTATTGTATAGATGAGGTCTCGCTGCCCAGGCGGGTCTCGAACCCACGGGCTCAGGCAATCCACTCACCTCAGCTTCCCAAAGGCGAGGGATTACAGGTTGAGCCACCGAGCCCGGCTGGATGACTTTTAAAGACTCTCTGATTGATATACTTATCAATCAACAATCAAATTTGTTACTGCCAGAACAGCTACTACAACTTGATTGATTTTTAACTAATGTGTTATCAGCCAACTGATGATCCTTAGTACAAATGTGATACCTCTGTAGAGTATATATACTATTTGGCTAATATAGATATTATTGTAGATTTTTCCCTTAATAGTTGTCAGCCAACCAAAGAAAAAAGAAGAAAAAGTGAGAGTTTTTCACAAAAAGCCTATGGGGTGGGGTGGGATAGAGCTGAACTTTCTTTCCTTGAACACAGCAGAGATAAAGATTGATAATAGACCAGGTATGGTGGCTCATACCTGTAATCCCAGCACTTTGGGATGCTGAGGCAGGTGAATTACTTGAGGTCAGGAATCTGAGACCAACCTAGACAACATATTGAGAGCCTGTCTCTTTAAAAAAAAAAAATTAGCCAGTTGTGGTGGTGAGCCTATTTTGAAGGCTGAGGTGGGAGGATCACTTGAGCCCAGGGGTTTGAGACTGCTAGTGACCATTATTGTACCAGTGCACTCAAGCCTGGGTGACAGAGTGAGACCCTCAACTCCAAAAGGAAAAAAGATTGATAATATGCATGTTTACCTGTATCAATTATCAATTAGATGTCATTCAGATGAATACACGACAATCAATTTGTTATGTTCCAGCAATATGATTTTTGTGAACCTGGCATAAACCTTAAAATTTAAGAAAAGTGTTATTCTTTCATTTAGCAAATATTTATGCAATGAGGTATTAGAGAAGGTTAGAGAGAGGGGCTGGGACCAGACCCTGTAGTCTTGTAGATCATGGCAAGGAAACATTATTGTAAGCAAATCTAAAAAGCAGTTGAAGTGTTTTCAACAAAACATTCGATTTGCTTTTGAAAAATATCACTGTGCTGTGTAGGGAATAAACTTCAGTAAGGAAAGCATTAAAAGGTTATTGCAATAGTCAAGGCAAGAAAGGCTGGTGGCCTGAATCAGGGTAAGGGCAGTGGTAATGGAAAATAGTCAGCAAGTTCGGGTTGTATTATGTCTAGAAACCAGTAACTGAGTGAATCGAGAATTTGAACTTCATCTGATACCTACACCTTTTATCCCCCCTTAGACTAGAGATGATTTTCTTTTTTTGATATGGGAGGTCTCAATATGTTGCCTAGGCTGGTCTTGAACTCCTGGCCTCAGCCTCCCAAAGTGTTGGAATTACAGGGAGGAGTCACCATGCCTGGCCTTTCTTTTCATTTATTTTATTTTATTTTTTTGAGAAAGGTGATCTTAATGATTGCTAAGCTAAAGGGCATATATCTGTTTACTCTTTTAAAAATTGATATACAATATTTGTACATATTTATGGAGTTCGTTTGACATTTTTTTACATGCATAGAATATATAATGATCAGGTCAGGTATCTATCACCTCAAGTATTTACCATTTCTATGTGTTGGGAACAGTTCAAGTCTTTTCTTCCAGCTACTTTGAAATACACAATACATTGTTGTTAGCTATGGTCACTGTACTCTGCTATTAAATACTAGAACTTAATCCCTCTGTCTAAGTGTATATACTCTCTTTTAATTTTTCACCTGAAGTTTTGGAAAAGATCTACAAATCAATGCCATTTCACCCCTTCTATATTTAAGTAGCTGAACAGAAGACGAATACTATAGGGTATGCGAAACAGATGAGAACACATATAGACTCATTAAATATTAAATAAACAAAGATGTTCTGGCATAACTTTTTGAGCTTCCAAGTGAGCAATTTTCTTTTTTAAACTTATTTTTTAAATTTTTGTGGTGCTGAAGAGGGTGTTCCTTGCTATGTTGCCCAGGCTGGCCTCAAACTCCTGGCCTCGAGTGACCTTCCCACCTCAGCCTCCTGAAGTGCTGTGATTACAGGTATGAGCTAACATACCTGACCCTCAGTGAGTAATTTTCAATGGATGGCACAAGAAAAAGTGTTTCCTGTGTTGAATCATCCAAGATAATTGTTAGTAAGAACACAGTTTAGTGTCTGTATCCTTGTAATTGATTATCTAATGCACAGAGATACATTGTGCAAGAAGGTTGCACAGAGTGTGAAATCTCTGGGAACATTTGGTTGAGATGGTCTAAGCAGCAGTCCTATAATTTCAGAGACACCACCGAATGGTTTATGACTTTGGTATAAGAATTCTGAAAAGTCAGTTTGGATGAGGCGACTTTTTTTTTTTTTTTGAGTTGGAGTCTCACTCTGTCGCCCAGACTGGAGTGCAGTGGCCGCTCCCGGCCACCGCAGCCTCGCCTGCTGGGCTCCGGCGATCCTTCCACCTCAGCCTTCCAAGTAGCTGGAATTACAGGCACGCGCTACCACGCCCGGCTGATTTTTTGATTTATTGTAAAGATGAGGTCTCGCTGCCCAGGCGGGTCTCGAACCCGCGGGCTCAGGCAATCCACTCACCTCGGCCTCCCAAAGGCGCGGGATTACAGGCTGAGCCACTGAGCCCGGCTGAGGCGACTTTTGATTTGGAGATTTCAGGAGATGATTTAACGAGGTTGCTTTGACCAGAGAGCAAAGCCCTCACTTGTTTGGATGTCATTCCTACCAAGCGCTTAGTATAACATCAGTACAAAGAAGCCTGTCTTCGAGCATGTTTTCATCTATTTGAGGAGATAACACCTAATTACTTGACATAATACACAAAATAGCTTGAATATTGTATATTACAATATTACAAAGAGCACAGACTGTGAAGTCAGACATAGCTTCAACTTCTGTTTTTCCTACCAAATGAGTGACTTTAGAAAAATTCCATCAACTCTTGAGAAAAAAAAAACATTGGTGATATTGGTACCGTTTCCTCCCCAGTTTGTTAGTATTAAATAGCAAAATGTGAATGATAATAGATCTTAAAACATAATTATGTTTTAAGTTTCAAGAGCATAATTTTGCATTACAGTTCAAGGAAGAGCTTCCCCATGTTGAAGGGGTTAGGATAACTTGATACCAAAATAGTTAGCATACCCATTTGTTCTGATTGTCCCCTGAGTAGAGAGGAATAGAACAAAACTTACAAGTGTTAGCTTTTTTGTTATTGAATTATCAGAGATGGGAAAAGTATAAAATGTGCAAATTGTAAAGTCCAGGCAAGTGTAAAAGGCATTAGAAAGGGAAAGATGAGTATGGGCTTTTAGTAAACTGGAAACTATTAGTCTCAGAAGACTGATTAAAATGTGGATAAGCAGGTGAAAGGAGGGGCATGGGAGGAAACTGGAAATATCCATTACCTTTCTCTTGTGAGCTGAAATCGCTTCCCTGGCCAGGATCGGGGCTAGTAGAGCCAGCCAAACCAGATGATCTTTCTGTTTTCCTTTTCCTGGTTCAATTTCTGCCGGACTCAGACTCTCAGTCAATGTAACTCAAAAGGTCTCTGCTTTCAGTGGCAGATTCTGCTGCCAATTTCTACCTCCGCATCTTCAAAATCGAGGTAGAATTTTATACCGCCAAATGCATGCCACAAAAAGCAGCACAGCTCTTTTATTTCTTAGAAGCAGCAGTATGTACTGAGCTCCTAATTTATGCACAGAAGTTTGTGATGCGCTTTGTAAGATGCGGAGAACTGCAAGT
Organism: Cephalopachus bancanus; assembly: GCA_027257055.1. Lineage (NCBI taxonomy): Eukaryota > Metazoa > Chordata > Mammalia > Primates > Tarsiidae > Cephalopachus > Cephalopachus bancanus. The sequence goes on along the minus strand of JAPVLO010000015.1, from coordinate 8,396,778 downwards.
TAGTGCTGATCTTAAGGTGATAGTGATCTTAGAATCAAATGTGAGAGAGACTATGGAGACATGAAACGTGATTGCCTTGCGATTCCTATGATAAAATCCAGTCTGAGTGCATTGGTGACGAAGGAGGCAGTTCCTCTGTGAAATGAAGAAGAGACAGTTCTTCATGGGGTTGTTGTCAGCAGTAAATGAGCAACACACATGAAAGTACTCAGAACGTTACCCGGAGCAAGGCATATGTTCAAGATATGAGATGATATAGACTCCAAGAGGTTTTTCCTAATTTACCTGGTGATAAAAATCACCTGGGAGGGCTTGTTAACTTTAAAGATTTCCGGGTCCCTACCTGAAGATTCTATGTGGATTGGCTGGAAGAGGGTGGAGAAGATAGAATCTGCATGTTTAAAAAATGTCCCAGAAATCTTTAGACTTCTCTTTCTTTCTTTTTTTTTTTTTAAGACAGGGTCTCACTCTGTTGCTGAGGCTGGAGTACAGTGGCCCAGTCATAGCTCACTGCATACTCAAGACACCTGGGCTCAAGTGATCCTCACACTTCAGCCTCTTGGGTAGCTGGGACTACAGGAACCTGTTACCATGCCCAGATACTTTTTTTAATTTATTTTTTGGTAGAACGGAGCCTGGCCTAGATTTGTCTAGCTTAGAAACACCACCTGAAAATAATGGTTCTCAAGTTTTGGGTACTTCAGAGTCATCTGGGTGCCCCTCCCTTGGAGACCGGGCAAATAGTGAATAATCTGCATCTTATCAGAGTCCGAGGTAATTCTGATGCTGGTAGTGATGCAAGAGGGCTTTATCCCACTTTTTAAAAAAAGGAAGAGTTCTTAGAGAGACTCACTGACTTCTAATACACTCTTTCCAAACTTTGGTTCTTGGTTCAAGTATCAAAATCATGGAGAAAAGGGAGGCAGGTAGGGATCTTAAAATTTACATGCCCAGGCTTGTCTTGCTGAGATTTTTAGTCAGTAGTTTTGGGGTGGAGCTGGAGCATCTGCATAGTTTGTTTCCCAGGCAATTCTGTTGTGCATCCTGGTATAGGCATTGTAACAGTAATCCCAAATCTGAGAGGACCTGCGTGTAATGTTTACCTACTTCAAAGAAGTCACCCAGAGGTCCATCAGGGAAAGACATTGGTTTATTTTTATTTTTTATTTTTTACTTTTATTTTTTTGAGTCAGAATCTCACTCTGTTGCCCAGGCTGGAATGTAGTGGCCCACTCACAGCCACCCCAGCGTCAACTTGCTGGGCTGCAGAGATCATTCTTCCTCAGTCTTCCAAGTAGCCAGAACTACAGGTGTGCACTACCATGCCTGGCTAATTTTTTATTTATTGTAGAGACAGGGTCTCACCAAGTTGCCCGAGCTGGTCTTGAACTCGCGAACTCAGGCAATCCACCCGCCTCGGCCTCCCAAAGTGCTGGGATTACAGGCTGAGCCACCAAGCCCGGCCGACATTAAAATTTGCAGGAGACTGGGCGTAGTGACTCACACCTGTAATCCTAGCACTTTGGGAGGTGGAGACAAAAGGATTACCTGAGTCCAGGGGTTTGAGACCAGCCTGGGCAACTTGGCAAGACTTCTTCTCTATAATCAATCAGAAAATGAGCCAGGTGTAGCGGTATGCGCCTGTAGTTCCAGCTACTCGGAAGGCTGAGGTGGAAGGATCACCTAAGCCAAGCAGGTTGAGGCTGTGGTAGCTGTGCGTGTGCTACTGCACTCCAGCCTGGGCAACAGAGTGAGACTTAAATGCAAAAAAAACCAAAAAACCTATGGCAGCAGGTTGGTGAAGAATCTGCGTCTCTGAGCAGTATAGCAAGCAGTTTTATAACCAAAGCAATCAAGCTAATCGTTCAAATTCCTATACAGTGTGTACAATTACATTGATTAAGCATGCTGACTACATTGCTTTCAGCTTTGCTTGGCCACCTGCGTCCCATGACTCATTACTGGAAATATGTTGACCCTTCAGAGACCAGCCTTGGCCAGAGGCTACTCCCTGAGCGAGGGGGCAGAAAGAAGTCAAGTACAGGGGGAAACAGTCCATGTCTGGACAGTTCCTTACAGCAGTGGTCTGGTCCCCAACCTTTGTGGCATCAGGGACCAGTTTTGCGGAAGACAATTTTTCCATGGGCCGGGTGCAGAGGTTTTGGTTTTGGGTTGATTCAAGCACATTACATTTATTGTGAACTTTATTTCTCTTATCATCATGTCATAATATATAATTAAATACTTATACAACTCACCATAATGCAGAATCAGTGGGAGCCCTGGGCTTGTTTTCCTGCAACTCGATGGTCTCATCTGGGAGTCATGGGACAGTGACACCTGAAGTGTGTTGCTTATGTCCAGTCTACTCTGTAATTTCATTTTGGTTGCTGTCACTGCAGAAAACCCTGCTTCACAAAGACAAGATGTTGGACATGGAAGCTAGCTTGCCAGTGCTGACCTAACGGGAGGCGGAGTTCAGACAGTAATGCCAGTGATGGAGAGTAGCTGTAAATACAGATGAAGTTTCACTCATTGGCCTGCCACTCACCTCCCCCTGTGCAGTCTGGTTCCTAACAGGCCACAGACTGGTACTGATCTGTGACTTGGGGGTTGGGAATCCCTGCCTTACAGGAACCATTAGGCTGTACCCCAGAGCAAGGTGGCTGGGTTGGGATTAACATACTTTGGGAAAGAATGTGTCAGTTCAGAATAGGATTGGTCCCTGGAAAAAAAGGAAAAGAATGAAAGAATGAGAGGCCCAAGCAAGTAAAGAGCCCCAGAGCTCCTGTTCACTCTCTCTGGCTTTCTGGCTTCCAGACTGGTCCCTCTGCTGCCAGTCCAGGAAAAAGAACCTGGCTACACAAGGAATCATGAGGCCCATCTTCCAGGTGGGCCTAAGAAACCCTCCTGTAGGTGACTCTATAGACCTAGGAGGTACTCAGAAGGCTTTGCAACCTGATTGCTCTGGCTCCTGTCTGAGTTGCAGCTCCTGCAATAGACTGATCTCCGTCAGTTCTCTTCCTCCATCCCTCATTCCCCACACTGTTTCCCCTGATTCAGCCTCTTACTGCCTTCAGCCTTTCCTGTGCCCTCCGGAACTCCTGTTCTATGATCAACGCATCCTCTTCAGCCTTAAACTACCCTGTTCTCTTTTCTTCACCTCCATGACTCAACTGAGGCCCTCTCAAATGGTATTCCCTCTTTCCCCTAATTACCTCAAAGTCAGGATGAGAGGGGCAGTGTCTTTTGTAAATCCAGAGTCGGGGGAGAAAATCTATCTTTCTCTTAGTTCTTACTTTAGCAGACTACAGGGTTTACCTTAGGACACATACACCTCCAGAGCCTCTTGTTCCTTGATGGGGTGAACAGTGTTTCATGTGTCTGAGCACATTTCAGTGTCCCTAGTATGTCCAGTGTGAGAATAAAGGTGCCCAGAGGCAGAGGTGAGTATTAGGTCAGGTTGAATAAGCAGTGCAAAAAATATAGAGCAGGGTAAAGGGAAACCTGAAACACTTCTTAGAAGCTATTTACTTATATTAAGGAAAAAATCAGGCCTGGCACAGTAGCGTATGCCTGTAATCCCAGCACTTTGGAAGGCTGAAGTGGGAGGATTATTTGAGACCAGCCTGGGAAATACAGTAAGACTTCGTCTTTACAAAAAATTAAAAACATAAACTTAGCCGGGTGTGGTGGTGCATGCCTATAGTCCCAGCTACTTGGGAGCCTGAAGTGCGAGGATCATTTGAGCCCAGGAATTCCAGGCTGCAGTGAGCTATGATCATGCCATTGCACTTCCACCTGGGCAAGACAGAGCAAGATCTATCTCAAAAAAAAAAAAAGAATAAGCAAAGAAGTGTTCATACCTCATATTCAGTTTCTAAACTGACATAAAAATATACATACCATGTTGTGAAAGAAGTGACTTTTTGGCTGGGTGCAGTGGCTCAAACCTGTAATCCAAGCACTTTGGGAGGCCAAGGTGAGAGGATTGCTGGAGCCCACGGGTTCGAGACCAGCCTGGGCAACTCGGCAAGCCCTCATCTCTACAATAAATCAAAAAGTTAGCCAGGCGTGGTAGCGTGCACCTGTAGTTCCAGTTGCTTGGAAGGCTGAGGCAGAAGGATTGCCTGAGTCCAGTGGGTTTATGCTGGTGTGACCGTGAGCGTGCCACTGCACTCCAGCCTGGGTGACAGAGTGAGACTCCAACTCAAAAAAAAAAAAAGAAGTGTAAAAAATATGTAACAATTCTCAAGGTGGTGTCACAAGGAGGAAGTGGTGGGAATGGTCGGCCCTGGATGCAGGCAACAAGAGGATGCATTGGTATAGAGAATTTAAAAACTATAATCAAACTAAGCACAAATCTGTGTGCTGCTTTTAAAAATCATAATGTGCTGGCAATTCTAAACAATATCAGCAATAAAATATGCTTCTCCCCCCCAAAATTCATAACAGTTGCTGTGATCACTGTTGAATTTACTGTTGAGTAAATGTCATGAGCACATTTTAATTACTTATTCTTTAATTAACATTTATCCTAACTGGAAGGTAATTTGGAGCACTTTCAGTTCTACAGTCTGTTCTCCAGTGGATTCATTCATGCATATTTGTTCACAGAAGATGTTCATAAAGGCTCAGATTTGGGGAGGCTTTTTCCAAGCCCTGAGGTACTGTATACATCTCCTATGTTTAACGGTAGACTCAGAATAAATAATGCTAGCGTAGGCTTGTAGAGATAGGAAACAACTTGAATTACTTCAGATCTGTCATTTTCTGTGTCCACTTGGAGTTTCTATTTGTGCTTAAAACCTAAAAGAGCCGGGCTCGGTGGCTCAGCCTGTAATCCTGCACTTTGGGAGGCTGAGGTGAATGAATTGCCTGAGCCCGCAGGATCGAGACCCACCTGGGCAACTTGGTGAGACCTCGTCTCTACAATAAATCAAAAAAATTAGCCGGGCGTGGTAGCGCGCGCCTGTAGTTCCAGCTACTTGGAAGGCTGAGGCGGAAGGATTGCCGGAGCCCAGCAGGTTGAGGTTGTGGTGGCCGGGAGCGGCCACTGCACTCCAGTCTGGGTGTCGGAGTGAGACTCCAACTCAAAAAATAAATAAATAAATAAAACCCTAAAAGAAAAAAAGAATGTGACGTTTATGCAAGGTATATTTTTTGTTTGATAAGTATAGATTTTATTTCACACATGAAATATTTTATTGAATTTGAATTGTGTCTTTAAAGTTGAAATGTATTTTTTAAATTTTAATCACAAATTTTTAAAACTAAAGAACAAATCAAAACATAATGATTATTTTGTTATTATTATTTTTAATAGAGATGGGGTCTCTCTATGTTGCCCAGGCTGGTCTTGAACTCCTGGGCTCAAGTGATACTCCTGCCTCAGCCTCCCAAATTGTTGGGATTACAAGCATGAGTCACCATGCCCTGTCAAAAAAATTATGATTATTATGAATTATTGCATGATCACTACTTTCTGGAATACAGAAGAATGGGATGTTATAAAATGATCCACTCTGATTGCCTAATATGCTAGAAATACTATGTGCACCACTGATTCCTCAAAATGCCACTGTTGATTTTAGTAAAAATGGAACAAGCTAATAAGGATAAAAAGAAAATAGACATTATAACCAACTTTTCATCTCCCTCTTCTCCCATAATAATTCAGGAAAAATTAAGGAACTTATTAAGATCTCTGAGTATGCTTTGATTTATCACCTATGAGTACACTTCATAGACCAGGGGAGTTTTCTAGACTGCCTAGGCATTTCTAAATTTGTTTATGTGTGTTTAATGGTAATTTGGAGAGGAGTTGCCTTTTAAATATGGTAAACATGGTGATAAGTATTCAAAATTTGCTGATTATTATCTTGTGGCAAAAGTGCTCCTAATAATTTTAAAATAAGGAAAAATGGTTTTCACTGAGTGGTACAACTTAGGAAGTAGTGTAAATTACAATCACAAAATTTAATGTAAACAGTGAAGTGTTTTAGGTGGGCATGTTCTCATGGAAGGACTTAGTGAAAGGTGCAGATAGTGCAAATTCCTTTGGGGAGTCTCTTCAATACGTTATTTGTGAATTCCTGGGTCTCCAGGTGACCAGGGGCATTGTTTAGATTGGTCAATTTCTCATTCTGTAGGTGCCACTTGACTTCCTAGGGACACACTCTTGTGGTCCCTGGCAGGGGTCACCTGCATAATTGAAACAATTTTCTCTTCTCTTTTTCCCTCTCCCTCTCCTCTTTCCCTTCCTCACCTCTCTGAGCTTTTGTCCACCTCTTCCTGCTTTTACTTTCATGCCAAAGGCTTAAATTTCCTTCAGTTGCATTTGCAAAATTAATTTATGTATGAGGCAGCTCCATGGTATTTGGCAAGTCATGGCATTTTGTCTTCAATCTTCATTTTGCTTGTATTAAAACAGATAAAAACAATCCAAGAAACACAGAATGCTGGATTAAGATAAATACATGCTACACGATCGAGGGTTGGTTATATGCATGTTTTTGCAAAGAAATCTGACCTTAAAAGGTAATTGCTTTAGGACCTTGACACAATCACGGCTGAAAGACTTCCCTTAAAAAGCATACTTTTGATTCCCCAGGGTTAGTAAAGAGCAGAGTTTTCAGAACACCAAAGCCAATGCTAAGTCAAAGGGTTTTTCTACTTTTCTCTTTGTTCTCTACCCAAAACATGTTAAGCAATATCTGGATATTACTCTCCTTGGTTTCTGGGCATCTGCAAATGAGATAGCTCTTTATAAAGTCTCTGCATAGCCCTGGACTCTTATTTACTTGGGCAGAGGTTTATACAAAAAAGTTTCCTGCAGTGTGCAACTGGGCTCTGTGGCCCTGAGTGGGAATCCACTCCAAAGAATGGCGGCATTCTGCCCTTCACCTCCCCCCCAGAATAGAAAATATAGGTGAGGAGACATTCAGTCATTACTTTCTCCTCTTTGGGGGCATGTTCAACGGGCAGGTTTTCTCTCTTTCTCCCTCTTTTTTTGAGTTGGGGGTCTCAATCTATTGTCCAGGTTAGAGTCCAATAGCACAATCATGGCTCCCTGTGCCTTGATCTCCCTGGCTCAGGTGATCCTTCTGCCTCAGCCACCTGGGTAGGTGGCACATGCCACCACACCCAGCTAATTTTTAAAACACTTTTTTGTAGAGATGAGGTCTTCCTATATCGCCTAGGCTGGTTTCAAATTCCTGGGCTCAAGTAATTTTCTTGCTCCAGCCTTCCAGAGTGTAGGGATTAGAGGCACCTGGATTAGGTTTCCTCTAATAATTGCCCTAACTGGCAAAGGTGTGCACAATTTAAATTAGGAGAAAATCTTTACAGGCATTTTGCAAACAAAACAGGTTCTTCCCCTGTTGCAATATTTGTCTTCTGGGTAGGGACTTGTAGAGCTTGTGAGAAGTTGCTTAATAGTGGTCACAGTCTGTTAATACCATTTTTCCTCTCTAAGAAAGAGGAGATAAAATAACCATCTGGTGACTATCAGGGTCCCTAGGCTCATACAGGGAAATTAGACCAAAGGTCTCCCAAAACAGTAGTGTGTTATTTTAAAATCAGAAATTGGCTTTTCAAAACAAGGATTTCGTGGGAGTCCATGATCCTTGGGCTGAGCACAGGATGCTGGAGATTCCGCTAAAAAGAAGCAGCATAATTGTTCTTGTATGTACATTTATCAGTTTTTATTTTTACTTATTTTATTATTATTATTATTATTATTATTATTGAGTTAGAGTCTCACACTGTCGCCCAGGCTGGAGTACAGTGGCACACTCACGGCCACCCCAGTGCCGACCTGCTCTGCTCTGGCGATCCTTCCAAGTATCCAGAACTATAGGTGTGCACTACCACACCCGGCTACTTTTTTTTTTTTTAATTGTAGAGACGAGGTCGTGCCAAGTTCCCCGGGCTGGTTTTGAGACCGTGTGCTCAGGCAATCCACTCGCCTTGGTCTCCCAAAGTGCTGGGATTATAGGCTGTGTCACTGAGCCCAGTATTTTCTCAGTTTTTAAAAGCTTCTCTGACTTCCTAAAATCATTTTAGGAATTCTTTTGCAGTGTTTTAGAAGCTAAGACTTGCTCCTTAAATTATCTAAAAATCGATTTTTAATTCTCATGTGAAACTTGTATGTCATTATTCAATTCCATTTTTCAAACTTGTAAACAAAACAGATAAACACCGAAGAGACCAAAAGCAATAAAGATGGTTCTGACTTATAATGGACGGTTCGATGTAAAATTTTTTGACTTTACAATGGCGCAAAAGTGATACGCATTCCGTAGAAAGCATACTTTTTAAAATTTTGATCTTTTCCTGGGTTGCCGATATGTATTGTGATACTCTGTTTCAATGCTGGGTGGCAGCAGTGAGCCACACCTCCCAGTCAGTCAAGTAATCAAGACAGTAAACATTTAATACCCTACTGTATACTGTATTGTCAGCATGTTTTGGATATTGTGTTTTTACATCCTACAATGTCTACAAAATGCTCATTGTGTCTCCTGCTTCTGGTGAGAAGGCAACTACTCTTGAGATAAAGCTCAAGATGAATGTCCAGTATGAAGGTAGCAAGCAATCAGCGGTCTTGGCCATCATGAAGGGTAAGAAGAGAATCAAAAATGTTATAGCAAGTCATGGATGGTTCCAGGGCTCTGAAAGTCATTATTATCGTCATAATGTGAAGGCCAGTAGTAAGGCAGCAAAGATTGATCCTGAGGACGCCAAAGCGTTTAAGGAAGAGCTGTGTCTTAGTTCATTTTCTGTTACTTAGAATATCTGAAACTGGATAATTAAGTTTCACCATGAGTTTTGGAGGAGAAAAACATTTAAACCATAGCAAGCCACATAAGATAATTGTGAATGAGAAATATTTGCCAGAACAAATATTTAATGTTAATGAAATGAACTTGTTCTGGAAACATGTGTTGAGCATACATACATAAAATTAAAATTTATTTCTTACAGTTCTGGAGTCTGCAAAGTACAAGGTTGAGGGGCTGCTTCTGGTGAGGGCCTTCTGGCTGGTGGGGGCTCTCTAGTCCTGAGGTGGCCCAAGGCATTTCATAGCAAGTGGGCTGAACATGCCAGCTTTGTCTCTCTTCCTCTTCTCACAAAGCCACAAATCCCACTCTCATGATAACACATTCATCCATTAATTAATGAATAGATTAATCTGTTTATGAGGGCAGAGCCCTCATGACCCAATCACTTCTTAAAGATCCAACTCTCAATGTTGTCACATTAGGGATTAAGTTTCACCATGAGTTTTGGAGGAGAAAAGCATTTAAACCATAGCAAGCCTCATAAGATAATTGTGAATGAGAAATATTTGCCAAAACAAATATTTAATGTTAATGAAATGAACTTGTTCTGGAACCATGCGCTGAGCATACATACCTTCATCAAGAGTTCAAGACAATGCCAGGATTCAAGGCATTCCAAGAATGTGTAACTGCTTTTGGGTGGAAATGTTGCAGGCTTCAAATAAAATCTCTCCCAACCTTCCATTTGGAGAATCCTAGTGAATTCAAGAATGTGAGCAATGTGCATTTCCCATTTATTATTGCCATAGCAAGAAAGCCTGGATGACACTGGCATTGTTTGAAGAATGGTTTTTGGACTGTTTTATTCCACAGTCGAGAAAGTTGTAGGTAAAACAACATCTCATTCACAATTTTTCTGATCTTAAAGGATGCTCCAGGGTATCCACAGTATGTTGGTGACCCCACATCCTGATTCAGAGGATGTGTATTTGCCACCAAACAAAACCACACTCTTTCAACCAATGGACCAAGGGACAATAGCTGTGTTTACAGGTTACTATGTACAGCAAGTGTTTGCCCAGGCTGTTGAAGTGACTGAATCTAGATGAATGCTCTGAAGGTTTGGAAAGGTTGTAACATCCTAAATGCTATCTGGAAGATTGCCGTATCATGGGAAGAAGCTACCCAGCAATGCATGAATGGCATTTGGAAGAAAGCTTTGAAGACATATGGCTATACAGTCAAAGATTTAACAAAGATTCTGCAGTTGATGGAAAAGAGACAAGATATCAGTGCTTGGGAAACAGCTATAATTGGACATTGATGAAAAAGGTATTCATGAGCTGAAGAGCTTTCCAATGAGGAGCTGATGGAAATGGAGGAAAAAAAGAAGTGAAGTGAAGAAGAGGAAGAAGTTATGTCCAAGGCACCAAGAAGGTTCACAGAGTGTTTGCCACAATCAGCAGTGGTATCTGGATGTGAGAAGAAATGGGTGTCAATTGCAAGGGATTTGCAAAAGCAGATCCAGGATGCTCTTGCTTGATGTAGGGACATATATAATAAAATGAAGAAACAAACTGTGTAGTCAAAACTTGTTATCTTCCTGTAGAACACTATGCCTGCTAAATGATTAACAAGTGTTGACGCTTCAGTGTCTTTTATATGCTGAGCATCCCTAATCTGAAAATCTGAAATCTGAAATGTTCCAACAACCAAAACTTGTTACCACAAGTAGAAATTCCATACCTGACCTCATTTAATAATCCCACAAAATTACTTAAAATATTGTATAAAATCCCCTTCGAGCTACATGTGTAAGGTGTATTATAAAACATAAATAAATTTTGTGTTTGGACTTGGGTCCTGTCCCCAAAATATCTCATTATGTACATGTACATTTTCCAAAACTGTAAAAAATCAGAAATTAGACACATACCTGGTCCCAAGCATTTAGATAAGGGATACCCAACCTGTACCAGCTATTCTCAAGTCTCTTCATTGATCACCCTGTAACTATAACATCCCCATCATCCAGCAATTACTTTTATTTTATTTTACTTTTTTTTTTTTGAGTCAGGGACTCACTCTGTCACCCAGCTGGAGTGCAATGGCATGATCACAGCTTATCACAACATGCTTTTATGACTACATGCTTTTAACGAAAATGAGATGACACCAAATGAAAACCTAAATAAATGTATTCAGGAACTATATGTACTTCCTGTGTTCAGAAGATCCTTCTGTCTCAGTCTCCCAAACAGCTGGGACTACACATGTGTGCCACTACACCCTGCTCATTTTTTGACTTTTTATAGAGTTGAGGTCTTGCTGTTGCCCAGGCTGGTCTTGAACTCCTGGTCTCAAACAGTCCTTCCACCTCAGCCCCCCAGAGTGCTGGGATTAAAGGCATGAATCACTACACGTGGCTGGGCAAGTACTTTTAGTTCAATGCTTCAAACATTCTTCAGGCCCAGTGAGCTTTTGGCTGTATACATTAGTGGTGAGTATCCATGTTCTGTTTTTCACTTTTAGCACATCACTCAAAAAATTACATTACATATTCAGCACTTTATTATAAGACAGGCTAGATGATTTTGCCAACTGTAGGCTAATATAAGTGTTTTGAGCATATTTAAGATAGACTGGACTAGGCTATGATGTTCAGTAGATTAAGTATATTAAATGCATTTTTGACATGATATTTTCCATTTATGATGGATTCATGGAGGTGAAACCTCGTTGTAAATTGAAAGGCATCTGAATTAGAATACGACTGAGGCCTGCCCTATTTCCCCTTATTTTTAATTTAGTGGAACTATATTGATTTCAAAAGCTTTGCACTTATGCATATTGAAATCCCTCTAATTGAAAGAGAACTCTATCTGCCTTGTTTGAGTAAATGTATGATAATGTCGCTGGCTAAGGTTTTTGGTTTGCCAAACACGACAAAAATTACTTACAATGTCTGGTGATATGAAAGAAATACTTTAAAAGATTAAGGTTTTTTTTGTTTGTTTTGTAACTGAGTTTTTATTTTTTACTTTTTATAATTAAGATTAAGTTTTTAAGTCTGAAGAGTCTTTATTTTGGGGTACAGGAATTGAGATCAATTTTTTCTTTTATTTACTTGAGGTTTTCCATAGTGTTTAGATACATAAAAAAGGCACACATCATTTCCCAGCATAGGAAAATTGGGCACTGAGCATATCAGTTTAATGAAAGTTTGTTAGCTAATTTTTTTGTGTTTACATATACTTCCTGATACATTTATTTAGGTTTTTATTTGGTGTCATCTCATTTTCGTTAAAAGCATGTAGTCATTCTAGCTTGATGGAAATTATTCCTAAAATTAAACATATTGGTTTACTTCCATAATAATAATGTGAAACATCAAGCACTTACTAGATTCTAGACTTTGTGTATGTTACATGGTTTACTCGGATATCATCATTCAAGACTTCAGCAGCTTTACATGATAGGAATAGGATGATCATCTCTGCTTTGCAGGTGAAGAAACTGAGGAGTGGTTCAAATTATTTAATACAAGAAGCCGCGCTCTTTTCTACTATGCTAACCTTATTTTAAGTAAAATTAAATAGTATGTAAATAACATAGGAAATTAAGTTTTTATGATGAAAAAATTTCAAGAATTAAGGAATTATATAGTGAACCCTCACGCACCCATCACTTGACGTCAACAATCAGCAACAAACCCATGGCCAGTCTTGCTTTCTCTGTGTTGTCTACTTTCTGTTCCATCTCTATTATAAAGCAAGTCCCAGGTGTCACAGTATTAAAGGGAATTTTAAAATGGAAAAGGTACAATTATCTGAATAAGAATTAGGATCTCATGTTGTACTTCAGAATTTTTTTTTTTTTTTTGAGTTGGAGTCTCACTGTTTCCCAGACTGGAGTGCAGTGGCCGGTCCCGGCCACCGCAGCCTCGACCTGCTGGGCTCCGGCGATCCTTCCGCCTCAGCCTTCCGAGTAGCCGGAATTACAGGCATGCACTACCACACCCGGCTGATTTTTTGATTTATTGTAGAGATGAGGTCTCGCTGCCCAGGCGGGTCTCGAACCCGCGGACTCAGGCAATCCACTCACCTCAGCCTCCCAAAGGCGCGGGATTACAGGCTGAGCCACCGAGCCCGGCTGTACTTTAGAATTTTTAAAAATATGTTCATACACATCATCTTGTTGAATTCTAAGAAGAATCTTTGAATTGCTCATCTCTATTCTCATGATAGAGATGGGAAGCTGTTGTTTTGAGAGAGGTTGTCATTTTTCACCTAATTATAAAATGAATAATGACAGAGTTGGAAGTGAAACTTAGGTCATCTGATTTTCAGTTTTAGTTTCTTCCCCACACACCACCACAACTTTGCAGATTGGTGATTAAGAATGAACTTAAGCCACAGCACTATGCAATTTGTGATGGAGCAGGACTTTAAAACAACTCATCCTGTTATAACCTAATCTTCCATTCTTTCAGGAAGTCACCATCCTTAGGTCAATAAATATGCATAGTCCTATGTTAGGAAATTAGACTGTCAAAACCTTGTTGGAAATTATTCTTAATATGAAGAAGGCATTGAGTTTGAATTAGGTTAATATGAAATTAGTACACTCTCTGTTCCAGTTACCTTGATTCACTTCTTAGTGCTACAGATAGAATTGGTCCTGTTGGCTGGGAATGGTGGTTACACCTGTAATCACAGCACTTTGGGACACCAAGGCAGGTGAATCACTTTAACCCAGGAGTTTGTGACCAGCCTGGGCAATATAGTGAGACCTCATCTCTACACAAAAATGAAAAAATTAACCAGTCTTGGTGGCATGTGTCTGTAGTCCCAGCTACTTAGGAAGCTGAAGTGGAAGGGTCACTTGAGTCTAGGAATTTGAGGCTGCGGTGTGCTGTGATTGTGCCACTGCACTCCAGACTGGACGACAGTGTGAGATTCTTTTTTTTTGAGTTGGAGTCTCACTCTGTCGCCCAGACTGGAGTGCAGTGGCTGCTCCCGGCCACCACAGCCTCGACCTGCTTGGCTCTGGCGATCCTTCCACCTCAACCTTCCAAGTAGCTGGAACTACAGGCGCGTGCTACCATGCCTGGCTAATTTTTTGATCTATTGTAGAGATGAGGTCTCGCCAATTTCCCCGGGCAGGTCTTGAATCCGCAGGTTCAGGCAATCCACTCACCTCAGCCTCCCAAAGCACAGGATTACAGGCTGAGTCACTGAGCCTGGCTTCAGTGTGAGATTCTTAATAAAAAAAATAAGAAAATAAATAAAAGTGAAAAGAATTGATCCTGTGGCTCATTTCCTGAATGCTATATTTATACATTTGCTTTTGTGTTTAAATTTTCTATGTGGTGAATCAAGCAGATTCTGTCCTCAAGATACTTAAAATCTTGATTTGGAAGGCCGAGGCAGGAGGATTGCTTGAGGCAAGGTGTTTGAGACCTGCCTGGGTAACATAGTGAGATGAAAATACAAAAGATGAAAATAAAACAATAAATGAAATAAAGAAATTTAAAACCTAATGATAGGAATAAAATATGTTCACAAATATCCCTAACTCAAATCAAATGGTACATGCCAACATCGTGTATAGATAAGAAGTTCAGAAGATAATCCAATTATCCACCATTTATGCATAACTTCCTTGTTAGGCAATTTTTTGAACTCCTAAGTGTATTGTTTATTTTAATGCTTCAACATTCACCTTTTGAGGGGGACCCAAAAAAACTGGATTGTGGGGGCTCCCCCAAAACCAGAATCTATTCTTGCATGTTTAAACTTTAATCAGCTTCAAAGTACTCCTTGTTTGATGCAATATACCTATTGAGATGCTTTTCCACTACTCAAAACAGTTTTTGAACTCATCAATTTTGATGCCTTTTAGTGCTTCTGCCATTTTTTGTTTCATCTCTTCTACACTGGAAAAATGTTTTCCTTTGAGAACTTTTTTCATCCAGGGAACCAATAAAGTCACTCAGGAAGAGATGGGGTGAATACAGAGGGTGAGGCACATGGTTTTTGGTCAAAAACTGCTGAACACTCAGCACAGTGTGGGCAGGTACACTTGTAAATCATTCATCATGAAACAGGCAAACGTGTTGAAAGGATCGCCCAAAAAATTCACTGAAGCCGAATGCAGCCTCTCACAACAACATTAGTTGATACACTGATGCCGATGAGTTCTTAGAACACTTACCTAGCCAGGGAAGCCTGTACTACAAGGGGCCCACCCCCAAAATAATAATTCTTGGGGTTGTTTGTTTGGTTTTTTTTCGGTCCCTAAGCTATTCCTGATGAAGTTGAGGCTCAGGCAGGAGGTGGCACTTGGTAGCTGAATTTGCCCTGAAGGAGGATGGGTTTGTACATCTGGTAAAATGAACATCTTGAAGAATTAGCTATGGACAAACACTGGAAGAGCCAGGGTTTCAGAAGCAGAGAAAAATCCCAGTTCATGGGTCAGGGAATAGGGAATGGAAAGGTCGAAAGAATATTCATGGTCTAGACTTTGTAATGATAAAGAAAGACATTGAGAGGATATATATTGTAATGTGTATTTTGAGTGAGAAAAATACATCAGAGGCAAATACACCAGAGGCAAATACACAGGCTCAAGTGAGGTCTCTATGAAGTGTCTGCTTATCTGTGAAATGTCAGTGGATCCTCTGAGAGTTGTGTTTGGAGGGAGCATGACCTTAGAATGTACAAAACTCTCTGACTTGTGTTTGCTTTTACTCATTTATTTATTGAATGCATTTTATTTTCTTTTCACCCATAGTTCGTTGTCTTTTTCATTCTAGACAGTCTGTGGTCAGGTCTCTACTGTAAGCAATTTCCTGGCAACTGAGCTTTAGTTTATTTTAAACTTCACTTCCTTGGAAAGCCTTGCAAACCTACTATATAATTATACTACCTACAGAGAATAAGCCTTCCTTTTTTTCTGTTTTGTTTTATTTTTGTTTTTGTTTTTGTTGGAATCTTACTATTGCCTAGGCTGGAGTGCAGTGGCATGATCATGGCTCACTATATTCTTGACCTCCTGGGTTCAGGTGATCCTTCTGCCTAAACCTCCTGAGTATGGAGCTATAGGTGTGCACCACCATGTCCTGCTAATTTTTTGATTTTTGTAGAGATGAGGTCTTTATATGTTGCCCAGGCTGGTCTCGAACTCCTGGGCTCAGGTAATTCTCTTGCCTCAGCCTCCCATATGCTGGGATTACAAGCATGAACTAACCTACAAAGAATAATTTGATAGTAAGGTAAACCAACAAAGACATTTTTTATTTCATATTGTTTAACCAGCTCTTCCATTTGGTAGTGGCACATGCAATTGTTTTTATTATTATTCAGGTTTCTTTCTTTTAACATTAAATTTGGTAAGTTTTCTAACTTAAAGATTGATAGAATTTAAGGCAGTGAAACTATTCTGTGTGATACTGTCAGGATGGATACATGTCATTATATAATTACAAAACTTAGAATAAACAACATCAGGTGTAAACTGTAACATCAGCAATGGATTCTGAGTGATAAGGGCATGTCAACAAAGGTTCATCTATTAGAATAAATATACTACTCTGGTGGGGGGTATGACAGAGGGAGGCCATGTATGGCGAGAAGGCAGAGGGTATATGGGAACTCTCTGTACTTCCTGCTCCATTTTGCTGTAAGCCCAAAATTGCTCTAAAAAATAAAGTCTTCTTTCTTTTTTTTCTTTTTGAGACAGGGTCTCACTCTGTCTCCCAGGCTGGAGTGTTGTGGCATGATCATGGCTCACCCCAGCCTCTACCTCCTGGCTCAGACAATCCTCCTGCCTCAGCCTCCTAAGTAGCTGGGACTACAGGTACCTGCCACCACACTCAGCTAGTTTTTTTTTATTATTTCATAGAGATGATGTCTTGCTATGTTGCTCAGGCTGGTCTTGATCTCCTGGGCTCAAGTAATCCTCTTACCTTAGCCTCAAAATGTGCTGGGATTACTGGCGCAAGCCACCACGCCTGGCCACAAACTCTTCTTTCTTGATATAAGGTAAAGAAAAAAAAATCTGGTAAAAACATTAGTGGAAGTAGAGAAGGGACAAAAGCCTGAGTCCTTCTATCTAGGTAATCTCATGTGAGAGTTCAGAGGTTGAGAGTGCATCTGAGGACGGCAGTGAACCTCTCTGCTTTCAACCGCACCAAGGAGAGGCAGGAAGTTTCTTGGAAATAGTCCATCCTCTTGTGGTTTAAGAAGAGCCAGCCAATCAGAACACAACCATGGAAAGATCTTAGAATCAGAAAAAAGTTACAGAATTCTAGAAGCATATCATTCACTGGCCTGTACTGTCCTGTATGGTGCAGTCTGAGCCTCTCTGTCTCTCCCTCGCTTTCCACAAAGGCTTTTCGTGGCTGTGTTCTCTTACGAATATATTACAAAGAAAAACATGCATATTAATCTTTCACATCTGGGGATAGTTCTCCACACTGCTGCCAAGTCTCCCTTTCTCTCTCTCAATTTTTTGTTATAAAATTGAGGCAGAGCCGGGCTCGGTGGCTCAGCCTATAATCCCGTGCCTTTGGGAGGCTGAGGTGAGTGGATTGCCTGAGCCGGCGGGTTCGAGACCCGCCTGGGCAGGCAAGACTTCATCTCTATAATAAAATAAAAAAATTAGCCGGGCGTGGTAGCGCGAGTCTGTAATTCCGGCTACTCGGAAGGCTGAGGCGGAAGGATTGCCGGAGCCCGGCAGGTCGAGGCTGCAGTGGCCGGGAGCGGCCACTGCACTCCAGTCTGGGCAACAGAGTGAGACTCCAACTCAAAAAAAAAAAGAAAATGAGGCAGTAAGGTGGCATATATGTGTCTGTTTTGCTTTCAGAGGCCTGTTTAAGTACTTTCTACTATCACTTATTCTTCCATCTAAAAACTCATTTGCTTTGAGGTTGCCTTTTTATTCTTACTGTTTTTACTGAGTATGTTTTTTTAAAATGAGGACTTGCTCTGTTGCCCAGGTTGGAGTGCAGTGGCACATTCATAGCTTACTGTAACCTTGAACTTTTGGGTTCAAGAAGTCCTCCCACCACAATCTCCCAAGTAGCTGGGACTACAGGCATGTGCTGTCACACACAGTTAATTTCTTTTTAAGTTTTTTTGTAGAGACAGGAGTCTTGCTATATGGCCCAGGCTGGTCTTGGATTCCTGGCTTCAAGCAGGCTTCCTGTCTAGCCTCCCAAAGTGCTGAGATTACAGGTGTGAGTCACTGGGCCCAGCCCTTCACTAAACATTCTTTGGATCTTAGTATTATGAGCATGAAAAAAGTTAGGAAAAAGAACAGCAGCAGCATTATATTGTAACTTGAAGCCAAGTTTCTTTGATATTTCTATAGGACAGATTTCATACTCCCCTGATTTTGTATACATTTATTGACCACAGACACATTTACATTTGTTTAGGGGCCTGACTTGGGCTAATAATTTTACTTCCTGTAAAGCAGGGGTCCCCAGTCCTGAGAACCAGTATCTTTGGTTCGTGGTCTGTTAGAAACCAGGGGACACAGCAGGCAGTGAGCTCCAGGTGAGCTGAGCTCTGCCACCTGTCAGATCAGCCTGCGGGGCATTCGTTTCTCATAGGAGTGTGACCCCCTAATGTGAACTGCGTATGCCAGGGATCTAGGTTGCACGCTCCTTTTGAGAATCTGATGCCTGATGACCCTGCCTCCCCATCTGTGGTAAAATTGTCTCCAAGAAACCGATCCCTGATGCCAAAACTGTTGCTGTAAAGAACTATTTGACTTGTCTAGTTGCCATGTGCTTACAGAAAGAGACTAATCGAGCCAGGAAATGAGGATCCCCAATCGATCATTTTGTGACTTCCTTGTGGTGCAAAGTGAAATCAATCAAGTCCTTCTTGCATAATTCTTATTATAAACTTGGAATCACCCATATCAGTCTTACTGAAGAGTAGGGAAGAACATTGGTAGGCATTTGTTTGAAGGGGACAAAATAGATATCTTGGATTCAAGCAGTTATACTTTCAGCAGAAATAGCAATACTTACGTGCTTTCTTTTCTTAAAAAAAAAAAACCCACAAAAAAAGCCCTGAAGTTTCTTTTCTACATAATCTTTTATCATGAAATTTACTGTCTCTTGAGAGAAAATATAGCTTCAGAAATTTTTCTTACATTTCGATCTGCCAACCACAGAGAAATTTAGTGAATGCTTAAGAAACAAGGCATCTCTAATATCCATGAATTCTTTTTACTTTTAGTGTAATATTTGGATTCCCCCACCCAGAATTATAAAATATCTATGATCTTATATGTCTGAAGATCTTGCCTCTTTTTTTATGTTGCATAGGTGTGTGATTTCTAGCTGGTGCTCTCTCAATTCATTTGCTAACATTTTGTTCAAAATGAACACCCTGAAATTACTTGACACAACAAAAATATTACCTATTTCTTGGCTGTTCAAATGATTAATGTTGTTCTCTAAAATGATTGTTTATAATTTAATTTTTCTATTAGTCATATTTTTAAGTAAGAAAATAAAGCTATGTGTTCAAAAGATAATATTTAACCAAATTTCTCAGAAATTAGAGGTGTTTCCTATGAATGGCTACTGTATATACTATCAAGTAAATATACAGCTGGTTCACTCAGCTATTTGCATTGGTAACATACGATATCCTTAACAATCTGTAGCATAGGTACCAACCAGACAGAACAGGATATAGGCGTTAGTGCTAGAGAAGATTGCTGGATCATCAGGAGGCGCTCCAGGGAGAGGGGCTGGAGCAGCTGGAGAGGGGTGGGACTGAGAAGTTCAGAAAGCTATGGAATGGCTGGGTGTGGTGGTTCATGTCTAGCCCCAGCTACTCGGGAGACTGAGGCGGAAGGATGACCTGAACCTGCCTTGCCAAGGCACTGCAGTCCAGCCTGGGTGACAAAGTAAGACTCCAACTCAAAAAAAAAAAAAAAAGGCAGAAAGCAAGCTGTGCTATGGTCCAATATTGTAGCAATCATGTGGTGATACTACAAAGACCCAGTCACCTATTAGTTCTGTTGTTTAAAGAACTGTGCCCGGGAAACCAAGAGTCTAGATTCCATCTTGATGTAGAATCATTGACAGATATAGACATTTATAATACATAATAATAAAATAACATGACAATGCAAAAAGTCCCCCACAGACTTTTTGGAGTCAGAAAGTTCGCGTTTGAATCCTTTATTATATTATAGCTGTGTGATCCTGGCAAAATTTCTTGTGCTCTATAAATAGCAGTTTCCTTCTCTTTAAAGGAGGTTAGCCATGCCCTCCTGGGGTTGCTGGGTGGTTACAGGTAGTACAGGTAAACCACTCAGCATCAGACCTGATCTGTAGGAAGTGTGCAGTTACTGAGAGTGGCTACCATCGTTCCTTTCATTTCTATGACCTCAATGTCTTGGGTTGTTCTTTTCCTTCTTAGAAAACCTTTTCTTGGGCTCTTCGTCTTCTGCCTTAAATGTTGGGATTTCCTTCCTCCACTGTCTTGCTCTTTCTCTCTCTATTGTCTCCAGCAGTCTCATCCACAATTATGACTTCTGCCATAACTTTATTTATTAGTATTGTTGTTTTGCCCCACACCTGCCTCCTCTGCTATAACTTTAGCAATGACTTACTAATCTGAATCACTATTGAGGCATTTCTCTCAAGCTCCAAATGCAAGTTCCTAGTAGTGTTCTCTGCTTGACTATCCTACAGGCAGCCAAGAGTCCATATATCTGGAACTGAACTCGTAATCTTCTCTATCACCATACTCTTCTCCTGCCTTGTCTACCTTGGTTGGAGGTAACACCCATTCACTTACATTCTTTTTTTTTTTTTGAGTTGGAGTCTCACTCTGCCCAGACTGGAGTGCAGTGGCCACTCCTGGCCACCGCAGCCTCGACCTGCTGGGCTCCAGCGATCCTTCCGCCTCAGTCTTCCAAGTAGCCGGAATTACAGGCATGCGCTACCATGCCCGGCTGATTTTTTGATTTATTGTGGAGATGAGGTCTCGCTGCCCAGGTGGGTCTCGAACCCGCGGGCTCAGGCAATCCACTCACCTCAGCCTCCCAAAGGCGTGGGATTACAGGCCGAGCCACCGAGCCCGGCTTCACTTACATTCTTAAGCCAGGAACCTTGGCGTCACCTTTGAACACCTACTACCAGTTTTATACCCCATTTGTCATTAATTCCTGTCAATTTTGCCTCTATTTTTTCATCCATATGGTCGTATTTCACATTCCAATTCTTTCTCTACTATTAACTTGCCTTTCTGCAGGATCAATCCTCTCTAGGTTATCTTATAAAAAAAAAAATGAGTGATTTTTAATTTTTGATGTTAGTTTCTTTTAACATTTTTGTTAGCCAAAAATGGCTACTCATTATAAAAAGTTCAGAAAATACAGATAAACAAAAATAGGAAATAAAAACTACTTGTAACCCACCAACCAGATAAAATAACTGCTAAACATTTGTTAGGCATTCTTTTAGACTATTTAAAACATATTAATAATATAATGCTGTGTAAGGTTGAACGCTAATAGTTTTTTAACCCTGATGAGGTGAGATTGAAAATAAACTGATCTAAGATTTATAGTCTGATTTGCTCTGGGCTATTGATGGTACATACATTGTACTGATGAATTAAAGTCAGACTATTGGCTGGCGACTGGTTATTGGTTAATTTTGTTTTAAGGATCATCTGGTCAAATCATGCACCTCTGTTGGGGCTATGATTTCTCCTGAATGATATAGATATACCTACTGTCAGTCATCCTAGGGAGTGCTCTGTCCTTGGAGGTGAAACTTGGAAGGCAAGTTGGGTGAGGTAGAAGGCTTTTCTCTTTCCAACGCCAGAAGTGCCTTTAGTCCAAACAGTGGAGCATTTCCACTGAAGTAAGAGATGCATTCAGTGAAGTAAGATACAGGAAGGAAGCTGGGAGCAAATCAGCCTTATTAGGGATCAAGAATAAATCTGGGCATGAGCAGTAGAAATTCTGAGTTATTCTGCATTTAGTGCTTCCTTCCCAGTGTTCCCAAAACTACAAGAAGACTCAGTGGAAGTATCAATCTACTTCCTGCTGAACAATGGGAAAGTAAGGGAAGGATTCTGCTTGATACTTGAGAAAAAATTAAATGACTAAGCAATGCAACTAGAACAGAGTCAATATAACCAATAAGTAAATGTAGTTGTAATATATTCAGTATCTGGTCAGTAACTTAAATTCAATTGTAATACACATAGCAGACAATTGCCCTTTTTTCTAGCATAGCAGACAATTGACATCTTTTCAACATCTGTGGTGCTTCATTTACTTGTATCCTATAATCCTATGTGCAACAATAACTTTCCTGAATGACCTTTAAGAGGTAAAGTTTTCTTGAGATGTTTATTTTTTTTTATCTATATAATAATCCTTTGAAAAGACAAGCCTTCGGAAACAATGGGTGGCCATGTATGTCTGTTTTATTTCATTGTTCTGAAGCTCTTTATTGTTGACTGTCATGCACAGGTTTTGTAGAGCAGTGGGCATTTCTGTGGTTAGTGCCCCACACAATATTTCTGTATTGCCTTCAGTGATGATGTTGCTTTGGCTCACAAGACTTACTGTCTTGTGAAGGAACTTGCAGCTCTCCAAGTTAACTCTATCTTGTTAATGCTTTCTTGTTCTAATAGTAGAAAATAGATCTGAGATGTCCTGTGTCTCAAAAGGCATTCTGTATACCAATTATTTTACCTTAGTATCTTTGAAGATGGCAATAAACATAGTATATTTAAGTCGCTAAGTTTTTCTCTGCATTTCCTGGCTTCTGAAACGACACTGGTTGTTTGTACTGCATGCTGCTTAAATAATGAGGAGGAAATGTTTCAAAGTAACTAAAACCAATATAGCCATCCTATTCTTATAGTTAGTTTGTAAAATTGTTGTGTAACAGATTCAAGTAAGAGTCTGTTATGTAAGTTACCTTTTGGTTCTCAAAATACTCTTTTCACAGAATATAAACAGGTAGCTTTTCCATCATTTTCTAAATATTTTTGCCTTCATAGATATGAAATGGGGATATATTTAGTTTACATAGTATCAAGATTATGAAAAATCATAAAATCAGTAGGGCGTAATGGCATACTACCTAGCTACTTGGGAAGCTGAGACTGGAGGGTCACTGTAGCCCAGGAGTTAGAGGCTGGGGTGAGTCATGATTGTGCCACTGCACTCTTGCCTGGATGACAGAGTAAGATCTTGTCTCTCAAAATAATGATAATAATAATAATAATATAAATTATGTATGAACTTTTTATAGTGGAATAATATACACTAAGATAATTTCTATTTTATAAATTGTTTTGTACTGAGTGAATTAAGTTATTCCTACTCATCTACACTAATACTTAAATATTTTCTTTCTCTTAAGGTCCAAGATAGTAAGTTGTTTATATTACTGGGTCTCCAAATTTAGTGTACATCCAAATTGCCTGGAAGATGCTGGGTCTACCCTGAGTTTTTAACTCTGTAGATCTTGGGAGGAGTTAAGAATCTGCCTTCATAACACATTCTTAGGTTATGCTGATGATTCTGGCCTGGGGACTCCACTTTGCTCTATAAAAAAATTTTCATAAAGATAGGATCCCACTACATTGCCCAGGCTGGTTTTGTACTCCTGGGCTCAAGTGATCCTCACATCTCAGTATTCCAAAGTACTGAGGTTATAGGCGTGAGCTACTGCACCCAGCAAGGAACCCCATTTTGAGAACCACAGGCTTAGCATTCAGAGGGATGCTCTTCATAGAGTTTACCTGGATACCGCACAGTTTCTATGGCTCATAGATAGAGACAGGGGATCACTCATGGACTCTCCTATCCTAAATCCTTAGGTCTTCTATCCTCATTTAATTTCATGACCTTTTGGAATCAAGAAGGGGAGAGGACTGATGCCATTAGACCCAAATCAGCTTCTGGAAAGTACAGGCAGGAGTGAAAGAGTTTGTTAGTCTAGTTTTGTACAAGCTGAACTGGAAGTTCAGGTTGAGCTATGCTGAAGGCACATAGAAATTATGAACCAACACTCAGAAGCAAGAACAGGCCTGCAAAGAGAAGGGAAACTAATAACTTGTTGACTATCTGTGATAGATGTCTTCATCAACTCATTTCATGTAATCCATACCAGTCTCTGAGGGTAGGTAATAGTATTCTCATTTTTACGGATGAGGAAGGAAACAGATTCAGAGGGTTAGGTTACCTGTTCAAGGACATTCCCAAATTGCAATGCTCTGGGCCCCAAATCAAATCCAGTTAGTCTTTTTCTAAACTTTCTCTTCCATCTGTGAATGAGAGAGTTTGTGAAGGGAAGGTAGGTGGAGTATCAGACTTCAAAGGGATCAGGTGTGAGGAAGACTCAGAAAAGGTCACTAGATTTGCTATCTGAAAGCAAACCTTTTGTATTTTTGTTGGAAGTGTAACTTCCCCAGCTGCAGAGGGCAAGGACAGAGAGATAATAAATGAAAACTCACCTGTGAAAAGATTGACTTAAAAAAAAAAGGAAGAGAATACTACCTTGAGGATTTAAGTCTTTCCTAATATAGGCACCCATGCAAATTGGTGGGTTGTTTATTCAGACATGGTCCATTAAAATGTTGCTCTGAGGTTTTGTAGTACATCAAATAGGTGTCTCTTGATATTCTTCTCCCACCCCTGCCTCTGTTGGAACTCTTACAAACAAGCAGGGCATTCCAGTCTTGGCAAGCATGCTTAATTATGTAACTGGGTGAGGTGTGCATTGCCTCTTACGTAAGAACCGGTTCTTCTATTATTTATCAAGTTGGATTGGGCTACTTCTCTTTTGCTCATGTGCATGTGATTCATGGGAGGAAGGTGCTGGAAAAGCATGACTTAACTGACTTTCAGTTTTAGTTTGAGCTTCAGAGCTGAGGAGCTCAAGTTCTTAACATGTTTAACACTGAGAAAATGAACTCTATTATATGTAAGTGTTTGAAGTGTTTAGAGAGTCATCAAAAATAAATGAAATATCAAGTCATTGATTCCTATGGGTAGTCCATTCATATAAAAGATAGTGTAAAATATTATTCCATTTCTGCTATAAACTTATTATTTTATCTTTTGATTTTGGAGTCACTGTGGTGTTAACTTATACATGACTATCTTTTTTTTTTTTCTGCAGCATGACCAAAAAGATTCTTCATTGATTTATTACTGAATTCCCAAATATTTAACAAGTAGGGCCAAGAGAATAAATAACACATTACATCTGAACCTAGTGTGGTTCAAATTCTTTTTAGACTCATTAGGATATTACAAAGATACTAATCAGAATCTAAGGGAAAATGATATGTTGGCATCACACGATTTCTCTGAATTGAAATACATTGTAATGATTAATGGACTTTTATTTTGTCTGAAGCATACACTAGCTAAGTTTTCAAAACTGCTAGGAATTCTCCCCGAGGACAAGTATGTAAAGTATATGTGAAGCTATGACTTTCTTATTCTTCATCTTTATTTATTTATTATAATTAGAAAAAAATTAGAGACGAAGTCTTGCTGTGCTGCCCAGGCTAGTCTTCCTGGCTTCAAGTGATCCTCGGCCTCCCCAAGTGCTGGGATTACAGGCAGGAGCCTCCGTGCCCAGCCTCTTTTTCTTCACCAGTGTGAGGACTCAAGAGTAGAGGAACACTAAAACTTCTCCCAAAGTCAGCCCTTGTGCATAGGTGAAATTTAACTATTCATACAAGATTAGAGGATCATCAGCAGCTTCTAAAATTTTTATCACTTACAAACCAAAAAGTGGCACCATCCTTTTCCCTCTAAGTCTCCTTAAAGAAATCTCAAATGTTATAATATTGCTTTGGGTTATACACCAAATAGATAAATTATCCCCCAGGACCACCTGCACCTACTACTAACATATTATATATACATATATATAAAATGTTATCATAATCTCTGTGGTCTCAGCTTCCTTATCTCTAAATGGGGATAATAGCAGTACCAACATTATAGAATTGCTATGAAAAATAAATATTAATCCTTGTAAAGCTCTAGAACAATGCCTGCCATAAAGTAAGTCACTGATTAAAGTAATATATGTATTAAATAGAAGGGAAAGAGAATAAGTCATTTTTCACAAGTTGTCAGCAAAGAGTGACAGAAAAATGGAGAGGATTCAAACCAGGGAAGATGATCATTCAGAGTCAGATTTGATAACACTGGTATGGGGCACACTGTGATTGAGATGGATCCTGTTTGCTTAGGAGGGCACTTCCTGTGGAGATGGTGTCTCCCATGTGTGGTCAGGGGAAGGCCGGGGCAAGCCTCTGAATTCCCTTTATGGGAGCTGCACGTTTATCTTCAGACTGTTCTCTTCCCTGAGCTCAGGCCCCAGCTTGGGCAGCCATTGAAGGATGCCACGTAGTTCCACTCAAGACTCAGGGTCCACCTAGAAGTAAAAGGGACTCAACTTCTTTTCCATGCTCTTGATTCTTATCTCTGCGTGGGAAAAATACATGTTTACCTCTTTAAGTATGTATGGACAGATACTTTTCTTAACCTACCTCTCTTGTCAAAGAATTACAATGAATCCTCCAAATGTACATTTAGAAATGTTGCCATAGTCACTGATTCCAGTTTGGGCAGCTGTCATTTGGCTGTTGCAGCACGCAGGTGAGATACTTCTAACAGACACACTACACCGTGTCTGGGCCAACATGGGCTGGGGGGGGAAGCCTGGAAGAGCCTGTTACTGTTATCAGTGTTCTTGCAAGTCACATGGCCTCCCAGGGATTTCATTCTCTCCTTTGTAAAATGGGAGTGCTGGGTAAGTCCCTAGAGCCCCTTCAAGTTCTGATGTCATTTGACTAGTGTAACTCCAGTCACAAAAAAGTTGACTGACTCTATGACTGCCAACGAATTTCTCATATACTCATCACAAAAACAGAAATGGAAGCCATTTCTACTCAATAGCAATCTTAAGTAGATTGGATCTAGTGACCCAAAGTCACCATTATAGTTGAATTACCCTGGGCTCCAACCCCCCTAGTCTGACCCTTACCCTCCCCACTTGAATTGAAGCAGGATTTGTTGCAACTTACTTTCTGAAGGCTTCTGAAATTCAAACCAGTTCATGAGAAAAATTTCTGGACTCTTAAAACTTCATGTAGAAAAGGGAGAAGGGGTGGAGAACCCCCAAATCACCTATTGGGTACAATGTGCACAAGGGTGGGGGTGGTGGGTACTCTTAAAGCCCAGACCAAACTATTTGCATCCCCCAAAGGTATTGGGGAAAACAAAGCAAAACAAAAACTTTATGGATGTGAAGCATTTTTAATTCGAATCTATACAGGATCAGTCTGACCAGGAGGAGACGGTTTAAGTACTGTTTAGGACTCTTCTGTCATTAACAATAGCTGATGTAATAACCGTCCAATAATATGTTGAATAGGGTCATTTTCCAGACATGATCATGATAACATTTTCTAGGCATCTGGCCACATTGCTTCGTGAAGTTTAATAGAAAATTGCTTAGCAATTGTAGAGAGATGCATGCAAAGAAAATTATTAATATGGGACTATGAGGTTGCTGTGAAATTGCAAAATTTTTAAAAAATGTGTTTTAGGAATTACAAAATGGCCAGCAAGAAAAGCTAATGGTGACTCCATTCGTGACTGGAGAAACTCCAGGGCAAGTATAAATGAGCACATGGATATTATGTCAGACACTGGTGGCATTTGCTGCCTGTGTATTTCTCACAATCAGCTATTTCAGTATCTGGATATTCTGCATTTGCAGAACATTAGCTTATCATGTTGGAATCAAAGATTTTATAAAGTCCTTTGCAAATGTTTTGTGGATAAAAACTGTCTAATACTCTTTGTCTTGCCCAAAGTATCCAACTTCATTATATTCATCATATAGATTCAGTTGTTTGAAATGCTTTTTTAAGATGAAAGTCTATATACATAAATAAATTATATGGTGTAATATTTTAAGTGGAAATGTGTTGCCCTTTCTGTGGAAGAAGTCTGTTTAGGTACTTTTGGGAAAGTTAGTTTAAAATGTTTCTTTTCTAGTTTACCATTGTGGTCTTTGGGACCTGGAAGATTTAAGTCATCAAAATGCATAAAGCAAGAAACTTTCTTAATGTATATAATCTATGTTTCCTAGTTTATTAGGCCTGCACGCTGTCAAGAATTTTTTTTTTTTTTTTTTTTATGAGTTGAAGTCTCACTCTGTCACCCAGGCTGGAGTGCAGTGGCATACTCACAGCCACCACAGCCTCAACCTGCTGGGTTCAGGTGATCCTTCCGCCTCAGCCTTCCAAGTAGCTGGAACTATAGCAGCGTGCTACCATGTCCAGCTATTTATTTATTTATTTATTTATTGTAGAGAGGAGGTCTTGCTGAGTTGCCCAGGCTGGTCTCAAACTCCTGGACTTAGGCAATCCTCTTGGATGCTAAAGTCTAAAATTTTGAATAAGACATGTGTGTGTGTGTGTGTGTGTGTGTGTGTGTGTATAATTTATTTATTTTTGAGTTGGAGTCTCACTGTATCACCCAGGCTGGAATGCAGTGGCACAATCATGGCCACCCCAGCATCGACCTATTGAGCTCCGGCAGTCCTTCCTCCTCAGCCTTCCAAGTAGCTGGAATGACAGGGACGCACTACCACGCCCTGCTATATTTGTTTTTATTTATTTATTGTAGAGACAAGGTTTCACCAAGTTGCCCGAGCTGGTCTCGAACCCACGGGCTCAGGCAATCCACTCACCTCGGCCTCCCAAAGTGCTGGGATTACAGGTTGAGCCACCGAACCCGGCCGACATGTATATATTTTAAATATCAAATGGTTAAAAGTTAGTAATGGTTCATTTACTTATAACACAAGCAATTGCAGCTGTGCTTTCTCTGTTCCTGAGATCTCCACAAGGCCCAGGAACACACATTAGCCTATTCTGCAGCACAGTTTAGAAACTATTTTAAAGTTTCATCTTACAGAATGTGGGTATTGAAATGAGCTTGCAGTTCACCATAGCATGTATCTCATTTTTTAAAAAGAAACATGGATATTTAAAAATATTTGCATATTTTTGAGTGCTTAAAAATTAGGTAACAGGTGTGGTGGCTTACTCCTGTAATCCCAGCACTTTGGGAGACAAGGCAGGAGGATTGCTTGAGGATTGCTTGAGGACTGCAGTTCAAGACCAGCCTGGGCAACACAGGGCAACCCTGTCTCTACAAAAAAAAAAAAAAAAATTAGCTGGGTGTGGTGGCATGTGCCTGTAGTCCCATCTACTCAAGAGGCTAAGGCAATAGAATTGCTTGAGCCCAGGAGTTAGAGGCTGCAGTGACCTATGATAGAACCATTGCACTCCTGTGTCAAAAAATAAATAAAAAATTTAAAAATTATGAAATGGAGCAACCCTTTCGGGTCCCCTCACATTGTGGGAGCTTTTCTGTCCTCTCAATAAGTCTTGCTTTCAAAAAAATTATGAAATATTGTAAACTTATAAAAGTTGTAGATGACAGTATAATAATCAATAACTAATGTATTGATCACCTGGTTTAAGAAGATTATCAAATACCCAACTGAAGCCCTCTGTGAAACCTCCCACTTCCCACTTTCCCCTCCCTCTCCAGCTTTTATACTTTTGCTACATAAATATATAACCTTAAAATTATAGACTCTTTGACATGTTTTGATTTTTTACGCAAATCATATAATATTGTATGTATTATTTTTTCCAAAAAAGTACAAAACACTTTTTTTGTTGCTTAGCAATATATTTTTTAAATTTAACCGTGTTGACAGATTTGGCCCTATTTTATTCATTTCATTGATGCTTGTTATTTATTGGGTGAATAAGTAAAATTCTTTTCTCAGCCATTCTCATACTGATTAATTATTTCACTTTTTTGGGTTTCAAAAATATTGTATTAAATATTCTTTCACATTTCTTTTTATCTCCTTAGGGAAGAATTTATTAAGGAATATATAGGGTTCTCTCACCTTTACCAAGATGTGGCCAGATTGTTCTCTAAGATGATTGTACTAATTTACAGGTTCCCTTAGCAGTGCTGTGTTGTTTCACATCCTCACTAAAACATGTTGTTATCAGAATTCTTCATTCTTACCAATCTGATGACTGTGGAAGAGTATCTTATTGTTTTAATAGGACTTCCCCTGATTGCTACTGAGCTTGAGCATCTTTTAATATGTTTATTGGCCATTCAGTTTTCTTTTTCTGAGAATTTTATCTTTTTTACTCATTTCTTAGATTATATTATTAATGATTTATAGGAATTCTTTATAATATTAGGTCACTAATCTTTTTTTTTCCAATCTGTGGCTTGTCTTTTGATTTCTTAATGCTGTCTTTTAATTAACAAAATGTTCACTAATTATTTAAAATTTTTTCTGTTTAATAATGTTCTTATACCATGATATCATAAAGTTATTTTCCAAAATTTTTTCTAGATATGTTTTATCCATTTAACTTTTAATATGCCTGCAAATAAATTTTGTAAATTGTGTGGAATAGGTATCTAATTTTATTTTATTTTTTCATAAGAATAACCAATTATTCTAGCACAACTTATTGAATGCAACTTTTCTATGCTTGGAATGAGTAACTGTCGAACTTATTTTAGATTGTGTTACTTCTCGAAACTAAGAAGTCAGGTTAAATTCTGAGAAAACTTAAGACAATATCTTTAAAATTTTTTTTTTTCAGGATTCTTTCTATTTCCTTTTTCTGGAATTTGTATTAGGACTATATTAGACTTTGTCACTCTATCTTCCATGTTTCTAAACTTTTTTTTCAGTTTGTTTTTTCCCCATCTTTGATTCTCTAACTTACCCTCTCTGCTGTTGCCTCAGATTTAAGTTCCTTCTTTTTTTTTTTTTTTTGAGTTGGAGTCTCACTCTGTCGCCCAGACTGGAGTGCAGTGGCCCCTCCCGCAGCCTCTACCTGCGGGTTCCGGCGATCCTTCCGCCTCAGCCTTCCAAGTAGCTGGAACTACAGGCGAGTGCTACTACGCCCGGCTCATTTTTGATTTACTGTAGCGATGAGGTCTCGCCAAGTTGCCCAGGCAGGTCTCAAACCCGCGGACTCAGGCAATCCACTCACCTCAGCCTCCCAAGGCGCAGGATTACAGGCTGAGCCACCAAGCCCGGCTTAAGTTCTTTCTTACTAGTGCTTTCTTCAGCTGTATCTAATATGCGGTCTAACAGCTTCATCGAGTTTAGTTTCAGTGACTACATATTTCATTTACATAAGTTTTTTTTTTTTTTTTTTTTGAGACAGGATCTCACTTATCACCCTGGCTGGAATGCTGTGGCATGATCATAGCTCACTGTAACCTTGAACTCCTGGACTCAAGTGATCTTCCTGCCTCAGCCTTCCAAGTAGCTGGGACAACAGGTGCATGCTACTACTCTTGGCTAATTTTAAAATTTTTGTAGAGATGAGGTCTCACTATGTTGCCCAGGCTGGTATTGAACTCCTGGTCTCAAGAAATCCTCCTGCCTCAGCCTCCCAAAGCACTGTGATTATTTTAGTAAGCCACCCAGCCAGCCAATTTTCTTTCTTAAAAATCTATCTTGTCTTTTTTTTTTTTTTTCGAGTTGGAGTCTCACTCTGTCGCCCAGGCTGGAGTGCAGTGGCACACTCACGGCCACCCCAGCGTTGACCTGCTGGGCTCTGGTGATACTTCCACCTCAGCCTTCTAAGGTAGCCAGAACCACAGGTGCGCGCTACCACACCCAGCTAATTTTTTATTTATTGTAGAGATGAGGTCTTGCCAAGTTGCCTGAGTTGGTCTTGTACCCACGGGCTCAGGCAATCCACACACCTTGGTCTCCAAAACTGCTGGAATTACAGGCTGAGCCGCCGAGCCCGGCCTCTATCTTGTCTTTTTATAGTGTCATTATTTTTTCACATGTTCAATTTATCTTTATCTTTAATACTTTAAGGATACTTTAAGAAAATCTCTGATAATTCTATTACCTGAGTTCTTCTTCCCATTATGTGTTGAGTAGATTGATTTCATTATGGTTTCCCTGTTTATTCATAAATTTCGCATTGTAAATTTTGAGATGTAAATTTTAAATTGTGAACTCCACTTAAGTGGAATTTTTTGGTGAGAATATTATATAGTCTCTGGAGCAGATTTTAATTTTCCTTTACGGAGGATATTACCAGCTTGGTAACACTTTTTCTTGCTATTGTTAGTTTTCTGGCTTAGACACCTTCGGGCACTTGAATACAGTAGTTTCTGTATGGTAGTTTGTTATTTATTTTTTTGTTTTTTCCCATCCAGGACTTAGACCAAGACAAATTTCTCCTTGTCTTTTTCCTATTTTGGATGACATTTGTTTTTTAGTCTTTTGCATTTGTTTTTTAGTCCCTTTAGTCCTTTTGCAGAGGGGGGAAACCATAGGGTACCTTTCTTGATTCAGGAGCTTAGTTCCTTCTCCTTTTCCTCAAAAGACTCCAGGCCTTATTTGCTGTTCGTGTGGTCATTAAGACAATAGCCCTTTGCAAAGACATACAAAACCCTGCAGAGCTGTCTGACATTATTAATTTATTCTTTCCTTTCTGGTTTAAGTTTCTTAATCATTTTTTTGGCCACTGTAGATTTCTCTTACCTTATTACATTTAGTTTTATGCAGGAACATTTTTTAGGTTTTCCCTATAGGGAGTTAGGTAACTCCCTAACTGTCAGAAAGAAGTTAGTTTACTTCACTCTGCAAGCTTGGCTGTTCAGATGAGTCTTGGGGCTGGGGGGTGAGGTTGCTCATACCTATAATCCCAGTGCTTTGAGAGGCCAAGGAAGAAAATCACTTGAGGCCAAGAATTTGAGACCAGTTTAGGCAACAGAGAGACCCTGTTTCTACAAAAAAATTAAAAAATTAACCAGCCAAGGTGGTGTACGTCTGTAGTCCCAGCTACTCAGGAGGCTGAGGTGGGACAATCACCTGAACCCAGTAGTTTGGGACTGCAGTGAACTATGATTACACCACTGCATTTCAGCCTGGGTGACAGAGCCAGATCCTGTCTCTAATAACAGTAACAATAATAATAAGATGTGACTCTTGGGTTAGAAAGAAAATGACTTAAACAGTAATAGAACCAAACATCCATAAGAAATAATGTAAATGTTTATTGTTTTTAGATTGGAAAATATAGTTTATTTAAAAAGTAAATTAGAGAGAGAGAGAGAGAGAGAAAATTCTCCTTCCCAAGGTAAAGGAGGGGCCAAGGCTTAGGAAAACATGGTCCAGCCAGAGCTCAAAGAGAACATGGCTAGACCACAGTTCAGCAAAGCAATGGCCATGGCTATCATAACTCAATTAACACATAGCCTGGCCAGAGTTTAATGAAAGCAATGGCCAATGTTTACTTTATAAACATATATTTATTTTAAAATTGGTATTATGCTTTTGCCTGCATTAAACTGTATTTTCAGGAAAATAACATGCTCTTGACTGAAAATGTTTTTTATCCTTTTAGCAGGTAGTGACTAAGTGCCTACTACTACAGCATGTGATACACTTCAGATTTCAGCAATTAACTGCTGACCTACTTCTCTCTCTCAGTCCAAACATAATCAAACCTTTTTGAATTAGGAAAATGACAACCAATGCTGTATGTATCTTCTCTGTGTGTGTCCCTGGAAAGAAAAAGAGATTAAATGGTGCTGAAAATGTTGACAGTTTTGTTGTGAACTATTACCCATTGAAAGTAATTAGCCCCTTGTTCTTTATTAACGGGACACTCAGCTTACAGAGCACAAGGGATCGTGACTGTTCATCTGATTTGATCTCTTTTTACAAATAATTATGACTCAAGGGAAAATTGCATGGATATATCTGCACTTAGACATATGTGCATGTTCATCTTGCTTCCTTAGAAACAGAATCCTGTTATTTGTACCAGTCTTCCAGAACATTAACTTTTCCAGTTCTGTAAGCTTGGTTAACTTAGCAAGAGAATGCCCAAGGACACCAGTTCACATCTGTTGATGTGGCAGAGAGATAAAGTCAGAATACCGTTGTCCCTTCTTTCTTGTGGTTTTGTTTTCTGCTATCAACCACAGTCAGAAAATACTCAATGGAAAACCCCGGAAATAAACATTTCCTAAGTTTTAAATGTGCTGTTCCGAGTAGTATGATGCAATCTCGTGCCATCTGACACTGTCCTGCTGAGGGATGTGAATCATCCTCTTGTTCAGTCTCCATGCTGGGGGCTCCCCACCCATTAGACACAGGAGCCGCCTGGATTATTAGATCAACTCTTGCGGCATCACAGTGCTTGTGCTCAAGTAACCTTTATTTTACTTAATCATGGCCCCCAAAGTGTGAGTAGTGATATTGGCATGTTGTTGTAATTGTTCTATTTTGTTATTGTTGTTGTTAATATCATATTGTGCCTAATTTATAAACTACACTTTATCATAGGTATGCATGAATGTCTAGGGAAAACCATAATATATATAGAGTTTGATACTATCTGTGGTTTCTGGCATCCACCATCCACTGGGGGTCTTGGAATGCATCCCCCGAGGATTAAGGGAGACTAATGTATTGTTGGCAATGCCCCTCATCCAAGTATACTTTTCCTGAAAGGTCACTACAAATGGGTTTTGAAGCAAAGCGTTCTTTTGAGAAAAAAAAAATCATCACAATTGACAAAATAATTCAAATCATATGACTATATCAGAAAGTGTCCATGTCTTTCAATGGACTAAAGGACCTCGAAGTATAAGGATCAAACAACAATGACTATTCCTTGAGCCAACAGAAATTATAGGAAGTTTGTTTCAAGGTCACAGTGACCTTGAAGCCAGCTGGAGCATGAGCAGTCTTCACATGGATCTTCCCAAGGTTCCAAACTATTGTGAGGTGGCTCAGGAACTGCAAGGGACACCCCAGGAGCATGCAGACAGAAGGGCAAATGTTCATCACAAAATTATTTTGGCTTTTCTGACACTTCTCTCCCCAATGCCTGAGATGTCCTTGGCACTCCCACAGCCCAGGACGATGGAAAAGCCTGTAGGGGCTATTTTTCTTCTCCCATGGTTGAGTCAACTAGCAGGGCTGATGGTGCCATCTTTTCTAGAAATGAATTTGTAATTTCCTTGACTCTATAAACAATGAATGAGCAATTCATTTAAAAATGTTCTGTGAGGGTCTTCTAGATGCTTGGGTTGAAGTGACAGAGGAAATTAAGAAATTGTTCCTTCCCTAAAGCAATTCACAGGATGACAGAGGTGTCAACAAATCAGTTCAATACAAAATGAGGTCAATGTGGATGGAGAAGAAGCAGATAGTCAAATTTGGGGGTGTGGGGGAGGGGATCGGGAAGGAGTTCCTGGAAATGACCTCCAACTTGAGTAAGAAGGGATTTGCATGTGTGTTTGCCAAGTGAAGTCTCCTCAGTCATAGGAGAAAAGCAAAAATTAGAAACCCTTTGGTTAAGACCATAGCAGATGTGGCTATTTCTTGAAGTAAATTGTATCATTTGATTTTCATAGTTTTTGTTTTATCTTTATTACCTTGGTAACTTAGCTCCTAACTATTGTGTACAATGTTATTTTCAGAAGCAAAAGCATTTCCTCTTCTGAATGGTTTAGATGTTGTATATAATAATTGACACCTAGAAAGTGTATATTCTATCTTCTACTGCTGGGACCAAGGCTGACTTACCCAGAGGGGATGTCATGAGAGGGTGACGGTGGACATTTCCTATTCAGTCTCTCCCCTCTAGGGCATCACATCAACTGGAAAAGACTTATAGTGTTAGGTTTGGAGGCATGGAAAATAGATGGCAAGCTCTGAGAGCTTCCAGAGGCAAAGGGTTCTTGGCCTCCATTCTAATGAAATGGCAATTTCCTATATTTTGAAAATTATGATTTTTATCACTGAAAGGAAACAATCTAATTTAACATGAATTCATTGAGTGCTCACTCTTGGAGAGCTACTTTAATAAAAGTTGAGTTTAGAAAGATAAAAAGACCTATTTATACTTCAAGTTGTTCTCAATGTAGACAGACTCTTACATGCATAACCATAGTGCAGTGATAGGGTGGATTAGCTAATATGTGAACAAATGATATTCCTGTGATCTCATTACCCTTGATTCCAAGACAAGGTGTGATAAAATTGTGGAAGCCACAGCCAGACCCAGATTGTCCCAGAGCTGCTTGTCATTCCATAATTCTGCTTGAGTTTCACACCCCCAGATCCCAGTCATAATTAATACTGTATGTCTATTCACTTCACCACTTTTGTGAAATTGTCCAGCTGCCTGCAAATATAGTTCTGTAACTGACAGAATTAGGCTGTCTCCAAACTGTTCCTGGAAACCTGAGACTGCTCAGTGTCTCCCTGCACTCAATGTTAACCTTGGTCCCAATTTATTCTCAGTCTTTGATTTGTCCTGTTCACCACTATTGAAAATAATTCACAAACCCTTGACGTTCTTGAATTTACAAACTCCTGACATTCATTTGGATTTCAGTGAGATGTAGCTAAAATACAAAATGGAAAAACACTTGTAGGAGTTGCGACCTGGTCCATTTGAAACCTGTTAGTCCAAATTGCAAAAATAGAGCCAGGATCCTCACAGACCTGAAGGTGGCAGTAGAGGAACAAGCATATTGTCTGCTCTTGAGATACAGGACTTCTAACTTCACTCAATCTCTTATTTACGTATTATTCCTCTTCACGTTTCTGTGTTTCTTCTTTTTATCCCTTTCCAGTTCAGCCTTTTGTCTCTCCTCTCTGATTCTGTTTCTCCATGTCTTCCCAATTGCTTTTGAAGACTTTGTGCAATTAGAGATATCATCTCTAGCTGTTTTTTCCTTCCATCCATCAAGGAATATTAAAAGTGCCATTCTGTGCCTTTTCGTCCACTTAAGCCTTACTTAAACAAATGGGCGCTAAGAGCTAATATAACAA
The DNA here is from genome assembly GCA_027257055.1 of Cephalopachus bancanus. Taxonomy (NCBI): domain Eukaryota; kingdom Metazoa; phylum Chordata; class Mammalia; order Primates; family Tarsiidae; genus Cephalopachus; species Cephalopachus bancanus. The sequence continues at coordinate 8,360,007 of JAPVLO010000015.1, read as the reverse complement.
AGTTTATTCTCTGTCATCTTTAATACAAAACCTGGATAAATAGTACTGGGTGGGTAAAAGTAGCAAAGATGTGCTCTTAGGGAGTTGCATGTAGAATTTTTAAAAGTGGCTAAACTACTTAAGAATTTGCATCAGGGATCGACCACCTATGACTTTCAGGTCAAATCTTGTCTGCTGCTCCATTTCTAAACACACACACACACACACAAAATAAAGTTGTGTGTGTGTGTGTGTGTGTGTGTGTGTGTGTGTGTTTAGAAATGGAGGTCTCACTATGTTGCCCAGGTAGATCCTCCACAGATCCTGCAATGCTAGAGGGAGCACTGAAGCTTGGATGGTCCCTCAGAGTGGCTGCCATTGAGGTGGTCTAAGGGGCCAGGCATTTCTCTCTGTGTTGATCAGTCATTGGGTGGGACTAAGACCCTGGGCAAGATGGCTCTCTTCAGCCACAGACGCTTCCTGCTGACGGACTAGCTAAGAGCTGTCAGCACTGACACTCGCAGCAGCTGAGACATGAGTGCTGCTTCAGTCCTTGAAAGGAGGTAGGGGCGTGAGCTAAGATCACAGCATCTACCACACCCTGTTTGCTTCAAACACACCTAGAAGTTCGGGACTTAGGGTACCCAGGGCACCCCCATCTCCTGGGTTCTCGTCTCCATTCTGAACATACCCTTTTCTATCTCTATCACCTACTACCCCCCAGCCATCATCTTTAATCCTTCTAACACATTTCCTCTGGGATCCTAACTCCCTCCAACACCACCTTCTCTCTCTCTGTACTTCTCTTAGTGGCTGAGATGCCAGGATCCATTATGATAATTGCCTCATCAATTGCATCCCACTCTCTTTCCTCATATAAACTCACTTGGTAAAATGCTTAACTCTTCACCCATCGTGGATGAACAGGGCTTGAGAAAACCATGCATGCTAAATCAATGGACCTTAAGTTAAGTCGTAGGGCTAAGGTCATAACTACCATAGTTACCTAATTTATTTCCTCCTCAGCTCTCATAGAAAATTCTTTGTACTTTCTCATTTCTCTTTAAACTCCCAACATCTTCTCAGTCTCAGCTGGTAACTTTGCTTTGTCTTTTACTGAGGAAATAGAAGCAAGCAGAAGACAATTTCCACGTTTCCTACTGCCTGCCTCTGTGTCCATGTGGCCTGCCTTCCTTCTTGATTTGTGGAAGAACTGTCTTTGTTCCTAGCTAAAGTCAACGCCAGCCACTTGTGTACAGTGGTTGGTCCTTTCCCTTCTTTAGCTACTGAAGGACATCATTTCAGTGTTTGTCTGTCTCCTCCTGTACATCAAATTATTTTTCTCTCTGATATTAACACTGTTAGCAAACAAACTTGCTGTCATTTCTTCCAAACCATGCTGTCACCACCTTCTCCCACGAATCCACTAAAAAGCTCTTCACATTGCTGGTCTAATGGGTGGTTCCCTGTCTTCATTTGACTTGACTTCTCAGCAGCATTTGACATATTTGAGTACTCTCTCCTTGAAGTTCATTCTTCTCTCTGTTTCCAGAACTTCACAGGCTCCTTGTTTTCTCTACCTTGTTGACTGGTCCTTCTCAGTTTCCTTTGCTTGGCCTTTCTCATCCTCCAGGTTGCTAAACATTGCAATGCCTCAGTGAGTCTCCATCAGACATTTTCTCTTCTCTAACTATGCCCCCTCTAAATACCATCAGCATTCTCGCAATTCCCAAAATTTATTTCCACACCCTGGACCTCTACTCTGAACTCCAGACTTGTATATTCAGTTGCCCATTTCACATTTGGATGTACAGTGGTAGATTCATCACTTGGATATCTCATGGGCAGCTCACAGCAGACCCTGAGAATAGCTGTTGCGTGGCTGCTATGAGAAGCAATACATATATTGTACTGTCAATTTCCTGTAATGGTAAATACTCAAGAAGTAGTAGATATTAACATTGCTGGACATGGTGGCTCATGCTTGTAATCTCAGTTATTATGGAGGCCAAGGTAGGGGAAATCATTTGAGCCCGGGAGCTCAAGACTAGCCTGGGCAACATAGCAAGACCCCAGCTCAAGAAAAAAGAAAAGAAAAAAAAGTTGCTTTTATCATAATTGTAATTGAGTAGGTACAGTTGTTGAATAAATTGATTAATTGTTGAATAAATTAATTACATTAAACCACCAGGGAAATAATATACTATCATAAGTAGTTAGTAAAAATAAGTATATGTTGGTGGTAAAGAGAATAAGTAATATAGTTTACTTAACTAATAAATATCAACTTAGTGTCTACTATATATCAGGTACAGTTATAGGCACTGAGAATATAGTGAAATAAACTATATCACAGAATCACTTTTCTCTTGAAGTTTATTTACATTCTAGGGGAGAGGAGAAACAAAAGCTTCTGGGAGTTAGGAATATCAGGACACCTTAGCTGGGTGGTTCTGACTCAAAGAATCTAAGAGTGCTGTCAAGATGTTGGCTGAGGCTACAGTCATCTGAAAGTCTGACAGGTCTGGAGTTGGCTCACTCACAAGACTGGCACATTGATGCTGGCTGTTGACAGGAGAACATGGTTACTCACGATGCAGACTTCTCCAGAGAACTGCATGAGTGTCCTCACAACATGGCGGCTAGCTTCCATCAGAGAAAGTGATCCAAGAAAGCACTTGGTTTTTGTGACCTGGTCTCCCAAATCACACATTGTCATTTCCACAATATGATGTTGGTCAGAAAGTCAGTTAGGTTTAGTGTGGGAGGAGATAGCACAAGGGCATCAATACCAGGAGACAAAGATCATCAAGGGCCATTTTATTTTATTAATTTTGAGTCAGAGTCTAACTGTCACTCAGGCTGGAGTGCAATGGCATGATCATGACTCACAAAAGACTCGACTTGTCGAGCTTGGTGATCCTCTGTCTCAATCTCTCAAATAACTGTGACTACAGGTACATGCCACTATGCCCAGCTAATTTTTAATTTTTATTTTTTTTGTAGAGATGAGGCCTCTCTATGCTGCCTAGGCTGGTCTTGAACTCTTGAGTTCAAGCAATCCTCTCTCCTCAGCCTCCCAAAATGCTGGGATTACAGGCGTGAGCCACTGTACTTTCCATTTTAAAGGGCTGGCTACTACGTGGCTGAAAATTATCCAACAACTCCTCTTCTGACAAATGGGACTTATATCTCCTTCTCAAGTCTATAGGTTGGGAGAGGGAATGCTCGGTGACTGCTTAGATCAATAGACAAATACAGTATAACAGAAGTGACACTGTATTGGTTTCTGAGCCCAGCCCTTACAACTGGGGGCTTTCACTTACTGCTTCTTTTTTTTCTCTCTTGATTTATTTTTAAGATGTAGGGTACAAGTCAGGTTTAGGTCCATAAGTGGTCTACGTACAGGTGAAGTTTGGGCCTCCCACTGGTCCTCACATCCCCTGGTTTAGGATCAGGTACCCTCAGTGATGTTATATGCCTTCCCCCTCCCTCCATCTGGCAATGTCCCACTACTGCCAATCCCTCTCTTGTAGTATAGCGATAAACGTTCAGTCATAAAGAAGGACAAGATTATGGACTTTGCAGCAACTTGAATGGAGTTAGAGTCTATCATACTCAGTGATCTATCACAGAAACAAAGAACTGAATACCACTTACTGCTTCTTAAAATGGAACAGCTGCCTTGTGAGAAGCTAGCCACCAGGCAAGAAGTCTGACCTCTTAGAGACTACTACATTGTGAGCAAGCCTGAATTAGCTCTGGAGAGACACCAGGCATCTGAATCAAGAAGACTTCAGGTGATTCCAGCCTCAGCCTCCATTTGACTGCAACTGTATGAAGGGCTGCAAGTGAGAGCCTGCCAAATGGGCATTTCAACTCCTGAGCCATAAGAGATAATAGTAAATTGCTGTGTAAACCACCAGTTTGGGAATGGTTTGTTTCACAGTGGAAGGTGAGAAGTCAGGGAAATCTACTCTGAAAAGCTGACATTCAAACAAAGACCTGCATGAAATGAGGAAGATTGTAATATGGCTATTTGGAGGAAGGACTGTCTAGGCAACACGAAGAAAAAAAAAATAAGTGCAACAGCCCTAAAATAGAAGTGTGTTTGGTTAACTTGTAAAACAGCGAGAGAGCCCATGAGAAATCAAAGAGAGAAAGTCAGATAAATATAGGTGATGAAGTCAGAGAGGTGATTGGGCCCCAGGTCACATTGGGGTTGGAAGTCACTATAAAGACTTTTAATTTACTTTGAGGAATATGGAAAGCCATTGAAAGGGTTTAACTGGAGGAGTAAAGGAGATAATTCAACTTGTATTTTATTTATTTACTTTTAATTCATTCTTTTTTTCAATCAGCTTTCTCAGGTTGATCCAATGTATATTTAAAATGACAGTCTGGTTTTTCTGTAAAAAAATAAAACGTAGGGAGGCAAGAGTGAAAAATAAGAACAGTTAAAAGACTACTTTTAGAGTTCAGGGCAGTAGAGTAAAAGATGATGGGGAATCATGGAATTCTGGAGATGTTTTAAAAGTGGAGTCAACAAGACTTACTTGTTTGGATGTGAACTGCTGTGAGAAAAAGAAACCAAGAATGATTGGTTTGAATGGAGTTTGACTGAAGCAACTAGATGAACAAAGTTGGAGTTTACTGAGATGGGGAAGAAAAGCGGAAAAGACTTTATGGCAGGGTTTGGGGTTAGGGTTAAATTTGTACAGTTGTGTTTGGATGACTTATGGTGGATTCCAAGCAGAAATACAGGTTAGATGTCTGTGTCTGGGTTTCAGGGCTGAACTAAATGTATAAATTAATGAGTCATTAGCATATAAATGGCATTTAAGACTGTAGGGAAGGAAAAAGTAGTTTTTCCTCAATCTTCATAAGTTCTCAGTTGGGATGCACCCTCATAACAAAATACATCAACAAGAGAAAAGCAAACGGAAGTTTATTAACTTGTATATGTCATACATAAATGGGAGATACCCAGAGAATGTATAATTCCTGAAGAAGTGGCTTTGAATTCGAGTTTACATGGCATCTTGAACAAGATGTGACAAGAGAAAAGGAAAATGACTTTGAGACTCTACCAGTGGCAACTTGTGGGAAGGCAAATAAATGACAGACAAAGGCTAGTTAGTAAAACTTGTTCTCATAGACTTCTCTGGTGTCATCTCTAAGCCCATTGGGATCTAAAGTTGTCTTCAGTGGTTAACCTTTGTCTCCATAGTAGAAGGGATTGAGGCCGGTTATCTTTTGTCTTTGTAAATCTATGTCCTGCTTTTAGGCAAATAGGAGGACAGAGTGCTTTCTTTGCTGCTTAATTGCCTCTAGCTTATCCATTTTCATGCTAAAGAGGCATATCTTGGGGTGCCATATTCTAGTCTCCCAAAAAGTCAATAGATCAAGATTATCAAAGGAGTTATAGATAGAGAAGACATCTATGAACCAAATCCTGGGGCATCACAGCATTTTGTAAATTGACAAGAAGAGGATCCATCAAAGAGACTGAGCCAGGGATGAAGGAAGAGAGCACAAGTTTGTTGCCCAGCAACCAAGAGAAGAAATATTTCAAGAAGAAAGGTATGGTCAAATCTTGTTGATACGTAAGAGGAGGAATGAAAATTGATTATTGGATTTGGCAATGGGGAGGTCGTAGGTGATTTGGATGAGAACAGAGAAATGGGATAGTACCTAGAGGGGCCTGTGGGGTATTAGAGATATTTTAAGATGGAAACGTGTGTAAATGCTGATGGAAATGACTCAATAGGGAGAAGTTGATACAGGGGAGAGGAGGATATTCGCAGAACTAGAATTGCTAGGTAGGCAAGAAGGGGTGGGGTGAGATCTAAAGCACATGGACCAAGTTCATTGTTATAAAAAGAAAGACAAGCTATATGGCTACAGATGTAAAAAGTTAGTAAATTCATTCATATAAAATTCTTATTTCTCATTGAAGTGAGAAGCCATTAGCCAATCTTGAAGATGGAAAGCGGAGTGGGAGGTTTGAGAAGAGAGAAAAAGGTGTTAAGTTGCTTAGAAGAGTAGACTTAATGAATATTACTCAGGACTGGCAGGTGGCACTGAGGGTAAGACTGTTTGTGGTCATGATTTTAAAGAGCGACTAGTCGCATAATTGTACTTTCCTGTAGCCGTATTTAGGTGCACAGATGCAGGCAAGGAGTCGGTCAAGAAAGTAAAATTTGGGCAAGGCTGGGGTCTTGTGTGGCAGTTATGACTAGAGGTGAAACTGGATTGAGGACGTCTGCAAATGAATGCTCATAACGTTGGTCTGGGGATTTGAGCTGAGTATAAGGAGAGGTGAGAATGTGAGTGAGAGTATGAACAATGAAAATGAAGTACCTGTAGGGTGAAATGATGTTGAAGTTGGGGTATAAGAGGAAGTGAGCTGGCTGTAGGAGACTAGGATGCCTGAAACTGAAGATTTGGGTGGGATACCCTTGTTGGTAATGACCGGCACTAGGATGTGACCATGGAGGTGGATGGCTGAGGTGAGACAGAGGACAAGAGTCTTGCTGGTGAAGTGTCAAAGATAAGCAGGCTAAGGAGTTGAATGTATCATCTATATGGTATATCAAAATCCCCAAGAATTATGGCGGGAGTAGTATTGGAGTGAGATGGCAAGTTGGGTCCAAAATCTTCAGTGACTAAGAGGCAGTGACTGTGAGTTCTGTGGGCAATTACAATAATTAGGGGTAGCAAATGAACAATGCCTCATCACAACTAATACCATTCTTCTTTGTCTCCTCTTTCTCCTCCTCCTTATTCTCCTCCCCTTCCTTCTTTTTTTGAGTCAGGGTCTCACTCTATTGCCCAGACTGTAGTACAGTGGCAAGTCATGGCAGCCTCGACCTCCTAGGCTCAGACGTTAGTTCCTACTTAGCCTTCTGAGTAGCTGGGATTACAGGCCACACCACCAGGCCAAGCTAGTTATTATTATTATTAATTTTCCATAGAGACAAGGTTATGCTAGTTGCCTAGGCTGGTCTCAAACCCTTGGGTTAAAGAAATCCTCCTATCTTGGCCTCCTAAAGTGCTGGGATTACAAGCGTGAGCCACGCACCCAGCCGTAAGTATCTTCTAATTTTAAGAACTTGGTTATTATTATTCAATCAGTAAGGATCTCAGTTTCTTTGTCTAAAAATAAGGAAGTTACTCTAATTTATCTCCAAGTTCTCCTTTTATTCTAAAATTCTCTAACTTGAAAAATACTTAAATTGCCATTGTTAAAGCCTCCTCCAGTTAATAAACTGGAGAACAGTTGAACTTGAAGTATTTCAAGTTTCCTGACAATACAGGGAAATCTATTTCAGGCTGTAATGTATGATCTTGCTAATTTGCAAGGGCATTTCTTATAGCTAATGATATTAACTAAGGCCTTGCTGGGTTAAAAGGGATGGAAGATGAGGGAGGAAGTGGCAAGAGTTAATTCTACAAGGGTATTAAGTACTAGCCAGGGAAATTTGGAGTTAACGTTGTTGGAGGTTTTACCATTAAAGAGAGAAAACTGAATGGCTGTTACTTTATGAAATGAGCCATCAGGGAGTCTTTGGCACAAGAACTCCAATTGAATGAACACCCACACGTCAGAGAGGATTCCGTCACTGCTCCTCTGACCCGGCAGTCAGGCTTCCACTAGAGCATTTTGCTCATTACATCAGAGTTATTTATTTTCTTCTATCCCACCCTGCCAGGAATTGGAACTCCATGAGGGAGGGATTGTTTCTTCTTTACCTTTGCACTCATTGCATATTGTAAGCCCAGTGCTTACAATGTGAGTCACTTAATATATATCTTAATATGCCCCCCTTTTAAAAAAGAGACCATGTCTCACTCTGTTGCCCAGACTGGAGTGCAGTGGTAAGATCATAGCTCACTGCAGCCTGGAACTCAGCCTCAAGGGATTCTCCCACCTTAGCCTTCCACGTAGTTAAAACTAAAGATGTACACTGCTGAGCCTAGTTCATTTTAAATGTTTCTTTTTAAAAAATTTTTATTTATAAAGATGGGTTCTCTCTGTGTTGCCCAGGCTGGTCTCTAACTCCTAGCCTCAAGTGATCTTCCTACCTTGACCTCCCAAAGCACTGGTGTTACAGGTATAAGCCACCATGCTCAACCAATAAATATCTAATCATTTCAGGGTTGAATGGCTGATGGAATACATGAATGGAAACAGTAGCCACTTATTTATTTGCTTTAGTATCTAGTAAACAATAACCATGACTAAGTTGTAGTTACTGTACAACTTAGATGTTTGTAGGCATTTTATGTATACATTTGAAGTAGCGTGTAAGAAAGCCACCTGAGTAGGTAGTTTGATGTGATTACTGATTTCCACTGACTGCCATCTCTACCTCACTCCGGGATCTACTGGGATTATACATTAGCATGACAACATCTCTCTTTGTGCAAACTTCAGATTTGGATTTGCATTATATCACCTAAATGTTTCTAGTTATAAGTGTTTGCAAATTTTATTTATGCTATGAGGCAGGAGAACTGTCTTTTCACCCCCTATCCTAGGTTCATGGCTGAGTCCCTTATAACAAAAGACAGATTAACAGGAGAAAAGAATAAAAATGTATTTAATGTAAGTTTTAGATGACATGAGATCCTTCATAAGGAAATGAAGACCCAAGGAAACAGTCCATTTGAGTATTTTTTTATAGTGAGTTTAATGAAGAGTGGACAGATACAGAGAAACATGAGTGGGCAAAAGAATATGAGCTAATGATAATAAATGGGGTCCGGGGGACTTAGCAGACCTGTTTACTTTGGAGATGGGTGTCAGGAACCCCCTAAGTGTATTTTTAAATGGATATGAGGAAATTACTATTTATAGCAGTATCTAAAAATACATACAGTAATGACCATTTCTCTCTCTCTCTCTCTCTCTCTCTCCTTTTTTTTCTGAGCAAAGACAATATGCACCTTCTAGCCAGTATTAGTTTGTTTGGACTCCTTCAGTTTTGCAGAATAATTGTTGTCCTGTTGTGATTATGTTCTTTTAACAGTAAGGGAAATTTTAAGTAAAAAGCAGGGAGTTTAAAATTCTGGGAAACTCAGTATTGGAAAGAAAGCAGACCCAGCAAGCTGTGTGGTCCAGAGGTTCTGTGATACTAGAGAAGTTGACTTGGGTGGCAAAGAATGTGCCATGGCATCCTCTATGGGTGATAGTTATTGAATTACTTTACTGACATATTTAGTCTTTTATTTTATTTTATTTTAGACATGTGGGGTACACGTGAGGATTAATTACATAAGTAGGCCACATACAGGTCAAGTTTGGGCTTCTTACTGGCTCTCACTTCCCCTGGTAGTGGACAAGGTACCCTTTGTGTTGTCACATGCCCTCCCCCGCTCCTTCCACCCTTCTTCCCCTAGCAGTGTCCAGCAACTGCTGATCACTACCTTGTGCTAATGTGACTAATGTTCGGGTCCCACTTATGAGTGAGAACATGTGGTATTCAGTTTTTTATTTCCGTGATGAATCACTTAGTATGATGGTCTCCAACTTCATCCAGTTTGTTGTGAAGTCCATGGTTTGCTCTTCTTTATGGCTGTGTAATACTCCATCATGTATATGTAACACATTTTCTTTCTTTCTTTCTTTTTTTTTTTTTTAGTGAGAAAGTCGGATTTATTGAGAGGATAGAAAGGCTCCCACAGTGGGAGAAGACCCGAAGAGGTTGCCCTATATACCACATTTTCTTTATCCAGTCCACTTTTGATGGGCAGAAGAGTTGGTTCCATATTTTGGCTACTATGAATAGTGCAGCAATACACATGCATGTTCAAATGTCTTTTTTTGTAGAATGATTAATGTTCTTCCAGGTATATTCCCAGGAGAGGGATTGCTGGGTCATATGGAAGGTCAATTTTTAGTTCTTTTAGGAATTGTCACACTGTTTTCCATAGAGGTTGAACTAGCTTGCACTTCCACCAACAGTGTAGAAGTGTTCTCTTTTCTCTGCATCTGTGCCAGTTTTGGTTTTTGACTTATTCATGGTAGCCATTCTTTCCAAAGTTAGGTGGTGTCTCATTGTAATATTGATTTGCATTTTTCTGATGATTAGTGAGGCTGAACATTTTTTAATGTGTCTGTTGGCTGCTTGTATGTCATCTTTTGAGAAGTATCTGTTCATGTCCTTTGCCTACTTTTTTTTTTAAAGTAGAATTTATTGAAAGATCAGAAAAGCTCCTGTAGTGGGAGAGGACCCCAGGGGATGCTCAACTTTTTAATGGATTTTTTTTTCCTTTCACTTCATTTGAGTTTCTTATTAGATCCTGGATGTTAGGCCTTCTCAGATGTGTAATTTGCAAATACTTTTTCCCATTCTGTGGGTTTTCTTTTACTTTCTTTTTTTTTTTTTTTTTTTGAGTTGGTGTCTCACTCTGTCGCCCAGACTGGAGTGCAGTGGCCACTCCCGGCCACTGCAGCCTCGACCTGCTGGGCTCTGGCGATCCTTCCACCTCAGCCTTCCAAGTAGCTGGAACTACAGGCGCGGGCTATCACGCCTGGCTAATTTTTTGATTTATTGTAGAGATGAGGTCTCACCAAGTTGCCCAGGCGGGTCTCGAACCCACGGGCTCAGGCAATTCACTCACCTCAGCCTCCCAAGGCGCAGGATTATAGGCTGAGCCATGGCTTTTACTTTCTTAATGGTGTATTTTGCTGTGCAAAAGCTTTTTGGTTTGATGAGGTCTCACTTGTCTACCCTAGCTTTTATGGTATTTGCTTTTGGAGACTTGGTCATTAATTCATTGCCTACTCCAATATCCATAAGGGTGTTTCCAAATGTTTTCTTCTAGAATTCTTGTAGTTTGAGGTTTTATGTCTAACTGTTTGACCCATTTAGAGTTGATTTTTGTATATGGTGATAGGTAGGTGTCCAGTTTCATTCTTCTGCATGTGATTAGCCAGTTTTCCAGCACCATTTGCTAAATATGGTCTGCTTTCTCCAGTGACTGTTGTTGGTGGCTTTGTTGAAGATAAGGTGGTTAAGAGATTGTGTTTTTGCTTCTGGAATGTCTGGCCTGTTCCATTGGTCTGTGTACATATTCCTATACCAATGCGATGTTGTTTCGTTACCATAGCCTTGTAATAATGTTTAAAGTCTGGAAATGTGATACTTCCAACTTTGTTCCTTTTGTTGAGGGTTCTTTTGGCTATTCATGCTCTTTGTTTCCATGTGAATTTCTGTATTGTTTCCAGGTCTAAGAAAAATGATGTTGGTAATTTGATGGGTATTACATTGAATCTGTAGATTGCTTTGGGTAGGATGGACATCTTGACAATATTTATTTTTCCAATCCATGAGCATGGAATGTTTTTCCATTTGTTTGTGTCATCCTTGATTTCTTTGAGCAGTGTCTTGTAGTTCTCATTATGAAGTATCTTTCACTGATTTGGTTAGATGGATGCCAATTTCTTTTTTTGTGGCTATTGTGTGTAGGATTGTGCTTTTTATTTGGTTCTCTGCCTGCTTGTTGCTGGTGTATAGAAATGCAACTGCCTTTTGCACATTGATTTTTGTACCCTGAAACTTTGCCTAAGGCATTTATTATTGTGAGGAAGCTTTGGACAAACTTCCTAGGATTTTCAGGGTATAGAATCATATCGTCCACAAAGAGGAATAACTTAACTTCCTCTTTTTCTATTTAGATATCCCTGATTTCTTCTTTTGCCTGATTGTTCTGGTTAGAACTTCCAGCACTATGTTGAATAAGAGGGATGAGAGTGGGCATTCTTGTCTTGTTCTTGTTCTTGGGGGAACAAGAACAGTTTCTGCCCATTGAGCAATTGTTGGCTATGGGTTTATCATAGATGGCTCTTAAGGTTTTAGAGAAATGTTTCTTCTATGCCTAGGTGCTCAGGAGTTTTTATCAAAAAGTGATACTGGGCCAGACTGGGTGACTCAGCCTGTAATCCCAGCACTTTGGGAGGCCTAGGCGAGTATTGCCTGAGCCCATGGGTTCGAGACCAGCCCGGGCAACTTGGTGAGACCTTGTCTCTACAATAAATTAAAAAAAAAAAATTAACCAGGCATGGTAGCACATGCCTGTAGTTCTGGCTGCTTGGAAGCCTGGGGTGGAGGGATCGCTGAAACCCAGCAGGTCAGTGCTGAGGTGGTGGTGAGCATGCCACTGCCCTCCAACCTGGGTGACAGAATGAGACTCCAACTCAAAAAAAAAAAAAGTGATGCTGAATTTGAATTATGGTTCTTGTTTTACATCTGTTAATGTGCTGAATTATGTTTATGGTCTTATAAAGTTGAACCATCCCTGCCTCCCAGGAATGAAGTTCACCTGGTCATGATGGATGACCCTTGAAATGTGTGTTGAATCTGATTTGCTAGAATTTTGTTAAATATTTTTGTGTCTGTGTTCATCAAGGAGATTGGCCTGTAGTTCTCTTTCCTTGTTGGATCTTTGCCAGAATTGGGTATCAGTATGATGTTAGCTTCATAAAATGAGTTGGGGAGAGTTCTATCATTCTTGATTGTCTGGAATACTTTCAATAAGATCGATATCAACTCCTTCTTGTATGTCTTGTAGAATTCAGCTGGGAAATCATCTGGTCCGAGGCTTTTTTTGGTGGGGCGACTTCTTATGACGGAGTCAGTTTCCTGGATTGTTATTGGTCTGTTTAGAGTTTCAATTTCTTGTTTCAACTTTGAGAGATTGTGTGATGTCAGAAGGTCCTCCATTTCCTTTAGATTTTCTAGTTTATTTGTATACAAGTAATCTCTAATAATCTTTTGAATTTCTTTAGAGTCAGTTATGACTTTGCCTTTTGCTTTTCTAATTGTGTTTATTTGGACTTTCTCTTTTTTTTAGTCAATCTGGATATGGGTCTGTCAATTTTATTTATCCTTTCAAAGAACCAACTTTTTGTCTTGTTGATCCTTTCTATGATATTTTTGTCTTCCATATCCTACAATTGTGATTTTATCTTGGTGATATGGATTTTTCTGCTGAAGTTAGAATTTAGATGATTTTGCTTTTCCAGCTCCCTAAGCTGTGATGTTAGGCTATTTACTTGTGCTCTTTCTGTTTTCTTGATGTGTGTGTGCAACACTATGAAATTTCCTCTTAGCACTGCTTTTTGGGGGGAGGGGGTGATATTAACAATTTTATTATTTTTATTTTTTTTTTTGGTATCAATAAAATATTTTATTAAGATTTTTTTCCTCAATATACCATCAACAAGTAAAAATAATAAAAGTAATGATAACAATTATCATATGCATTGCTTTGCTTTTCAGACTACTTCCAAGGTAGGTATTACTATTTCGTTTTGTTCACTTCCTGTTTCGAGGGATTCAAACCTCCACCTTCCACTTCCAGATTTAACAGTGTTTAGTATACTACATGGACTTGTGTCTATTAACAGTTGTCAATTTAATGTGATTTTTCTTTTTTTTAATATTTTTTATTATGGTTTTGTGGGGTACAGTTAAGGGTTAGGTATACAATTACGTTTCATTCAGGCACCCTGTTGATAAGAGGTGTTTCCCCATCCCAGACAGATATTTGCTCCTGTTAATCCCATCTCCCTCGCCCCCCATAGTTTCCCAGTACCGTCAATCATTTTCCTATAGTATTACATTGGATGTTCAAGGTCCATTATATGAGTGAGAATATGTGATACTCAGATCTTTGTTTCTGTGAGAGGTCACTCAGTATTATAGACTCTAGTTCCATCCAGGTTGCTGCGAAATTCATGATTTTGTTCTTTTTTATGGCTGCGTAGTATTCCATCATGTATATGTACCACATATTTTTAATCCAGTCCTCTTTTGATGGGCAGCATGGTAGTTTCCAGGTTCTTGCTATTGTGAACAACGCTGCAATAAACATACATGTGCAGGTATCTTTTTTATAGAGTGACTTGAGTTCTTCAGGGTATATTCCCAGTAGGGGGATTGTGGGGTCATATGGAAGGTCGATTTTTAGAGCTTTTAGGAATCGCCACACTGCTTTCCACAGAGGTTGCACTAGTTTACACTCCCACCAACAGTGTAGAAGTGTTCCCTTTTTGCCACACCCTCTCCAGCAGCTGTTATTTTTTGAGTTGTTGATAATTGCCATTCTGACTGGAGTTAGGTGGTATCTCAGTGTGGTTTTGATTTGCATCTCCCTGATGATTAGTGAGGTTGAGCATTTCTTCATGTGTTTGTTGGCGGCTCAGATGTCTTCTTTTGTGAAGTGTCTGTTCATATCTTTAGCCCATTTTATAATGGGGTTGTTTGTTTTTTTCTTTTCAGCACGTTTGAGTTCCTTGTAGATCCAGGATGTTAAGCCTTTGTCAGACCTGGAGTTGGCAAATACTTTTTCCCAGTCTGTAGGCTGTCTCCCTGCTCTCTTGATGGTTTCTTTGGCTTGCAGAAGCTTGTCAGTTTAATAAGATCCCACTTGTGTATCTTCTCTCTTATGACCTGCAGGTTTCGGGTTTTGTTCAGGAATTGGATACCAGTTCTGATTTCCATGAGGGTATTTCCTTCCTTTTCTAAGGTTCTTATGGTTTGAGGTTTTACATTTAGGTCTCTGATCCATTTGGAGTTAACCTTTGTGCATGGGGATAGATAGGGGTCCTGTTTCAATCTTCTGCATGTGGTCAGCCAGTTTTCCCAGCACCATTGACTGAATAGGTTCTCCTCTCCCCAGTGGTAGGTGGTGGAGGCTTTGTCGAAGATGAGTTGGTTGAGAAATTGAGGTTTTGCTTCTGGAATCTCAATTCTATTCCATTGATCTATATGCCTGTTCCTGTACCAATACCAAGCTGTTTTGATGACTGTAGCTTTATAGTAAAGTTTGAAGTCTGGTAATGTGATACCACCTGCTTTGGTTTTTTTTGCTGAAAATTGTTCTGGCTATTCTTGGACGCTTGTGTTTCCATATGAATTCCTGTGTTGTCTTTTCTAGATCTGAGAAGAATGTTGCTGGTAATTTGATGAGTATTGCATTGAATTTTTAGATTGCCTTAGGTATGATGGACATCTTCACAATGTTGATTCTTCCAATCCATGAGCATGGAATATTTTTCCACTTGTTTGTGTCATCTTTGATTTCTTTGAGCAGTGTTTTGTAATTTTTATTGTAAAGGTCTTTCATGTCTCTGGTTAGGAAGATGCCAAGGTGTTTCATTTTTTTTGTGGCTATTGTGAATGGAATTGTGTTTTTTATTTGGGTTTCTGTTTGTTTATTATTGATGTAGACAAATGTGATTGTCTTTTGTACATTTATTTTGTATCCTGAGACTTTGCTAAAGGCCTTTATCAATGTAAGGAGGTTTTTGACAGATTCTCTTGGGTTTTCAAGGTACACAATCATATCATCTGCAAAGAGAGATAACTTGACTTCCTCTTTTCCTATTTGGATACCCCTGATTGCCTCCTCTTCTCTGATTGCTCAAGTCAGGACGTCCAATACTATGTTGAACAGGAGGGGTGAGAGTGGGCATCCTTGTCTAGTTCCAGTTTTCAGGGGAATTGTTTCCAATTTTTGTCCATTAGGAGGATGCTGGCTGTGGGTTTCTCATAGATGGCTTTTACTATTTTGAGGTATGTTCTCCGGATACCTAGATGTTCAAGGTTTTTTATCAAGAAGGGGTGCTGGATTTTATCAAAAGCTTTTTCTGCATCTAATGATATGATCATGTGGTTTTTGTTTTGACATCTGTTGATGTATTTAATTACATTTATGGTTTTATGAATGTTGAACCAGCCTTGCATCCCAGGAATGAAGCCTACTTGGTCATGATGGATGATTTTTGAGATGTATTGCTGAATCTGGTTTGCTAGGATCTTGTTGAGAATTTTAGCATCTATGTTCATCAAGGATACTGGCCTGTAGTTCTCTTTCTTTGTTGGATCTTTACCTGGCTTGGGTATCAATGTGATGTTGGTTTCGTAAAATGATTTGGGGAGAGTTCCATCTTTTTCAATTGCCTGGAATACCTTCAGTAGGATTGATATCAGTTCCTCCTTAAATGTCTTGTAGAATTCTGCTGGAAAGCCATCTGGACCAGGGCTTTTTTTCATAGGAAGTTTTCTTATTACGTAGTCAATTTCCTTGATTGTTATTGGTCTATTTAGGGTCTCAATTTCTTCTGGTTCCAACCTAGGTAGGTTGTGTGATGTCAGAAAGTCCTCCATTTCCTTAAGGTTTTCAAGTTTGTTTCCATACAAGTGTACGTAGTAGTCTCTAATGATCTTTTGTATTTCTTCAGGGTCAGATGTGACTTCATCTTTTGTGTTTCTGATTGTGCTTATTTGGTGTTTTTCTCATTTTTTCTTGGTCAGTCTAGCTAGGGGACCATCGATCTTGTTTATCCTTTCGAAGAACCAGCTTTTGTTTCATTGATTTTTTTGTATTATCGTTTTGTCTTCTATGTTCTGGATTTGGGCTTTTATTTTGGTGATCTGGATTCTTCTGCTGAAATTAGGGTTTTTGTGGTCTTGCTTTTCCAGCTTCTTTAGGTGGCTTGTTAGGTTGTGAATTTCTGTTCCTTTCATTTTCTTCATGTGTGCTTGTAGGGATATAAATTCCCCTCTTACTACAGCTTTCAGGGTATCCCAGAGATTTTGGTAAGATGTTTCCTCATTTTCATTTGTTTCCAGATATCTTTTGATCTCTGTTTTGATTTCATCATTGACCCAGGAGTTGTTTAGCATCATGCTGTATAGTGTCCATGTCTCTGTGGGTTTTGGGGGGATCTTGTTGGTGTTAATGTTTATTTTTATTCCACTGTGATCTGAGAAGGTGCATGATAAAATTTCGGTCACTTTAAATTTGCTTATGCTTGATTTATGGCCAAGTATGTGGTCGATCTTAGAATACGTTCCTGCGGTGATGAGTAGAATGTGTATTCTGTGGTCTTTGGGTGGAGTGTTTTGTAGGTATCGATTAAGTCCATTTGGTCAAGAGTCACATTGAGGTTCCGGATCTCATTGGTGATTTTTTGTCCTGATGATGTGTCTAGTGTTGTGATAGGGGTATTAAAGTCCCCAGTTATGATGGTGTTAGAGTCAATATCTTTCTTTAGTTTTCCTAGAAGCTGCTTTATGAAAGTTGGTGCTCCAATGTTGGGTGCATATATGTTTAGGATAGATATTTCTTGTTGATAGAGTGAAACTTTTATCATTATATAGTGGCCCTCTGTATCTTTTTTGATTTTTAATAGTTTGAAGGGTATTTTGTCTGAAATTTAGATTGCTACTCCTCCTTTCTTTTGTATTCTGTTCACCTGGAAGTTTGTTTCCCATCCTCTTACTCTGAGTCTGTGGGTCCTTTCTAGTGAGGTGAGTCTCTTGAAGGCAATAGATTGTTGCCTGATGATATATTATTCATTTTGCCATTCTGTGTCTTTTCAGTGGTGCATTTAGTCCATTCACATTTAGGCTAATAATTGAAATGTAAGAGTTGATCCCTGTCATAAGGTTCTTACAGAGTTGTTCCTGTTTGTTTGTTGTCTTTCTTTGGGTTTTGGAGTTGGTTCATGTGTGTTTTTAATCTTTTGCCTGTACTATTGTGAAGAATGTTGTTGTTCTTTTTTCTTTTTCTTCTGTGTTCAGTACTTTCTTAAGTGTTTCTTGTAGAGGTGGTCTGGTGGCAGCATAGGTTCTTAGGGATTGGATATCTGGAAAAGATTTCAATTCTCCCTCACTAATGAAGCTTAGTTTGGCTGGGTAGGTTATTCTTGGTTGAAATTGTTTATCTTTTAGAACTTTGAAGATAGGGCTCCAGGCTCTCCTAGCCTGAAGGGTTTCTGTGGATAAATCTGCTGCTATTCTAATTGGTCTTCCCTGGTAGGTAGTCTGGCCTTTTTCTCTTGCTACCTTTAGGATTTTTTCTTTTATAGATACTTTGTTTAGGCGAATTATTATGTGTCTGGGAGTTGGTCTTCTCATTTGTTGTCTTGCAGGGGTTCTCTGAATCTCTTGTTTGAATTTTTTCATCCTTGATGAGATGAGGGAAGTTTTCTTGAATGATTTCATGAAATGTTTGTTCCAGTGTGGCTTCTGTTTCTCTCTCTGCCTCAGGAAACCCAATTACTCTTAGGTTTGGTCTCTTGAAGTGATCATTCATCTCTTGCAGGTTTTGTTCTGTCTTTTTGAGCTTCTTTTCTATGCTTTTGACAGTTTGGGTTAGTTCTGTGTTTTGGTCTTCGAGCTCTGAGATTCTTTCTTCTGCTTGGCTGATTCTGCTTTCCATGCTTATTAGTCTGTTATTTATTTCCATCACAGTATTCTTTACTGCTGTCATTTCTGACATCAGCTCCTTCCTATTTTCCTCTTGTCTCTCCTCAATTTTTAAAATTCTCTCCATTCATGTCTTGATGTCTGGGTTTGTTGCATGTGATCAGTCATTCTGGGGGCTCTTCTTTGTTTGTGTTCCAGAGTCTGTTTGCTCAGTGTCTGATCTCCCAGGGGTCTGTGTGAGACCTATATTCTTCTTTTGGTTTTTCTTCATTTGTGCAGTTTTTCCCCCTCCTTACTTTTTCCTTCCCTCCACGTCACCGTCTTCTTTAATTCTGTTATTCAGGGGTAAAGGGATTGGTTTTATTTGTGCCAACAAATAGAGAGAGAGGCCTATACTGAAACAGATAAAAACAATAGACCACAGCTACAGATGAACCAACTCTCATACAAAAAAAAAAAATAAAACATATAGTGATGGTAACATACAAGCTATCCAACCACCTTATTAGTGTGCTGTTCCTCTATACAAAGATATGGTTTACAGAGAGAAGAAAAGAGAAGAAAAGGAAGAGGAAAAAAGAAAAAAAGGAACAATACAGTAGGAATAGAATTAAGTCATTAAACTAACAGAATCAATGAAGCACACTCTGAGACATTTCATTTAAGTCCAATGTCCTTTCAGTTCTTATTTCTAGTTTTCTTTTCAAGTTGGTAAATTAGTTTGCGGTTAGGGTCAGTTGCCCCTGGTCTGCTGTAAAGGACAGTTCAGATCACCCTCAGTTCACCACTCTGGCCTATGTCTTTTTCAAGCTTGTTTCTCCCGTTTCGGTGTTGTTACCTTGAATCGCCAGCAGGTGGTGCTATCTCAGCTGCTTGCCCCAGAGGGGGTGGGGCCGGACAGAAATGGCAGAGGCTGAAGATGGCTGCCTGCCTCAGGGCAGACGGCAGGAGACTTAAGGCGGGCAGGACGTCTCGGTCGCAGGAGAGGTGGCAGCGATCCCAGCAGATCTTCCCTGAAGGGGCTTGAAGGACTGAAGTGGATCACCTCCGGCCCGGGTGGTATGATGTGCTATGGCCACCACAGAAGCCACGGCGGCGGGGGTGGGGGTTTCGGCGGCGGGTGGCGCCGTTTGTGTTGCAGTGACTGTCCAGTCTGCTGCGATGCCCCAGCGGTGGCAACGGCTGAGCTCCGTATGAAGAGCAGGCTGCGATGTTGGGGTCTGCAGCCCCTGGGGTGAGAGCCCGAGACCCACTACAGTTCTCCTTTGCAGAGTGTTTCATGGACCGGGTTGCCCCATCGCCATCTTGCCGCTTCTCTCTCAATTTTATTATTTTTTAATCCCCCAAATACATATAAATGAAAACCTTCTCTTCAAATGCAGGTAAGTCTTTGCCTAACATTATCATATGAAAGTCAGTATTCGCTCTTTAACACACGACACATATATATGCACACATGCACACTATATGTAAGCAGTTAATACTTTTCTACTTATACATATTCTTCTTGTGGAAAATTAGGGAACTGGGATATTCCCCTGCTTCCCAGCCTTGGGAACATAAATGCAACCTCTCTGAATAAATTTTTAAAGGATGAATTGTGTAGAAACATGTAAACAACACAATGTCCTGAAGATTTATACACATGTTGCTAGAATAAAGTAAAAATCCTGCTACATAAGTGAAGTGCATTTCTCAGAGAAAAACAAGGGAGACAAAGTGCAAAACTGAAGAAGAGTTAATATGATCAAAATTGTTATATGCATACCCCATGGAGAAATCAAGAACTCTCACAGAGAACAGATCTCATTTCAGTCTCTTGCGACATTCAATCAGTACCCATTTGTAGTAGCCATGATCTTTCTGTACAACCATAGTCTTAAGCTGGTGCCACAAAGCATCTGTTTAAGTTAAATAGTCAACAAAGTTTTCTGACTGCAGTAAATTCCCACCTCCAAAAAACTAAGTGCAAAATCAACTTCTACAACTCAAGAGCTCAACCAAGTCAAAGCTTTGGTATATATTGGAGGCTGTTTTGGTAATAATCAAAGCTTGGTAAGATTCTATCCTCAGGGAGTTGCCCCCAAAACAAAAACACCTGGTCCACAAAGCTTAACAACTATATAAATGAAATAACTTTACAAAGAGAACAAGCAGCAATTCCCCCTTAACTAAGGGTTTATAGTTTCCTAGGCAGCAGTTCCTGTAGCACTAACTAAAACCACAACACTTCTACTAAAACACAATGTGTTGTAGTTGGTGAGATTGTTCTGAAAACAAATGTCCCCAAGCATGTGGCTGATGTGCCACAGAAAAAAGTTCAAAACTTAAGTCAGTTTTCTTAAATTATAACATAAACTGGTCAGCAACAGAAGAAGGACTTAAGGCAGTAAGAGGTATCACAAAGAGTGCCGCAGTGCTCTGAGTCAATCAAAACCTTCCAAGAAGGAAAAGGTGGCTCTAGCTTGAGTTCTTAATTTGCTAACTGTCAGACACTTCTCTTCATCATCCTCAACTTCTTTCCTGTCTATTTCAGAAGTGTCTGATGACTCATGGAGCAAGACGTACTCTCTGCTACTGAACCCAAATTTGAGTACATCCTTTTCTTTTAGTTCATAGTCTCTTTGTGGCTCAATACATTTGTTGTCTAAAAAGGTTCGATTCCTGAGCCAAGGTCAATGATTAGGGCTTCACCCTTCATCCTACTGTGCCATCAGCATGACCATATTCCACAAACTGATATTGAAAGACTGCATGCTGCTATAAGCAGGATGGATGATCAATTGGAATGTCTGTGCTATGGTGGTGTCGATCTAGGAGGTACATGCTTTGTTGATGTATGTACAGGAATGGAAGCACCTCATCATTTTTAAATGGGTAAAGATGCCACTTTTGGAGGAATCTGTGCTTATGGGGCTCGCTATATTTAATGATTACACCCCAGAAAGTGTTGCTATCCTCAAGAAGTGCATCAAAGTTCGGAGCTTGGTTTTTCTTGAACAGGCTGAGGACCAACTCCTGAGACTCATGACCACTGCCGCTAACTTCATTCTTCTGGAGTTGCTCCCGTAGCCTGGCATTATAAAACTCTTGCTCTTCTTTTTGAGTTTGTAGGTTCTGAACGTCTTGATCTCACCCCTGAGGCAGCCCACTTCCGGTCCTCTCCTCAGAAGCTCTCCTCTGGTGAGAGTGGCCCCAGTGTCTGTCTCGGTCACTGTTCCTAGCTCTCTGATGCTCCTGTTCTGATGCTTCTCGTGCTAATGATCCTCCTGTCCTCTTCAGGGATGATTCTCACACTCTTGCTTCACTTTGACTGTTGAGCGGTGAGGACTTTAGCTTCTCTTACTTTGAGGAGACTTACTTCTTCTACCTGAAGATTTGTTTTTCTTTTTTGGCTGGGAACTGGCTGATACTCCAGCCTTGACTCCTGCAGTGGCTGGGGCAACCCAGCTCACAGGCTGGTAGGGACTGTCTACGTCTGAAGAAGTTGGACAGCGGTGGGTGTGGCTTCTGGGCTGAGGCACTCCTGCTTCACCACCACCAGCTGCACCACCATGTCCCCATCCTGGTGCTTTCGCTGGCTGCCCCACTCCTATTCGCTGTTCATCACCTTCATTCTGCAATTTTGGCAGAGCGAAAGAAAAGAGGTACGCTGAGCTCCTCTCACTGAAGGAAATTACAAATATATCTTTAACACTGCTTTTATGGCATCCCAGAGATTTTGATACGATGTATCTTTGGTTTTGATTTGTTTCCAGGAATCTTTTTACTTCTGTCTTGATTTCCATGTGGACTCAGAAGTTGTTCAGCAGCATGTTGTTTCGTGTCCATGTCTTTGTATGTTTTGGGGGGATCTTGTTTGTGGTGATATTTACTTTTATTCCACTTTGATCTGAGAAGATGCATGGTATTTTGACCTTTTGAAATTTGTTCACACTTGATTTGTTTTGGAGTGTGTTCCACGTGCTGATGAGTAGAATGTATACTCCATAGATGTTGAGAGAAGTGTTTTGTAGATGTCTATTAAATCCATTTGATTGAGCATAGAGTTGAGATTCTGGATCTCCTTGTTTTGTTTTTTTGTTTGGTTTGTTTGCCTTGATGATCTGTCTAGAGCTGTTAGTGGGGTATTTATGTCTTCAAGCATGATTGTGTGAGAGTCAATGTCCTCTCTTAGTTTACTTAGCAGTTGTTTTGTAAAACCTGGTGCTCCTGTGTTGGGTGCTTTTTTTTTTTTTTTTTTTTTGAGTTGGAGTCTCACTCTGTCGCCCAGACTGGAGTGCAGTGGCTGCTCCCGGCCACCACAGCCTCGACCTGCTGGGCAACAGCGATCCTTCCACCTCAGCCTTCTGAATAGCCGGAATTACAGGTGTGTGCTACCACGCCCGGCTGATTTTTTGATTTATTGTAGAGATGAGGTCTCGCTGCCCAGGCGGGTCTCAAACCCGTGGGCTCAGGCAATCCACTCACCTCAGCCTCCCAAAGGTGCGGGATTACAGGCTGAGCCACCGAGCCCAGCTCTGGGTGCATTTTAATATGGTTATTTCTTGCTGGTAAACTGGGACTTTTGTCATTATATAGTGTCCTTTTTAACTTTTGATGGTTTGAAGACTGCTTTGCCTGATATCAGAACAGCTACACCTGCCCTCTTCTGTTTCCATTTTCCTGAAACACCATTTTCTAGCCTCCACCTTTGAGCCTGTGGGTGTCCTTTGCAGTGAGATGAGTTTCCTGCAGGAAACACATTGTTGGATCATGCTTCTTTATTCAGTCTGCCATTCTATGTCTCTTCAGTGGTGCATTTAGACCATTCGTGCTCAAACTGATTATCAAGATGTGAGAGTTTATCACTGTCATAGGGCTCTTAGGGGGTTGCTTTGTTTCCTTTTTACTTTTGAACTTATATCTGTGTGTGTTTTCATTTTTGTGAGTGCTATGTATGCTCTGTTAATTGTGTGCTTGCCTGTGATTGGTATACGCATTTTTTTTACTCCTGTGTTTAACAACTTCTTAAGTACCTCCCAAAAGGCTAGTCTGGAGGTGGAATATACTTTTCGGGGATGGATGTCTAGGAAAGATTTTAGTTCTTCATCATTGATGAAGCTTATCTTGGTGGAGTAAGAAATTCTTGGCTGGGATTTCTTATCTTCAAGAATGTTAAAAATTGGACTCCAGGTCCCTCTGGAGCTTTCTGCAGATAAGTCTGGAGCAATTCTGATGGGTCTTCCCTGGTAGGTAGTCTGACCTTTCTCTTGTGCTGCCTTTAGGATTTTTTCTTTCATGTTTATTTTGTGGAGGCAGATTACTATGTTTTGGGGATGACCTTCCCATATGATACCTTGCAGGGGTTCTCTGAATCTCTTGCACTTCGATGGCTGTCTCTCTAGCAAGATGTGGAAAGTTTTCTTAGATGACCTCATGGAATGCTTGTTCTATGATGCTTTCCATTTCCCTTTATGTTTCAGGGATAACAATCAGGTGTAGATTTGGCTTCTTGATGTAGTCCCACATCTCTCAGAGGATTTGCTCTTTCTTTTGGTCTTTTTTTCTACGTTTTCTTTTTTTTTTTTTTTGAGTTGGAGTCTCACTCTGTCACCCAGACTGGAGTGCAGTGGCTGCTCCTGGCCACCGCAGCCTTGACCTGCTGGGGTCCGGCAATCCTTCCGCCTCAGCCTTCTGAGTAGCAGGAATTACAGGCATGCACTACCATGCATGGCTCACTTTTTGATTTATTGTAGAGATGAGGTCTTGCTGCCCAGGTGGGTCTCGAACCCGCGGGCTCAGGCAATCCACTCACCTCAGCCTCCCAGAGGCGCGGGATTACAGGCTGAGCCACTGAGCCCAGCTTTTTTCTACGTTTTCAACAGACTGGATTATTTCCATATTTTGGTTTTCAAGCTCTGAAGTTCTTTCTTCTGCTTGGTTGACCCTACTTTCTATGCTTGTTACTGTGTTTTAAATTCCCAGAATGAAGTTTTTCATTTCTGTTTCTTCAGAATGGCCTTTTCTGAAATTGGCTAACTCTACTTTTACATCCTGTATGATTTCAGTGAGTTTCACTTCTAGTTTCTCTTGGTTTCTGTTCATTTTTCCCATTCAGTCCCTGATTTCTGTGCAAGTCATTCTGGGGGGGTTTCCATTGTTTGCATTCTGATAGATGCTTTTTCAAGCACTGTCTCTTTAGGATTCTGAGGGTTTCCTGTACTTTTCATTGATTTTTTCCTCATTTGTGAGTCTTCTCTTTCCTCTCTATAATTCCTCTTTTGATTTGTTGTGCTGAAGCTATTCAGTTACCCTCTGTTCTAGTGCCCTTTCTGTGGTTCAATATAAGTTACCCAGTGAAAGAGGGAGGGATATTCACTTCTGCTCCTTGCTCCACCTTCTGGCATGAAGGTTTCTCTACTATGAATTTTTTCTCCTACTGTTAATCTAGTCAGGCTAGTTTTCAGTCCCTCTTGCTAGAAGTCTGTGGAGAGCAGTTAGGGGGATGGGTCTCCCATCCGCTATCTGTGGTTTACAACCCAGGAACTTTCCTACTGGGAAAGCCTTCAAGTGTCTTTCATGTTCAAGTCTACACTCTGCCCTTGAAATAGAGTGAGTTCAATGCCATGGAGGAAGGGGCAAGCTCCATCCTGCAGGCACACAGGTTTTGGAGGTGATTCTTCCTTATCTGACTGGGAATATTATCTGGTGGCAACTTCAGCCAAGTTCACTCTACAGGTGGCTTTCCCTGCCTGTAAGCCTGTCAGTCTGGCAGAAGTCACACACATGGAACCTGACCCAGCATGGGTTTTTTCCTCCCTATTCCACTTGTGCTGTGGTTACCCACCACTGTAGTTTGCCTGGGACTCCTCCCATGTGGGATCAATGACCTGTGCATGACTGGGAGTGGGCAAACCATCCCAAAGTATCTTTGACTCACTCACCCACTTTTATTCACTGGGCAGGGCTTCAATTCTTGTGCAAGCCTGGTGCACAGTGGGGGATGGTATATTTGGATTCCTGTGTCTGCTGTTGCTTTCTGGTCTCTATGTGTTCAAAGAGACCTTTTCTGGGTGCAGGATGTTTCACCCATCCAAAAGCGTTTGTGATGTCTTTGTCTATTGATAGCTTACTTGGTGAGAGAGGCTGTGGTCTGCTGTTCTGTAGTGGCCATCTTGGATTTCCAAATTGTGTAGTCTTTAAAGATCTTTGAAAAGTAAAAATTTAACTATACTTTCACTCCAAGAGAATCCATTGTTTTTAGAATGAGGGAAAGCTTTCTATTTCTACCTAGGAAAGAGCTGAACCAGGGTGTAGGCTGGGAAATGACAGCTTCATAGGTTTTCATAGTGAGGTTCATTTTGTAATCCGGTAACAAGTTACAGATTATCAAATTTTTGCATACTTCACTGAAAACACAAAAGATTTTCAAGGAAAATTGCAATGATTTTTTTAGATAGTTCTCACCCCTGCTCCTCCCCCATTATCTTAAATATTATAGAGTTGATAATATAATATATAACGATATACATGCACACATTTTTGAAGACTTGATTTTATAATAAGTCATTTTAGAATCACAGCAAAATTGAGTGGAAGATGCAGAGACATCCCATATATTACCTCCACCCTCCACATGCATGACTACCCCATTACCAACATCCCCTACCAGAGTGGGACATTCACTACAGTTGACATGTCACCTAAATTGACATGTGACCATCACCTAAAGTTCATAGCTTACATTACGATTCACTCTTGGTGTTGTACATTCTGTGAATTTGGACAAATGTATAATGACATGCATTCACAATTGTAGTTCATACAGAGTAGCTTCACTGCCCTAAAATTCCTCTGTTCTCTATTTATTCATCCTTTCCTCCATCTCAGTCACTGATCTTTTTTTACAACCTTCATAGTTTTGACTTTTCCAGAAGGTCATAGTATAAAGGGCTACATAGTATGTAACCTTTTCAGATTGGCTTCTTTCACATAGTAATATGCATTTAAGTTTCCCTCATGTATTTTCATGGGTTGATAGCTCATTTATTTTTTTGTTTGTTTTTGAGTTGAGGTCTCATTCTGCCACTCAGGCTGGAGTACAGTGGCATAGTCCTGGCTTACTGCAGCCTGATTCTTCTGTCTCAGTCTCCTGAGTAGCTGGAATTACAGGCATGCCACCACCACACAAGGTCTTGCATGTTGCCCAGGCTGCTCTCAAACCTTTGATCTCAAGCAATTCTCCTGCCTCAGCCTCCCAAAGTACTGGGATTATAGGAATGAGCCACTGTGCCTGGTCAAGCTCATTTCTTTTTAGCACTGAATACTATTGCATTGTTTGGAGGTACCATGGTTAAGTTATTCAACCACCTACTGAAGGATCTTGCAGTTGCTTCCAGGTTTTTGAATGGTCATAAGTTTTTAACTTCTTTGGGCAAATTTCAAGAAATGAGGTTGCTGGATCACATGGTAAGAGTATGTTTAGTTTTGTAAGAAACTGCCAAATTGCCTTCCAAGTGGCTGGACCATTTTGCATTTCACCATCATGAATGAAAAATTCTGTTGATCTACATCGAATTTTTGTCATTCTAATGGATGCATATTGGGATTACATTACATTTTATACACTGTATATTTGAAATTTGGTTTATTACTATTCTAGTTGGATTTTTAGTAGTTTTATTGTTCAATATTAATTATTAATGCAATTTATCACTAATGAATGACTACCCAGAAAGATTTTATCAACTTCATTTGGATATAAAAAATACTATAAAATGTGCTTGCTAATAAAGAATATTTAATTAGGAAAAAATGTCATTTTAGGAAACACATCTTTTTATGTAACATATTCCATCTGTCTTTTATCACCATTTCTGAGCTCTAATTTCTTCTCCTGAATTGCTTGCTCTTTCAAAGTAGAACATCATTTTGCTCACTTTTGTGTTCTCTCCAATGCTTTCCACATGTCTCACACAAAGGAAGAGTGTAATAAATGCTTGACTTAATGCTGTGACTTTTAGGGGGGAAAATCCTGTGATATAAGCAATTAAGCAAATCATTAACCCACTTGTTACTTAGTGAGAGCAGTAAAGTCCCTTGCCCATGGTCATATAACTAATAAGTGGTAGAACCTGGATTCATAATCTGGCAATTTAGTTCTAGAGTTCCCATACATAGTCAAGTGTATGTAATGAGTAACCAGTCCCATCACCTGAAATCTTCTCCCTTTCCCTTTAGAAGCAACCTTGATTTTTACACAAGTATCCACACCTCCTGTGTACAGCCCATGTGCTCTGCCCAGGAGTTGTTCCCATTCCTGGTTACTAAGATGAGGCATACATCAAGGAGGAGCTTGTACTAATTGATGGGCTTCTGTTCCCTGGCCAGAGTTATTGCATCAGGGGTAGGCAGTGAGACTGCAGACGACGTTTGCTGAGTAATTTCTGGGAAAGAAGCATTCTCTCTCTTTTGAAGAATTGAAAA
Organism: Cephalopachus bancanus; assembly: GCA_027257055.1. Classification (NCBI taxonomy): domain Eukaryota; kingdom Metazoa; phylum Chordata; class Mammalia; order Primates; family Tarsiidae; genus Cephalopachus; species Cephalopachus bancanus. The sequence goes on along the minus strand of JAPVLO010000015.1, from coordinate 8,332,333 downwards.
ACCAGCTTCTTTCCCTATCCTTAGATATGAATGGAAGCAGAGTCCAAGCACTTGTGGACAGCCAAAATAGGACCACTGGGATTGACATTGCCAAGGTCAGACTGATGCAGAAGTAAATCTGGTCTTGGATGACATTGTTGAGTAATTGAACCAAACCAGTCCTAAATCTAACCCTACTTCAAGCATTCACTTTTATTTATTATTTATTTATTTCACTTTTATTGTTTAAATCATCTTGAGTTTGTTTGTTTTTGATTACTCGGTGGAACCTATTTATGGCCACAGTTTGGGAAGATAAGATTCTATTCCTTTCTCAAAAGCTAACTGGTTAGAACTTTGACCAAGTATAATGATTATGCTTGGAGAGAGCTAATGCGATCTTGGTATTTAAGAGCTATGTGATAACTGGTTCATGTTCTATTTACAACTCTATATTCAAATAAAACCCAAATGTCAGGTGCCTGAATATGAATATAAAAATATCAGTGTAACTGACGCAAGTTCGACTGCTCATCACTTATAGACCAAAATAAACAAGCACAAGATGTAATGAAAGAAAGGTGATTTTATTCCAAAAGCCAACAGATGGGGAAATGGCCAGGCACATGCCTCAGAGAAACCATTTCCAATTTTTTAGGCTGAGTGAAAGGGTTTAAAAAGGGAAACTTGGTATGGGGAAACATGTGAGTGTGGCACAGGAAGTGTCTTGTCTGATGGCTTATCTTGGGTAGTGGTCCTCCTGGATGTCTGGTTGCTATTATCTCAGCTGTAGTCAAGTTATGGATCAACCATCTCATGATTACCACTAAGCACGAGGGTCTCTTAGGCTGCTTTATATTAGCCCCTGGGATTTCCAAGCAAGCATATGGTTAGATAAATGTGTATGGTGCAAAGGAGTGTCTGGGAGATAAAGGAAGAAAAGAAGTTTCTAAAACATGTTTCCAGGTTTAAGATTAAGGAAGCAGCCGGGCTCGGTGGCTCAGCCTGTAATCCCGTGCCTTTGGGAGGCTGAGGTGAGTGGATTGCCTGAGCCCGCGGGTTCGAGACCCGCCTGGGCAGCGAGACCTCATCTCTACAATAAATCAAAAAATCAGCCGGGCATGGTAGCACATACCTGTAATTCCGGCTACTCGGAAGGCGGAGGCGGAAGGATCGCCGGAACCCAGCAGGCGAGGCTGCAGTGGCCGGAAGTGGCCACTGCACTCCAGTCTGGGCGACAGAGTGAGACTCCAACTCAAAAAAAAAAAAAAGATTAAGGAAGCAAAAGAGAGGAAAACAACCCAAAAAACCTTAAAGTGCATTTTAAAGCTGAGATACTTTATTACATCAAGGCCTGCTGTTACTACAGCAGAAGTTGAATTATGGCCCCTGAGTTTTATGCCAAATTCTGATTCCTAAATGTACTTCCAAATAACAAATTATAAGTGGCCAAGGAAAATATTTTTTAAATACCTCTGTAGAGAATAAAACTTAGGGGGAAAAGACTACTTGTCTGCTGCAAGAGTTGGAAAAAACCATCCCTTAAAACTTTTCCTATGTAGGATCTTGCTTCTCCCAAGGGTAGAACCAATTACATAACTTTCAGGGTGAAAAATTTGAGTGTTGGTGATTATAAAAACAAATAATCAAGGATCAATTTATCACCTTGAAAGAGTTTTGTTTTTTTTTTTAAGATTTCAAAGGTTCTCAACGTTAAACTAGAAGGATAGAACTTCTGTTGACACAGTACTAAGAAAGTAAAGGAAATATATATTTAATGGGAGGGTGTGTTGATTCTTCTTGGTTAGGAAATGTATAAGGCCCTCTTATTCCAAGGTAGCCATTTTGTTTTCCCTTTTTTGACAGCCTCTACAGATTTAATACTTTCCTTGTATCTTGAGAGGATCTCTCCTTCTTTTGCCTCTTGGCACTCTATCTTAAATAGCCCAATAGAATTGTAAGGTGCTTGTTAAAGTTGGAAAGAAAACAATCACTTTCTTTTTTTGTTTTATTTGTATCAGCCAGAATAGAGGGGCCCAAGCTATCTCATTTGAGGGACTAGTGACCAGAAAGTCTTGCATTTCAAAACTTACTCCAAGCCAAGAATGTTTTGATTTTCAAGGTCCCTTTACTACAGAGAGATCCAGCTCTGGCTATGAGTCACTTGTCTTCAAGAGACATAAATAACCACAACAGCCAGAAAATAACGCAGGTAATCTGTAGAAATGCCTGGATACATTAAAATGAAATATATCCCAATACTCTGATTCTTTAGACTACGTTGAGTACATTGTTCTCAGTCAGCTGGTAAAATTTTAATTTATTTTATTGTTGTCTTTATGACTAATTGTAACATAACTCATTCATTTTGTCTATTAATCCTCTCGCCATAAAAATGATGATGATGATGAACATTAAAGAAATTGTCAACCATGTGTAGTATATAGTGATAATCTATAAATAATATGAAAGTTTGCAGAAAATTAAGGTTAAAAACATAGAACTACAGAAAGATATAAATCTTTGCATCTTTAAGATTTTGTTCTGCTCATAGGTTGAAGTAGTGTTTTAGCCATTTGAGCCACCTAGTGGCAATACATATAAATTATGATTTCTTACACTAAAAAATAATGTGAAAGTGTAACAGTTTCCAATTTACAAGAAATTAACTAAGTAACGTGAATCAGAACCTTTATATACATTTGGCTTTTGAATTAATATTTGTTTATTATAGAAGATTGAATATTAGAAAATAAAGTATCAAACTATAGTTTTTTCCTTGTTTCTTCTAATAGAGGCCACATAGCCAAGAAAATTGAAATTATATAAGATTATAATTGAAAGGAATGCTTTCAACATGTATAATAAAAAATAGCTATCAACTATTTTGTGGATTAAAATGAATAATGCCTTTTATTACTTAATTATATTCAAATGTAACCTTTGATAAGTGGTCTTAAGGTGTAGTCATTTTCCAAATCTGTTTTCTAGCCAATCATCAGTCTCATGTCTTCTTATATTCAAAGAACAAAAATGAATCACCAATCTGCTCAGTGGTCCATTAGAAATACCCCGTCACCAGATTACACTGTGTCTAATTTTAGATTTCTTTAACTGGGAACTGTAGATCAAACCAAGTTTCCATTTTGGCTCTGTTCTGGTATAATAACTTCTAACAGAGCCAAATCACGAAATACTGCTAACTTCACGTGTTAGAATCCACACTCATCTTTGCCTTGTTAACTTTTAAGGAGCTTTTATTTGTTGTTCCAAGAATGTCAGGTTCTTTGGTTTCCTGCTTTCTTAAATTGCCATATGTCTCTAAATAGGTTTTTTTTTTTTTTTCAAGTCAGAATTAGCACAAAGATAGATAGATTTGTCTTCTTTTAATTTACCAGTCTTCCTACTTGGTAAGATTACAAAGCTATCCTGTGAAACCAGTAGCAAAAATATTCTCTTTTTTGGATGATCCTGCTTATCTAAACTGACATCCTCCTATGTCATCTGTGGTTTCATTATGTGAGCTCAAGAAAGGTAGTCTTCATACGTGGTTCCTGGAAGCAATGGCATTTAAAGTTGAGAAGATTGAAGAGTGTCAGCCTAAGAGCTGACAAAACCTTTAGGGAGAGATTGAGCAGAATTAAAAATGCAGCTGGGAATGGTGGTACACTCCTGTAGTCCTAGCTAAGCAGGAGGATTCCTTGAACCTGGGAGTTTGGTGAGCTATGATCGCACCACTGCACTTTCCCCCTGGGTGACAGGGTGAGACTTTTTCTCTTTAAAAATAAAGAAAGAAAAGAATAAAAATGCAATAGGCTTAAAAGAGGAAAAGATTCCCTGATATATAAGACACCCAGGCAGATCTGTGGGAGAAGTAGGTAATTGAAGGAGAAATTCTACAGCAAGTATGTGATGGGTATCTATTAATTTGCACCCCCCTCTTTTCTGGGAAATACCATATATTTGAACATAATGTGTAGTTGTCGGGTAGACATATTTCCTAGACTGGGCCAGTCAGATAATTCATTCAGGCATTTTGAATTTAGGACTAGAGAGAACAAGTCCGAGATCTTGTCTCAGGTTAAACTTCGGAGATGTGAATTGTAGTGCTGCTTCCTGCTTTGTGGAGAAAATCAGCTGAAGAGATGGGAGACGAAAGCCAAGAGCAGAAAGAGGCAGAGATGCAGAATAGGGAGAGTGTCTGAGCCAGGCTTCTTGGAACCAATTTGTTTCCCCCTTTGCCTCAGCTAGTTTGAGTTGGGTTTCTATCACCGGCACCCCAGAGAATCCTGGTTAATCATAGCAGTGACTTGTTCAAGTGTATTAGTAAACAGAACATTCTAGAAGGTGATGGAAAAGAACAGGTTCTAGAGTCCTGATAATTAGGAAGGCAAGAGCACCCCCCAAGACCTGATATTGATCAAAACAGAGTAAGTGACCTCATGTAATATTCATAAGGCACTGAGTGAAGGTGTGACCGTATGGGTGTTTGAAGAACTGCAGGAGAATACGGACTTTTCAGTTACCCTAGAATACTCATTACAGACCATACATGTTTCCTTAAGTTCCTTTCTCACCATTAAAATTTTAAATAATACATTGAGACGACTAACTTTTGAAGTGAGAAGTACCAAGATGCCTCATAATAGTTTCTGGGCTGGGTTGATGCTAGCTGTGTCAAGATTGGTGTCTGTTATACTCATGGCCCCATTTGAGCAAAATTGCTCAAAGTCCTCTATTTCAAAACCTCCAGTCCCAGGCAACCATATGAGGTATCAGGTGACCTTCCTACCCACCCCAGCCTCATCCCCCCACACTACTCACAGTTCATTAGATCAATTCAAAATTTGAAAATTGTACTCCAACTCAAAAAAAAAAAAAAGAAAAGAAAATTGTAGTCCTTATGAAATCACAGAAATTCCAAAATGAGTTTTAAAAACCCATACAAGACTATAGAAGAGTAAATAAACCCACTTGGCAAAAGAAAAGACATCAAGGCTTTTCTTCTGGGTACATGTTTAATGTAGAGTGGTAGACATAAACTAAAGCTAGGGACTGGTTCATGTTTAATTTGGTCTTCATTTCCCATCTTCATCTTATTATTCACAGGATCTTTGAATAAACTTATTAACTCTCATGGCTTTAGCATCTATCAATATCTAATGGCTTCCACATTTATACGTCTAGTATTGAACTCTTGCTTGAACTCAAGACCTGTATATGTAATTGTGTGTTGGACATTTCTTCTTAGTTCTGTGGATACCTCAAAGTCTGTGTATCTAACAACTAAACTCTTCCTGAATTCTTATATTTTCTGTGTCAGAGAGTAGTATCACTATTTACCTGGTTGTATAAGCCAGAAACCTGTGAACCATCGGTGACTTCTTATTTTTCGACCTCCCACATCTTCTCTACTCTTTTCATGCCATTTCTATTATTTCTCGTGTTCCTCTTTCTCTCCATGCCTACGACTATACCCTTATTCAATATCCTTATTACTTTTGTGTGTATCTTAACATAGCAGCCTCTTAATTTTTCTCCCAACCTTGAGTTATTCACTTCTGAATATTGTTCTCTTTTTTGGAGTTAACTTTCTGAATTGAACATCTCATGTCATTAAAAAAAATTTTGTAGCTTCCCTGGACGAGAAACTGCATGGCTATTTCTTCTTCTCCAACATGGTCTTTAGCCAGTCCCTGCCTGCTACTCCACATTCCAGCCATGCCAGTTGCTCACCAGATGTGCAATTCTCTCTGGTGCCTCCGTGTGCAGGCTGCCCTGTCTGTGAACATTGTTCTTACCACTTTTGCCTTCACGGCTGCCCAATTCAGCTCAGCCACTCCCTCTTTCAGGAAGCCTTTTTAAACTTTTCACGCTGCATACTTCTACCATAGCACCGTCTTGCCATCGTGTTTACTTCAAAGTCTCCCCAAATATGCTGTAAACTCCTTGAAGCTAAAACCAGCACCTGGATGTTCCATTGAGTCTTTTATTCAACCGGTAAGTTCAAGGATGATTACAACCATAAATTCTTTACTAATTATCCTGTTTAGCGGTTATACTCTGGGCGGCATCAATTCTGAAACAAGAAAAATGACAATAGTAATTTCACAATAGTGTTGATAAAACACACTGCAAAGGAAGAACCTCCTGCTGTGTTCCGCCCACATCTAGCAGAACAGATTGGTGGGTGAGAGAAAGGAAATGTGGCAGCCCAACCTGACAGAAGCTAGGGTGGAAGGAAGGCGGTCACTTCATTCTGATAGAATAATACCTGAGTAAAAATCCCTCTCTGTTGTAGGCTTTTAAGCAGGTGTAACAAACATTGGCAGGTACTGAACTTTAAAAGCCTTTGGTTGTCCACAAAAGACTGGAAAAGACCTTTCCAGAAGAAAGAGAGAAGAGGATTTGTGTGGGATCCTATGAGGACTCAAACAGAAAAGTGATGTGATGTGGATTTTTATGCTTCCAACCCAAAGGAGTTGGTCAGGTAGCTGCTTCCTATCTGTCTCCTGTCGTTTTGTCTGTCTAGGCTGCTTCTTAATAACATTTAACAGCTAACAAGACGGCATTTGACTCTTTGTAGGTCAACTAAATTGGTCCTCAAGATCTCTGCCCCTTTTCTCCTGGGCACCCTATCTGTCTGAATCACCCACTGGAGATACCCTGACCTTTATCCTCCACAGAGGGGAGCCAGAGATACACTTGAGGGTCATAAAACAAGGGATCGCTCACATTGGTCAAATCAGAAATTTTCAGCAACACTTATTTAGCTCCAACTCAGAAGTAGCTCCAGAATTTCTATTTCAAAAGGTGCTTAAGGGCACAATTTGTTTGAGTGGAGGGGCTGATGGAGATATGGAGACTTTGTAGTAGCAGGGTGAAACTAAGTCTCTTTTAAGCCCCCATAACCCCCTTCTTGTGTTGCCATGGTACCTATTTTCTTATCTCATTGTGCGAGATTTTTTTTAAAAAAACAACTTGATAAAGATAAACCCCATCTTCAAGGGGTTATAGTTAAGCCAGGAGAGACATACATAATCACAGGTTTAAGAGGTTATTAATCAACATAGAAAAATTTTCTGAAGACAACTGTAGTACAGAAAAATTCTATTATAACTCACTAAATAATGGTCTACAGATTTCGATAGAGTAAATATGGGATCTACATTACTGAAAAAAAAATGTAGATAAATAAAATAACGAGGTGAGCTTTTGTAGCGGGTTGACCATAAGCTCTGGACCTGACTACACCATTTTAATCCTTCCTGGTCCCAGATACAACCTGTTACTTCTTGGTGGCCATTGTGTCCTCTGGTTAAATATCAGTGGGGATGACTCTGGGCTTGGATGAACTTTCAGGGCAGTAGCAGGGATTCCAGAAATCTCTGGTTCACTTGGTGCCCATTTTTTTTTAGCCCAGTGCAGGAAAACTGATCTGAGAGACACCTGGGGTGTGGGCATGCTTCCTCCACTTTCCTATTTGCTAAGTAGGAGTTGCCGACAGTTTCTCCACCCAATGGAGAAGCTCCCAGGTATTACCAGCATGAAGATACTGTTACTACCATTAGTCTCGAAAAGACAAAAGGGTGAGCAGTGCTCTGGGCTCTTAGTCCAGAGAGAGCTTGATTTATGTACTTGCCTCTTCTCCCATGCATCTCCCTTCTAGAAACTAAGAGTATTGCCTGCTCTGCACCATTTGAAATATGGGGTTGCACATAGAAAAGGACAGTGCCAGTTTCTAATTGCTTTATATCTGAATTTACATTATCATGGGGCATGTTTATCAAGGGATTTTCCTAAAATAACACTCTCAAGTTGCAAGAAATCAGACTACTGCCCTGAGGAGAAAGAATTAAGAATATAATTATTGTACAAAGTGGATATGTGTGAATAATAATAACTAAGGTTTATTGGATTCATACTGTGGGCCAAACACTATTTTAAGCAATTTATTTCTCAGGGGTGCAATGAGGTCTGCGCTGTTAATATTTCCATTTTAGAGATGTGGAAATTTAGGCATTGAAAGATAATTTTCCCAAGAACTTATTGCTACTTAGTGGCAAAGTTAGGGGTATAAACTCAACCAGTCTTGCTCTACAGACCATGTTTCAACCACAATGTTATTTTGAAGTGAATGAGTATAGGCTGCCATTTTTTTGTTGTCATTTCGCTTTTAAATTAGCTCAAATTCACAGCTGGACCATAATAATTAAAATCTTAATAGCTAGTTTTGTTGTAAATAAAAAGAACACAATTAGGATAGAAAAACCCTGCAAACACTTGGAATTTTGATTTCTCCTTTCCAAAGGAGATTTGATTTCTAATTCTGACCTCTTACCTTTTCCCAGAGGCTAGAAGGATGTTGCTTGGGATGAATTTGGCTCTTACTTGCCTTTTCTTTCTCTAGAATCTTCAGTTTTCCTCTCTTTTAAATTCTTCCTCTTTCCCATGTCTACTCCAACTTAGGAAAAACCATAGAGTGACCTACTCTTGGCTGTCTACTTCCTCTAGTTTTTTAAAAAAGACTTATTTCCCCCTTCCATTCCTTCCATTTCTTCAAACTTCTTCTCCCGAAGGTCCAACTAAGCTCTTTGTGAAGTTCAAAGTCATTTGTCATTTCTATTGCTTCTTGCTCCTTTATTTTCTGTAATACCACAAAATCCAGCTTTTTTGCTTCTTGTTTCTTTTTCTTACCTCTCATCTTCCTCCCACCCACTCACTGTGGCTTTCTCCAATACTTATTTCTTAGAACTCTGCTATTCTTTTGATGCATTCTTCTCTTTGAAAAGGTCATCCATTTCTAAAGTTTCACCTCTCCCTTTCATACAGGCTACTGACATCTATACCTTAGTAATTTCCTCTTACCTGAATGCCAGTATTTATTTCCAAGTGCTTCCTGAAAATTTCCATTTACGTATTTTACTGTTACCATTAAGCTTATAGTGCACAAGCCTTAGGTTATAGTCAATATTTCCCACATGGGTTATAATAATAATGACAATGATAATAAACAGTACATCATGCATCATGTACACTAAGCTTGGACTCATTATAAGTATCTTAAATATATTAATTCCTTTAAACAATTATCATTATTATTATTATTATTTTGAGTTGAAGTCTCACTCCATCGCCCAGACTGGAGTGCAGTGGCGGTTTCTGGCCACCCAGCCTTGACCTGCTGGACTCCGGCAATCCTTCTGCCTCAGCCTTCCAAGTCGCTGGAACTACAGGCGCGCGCTACCATGCCCGGCTAATTTTTTTGATTTATTGTAGAGATGAGGTCTCGCCAAGTTGCCCAGGCGGGTCTCGAACCCGCAGACTCAGGCTAAACAATTATTATTAAAACAATTATTATTCAATTTTACAGGCCTAGAAATGTTAAGCAACAGGTCCTCAACTGATATCACATGGCTGTTAAGTAGAAGAGCCAAATTCATCCCAAGCAACATCCTTCTAGAATCTTTACTCCCAATCTTTGCTCAATTCTCTAAATTACTGTATCTTATTTTCTGATTCCTCATGCTTAAAACTGTGCTCATCAACTCTCTCCCCACCCCCTGCTTCGATCCTGTTCATAACTTCTTTCAAAGTGTTATTGATGTTTCTATCAGTCAGGGCTGCAAAGTCATAGATGGTTCATTCAAAAAGGCACAGACGTATGGTTCAGGAAATCAGGAAGAGATGACAAAGCTCCCGCGTTTTAAAGCATTGGGATGCTATTACCACCCCTAGGCTTGAAAGGAGAAAAGGGATGAGCAATGCTCTGGATTGCTAATCCAGAGAAAACTAGATCTATGGAATTGAGACTACCCACCAGTACCTAGAGGGACACAGTCACTACCAAATACTGCTGAGGCATGGCATGGGGTGAGGAGGTGAGTAGGGAGAATAGATGTTCAACCTCTCCTCAAGACTTCTAATTTATTGTTTGTGCTTCATTACCTCCTGCCTGAATCCTTGCTGCCTCTTCAATGATCTTACTTCATTCCCTTCCACTCTAACCTGCTGCCTCATCACTGGACCAGTCTCTCTAAGATGTCACATTTATGATGCCACTTTTCTTCTCAGATCCTTGAAGATGTATCACTCCTCCTCAGTCTCTTGTTTCATTATTATCTTCTGCAACCTTCCTAGCCCTTTGCTCTAACTGGCCGCCTCATTGTCATCTGCCCATCTATAAACAGGCCACTTTTGCAAGTGCTTTAAATGCTACTGCTCATATCCCTTCCTATGCCTGTAGTACTTTTGGTCTTCCAACCAAAAATGATACATACTTCAAGGTTCATCTCTCCTGTAAAAACTCCTCTGACCACCCCTACATACATGAGTTTCTTTCGAACTGTGGGGCACGCCTGACCAATTTGGTCTTAATTATGTTTCTATTTGTTTCCTGAATGTGCATCTTGTCTTGTCTAACTGAAGGGTAAGGATCCCAAGGGGGTGGTTGATAGGTCATTGGTGTGACTCATTTTTAAACCTACATCAGTTTGAAAGGGTACAATTAATCCAGTGTAGGTGACAACGTGACAACAAAAAGTGATCTATGCTGTAATCTTCTTACTATGAAATCTGGAGAGCCCTGTGTCAGGTACCTTCCTCTCCAGGCAGGGTTTCAGGTGCTAAACATTGATCATGCAGGTACCCCTGTTGATGAAGTATGCCCCTCCCTCTCCTAGAAGTTTCCCTCAACTGACAGTCCCACCCCCCACCCCCTCCTGACAGTTTCCCACTAATGCCAATCGCTTTCTTATAGCATTATAATTGTTCAAAGTCTGCTTATAAGTGAGAACATATGGAACTCTGTTCTTTGTTTCTGTGATCTATCACTGAGTATGATCGACTCCAGATCCATCCAAGTTCCTGCAAAGTCCATATATTTATCCTTCTTTATGGCTGCATAATATTCCATTGTGTATATGTACCACATTTTTTTAATCCAGTTCAGCTTTGATGGGCAACACGATTGGTTCCACGTTTTTGCTATTGTGAATAGAGCTGCAACAAACACACGTGTGCAGGTATCTTTGTTGTAGAATAATTTGAGTTCCCCCGGGTATATTCCCAATAGGGGAATTGCTATCATATGGAAGGTCAATTTCTAGTTCTTTCAGAAATTGCCACACTGTCTTCCAAAGAGGTTGTTTGGAAGAGGTTGTTTGCATTCCCACCAGCAGTGTAGAAGCATTCCTTTTCTCCACATCCTCCCCAGCATCTGTCGTTGTTTGTTTTATTAATGATAGCCAGGTGCTCTTCTTTGCTGCTAGAAGCATGTCCGATCGAGTGCTCCAAGACTATCTTTGCTGTGCTCTGTCTTTGCTACTGCAGGCTACAGGCCTTAGTACAATAGGTCTTTGAGATTGATCAGTGCTCTATGGGCATCTTTCAACTTTCCTTCTGGGGATTGTTTATTTCCATGTGATTTGCATACTTCTCACTCTTTGTGGTACAAACGAATCTGTTTGCCAAGAGCTTCTTGTTTAGATGGGATTATTTGTAGTCTAACACTGGTTCACACCCCAGAGAATTCCAGCTTCCTTGACTCTTAGCTAGTATCTCTGATTTAAATCAGTCCAAGTCAACTCTTCCCCCGTCTGGGGCAATGCTGGGACATGATCTTCCTTTATCCTCTTTGCTCAAGAATCTCAGTGCTGGCACTATGAGCTCTGTCCCGCTGGGAAACCTCTGAGGAACACTTTGTGACAGCTTGGGCATACCTTATTTCCACAACTAGCCTAACAATGTGTTCTCACTGGACCCTTGTCATCTGCCATCTGCCATGCTGTTTACATATTGATTTTTTTCTGTTTCTTTTTCCCAATCACATACTTAAAGATTCTAGAAGCAAATTTACTCCTACTGGGAAGGCTTAAAACTCAACCTTTTAATATTTAAGTACAGGTAAGATGAGTTAGAGAGAATATATGTATGTATTATATTGGTCATTTAGATGGTTTCTCTGGCCTTATGTCTAGAAGCCTTTCTCATCTTCTTGTGTTTTTCTACCCTGTCTTTTCCACTGAATGCACCTTAAAATGACAGGTTTTTCAATAGCTCAGTCTAAACTGAAAGAATTTAAAAGACTAATCCTAAGGAAGGCCAAAGTATTTAAGAGGGGGGAAGAATTTGCTTGGTGCAATCTATTAATAATGGGTATCTTGGAATCTTCTGAATTACACATATACTCTTAAAATTATTGTGCTTATTAATTTCGGAGTCAGCAAATGCAACTTACTTTCACCTTTTAAAAACCTACTATGGTTTGTACTTTAGGTGATGAGATGCACTATTCTCCAAATTCAGCAGCAATTCACTGCTATCTAGATGTTTCTTTCTATCAAGTACAAGCTATATTGCTTCTTAAGAGTTGATCACAGAAATGAAAAGCATTACCAGACTAGCTAAATCCAGACAAAGGGAATGGAGGGAAAAAAAAAAAATTAAAAAAGCAATTGAGTCCATAGGAGAACTGTCTTCTCTGAAGATGTTGGCATCATGAAGGAACGTATTTGTCTGTCTGCCTCAACTGTTATAAAATTGTACAATGTGAAAAGGAAGCTAGAGGAGAACAGAGAAGGGGGCTGGGCAGTTCCCCTTCCAAACACAGAGACCCCTTTTGTTGGAATGGAAGAGAAAAGAAGTCAGGAGCTGAACTTGGTGGGTTTGAGGGCTTGCAAATGCAACCAGCTGAAACTTTGTAAACATTTAGCATAAAACTCATTTTTAATCTCATAAACTTAATTTTTTCCCCGAGCATATGGGATGCATAAAAAGGAAATAAAACTTTAGTAAATTGAGCCTTACTTGTGCTTTATAAAAAAGAAATTGAATTGCTCTAATGGCAGCTGCAGCTGGCTTTCAACTTCCAACAACCAGTGTAAATCTCGTTTTTAGTGCTTGATTTAGTAAACACTCAGCTGCAAACGGGCTTCAACAACAGCTCTGAATGCAGGGTTTTCCGTGAAGGCAGTTATGTAACCTCTGTTTGTTATGCTTTAAAATAGGTGAAGAAGAGCAGAAACCCTGATCGAGATATCTTACAATCATCCTTTCCTCTTTATTTAAAGCTGCACAGACTTTGCTACTCACTATACATACAGCTAGCACAAATGGATGATAATAGGCCATGAATTTAAATTTATGTGTAATAGTCATTAAAAGTAAACAAAAGTAGTGTACTAATAATGCATTAGGAAGCCATAGTGGAGTTGGACACATTGTCTAGTTACCTCAAAGTGGTCATCACAGCTTGGTTTTGGATCTGCCCTTCTCGAACCTTCTGTCACGCCCCCACACATTGAAGAGCCTCGAGAAATCGCATTTTGCTTAGCAAAGGCTGCACGCGCCCAGCTTGCAATTTTTCTAAAAATAGGGAGAAAATCTTGTTCCTGATGAATAAGATGAAATGTCCAACTGCTTTTAAATTGATGTACAAGTAACTGTTAAGATTATAATGCTAGTTTAAGGCCTGGTACAGTGGCTCATGCCTGTAATCCTGGCTTTGGTAGGCCAAGGTAGGAAGATTGTTTGAGCCCAGGAGTTCAAGACCAGCCTAGGCAACAGAGTCAGGCCTCATCTCTACAAAAAAAAAAAAAAAAATTAGCTGGGGGTGGTGGCACATGCCTGTAGTGCCAACTATTCAGGGGACTGAGGCAGAAGGATCATCTAAACCCAGGAGGTTGAGGCTGTGGTAAGATGTGATCACACTACTCACTGCACTCCAACCTGGGTGACGGAGTGAGACCCTAACTCAAAAAAAGAAAAAAAATATAATGCTAGTTTAACCAAAATATTTTTTAGTGACCTGGACTTGGTGGGGAGTTTTGGTTTTCTGGTGGTTGTAACTTTTTCAATCACTGGATATTCACTGGTAGATGAAATGAGAGTTGGCACCTTATGGCATTCTTGCTAAAGGAATCTTTTAAAGTAATTCTGGCTAGGAGGCCAGAGTTAACCCTGAGAACAATTTTGAATTAGGATAAGTCAATGCTTGTTTCCTTCTCCTTAAATGTCTTCCAACATCTCGGCTTATTTTTAGCTGGCTGTCAACCAAGCCTGCCTAAGGTGTTAATTGATAAGTGTTAAGGTACTCTATTTCCCAGAGATATTTCCAATTTTAAGGGAGACTCTTAATGTGAAAAAGTCCTAAGACCCAAATTTGGGCTGTTTGCATGACAGGTCCTGGGGTTGATTAGGGCAAAGGGAAACTTTTCTAAGGCTGGCTCTGGGCACAGTGGCCGGGGTTTCAAGAAGTAAATTGACACACACCCTCTTTTTTTCTTTTTTTCTCACCATCTGGTTGTTTGACCGCCAGCAATTGGAGCTATTAAACAAATAGAGACTTTATAAAATTTGAAAACAAGCCTGCAACAGCATGGTAGGTGGAGAGTCACCAGTGGATGATTTTACTTGTGGCCCTGCTGGTACCTGCTGAGTGACCTTAGGGAAGTCACTTATACTCTCTGAGCTTCTGCTGGGCCTACCTTTCAGGACTGTTGTAGGACCAAATACGATCATGAGAAAGCATGATGAAAACTGTAAAGTACTACACAATGGTGAGATCCTTTGACTATTCAAGGCATTGAAGGTTACATACCTCCTGAATAGTATGTTCTTATTCCTAGAGAGAAAGTAGTCATCACCTGTACCATTGTGATTCAGGGAAAGAATGTGAGCAAGTACCAGATCTTGTTTTACCTGCAGATGAAATTCTGGAACTTGGAGAAGATGAGACCACTGACTATTCAAACAATTAAGAAGTATGAAAGTACCACAGAGGTTAAGGTGAAAATGTGAAGGTGAAACAGCTGGGCTATTCCAGGTATAATCTATATTATACCTCTCCCCAGCCAGGGGTTCAAATAATACCAGGTCTCTTTTTTAATACTCAGATTATCAATCTGAAAGCCCATCTGTTTATATTGAAAGTCTAGCATTTCTCCTTACTTTTATTTTTAAATTGAATTTCAACTAAAAACTGCATGCATATAGTTTAAAAAGTCAAAATCGTAGAAAAAGATTTATTATAAAATTTGGCACTCTCCCGACTTGCCCTTCTCACTTCCTTGGTCCCCTTTTCCAAAGGCAACCACTGTTAACTCTTAAGTTTCTTCTAGCATTTACACATCTCCAAAGTTCTAAAAACTATACATTTATTGCTGTCTCTTGATTTATCCATTCTGGGCATTGCCTATTAAATTCTTACCATGGAAGACACAACTAGTTACCTATACTACCATCATTTTGCTTCCTTTTTCTCATCTTCCCAATATAGTTGTATTACAATTTTGTTTACATCATCAATATTGTGATCATTCTAACTAAGCATTGTAGTATGCCATGGTTATTTTTTTCCTTTCTTTATATATTTTTTAAAGTTATTAATGCCTGTTTTTTAATTTGCTTAGTTTTCTTTGTGCCTATTTTTAGTGATTTCCTTCTCTTTTAATGGTCTTTTAAAAATAAAATCCTACATAAAGCCAGTCACAATCACGATAGCCAATCCATCAGGTCCTGGATATATTTTTTTGAGAAATTATCCCTGGAGACATTTCTTCTGCCCTCTAGGCTGGCTTGACAGTAATCATTGAATTACTTTTGCTCCTGTTCCAGACTGAAGGGGGCTTTCTGAACTCATATCTTACTTTTTGAGGGGGTAGGGGGAGGAAATCCTCTAGTAGTTTTATCAAGGTAGAAAGATGTAGTAGCAGGATGACAGTCACTGCGTGCCAGTCTCTTGGCTCACATTATTTTATTCATCCTCTCTACTTAGTGCCAAGTTATCATCAGAAAACTCTCATCTTCAGCATCTTAAAAATTCTTTTTCTCTCTTCTGTTTTGACCCTCTCTTCCCTATATGTGTTTTATTCCCTAACTTTGGTGAGGGCATCTTCAATTGCCTCCTGAGGAAGTGCAATGAAAAGCACATTTTTTGAGACTTTGTGTTTCTGAAAGTGTTTTAATTTTACCTCACCTGCAATTTATGGCTGAGTGTTGAATTCTAAGTTGGGAGTAATTTCTCTTCACAATTTGGAAAGCATTGCTCCATTGTCTCCTGGATTCCAATGCTAGTGTTGATAATCCAAAGCCATCCTGAATCCTGACGTTTTCAATGTTGTCATTTTTGGTTCTATCTTTTGTTCTTTGCAGTATTCTAAAATGATGTGCCTTTGGGTGAGTCTATTTTCTTCTACTTCTACTTCTACTGTACTAGGTGCAATTTGTACCTTCCAAATTGAAAAGTGAGGTTTTCTAGTCTAAGAAAGATTGCTCATAATCTCCTTTTTTGTTCTCTTGTTTTTTTCTGATGATCCTCTGATTCTGATGTTGGAATTCCTGGACCTGTGTTCTAATTTTATGATGTCTCTAATCATCCTTCTCTTTAGATCCTCCTTCATCCCATTTTCTGGGTTTTCTAATTCTTATAGTAAATTTTTCATTTCTGTCATCCTGTTGTTAATTTTCAAGAGCACTTTTTATTCCTTGACTACTCCTTTTTTGGAGGATTCTGCCCTTGCTTCATGAATACCTTGTCTAGTCCTGATACTAGTTGTAGTTCTTATATTTAAAGTTTTCTTCTTGCATTGTTTTGGTTTCTTCCAATTTAGTTTTTTGGTTTGTTTGTTGTGAGCTTTATCTTTCATTAGAAGATTTTTCTCATATTTTTGATAGCTGTTAGTTGTCTGCTTACAATCAAGATTAGGGAACTAAAACACTGATTAGAGTCTCTGTAAATAGGTTGTACTTGTCAACTTTCACTGTGGGGTCATCTTCATTTGTCTGGGGAGTTCTCAGTGTCAATCTCTTGAAGGCGTTTTCTTTTTCTCTTTCACTATTTTGTTAGACTTAATGATTTTTTTTTCTTTTTGCTAAAATTTCAGAATCTACATAGTCACATGCACAGCAGAGGCTTATTATAATGCTATACTTTTGAATAACTTTTGCTGTTGAGTAAGACATTTGTGAATTTTGTTGTTTTTTTTTTTTTGTCTTTTACTAACCTGTAAGCTACTTAACTATATAATGTGGCTAATTACATAGTACCTCTTGTATTATAGTCTTTCAGAAAAAGATATTTTTTATTCTATTGCAAATAAGACAAACAATGATGTCTTTAAAACAAAAGTATTTTTCAGTCTCCTTACTCTGAAACACATGATTTTCATCAGCTGCTTTTCTTTTCTTGGCAGCAGCCATTTGGAAAATGACAGACTCCACTCACACCATCATCATCCATTCTCCCACCATCTGCCTTCCCTCCAAGCCTACAGAGACATATCTCTACCTGCAAGGCAAGTCTAATCAACGATTATCCTCCAACTGCCAGAGACTGCTAGTGGCACATCCATCGGCACCCAGAAGTTGCAGATGTCACAGGGTGTAACAAAGCTGAGGTGGGTGCCTGTCTCCTCATCTGTTAAATGAGATCATTTCTGATATTGGAACTTGGGCTGCCCTGCCTTCCTAAGCCTCTCTTTTCTCATCTCTAAAAGGGGGATAATAACACCAATTTCAGTGTGGTTATGAGATTGAAAACAATGACCATACTGCAGGCTTCTCCTCATTGCTTTAGGGCAATTTCAGCACCTGGGGCTTTTCCAGGAGGCTTTCTAGAACCCTGAAGCAAGGTCACTCTATATGAGAATGCAGGTGCCCTCCGTGTCTTACAGCATGGACTGCAGGGCATATGTTGTCTCAATAAATTACTCACCTCATGGTATTTCCTTATGAGATAGTTTTTGTAACTCCTAAAAATAGTACTGAAAAAAAAAAAATCAGGTAGTGAGAAATAATTGCATTTGATTCCTAGTGTTGTTTTAAGAGGTAAATGCTAACACACTGTCAGGTTTATTTTATTCCTTCTTTTCAACCAAAGATTCTGTCAGATGGATTCTAATGAGTGGCTTTACAGTGGTTCACATTATGTATACACTAATTATACATCAAGCATGTCTATTCAGTGGGAAAAACAGGCCTGATATAGGGAATGGTGCCTTAGTGTGAAAAGATCATAGGTGCCATATTGGCCTGGCTGGGTTGGAGTTCTCTGTTTTTTACCTGTTTGACCTTGTGTGAGTCACTTGACCTATATGGATTGCAATTTCTTGTTTGTAAGATGGGCTTGATGACACTTTGCAGTGTTGATGTGAATATCTAATGAAATTATGATAAAGTATCTGGTACATAGTTGGTGCTCAGTAAATATTTGTTCTCCTTTCCTTCATTCTGTTACAAATTTTTTTTGTTTCATTGTATTTATTTTTATAATATAAAATAATATAATATGTTATTATACTTAAATATGTGTGCTTGTTACAAAATAATACCCACTAGTTGTTTCTGGTAATATTCTGTATTTCATTGTGATCTTTCCACACATTAACCAGACTTAATCTTTCAGGCTTGGTGCAAATTAAACATTCCATGGGGTAACCACCATTGCAACACACAATTACACTCCAATGAGTCTTACAAATTCATACTCCTACAACATTACATAAAAATACTCATTTTCCACCCTTGATAATATGACAATATCCATTTAAAATAATTTTTGTTAATTTGATGGGTAAAAAAATATGTTTTAGATTGGGTATGATGACTCATGCCTGTAATCCAAGCACATTGGGAAACTGACAGCAGGATCTCTTGAGGCCAGGAGTTCAAGACCAGCCTGGGCAACATAGCGAGATCCAAGTCTACTAAAATGTTTTTAAAAATTAGCCAGGAGTAGTGATGCAGTTCTCTAGCCCCAGCTAACGGGGGGGCTGAGTCAGGAAGATGGCTTGGACCCAGAAGTTCGAGGTTACAGTGAGCTATGATCATGGAAGTGCAGTCTAACCTGGGAAACAGAGTCAGAAGCTGTCTCTGACCAAAAAAAAAAAAGTTTTAAGTTGTATTTTAAATTAAGAGTGAGAATGAGTAATTTTTAAACTTTAATGTCCTGTTTATAGCCATCATCAGTTTCTACTAAGTTGTCAGTTTCTTATTGACTTACAGTTTATTTCATATGTATGTTTGTATATGTGTGAATGTGAGAGTGTCCATATATAATTTTTTTCTTTTATATGTGCTGCAAATATTTCTTCTAGTTTATTGTTTGATCTTCTAACTTTGTTTATAAGGTCCTTTATTTTCTTGTATATTTTCCAAGTTTCATATCATAATATTTATTTAAATAATTTTTGTGTCTGTGAATGCATTTTCTAGTACAAGATAATAAGTACATTCTGTTATATTTTCCTTGAATTTTTAGCTTGATATATAGTTTAACAGCTTTATTGTGAGATAAATCACGTATCATATAATTCAACCATTTAAAGAGTACCATTCAGTGTGTTTTAGTATATTCACAGGATTGTGCAGTCATCACAGCAATCAATTTTAGAACATTTTCTTTAATCCTAAAAAAACCCTCATATTCATTTGCAGAAACTTGACATTTTATCTTAATACCACTTTGCTTCTGTAACCTCTTGACCCTGGCCAGGCAACCACTAACATACTGTATGTTTCTATATTTTTGCCTATTCTCGACATATGTAAATGAGTTATACTACATGTGGTCTTTTGTGACTAACTTCTTTCACTTAGCATAATTTCAAGTTTCAACCGTGTTGTATAGCTTTATATTTTTATAATTAAGTACTTAATCCATTTGGAATTTATTGATTTATATCAATGAGGCAAATAGTTATATAAAACTATTTTTTATTTTTATTTATTTATTTTTTTTGAGTTGGAATCTTACTCTGTCACCCAGACTGGAGTGCAGTGGCCGCTCCCGACCACCGCAGCCTCGACCTGCTGGGCTCCGGAGTTCCTTCCGCCTCAGCCTTCCGAGTAGCTGGAACTACAGGCGCGCGCTACCACGCCCGGCTAATTTTTTGATTTATTGTAGAGATGAGATCTCGCCAAGTTGCTCAGGTGGGTCTCGAACCCTTGGGCTCAGGCAATTCACTCACCTCACCCTCCCAAGGCACGGGATTACAGGCTGAGCCACCGAGCCCGGCTATAAAACTATTTTTTAAAAAGGATACCCAATTGTATCAATACTATTTACTGAAGATTCAGTCCATCCTTTTCCCACTAATTTAAAATGTCTCCGTCATCCATATGTATGGATCTATTTTTGGATCCTATTTCTTTATTCTTGCGTCTTTATCACACTGATTTAAGTATTGTAACTTTATAGCATAATTTCACTATCTAGTAGGGCAAGTCTTCTCTCAATTTTAATTTCCTAAAATTTTCTTGGTTTTTCTTTCATATTTTCTCTTCCATTTTAATTTTAAATTTGGTGTGTCAAGTTTCATTAAAATATTGCTAAATTTTTATTGGAACGTCACTGAAATTAGAGGTTAATTTTTTTTTTTTTTTTTTTGTTGGAGACTCACCAGACCCCCAGACTGGAGAGCAGTGGCACGCTCCTGGCCACCCCAGTCTCACACTGCTGGGCTCCAGCAATCCTTCCGCCTCAGCCTTCCAAGTAGCCAAAATTACAGGCATGCGCTACCACGACCGGCTGATTTTTTTTTTTTTTTAATTGTAGAGATGAGGTCTCGCCAAGTTGCTCAGGCAGGTCTCGAACCCTCAGGCTCAGGCAATCCACTCTCCTCGGCCTGCCAAAGCGCTGGGATTACAGGCTGAGCCACCAAGCCCGGTGCCGTTTCGCCTATTAACCTATATGCCTCATGTCAGGGATTTTCCAGCGAACCCTTGGCCCCTACCTCAGTGAATGAGTGAATGGATGAAAACAGAGGACTTCGCTGTAGGCTGGAATCATCAAAAGGCTTCGTGAAGAAGGAACTTGATCTCAGCATTACAGGAAGGATATTCCTAAGCATGAAACTGCCAATATAAAATTAATATCAGGTCATGGGGTAAAAGCTGTGGAAGCCACAGGAGCCCTGAAAGGCTACACCTGTGGCTAGACTTTAACAAACCTATTGTTTCTAAGTTTGCTTTCTCTCCAATAGAGAACAATTGATGATCCTCATGCTCTGACCCCAGGGAGGGGGGAAGCCGCCTGACAAGGCTGATAAACATATTTTCCCTCAATGGGCCTAAGACCGTATAGCTCTTCTTGAAGACAAAAGGAGGTTGAGGGCCAAAAGTGGCTCTAATCTTCAGTGACCCTACTTCCCCCACACCTTCCTAAACTGCCTCTATAATGGCTTTCTATCCAGCAGGTAAGAGCTGATGATCACAGGACTTGATTTATAAACAGTTATCTACAGCAAAACCTAAGAATGATATTTGAGATAGTTTTCAGACATTGATGGACCCAAGGCCCTACCCAGGCCCAGAACACATACCTGGAAGCTGGCTCCACCGGACCCATGATGTTCCTCCTCCCAGAAATTGTTCTGTGGCATGCAAACAGTTTCAATACCCACGTGACATCATCAACCAATCAGCAGTCCCTATCCCTTTGCCCACCAAATTCCCTTCATTTGTTTGTTTGTGTGTTTGTTTTGAGTCAGAACCTGACTCTGTAGCCTAGCCTGGAGTGCAGTCACAATGCTTATGGCTACTGCAGCCTTGACCTGCTAGGCTCAGGCAATCCTTCTGCCTCAGCCTTCCAAGTAGCTGGAACTACAGGCGTGCGTCACCACACTCAGCTAATTTTTAAAATTTATTGTAGAGATGTGGTCTCGCCATGTTACCCAGGCTGGTCTTGAACCTCTGGGCTCAGGCAATCCTCTCACCTCAGCCTCCCAAAGTACTGGGCCAAATTCCCTTTAAAATGCTAGCTTTGGCTGGGCATGGTGACTCAAGCCTGTAATCTCAGCACTTTGGGAGGCCAAGGTGAGAAGATTGCCTGAGCCTACAGGTTCAAGACCAGCCTGGACAACTTGGCGAGACCACATCTCTACAATAAATTAAAAAATTAGCCAGGCGTGGTGGCACGTGCCTACAATTCCAGCTACTTGGAAGGCTGAGACAGAAGGATCGCCTAAGCCCAGCAGGTCAAGGCTGCGGTGGCTGGGAGTGTGCCACTGCACCCCAGCCTGGGTGATAGAGTGAGACTTCAACTAAAAAAAAAAAAAAAAAACCTGGCCTCTGAATTCTCAAGGAGGTTGATTTACATCTCCCATCCTCCTCACTCAGTTGCATTGTGATATTAAACTCTTTCTCTATTGTAATGTTTCTAGGCAGCAGACATCAGAACTGAGTCCGGCAGTAACAAGCAGAGAAAGGGAACCTGTCAGGAAGAAAGTGGCATGGACAAACTGGCAAAGGAGGTCAGTTTGCTAGGAATGGAGGGTTGTAGATTATGAGATTAGGCCAGATTGTGCAGACCATTGAAACCCATGGAGAGCAAGGTAGACTTCATGGTGCGAAGACATTACTAGACTGTTGTGCAAAGGAGAACTGGATCCCTCGTCAGCTTCCTTCCCACTAGGGAAAGCTTGGACTAAGACTGTCTTGTGTTAAAACCTGCTAGAAATTTCCACCCATTGCGATTGCCAATCGAGCTGAGTTGAAAAAAATCTAACCAGAGCCAGAATAAAAAAAAGTCTTAAGACATGTTATACCTCCCTCTGAGTCTACTTCTTGTCTCAGAGATGGAGGGTGTTTGGCTACCAAAATATGGAATAATGAGCTGTGCGGCCCATCTCTGTGCCAGAAAACTCAGAGCAAAACAGGAGGCTGGGGAACAGTGGATACTGCATCCTGGGAGGCATAAACCTCAATGAAAAACTCTGTAGGTTGTAGGGGACCAAAAATATGCACCCCAAAATATGACTGTAAGCCGGATGTGGAGATCACTTTGGAAGGCCAAGGCAGGAAGATCACTTGAGGCCAGGAATCTGAGACCAGCCTGGGCAAAATAGTGAGATATATCCTCCTAAACTACCTCTATAATGGCTCACAATCCAGGAGGTATATACGTGAGACTATAGAAAACTAGAATATGCCACCCCCAAAATTGCCGCTTTGACAAAAGGATTATTTTGAAAAACTACAGACACAAGAGAAGTTCTGAAAACAGTAGAAGTTGCCCTTTTGTAAGGGAAATGTATTTCTATAAAGGAAATCGCCGTTACATAAGGGTGTCTTCCTCTGTACCAGGAAGAGAAGGATGGCTCTAAATCACAAGAGGTTCTCATCAGCAGAGAAGGTACCCACTTAAATCTGTATAACAAGGCTTTCTCTGTTTAGATACCTTTTCTGATCACCTCCCCTGGAGCCTTCTCCAGTTTCAGCAGATGATGGTATTGAGCCTGAGTTCAAAGTCTCCTCTTTGATACTCTGCTTATTTCTCTGGGTATTGACTATGCATATATGAGGTATACGTAGACTTCTGTTTGCTTTTCTCTTATGAGTCTGTCTTTTGTTACAAGGCAGTACTATGAAAGTGATGGAGTTCAGGACATGCTACCCCATCATATAAACCTTGGCATTTGAAAAAACAACAAAAAAAGAGAAAACAAAAGAAGCAGGAAGGTCTCTCTTACCTTTTCCTGCTGTTCTACCCCGAAGCAGGCCTTGAAAGAATTCTCTGAACTTCCTCCAAAACAGGTCATTCCAGAAGGGTCCTCTCTATATTCATATGAAAGGAATGAAGACACAGAGACACAGAGAAGAATCTGAACAAACAGGTCTCGTTACCAACAAAGTTGACTTTGCTCCAAAATGGGGTTCTTTCCTGTCCAGTGTCACAAAGTCAATATACAAGACCAAAAGTGGAGGTCAGGCAGGGCAGGGTTTAATTCTATGGCCATAAAATGGAAAAGTGAGAACTTAGTTCATAAATCAACTTCTCACGAGGTAGAAAGTGAGGGAGTTAAAATACAGAGTTTCTTTAATGAAGGGGGTGGACATTAAAAACAAGGGGAGGAGCTGGGTGCAGTGGCTCACGCCTGCAATCCTAGCACTTTGGGAGACTGAGACGAGAGGATTGCCTGAGTCCAGAGGTTCGAGACCAGCATGGACAACTTGATGAGACTTTGTGTCTACAATCAATCAAAAAATTAGCTGGGTATGATGGTACACACCTGTGCTTTCAGCTACTTGGAAGACTGAGGCGGAAGGATCACCTGAGCCCAGCAAGCCGAGTTTGTGGTGGCCTTGAACGTACCTGCACTCCAGCATGAGCAATAGAGTGAGACTCCTACTAAAAAAAAAAGCAAGGAGAGGAATATTCATGCATTTTTAGAGAATGGACAGAGAGTTCTCCGAATTTGAGTCACACCCCTTTTCTATCCTTTTTGATCCTACATTTTCTGTCTTGGCTGCCAAGGGGTGTGTCATTTAGTGTGGAAAGCAAATTATAAGGAGGTTAGAAGTTCTTCAGAGGCCAGGTAAGCTGCCCTGGTTTAGCTTGCTTGGTCAAGAGGGGAACTTCTGTCTGCAGGCCTTTCTGTTTCTTTCTTTTTTTTTTTTTGAGTTGGAGTCTCACTCTGTCACCCAGACTGGAGTGCAGTGACCACTCCCGGCCACCCCAGGCTCGCCCTGCTGGGCTCTGGTGATCCTTCCACCTCAGCCTTCCAAGTAGCCAGAACTATAGCTACCATGCCCAGCTAATTTTTTATTTATTGTAGAGATGAGGTCTTGCCAAGTTGCCCAGGCGGGTCTCAAACCCACAGGCTCAGGCAATCCACTCACCTCGGTCTCCCAAAATGCTGAGATTACAGACTGAGCCACCGAGCCCAACCTAGAGGTTAATTTTTATTTATTTATTTATTTATTTATTTTTATTTATTTATTTTTGAGTTGGAGTTTCACTCTGTCGCCCAGACTGGAGTGCAGTGGCCGCTCCCGGCCACCTCAGCCTCTACCTGCTGGGCTCCGGCGATCCTTTCTCCTCAGCCTTCCAAGTAGCCGGAATTACAGGCATGCACTACCACGCCCGGCTGATTTTTTTGATTTATTGTAGAGATGAGGTCTCACTGCCCAGGCGGGTCTCGAACCCGCGGGCTCAGGCAATCCACTCACCTCAGCCTCCCAAAGGCGCAGGATTACAGGCTGAGCCACCGAGCCCGGTTTAGAGGTTAATTTTTAAAGAAATGTTGCCTTTATCATATTGGGTTTTTCTGTATTTTTATTGAACTCATAGTTGTATTTTTAATTCATTAGAGGGAGAATAGATTTTCCATCTGGAATTAACTTTTTAATTGTTATTGCTGTGTAGGAGGGTTATTTACTGAGGTAGAAACTATAGAAGGAAAGGTAGATGTTGGTAAACAGGTAATGAGATCTGCTTATATACATTCTGCCTAAGATGTTTATGAGACATGAAGATGGAGAGATTCACACCAAACATTGCACCGTTAATTTTGGTGCCTTTTTTGAAATGGCAGGAGAAAGGTGGGTGGCCTATCAAGTCTTTTGAAAGCGATATTTATTTGGCATTTAGGCCAAAAATACATGAAATGATTGGGTTTGAAAACAACAAAGCTTCTATAGTTGCAAATTGCTTTTTTAATAAAATGAGGATAACCACAATGAACTGTTTACTTATATTATCCCATGTTGAGGTAAATTAACTCTTGAACTCATAGCTGGTCATACAGCTTCCTCTTTCTCCAGAATTGGTTGCAGTTATATCCTTCTATGATCTCAGGTGTCAGCATAGCAGGTTGTAAACTGGATTTCCTAGGCAATCTAAATGGTTCAGTCAAAGTGATGATAACAGTAGCCAGTGTTATTTCTCTTCTCTGCACACACAAACCAACTTCTTTCTTTCATGTTGTCCTCAAACATCTCAGGAAACCCTTGGGGAAACCTGATGGATTTTCAAACACAGTCCCCTTAGGTTCCTGGCAGAGCCTGATATCTATCATCCCTTCTCCTGCTTACCCTCCCTCATGGTGACCTGCTGTACTCTTCTCTGATACCCACCAAGACACTATGGAGATGACTTGTGGCCATGTCCCATTTTACGCCCAGCACAGAGTCATGCCATCCTTCAGTCAAGCCACTCTCTATATGCTGCATCAGTGATGCTGTAGCAGATGCACAATGTCCTGCAGTCTTCATTTAAGTGGGGAGAATCTTTCTTCTGTCCCCAAACATCATGTAATACTCTTACCTGGCTAGAGCAGTGTCACCTTGGGTTCTAAACAAACAACTGGCTGCATAAAATTGGGTAGCTGAATATGTCAAGTGATGTATGCAACATCTTTCTTCTTCTCTAGTTGTCCAATAACTCTTGGGACTTTGACTTTAAACCAAGCTCGTGTACCCGATTGCCAGTCTCTTCAGTCTTGGTCTTATGCATAAATAGAATTCTGGAGTCTTCTGAGTAGGGCATTCCAGATATGACCAGAATGTCTGAAACTTAAGCTGACTACAGTTTAGGTTCAAGCTGGAACCCCTTCTGTTCCTCTAAGGAAATGACTCAGAATCATGTATTAAATCTGAATCATCCTAGTAGGCCTGTGGCCATCTGCTCATATGTGGAAAGGAAAGAGACAAACTGTGGTTTCAGGCATATGGGTTTTGCTATTAAGCCTTATTGTCTTCTCTTAATGGTGAGAATGATATATTGTATAAAACTAAAAAGTTGTGAAAGCATGTGACTGAACATAGAGCAAATTACCCTCTAAGTTATATCTATAATTTGATGTTCAAACTAATGGAATTAGTATGAAAGCAGAAGTGAATGACGATTGCAAAAAATTGGGGCATGGGCAAAAAACAGACTGTTGTTCATATCTTGACTTTTTTAGGAGTAGGGAGTGGCTGGAAGTTGACAGAGAGAAGGCCTGGATGGTCGTCTTCCTTTCATCAGTAATGAGTACTGGTGACAATTCCCCCATTTTGTCTTTTCACTTCAAAGGGATTAGGAGGTTTGGTGACCTCAACCTTCCCAAGTCTTCAGAATCTGCTGCTGCAACTCATTATAATTTCTTGGGTTTGGATTAATTTGAACCATTGGAAATGTGCAGAAGTTAGTTTCAGAGGGTACCACCATGATAATTTTAAAATCTTGCAATAGTAGACAGAGATAGAAAGGTGAATATTAGATGCGAACTTCAGAAGCAGACTGCTCTGATCCAACCTCTGCTTTTAGGCAGGACTTCTATACAGTCATTTGACCTCTGATATGTATCTCAAAGCAGTCCCATGACTGCATAGCCCTGTGTCTCACAGGCATTATAATTTAGAGAAAGATTTCTAACTTTTGAAACTTAAGTCATTTATTCCTGTTTCATCTTTAGTGAAATTGACAAATTCTCATTTAGTTCTTCTGGCTTTAAATTGCTTGTGAAGTGAGATGTAAGGAAAAGCATGTAAGCTCTAATGTTAGACCTAGATTTAAATCCTGGCTTCACCACTTCCTAGCTGTGCAGCCTTGGGCAAGTCACTTAACCTTTCTGAGTTTCTCTTTCTTCAACTCTAAAGTGGAGATGTAATACCCATCTTGGCAGATAGTATATGAATTAGATAAAATGATAGTGGCATGCCTTAGGTGTTTAACAATTGCCCTTGCCCTGTGTGTCATTTTCAGATGTGCTGTAAATTCAAGTCATTATTTCATATTGATCCTACTGCTTGTGCAGCAGGTGACGTCAGCAAGGAAAGGGTTCATTACAATAAAGGAAGTCCTTAGATATAGTTACAGCCTGAAGATTGGACTGGGATCTAGAAGATGGAATTATTTTGCAACCTAAGTTTAGTTCAGTGAAAAAGATTAATGAGTCACATTACACAAATGGATCAAGCTAATGACAAATGAAAATGTTCTGGTTTTTAGCCAGAGTTGATTTAATAATATTTGTGCAATAGTAGCATTAAATTCAAAGTCTCTCCTAGCAAATTGGACTTTGCCCAGAACTTTCCCCCCAGAGGTAAGGTCTTTCTCCCTGGAGTCACAATCTAACCTATTGCTTTGCAAAAAGTCCCCTCTGTGGTGCAGTCTCAGGGCTGTTGAGAGTCCCCAAATCTGGGACACTCTGCTCTTTCTCCTCCCTTCTCTAATATAGCTATTTAGGTGATTGACCCTTTCATCTACCTCTTCCTATAAATTATCTGAGATAATAATAGATTAAGCCAGAATTAGGAATTAATATCTTAATTAGCACTGTTTTATCTGATTAACCCTGCAGAGAATAGAGTCCTAAGATAAATGGTGTCAGGGAAAGACAAGGCAGGGTGGGAGATCCAGAGTGGGGTCCTGGAGAAGAAGCAAGTAATCCACAGGGGCTACTGGTGAGAGGCAGTTATCACCTGAGCTGCCAGGGCACACTGTTCATGCTCCCATTGGTACTTGGGTCGATTATGCTTTGCTGCGATGTTCACTGTTTTCATATCTCTGTCATTCCTTCTAGATTATAAAATCCTCATGGGAAAGGAGCTCTCCCTTCATATCTCTGAAATTCTCTCAGAATGTCTTCCTTGCATCTGGTAGGTATTCAATAAATGACTTCCTTGCATCTAATAGGCAATAAATGTCTTTTGAATGAAGAGGCATTGAAGAAAATCCTTATAATTCTATTTCCACTTGTTGCTTCATGTAACTACTCTTCTGTGAAGTCCTTTCTATTTTCTACCTGGCATTGGACCTGTCTTCTCCTTCCTTTTGATCGTCATTGCCATCATTTCCAATAAATTCAAACAGTCTTACCTCTCATGTGAAATATATGGCTGTCTCTGCTTCTTCCTTCTCACTAAGCTCTTGGTATCCAACTGATGCTCAGAGCATCCAGGAAGAAACCCACCATTTCACTTCAATACCACATGGGCAGGAAACAACCAGAGTTCATTGTGTGTTTGAAGTGCTCTGTAAATTCAAATTACAGCACGAAAATTAATTCACTAGTGAAGGCAAACCAATGTTATCAAATATACCGACTATATGCCAAGACTAGAAGTAGTGTATAGGCAAGATTGACGCACCAGGGGATGACTGAAAACATTCTGATGACAAAGATGTTGCCCTGAACAATTTCTAATATCTGAAATATTGGAATGATGTTGCCTTCAAGACAAATTCATCTCAGTGTTTCTTTCATCGGAATGAATTGCATTGATTCTTTCTCCCTTTTTCCCTACGAGAGAACAATATGTTCAGATTTTTTTAAATTAAAATGTTTATTTTGAGTTAAGGAGAGATTCATGGGCAGTTGTAA
This sequence comes from Cephalopachus bancanus, assembly GCA_027257055.1. NCBI lineage: Eukaryota > Metazoa > Chordata > Mammalia > Primates > Tarsiidae > Cephalopachus > Cephalopachus bancanus. The sequence continues at coordinate 8,303,267 of JAPVLO010000015.1, read as the reverse complement.
GAAATAACACAGATAAATTTCATGTACTCCTTATCCAGTTTCACCCAATGCTAACATCCTGCACAACTACAGTGCAGTATCACAACAGGATTTTGACACTGATATAGTCAAGATACAGAACGTTCCATCACTACTAGGATCTCTCGTGTTTCCCTTTTGAACTCACCCATTTCCCTTCTGCCAATCCTTTTCCAAATCCCTTGCAATGACTAATCTGTTCTCCATTTCTATAATTTTGTCATCTCGAGTATGTTAAATAAACGGAATCATACAGTCTACAACTTTTGAGGACTGGCTTTTTCACTCAGAGTAATTTGCTGGAGATTCATTCATGTTGTTATGTTATGTATTAATAGTTCCTTTTGGTTTAATTTCTATGATGTGGGGTACTATAGTTTGTTTACTATTTACGCACTTATAGTTCTTGGCTATTACAAATAAAGCTACTGTAAACATTTGTGCATAGGTTTTGGTGTGAACAGAAGTCTTCATTTCTCTGGGATAAATACCTAGGAATGTGATTCCTGGGCTGCATGGTAATTACATGTTTAGTGCCTTCTTTTTTTTTTTTTTTAAAGAAACTGCCAAAGTGCTTTCCAGAATGGCTTTACCATTTTATAGTCTCACTAGCAATGCATGAGTGATCTACTTTCTCAACTCTCTTGGCAGCATTTGGTATTATCATTATTCTCTTATTTTAGCCATTCTGATATGTGTGTAGGGGCATTTCATTATGACTTTAATTTGCATTTCTCAAATGGCTAATGGTGCTGAAATTTTTTTCACATGCTAATTTGCCATCTTTATATCTTCTATGGTAAGATGTGTCTTCATGTTTTTTGCCCATGTTCTAATTGAACTGTTTATTTCTCACTGTTGAGTTTTGAGAGTTCATTATGTAGTCTGGATACTAGTCCTTTGTCAAATATGTAGTCTGCAAATATTTGTTCCCAGTAGCTTGTGTTTTCATCTTCTTTTTTTTGAGTTGGAATCTCACTCTTGTCACCCAGGCTGGAGTGCAGTGGCACACTTAGGACCACAGCAGCCTTGACCTGCTGGGTTTAGGCGATCCTTCCACCTCAGTCTTCCAAGTAGCTGGAACTACAGATGCATGCCACCACACCCGGCTAGTTTTTGTGATTTATTGTAGAGATGAGGTCTCACCAAGTTGCCCAGGGTGGTCTTAAACCCCCGGGCTCAGGCAATCCTCTTGCCTCAGCCTCCCAAAGTGCTGGGATTATAGGCTAAACCACCACACCTGGTCTGATTTCATCTTCTTAGCAAGGTCTTTCATAGAGAAAAAGTTTTACATTTTTATGAAGTTCAATTGATTAATTTTACCTATGGATTGTGGTATTTTTGTTTGTTTGTTTTTTGTTTTTTTGAGTTGTAGGTCTCACTTTGTCACCCAGGCTGGAGTGAAGTGGCACAATCATGGTTCACTGCAGCCTCAACCTCCTGGGCTCAGGCAATCCTTCTACCTCAACCTCCCAAGTAGCTGGCACCACAGGCATGCAACACTATGCCCAGCTAAATTTTTTATTTTTTGAAGAGACAACGTCTCACTATGTCACCCAGGCTGGTCTTGAACTTCTAGACTCAAACAATCCTCCTACCTTAGTCTCCCAAAGTTTGGGGATTAGGCATGAGCCACCCCACCCAGGTAGATTGTGTTTTTGATAGTCAACAGTAATACTTAGGTGATTGTTCTTAGTTGTCAAATCTAAGAATTCTTTGCCTAGACCCCAAAGAATTCTTGTGTGGTTTTTCTTAAAAGTTTTATGGTTTTACATTTTTCATTTAAGGTCTGACACATTTTTAGTTAATTTTGTATAAAACATGAGACAGGTAAAGATTTATTATTTCTGCCTGTGGCTATCCAGTTGCTCCTGCATTATTTGTTGAAAAGGGTGTTTTTTTTCACCATTGAATTACTATTGCACTTTTGTCAAAAATCGGTTGGGCATAATTGTGTGGCTCTATTTTGTGTTCTTTATTTTCTTCCATTCATCTATGTGTTTATTTATTTGCCAGTACCACACAGTTTTGACTACTATAGCTCTGTATATATCTTGAAATATTTTATAGTATGTCTTGAAATCTTCTTTTTAAAATTGTTTGAAGCCGGGCTGGGTGGCTCAGCCTGTAATCCTGCGCTTTGGGAGGTTGAGGTGAGTGGATTGCCTGAGCCCAAGGGTTCGGGACCTGCCTGGGCAACTTGGCGAGACCTCATCTCTACAATAAATCAAAAAATTAACCAGGCGTGGTAGCGCTTGCCTGCAGTTCCAGCTACTTGGAAGGCTGAGGTGGAAGGATCGCCAGAGCCCAGCAGGTTGAGGCTGTGGTGGTCGGGAGCGGCCACTGCACTCCAGTCTGGGTGACAGAGTGAGACTATTAAAAAAAAAAAAGTTGAGCTATTCTAGTTCATTTGCCTTTTCATACACATCTTGGCATAACTTTGTCTATGTCTGCAGAAATGTTCACTGGGATTTTGATAAGAATTATTTTAAACGTGTATATCAATTGGAAAAAATTGACATCTTTACTATGTTGAATCTTCCAACTCAAGAACACAGAATATCTCTCTGTTTATTTAGATCTTCCTTGATTTCTCTGATTGGTCTTATATCATTTTTTAAAAATCATACAAGTCCCATCCATGTTTTGTTAGATTTACACCTAAGCATTTAATTTTTTAGCAATTGTGAATAGTGTTGTATTTTATTTAGATATTCATGTGTTTATTGCTAGTATGTAAATAATCAATGGACTTTTACATGTTTATCTTAAATCCTACGGCCTTGCTAAAATCTCTTGTTAGTTCTAGCAGTTTCTTTAGCAGATACTTTTGGGTTTTCTATGTAGAAATCATGTCATCTGCAAATAAGGACAGTTTTATTTCTTCCATTCTGATCTGTACATATTTTATTTTCCCCTTTTCTTGCCTGTCTGCTGACTAGAACTTCTAGCACTATGTTGAATAAAACTGGTAAGAATGAACATTCTTGCCTTTTTCCAGTCTCAAGGAAACATTTAATCTTTTACCACTAAGTATAATTCTAGCTGTAAGATTTTTTTTAGATTATGCTTATAAGTTTCCTTTTAGTCCTAGTTTTTAAAGAGTTTTTTTTTTGAGTTGGAGTCTCACTCTGTCACCCAGGCTGGAGTGCAGTGGCACGCTCACAGCCACCCCAGAATCGACCTGCTGGGCTCAGGCGATCCTTCCACCTCAGCCTTTCAAATAGCCAGAATTACAGGTGTGCGCTACCACATCTGACTAGTTTTTGATTTATTGTAGAGATGAGGTCTCACCAAGTTGCCCAGGCTGATCTTGAGCCCATGAGCTCAGGCAATCCTTTCACCCTGAACTCCCAAAATGCTGGGATTACAGACTTGAGCCACTGTGCCTGGCCTTTAAATAATTTTTATCATGAATTTAGTCAAATACTTTTTCTTCAGTAAGTGATTAATCATGTGATTTTTTTCTTTAATCTATTAATATGTTGGAATGTATAGATTGATTTTAGAATATTGAACTGGCCTTGCCTTTTTAGAATAAAGGCCATTTGGCCATGATGTCTAAGTATTCTTATATTGCAGAATTCTATTTGTTAATATTTTTGTTAAGGATTACTGTACATATATTTATAAAAAATACTATTCTGTAGTTTTTTATTTCTTTCTTTTAAATATGTGTGGTGCAAGTCAGGACTGGGTGCATAAGTGGTATTCTGTCTTTTTTTTTAATATGTACTGTTTGGTTATAGTATTAAGATAATACTAACTTCATAAGTAAATTGGGAAGTCTTCTTGCCTCTTCTATTTCTAGAAGAGATTGTATAGAATTGGTGTTAATTCTTTAAAAATTTGGTAGATTTCTCCAGTAAAACCTTCTGGGCCTAGAGATTTATTTTTTTGGAGTCTTAAAATTAAGAACTTTATTACATTAATGGTTACAGGGCTGTTTAAATTCTTTTATAACATATTAGGTGTTTTTCAAGGAAATAGTTCATTTCATCTGAAGCATCAGATTTACATGTGAGAGTTTATATTGTGCCTTTTACTGTCTATGGGGTTTATAGTAGTATCCCAAGTTTCTTTCCTATAAATATTGGCAATTTGTGTCTTCTTGTTCTCAGTCTTGCTACACATTTGTAAATTTTATTAATCTTTTTAAAGGACTTGTTCTTTGTTTCATCAATTTTCTCTTTTGTTTTTCAGTTTTCAATTAATGATTTCTGCTTTCATTATATTTTTCCCTTCTGCTTGCTTTAAATTTGACGCTACTTTGTCTAGGTTCTTGAAGCAGGAGTTTAGATTATTGATTGGAGCCTTTTCTTTCTGGTCTGGCATATGTATTTACTACTAGAAATTTCTTCCTCGACATTGCTTTAGTTGTGTCCTATAATCCTCGACATTGCTTTAGTTGTGTCCTATAAACTGTGACTACTACATTTTTATTTTTAGTAAGTGCAGTATACTTTTAATTTTTTTGAGAGTTTGTCTTTAATCCATGGATTATTTAGGAGTGTGTTATTAGTTTCCAATTGTTGGAGATTTTTCTAATTGTCTTTCTGCTGTTGATTTCTAGTTAGATTTTATTGTGGTCAGAGAAAACACTCTTTAAAACTTCAGTTCTTTTAAATGTTTCAAGGATTGTTTTATGTACTTAGTCTATATTGATATGTCTTTTATAGACATTTGTCTTTTACAGGGACTTGAAAAGCATGCATATCCTACTGCTGTTTGATAAGATATTCTATAAATGTCGATTAGATTATGTTGGTTGATGGTGCTGTTGAATTATTTTATAACCTTAATTTTCTGTCTAGTTGTTCTGTTAGTTGTTGAGAGTGGAGTGTTGACCCCTCCAACTATAATGTGGATTTGTGTATTTCTTCTTTCAATTCCATTAACTTTTTGCTTCACACATATTTTTGCACTATTGTTTGATGCATGCATATTTAAGATTACTATATTCTCTTGGGGAACTGACCCTTTTATCATTGTATAACATTCCTTTTGTCTCTGGTAATAACCTGCCTATATTGTTATATTTGAAGTGAGTTTCTTATAGATAGCAAATAGTTGGGTCATGTTTGTTAATTCACTCTGCCAATCTTTGTCCTTTAATTGGTATACCTGGACTGTTTACATTTAGTGTAATTATTGATATGTTAGGGGTTAAGACTGCCATTTTATTTATTTATTTATGTTTTCTGTTTGTTATGCTATTTTTTTTTTAAATTTCTTTGTTTTCTTTTTCCTGTAGACTACTTGAACATTCTTTTGAATTATATTTGGATGTTTCCATGTAGTGTTTTTGAGTGTATCTCTTTGTATAGCTTGTTCAGTGGTTGCTCTGGGTATTACATTATATATACATAACTTATCACAGTCTATTGGTATAATTTTACCTGTTCAACTGGAGTACAGAAATCTTACCTTTCTTTACATTTTTCACCCTCTCTTGTTTATAATATGCAGTTAATTTTCATTATTCAAATTAGCTATATTCTATAATATTTCTCTGAATCAGCAAATACTAAACAATTGCTACAGGGTTGGATTCCTGGGAGCCTCAGATCTTATTTTTGTCAACTGATCAATACACAACCTTTTTAAATGGATGTTTCTGTTTATTTTTATTTATTTATTTTATAAAGATGGAGTCTTGCTATGTTGCCGGGCTGGTCTTGAATTCCTGGGCTCAAACAATCCTTCCATCTTGTCCTCCCAAAGTGTTAGGATTATAGACCTGAGCCACCCTTTCCTGCCAATGGATGTTTTTATTTAAAGACACCTTTACATTCAATTAACATTAAATTTATGACCAATAGCACTATAATTCATGTCTGAATGAAACTTATTTAACAAATATAGTTTCTCTATAAGACACGTCACAGCTTTCTTGAGCTTGGGAACACTAGACAGCACTTTAGCACTATACTTGGAGGGTATTTTAAACAGTAAATTCACCCCAAAAAGGTATAAAAATTCAAATAATGTGGCACTTGATTGACTGTAAAAAGAACACATTTGCAATATGAACTGAAACAAAAGTTGCAAACAAAAATGTGTTGCAATCTCACTTTTTTTTTCCACTCTGTACTTGTTCGTAACTTACAATGAATGTGCTATGAGTATTAATTTGGTGGTTACAAATAAATTTGAGGAGTAGACAGATTCATAATACAGAATCTGTAACTAATGAGAATGAACTATAATTATCTTAAATATTTCTTTTACATATATTTACAACCACATTAAACAATGCCATGATTTTTGCTAAAACCATTAAATGTAAGTTGGAAAACTCAAGGAAATAATAAAAACCTGGTATAGTTACCTACATTTTTGTTTACCATGTTCTCCCTTCATTACTGATGTTCTTTCTTTTATCATTTCTTTTCTATTTACAGATTTTTTTCCTATTGCTCTTTTAGAGTAGGTCTACTGATGACAACTTTTTTTATTTGCTTTAATAAAAAATGTCTTGATTTCCTCTTTATTTCTGAAGAATTCCTGGAGATAATATTATAAGTTGCCAATTCTTTTCTTTCAACTTTTGAAAAATATTATGTTGCTTCCTTCAAGTTTCCATGGTGTCATGAATAATCTGCTGTCATTTTAATTATTTTCCGATACACATAAAGCGATATTTTTCTTAGCTGTTTTAAAGATTTTTCTCTATAATTTTTAGAACTTTAAATATGATATGCTTTGGCATGGATTTCTTTGAGTTTGTTTTATTTCAGGCTGACTCAACTTCTCAAATTTGTAGGTCTATATCTCCTGTCAAATTTGGGAAGTTTTCGGCCATTATTTGCTCAAGTACTCTTTAGCCCTATCTTCTTTTCCTTTTCCTTCTTGAATTCTGATGACATGAATATTACATATTTTCTTGTGGTCCTACAGGTCTTTGAGTCTCTGATCTTCTTTTTTCTTTATTATTCATACTGTGCAATTTCTATTGTTCTGTCTACCAATTCACTTATTCTTCTTTCTGTTTTCTTTATTCTGCTGCTGAGTGCATCTACCAGAATTTTTATTTCAATTATTAGACTTTTTAGTTCTAAAATTTTCATCTATTCTTCATTATTTCTTCTTGTCCTTTGCTGAAACTTACTTTCTTACAAAGACTTTCTGTTTTCATTTGTTTCAAGTATGTTTATAATTGTTCTTTGAGGCATTTTTATCATTTCTGCTTTAAAAATATTTGTTAGATAATTCCAATATCTCTGTCACTTGATGTTCATATCTATTGATTGTTTTTTCTTTTTTTTTAATTTAGTTTGAGATCTTCCTGATTTTTGGTGTGATGAGTGGTTTTGTACTGAAATCTAGTCATTTTTATATTGCGTTAGGAGACTGGATCTTATTTAAATCTTCCATTTTAGCTGCAAATTTTGATACTACTCTGGCAGGGAGAGGGGGAGCACTGCCTTGTTATTGCCAGATGGAGGAAGCAACCCAGCTTCTCCATTCACCTTCTGTTGACAATTATGTGAAGGGCTCCCTGTGACAGCTGGGAAGAGTTGGGAGTACTAGCTCTCCTTGTGGCCTCCATGGCACTGCAGTGAGGATGGCCTTTTAACCTATGGGCTATGGTGATATTTCCGACTCTCCACCAAGCCTCTTATGATATCACCCCAGGGGTATATGCACATTTTAAAAGTTATTTTCCTTGTGTTTAGGAAATAGATAAAATTAAATGTCCTTGATGAACTTTTTAGTTTTCCACTTCTATTATCTCCCTGCTAATTAATTCTTTTTTCTTTTTTTTTTTTTTTTGAGCTGGAGTCTCACTCTGTCACCCAGACTGGAGTGCAGTGGCCGCTCCCGGCCACCGCAGCCTTGACCTGCTGGGCTCCGGCGATCCTTCCCCCTCAGCCTTCCGAGTAGCTGGAACTACAGGCGCGCGCTACCACACCCGGCTAATTTTTGATTTATTGTAGAGATGAGGTCTCACCAAGTTGCCCAGGCAGGTCACGAACCCGCAGGCTCAGGCATTCCACTCGCCTCAGCCTCCCAAAGCGTGGGATTACAGGCTGAGCCACCGAGCCCAGCTAATTAATTCTTTTTTTTTTTTTTTTTTTTTTTTTTTGAGTTGGAGTCTCATTCTGTCACCCAGACGAGTGCAGTGGCCGCTCCCGGCCACCGCAGCCTCGACCTGCTGGGCTCCGGCGATCCTTCCGCCTCAGCCGTCCGAGTAGCCGGAATTACAGGCATGCGCTACCACGCCCGGCTGACTTTTTGATTTATTGTAGAGATGAGGTCTCGCTGCCCAGGCGGGTCTCGATCCCGCGGGCTCAGGCAATCCGCTCACCTCAGCCTCCCAAAGGCGCGGGATTACAGGCTGAGCCACCGAGCCCGGCCTAATTAATTCTTTATTACACAAGTTTCCACATGTCAGGGGTCTGGCAACTGACCAGACACTTTTTCTTCACCCATGATGAATTTCCATATGTGCACCTATTATTTTCTCCAATCTCTATTTGGGTTCCCCCCCTCCCCCCACTTCTTTTACTGTTTATCTCAATGTACTTGCTCTGTGCCTTGCTTCTCATTGCTTACATTTTTTGAATATTTGTTTTTGTTCCATGTGCTCTACTCAGAGCATTTCCTTTAAAAAAAAAAAAAACCACCACCACCAAAAAGGGGGTTAAGTTAAAGTGCTGAAAATGCAAGTCAATGCATCTTGAGCTGAAGTTTCTCCCTCTAGGTGGAAGGGGTATCTCAGAAAGAGTCAATAAGAAAGACTAGCTAAGGAGCGGATTTTGAAGACTAAAACCCATTTCCTCTGAGGAAGAGAAATAGTGCGATACTATTTTAGATCATATTTCCCTGTCTCAGCCACTTGGTTGGTGTAGTGGCAATCAGAAGCTATAAATAGATAAAATTTGCTAGAAGCATCTTAAAGATCCATCAGGAAATGACTGCTCAGGATGTTTTGGAAACTAGCATGTTAGCAACTAATACCATTATCCTAATTTCACTTTTACAAATATTGTCCAAGGAAATTGTCACTGCTTTGTCAATCACTGGGATTCTCAGAGGTATCCTTTTAATTAATGCCTATCTCCCTGTTCTACACACTCTTAGACTTCTGGATGGCCAAACAGGATTTGAGGGATTGGTTAGCAAGTTCTGCTAATGATTTTGATTAGCTCTATTTGTTTTGCATATAATTATCTTTTCTTGGTAATTAGAATTTAGTCACAGTATTCACACTTGATATAATTTTGTATAAAAATTACCCCAGTTAAATTCATATATATTTATAATTTCCAAGCAATTATAGAACAATTTATCCAAACCTGTAGGAAAATGTCTTCTGAAGGAAAATGTTTTGTTTTGATTTGTTTTAAAATATGATTTTTGCTTACGAAAGACAACTGATAACACAAATTGATTGTGTCTTCAGAATGCTCCTTGACAAATTATTTGCTGTATAAAATTGATATTAATCTTGGATATAGTAACCTTTTTTTTTTGAAGAAGGATTTGAATGGGTTGGCCTTTTGGATCTATTTATTAGCTTAATCTCATTTTAGAATCCCAATTATGGCATATCTAGTATCTGGAAAAGAAAGAGTATAGGTGTTCCTATCTACCTGTATTCATGGTCTTCAATAAAACATTATATTTGTGCACTATAGCATTCAGCCAGTATCTGAGCATGTCTCCCTTTATCCCCTTAGGGAAAACGAAGTGGTTATCTGGATTTATTCAGGTCAACTGCAGAGCTGGGGCTGAGCAGGGCTTTCGCTTTCTCATCTTTGAGTCCCTGGGCAGTTATGTGGTTCTCTAAGCCCTTGTTGAGAAAAGCAGAAGTGCCAAGGCAAACCCTGATGGTGTGTGGCAGGTGATGATTCCTCTCCTGCACTATCACTATGGCCAGTGGAATAAAAAAGATTTCTGCACTTAGTATGCTATGGTATGTATTCTGTCAGCAATGTCCTTTTGTAAGTTGTCTTTTGGAAATGTTAATGATGAGTGTGAGTTGCTTTCTACAACTGCTTTAAGGTCATCCTAATTGGCTATATTTTTGTTGTTATACAGTCTTTCAAAGAGACTAACTACATATTCTTTTACTCACAGCTGCATATTAATGATACTTCCTTTGGAATTTGATTAAAGCAACTTCAACTTCAATTTTTATATGATTTGGTAGTAGTTTCAGAATGATCTAAACTAAAGCGCCCATCGTAACACAATTCCATCTGCAACCTAGGGGGAACTTTAACACAGAGTAACTCCCATGCATGCGTTTTGTGGGTCACCTGGTTTGTGAATGGCTGCTTATAAAAAGGCAAAGGAACTGCCACTGGGGGAACTCACCGTCAGCACTAAAGCTACTGTCTAAACAGTTTAACTCCCTTTGGCTTGGTTCTCCCACAGTCACTGCTGAATAAGGTTAGAAGTCAACAATCCAGACATGCTTCTTAATTGTTAAAGGATTAATGTGTCTTAATATGGACAGCCTCTGAACTGGGGGCCAAACCAGGAGGTCTTAAGGAGAGAAATATTCCTTTTCTTTAAATTAACAAAAACAAATATTTTTTTAAAAAGCAGTTGCTAGGGGGAGCTATAAGGTTTTCTAAATTCTAAATTTGGAACTACTAAATGAAGAGGCAGCTCTTAATTACTCTCCAGACTAAAGCATTTGTTTAATTATGTCTTTTTGCTGATGTGACCTATACTTAATCAATTTAACCTTGAATCAGCCTGATACCATGGGGGCATTGTGAACTCAACAGCATGAAGTCCCTTGTCAATGCCTGTGTGTATGCCATAAATTTATGGCTTCTCTTATCCTAAATTAAGCTCCTCAACATATAATTATCCATCTCACACGTTGAAGCTATCTCCAAGATAAATGTTTCTGCACTGTTAAAAGCTGGTTCATAGCATAAAAACAAGTCCTCCCCTCTCTGCCTTTTTCCTGTCACCACCATCCAATGAATTGTGACTCCTTACTCAGAACTCTGTTTTCAGGGCTTGGGTGCTATAACATTTTTAACTTTAGTGATTACATAAAGATAAAAGTTAGCTTGAGGAAGTGTTTATTGTTCCCTCTTCCCCTTTTCTTCTTTCTTTCCTTCCACAATTTGAGGTAAAAAAGTCAACATTTGTTAACAGCAAAAAAGTTGGATTTAATAAACTATTAGGAGATCAACCAACTAAAATAGTTTACAATGTTACTGAAGGAAAATTAGCAGTTGGGTGGGTTATCTCCAAATGTGTATTGCTTATAAGATGATGATCCTAAAAATTTGATTGAAAGGAGTAATCAGAAATGTTGGTTCCAAATCTTAGTGAGACCTGTGCTAAGTCTTGGTTTCTGGGAGTCTTCATGGGCATATAAATACATGGCAGCTTTTACATTTAGTTGTTGTGCAGTTCCATACAAATACAGAAAGGACAAAGAACAGAGACAGATGGAGAGGTTGGAGAAAAATGGTGGGATAGAACTTTCCAGTGATCATGCTCCTACAGAAATAATTTGAACAATGATTTATGCACAAAGACCTTCACAAGTGTTAAGAAAACTGGGCGAGAGATCACAGTACCTGGTTAAGCATAATAATAAGAAAAGACACATTGAAGAGGGTAGGAAGGCCAGTATTACATTACCCATGTCTCTCCTCTTCCAGCCCCATGTAGTACAGTGCAGAGAGAGATACTAGTTGCTTGGGGGAAAAAGAAGGAAGTGAGCATACTGGACCTGCCCAAGTAAAACCTAACACCAGGCAAACCCTCAAAGTCCCTGATTTCAGGCCAGTGCTTGCAGACTGAACCTCTAGACCCCATTGGGCACCAGATGGGAATCCATACCTTCTGTGAGATGGACTTGAGTTTTAGCCCACATCACTGCTAGTCAACTACAGCAGCCTTGGGCATTGAATTACACATGGTGACAGGCAGATGTTATACTAGCCTCAGCAGTCAAGGGATCCCGGGATTACAGTGTCCCCCAGGACTGTTAAGTTACAGTGGGCACAGGTTTAGGAACCACACAAATGACCTGCCTAGAATTTCTAGACAGGTTTACTGTTGAAACACATGCCCAGACAAAGCCGGGCTGTGAAGACTGGAATGAGTGCCTCCTTCTTCAATTCACAGACATTGACATGTGACTATAATAATCAAGAACAATCAGGGAAACGTGTTGTCATCAAATGGACAAAATTAAGTGACAGTAACTGATTCCAAAGAGATGAAGATATATGAATTTTATGACAAATAATTCAGAATAACTGTTTTAAAGAAGTTCGATGAACTTCAAGAAAATACAGAGAAAAACAATAAGTGACCAGAACAAGAAATTTAGCAGAGAATAAAGTAATAACAGTGAATAAATCAGACAGAAATTCTGGAGCTGAAAAGTATAATGAACAAAATGAAAAAAGCAATAGAGGGTATCAACAGAAGAACTAATCAAGCAGAAGACAGACTCTATGAATCTGAAGACAGGTTCTTTGAAAATATACAGTTAGAGGTGAAAAAAGACAAAAGAACTGAAGAAAGATTTATAGGAGAGCATCAAAAGAACAAATGTATGAGACATTGGCATTCAAGAGGGAGTAAAGATTAAAGGGTAGAAAATAACAACAGAAAACTTTCTGAACCTGGAGAAAGATATAAATATCAAGCTATAAGAAAGTCAAAAGTCACCAATCAAACTCAATACAAATAAGACTACCCTAAGACATATGAAGGGGGACCCCCCTAAAAAACCAGAATTATTATTTGAAGGGTGGACTTCTTGTAGTACAGGCTTCCTCTGCTAGATAAGTGTTCTAGGAACCCACTGGCATCAGCATACCAGTGAGTGTTGTTATGAGAGGCTGTGTTCAGCTTCAGCAAAATTTTTTTAGAGATTCTGTCAATTCATTTGCCTGTTTTATGATGGTGATTTATGAGTGCACCTGCCCACAAAGCACTGTATTCAGCAGTTTTTGACCAAAAATGCCATGACCCCATGCCTCACTCTCCCTTTTCACCTGATCTCAGACTGTTTTGTTTGTTTGTTTCTCTAGATGAAAAAAGTCCTCCAAGGAAATCTTTTTGCTTATGTGAAAGAAGTGAAACAAAAGATGGCAAAAGCACTGAGAGGCATCGAAATTGACAAGTTCAAAAACTATTTTGAGCAGTGGAAAAAGCATCTCAGTAGGTGAATTGCATCAAACAGAGTACTTTGAAGGTGACTAAACTTTAAATATGTAAGCATAAATACATATTTTCTAATAAATAAATTCCATGTTTTGTATTATAATTAAGATGTCAAAGATCAAAGACAAAAAGTAGATCCTGAAACCAGCAAGATAAAAGAAGCAAATCACATCTGTGTTCTAATATGCCTAGCAGAACAGAGAAAGACAATGCACTTAGAAAAAGTAATATAAAAAAGTGGCTAATAAACATAAGAAAATGGATTTAAACTAATTAATAAACCAAGAAATGGAAATTAAAATAATCTATCTGTTTTTATCTATCAAATTAATAAGGATGTAAGAAATAATAATACCCAGTATTGGTGAAAGACATTGGGAAGTTACTAGAGTTAAATAGACTAATTTGCTTCTTACCCCTAACTCTTATGAGCTAAGGGAACTTGGGCATGCCATTTAATTTCTATAAGACTATTTTCCTCAACCACCTCACAGGCTTTTTGAGGAGACTAAATGAAATATTGCTTATTTAGTATTTAACATATCATTTGGCACATAGCAAATGCTCAGTTAATATTAGCACTTTGATTATTATTATTGGAAGCTAGACTCAAAATACACTAATGAAGAAGTATAAATTGGTAAAAGCTTTCAGAATAAAAATTTGACATATATGCTAGGGTCTTTAATGTTGTGCATACATTTGACTTAATCATTCTACTTCTAGAAATTTGTTCCAAGGAAACAGAACACAATATGTTTACAAAGATATCTTTCATGATGTTTTTATATGGACAAAAATGGAAACAATTTAAATACCTCATTGAAAATGTATGGTTAGGAATTATGATTTGTCCGCCATCTAGCATTTCATTCAGATGCTATAAAGCATGTTGTTAAAGAATAATTAATGGCTGAAAACATGATCCTATCAATGACAAAACAGTGGCTATTAGTGGCCAGTGGGATTACCTGTTATTTGTATATTTTATTAATACTTATTTGTAATTTAAAACGTTTCTGTAGTCAGTCAATACATAACTATTTGGACATCATACTAGACACTATACTATGTGCTACAAATATGGTAGTGACTAAAGGAAACAGCACTGCCTCCATGGAGCTTCTAGTCTGTCCACTGAAAAATGAGTTACTTTTTTTTTTTTGAGTTGGAGTCTCACTGTGTCGCCCAGACTGGAGTGCAGTGGCACGCTCCCAGCCACTGCAGCCTCAACCTGCTGGGCTCCGGTGATCCTTCCGCCTCAGCCTTCCAAGTAGCCGGAATTACAGGTGCATGCTACCACCTCCGGCTAGTTTTTGATTTATTGTAGAGACGAGGCCTCACCAAGTTGCCCAGGCGGGTCTCAAACCTGCAGGCTCAGGTAATCCACTCACCTTGGCCGCCCAAAGTGCTGGGATTACAGGCTAAGCCACCGAGCCCGGCCAGAGTTACTTTAATAATACATAAATTAAAACCAAAAAAGGACACTGTATCAGTTTGCTGGGGCTGCCATAACAAAGTGACATAGACTGGGTGATTTATACCTTAGAAACTTATCTATCGGGGTTCTGTGGATTAGAAGTCTGAGATCAAGGTGTTGGAGGGTTGGTTTCTTCTTATTAACCTGTAGACAGCCATCTTCTTCCTGGATCTTCACATGATCTCTCTTTGTGTCCAATTTTCCTCTTCTTACCCATCCTTATGGCCTAATTTAATTACCTCCTGACAGGCCCTATATTTAGAGATAGTCATATTCTGAAGTATTAGGGGTTAGAACTTCTGCAGATGAATTTTTGAGGGAGATAATTCAGCCCATAACAGGAACCATTTGATATTATTTCTTCCCTGACAGTTTCTCTTTTGAACCATGTGATACAGGAACTATGTGCCTCTTCCTTTTCTCTTCAATAGGGTATGTGTAGTCCTTCTGAGAGCCCCTTCAGGAAGACTAAGAACATGGCCCTCTCTTGGAAAATCTGTTTACTAGCCACAGCATTGGCAGCTGAGATTTTAGTTTAGGTGAAGGTGACCTTATATGGGCAGTCTTAAATCATTTCCAGGAAACAGGGATGTTTTAGGGTTTACTTGGCACTTCAAGTCTGTTCTACAGTGAACTCAGGGCCCCTGCCTAGTCCAGGGTCTCTATCTTAACCCAGAACTAGGCATTCTGGGAGGACCTCCTGAGGTAGGGGGTGGTGCAGGGTCTAACCAGATTCAGATGCATCCTTTGAAAAAGAAATTTGCTTTTGGGTGTGGCAGGGACCACCCAAGGAACATGAGCAACAATAGTGAGAATGGTTATGAAACTCTGTAAACCAGAAGCTTCTTTTATTATGCAGATCCATTTTTAGTTTCATTGAAAGGGAAATAAACAAAAAAAGAAAGCAGATGCTTTTTCCTAACTGGAGTATTTCCACCACTTCAGATTAGAGAGCATCACATTCAGCCCCTTGTTTCAAAGGTTGGGAAACTGGCTCACCAAAGCCATCTGAATTTGCTTCAGATCACACATCTGATGAGTGGCAAAGGCATATCTCAAGGGATCAAGATGCTGGTCCAGTGTCATTTCCATAATACTCCAGGAGGAAGGAGGAACCCCATGGGGCCTGGGAATTATGAACCTTGAGTTTCCACCCCAGGTTGGCTGCTGCAAAACAATGGACTCTCTGGACTCCTGTTTTATTACCTTCAAAATGAAAGCCAGATAATGTAGTCCCATCCATCTCTGTCCTACCCCAAGTTGTTCATAGGTTCCACTCATTCTGCATTCAAGCAGGCAGAATTGGCATGTATGTCCAGATATGTTTGGCAGAGAATGGTCTAGCATACTTTTTAAAAAGACCTGTGGCCTCAAGGCTTGTCTAAAGAGTTAATGAAGGTTGAGAATCAGGAGGTGCGATGCTTTAAATGTTTGTGACCCTCCAAAATTCACATGTTGAAATTTATTTATTTATTTTTATTTTATTTTGTTTTATTTTATTTTTTGAGTTGGAGTCTCACTCCGTCGCCCAGACTGGAGTGCAGTGGCCCGCTCCCGGCCACTGCAGCCTCGACCCACTGGGCTCCGGCGATCCTTCCACCTCAGCCTTCCCAGTAGCCCGGAATTACAGGCATGCGCTACCACGCCCGGCTGATTTTTTGATTTATTGTAGAGATGAGGTCTCGCTGCCCAGGCGGGTCTCGAACCCGCGGGCTCAGGCAATCCACTCACCTCAGTCTCCCAAAGGCGCAGGATTACAGACTGAGCCACCGAGCCCGGCTCACATGTTGAAGTTTAATCACCAATGTGATAATATGAAAAGGTGGGGGTCCTTAGAGGTGATTAAGTCATGGGGACAGAGCCCTCCTAAGTAGAATTAGTGACTTTATAAAAGAACTGGAGGAAACTCGCTATGTCCCTTTGCTCTTCCGTCCCTCCTGCCACATAATAACACAGCATTATTCCCTTTTGGAGGATGCAGCATTCAAGACACCATCTTGGAAGTGGAGACTAGCCCTCACCACACACCAAACCTGCCGGTGCCTTGGTCTTGGAGTTCCCAGCCTCCAGAATGGTGAGAAATAAATTTCTATTATTTATAAATTATTCAATCTCAGGGATTTTGTTACAACAGCACAGACCAAGACAGAAGGTTAAGCAAAAGATTGCAAAGGGTGAAAAATGAACGAGTTGCAACTTTGTGTTCACCTCCACATATATTAAGAAGTGAATTTTCACCTTACTACTCACATCTGGATTAAATACAGACACATTTTGCTTGCTTTCTCAGATTTCTGTACATAATTTTTTTTATTTTTTGCTAAAAAATGTTTTTGTAAAGATGAGGTCTTGTTATGTTGTCCAACCTGGTTTCAAACTCCTAGCCTCACGTGATCCTCCCACTTTGGCCTCCAAAATTGCTAGGATTACAGGTGTGAGCCACTGCACCTGGCCCTGTAGCATATTCTTTACTTCTGCTTTTAATAACAAGCAAAACATCTTCATTCCAATGCCTTCTCCTTTTGAAAAGTTAAGCTGCTAATTTTTAGGGTACTAATGTCAAGAAATTGATGAAAATTATTTTAACCTTTTCCTCTTTGTTTAGGTCTTTTAATTTTCTTCTTTTCTTCTCCCTCTCTTCTTTCTTCTTCAATGCATGATTAAGTTTGTTTTCAAAAGGTGTTATAACCTTAACAAAATTTTCATCAGCATTCCCCTTGCATATTTTAATTAAAGAAAACTCATGTTTTGCTTGAGTCACTGGAGAAATGAAAGGTATAATCTAATGCTAATCATGCTTGTACTTTGCATTAATTTAAACTGGACTCCCTTCTCTGATATAAGAACAGAAATGAGGCCATAGACTAACACCCACTTTCAGAAAAGTTCATAAGTAGCACAGTTCCAAGACTGTTTCCAATTATCTCATGTCCTTTTTGGTTCTAAAGGACAAAGATCTAAATGAAGAATTGTATCTTCCTGTGTAAAACAGAGCATTAATTGCCACCATTTTCACATGCTACTGAAGAGTGTACATGAGGTATGTTAAAATATATGAGGTATGTTAACATATATTTCTACATGGTGTCTGCATCAATTTACTTGGTTGCTTGCATTAATACTTTCACAGAATTGATGTTGGTAATTTCATTCATTTTATGAAAATTGAAATTATAATCAATCAGGCTTTCCTTCCAAATATGGAGACCTATTAAACTGTATTTTACTTATCACATCATCTTTCGTCATACATAGTGGTTATGGGAATAAGGGGCTCTTGGAGTTTGCTGCTTCTTTTATATTCTGTCAACAAGGGAAGATCATCTATTTTTTTTAGACATGAATGCCCATTGTTGTGATTTTAAAAATTGATTGATTGATTGTACAAATGGGGTCTCACTGTGTTGTCCAGGCTGGTCCCAAACTCCTGGCCTCAAGTGATCCTCCAGCCTAAGTCTCCCAAAGTGCTGGGATCACAGGTGTAGCCACTGCACCTGGTTCTCCCATTGTCGTGGTTCAAAATGTAGCTGAAGCCTTACTGTATAGAGTCAGGTCCAAGAGCCTATATTTCTAGTGACCTTGGTTGACTTGGTCACTTTTTTAAAAATCGCTTTGTAAAACCTTTTATTTCTGTGTTCTTTTGATAACTGTGTCTCAGAAATTATTCAAGTTGGTGAGTAAATGCTAAGATAACTCTTTCTTTATTTACCAAAAGAACAACTTAACAAAAACATCCTGCTTATATGCTATGGCTCATTGGGAAAGAATCCTGAATTAGCTAGGAACCCAGTGAGGGCTGAAAAGAATTGACAGTTATTGGGCATGGCCTCCTAACCACCTCTGCTGTAGACATACAGATACTTTCTTCCATAACCCTTGGCCACTGAACCTAATTTCAGAAAACGGTGCTCATTCCTGCACTGCAGGAATTTCTGGAGTCAGAGCAGCAGCCGTGGCTGCTGCTTCACCAGAAAAGCCAGGGCCACTTGTTCCTGAGTCCCCACTTAGACACTCACACATCCACTTATACACACACATGTACATTTGTCCTTACACACACATACTCACACAGAGACTCACACACTGTAGCCAGCTCCACTGTCACCTTCTTGGAACCCTTTCTGAACCCAAGAAGTATAATAAGAGTGGTTGAAGTGTCCGAGAGCAAGTAGTGGATGAGATCCCACCTAGGTCAGTTCACAATGGGTGTATTCCGTAATCTGCAGGCAAGTTGTTAATTCCCCATGAAAAGTTACTGTCACAGA
Organism: Cephalopachus bancanus; assembly: GCA_027257055.1. Lineage (NCBI taxonomy): Eukaryota > Metazoa > Chordata > Mammalia > Primates > Tarsiidae > Cephalopachus > Cephalopachus bancanus. The sequence goes on along the minus strand of JAPVLO010000015.1, from coordinate 8,284,343 downwards.
GACCTGAAATAATCAAAATCTGCATGCCATTCTTCCTATAGACAGGCCAAGTAACAATTATAAAATTGTTACGAGTATGGAATTCGAAAATGAGAAGTTCATGGCATCCAACTAAAAAAGCTGGATATATTCATTTCATTATAAAATGTTTTTACTAATGGGACCACAGTATCTGAAGTCCATTAGGTAATACTCCTCCATTCCTGGATATGCTTGGATAGGTACTCTAGCATTTACCTCAGTGACTCGCCTTGTTCTTTTCCAAACTAACCAGCTCCTTTAATGATTAATGCATTCTTTATTTAGATATGTCAATAGATTTAATCATATTATGGTCAAATTATTCCTGCCTGGAAGCCATTCTGTCTCTTTAAAATGATGGTCATTTATTCATCAAATATTTATGGGGTGCCGCCTATGTCCCAGGCCCTGTATTCCACATTAGCATAGCAGTAAGTGAGACAAATAAGTGATACAGTCTAGTGGGGGAAAATAACAATTAAACAAGCCATTACAGTAATGTGTGAGCAGCATTACAGAATAAAAAGAGCAAGGAGCTATGCATCACCTCGCATCTAGTCTAGGGGACTTAAGAGGGATTCTGGAAGAAAGTGATGCTAAATTTGAGAACTGAAGGACAGAGTTGGAAAGGGCAGAGATACGAAAGGATTCTTGGTAAAGGGAACTTCCTGCCTGAAGGCCTGGATGAGAGAGAGTGCAAGTTACCTTCAAGGCACTTAAAGAATTTTGTTGGGTTCTTGGCCAGGCACAGTGGCTCATGCCTGTCATCCCAACATCTTAGGAGGCCAAGGCAGAAGGATTGCTTGAGCCCGGAAGTTCAAGACTAACCTAGGCAACATAGCGAGACCTTGGCTCTACAATAAATAAATAAATAAATAAATAAATAAATAAATAAAAATAAATAACTTAGCTGGGCATGGTGGTGTTGCCTGTAGTCTCAGCTACTTAGGAGACTGAGTCAACAAGAGGATTGCCAAGGTCCAGGAATTCGAGGCTGCATTGAGCCATGATTGTGCCATGGCACTTTAACCTGGGTGACAGAGTGAGACCCACCTCACACACAAAAAAGAATTTTGTCGGGGCTGTAATATAATAGAGGATGAAGATGACAATGGCTGTGAGCTAAGCAGGGACTAGATCATGAAGGATTTTTATTATACCTGTTTAGGAGATTGGATTATATACTAAAAGCCATAGAAGAGACTCCAGTGGGTTTTAAACCCTATGATGATTAGGCTTGCAGTTTAGAAAGTTCACGCTGGCTATGTAGCATGGAGAAGAGTCTTGTGAGGAGAAAGATTCAGAAAAAACGCAGCCAATTGGGGGGCCATGACATTATTTCAGGCATGAATGGATGGTGGGTTGATAGGATTAATCAAGGTAGGAGCAATTAGGATGAAGAAAAAGGGTGTTTTGAGAGATATTTACAAGGAAGAACAGCTAGGACTTGATGCCTAGATGACTGTGAAAGGTAAAGGTGGTGAGGAATCAAGCATGACTCCAGGTTCTGCTGAAATAGGGGATGCCAGGGGAGATCAGGGTGGGGAGAGGACAAGGCATCAGGCTGGGACATGTGGGGTTTCAAAGGCAGCTGGACACGTAAATCTGTAGCCCAGAAGAAACATCTGGGCTAGAGCTAAAATTCTGGAATCCTTATCATGAGGTTAGTCTTTGAAGCCATGAGAATAGATGAGTTCACTTGTGAAAAATAGGGAGAATATGAAAAGAGACCAGCATTAAATTTCAGCTGAAGAAAGAGTGGTCTAAGAGGGGGAAGGAGGTAGTTCAGATGAAGGGGCAATGCAACCCCCAAATCCTGTCCTGTAGGTGTGCTTTCTAAAACCTTGTTCTTTTTCCAGTTTTCTTAGCACAGTTTTCTCTGGGAAACATTCTGAGGCAAGCAGCAAAGAAATGTCCATGCTTCATATGATGTGTTTAAACCTAGGGCAGCAAGGATGAGGAAAAAGGAAGGAAAGATGGAAATCAATGTGAAACGATGCATAATCAGGATCATGCTGCTACCACTTCATGATGAACAGGCAGAGGCCCGGGCCACTCACAGGTATGACCACTCGGCTCTTTCCTGGCGAGGCTGCAGTGAGGCACCATGGCTTGGAGTAGTCTGTGGTAAAAGGGAAGGTGTTCCCCTTCTCCCCTCTCTTGTTGCTCATTAGTAAAATTTAGCCCAAGTGTATTAATTATGTTTTAACCACAGTCACAGAATCAATAGGGGATTATGCACAGGAATCTGTCACGGGGAATTGGCTTATGCAATTGTGGGAACTGGTTAAGCAGTCTTCATAAAGTTGCCTCCATATCTGATGCTGGAGCTTGAAGTTCACTGGGCTGGTGGCCTGGAAGAGAAGATCAGGCAGGAAGCCCATGAGGGTGGATTGAAGCCACATCCATTCTTGTTACTTCTCATCTCCATGAAGTGGGTGGTCCTCCAGAAGCTGGGGCTCTTCCTCACGGAACCAAACACATACACCTGGCTCAGGAGTTAGGAAAAAAACGGAAGCTGAGCTGGGAAGGCAGGGAAGTTGCAGCCCCAGATGCTGCTTCACCCACCTACAACCAATGCAGCGAGTCACCTGGTCAACACCATGTGTCAGCTACAGAATAGCTGCCTCCTTCCTCCTGCCTTCCAAACTTTACAAGCATTTCCCTGTGGCCCACCCTTTGGAATCCAGGTTGCCAACCAGTTTCCCTCCAAGCCTTTTTCTTGGGTCAATTCTTGAAAGCATAAGATTGGTGGGAAACTAACTTCCCAATTTCCAGGTTGCATTATCTAGCCCATACAGTGTGGTGCTTCAGCCAAGTCACAAATGGTGGGAGATGCCAGAAACCGAGGGTGCTTGCCTTTGGGTGGACTGATGACATGTCCAGAACAAGCGTTTGGTTGGCCCTCCATAGTAATGAGTGTGCTAGAAGACAGTTGTATCTGTGGGAATCTGAGGAGGCTAATAAAATACTGCCATCCATCAGAAAATTTCAATATATAGTAGGACCTTTAAGTCTGAGAGGAAAATGTTTTAAAACTAGGCCAGAAGACTTCAATAGGCTTATATTTGTTGTGCAAAGAAACTTAACATTTTAGCTAGGGACAGTGGCTTACGTCTGTAATCTTAGCACTTCAGGAGGCCAAAGCAGGAGGATCACTTGAACCAGGAGTTCGAGACTAACCTGGGCAACATAGCAAAGAAACCCCTCTCTTAAACAAAACAAAACAAAACAAAACAAAGTAAAAATGTTTCGGACACCTACCTGCCTGAAGTATAACTCTAATGTGTTGACCTCAGAATGCTTCTAATAGTGTTCACTGTAGGCAGCTTTTTTGCAGACTCTATGTTTCTTCTGTGAGAATTTTGAAATTTAAACAATTACAGAAATATGATAGATTTAGTTAATTCTATTTAAGAAATGAAAACATCCCAGATAGAAAGATTTAGTTGTAGAACAACTTCAAACATAGATCAGTGACAATAACTATGCTTGGTTCAGAATTAATGAAAATCATGGGAATCATCAGATTACTAAAAATAATTTTTTAAAAAATATGTCTTCTCCTAGGCTGCAATCACATGTTCCTGACACTGTCTGCAGAAACACAGTAAGAACAAATGGAAGGAGAGACAATCTCCTATTATGGCAGTTCTGAAAAGAGGATCTCATGTCAAGTTCCATACAGATTTATTTCCTCTACCTGCACAATTCTCTGTGATTCCCATTCTGAGATACTACCTGTGACAGATGATGTTTATATAAATAAAACACCCTGTAGGCTGAGGCATGAGTAAGCTCTGCTGTGGCTTTTGACGCATCCCAGCTCCCTGCCTTTGATACCATGCACTTTTCTCTCACTAAAGAAATTTTATCAGAATGCATGTGAGCCAGAGGGAGTTATAATATAGAAAAATGTGAAATAACAATTCTTTTAACAATTAAATAATTTACTGAGAATACTGAGAATATTCTCAGTATGTGCAATAACATAAATATTTGCTGGGAAAAAAAACCAATAAATAATCTGTAAACTTTGGTACTTTACTACTAAAGAGTGTGTATGTATTCACACACACACACACACACACACACACACACACACAAAGGCTATTCACACACACAAAAAAAGGCTATTCTGTATACATATTTGAATGAGAATAGCCTTCCATTCAGCTTCTTAAATGACTGTATGAATAAAGCTTAGAGATAGGATTACTCCTATTAATTTTAGCGAATGGTTGTGAGGGTGCATAGGGATTAAAACTTGATCACTGATATTCTTTTCATTTTTGAGTCAGGATCTCACTCTGTCACACACTGGAGTGTAGTGACATGAACATGGCTCACCTCAGCCTCAACATCCTATGCTCAAGTGATCCTTCCATCTCAGCCTCCTGAGTAGCTGAGACTACAGGTGCATGCCACCATGTCCAGCTAATTTTTTTATTTTTTAGAGATGAGATCTTACTATGTTGTCCAGGCTGGTCTCAAACTCCTGGACTCAAGCAATCCTCCTGCCCTAGTTTCCCAAAGTGCTGGGCTTACAGGCGTTACTCACTGCTCCTGGCCCTTAATTACCAATATTCTTTCATGGCTCAAAATAGTACTTTATATTGTTTTAAAAGTATCAAACTATCAGATAGTCAATTGTTATGACTTTCTTGTGGAGTATAGATTAATCTTAATTCCTCAATTGACTTAGAGTGACAATAAGCTGTGTGGTAGTTTCAGAAAGCTAGCAACAGGAAAGGTCATGGACAGCATCACAGGGAGATGAAGGTGGTTTATATCCATCCTTCATCTCCATTTCTGTACCCATACAAACCCTGCAGGTATCACACAAGACTTTTTGATTTTAAGTCACAGAAACCTGACTTGAGCTGAATTAAGCCAAACAGCAACAGAAAAGGAATCAGCTCTTATAACTGAAAAGTCTAGAAAGAGACTTGCTTTCTATGTGGCTGAATTCAGAGACTCAAGTGATATTATCAGATTCTCTCTCTCTCTCTTTCTCAAACACACACACACACACAATTTCTACCAAATCACAGCACCAATGTATGAAAGAAAGTTTACTTGATAGCTCTGGTGGAAGAACTTTAGGGAATATCTCACAGCCTGACTTGGGGTGTGTTCAACTCTGAATTAATCACTGAGTGTTGTCGAAGGATAATGTGTTCCAGTTGACCAACTTGAGTCAGGTGGTGGTCGGCACATTATTGTGTAGTAAAGAATTAACTTTACCCAAAATGATTACTGGCCTTTGTCCCAGCTCCTGGAAGGAAACCTCTAAACCTGTAGAATTTCCAGAGTGATCAGTGTCTTTGCTATTCATGGTGGGTACCATGGACTAACACCTGATAGTTTATGCTAATGAGGTGACAGAGTGGTGATAATCACTCCAGAAAGACCAATCAGGTGATTAGAGAATTGGAGCTTTGAGCCACAGGATATCAGCCTGACCTCCAGGGAGACAGGGTGGGGATGCTGGAAATTGAATTCAACCATGTGGGCAATGATTAAATCATACCTATGAATGAAAACCTCATAACAATTGACTAACTGATAGTTTGATACTTTTAAAACATTATAAAGTACTATTTTGAGCCATGAAAGAATATTGGTAATTAAGGGCCAAAGCTAGGGCGAGCTTTTCTGTTTTCAATACTCATTGAATGTTGTCACATTTTGATGATGGGAGGATGATATGGTTTGAATGTTGTCCCCTCCAAATCTCATATTGAAATGTGATCTCCAATGTTGGAAGTGGAGCCTGATGGGAGATGCTTGGATCAGGGACTGGATCCCTCATGAATGACATTTCACAGTAATGTATGAGATCTCACTCCATGAATTCACATAAGAATTAGTTGGTAAAAAGAGCTTAGCACTCCTTCTCTCTCTCTCACTTCTACTCTCACCATGTGACATGCCTGCTCCTCACTTCTCCTTCCATCGTGATTGCAACCTTCCTGGGACTTCATCAGAAGCAGATGTCAGCACCATGCAGAACTGTGAGCCAAATAAACCTCTTTCCTTTATAAGGTACCCAACCTTGGATTTTTGTTTGTTTGTTTTGTTTTGTTTTGGAGCCTGAGTCTCACTCTGTCACCTAGACTGGAGTGTAGTAGCATGCTCGACCTACTAGGTTCAGGTGATCCTTCTGCCTCAGCCTTCCAAGTAGCTGGAACCACAGTGCCACCATGCCCAGCTAATTTTCTGATTTATTGCAGAGACAAGGTCTCACCATGTTGCTCAGGCTGGTCTTGAACCCCTGAGCTCAGGCAATCCTCTCACCTCCACCTCCCAAAGTGCTGGGATTACAGGCTTGAGCCACTTTGCCTGGCGTAGGATATTTCTTCTTAGTAACACAAAATGGACTAACATAGAGGATGGCTAGAAGTTTCATATTTGGGACCCTCCCAGACTTCATCCTATGTATCTCTGGTTCTAATTTGTATTCTTTTGCTATAGTAAAGCCATAATCATAAGTATGGTGTTTGCCTGAGCTCTTTGAGTTGTTCTGTCAAATGATCAAACCTGAAAGTGATCATGGAAACCCCTGAATTTGTAGCTGGTCTGAAGTGAGGGTGGTGTTGGGGAGCCTCAAACTTGCAACTGGTGTCTGAACTGAGATCAGGCAGCTTGTGGGGACTGTTCCCTCAGAACTTAAGGCTTGGTATACTCATTGCAGTTGGTGTCAGAAGTTTTAGGTAGACGTGGCAGTCTGGAAGACTGTTCCCTTAACCTTGAGTTTACCTAAGTCTAGTACCCCCTGATGAAGAAAGGCAGTTTCTGAAAGATAAAATGTGAGTAGATGAAAACACAAAACTAAACCAAAACAAACTAAACTCTCTTTTCAAGCAAGTCCCTTCTCCTAGTCATATGGCACCTGTACTAATGTCTCATGACTACAAAACCTTTCTGAAAATGCTTACCCAAAATCTGTAACTTTGGGCATTATTTGTGTTTTATATCTTCCTTAACTATCAGCTCTGAAATTAAAATTTGAGTTGAGATGCTAATTATTAATAACAAATTAGTGTTTTACCTTTCTTCTAACATTTCCTTTTGGACAACCTTTAATGTTTTACATAAGCCAGAGAGTAATATAGAATGTAAACTTTACCAGGGCAGGGACCTGTTAGACAGCTGCCAGGTGTGGGTGGGCATGATGACTCATGCCTGTAATCTCAGTGCTTTGGCAATCTGTGGTGAGAGATTCTCTTGTGGTCAGGAGTTCAAGACCAACCTGGGTGACAGAGTGAGACCACATCTAAAAAAATAACTATTTTTTTTTTAAAAAGTAGTCTGCCAGGTGTGAAGATGGTCAATTTGGACAATGAACCACACAATTAAAACTCTATTCCTTATTGCAATGATATAAGCAAGAGCCAATAAGAGAAAGAAGGCACTGGCTTCCCCATTCTTTTATTTTTCCTGGGAATGGTACAGACAGGGATATCATCTCACTGCCTAGTACTAAGTCACAGTGGAGAAACACATCTTCAACTTCAAGCCCTCTCCTCTCCCCCACCCCCAATAAGGAGATCTTGGTTGAGGTTCTTGAACAGTGTATCAGCCAAGCCCTCCCTTTCCCCAGTTAAAAAGCTTTTAACTGGAGTTGCCTAGACTAGGAATACAGGTGTGTATAAGAGCATGTCCAGCCAAGGGGGTGTGTTTGAGTCTCTGAGTGCAACTTTCTCCAGAGAAAGCAATGTGCTGGCTATGCACCCACTCCGGTAAGGAGAGGGTCACCTTTCCCCTATGGGACCTGCCAGTTATAGCCATTGTAACTGGTTAAGGTCCAGCCTGAAAGAATACACATGAAATTTTGGTCTGGAGTCAAATTCCTCCTTATCTAAGTGTCTAAAATAGTGCAAGGCACATCGTAGGTACTTAGTAAGTTGTTATATTTTTAGGCAAAACATGAGTGGGGGAAGTAGACCCACTACTAGGGCTATTCCATGGGTCCTGATGTTGCCAAATGTTAGAGCAACTGGCTCCAAATTTGAAGAATTCCAGCAACACATGAGATGTCCAGTCCAGCCAGGTCTCCAGCTAAATGAACACAAATGAATGGTAGACTTGTGGTCTATGATTGGAAAGCAGATAAAAGCAGGAAAAAATGTGAAGAAATGACTATGTAAGAGGATGTTTCTGTGCTATTAGGTTACGGAATTTATAGCAACTCTATGCACTTTCTGCACTTGGCCTTTGGGCTCATTCACGATGTCATGGTCACAGCATTCTTTGTCCCCCATAGGTCATCTTCCTATCTCTGGTGATGACATATTCTCATTTAAGGAGAGGGCTCTGATGATCGTGGCATGTGGCTCCCCCATCTGTCCCTCCAGCTCATGTGTTTGCCCAAATTCAGAGTCATAACTCACAGTTTTACTATACAATATGGAATGGCTTCGGTGTTCAGTGTTAACTTGCTGAATTGAAGGGATTAAAGAGACAACTTTTCTAAACAGGAAAAGCCTCTTATGTTGGATGCTTCTTGAATATTTGCATATTTTCATTCATTGCTTTATAAATTATTACCAGGAAGTTAAATCTTTGTAGTCTATGAACAATATGATGAAGTACGTTTTTTTCTCTAGTGGATTTGCTTTTAAAGAAACAAGTCTTATATTCCAATGTTTCAAAGATGTTTTCTAGGATCCCATGCTATTTAAAACTCATTCATTAAACATCTGATGAATAGGTCTATTCCTTTTTTTTTTTTTTGCTGATTAAAAGCTCATTTTGGAAGGATGGAATGAATTATCATACAATGATTGCATTGCAATACATCTTTGCAGGTGTCCAGTATGATAAGGAATTGAGTCACAATTTGCTCCCCAAATTGACAGGCTGGCAATCATTATTTTTCTATGTATAAGCTTGAGTTAATCTTTGATCTCATCATATTTTCAGTGGTAGAGGAGATGGAGGTGGTGAAATCTTATTCTTTTTTCAGCACAGAAAATTATGCCACAAAATAAATCATGTGCAGGGCTGTCATAATGGCCCCAATGGTTATGACAGGAAAAAAGAATAGTTATAGCTACCCTTCAGTGCACAGTGAAATAGTGAACAATTTGTTAAATATCCCTGGAGTCAATTAAACTGGCATATGATCCGTTTGGTAGCTGCCAAGCCTCAATGGGAACCTATTAGAATTCACCAAAAATGAAAATGGATGAATCTGGAAAAACAGTGTTAGATTTATGAGGGAAAGCAGACACATCACTGAGCCAAGAATAATCTTGGTGGGTGTTCTTTAAAAGAGATTGGTAAATAGAGGGTTGTATAGTTGTATCATGTTCAAAGTGTTTTGAATATTTCTTCCATAATATTTTAAGCCATTACTGCAAAGGAATTAAATTAATCTGATTTAGCCTCCACAACACACGAGAGTCATTCCACACATTGCAGCCATTATTAATTTTGTTCCAGAAGCAGCCTTGCATGAAACATTAGAGTGATTTTTCTTTTCTTTTTGCATTTACGCTACAGATAAACACTACGGATTGCTACAGATGAATGCTACTGAAATGTTGAAGAATGTACGACAATTTCTTTTAAAGTCAGATATTCAATTGTGAAAGATGTTCGAACAATTCAGTGATGGATGTTCATTAGTTCAGTGCTGTCAAGCCGAGTTACTATTCCACGTCTCTGATACTGATCCTGTTTTTTCAGTCATGATTGAGTTGTTGGAGAAAAAATACTCTCCAGAGCTCTGCCTGACTGTCCAAACCAGCACCAACTTGAAATATCATTGACTAACTCAGCAGCATCAAAACCTACAAAGCAAAGAGGTTAGATCCATCCCAGAGACTTTTCTACAGCAGTAAATGGATTTGCCCTCTTTAGAGCAGGGAGCACAGCTCCAACACAATTATTCTTATTGGAACAGACTAAAGAATTTACTTCAAATGAGGTTGTTGGTTGTTCTGTGAAAGCTATGTCAGAATAAATATTCAACTACTCTTCAGAGGCATAATTTGTTCATTCTCCCATGAAACATTTGTGACCCTTGAACTGTATATAGCTGATTTTGTTCAAATGGAGGGAAAACATTCTTTCATTCTAGCAAAACCTGTATATAGCTCAGGTAGGGTGAAAGCACTGTAACATCCTGTACTTTCCAAAGTGGCCATTTTCATATGCCAGATGTCCTGAAGCAATAGCTTTTTGTTACTTATTTACAATAAATTTTATTATGGGAAAAATTCCAAGTGACAGATGTCACCAGTGAATGTCCACATCGCTTAATGAAGACGTGGCTTTGAAATGTATCATTGTAGGGTAACTATTTAAATGCAAGACCAATCCCGCTACAATTTGACAAGATGGATGCTTTGCAGATTTGGGGGATAAACACTGTATAATCCTTGTGTGAAAGAACATATACTTCATCCTTAGTTGTATCCAAATCTCTGTGAACCTAAGGTAGTGCTTAAACATATACTCAGGGGATGCTTGGTAAGGAAAGATTACTGTGGCCCATTGAGTTTTATTGGGTGATTTGGCTGACTGAGACAAAACTTAGGGCAACTGGCACATGTCTTGACAAGTAGGAAAACAAGGCTGAGATATGCTATCAAGACCACATAAAACTTTTATGAAAATTTGAAGATTTGTTCATTTTTTCTAAAAATAATTTTTCTGTTCCTAGTACCTACAAAACATTAGGCTGGACATTCTAAGTGACACACAGTCACTCTGTGATAACTTGGATTTCCTGATGTGGCTCAGGCTGTGGATGACAGCATCTCCTTTCTTTGTGCTGAAATTTAAGGCCTACCAACTATGGACTTCCAATTAATAGAAAGTCTTAATATTGGCTAACAGTGATATGAAAATAAAGTCATTAGCTATCCTGAAACAGGCCTTTGGCAGGGCTTACTTTGTTGGATTGAGTTAGTTAGTTGGAACCCTAAGGATACTAAGGACCTTGGGAGCATTTACTCATGTCATCCCCAACAACACCACCACTATGTATGTTGAAAGCAGCCACTGAGAGCACTTAAAGCTTACGTCTTATTCCTTTGTTCATTGACTGTGTTTGGGAACGTCACACATCATTTTATCTTTGTCCAAGGTGGCCTCCATTTGTCTACGTCATGCTGGGACATCCCTCTTCTGTTGCTTAGCATAGCTGGTTAGCACCATAAAGTAATACTTCTCGTATTGAAGACATGTCCCCCAATATCCTGGACTTGACTAATTCCGTGTCCTCACTATAAAGGAATCATTTAGAAACATGTTCAATCCTTTTTCGTTTCCTGTGCTGTGTCCAGTTGACACAGATAATCTTATTTTTGGCAGAGATTACTCTTTCTTCTTGGTGTTTCAAATGCTTTTAAGCATTTAACATATTAAACTGAATGCTACAGCTGAATCTGATCTTGCACTGGTATTCAGAAATAATACTGGGACAAATAATATAGGAAATATCTCCTTTTCAAAGATATGTTGGGGTTTTTTTCACATGTATCTGATTAAATCAGTGCATCCAATTTTCATGGCACATTGGTAACAAAACCAGTCGATTTTTTCCAGGGTCACTCCATTTTCCAGTAAGGTCTCCAGGACACAATGAGTACATTTATCATGAGGGGATTATAAAGGTTCACTCTGACATTTCAAGGGAGGCTGATTATATGTATTCTTTTTTGTGAGACACTGAAAGTCTATGCATAAATCAGTTTTGGCTAAGGAGCTACTAGATCTTGGCATCTTTCCTGTCTCTAGAGTTAGGCTGTTGGATCTGACTATTGTTAGACAGTTGGAAATTTCTACTTTTTAGCTTAAATTTTGTTTCTAGTATGTTGTAAATAAACAGGATTTTTAAAGCTTTAAGCTCATTTATAATACACAGACATTTGGGGAAGTAAACATTTTTTCAGCTTTTATTATGGACACTTTCAAATGGTCAAAAGTAGAGAGCATAGTATAACAAACCTATATTAAATGGACTTTAGCAATTATCAACATTTTGCTAATAATACTTCATTCCCCTAAATGAAACATCATTAGCAAAGTCCCTGCCCTTTTTGTTGGGTAATATTGATAATTGCTGAAGTCCCTACCTCCTCCTTTTTTTTGCTGCACAATTTTAAAGCAAATCTCAGACATTGTATTATTTCATACCCAACACTTTAGTATGTATTTCTAATAAGACCTTTTCCCTTCTATTTCTTAAATAAACGTAACTCCATGTCATTATCACAGGTAATAACATTAATAATACTTTCTTTAATTTCATTTAAACTCAAACAAGATTCAGATTTCCCAGATTGTCTAAAAAAAGTCTTTTTATAGTCAATTTATTTTTTACATTCCACACATTTTGATTAATGATGTTATATCATTTTATTCTTATAACTACACACCCATTCCTCCCCCCTCCCCCATTCATGCAGTTTGTTAGAGAAACTAGGTAATTTGTCTATAGAAAGTATCTCATTCTGAACATGACCAATTGTTTCCTCTTGGTGTCAACTAACTTGTTCTTCCCTCTTCCAAATTTCTTGTATCTAAAATTTAGGTCAAGAAAATTCATTAGATTTAGGTTGAATTTTAGACAAGATTACTTTGCAGGTGGTGCATCCTATCCCAGGTGTATAGTAATTAGTTTTACCAGTTATTTAGTAATGCTAAGATTAGGCAGTGTGTTCAAGTGACATTGGTTTAATGTCTCCAATATAAAGTTTGCTATCCATCTTCTTCCAAATGAACACCTTTTAATTACTGACTATAGATTTATTGTCAGTGACTAACAGACTTGAGCCTTCTTGACCCAGGCTCACTTCAAATGCTTCTCTGCTTTCCATGTTACTTCTTATCTCTAGTTTCACATCAATTTCATGCTTCAAAACACCCACTGTCTTTGACAGTGTTCTTTATCTTCTGTTTCTCCCAATGTGCTTATGCAATCTTTCTTTTTATTAGTAGACATTTTCCTTTACCTTCCTTTACCAAACACAGATTCATCGGGTTTTAAAAATAGACCTTTTAGTAATGTCCAGGATGAATTTTAATTTGCACTCTGCTGCAAAATTGCAAAACTGCAATGTGACAACATCTATTTGATAGGTTCTCATGAGCCTATACATGTAAGGTACTACAACCCAAGTAGTACTTGAAGGAACTGCAGTGATTTGTCAGTGAGCTAGCAACATTGAACCACCGAGCACCTTGCAAGTAATGGATTCTATTGGGTTAATAAGTTTCTAATTAATTATACTTCAATTTACAAATTCCCATCATTTATGTGACACATGAATAGTAAACAGTATATATTTTCATAGTAAACCATTGAGCCCCAGTCTTGGGAGCAAACAATTCTTTTGCAATGGAAGATATTTATAGTGGACACAGACAACCATTTAGAAAAAAAAAATGACTTGGGGTAATAGGAAATATTCTTTAGACAGAATTTCAACTGGGTAACATTTATTTTTCAAGCAAGCTTCTGCGTTTTCATTAACCTTTTCCACCTCTCCATGAGAGGACATTCTGAAGAATTAATAGTAACAACTTCCATTTCATGAGTGCTTATTGGTCCAATCACAGTAGTAGACTTCACAGTTCTGAGACTCCGAGATATTGCATAATTTGTGCACGATCACACAGGTAATAACCATCACAATTTTTTTTTTTTTTGAGTTGGAGTCTCACTCTGTCGCCCAGACTGGAGTGTGGTGGCCGTTCCTGGCCACCGCAGCCTCGATCTGCTGGGCTCCGGGGATTCTTCCAGCTTCCAAGTGGCTGGAACTACAGGTGCACGCTACCATACCCGGCTAATTTTTTAATTTATTGTAGAGGTGGGTCTCGAATCCACGGGCTCAGGCAATCCACTCACCTCAGCCTCCCAAAGCGCAGGAGTACAGGCTGAGCCACCGAGCCCAGCCAGAATTTTTCTGAAATAGACATCTCTTAAATATGGCACTACATTGCTTTCTTGCTAGAAAATCCTAAGGAATGCCACATTTCTGCAGTTTCTACAATGCAAAGATCTGTGCAGTAGCCATTAGTAATAATAGCAAGAGCTCTCAAGCCAAAAGCTTGTACTCTAGGCAATTTGGGCAATTTTAGATTATAAAGTCAACTCTTTTTTTTAAAACACATTTTTTATTATAAAATCGTGGGGTACAGTTAAGGGTTAGGTATACAAATGTGCATCGTTCAGGCACCCTTGTTGATAAGGGGTGTCTCCCCATCCCCAGGCAGATATTGACTGCCGTTAATCCCACCTCCCTTCCCCTCCCTACCCACCCCCATAGTTTCCCACCACAAGACAACTCTTTACAATGATGTGTTAATGGGAGTCCTGGTAAGCCAGCATTCATGAGATTGGAGAATGCAAAATGCAGATGTAGAAGTAGGAATTGAAAGTGAGGTAGGTGCAGTAGGACATGACTCTGGCCAAGGTCAAGGTCCTGTTCCTGGTCAAGGTCTTCACCAAGAGAGAAGAGATGGGTGGATAATCCCATACCCAGGATGGACTTTTGCTGTGTATTATTTTAATTTATTGTCTATATTTGTGCATAAAATAATTAAGATTACTTATTCTTAACCTAACCAAAACTTACATTTTCTTACACAATGTCAAGTTTGAAGACTCTTTAATTATTATGAAGGGCAGTTACCTGAACCAGGTAAGCTTGTTTTTTTCATTAACGATATTATTATTATTATTTAAAAATTTCAGTAGCTTTAGAGAGTACAAATGAGCTTTGGTTACATGGATGCATTGTATAGTGGTGAAGAATTCTGGACTTTAAGTGTACCCTCTGCCCCACCTGTGCACATTGTACCTGATAGGTGAGTTTTCATCCCTACCCTGTTTCAATCCTTTCCCTTCTGAGTCTCCAGCGTACCTACGCCATTCTCTATGCCTTTGCAGTTCCCTTAGTGCAGTTTCCACTTAGCAGTGAGACATGCAGTGTTTAGTTTTCTGTTCTAGTGTTACTTTACTTAGGATGATGATCTCCAATTCTATCCAAGTTGCTGCAAAAGGCATTATTTCATTCTTTTTGATGGCTGAATAGTATTCCATGGTAAATATACACCACATCTTCATTATTCACTGATTACTTGATGGGCATTTAGGTTGATTCCGCATCTTTGCAATTGTGAATTGTGCTGTGATAAACACACAAATGCAGGTGTCTTTTTTGCCTGTGAGCAGGTGAACTTGACCGATATGTGATACTGTAATAATGTGACATAGGTGACAATAAAGTAATGTAGGTGAGGTAAGAATCACTCCTACAAAATAGCTTCCAAGTAGGGATAATACTTGATGAAACAAACTGTAACACTTGCCTTAGCACAACACACACAAGGCTTAGCAGACTGCATAGTCTTAGCATCAATAAGTAACACAACCATTGTAAAGCATGTAAAACTTCCCTGCCTGACTATAGCAAAGACAGTCCTAACTATATAACCCCTACCATTTTAAAACCGATGTTTATTTACATCTCTGCTACATGAATATGTTCTCCTACCAAAAAAAAAAAAACCCCAAACTACTGACAAGGCAAAAATTCAACAGATCTCCAGAGGTAGTATTATAAAACAAATAGTTCAAATGAGCTTTCTTTTTGCCGTCATTAAAGGGGAGGGACTTTTAGACTGGAAAGGTATTGAGGATGGATCCTCTGGCATTTGTCCAATTTTCTGTTTGCTTCGGTGGTAGAGCTCAGCCATGTGCTAGTTAACAACTCGTAGTTGAGGCCCACTAAAAGGAATTTCAGGGATCATGTAGTTTATGGCCTGTCTGGAAGCAAGATCAGCTGGAATTCCATTTCTCAGGGGACTGGGAACGACATACTGTATACTTAAAAACAGACCAATGAGATAGATTTTTGCTTTTGTTTTCCTATGATTGTTTCCCTTTCTGCAGATTCTGTAACTGGAATACATTAGCTATTCGTCTACTATTTAAAAGTCAGTAAAATTTTCTGTGTCATAATTCTTAAAAAGAGATTCAGCTTTGACTTTGTTGTCTTTTTCTGTAGTACTCACATCAAATATGCTTATGAAAAGAAAAAACTTATAAACCATTCTGAGAAATGAGAAGTTTTTTCACATGAAAGAAAAATTGAAGCTGCTTTTATTACTGCTCTTCAAGAACCACAAACAGCTTTTCTTTACCGTTTTTCTTTCTTCTTTTTTAACAGTTCAGTCTTTTTTTTTCATTAAAAAAATTTTAAATAACTTTTAGTTTAACAAAAGGCCATGGGATACTTCAGTATGGCAGAGGAAACTGACTGAGGCTTTAGGGTAGTTATTCCTTGAGGGTGGGAGGAGTAGGGTTAGTTCTGTAGCAGAATTGCCAATGGATATTTTCCAACTGTACTTGCCTAGTAAAGAAAAGGCAGAATTTGAGGGGGCTGAAGGGAATATAGAGAGGGCAGTGGTCTTTTTCTATGGGAAACAGTTTAGGCTGAATTTTGCTAGAATTGTTGAGTGGTTCTGTAGTGAACATGTGTCCAGATTCCTCCTCCCTTCCTTCGTTCTTTCTTTCTTTCTTTCTTTCTTTCTCTCTCTTCTTTTTTTTTTTTTCCCTGATAGATTTTGTTGAGCATCTGAACTCACCTGCTTCCTTTTCAAAAGACATGA
This sequence comes from Cephalopachus bancanus, assembly GCA_027257055.1. NCBI lineage: Eukaryota > Metazoa > Chordata > Mammalia > Primates > Tarsiidae > Cephalopachus > Cephalopachus bancanus. The sequence continues at coordinate 8,267,687 of JAPVLO010000015.1, read as the reverse complement.
ATGAAAAAAGACCAGGTAATTGTTCCTGTCCCCACCTCCATCAACATGTGAGAACATGAATTGACTTGTTTTTACTGGACCTTTGAATTCTGAGTGAGTGACACTCCGCAGCAGGGAGGCTCCAGCTTCTGAAGCCAGTGGTGCCCAAGGGCAGTGGTACCAGTGGCCATGCTCATGTCCAGACTCGGGTAGGGGGCAGCAGCAGCGACAAAAAAGCCTATGCATATTTTCTGGGGCTGGTTCTCTGACCTTGCTGGCCAATTTAAGGAGCTACCCATTATGCTTTCAAGATGTTCTTTTTCTGCTCCAATCCTTCAGAGTGGGTTTCCCTTGCTAATAACTAAGACCCTGACCAACAGACACAGGCTCTTTCTAAAATTTGGACCTGAGGCTGGACTCAGTGGCTCACCATGTAATTCCAGCACTTTGGGAGGCCAAGGCGAGTGGATTGCCTGAGCCCACGGGTTCAAAACCAGTCTGGGTAACTTGGTGAGACCTCATCTCTACAATACATCAAAAATTAGCCGTGTATGGTAGCGCGAGCCTGTAGTTCTGGCTACTTGGAAGGCTGAAGTGGAAGGATTGCCGGAGCCCAGCAAAGATGCTGGGGTGGTTGTGAGTGTGCCACCGCACTCCAGCTTGGGAGATAAGGTGAGACTCCAACTCAAAAAATAAAAAATAAAATAAAATGAAATAAAATTTGGACCTGGAGATCTAGAAGCAGCCCTGATCACCTGTTGCCTTTCTGAAGCTGACCTGCCCCCTTTAACCCTACTTTTCTTAGGACACTTTCCTGCCCAAATCAAACGCTGAGGGAGAATAATGTCATCACCAACAACTCACTGAAAAAAGAGTCAAAGAAACATCATTTCTAGAAAAAGATTAATGCCACTGTTTCCAACCCTTTCAATGATGCTGAATTCCTATTCACTCATGGAGAAAAGAAGCTCTGGAAAAGGCCCTGGGTGTCTCGAGGTGCAACCTTGGGGTTGACTTAGCTAAGCCTGGCCAAAGACAAACTTGTCAGTAGCTGCCAGTTACCTTTTCCTGATCCCCTCCCACAGGCCCACTGAATCCATTTATGGGTGATGAAAAGTAGCCACGCAGAGCTAAGGATGGCTATTACCTGCTAAGGCATTCTGAGACACAGTCTCTGAAAATGAGAATATAATTTATCAAGCAGTGTGTGTTCAATGATTCAGAAAGATCCATATGTGCTTTTGTTTCAGCCACGCTAATGAGAAAGTGCCAACTTCAGTTCCGTTCTTCTATCATCAGGTTCATTTCTGATTAAACCAGAGTGGCTGCTTTCCAGAGAGCCATGGCCTTTCTGCAGGGGCGTGCGAGCTTTGCAGAAAGGTACTTTGGGTTAGGACTGAGCCGCTTTCAATCATCAAAAACCAATATATTATTTCTAGAAGGAATCTGACAACATTCCAGAGTCATTATCCCCCACCAATTTGAGAAAGAGAAGGTCTAAGGTGATAACTTCAAGAGTAAGTGATTTAAAGGAGGGTGGGATGGGCTGGAGCTGGAGGCCAATGCAGAACAAGATGTCACATTGTTTAACAGACCACAAGAAAATGACATTTCTTCTAGTTCCTTGCTGAAATGAAGGTCATGTCTCCTGGTCTGGAGACAATTGGTGTCCCAAGGGGACAGACTATTTTACAGTCACAGAAACATGTTATTCAACAAGTAGATGGTGAAATACACGAGTGACTAGGGATTGGTATAAAAATTCCACTGCAGGAAAATGATCCTCACCCGAAACCAGCACAACCCTTATGCTTTTATGCAGAAAGAGAGACCCTGAGGATAAAAATTGGAATTTAGTGTGAAGCATATCTTTTTTCTTTCTTTCCTTTTTTTTTTTTTTCTCAACTCAATACCCCATCTGCCTTAAGGGTGAAAAACACAGGACGTTCTATGACAGCAGGAACTAAGCAGAGTTTTCTCCTTAAGTAGCTGAAAGTGCTCTAGGTGAGGGACAGAGTCTAATGCCTCATTTGTGTGAACAAGAGATTATAGAAACAGAGTAAAGGTAACCAGTAAGCATGGTTCAGAATTTATTTCTCCGGTCTCTCTGTGGGTATTTGAAACCAAGGTCCTTTACCTGATGCCCTGGGCTGAGATTTTCATGCTGATTTTTTTTTTTCATGGGCAATTTGCATGATACAATTTGCACTTCAGGAACAAACCTTCATTTGTTTTATTTTATTATTTGGTGGCTCTATACCGTGTTCTTTAGTCTCTTAGGAAACATTAACAACAATTTTCAGTCCTTATGAGGACAGCACAATTTGACAGAAAAATCTTTGAGTATTCCTTGAAAAAAAATTCATCTCACTGATTCTTGAATTAAATTAAAATTCCACCTGTAATTTACTTTCCCTGTTCCTCTACGTTAAATGATGTCTGCACATTTTCATCGACTAGGTTCTAGTGTTTACTGTTTAGTAACATCCTGAGGAAGTCTTGAGGTTGCTGGCAGTTTTAGCAAATTACTAGAATTTTGATAGCCTGGCTTGTCTGTCACACACCTTTAAAAAAATACTAATAATAGTATAATATATATAATAATATAAGTATTACTGATTGAGGACCTACTATGTGCCAAGCACTATGTGAGTTTCTTTACATATTAACACATTATCCTTAATTTTCCTCAATGTTGGTGTTATCGCCCTCATTTTAAGGATTATAAAACTATGGCATAGAGATTAGCTAAGTAATTTCTGGACTCTGGCTGTTTTCTTGCTTAAAATTATATTTCTGTTTTATCTCGTGGGTTCAGGGAGAGGCTTGGCGGCTATATGGGGTGATTAATGCATGTTCCTGATGTTTCACTTTTTTCATGCACATCCTTCCTGCCATGTCAGTAGTGCCTTATTCGATTTTGTAATTGTTTCTGAGCATTTTCAGGTTAAAGCTGCTTAACTCTTCCTTCAGTGGGGCATCAAAGTTGGCTGCTGGGGGTTGATAGGTATTATCAGAAGCTGCAAATCACAAGATGTTTCTACAGACAGACTGTGCTCTGACTTCAAGAGAGCCAGCGACTCAGGCATTTCTTCCCATCATAGTGATGGAACGTAGGCAAGAAAGAACTAATTTGCTGTCGAAAGGGGTGTTTGACTCAAAGTCTTAAAACTAGGCTAGTACTGCCTATTATCTACTTGAAACCTTGCACTGAAATTTCCAGCAACTCTGAAAGTGTGTTGCCTTTGAGCACACAAAATTGTACGTTTCTAAATACTGTGTTAATCAAGAGTCAGAATGAATGTGTATTAATTAAATGTCTTTAATTTTACTAAAATGCAGTCAGATTAAAGAATACATGTATGAAATGTATAAACCAAGAATTTTTACACCTCATAAACAAGGGTACCTGCATGGTGAACATTTGTATACCTAACCCTGAACTGTATCTCACATATCAAAATAAAAAAATTAAAAGTTAAAAAAAGAAAGAGAACATTTGCAAAGATTATGCTAATATACATAAAGGTTACAAATTGACACTATTGGATTGTATGACAGGATTATCCAAAATGGAAAACAAAAGGAAAAGAAGTGAATAAAATTTGCTAATTATCTACTGTGTTCCACAAATTATGTTAGTTTCCCATTCTTTTATATATTAATAAGATGTTTTATTTTTAATTAAAACATACCTACAAATGTGGTGAAATTACTTTATTAATACATTTAAATGTTATATTAAAAAAAGAATTTTTAAATTTGGGTACAACATGAGCAATTTAGGAAGACATTATAAGATTTTAAAAATAAGATTCCCCAAAAATGATTATAGGATTTCCCAAGATATATTACTTGGGACACTAACTCCACAAGCTGTTCCCTGAAAAGAAGTCAACACATCAAATAAATGTAGAAGATTTTATTTCTCACTTGGAGAGCTATAATGCACATTAGTATGTTGTCAGATCTGAGACTCTCTGCTGTAAGAAACCTGTGCTTTCCTTAAACCATTGTTCCTCAGATGCCCTTGACCATGGAACATTTTATTGAGTAATACCTTTTAGCACTCCACAGATGACCCTTTGGGAAATGCTGGGCAGTTAAAATGGAAAAAAGATAAGATTAAGCTTTTTGAATGTGGAGTCTTCTACCAGAGAGATCTTGAGAATTCTGGTCCCTGTAGTCAGGGTTATTGTAGATGTAAACCTATAAAATAAAAGTTCCCAGTCTCTTGGCATAGGCAAGTTTCTGATATGCATGTAGTCAGTCCTAGACCACCTGCTAACAGCCTGGCATAATTGGAGTCCACTCCCCCTTATCCCTACCCCTTGATGGCACTGTTGGTAGTTGTGGAAGAAATCCTGTGCTTTTATCCCTTCCTCCACAAAATGCAAGAGCCTGATGAAAACTGAAAAATCACTCTCTTATTTATTTTTTTACAAAATTTGGTGCATCTGAGGTTTTTTCCAAGGTAAATCACATATACTATGTACTTTTTTTTTTTTTTAAGGAAAAATGCTACCTTCGAGCATCCTACATTTAGTCTTAAGGTCAGTTTCTATGCACTTATCTATTCAGACCTATTGAGCAAGAAAGGAATTGGTTAACATCACAACCTATTGCATTAAATTTGTTTTAAGTGTAAACACTGCATTTCATGTCCTTATAACTTTACCACACTCTTGCTATTATACCATTCTTAGGAATGATTCCAATTTGACTGTGGCCCTTTAATGGCTGTCAAGCCTGCTCCACAAAAAGTGCCTTGGTCAGTTTTCATTAGTGCTTTTGCTTATAGAACAAACTTCCAATTGGAAAAGGTGACAGGGCAGAGGTACATAACAAAGCTCGACTAGCAATAGATGAATGACTTGAAGTTAAAAGGAGATTGCATTTCTCTCAGCTATCTTTAGAGACGAGAAATAGATTAGAATTTTATATGCTTAAATTATTGGTTCATGACTTCTTGCCAGCTTCCTTACAAGACCGTACTCTAGCTTTTAGTGTTACCAGCAGGCTGGTGACGTGCACCCACTGAAGAGGGTCCTCTAATCTGGGCAACTATACTGTCCCCCTTATTGAGAAGGATAGTAGAAGAGGATATTCACAAACTTCTTGGAATCTCATTCAGCCTCATGTACTTGGAAATGAACTTGCTTGTCAGAGAACAGTTGACAAAAGAAAAAAAAATCTCGATTAAATTTCAGGTTAAAAAAAAGCTACTCTTAATAACTTCTTAAAATAGTAACACTGTGTTTCATCACTGAACCTACAGAAATGTGCAGGCCTGAAATCCGGTCAGTCTTCCTTCAAAATATGCTTGTAAAGTCTATGTCGCACTTGGTCACCTAAAACAAAACAAAGCAGGCAAGCATGCAAACAGATTTTTTAAAAAGTTTACTAGGAAAAAAATGTATTTCTTCATAAGCCTTTTCCTACAGTTATCCAGAAATAATACCAGTTTTATTTCCAGTGAAAATATCGTATTCAGAATGTTTTAGCTTTCAGGGAAATATCCAGCCCAGAGATAGTCATGACTGTGGTATCATGTCTATTTAAGCGACAAGTCTTATGAGATACCCATTAAGTAACCTTTACCAGTGAGGTTTGCAAAGTGTAACCAGAGTCTGAGCTTCTGCTGCCATTTCTGCATGGTCATCTCTGCATGTTATCTCAAGGGTGCTCGCCTATGTAGAGGGAGAGACTAGAAATGTGCCAAAGTGAAAATTACTGGAACTTGGAATTGTATATATATTATACATAATATATATATAGACATATATGTGTGTGTGTGTGTGTGTGTGTGTGTGTGTGTGTGTGTGTGTATGACAGGAACTGGTTGCAAACTGGGTTTTCTGGAGAGCAGACTCTGAGATGGAGATTCATCTGCAAGATGCTTATTAATGAACTTGGGATCCACACCTATGGAAGGAAAAGCAGCACGTTAGGCAATGGAGAAACTGGGCTGAGATGCAGTCTCGACAAAAGGGCTCAGCCAACTCCATGAGAAAGAAGCTCTGGCACTAGAATAGTCCTTCAGTATTGTCCCAGTTGGGGCCAGGGGACTGTGCCTTTAGACCTCTGTGTTGAAGAGTCACTGAATTGGTCTGTCCTGGGGAATTGTGGGGTGGGTGAGGTGGCTCTTCAGCTAAGGCAGTTTCTGAAAGAGTCTGACAGCTGAGTGCTTTCTGGTGGCCACAACACCCAGCAACTGGGGGAAGTCCTTCATCCTGGAAGGGGAGCAGAACTGGCAGCAGAGTATTCCAAAGCTCTTCAATTTTGTTTTCCAACACAGCGGTAAGTCAGTTAATGAACCTATGGAAACCGAGCTCTATAGGGTCAGAATGTTGTCGTTTTGAATAAATCTTCATGACTCAGGAAAAGCAGTAATGGTTGGCACCTGGTGGCAGTTTTAATGTTTTCTACAAGGTGGGGACAAGCTTTGCCATAACCACACATTGTACCTGCCTGGAAAGTTGGAAAGCACAGATTTGATTGTGAAGAGTTTGGTAAATGATGTCCCGACATGGCCTTAGTGTTTTTCCTCTGCTGCCCCGACATAATGTTCCTCCTTCCATCGCCATGGTGCCCTCTCCTCTCATCCTCTCAGCCTCCATCTTCTTTCTTGGCCCCATCGATCTCTTAAGGCACAATCTTTTCTGGCATAGTTGACATCAATTTCCTTTAAATTATTAATTTAAATCCTATATATTCACCCTTGATAGTGACATTCTGACAACAAAGAATGACATTGAACTTTTTATTTTGTTACTCTGAAAGTTAGTAGAGGCAGGACTTTTATACAAAGCAGATGTCCAGGGTTTAAACCGAGCCTGCCATTTACCTGCTGTGTTAGGGCAGGTTGTTAACTCTCTGTGCCTTAATTTCTTCACTCTAAAAGAGAGATAATAATAGTATATTCCACAGGTTGTTATGAGAAATGAAGGAGTTACTATTGTTGAAATGTTTAGGACAGTACCTGGCAAACAGGAAATATTATATAAATATTTTCTTATTAAAAAGTACATTACAATACTCGGCGTGCGATCTATATTTATTTATGTAGAACGCGTGGGGATTTGGAAGTAAGAGAGAGTGACTCACATTATTAAACACCTACTAAGTGCCAGAAACTGTGCTAAGGCGCATAGATTGCTTTACCTAATTCCCACAATAGCCCTACATTGCAGGTATTACCTTCTCTTACAGATGAACAAATTAAGGTAACAGTTTAAACTGCCCAGCATCATGAAGCTGTTGGGTGCAAAGCTGGGATTCAAAGTCAAGTCAACCTGATATCAGCACCTTTGTTTATTCCACTTTTGTTTGTTCCCTCTTGCCCCATTCCCACTCTTTTTTAATGACACCCCCTTAATGTCATTGGTCTGGTGGTTTTCCATTTTTCAGTAAACAAAAACTGATATACTCAGAAGTGATACAAACCAGAATTCCTAGCTCCCATGAGAACTGCCCTCTGACACTATTAGTTTCACTTTGTCACTGCTATTGCATAAAACAAAGAGTAATGACATGAAAAATATGACTTGACAACATCATTTATATTATAATTTTCCCCATATTATGAACTTTATCCCTAAAACAATACCTTTTCTGGCAAAAATTAGCGTACTTTTGCTGTATTGCCAACTGAAAAAATTACTCTTCAACTTTTAGGTTGTATTAATGTTCAGATAACTCATGAGCAAATACTTCTACAGAGAAGAAAACCTTAAACTGAGAAAATTAATTCATAGAAAGTCAAATTTTGTTATTAAAATACTTTGATCTGAGATTCCCATTGACTACAAATTGCCATCTGTGCATACTTGTTGAAGATGTCACATGTAATTAGTTCAATGGACCCTGTATTTGACAACTTCTGTTAACAGGATTTGCAGAATACATACTGGTATGTTAATTTTCAAATTAAACCTGCCAAGTGACTGTTGGCTTTGTGAAAGTAGCTGCTTCTCTCATTTGATCAAACTTTGAAAGGGCCATAAGGGGAAAAGAAATGATCACTTTTACCCACATTAGCTTAATTCATTCTCCACACATTCCTGTAAGGGATCAGTTATTAACTTCCTCGCTGAAAAAAGGGCCCCATAAGTTTTTGTTCAAATCCTATGAGATGTGAAAACTCTTACTTTAGTCTTTTGGGTTCAAGACTCTTTGGTAGCATATATGTGCAGACCTGATCTTTCTTTACATGTTCTGGAAGGAAATAGAGGACAGATAGAAAGAAGGGAGTTGTTTTAACACCCTTGTGTTTCTCAGTCACCACCAATGGTCAGAACCTATGCAGCCATGAAGAAGAACAAAATCATGAACTTCTCAGCAACCTGGATGGAATTTGAGTTTATAATACTGAGTGATCTCTCACAGAAACAAAGAGCTGAGTATCACATGTTCTCACTCATAAGTGGACCTTGAACAACTGCCGTATTATTATAAGAAAGGGATTGAAACTGGCGGGAAACTGTGGAGAGGGTGTTGGGGGGGGTGGGGAGGTGGCATTGACAGTAGTTGATATCTGCGGGGGACACACACACACACACACACACACACACACACACACACACACACACTTCATCGATAAGGGTACCTGCACAGTGAACATTTGTATACCTAGCCCTGAATTGTACCCCACAATTTTTATTTATTTATTTATTTATTTTTTAAGTTGGAGTCTCACTCTGTCGTCCAGACTGGAGTGCAATGGCCGCTCCCGGCCACCGCAGCCTCCAACTGCTGGGCTCTGGCGATCCTTCCGCCTCAGCCTTCCAAGTAGCCGGAATTACAGGCATGCGCTATCATGCCCGGCTGATTTTTTGATTTATTGTAGAGATGAGGTCTCACTGCCCAGGCGGGTCTCAAACTCACGGGCTCAGGCAATCCACTCACCTCAGCCTCCCAAAGGTGCGGGATTACAGGCTGACCCACTGAGCCCGGCATATTTATTTTTTATTTTTTATTTTTTTTGAGTTGGAGTCTCACTCTGTCGCCCAGACTGGAGTGCAGTGGCCGCTCCCGGCCACCACAGCCTCGACCTGCTGGGCTCCGGCGATCCTTCCTCCTCAACCTTCCGAGTAGCTGGAATTACAGGCGCGCTACCACGCCCGGCTAATTTTTGATTTATTGTAGAGATGATGTCTCGCCAAGTTGCCCAGGTGGGTCTCGAACCTGCAGGCTCAGTCAATCCACTCACCTCAGCCTCTCAAGGCGTGGGATTATAGGCTGAGCCACCAAGCCTGGCTTACAATTTTAAATAAAAATTAAAAGAGGAAAAAAAAGTCCCCACGGGGCTTGCGTTCTTGCTTGAGAGCTGAAGAGAAGAAACAGGTAGGTCGATCCTGATCATATTTTGTCAAAGAGGAATGCCATCATGGATAGAGGCAACAGGTAGTGGCAAGAAAAAGAGACTGGTAGACTAACACTTGTGGGCGATATCAGAAAAAACACACAGAAAAACACATTGACAGAGGAAGTTAAAGACTGCTCTAAGTCCTAATACTGCAAAAAAGTCTTGACCCAAAAGTGTGACCCTGAAATGGAACCTCTTCCTTCAAACTTCCACCCAAGATGCTGCCTCAGTTTCTTCATTTCTACCAGTTACTGCTGGAACTCTACACTAACCTACAGAAGCCACTAGAAGTGTCCAGGATTGGAGAAAAATCTCACCACTTGTGCTCTGAGGTGAAAGAGGAAGAAGAGGTTCAAATTCCACCACAGCGTGGGACGAATGTGCATTCCTGACATCTCAGCTTGAAATTCCAAATTTATTCTGAACAATAATATTGTAAAAAATGGTACATAGACTCTCAAGTATCATTAGAGAAAAACTTCAGCAACAGGTTTTTTTCACATATGTGCGTATCAATTGGCCTGAAGACCTAATAACCATAGATGACATAATTACTATAAGAAAACATCTTTCCAATTTTCTAACAACTCATTTTTTGAAAATATATATTTTTTAAATACCCTAAGTTACTGATGAAAGGATATGGAACAATCAAAAGAATCTAAGAATGCAACAATTGGCACCCCCCCCAAATACTGAAATTTACCATAATGTGATAGAGGAATTTGCTTTACTTTGAAATGGTTAATTAATGCAGAAAATATGTTAAGACTCAAGTTTACTACACGTTTAACACAGATAACATGCATTACCATGAGATGAAGTACACATCAAATGTTCTCATTTATTTTTATAGAAAATTTTATGTATTCATACTAGACATATGTATATAAATGGGTACTACAATTTTTTGAGACAGAAAATTTCTAAAATAGACACTTATACTGTGATGAATATTGTGTCAAAGTTCTAGGATTAATAGAGCAATCAAGCCGTCTACTTTTTATAGCCTTTCTTACAATCTCCCATTGTATTTTGACTCCTGTATTTTCAGTATTATGTGATCCTGTACTGAAGATTCTCTTCTGTATTTTTATTTCTAAATTTCTTAATTTTGTTGGACATTTAATTTATGCATAGTCATAAACTAAAAGGAAGAAAAAAAGTCCTTGCTTACCTTTTAGGTAAGGTATGCTAGCTGAGGAAATGCTTGCTGCTTCTTTAATATTTTTCTACATAATTGGATCTATTTTAACAGTATGAGCTATTGCAGCTATTATGAACTGAACAATGGAAGAAGGCCAATTATTCCAAAGCTGCATTTAACGGCTGCTCACCTTGTACAGATATCTCTTTTCAAAACCAACTACAATGCAGCATGCATTTTCTGAGGAATTTCAGAGCTAGGCAGATCAGCACTGTCAAACAGCATCATTTGAAGTCTAGTGCCAGACATGAATAACCTTGAAGCAACTGTACTGTCATTCTGCATCTTAGAGTCCTTGGTCAGTTGGATTCTTAACTATATAAAAAAAATGCAGAATGATGGCTAGGAACTGTATCAAATAATATTTGTTCATCAAATCTTCTATATGAGAGGCATGCTGTCTCCTGTGTATTCGATATAGATGAGTTCTCTCCAAAATAGCCTCAAAACTGGCTTGTGCAAAACCAAGAAAAGAATAAAACCAAACCTCTTCCTCACATCATATATAAAAATCACCTTCAAGTAACTTATAAACTTGAGCAGGAGGAAAAAAAAGTTAAGTGTTGATGTGATTATAAATATCTTCATGACATTGGGTAGGGCTTTACAATATGATATCAAAAGGACAAACCAAGATCTTATATTCACAGACTAATTAGAAAAAGACAACCCAATTCAAAATGAGAAAAAATTTGAACAAGTCGTTCACAAAAAGAAAATTCAAACAACCAATAAGAATATGAAAAGACACTCAACATCATTAATAATCAGAAAATACAAGCAAAAATCATATTGAGATCCCAGGATACATGCCAGATTGACAAAATAGAAAATCTGATAGTGATAAATGTTAGCTGGGATGTGGAATAACGAGATTTCTCATACACTGTTAGTGGGAGTAAAAATTAGTATGTTAACTTTGGAAAACAATTTGTACTATCCAATAAAATTGGAGCTACACTTATAATATTGCAATCTCACTCCTGGGTATATCCATAAAGTAATGAAGCACTTGTGTATCAAGAGACATATTTAAGACTGTTCTAAGAAGAATTTTAATAATAGTCTTAAACTGGAAATGAACCAAGTATTCATCAATTGTAAAATGACCTTAACATTAAATGGATAAAGAAATTGTACATATATTATTACACTGAAATCCTTACAATAAAAAGAGATAAACTAAAGATTTTTTAAAAAAGAATTTTGTATACAAAATATAGATCAAAAGAAACAAGGCACAAAAGAAGGCATGCAGTATATTTCTCATGGATATAAAATTGAAAAACAGGAGACATCATACTTTATATGTGATAAAACTATAAAGAAAATCTAGATGAACTAAAGTATGGTCACCCTAAGAACAAGGGTTGTGGTTTCCCATAGAAAAACAAAGAAGGTTTCCATTAGGGACACAGTAGGGCTTCAGAGAAGTGACCATTATTTTAATAATATTTGCTGTATAACTATGCATATTTGAGTGTTTTCGCATTCTCCTGTGTGTTATATCCAAACAAAAATAAAAGTAAAAAATACACCTCACTAATCATCAGAGAATTGCAAATCAAAATCACAATGAGATACCACCTAACTGAGGATGACCCTCAACAATAAATCAAAAAACAACAGATGCTGGGGAGGGTGCAGACAAAAGGGAACACTTCTACACTGTTGGTGGGAGTGCAGGCTAGTTCAACCTCCATGAAAAGCAGCATAGCAATTCCCAAAAGAACTAAAAATTGACTTTCCATATGACCCAGAAATACCTCCTCTGGGAATATACCTGGAGAAACATAAAACATTTTACCAAAAAGACATCTGTACATGCATGTTTATAGCTGTACTATTCACAACAGCAAAAACATGGAACTAATCCTACTGACCATCACAAGTGGACTAAATAAAGAAAATGTGGTCCATATACACAATAAAGAATTATGCAGTCATAAAGTAGAACAAAATCATGGAATGTGCAGCAAATTGGATGAAGTTGGAGACCACCATACTTAGTGATACATCAAAGAAACAAAGAACTCAGTACTGCATGTTCTCACTCATAAATGGGACCTGAACATTTCATCACAATAGCACAAGAGAAGGGTTGGCAGTCAGTGGACACTGCCAGGGCAGGAGGGGAGTATGTAGCATCACAAAGGGTACCTGGTCCTAAACCAGCAGAAGTAAGGGCCAGTTGGAGGTCCAAACTCTACCTGCATGCCGCCTACTTATGTAGCTAATCTGTCTTGTACACCATATATCTATAATAAAATTTTTTAAAAATACATCCACTAGAAAGAAAATCATATTGGTATGATTTTAGATTCCAAAATAAAGCAGAGAATTACTGTCCACTCTCTGTGCTCTGAACATAAAGCCAGTGTTGCACTGACATGTTGGTAGCTTTCCAGGTGTCACTGAAAAGCTGTATTTAATGTTAAATAATAATAGAACTTACACAAATGAAGTACTTACCATGTTCTAGGTGATATGCTAAGGCTCTAGCACACAAGCTCATTTAATCCTCACAGCAGTCCTGTGGTGGGACAGCTGGCCCTCAGCACCTGTGGGTTCAACCAACTGCTGATGAGAGGTGTTAACTATAGACCAAAGAATACTGCTGAAATTATTTATAAATATATTTTTTCCTTTTGCGAGAGAAATCATTTATAAAGAAACAGCTAAGTTTTCACACAGAAACTTTCATATGGCAAGTGTGGCTAATCACCCGTTGATCTAGTCTACCGTGCTTATGAATTCTACCATCAACAGTAATAGTTATAGAATTTAAGACATTGTAGATGTAAAATACTATTTGTTTCTTTATATTTGCAATTATTTCATTTTTACTAGTAATATTGAATAAAATTTTTATATTTTGGTTTGGAAATTTTCTCTATTTTTGTTTATTAGTGGATTTCCTGTCATTTCTTTCTTAGACCTTTTCTCTAGACCTATGGAGTAGGTAGGAAATTTAGCGAAAATCTGTGAAAGTCTGATTACTTCCTAAGACCTCTCTCTAAAATTTCGTTATGTTTCTTAAATGTTTAATGATAAATAATCCCTAGGGAGCTCACCTGCATAACTTCCTAGAAGTTCAATTTAAAGTACTCAAGTTGGGGGCTGGGCAAGATGGCAACAGCGCAGCACTGCCTGTGAAACTCTCCACCGAGGAAAACGCAAAGAGTCTCTGATTCTCACACTGAAGGCTGCAGATTCCCATCGTCTGCAGCCTGCTCTTCACACAGAGCTCGAAGGTAGACTTTGCTGAGGCATCGCCAAGGTCTGGGCAGCTACTGTGGTGGCTGCTGCTGCCGTTCAGACCGGCAGCCATTCCACATTGCACCGCCAGTGCCTGGGGCGAGCCGCAGCCTCCTCTGAGGCAGCAGAGCCGCCACCGCCCCCCCCCGAGGCAGTGGAGGTGCCACCACCCCCCCACCGAGGCAGCAGAGGAGCCGCTGCCCCCTCCAGGCAGCAGAGGTGCCGCCGTCCCCCCTCCAAGGCAGTGGAGCCACCACTGCCCCCTCTCCGAGGCAGCGGAGGTGCCGCCGCCTCCTCCTCCAAGGCAGCAGAGCCTCTGCCTCCTCTGAGGCAGCTGAGCAGCCACTTCCTCCGAGGCAGCTGCTGCACAGAGGCGGCCATTATACATTGCACCCAGCCGCCACTGCCGCCACCATTGCTGTTGCTGCCGCCACTGCCACCAAGGCAGGCATTCCACATCGCACCATCAGTGCATGAGGGGCGGGTGAGCAGCTGAGATAAAGACCATCTGGAGGAAGGGATAACACCACCTGCTGGCGATTCAAGCCCACCACCAGCAAGCGCTGGTCTGAGGCTTGGGTCCCTTGGTCCCACGCAGGGCCGGATACTGCAGCCCTCTGCTGCTGCTGTTCCACCGCGTGAATGGGAGTCTTGGGTCTCAGCTAGCTCCCTGGCTACATCGTCTCTCATTGTCACCAAGCTGCTGGTCACTCAGAGAGGCTCTGGACGCCCGCCCTTCAGAGACACCGGTCCCATTCCTTGTTGAAATACCCTGTGGGGGGCCCAGAGCCACTCTCATCACTCACTGCCTGCCTGTTGCAGCTTTGGAGCTCTGGAGCCTGGGGCCCACCCTGGCTGAGGCACTCAGCCCGTGACCCCAAGCTTGGGAACCCAGACAAGTGGAGAGAAAGGGATCTACAAAAGAGAATGTGCCTCTGCCTCTCTCCAGGCAGAGATTTCCACTGCCCTGCCCACCTATCAACAAACTCCACCTTGGTTCCTAAGGTAACGTTGCTAAACAGGAGACAAAGCCCCACTCCCAAGCTGAATCAGATAAAAGCAATTCCCAGGCAGCCAAACCCAAGCTGTGAGTAAACCTAGCTGCCTGCAATGGAAAAACAAAGGGGAGAGGCCAAGATCAGAGCTGAAGTGATTTTAGTCTGATCTCTTATTGTGACTTATGATTTTATCATTTTGACTGTTTATTTTGATCATGTTCATTGTTTGCCTTCTGGCTTACACTGTTTCATGTTTATATTGGTCTGTCTCTGTGTAGCTATCAGTATTCTTTAGGGAATCTTTCTTACATGTCTTCTTCCACTTCTCTCTGGCCTTGTGTCTCTTTCTCACCTGATAGTTGGTATGTATGTCTGTTTTCCCTCTCGCTCTTCTCTCTTTCTAACTTTCTATTGACTCCCCCTTCCTCTATTATTTTCCTCTTTTATACCCCCATTTTAATCTAGGAACCAAGACTACATACTGCTGAACGGACAGATTGTAAGGCAGAGGGAAATAGGTTCCAGTGTGCTTATACACCTGTTTGTGGATGCTAGAATCAGCATATACAGTCTGAACCACACCTTACCTCTCAATTAAACCTCAAAACTGCAAAAAGTACAGATTACAGCCTACACTCCAACCTCAAAAGTGAACAAAGCCAAAAGACCCTCATAAGGAAGAACAGGATATTGCAGAAGAAAAATAAAAGCAACCCCACCTTCCCCCAAAAAACAGAATTAAAGAAGGGGAGGGAAGGGGGAGAGAGAAAAAAATCTACAAAAATGAAGAAAAACCAAAAGAAGAGTATGGGTCTTTCCCAGACCCCTGGGAGGACAGACACTGAGAAAACTGACTTTGGAATGCAAACAGTGAAGAGCCCCCAGAACGAAGGGTCTCAAACTACAAACATTGATATCAAGACAATAATGGAGAGATTAAAAAGAATTGAGGAGACACAGGAAGAAACTAGGAAGGAGCTAATATCTGAGATAAGAGTATTAAAAAATACTGTGAATGAAATAAATAACAAACTGATAAGCATGGAAAGCAGAATTACACAAGCAGAAGAAAGAATCTCAGAGCTTGACCAAAATATAGAACTAACCCAAACTCTTAAAAACACAGAAAATAAGCTCAAAAAGACAGAACAAAACCTTCAAGAGATGAGCGATTACTTCAAGAGACCAAACCTAAGAGTAATTGGCCTTCCTGAGGCAGAGAGAGAAACAGAGGTCACACTGGAACAAGCATTTCATGAAATCAAGAAAACTTCCCTCATCTCATCAAGGATGAAAAAATTCAAACACAAGAGATTCAAAGAACTCCTGCAAGACAACAAATGAGAAGACCAACTCCTAGACACATAATAATTCACCTAAACAAAGTAGGCATAAAAAGAAAAAATCCTAAAGGCAGCAAGAGAAAAAGGCCAGATCACCTACCATGGAAGACCAATCAGTATAGCAGCAGATTTATCTACAGAAACCCTACAGGCTAGGAGAGCTTGGAGCCCTATCTTCAAAGTCCTAAAAGATAAACAATGCCAACCAAGAATAACTTACCTGGCCAAGCTAAGCTTCATCAGCAAGGGAGAATTAAAATCTTTCCCAGATATCCAATCCCTAAGAACTTACCTGCTGCCAAACCACATGAAACACTTAAGAAAGTACTAAACACAGAAGAAAAGGAAAAAAGAACAATGTTCTTCAAAAGAGTACAGGGAAAAGAATAAAATATACACGAACCAACCCCCAAACCAAAAGAAAGACAAAAAAGAACCAAGTGGAAGAACAACAACTCCATAAGAACTCTATGATAGGGATGAACTCTCACATTTCAATAATTAGCCTGAATGTGAATGGACTCAGTGCACCACTGAAAAAACATAGAATGGCAATATGGATAAAATATCACCAGGCAACAATATACTGCCTTCAAGAGACTCATCTCACTAGAAAGAACACACACAGACTCAAAGTAAAAGGTTGGGAAACAAACTTTCTGGCGAATGGAACACAAAAGAAAGGAGGAGTCGCGATCCTAATTTCACACAAAATACCATTTAAGCTATCAAAATTAAAAAAGATACAGAGGGCCACTACATAATGATAAAAGGTTCACTCCATCAACAGGAAATATCTATCCTAAACATATATGCACCCAACATAGGTGTGCCAACTTTCATAAAGCAACTTCTAGGAAAACTAAAGAAAGATATTGACTCTAACACCATCATAACTGGGGACTTTAATACCCCACTCACAACCCTAGACAGATCATCAGGACAAAAATCAGCAGTGAGATCCAGAACCTCAATATGGCTCTGGACCAAATGGACTTAATTGATACCTACAGAACACTCCATCCAAAGACCACAGAATACACATTCTACTCATCACCGCATGGAATGTGTTCTAAGATCGACCACATAATTGGCCATAATCAAGCATAAGCAAATTTAAAAGGACCGAAATTCTGCCATGCACCTTCTCGGACCACAGTGGAATAAAAATAAACATTGACACCAACAAAATCCCCCCAAAACCCACAAAGACATGGACACTAAACAGCATGATGCTAAACAACTCCTGAGTCAATGAAGAAATCAAAACAGGGATCGAAAGATACCTGGAAACAAATTAAAATGAAGAAAGATCTTACTAAAATCTCTGGGATGCCTTAAAAGCTGTAGTAAGAGGGGAATTTATATCCCTACAAACACACATGAAGAAAATGGAAGGAACACAAACTAACAGCCTAACAAGCCACCTAAGGAAGCTGGAAAAGCAAGACCACAAAAACCCTAATTTCAGCAGAAGAATCCAGATCACCAAAATAAAAGCCCAAATCCAGGACATAGAAGACAAAAAGATAATACAAAAAATCAATGAAACAAAAAGCTGGTTCTTTGAAAGGATAAACAAGATCGATGGTCCCCTAGCTAGACTGACCAAGAAAAAACAAAAAAAAAAAAACCACAAATAAGCACAATCAGAAATACAAAAGATGAAGTCACATCTGACCCTGAAGAAATACAAAAGATCATTAGAGACTACTACGTACACTTGTATGGAAACAAACTTGAAAACCTTAAGGAAATGGAGGACTTTCTGACATCACACAACCTACCTAGGTTGGAACCAGAAGAAACTGAGACCCTAAATAGACCAATAACAATCAAGGAAATCAACTACGTAATAAGAAAACTACCTACAAAAAAAAGCCCTGGTCCAGATGGCTTTCCAGCAGAATTCTACAAGACATTTAAGGAGAAGCTGATACCAATCCTACTGAAGGTATTCCTGGCGATTGAGAAAGATGGAACCCTCCCCAAATCATTTTACAAAGCCAACATCACATTGATACCGAAGCCAGGTAAGGACCCAACAAAGAAAGAGAACTATAGGCCAATATCTCTAATGAACATAGATGCTAAAATTCTCAACAAGATCCTAGCGAACCGGATTCAACAACACATCTCAAAAATCATCCATCATGACCAAGTAGGCTTCATTCCTGGGATGCAAGGCTGGTTCAACATTTGTAAAACCACAAATGTAATTAAATACATCAACAGATGTCAAAACAAAAACCACATGATTATATCATTAGATGCAGAAAAGCTTTTGATAAAATCCAGCACCCCTTCTTGATAAAAACCCTTGAACATCTAGGCACACAGGGAACATACCTCAAAATAGTAAAAGCCATCTACGAGAAACCCACAGCCAGCATAGTCCTAAACAGACAAAAATTGGAACCATTTCCCCTGAAAACTGGAACAAGACAAGGATGCCCACTCTCACCCCTCCTGTTCAACATAGTATTGGAAGTCCTGGCTCGAGCAATCAGAGAAGAGGAGGCCATCAGGGGTATCCAAATAGGAAAAGAGGAAGTCAAATTATCTCTCTTTGCAGATATGATTGTGTACCTTGAAAACCCAAGAGAATCTGTCAAAAACCTCCTTACACTGATAAAGGCCTTTGGCAATGTCTCAGGATACAAAATAAATGTGCAAAAGACAATGGCATTTCTTTACACCAATAATAAACAAACAGAAACCCAAATAAAAAACACAATTCCATTCCAAATAGCCTCAAAAAAAAAATGAAATACCTTGGCATCTTCCTAACCAGAGACATGAAAGACCTTTACAATGAAAACTACAAAACACTGCTCAAAGAAATCAAAGATGACACAAACAAGTGGAAAAATATCCCATGCTCATGGATTGGAAGAATCAACACTGTGAAGATGTTCATCTTACCTAAGGCAATCCACAAATTCAATGCAATACCCATCAAATTACCAGCAACATTCTTCTCAGACCTAGAAAAAACAACGCAGGAATTCATATGGAAACACAAACGTCCAAGAATAGCCAGAACAATTCTCAGCAAAAAAACAAAGCAGGTGGTATCACATTACCAGACTTCAAACTCTACTATAAAGCTACAATCATCAAAACAGCTTGGTATTGGTATAGGAATAGGCATATAGATCAATGGAATTGAACTGAGATTCCAGAAGCAAAACCTCAACTTCTCAACCAACTCATCTTTGACAAAGCCTCCACCACCTACCACTGGGGAGAGGAGAACCTATTCAGTCAATGGTGCTGGGAAAACTGGCTGACCACATGCAGAAGATTGAAACAGGACCCCTACCTATCCCCATGCACAAAGGTTGACTCCAGATGGATCAGAGACCTAAATGTAAAACCTCAAACCATAAGAACCTTAGAAAATGAAGGACATACCCTCATGTAAGTTGGAACTGGCATTCAATTTCTGAACAAAACCCAAAACCCACAGGCCATAAGAGAGAGGATAGACAAGTGGGACCTTATTAAACTGACAAGCTTCTGCAAAGCCAAAGAAACCATCAAGAGAGCAGGGAGACAGCCTACAGACTGGGAAAAAGTATTTGCCAACACCAAGTCTGAGAAAGGTTTAACATCTTTGATACACAAGGAACTCAAACATGCTGAAAAGAAAAAAACAAACAACCCTATTATAAAATGGGCAAAAGACATGAACAAACACTTCACAAAGGAAGACATCCGAGCAGCCAACAGACATATGAAGAAATGTTCGACCTCACTAATCATCAGGGAGATGCAAATCAACACCACACTGAGATACCACCTAACTCCAGTCAGAATGGCAATTATCAACAACTCAAAGAATAACAGCTGCTGGAGAGGGTGTGGAGAAAAGGGAACACTTCTACACTGTTGGTGGGAGTGTAAACTAGTGCAACCTCTGTGGTAAGCAGTGTGGCAATTCCTAAAAGCTTTAAATATCAACCTCCCATACAACCCCGCAATCCCCCCTACTGGAAATATACCAGGAAGAACACAAATCACTCTATAAAAAAGACACCTGCACACATAGGTTTATCGTAGCATTGTTCACAATAGCAAGAACCTGGAAGCAACCAGCAGCAGCGCATCAAAAGAGGACTGAATTAAAAAATGTGGTAGATATACACAATGGAATACTATGCAGCCATAAAAAAGAACAAAATCATGAATTTTGCAGCAACCTGGATGGAACTAGAGTCTATAATACTGAGTGACCTCTCACAAAAACAAAGGTCGGAGTATCACATGTTCTCACTCATATAATGGACCTTGAACATCCAACCTAATACTATAAGAAAATGACTGACAGTAGTGGGAAACTATGGGGGGGAGGGAGATGGGATTAATGAGCAAATATCTGTCTGGGGATGGGGAAGCACCTCTTATCAATAGGGTGCCTGGATGAAACGTATCTGTATACCTAACCCTTAACTGTACCCCACAACATCATAATAAAAAATATTGATTATAAAAAAATAAAAATAAATAAATACAAATGAATAAAAATACTTTGTTTAGTAAAAAATAAAAAATAAAGTACTCAAGTTAAGTACTCAAGTTAACCACCTCATAGGTATACATCCAAAAGGGGGAAGTACAGAAAAGACACAATTTTGGATGCAGGTCAGTAGGATGCTATCCTCAATTCAAAATTTCTTCTTTCCCTGATAGTGTTCAAGGACAACTCACACATTCTCCTTGTGGCCATTTGAGTTTTCCTCTGAGACTTGTGTCTTTGCTTTTCCCTCTTCTCAGCTTCCTGACTTATATAGCTGTTGCCCTCGTGACAGGATAGGCCAAAATTGGTCACTGCCTGTTGGGAGCCAGCCACGGAGGTCCACTGAGTGTTAGCGATCAGGGAGGGCCGGGGCCGTTGACCCCGAGACCACTAGGGTGTGTTCAGGAGCTGTTGACCCCATTGCCTCTCCCTTTTCTTGGCAATAAAGCCTCATGTTAGCTCAAGCATGAAAACTCCAAGACTGGGACGAACACAACCTAACATTAGAAACTCATT
Organism: Cephalopachus bancanus; assembly: GCA_027257055.1. NCBI lineage: Eukaryota > Metazoa > Chordata > Mammalia > Primates > Tarsiidae > Cephalopachus > Cephalopachus bancanus. The sequence continues at coordinate 8,246,497 of JAPVLO010000015.1, read as the reverse complement.
GTTCCCGTTTCCCTTTGACTGCGGTTTAGACTTCCAGACAGGTCCTGGTTTAAGCCAGGACTACATCAAAGAGGCCTAGTGCTGAGAGCCCAGCATGACCCTTGGACTGGGCCACATTATGCAAAACTGGTTTTAGTCATTTTGTTTAAGTTCCATTGTGTGTGTTAGGATAAAGTATAGGAATAGATTGTTAATCATTAGGAAAGTTAGTCATAGGTAAAGTGTGTAGAATAAAATGTATAGATTACCATTGATAAAACGGTATAATATTTTTAGAAATTGTATTAATACTTCTGAGGGACATTAGCCAAGCATAAGGAAAAGAAAGACAATTTTGGGTTTGTTCTTCCTCATGCTTGAAGAAACATCTGGTGGGTGGGGGACGCCCCCATGCACCTGGCTTTGTGTTCACATAGAAGACATGTGAGTCTGTGCAAAATTAGGGGATAAAAATTCTCTGTATTTCTCAATAAACGTCTTCTGTCACTTAGATAGAGTCCAGTCTCTTTCTTTCTCCCCCCTTCTCTTTCTTTCTCTTTATTTCTCCAGAATAATCGCCGATGCCGCCACATCTTTCCTGGGACCCTCAAATCCTGCAGGGGCTGGCCCCCAGCAACTGCCCAACTGTGTTGGTCGGGCTATTTCCAGAAACACAATTGAGGTACCTTGTTAGTGGGACTTTAACATAAGGACATATAGAAAGGGAAGACTGCACGACTCTGTCTCTGTTGCTCCAAGGTGCACCAGCCCCAAGGTGACCAGGAACATTCTCAGTATGCAACAACTCTCTAGTGGTTGCCCCTGCAGAAGTGGGGGTCTACTGCTCTGTGTGCATTTCTGCAGTCATTTCCAATCGTTTTGATCATGTACCCCAACAGTTAAAAATGTTAGGGCATGCTTCTTCCAGTAGATGTAATTTAAAAATATACACAAATAATAATAATGTAAAGCAATGAGACAAAGAAATAAATGTAAATAGGAGTTGTAATATTTTCTTCTAATCCCACAATGGATCATCTTGCAAACCCCACCTTGGAGATCATTGCTTGGTTGCGGAGCACTCAAAGTGTGGAGAACTCCTTTTTTTTTTTTTTTTGTGACAAGGTTTCACTTTCACTCTGTTTCCCACGCTGAAGTTCAGTGGTGCAATCAGTTTCTGCAGCCTTGAACCCCTGGGCTCAGGTGATCCTTCCATTTCGGTCTCCTGTGTAGCTGAGACTACAGGCACACGCCACCACATCCGGCTAATTTTTAAAATTTTTTGTAGAGATGGGGTCTCACTATGTTGCCCAGGATGGTCTTGAACTCCTGGCATCAATCAATCCTCCTGTGTTGACCTCCCAAAGCTCTGGGATTGCAAGGCATGGGCCACTGTCCCTGGCCAGAGCTCTCTTCTTGACAGAGCACTCTTGCCAGTCTCCCAGGAGAACTGCTGACCAGCCTAAAAGGCATTGTGGAGTTGAGTGTTTGATCCTGGCTCAGTCATCTATGGCCAGGGCAGCAGTGTTACATTTTAGAATGGGCGCACTCTGTGTGGAAGTTACTATGGGTGTGACAATCACAGACACAGATGCTAAATGGCCCAACGAAGGACTTCTCTTTACAGTCGTTCTTGCCATTCTTCCCCTTCTTTCCTTCCTCCTCCCCCTCCTCCTTCCCCTCCTCTTCCTCTTCCTCCTCCTCCTTTTTTTCTTGAGTTGGAGTCTCACTTTTGTCGCCCAGGCTGGAGTATAGTGGCTTGCTCATAGCCACCGCAGGTTTGACCTGCTGGGTTCAGGCAATTCTTCTGCCTCAGCCTTCCAAGTAGCTGGAACCACAGACACATGCCACCATGCCCGGCTAGTTTTTGTGATTTATTGTAAAGACAAAGTCTCACCAAGTTGCCCAGGCTGGTCTCGAACCCCTGGCACAGGCAATTCTCTCTCCTCGGCCTCCCAAAGTGCTGGAATTAGAGGCGGAGCCACCACACCTGGCCTCTTCCTTTTCCTCCTCTTCCTCTCCGTGCTCCTCCTCCCTTTTCTTTTTTGAGTTACCTTGTATTCCAAAGCCATTTTTCTTGAGGTTGTAACTAGAGTTGTTGGTAAGACATTCTATAGCCTTCCTTTCTTGGGTGGACCTTTATTCCAAACCTCTCAAGTCTTCAACTGCAAAGTAACAATTTATATATTAAGTCACAGTGGAGAACCGTGCTACTTCTTTCTTCTAATATGCCCAGTAAAGAACCATTCATGTAACCTACTATTTGTTAATAAAAGCCCTTCTCTCAAGGAAGCTAATATGAGTTTTGGGGACAAATGAGCATATCTCAGAGTGAGTCTTCTTTGCATGCTGAAGCCATCCCAGGAGGTATAAGGGTGACCCTTGGCCCACCTGCCCCACCCTGTCGGAGATGTTTAGCCCTAGAACCAACCGATAACAATAATTTGTCGCAGTCCTCTTTCTTCTGGAGCTTATGGACATTTGTCCCAACTGCATCCATGGCACCTGGCACAACATGTCTTCACATTCTATATGATCTGGAGGTCAAGAAGACAAGACTGCTTCTGGGCTTCAGTCTACCTGTAGTGTAGCATGAAAGCTAAGAGCAAGAGCTCTATAGCTCGATTGCCTGGGTCTGAACTCCTAGCTCTGCAACACATTCACAGTGTGACATAACCGAATCACTTAATTCTTTGTGCCTTGGTTCCCTCATCTGTAAAATGGCACCAATAATAGTCCCTATAGCATAGGATTGGTGTGAAAAACCGAATGTAATTAATAGATAAATGATTACTATAGTGAGTAGTCAGTAAAGATGGTTACTATAGTAAGTAATCAGTAAATTACACTTCTTTCTGAAATAACCGAAGAGAAACAAAGTGTGCCTATTGGTTTCATTACCTGTGAAACTCATGAACACAAGCCTGGGTCTCTTGCTCATTACTCTGTCCTCGGGACCTAGCCCCATCCCTGATACGATTTAAACAAGAAATATTAGTTATTGGTTTAGAAAATATTAGGAAATATATTTATATAAAAATGAGTGTTTTAGACGTATTTTAACAAGTTTTTCTTTGCTGCAAGAAAACTAAGTGACACTCATAGAATCTAGAAGTGCACAGTAACAATCACGTCTTTTATTGAATGCCTCCTGCCTGCCAGATAGCTTACATGTATTAACTTAATCTTTCATAAAATCCTAAGGGTTAGATATTAGCAATCACATTTTGCAGATAGGAAACTGAGTTTCGCAGAGGCTGTGACCTGCATGGAGGTCACAGGGCATTAGGTGGCAGAAGGGAGATCTGTATTTCCAAGGTCTATGCCTTTCCAGCTGATCTGTTTTCCTGATGATAGGGTTAGCTCAGAGGGAGGGCTGCTGTAATTCCTCAACAGCCAGAGCCTTGGGACTGAAGAGTCATGCTGGGAACCAGAGTTCTTGGGCTTTCTAGATGTGTCACATAAACCACTCACTGTCATTCAGTTCTTAAACTGTCAGGAATGGGCATTTGTCTGATTAAACGTAAGAGGCAGACAAATTACTGGACTAAATTCAAGTGCTTGGTAAAGTTTTCACCTGTCTTGTTTGATATTTCTCCTTTATTATTTATTTTTATTTTTATGTATGTATTTATTTATTGAGTTGGTGTCTCACTCCATCACCCAGGCTGGAGTGCAGTGGCATGGTCACGGCCACCCCAGTATCGACCTGCTGGACTCTGGCAATCCTTCTGCTTCAGCCTTCGAAGTAGCCAGAACTACAGGTGCACGCTACCATGCCCAGCTAATTATTTATTTATTTACTGCAGAGATGCGGTCTCGCCAAGTTGCACGGGCTGGTCTTGAACCTGTGGGCTCAGGCAATCTACTCACCTTGGCCTCCCAAAGTGCTGGGTTTACAGGCTGAGCCACTGATCCCAGTCAATATATCTCCTTTTTAAAAAAAATGCAGAATCTAGTTGGCAGATTTTACAAGAAAAATCAGGAACTCAAAGATATTTATTTTGGGGAGCCAGAAAGAAAATTGGAAACAGTGTGAAAGTGGGAGCAGTAGATTACAAGCTTTTGTTGCAAGGAGAGTTAATGCCTATTTACCTTAGAAACCAAAGGAGAGCTTGCAAAAAGCATGAATTAATACTTAAAAACAGGTTTTTAAATAATTAGCATAAATGCTAGAATTAGCCAGATAATAATGCCTTTTAAATATTTTACTAGAGCACATTGCTAGCATGACTTACACTTCAGAGTATATCCTGATTTTGAATATTTTGCATGTCTAAAGTTTACTTTTTAGATCACTAATCAAAATTAAATAATGACTTCTCTTAATCACAATGATAATTTTTCATAGGTTGCAAAGAGAATGACAATCTTAGAAACAAATGCATTTGCTCTGAATGCATTCTCTCTGAAATAATGTATTACTTGTATGGGTAATTTGTTGAGATAGTTATGATTAAAGGGTTATGTCTAGAAGTAATGGGATGAAATGAAATAGTAAAAAATGTGGGCTGTATATCAAGAATAATATGGTTTTGAACACTTAGACTTGTGAAATAGTCTTCTTGGAGAATAGATAAAAGTTCTGGATTTTTAAAACATTGGTTAAGCCTCAACATGATTCTAAGAATGTGTGTTCAGCAGGAAATGTCCCAGTGCTTCTAAATACCATTTGAGAATATTCTCAAGCATACTTCTAATGTTATTCCCTGGATCCAGAGTAAGTAATTATTCTCCAACGTAATTTTATTTAAAGGTACAAATGTCTGACTCTATCTACTTGGAGGAAGGGAACTTTGATCTTGAAGAGCTACAGTCTCATCTGTTTAGGGGCGGCCGAACTGAAGGTGGAAAACAGCTCTCTTGGTGAACCTAGTTGAGGTTCTCTTGATGAGCGCCCTTGAGTCACATAAACAAACACCACCAACCCAGATACCAGTTTGGGTCTCTTTCAACTCACCTGGGCACTTTTCTGGGCATCAGGAGTTTTTGCAGGTGGTTCTAACATGCAGACAAGACAGAGAACCACCGCCAGAACTGCTGACGTTTGCATTCCATCTCTTACCTGCAGTACACATCTGTCTCTGTTCTGACTTTTGTGAGTCTTTGATTACTGTCTGTGCAGTTTTGCCTATAACTTTAACCCTTTTAATTCCATAAAAGCAGTAGCCCTTCTCTCAGAAAAATGCACTTAATCTTGGAAATAATTTAAGCAGGTTTTAAACCCTCTGAAGCCCATCTCTAGAAGCCCAGATTAAAATCCCTATCAACTATAGGGTGTTGTCTGGACACGGACTGTTTCCCACTTCCTCTTCCCCGGAGAAGTCTCTGGCCAAGGCTGGTCTCTGAAGGGTATACATATTCCCAGCAATGAGTCATGGGATGCAGGTGACCAAGCAAAGCTGAAAACAATGTAGTCTTCATGCTTAATCAATGTAACTGTACACACCATATAGGGATTTGAGTGATTAACTTGATTGCTTTGATTGCTTTGATTATAAAACTGCTTGCTATACTGCCCCAAAGAGCAGATTCTTCACCAACCTGCTGCCATCAATGCCTCATGTAAGTTTTGATTTAAAAAAAGTCTTTTTCTGCTGGAAAGAGTTGTGGGATGTAATTGTACATACCATATAGGAATTTGAACGACTTCTTTGGAATAGGTAAACATTACGCACAAGTGCTCTCGGGTTTGGGTTTACTGCGTTACAATGACCTAGATAATGCCAGAAAGGAGATCAACCTATTCTTCTCTAATTTGAGCTGTTTCCTCTAAAGTCTATGCCTGGGTCCAGAAGGCTAGTACTAATTTGACATGTTCCTTCCCAAAGAAGTAGAATAAATCAGTAGTAAATCCTCATGCTATACTCTGTTGGTGGACTATTAAAAAGGTGTTTGGGAACCCTAGGTGTACAGGGACAAGAAGACAGTAATTAAAAACCAAAGTAGAATTTTAAAAATGCAACCCTATAAAGGTGACAGAAAAATGTTGTGGGATGATTTGCTTAGGTCTGGGTTGCCAGAACATATTTCAGCAGCAGAATAGATAGGATTCACTTGATTGGTTTGGTTGGTACTTATCTGTGCAGCAAGGACACTGTGGAAAGAACCCCAAAGTCAGCACAGGTTCTCTCTGGCACTCCCGCAGGAGCTCCAGGGCATGCAGTTTTAACAGTAGAACCTCCAACTGCATGCTCTCCAAGCTCATGATTCCACTGACATGTGCACATCTCTAAAGCACCATTCAACATTTTGTTAGGAAGCTCAGTATCTTAACTACTTTCAAGCACCTTCTTATTGTTTCCTCATTGTTGAAGGATTTAATATAATCTTTTTTTTTTTTTTTTGAGTTGGAGTCTCACTCTGTCACCCAGATTGGAGTGCAGTGGCCGCTCCCAGCCACCGCAGCCTCGACCTGCTGGGCTCCAGCGATCCTTCCGCCTCAGCCTTCCAAGTAGCTGGAACTACAGGCGCGCGCTACCATGCCTGGTTAATTTTTTGATTTATTGTAGAGATGAGGTCTCGCCAAGTTGCCCAGGAGGGTCTCGAACCTGTGGGCTCAGGCAATCTATTCACCTCAGCCTCTCAAGGCACGGGATCACAGGCTGAGCCACCGAGCCCGGCTGTAATCATTACATACATAAGATTAGTCTTATGGAAATATGAACACAATTTAGTATTGAGCAAGACATTTGAAGCTGGATTGTTTTGTTTCATTAAGTTGCTTAAAAGAGAAAATGGTTTGAATCACAGCTCCTTGAAGTATTCATATAAACTGGGATTTTTCTATTGTAAAGGAGAAAGAAACAATGTAATCTTTAACCCAAACAAGGAAATACTCATAAGTTTATTTATTTGAAACACTTAGGATTGTTTGTTTGGTTCTCGGTCTACTTTTCTACTTAGAAGTACTCAAAGTTAGAAAATCCAAACGAAATGAATGATAATCTAAAAAAAAAAAATTGACTTAGAGTTAAAAATTTGTTTAGATCATTAACTATAGTAGGTAGTGAAAAGTAGTTATATATCAACATATTCTCCCAAAGGGCAATAGGCTCAGTTTATGTATGAGTTCTGCAAAACCTTCAAGTAACAGATAAATACTATTATAAACTGCTGAAGCACATTAGAGAAGAAGCTTCTTTATTTACTCTATATAGCTAGCATATCCCTGAGGACAGCATGACACTCAAAGGAAAATTATAATCCAATTTGAAAATATAGATGCAAGTACATAAATAAAATATTCATAAATCAAATCCAGTAGCATATAAAAATGCACAATGAAAAAATAGGTTTCAGCTCATGAATAAAAGGTAGTTCAACATTACAATTCCTATTAATTTGCTATGTTAACAGATGAAAAGAGAGACCAAATTCAATCCTTAATGATGACAACAATTATTGAAAACACTCTTTGTAAACTAAGAATAGAAGAGAATTTCCTTATGTCCTGCAATAAACCTGAGGGTGAAACAGTAAGAGCCATATCCACTATAATTGGTAAAAAAGGCAAGGATATGGCTGGGCACTGTGAAAAGAGAAAGATAACAAGAGTAGCAAAGGTGTTTATGAAAAAGAACAGAGGAAGGGTGGAGCTTCCCTGCCAGGCAGGAAAACATACCATAAAGCTGTAGTAAATAAAACAGTGAGGGAGCAGCACAGAACTAGACAATCACTGAGCTCCAAGAGACCTGAGGCAGTCTCCTGTGAACATGAGGCTTTAGTTTTGCCTTTCAAACCTGAGATAAAATGTGGACAATTTAACAAATTGTTACTGGACATTTGAAAAAACAAAGCTAGAGTCACTATGAAGCTCATACATTTACAAGAGATGAATTTAAGGAAAAAATCCTTTTGGAAGGCAATTTGTCACTCTATAGAAACAAGAAAACAAAATTACAAAGCAAAATTGTAAAATTATTGGAAGGAAATCTAGGAAAGCATTTTTTTTCATCTTTAAATTTTTTATTTTAAAATTGTGGGGTACAATTCAGGGTTAGGTATACAAATATTCATTCTGCAGGTACCCTTGTTGATAAGGTGTGCCCCCCTTCCCCAGGCAGTTTCCCAGTACTGTCTGATCCCACCTCCCCGCCCCCCATGCCCCCGCAGTTTCCCGCTTCTGTCAATCCTTTTCTTATAGTATTATGATAGTTGTTCAAGAGGAAAGCCTTTTTATAACATCAAGTTGAAGTAGGCCTTTTAAGCAGGACAAAAATTTTAGAAATACAAAATTAAATCAGAGAGATTATGTCTTTTTAAAAATTAATTTAAAAAGATAGCAAAATTAAAATATAAACAATAAAACTGAGAAACATTTACAATATATTTAACAAGCAAACATTACTATTCAGAATATGTAAAGAGCACGTAAATCAGTAAGACAAAACTCAAAGTCGCTGAAGGATATGAATAAACAATTCAAGGAAGAAGAGATAAAAATGGATACATGAAAATACTCTCTCTCTTAAAAGTGATCGAGGAAATGCAAACCAAAGCCTTTAAATAGATTTTAACCATTCAATTCTCAAAATTAGAAAGACTGCTTTTCTCAACTTTTTGGTGAGAATGCAGGAAAAGCACACATTTCTATAAACGGTAGGTGAAAGTACAGCCTGGTGCAGCCTTTTTGGAAGGCATGATGTAGAAATGACAGAAAGTTCCTGTCTTTTGGTCCATGCATTCTATTTCTAGGATTCAAGTCTTCAGAAATACTTATGCATAAATCTAGAAATATCTGTGTACAAAGATGCTCCAACATTGTTTCTTAGCATGAAAAATTGGAATCTAAATCTTCAGAAAACATAGTTTCTCTGCTACTATTGAAAACAATGTAGCCTTTAAAATTACAATAATTAAAAATCAAATCACAAACCATATAGCTATAATAATATGATATGAAGAGTTTTAATCATATCACATAGCCCAATAACCATGAATTCCTACCTCCCAACCCTTTCTATTACAGTCAGTAGATACTATTGATTATCTGGCAGGAGAACTCAATGTTTAATTTTTTTCTACATGACAAAATGATTTAGTTGAAGTACAAGATTAAATCCACAGAGTTAAAAAGCAAGACACAAACTGAGAGAAGACATTCACATAGCATATATTTGACATAAAACTTGTATCCAAAATCTTCCAAAATGTTAAATAGAAATCTTCTTATAAATCAGTAAACTAGAAAACCAAATTAAAAATAAATGGCAGAAACACATCTGGAATGACACAATAAAGATCTCCAAAAATTCTTTAACAAAATTGGTAAGTAAAAACTCCTTAGTAAGATTAGTCAAAACACTAACAAAAGTAGTAAAAAATCAGCCTTTTTAAAACTCTGGAAATTAACCAAAGGTTTATAAAAATCCAATGACATGTCTATTTAAGAAAAACAGATGATTCTTGGTAAGAACAGTGAGCGTTTGGACATTTTAACTTGTCCCATCCCTTTCTCACCAGCTTCACAGTAGCTGTGAAAATGAATAGTCTTGTAACCATGGTAACTGTGAGAACCAGCAGCCTAACAGCTACTGGATGGGGCAGAAAAAGTTAGAATCTGCTCCAAAAGCTTTACCTCCAGAGAATTGTTACTATTTGACCTGTCTGGCTGCTCCCTGGAAAAGCTCCACTCTCAGGGTTTGTCTCTATTTGACCTACAGCAGCTCTCGTATCCCAAGGGTATCTGTCAAAAATTAACAGTGGAGATATTTAACATGGCAACTGCCTGAGGTGAGGATAAAAGTTGGGGCACACAGGAGCACAGTCAAAAGACTTAAAGGAAAAACATGGGAATGAGATATCCACAGGTAGCTTTGAAAAACTCTTACATATTCCTGGGAATCTAGAAGTCGACATTCATGTGCAGGGCTGTGTACATGCTCAGAAAAGACCTGGGAAGCCCTATTCTCTCACCTCTGGCTTACTTTGAAGGTCTGTGCAAGTAGGAAGTGAAGTCTAAGACAGATCTGTATACTGCTGGACCACTAAAAGCATGTTGAAGCACATACCCAGAGTCCTTGTTGGTTCGAGACATTGAAAGAAATCTCTGTTCAATTATTAGCAAACTCAGCAGAGATGTCAGTGGCTGCCCACAGCAAAAAACGCAGGCTTTACAGAATTAGTTCAGGAAAGTTGCTAAGCAAACACCAAGAGCAACAACCACCACCTGCAACAATGAAAAATCCATACTGGATAAGGTGTGATCTGATTTGCAGAATTGCTACATATTATTCAAAATGTCTGATTTTCAACAAAATCTATAAAACAAAGCAAAAAGAAATAGGAAAGTATGGTTTATACATGGGGGGAAGCAATCAATATTTACTGTCACCGAGGAAGTCTAGATGGTAGACATATTGTATAAAAAATTTTAAACCAGCTATTATAAATATGTTCAAAGAGTTAGATGAAATCATGTTTAAAGAATTTGAGAAAAAAATGAGAACAATGTCTCTCCAAAGAGACAATATTAATAAAAGGATTAAAATTGCTATTCTGCTTTTTGGTTAAGATCAAGTATAATAAAAAGGATTAACATTATAGTAAAATAAAATAAAAATTTTGGAGTCGGAGAGTAAGAAGAAATTCACTAGAGTATCTCAGTTGAAAACTTGAGTTGTCAAAAAAAAAAAAAAATTGAAACTGAAGGTAAGTCAATTGAAAATTTCCAGTCTGAGGGACAGAAAAGAAAATAGAATAAACACAAATGAAAAGAGCCTCAGAATTCTTTTGGAATCACCAACATTCCAACATATGCACAATGCATAATTAGTGTTCCAGAAGGAGAAGAGAAAGCAAGGAAGTAGAAAGAGTATTTGAAAAAAATAATGACTGGAAACCTCCCAAATTTAATGAAAACTATTTATCTATACATATAGAAAGCTTATCAAACTCCAAGTAGGACAAGCTCAGAGGTCTAAACCTAGACACTTCATGGTTGAAAGCCAAATATAAAGAAAGAATCTTGAAAGCAGCAAGAGAAAAATGAGACAGCACATAATAAAGGATCCTCAGTAGCATTAACAATTGACTTATTATAAAGCATGGAGGTAAGACGGTTGTGGACAACATCTGGCTAAAAGAAAAAGATTGTCAACCAAGAATTGTGTAACAAGCAGCACTACTTTTTAAACATTTATCAGAAATTGTGGCACTCCCAAATAAAAACTGAAATAATTCATTGTTACTATACTTGCTCTACAAAAAATACTAACTCAGGCTGAAGTGAAAAAACACTAGACAAATTTAAATCCATGCAAAAAAAGTGCACTTATTAATAAAAGTAACTTCATACGTAAACTATAAAAGGCAATAAAAATGTACTTCAGCTCTTTTCTACACCTATGTGATTTAAAAAGACACCTATATAAACAAATAATTATAAAAATGTTGATTAACTTACTGTGTATAAAAGTATAGTTTGTTTAACAATAGGAGTACAAAAGAGAAGGGGGGAATAGAGGTATATTGGAACAAAGTTTCTGTATACTTCAAAATTAAGCTGTTATTAATCAGACTGGATTTTTTTTAAGTTTTACCTTATTTTTTTAAGTTTTATCTTATTTGACACATCGTACATTCTTATGGGGTACAAAGTGATGTTTGATCAGGTATACATTGTGTAATGATTGAATTTGGGTAAGTTGCATATCCATCACCTTAGACATTTATCATTTCTTTATGATGAGAACATTCAAACTCCTCTATTCTAGCTACTTTGAAATATACAATACATTATTGTTACCCCACTGTACAATAGAACACCATATTGTGCAAGAGAGTACCAGATAATATTTCTCTTATCTAATTGTAACTTTGTACCATTGACCAGTATCTCCCCACCCGTCTTTTCTTCCTTCCCTCCACAGCCTCTGATAATCACTATTCTACTCTGAACTTCTATGAGATCAATTTTTTTTAGATTCCACATATGAGTGAGATCATGCAGTATTTGTCTTTCCGTGTCCAACTTATTTCACTTAATATAATGTCCTCTACTTTCATCCATGTTGTCACAAATGACAGGATTTTATCCTTTTTATGACCGAATAGTATTTCATTATGTATGTATACCACATTTTATTTATTAATTTATCTGTTGATGGACACTTACATTGGTTTAATATCTTGTCTATTGTGGGTAGTGCTGCAGTAAATATGGGAGTGCAGATGTCTCTTCACTATACTGATTTTATTTTCTTTGGATATATGCCCAGTAGTGAAATTGCTGTATCATAGCAGTTAGTCCTATTTTTAATTTTTAGAAACCTCCACACACATTTTCATAATGTCTATACTAATTTATATTCCCCTGAACAGTATGTAAGGGCTCCCTTTTCTTCAAGAACTAGATTACTTTAAGTTAATTATAAGCCCCAGAACAATCACTAAGAAAGTAACTAAAAATATATAATAAAAGAAACAATAAGAAATTAAAATGTAACACTAAAAAATGTCAACTTAAAATAAAAATGACAGTAATGGAGGAATAAAATAGTTATAAAACTTTTAGAACAGAAAAGTAAAATATCAGATATAAATGCTACTTTGTCAATAATCACGCTGAATGTAAATGAAACACTTCAATCAAAAGGCAGGTACTGGCAGAATTAATTTAAAACACAGAATTCAAGTATATGCTGTTTACAAGAAACATACTCTATATTAAAAGAAAAATAGGTTAAAGCTAAAAGGATGCAAAAAAGTATGCTATGCAAACAGGAACCAAAAGAGAGCTGGGGTAGCTCTACTTACATAGACAAAACCGACTTTAGGGTAAGCAAAGTATTGCTTAGAGACAAAGAAGGACAATTTATAATGATGTAAGGAGTTAATACATCAGGAATATATAAGAATTAAAAGGATACATGTACCTTACAATAGAGTACAAAATACATGAAGCAAAAACTGAGTGAAGGGGAAAATTAACAATTCAACAATAACAGTTTGAGACTCCACTTTCAATAATAGAACAAGTAGGCAGAAGATCCAGAAGGAAATAGAAGATTTAAACAACACTGTAAACCAAGTAGACATAGCAGACATCTGTGGGACACTCCACCCCACAACAGCAAAACACATTCTTTTCATGTGCCTATGGAATATTCTCTAGGATAAACAACATGTTAGGGCATAAAACAAACCTCAATAAACTTACAAGGCATAAAATCATACAAAGTATGTTTTCTGACTATGATAAAATGAAATCAGAAATCAATAACAGAAGGAACTGAAGGTAGAAGATATCTGAAAAATTAACAAATATGTAGAAATTAATATATTTCTAAATAAAAGGTGAAATCAAAAGAGAAACTTTTAAAAATGCTTTGAGTTAAATGAAAACACAACATAAAAAAACGAGACATAAGTGAAGCATATATCACTTATTTTTAATGTTTCTTAAAAGAAGAAATATTTCAAATTATATGACCTTCACGTTAAGACACTGGAAAGAAAGAGGATAAGCTAAACTCAAAGCAAGCAGAAATAAAGAAATAACAAATGTAGCAGAAATATGAGGGAGACCCCCTAAAAAACTAGAATTTATTTATTTAAAAAGGTGTATTCTTACATGTTTAAACTTCAATCACCTTCAAAGTACTCTATTGGATATTGGATATACCTATCTTGATACACCTATCAAGATGCTTTTTCTACTGCTCAGAACAGTTTTTGACCTTGTCAATTTTGATGCCTTTTAGTGCTACTGCCATTTTTTGTTTCCCCTCATCCATATCAGCAAAATGTATCCCTCTGAGGACATTTTTTACCCAGGGATGCAAAACAAAAGTTGCTCAGGGCAGAGATAGGGTGAATAGGGAGAGTGGTGTACTGGGATCATGCCATATTTTAGTCAAAAGCTGCTAAACACTCAGCATGATGTGGGCAGGTGCACTGTCATGGGAGAAGAACCAGTCACCTGTCTGCCACAACTTGAGCCCTTTCTTCCAATTGTGATACAACCTTCTCAAAACTTACAAATAAAATCTTTGGTTGACTGTTTGGTCCAGAGAAACAAATTCCAAGTATACTACAAGATATCTACCCTCCAAAAGATAATTATGAAATAGAGAATAGAAACAATTAAAAAGTTAACAAATCAAAAGTTGATAAATCTTTTTAGTCTGACCATGAAGAAAAATATTAAAAGATTACTCAAAGTATTAAAATAAATAATGAAAAAGAAGATATCACTACTGACCTTGCAGAAACAAAAGGCTTATAAGTGAATACTATGAACAACTGTATGTCAACAATTAGATAATCTAGAAGAAATGAACATATTCCTAGACAGTCACAAATGACTAAAACTGACACAAGAAAAGTAGAAAATGTGACTAAGTGTATAATAAGTAAAAAGATTGAATTAATAATATAAAAAACCTTCCACTCCAAAAAAGCTCAGGACCAGATAGCTTTATTGGTGTATTGGTCAAAGTTGTCCAGAAATGCAGAATAGAATGTAGATAGATGATGGCTGTAGATAAGTATATAAATAGATGATAGATAGATATAGACCTGTACCTATATTTATCTACTTATATATACTTATCACTCTCTATATGTAGACATGGCTATATCTACATATAGATTTATTATAATGCATTGACTGGTACAATTATAAAGGTGAGCACATTTCAAAATTTGTAGGTGAGTTGCCAAGCTAGAGACATATGACAGTGGGTAGTTCAGTGCCAGTTCGAACCAGGAGGGCTGATGGTGTAATTCTTGTTCAAAGACTGGCAGTCTAGACACCTGGGAAGAGCTTATGTTTCAGTTTAAAAGGCTGTTAGCCAGGAAAGAATTGCTTTTGCCTTGGGGCATTGTCCACTTTTTTGTTCTTTCAGACCTTCAATTGACTGGGTGAAACTAATTCACATTGGGGAAAGCAATGTGCTTTACTCAATCTACCAATTTAAATGTCAGTCTCATCCAAACACCCTCAAAGAAACACCCAGAATAATTTTTACAAAAGTCAGCCAATGCAATATATCATATTAATGTAACAAGAGACCAAAAGACACATTATCTTCTAAACAAATGCAAAAAAAGTTGACAAAATTCAATACTCTTTCAATAATTAAAAATAAATGGACAAACATTCAACAAACTAGAAATGGAAAGAAACTCTCTGAAACTGGTAAAGACCAGCTATGAAAAACCAATAACTAACATCATACTTAGTGTTGAAAAATTGAATTCTTTCTTCTTCATATCAGGCATAAGATAAGAATATTCACTCTTCACATCTATTCAATATTGTATTCAAAGTTATAGTCACTGCAATTGGATGAGAATAACAAAAGGCATCCATATTAGAATGGAAAAAAATAAAGCTATCTCTAGGCATAGGTAACATAATCTTGAATGTAGAACACACAAAGAAGTACACACACAATAAATGTTAGTACTGGCAAACAAATTTACAAGATAGATGATCAATATACAAAAGTCAATTATATTTCTACTTACTGGCAATGAACAATCTGAAAATAAAATTAATAAGAAAATTCCATTACAAAATAATAAAATACTTACAAATAACCTTTAAAAGGAAATGTAATATGTGTACACGAAAAAAAATCAAAATCTTGTTAAAATAAAGGAGACCTAATAAATGGAAAAACATCCTATGTTCATGGATTGCAGTGTTTTAAGAAGGCAATAGTTTCCAAACTGTTCTATAAATTCAATGAAATCTCTATCAAAATTCCACTGGATTTTTTTCAGTAACTAACAATCTGATATTAAAATTTATGTGAAGAAACTGGGGATCTAAAAAATAGCCAAAACAATCTTGAAAAGGAATGAATTTGGAAGATTTCACTCTCTCTGGTTTCAAAACTGACCACAACAACAAATGTTATAATCAATAAAATACAGTGCTAGCATAAAGATAGATATATAGATCTATGAAATAGAATTGAGGGTACAGAAATAAATCCTTGTGTTTATGGCCAATTGATTTTTTGATGAGGGTGTCAAGAAAATTCAACAGAGGAAAGAATATTTTTTTCAACCAAAGGAGTTGGAACAATTGTGTATTCAGATGCAAAAAAATGAAATTGGACTCCTAACTATACCATATATAAAGATTAGCTTACAGAGAATCATAAAGGTACATAAAAAAGCTACATATGTAAAACTCTTAGTAGAAAACTTGGGAGTAAATTTTCATGATCTTGGATTAGTCAATGGTTTCTTAAATACAGCACCAAAACACAGATGACAAAGGAACCAATAAACAAATTGGACTATGTAAAACGTTAAAACTTGTAGGTCAAAGGATGCTATCACAAATGTGATGACAGCCCAGAGAATGGGAAATACCGTATTTGCAAACCAGAAGTCTGTCAAGGGAAATGTATTGGGGATATATAGAGATATTTTTATAACTTAATAGTAAAAAGGCAAATAATCCAAGTTATGAATGGGCAAAGAATTAGAATTTCTCCCAAGAAGGTATACAAATAGGCAACAGACACATGGAAAGATGCTTAGTCATTGATTAGTCTTTGGGGAAATGCAAATAAAGATCACAATGGGATACTGCTTTGTACCCACTAGGATGTCTATAATTTTTTTTTTTAAAGACAAACAGTAACAAGTACTAATGAACATGTGAAGAAAAGGAAAACTTTAGTCATTACTTATGGTATTTTAAAATAAGCAATGATTTTTAAAAAAATAATCTTCGACCACCAACCACTGGATAAGGAGAACCTACTCAGTAAATGGTGCTAGGAAAACTGGTTGATCACATACAGAAGGTTAAACAAGATACCTACGTATCACCATACACAAAAATCAACTATAAATGGATCAAAGACCTAAATGTAAAACTTCAAACTATAAGAACCTTAGAGTTTGGGCTTGGTGGCTCAGCCTGTAATCCCAGCACTTTGGGAGGCCAAGGCAAGTGTATTGCCTGAGCCTGTGGGTTCAAAACCTGCCCAGGCAACTTGATGAGACCTCGTCTCTACAATAAATAAAAAATTAGCTGGGTGTGGTAGCACGCACCTGTAGATTCAGCTACTTGGAAGGCTGAGGTGGGAGGATCACCTGAGCCCAGCAGGTGGAGGCCATGGTGGCCAGGAGCATACCACTGCACTCCAGTCTGGGTGACAGAGTGAGACTCCAACTCAAAAATAAACAAAAGAACCTTAAAAAATGCAGGAGACACCCTTATGGAAATTGGGACTGACAACCAATTCCTGATCAAAACCCCAAGTGTCCACGCCATAAGAGATAAGATAGACAAGTGGGACCTCATCAAACTGACAAGCTTCTGCAAAGCCAAAGAAACCATCAAAAAAGCAGGGAGAGAACCCACAGACTGGGAAAAAATATTTGCCAACTGTATATCTGACAAAGACATAACATCTATGATCTACAAGGAACTCAAACATGCTGAAAAGAAAAAAGCCCCATTACAAAGTGGGCAAAAGATATGAATAGACACTTCTCAAAAGAAGACATACAAGCAGCCAACAGATACATTAAAAAATGCTCAGCCTCACTAGTCATCAAAGAAATTCAAATTAAAACCACACTGAGATACCACCTAACTCCAGTCAGGATGGCCATCATCAATAACTCAAAAAACAACAGAAGCTGGAGAGGATGTGGTGAAAAGGGAACGCTTCTACACTCTTGGTGGGTCTGTAAACTAGTCCAGCCTCTGTGGAAAACAGTGTGGCGATTCCTAAAAGATCTAAAAATCTACCTTCCACACGGCCCCACAATCCCCCTACTGGGAATATACCCAGAAAACACGAATCACTCTATGAAAAAGACACCTGCACACATATGTTTATCGCAGCATTTTTCGCAGTAGCAAGAACATGGGACCAACCATGCTGCCCATCAAAAGAGGACTGGATTAAAAAAAATGTGGTACATATACATGATGGAATATTATGCAGCCATAAACAAGGACAAAATCATGAACTTCACAGCAACCTGGATGGACTTAGGGTCTATAATACTGAGTGATGTATCACAGAAACAAAGAACTGAGTATCACATGTTCTCACTCATAAGTGGACCTTGAACAATTATCATAACACTATAAGAAAGGGATTGGCAGTAGCGAGAAACTGCTGGGATGGGGGAGGTGGGATTGGCAGTAGTGGGAATCTGCTGGGGGGCCTGGGGTGAGGACACCTCATCAACAAGGGTACCTGCATAATCAACATTTGTATACCTAGCCCTGAATTGTACCCCACATCTTTAAAATAAATAAAGAGATAAAAAATTTAAAAAATTTTTAAAAATTAGTCAGACATGCACCTGTAGTCCCAGCTACTCATGAGGCTGAGATGATGGATCACCTGAACACACAAGGTTGGGGCTGCAGTGAGCTGTGTTCATGCCACTGCACTCCAGGCTGGGTGATACAGTGAGACCAGGAAAAAAAATGTAGTTGCTCTGAAAAACAATTTGACTTCCTCAAAATGGAAACATATAGTTGCTCTTGACCCAGTAATTTTCATCCTAGATATGTATCCAAAAGAATTGAAAACATTTAAAAAAACTTGTACACAATGTACAAAAAATGTCCAAAATGTACACAAAAAGGAGAAGCAACTCAAATGCCTACAAACTAATGATTTTTAAAAATACATGTGGTATAGCCATGAAATACTGATACATGCTACAATATATGGTTGATTCTTGAAAACTCTATGGTGAGTTAAAAAGAAAAAACTAATCATAAAAGACCTCATATTATATGACTTCATTTATATGAGATATCTAGAATATGCTAATCCATAGAGACTGAAAGTAGACTAGTGGTTGCCAGGGGCTGGAGGGGGGTGGGTAGGAAAGACAGTGACTCATTAAGGGGAATATGTTTTTTTTTTTTAGTGGTAAAAATGTTTCAAAATTAGATAATGGTGATGGTTGCATAACTATGGAAAATACTAAAATCCAGTGAATTTGCACTTTAATAGGGTGAAATTTATGATCTGTGAATTCTATCTCAATAAAACTGTTTTTAAAAAAATGAATGGACGCCAGGCTCGGTGGATCAGCCTGTAATCCCACGCCTTTGGGAGGCTGAGGTCAGTGGATTGCCTGAGCCCGCGGGTTCGAGACCTGCCTGGGCAGGTGAGGTCTCTACAATAAATCAAAAAATTAGCCGGGCGTGGTAGCGCGCGCCTGCAGTTCCAGCTACTTGGAAGGCTGAGGCAGAAGAATAGCTGGAGCCCAGCAGGTCGAGGCTGCGGTGTCCGGGAGCGGCCACTGCACTCCAGTCTGGGCGACAGAGTGAGACTCTAACTCAAAAAACTAAAATAAAATAAAATAAAATTTAAAAATGAATGGACAAAAGACTTTCACACACACTTTATAAAAGAGCATGTGTAAATGGCAATAAGCATATGAGAATATGCTGAATATCATTTGCCATAGAGAAAATGAAAATTCAAACCACTACACCGCCCCCAGAATGGCTAAAATTTAAAAAATTGACAAAGCTCAGGTTAACAGCAACATGACCCAGCTAGAACTCATATACATTGCTTGAGAGAATATAAACTGGTATAGACACTTAGGAAGACAAGTCTGCAGAATATCCTAAAACTAAATAAATGCCTACTTTAAGATCTAGTAATTCCGTTCCAAAGTATATGTCTAATAGAAATGAGTAGAAACATCCACCAGAAGACATGTACAAAAAAATTCATGGTAAGTATATTAGTAACAGCAACAAGAAAACAGGAACCAATCCTCAGTGATGGAATGAATAAACACATGGTAGTATATTTATATAGTGGAATACAATCACAGCAATAAATATACACATATTTTTAAATCCCTCAAGATACCCATTTAAAATCAGTGTACTTTATGTATGTTGTACCTCAATAACAAGGTATTAAATTAAGAAAAATATTGACTGAAAATGGGTATTATTAAAGAGGCGGTTGAGGGGAGGCTCACATAGGTGAAGGACTAAATACAAGTGTTATCAAGTTGTAATTTTGCTAATTTCTATCTTTTTGTTATTAATCCTAGCTTAATTGCATTTGGGTCAGAGAATGGGGCCTGCATCATACTCATTCTCTAAAATATTTTGAGACTTTATGTCCCAGTATGTGGTTAGTGTTTATTAATTTACGTTTTCTCTGTGCTTGAAATTAATTTGTATTATCCAATCAGTGAACAGGCAATTTTGTATGTTCATTAGATCATACATTAGATTGTATGTTCTTTGCCAGATCTATAAATGACTGAAAGGTACTTAAAACTTGCCACTAAAACGATGAATTTGTTAATTTATACTGAAATTTCTATCAAGTTTTGCTTTATTTATTTTGAGGTTCTGTGATGCTAAATTCAACTATTTTCCCCAATACACAATAATCTACACTTTTTTCTTTTTTCCTATTAATGTAGTAATTATACCCACTCCCTTCCCTCATTTTGGAGGAGAATCACTTTAAGCTTACAAAAAAGTTGTAAAAGCAGTACAAGTGTTTTTATATCCCCATTGCCCAGATTCTCAAATTGTCAAAATTGTACATTCATTTCCCCTCCCTCCCTCCTCCCCTCGCTCTCTCTTGCAAGTGGGGCATCTCCCTTAAAGGAAAGAAGATGACGGAGGGAAGAAGCGAAGGAAAGAAAGAAAGAAATGGAGTAAGAAAGGAATGGATACCAGTTTCCTTTGATTATTTGCCTAGTATATAATTTCCCTTTTAAAATTTTTGGTGGTTCTATTTTAGTGTGCTCTTATATATATATAATGTCACTGGAGTTTTGTTAATATAGTCTACTAATCTTTGTCTCTAACTATGCATTGCAAAGCACATTATGATTTTTGCTATATTTGGATTGATGCTTGCCATCTTGTTTTATGTTTTCTGTTTGTATGACTCTTTCTTAGTTTTTCCTTCTCCTCTTTGGTCTATCTCTGGATTACTACTTTGTAAATTAAATGCTGCATTTACTATGATTACTCTAGAAATATGTTGTGGAGTCTAAAATGAATCAATATCTTTACCTTTCTCCTACACGGTCTTCCTGATGTCCAGTAGTGTGACAAACCTTCATTCATAGGTTTGCAGTTGGGAATTATAAGATTTTTTCCTCCTTCACCCAGGACCAAGATTGATATAACCAGATTTCTTTTCTGTTTCCTTTTTCAGGGCCGTGTAGCTGGCCAGTGTCTTAGCTCCCTGTAAGGGCTCCAATTAGTCTTCCACCTCAGGCAGATTCAGTTTTGGTCTCTCACTCCTTGACCTTGCTCAGCCTCCAGAACTGCAAGCAACAGTGATCAGGGTGTGGCACTGCAGCGCTTGGGAAAGTCACTTATGAGTAAGAAGTTAGAAGCAGGCTTGTGTTGATGCAGGCCTGCAGAAAATAGTGGCGTTCAGATAAACAGGAAAGGTAGTGTCTACTTTGTTGTATGACACAATACTTGTGTCATGAGAGCTGAGAGCTGGTACACAGTCCGTGGGACCACCTAACTAGAGGGGTTTAAAATAGGGGTACAATATGGAGGTTTTGGCTTCTGTGTGTCAAGGTGACCCACATACCTTGGCTATTGTCTCGGGCTGACCCATGTGGGTAGGAGGACAGAATAAGCTATGCAGTTGGGTTAAAGCTGGGTTGCTCAAAGAGACAAAGATGCTACACTTGATCCTTTAGCTAGGCAAACATAGTATTTGATTAAAGACTTTTGGGGGCTCCTAAGTCTGGTTGTCAACACAAACCTATAATTTTAGCCACAGGGTAGCGTTACTTGACTACTCTGTGGCTCAATTTCTTCACTAATATGAATCCCATAGATTTTAAGAATTGTGCACCTAACACATAAGTGCTGCATACATATTTATTGCAATTAGTATTATAGTAATTCTTTTTTGATTAACAATTTTGGTCATTTTCACCAGGAGGGTTGTTTAACTTATCTAGTCCATCACACTGCTAAAATAGAAACTTATAATTTGATTATGAGTGGTGGTATGCAGCTAGCTGTGTTACCTGAAGCAAAGTACCTAACTCCTCAGTTGGGAGGAGGCTGGCGAATTCTAGTTCTATTAGTCTCTTCCTCTCATGGATGATGCCACACGGTCAATAAATTAAGATGGTTTCTAAGAACAGTCTGTAATCCGTACTCTCTCCTTATCTCTCAGTTGCTTTCTGTCTCTATTTCCCTCTGTGCCCCTTTCTTCTTTCCTCTCCTTGATGATTTAGAAACATTGTAATGGACTAAGCAAAAATTATAAAGATACTTTACAGAGAGGAGAATAGGATGATTATATAATCCACCATACTGAGGGTCTCAAACTCCAGTGCCTGTGGAGTAAGACAGAGAACATAAATGAAGAAGGAGTGTGACAGAGAACATAAATGAATTCCCCACACACGGGAATGATGGGGATTGTGGTGGATAGGAGAGCACATACCTCATTCTGAATTGCTCAGCTCTAGCCAATGGTCACCATGCAGGAATGTGGGTCCAGAACAATAGGACACCTTTTCCGATTTTCCCTGAAGGAACAAATATAAGAATTTGTTTTGATAAGATGTTGAAACAATATAGTATTCTGTTTTGTTGTTGTTGTTGTTTTTGAGTTGGAGTCTCACTCCGTCACCCAGACTGGAGTGCAGTGGCCGTTCAGTCTTCCAAGTAGCTTCCGCCTCAGTCTTCCAAGTAGCTGGGACTACAGGCACACGCTACCAGGCCCAGCTAATTTTTGATTTATTGTAGAGATGAGGTTTCACCAAGTTGCCCAGGCTGTTCTCGAACCCATGGGTTCAGGCAGTCCCCTTACCTTGACCTCCCAAAGTGCTAGGATTACAGACTTGAGCCTCCACACCTGGCCTCATATTCTGTTTTAAAGCCCCTCTACATGCCTAACCAAGCACATTGGCAAGTTCTCTTCAGCTCATGGACTGCCATCTTATAATTCATATGTGATGCTCTTCTTGTCCTCTTTTCTACGGTTAAATAATTATAGTAAATCTCTGAATCTAAATGCTCATTAAAAATACCTTTGTTAATAGTTTATTTATTGAAATATATAATTATTAAAACTCAATAGTAAGAGTTTGAGTTAAATAAAGATGACATGAGATTAACAGGTAATCCATTGTCCGGTATTTAATCCATTGCAAAATAAAGTGACATTTTTTCTTTTGTGAAAAATTGTAGTATATGGTATATTTTTAGATGCATCACTGGCAAGCAGACTAGAGAATAAAAAGGAATAATAAAATAGAAGTACTTTTAAAATAAAGCACATGGAAAGTGAATTAGAGAAAAGATAGATCTACTGACACAATGTCAGATTTATAAAAAGCACATGAATATATAATCTCTTGAACATAATCAAATACCAATTCTTCCTTGGTTTTACTGATTACATCTAAAAATATTACCGTTTTCTTTAAAGTAGGTTATCGCTCCCATGAGTATGTACAAATACAGCAAACCTTGGCAGTTACAACATATCCCACAGGTGGCATTTGCCACCTGGTAAAGTGAGAAAACTACTTTAGGGTCACATTTTCAGGAAAGCAATTGAACTTGGGAAAACCAGGAGACTGGCATTAGGCTGGTATTGACTTTTACTGAGTTTGAGATTGAGCAATGATTATGGGTGTGGAGGATGATGCTTTCTAAAGGATGAAGCAAACTGTCGGAAAAAGCCGTGCTACAAGGCTGATGAATCTTCTTTCTAAATAGAATGAGGAAGCTAACATCTTTCATATTTGAGAATTGCAGAGAATGCACTTAAGAACAGAAAATTGTTGAATTTCATCATTCAAAGCGTTAATGGGTGAACATAAGTGCTTTAATTCATGCCACTGTGTATGGCTACCTATATAAACGAAATCACACTATTTAAGTGACTGTACTAGATTCTGCGGGTTTCTGTAACAAAGTACCAAGAACTTTGTGGCTTAAAACAACAGAAATTTGTCTCATACTTCTGGAGGCTAGAAGTCTAAAATTAAGGTGTCATCAGGGCTGTGCTTTCTCTGTGGGTTCTAGGGAAGAATCCTTCCTTGCCTCTTTTTAGCTTTTGATGGCTCCCAGTAATCTTTGACTTCTAGCTTCATCACTCTAATCTCTGCCTCTATCTTCACGTGGTCTTCTCCCTGTGAGTGTCTCTGTGTCTTCAGATCTCTCTCCTTAGGACAACATTTATCGGATGTGCAATCCTCCCTAATTCAACATGACTTGCTCTCAATTTGATTATATCTGCAAAAACCCTATTTCCAAATAGTGCAGGTTGAGAATCCCTAATCCAAAAATCCAAAATTCGAAATGTTCCAAAATCTGAAATTTTATGAGCACTGACATGACACCACAAATGGAAAAGGATATATTTGACCTCATGTGACAGTCAAAATGCAGACACAACAGTTTATTCAACATCCTCAAGTGAAATAAGATGACCATATATGACCTAAAGAAACAGAATGGTCAACTGTTGAAGTTTTGTGCCGACATTGAACAGAATCAATGAAAAATAGAAAATGCAGAAAAAACTAAAAATGAAGATGTCAAGTGTGTGCGGAAAAGACATCACAGTGAACACATGCCACTTAATGGTATGCTGATCATGATCATGATCATAAGTCAAAGATCTATCGCTATGACCTGAAAATTGAAGGGAACTATAAATATTCAACAGACTGGTGGTAAACATTTAAGAAAAGACACAATATTACATATTTAAAGATTTGTGATGGTAAAGCGTATGCTGATTACAAAGCAACAGAGAAATTCATTGATGAATTTGCCAAAATTGTCACCAATAAAAATATGATGCCAGAATAAGTCAATAATACTGATGAAACTAATAATACTTACTAAAGCCAATGAGACTGCCTCTGGCATTATTGCCCCAGAAAGATACTGACCAAAGTCAATGAAACAGAAAGTAAGGATGCCAAGATCAGAAGAGCTGTGCTGAGATGTGCTAATGCAACAGGCGCACATCAGTGCAAACTTGCTGTGATAGACTAAAGTTTGTGTTCTTACTGTTTTCCAGAAGTAAATTAGTAAACTTCTTACCAGTCTATTTTTACACAAACAAAAAGACCTGAATCACCAGGGACATTTTTTTCTGATTGGTCTCACAGACATTTTATACCAGCAGCTTGTGCTCACTGCAGGGAAGTTGGACTGGATGCCGATTACATGATTTGTTATTCCTTGACAACTGTTCTGTTCATCCTTCAGTGAAATTCTCATCAAAAATAATGTTTATGCCATGTACCTTCCCCTAAATGTGACTTCACTAATTCAGCTTTGTGACCAAGGTGTTCTTCAATCAATGAAGAATAAATATAAAAACACTTCTTGAACAGCATGCTAGCAGCAGTGAACAGAGGCATAGGTGTGAAAGGTGCTCAGCATGAAAGATATCGTATATGCTATTGCCAGAGCTTGGAACACAGTGACTGAAGACACAGTTGTGCTTACCTGAAACAATCTTTGGCTTGCAACTATGTTCAGTGAGGATGATGGACTAGGTGGTAACTTCGAAAGATGCTGTATGTTAAGTGAAAAAAAAAAGATGTCTGAATTCTTACATATGCCCCAAATATACCATCAGAGTCCATTAGTTAGCTGAAAGAAGTGGATGTTAAAGAAGTTTTTTTAATGCTAAACCATGAATGGTTAGGCTGTCCTGGTTTTGCATCTGAAGGAGATTTGCTGAGGGGGGATGGGGTAGGCTGCCGCTTGTTCTGTAGTAGACTGTCTGAGCTTTCCAATGGTTACATTGAGCCAAAAAGGCTAAAGAATAAGCTAAGTTTCTTCTAGGTTTCTATAGGTACCTTTCATTCCCCACTCCTGCTCTTGGAAATATTCTTATGATCCTGGGAAATGGGGTGAATATCATTCTTCTGTATCTACTTCCTGCTGAGGTGGGCCATAGCAATGTCCCTATTTATTCCCAAGGGCAGGAACAGGAAACAGCAGGACCTTAGTCGAATACTATTTGGATTTAATAAAACATTGAGAGAGCACAGGCAAAAATTATTAAGCAAACGATGATGAAAAAGGTTGTTGCCCAAAAGCAATTCTGAAAAAGTGAGTGTAGTCCTGTACATCATATGTATGTTTAGTCATTACTAATTTATTAATGTAAGTTGAAATATTCTCTTGCAAAGTATCTATATTTGTACCTTAACAAGGAAATACAGTCACTTTGACAATGTCTGAAGAAAGAAAAATTGAAAACATTAGAGACATGTAGTTAGGTTGTAGCTTAAATTGAAAATTCAAAACAAGAAAATGGTTTCTTTTGTTTTTATAATAGGTCTGATGCACTTTCACAACAATTGATATGTTAGAGGGTGAAGTCCAGGTTATTTTGGTATTCATCCTATGTTGGTTAGGTTCCTTGTCAAGACCGGAGATCAAAGATCACCCTTTGACTGACCAAAGTCATAAAAATAATAAGACCACCCCACCTTTGGTCAAGGAATTTGTGAATTGCAAACGTCTAACAAGTCTCTTACAGGAAACTCCCTCCTAGGGTTGACCTAATCAGCCCTCTGTGAACTACGTGACACAGATAAGCACCACCATGGCAGTAATCATGTGACTAACCCACCCATCTGCCTGCTGTCCATCACCTGACATCATCAGTACCTGCGCTTGTCTGCCCCTTTGTGATGACGTGAAAGCAGACCATCACCCAATCATCTTAATGATCTCCCCTCATCAAGGGGAATGGTTAAAAGGACTCAACCACAAGCAACCAGCAGCCATTGCCTTGCTAGAGTCTGGTATGGCCATGTGCTCCTTGAACCATGGCTGTCGTCATGCTTCCTGGCTTTGATCCTCCTCCCCCACCTTGGGAGGTGAATCTTCTTTCTTCCTTCTCTTTCTCTCTTTAATTTTCTTTTAAATAAACTTTCCTTTCTTAACAAAAAAAGGTTTTTAATATCAATAATGAGGCTCCAGTTGTTCACTTATTAACCAGGGTTAAATAGCCAGAATGGTTTTGAATCAAGTTGATGATGATAATAGTGATGATGAAGATGATGTTAATACTGCAGAAAAAATAGTGCCTATCAACGACACAGTGAAAATGCATGATGGGCTTTTTGAAGGATTAGAGCAAGTACATTCATAACAGGACAAGAAATCATATCATTTTATAAATCAAAGAGAGATTTCTAAGACTAAAATCATTGTTAATGAGGCAGATTAATCTGGAGGAAACATTTTGAAAAGCCATTCAGCAGAATTCTTCCTCATCTCTAGAGGATTCATTTCCTGGTCCCTCAACTTCACCTAATGTTTTTTTCTCACCTAATAAAATAAAATATGGTATACAGTAATCTTTTAATAACAACACAGCATCAAAGGTGGGGACTGAAAGCCTGCCATTGTTTGCTGTTGCTGTAGTCTAACAGCTGATGCAAGTTTTCTGGCGATGCTACTATGCTGCTTAGTTACCCTGGATACATTATTTTTTCACTATATTAATGGTAGGCCATATTTTATTATTAAGTACTTATGTATGAATAACTAAGAAAATGATTACTTATCAGTAGTATGTAAATTTAAAGTCAGGAATGATAGTGATGCCACACAACCCCAGATTGAGATAGTTTCACTTCTGCTTTACAATAGTTCAGTGTACAAAAACTTCACTTCATGCACAAAATTATTAAAAATATTGTGTAAAATTACCTTTAAACTATGTGCATAAGGTCTATATGAAGCATAAATGAATTTCAATTTTAGACTTGGGTCCCATCCCAAGATATCTCATTAGGTATATGCAAATATTCCAAATTGAAAAAAATCCCAAATCCAAAACACTTCTCTATCTAATATATACTGCAATATAGCTTTCTAGAAGATACAATTCAACCCGCAACAATGACTACGGTTCTAAAAAGATTATGTTTGGAGTTGTGGTTGAGACTACATTAATTTTACAGTCTTGTAATATTAAAATTTTGGTTTCTCTGACACCAGGGGAGTGTCAGAGACAGAGCAGGCTAGGGAGGTGTTCTTTGTATAAAGAGGAAGTATGGAGTGGGGTATCAGAACCCAAATAGGGTGAAGAGGGAATTCTTGCTAGGCATCATGTGTCAAAGCCTGAGTAGGGTGTAGAGGTTATGTAAAAGGCACATGAAAGTGAAATAGAAAGTTTGCTTTCAAAGAGCTTACACTATATGAAATGTGCAATGCTGACATGGTCACAATTTAAATACAATCATATGCATAAAATATAGAGAATATTTATAGCTTGAAGTGATCTTCAAAAGCATCTTTCCAAAGCCCTCATTTTACATATGAAGGAGAGCACAATGGTGGACTAGAGCCATCATTGTTTTGTTACTATATAGAATATTTACAGATGCTCTAATTTATTCATTGTTTCCCTTTTCTTTTCCTATGCCCGACAAGGTATTTCCTAGCCCAAAATTGCAATTTATGAACCAATATTATTTTATGACTTTACTTTTTTATACTTAAAACTTTCTTGTAGATCATAGTACAGAAGGCTAATTAATACCTTTTTCCATATCACTTAATTAAATAAGTTAGATAAATAATAAGTCTAGCTAACTTATTATTTCTATGCTGACTATAAATACCATGATATTCTTCAATCTGCTTCTTTAATCTCTATTTTTTCCCCATGAATTTTTCAATTCCTGAGTCAGATGCAAACTGTTTTAATTGCTATGGTCTTACAATATGGTGCAATATATAAGACAGTCTTTCAATCTTCTTTTTTTCAAACATATCTTGACTCATCTCAAGTTGTTCTTCAAGTAGCATTTTAGCATTTTTTTTAATTCTAAAAAGATT
Source organism: Cephalopachus bancanus (assembly GCA_027257055.1). NCBI lineage: Eukaryota > Metazoa > Chordata > Mammalia > Primates > Tarsiidae > Cephalopachus > Cephalopachus bancanus. The sequence continues at coordinate 8,217,705 of JAPVLO010000015.1, read as the reverse complement.
GTGTTTGAAGTTGTGGTTGGGATTGCATTAAATTTATGGGCTTGTAATATTAAAATTATGGATTTTTCTGACACCAGGGGAGTGTCAGAGACAGAGCAGGCTAGGGAGAAGAAGAAGAAATCTTCATATAAGAAGAAGCTTGGAGTGGGATGTCAGAGCCCAAATAGGGCAAAGAGGGGATTCTTGCTTGAAATTGTGTCAAAGTCTGAGTAGAGTGTAGAGATTATCCACAAAGAGAAGACACCCTAGTAGAAAAATCAAAAGAACGTGGTATCAGGTCTATGATATTCCCACCCAAAATGCATAATCTGAATTCAATCATAAGGAAACATCAGACAAGCACAAATCAAGGGACATCCTATAAAACAACAGACAGTCTTCAAAGGATCAAGGTCATGAAATTCATGGAAGAACGAAGGAACTATTAAAGACTGAAGGAGACTAAAGAGATATTATAACGAAATGCCATGCATGATTCTGAACTGGATATTTTGCTATAAAATATTAATTATTAAGACAGTTGATGAAACTTGAATGTGAGATTTAACTCTTCGGTAGTAGTAATGTATCTATGTTAATTTCCCAATCATAACTGCTGTATTGCCAGCATGTAGAAGTCCTTGTTTGCAGAAACACACACTAAAATTTTAAGTGATGGGAAAACAAGAGAGTGATTTACTCTCAAATAATTTAGGAAAAAACAGGTCTTTGATTATGTTTCAATTTTTCTGTAACTATGCGATTGCTTTGAAAATATTTTTTAAAGTAGGAAGCAATTATGTGCTGCAAGTTAAGTTACAGACTAATTTGAGAGAGAATTTTATGTTTTCAAGATTAAAATTTTTCATTCAGGAACACCTAAATTACCTCTATTTATTCAAGATTTTTAAAGATATTCTCCAAGAAAGTGTCATTTCTTCCATCTTTGTCTTGAACTTTTCACTCTTAGGCATATTGTAATATTTGTATTATTGCAAATAAGTCTTTTTTATTTCCATTTTTTTCTGTCAGTAAAAATATCCATGAACATTTATAAGTTTGTTTGGTATTTTTGGCACTCAGCTGACTGCCCTTTCATTAGTTCATTATATTTTTAGTTGTTTCTCATGTATTTTCTTAGTACTAAATCATATATCTGCAAGTAATTTTAGTTTTATCTCTTTGTTTTATGTTTGTACCTTCTTTCCCTATTTTCAGAAATTCAAGCATAATGTAAGATACACTTTTAAAATATTTTTACTTTATGTTTTTAGTTAACACATAATAATTATACGTATTTATGGGATACATAGTGATGTTTTGATATATATAATGAATAGTGATCAGATCAGGATAACTAGTTTTAAAAGCTGATATCCTTTTCTTAATCTGGCTTTAGTGGAAGTGCCACTAATATTTTCTTGTTAGCTATGATATTTACTATGTTTCTAATAGATACTGTTTATTAAAGTTTAAAAATCCTTTTATTTTTTAGTTTGCAAAGAATTTCTCTCCTTAAATTGAGTATTGAATTTTTAAAGTATCTTTGTGACGATTAACAAGATATTCATATGATTTTTCTCACGTAACACATTTGAGTAATTAATTCCATAAATAGATTTCCTAAAGTTGACCCATTCATGAGTTTTTGGAAAGAACTCAACTTTTGAATTTATATATCATTGCATTTAATGTGATGATGTTTTATATAAGTTCTTTACAACTATATAAACAACATTGGTCATTAGTTGTTCATGTCTAATATGCTGTTCTTGTTCATTTAAAACTTTGAAGTAATATTAACTTCATAAAATTAACTGGGGATATTTTAATGTTTCTATCTTCAAATTGTACAGATAACATAGGACTTAATTAAGCCTTCAGTGAATTGAGAGACCTTGTTCCTAAGTCATGAAGGTCTATTGCCTTTTTATTCTTTTCCTTGTTATTATTTTTTTAAACATTTTTGGTTTCTTTCCTGATATGTAAATTTGCTACACCTTTGAGTCAGTTTTTATAATCTACACTTTTCTGGAAAATTATCTTTTTACTATGTATTCTAGCCTTTTTTGCTCCCTTGCTGTCTATTCAAAGTTTTCTTTGATACTTTTTTCTTAGTGATTTGAAAGTTGCATGTTCAATTTTTATTCTATTACTGGTTATCTTTACATTAAGAATATATTTGAACCTACATGTCTTTGCCATTCTCAAGAACAAAATAATATCTATGTGCTCCCTGCATGCTGTCTCCCTCTCCTTCCTAAATAAGGTAAAAAGTTAGCGTGTTTTCATCCCTCTTTCTTCAATTATTTCCTAGATTTTACCTAAGTAGCTTCAGATTATTTTTATTACTATTATATACCTCTGTTTTAAAAATGTATAGAATTGCTTTATTCTTCAAAGCCATAATAAACTCTTACTATTTTAAATATTTATTTCTTTTTAATCATCAAGGAATACAGGGCTATATTCTAATTGTAGAAGTTCAATCATTATACATAAAACTAAAAGCTTCCTTTATTGCCACCTATAATGCCAGTGCCTTCCCAAGAAGCTACTGCTGTTATGAATTTGGTATATATATCTCTTGTCAAGTATATGGTGATACATGCCATATATATCCAAAACGTGTTATACATGCAATATTTAGACGAGTTTAATGTGGCACAAATTATTATGTAACTTCCTTTTTTTAAACTGACCAATATGTCTTGGAGTTTTTTTTTTCATGACAATATGTATAAATTTACTTCATTCTTTTAAACTTCTGCATCCCATAGTACAAATATACCATAATTTATTCAACTATTCCCCTATTGCTAGACATGTGATTGTGTTTGGGAACTATTACAAACAACGTTGTAGTGATCATCCTTTTACCTGCCTCTTTTTGTACATGTACAACTGTTCTCTAGGGTTATATATCAGTTAGGCTTTAATTCAGGAAATAAAAAGTAATCTAGATTTTCCAAACATAAAAGGATTTAATACAGGAATAAGTTGATAAAATAATTGTATGTGTTGGAGATGTGGAAGACAGGATATTTCATTGAAATATCTTTGCAAAGCCAAAGAAACCATTGAGAGAGCAGGGAGATAGTCCACACACTGGGAAAAAATATTTGCCAACTGTATATCTGGCAAAGACCTAACATCTAGGATCTACAAGGAACTCAAACAAGCTGAAAAGAAAGAAAAACAAACAGCCCCATTACAGAGTGGGCAAAAGATATGAATAGATACTTCTCAAAAGAAGATATACGAGTAGCCAACAGATACTTGAAAAAATGCTCAGCCTCACTAGTCATCAACGAAATGCAAATTAAAACCACACTGAGATACCACCTAACTCCAGTCAGGATGACCATCAACAATAACTCAAAAAACAACAGATGCTTGAGAGGATGTGGCATAAAGAGTACACTTCTATACTATAGGTGGGAGTGTAAATTAGTACAGCCTCTGTGGAAAACAGTGTGGCGATTCCTAAAAGATCTAAAAATCAACCTTCCATATGACCCTGCAATCCCCCTACTGGGAATACATCTGGAAGAACTCAAGTCACTCTATGAAAAAAATGTCTGCACACATATATTTATTGCAGCATTATTTACAATAGCAAAAACATGGAGCCAACCATGCTGCCCATCAAAAGAGAACTAGATTTTTTTTAAAAAGGTACATATACATGATGGAATATTATGCAACCATAAAGAAGCACAAAATTATGAATTTTGCAGCAACTTGCATGGACTTAGAGGTTATAATACTGAGTGATCTATCACAGAAACAAAGAACCGAGTATCACATGTTCTCACTCATAAGTGGACCTTGAACCACCATCGTAATACTTTAAGAAAGGGATTGGCAGTAGGGAGAAACTGCCAGGGACGGGAGGGGCACAACTTATCAACAAGGGTACCTGCATAAAGAACAAATGTTCTTATTTCTAACCTGAATTGTACCCCACATATTAAAAAACAACAAAAAGAAGCCTTTGGCTTCCATTTTAACTGTTGTTGATGTGATCTCAAGATTATGCAATTGCTGCTGCTACCAGATTTGGAGCTACCACCACCACCACTGCCCTGCCCTTGGAACTGGTGACTAAACAGGAGATTATGAAGCTTGACTGCTGCAAACTTTCTCACCCATTAGAGCTTTCTTGTTGGTCCACACTGTTGCAGAGAGATGGTGCTTTTCTCCCTTCTGCCTTCAGAAATAACTCACCCAAATGCATCTAATTGACAGAACCAAATTTACATTCAAAATCCTAGCAGTAAGAGAGTCTGAGAAATATAGCTTTTAGCTTTCCAAGCACATGGGTAAAAAATGACGAACTAGGGGTTGATAAAGTCAAACCAATTCCTTTTTAGTCTATACCTTTGACTACTTAATCTTCATAAACAAATTTGTATGCATATGGCAACATCTTCTCATGCAACATTATGCAACTCTGCCTTATACAAATTACACACAATCCCCCTCTTTCCAAAGAAAAGAGCCAAATCCCATCAAATGATGCATCCATCCCTGAGATGTCCATTCCTTTTTCTAATTCAATTACTAATCTATCTTGATATCCTATAACCCCAAATGAAATTACAGTTAACCACCATCTCACAAAAACAGAATGAAAAGAAGAGAAAATAGGAAATTGGTTAACACATACAAATATATTTGTATAAAATAAGGAAGAAAAATATGTGCAACTATTATTACAGTTCTCAATTCTGCAACAGATGATAAAAACACTAGTTGGTATTTATAATTTCCTTCATCAACTACCAATTTTGAGGACTAATTCACCCCCAGTCAGCAATTCAGTGGTCAGAGTTTTGTATCTAGTGGACTGACCCAAGCCTTCTTCTCCCTAAGGCCTCTGCCCTTCCCAGTTTTGCCTATATTGGGTTGCTATGGTCTTCTGTTCATCTTTATTACTAGACATAGAAGTACTAGGAAACACCTCAAAAGAATCTTTGGATTATAAACACTTCTTCCTGCCCTTGATCTGTTCCAATAACTACTAAGATTAAGGTCAATCACTAATCTAGAGCAGTAAATCTCTTTTTTGTCCATCGTTTCAGTAGCCCAAGAAGCTGAAAGTGGCCAGGTGGCTAATTCATCTTTTAGTTCAGTGAAACCATTGTTGTGTCTTAGGGGGAAGTAGCCCTCTGTTGGGGGGCATCGTTTAAGCCAGCAGAGTTCAAATTCATGGGAATGAGAAGCAAAATGTTTTCAAGTAAATAATTAGGAATAATAGTGAAAGAAGTCACTCACATCCCACCCCTTTGATTCCCAGACCCTCCTACTTTATTTGCAGGGAATTGACACCATCACGTAGCTCTGCCCCAGTACCACTGGGTATAATCTTCTGATGCCTAAGCAAGTTTTCAGTGGGCCATCCATCATTGTACAAGGTGTTGGGATACACAGTAAAATCCATAAATCTTATAAGAATGGCCACTGTCTCATTTTTTTTTTTTTTTTTTGAGTTGGAGTCTCACTCTGTCGCCCAGACTGGAGTGCAGTGGCCGCTCCCGGCCACCGCAGCCTCGACCTGCTGGGCTCCAGTGATCCTGCCACCTCAGCCTTCCAAATAGCTGGAACTACAGGCATGCGCTACCACGCCCGGCTGATTTTTTGATTTATTGTAGAGATGAGGTCTTGCTGCCCAGGTGGGTCTTGAACCCACGGGCTCAGGCAATCCACTCACCTCAGCCTCCCAAAGGCTCAGGATTACAAGCTGAACCACCAAGTCCGGCTGTCTCATATATTTTTAATATATGAGGATGGTACCCCTCAAAATGGAATTTATTTATAAAATATTATGTACTTATTCTTACATGTTTAAACTTCAGTCACCGTTAAAATACCCTGTTTAATGCAGTACACCTACCAAGATGCTGTTTCCACTGCTCAAAACAGTTTTTGAACTCATCAATTTTGATGCTTTTGTGTTTCTGCTGTTTTTTGTTTCCCCTCTTCCACATCAGAAAAATGTTTCCTTTTGAGGATATTTTTCATCTGAGAAACAAAAAGTTAGGTGAAATTGGGTGTATAGGAAGGGTGGAGCATGGGGGTCATGTCATTTTTGGTCAAAAATTACTGAACATTCAGCGTGCTATGGGCAGGTGCACTCATAAATCACCCATCCTGAAATGGACAAATGTATTGAAAGTAACTCCAAAAAAATATTCACTGAAGCTGAACACAGCCTCTTACAACAATGCTAGCTGGTACACTGATGCCGATGGGTTCCTAGAACACTTACCTGGTTGGGGAAGCATGTACTACAAGGCACCCACTCTCCAGAAAATAATTCCATTTTTTGGGCAGTCCCCCCTCATAAAATGAGCTTCTTGGCCCGAAGGAATATTGTGTGAAATACTAGGACAGAGAAACAACACTCAGTAAGTACATGGATAGTGATTGCAGCAGAAGCACTTAGACAGAGAGGGGAAATCCATATCCAGAACAAGATTCTGTTCTACGAGTTATAGGTCATAGACTAGGTACAAGCGGGTCATGAGAAAATTTCATAGCTCCAACTGCAGAATGTCCACTGGCAGATCTGATAGGCAGCTGGTGTGCAGAGACATGGTCATAACAGATAAAAAAATAATCAAATACCTGGGTATTGGACAGCAAATAGTACTTCCTGGAGCTCCTTAACTCTTCTCCTTCTCAGTACCCCCTGGTTTCTGTGGTTCCTCCTTTCAGATCCAGGCAGTAGAGTGAGCAAAGGTGTAAATGATCTACTTTTATTTTTTTTATTGTTACCTTGGGGATAAATAAAAAGATGCAGTTACAGAACTTCGCTTTTGCTCACACACTATCCTTGGCATTCCAAAATCAATTCAGACAGAAACCTCCATGATGAGTAATAACCTCCGTAGTTTTTCCTGTTTTATGCCCATATCTTAGTAAGTCTTCATTGTATTTAGTCTGATAAACTAACATTTCATAAGTTAATCTTTGATTTGAAACTTTTCCCCTGTGGGTTCCACCCTGAGTCTAAGGGTTAGGACTTGACTTTATGTTTTCTAGGTTTGTCCTATCCCTAGTAATGTGGTTATGGGAGGGAAAAGCAGGGACATTTCACTGCTGGATATCTTAGTCTTTTGGGGCTGTCATAACAAAGCACCACAGACTGGGTGGCTTTAATAACAGAAATTTATTTTTCATGGTCCTGAAGGCTGGAAGTCTGAGATCAGGGTGCTAGCAGGGCTGAGTTCTGGTGAGGGCCTGCTTCTAGGTTGCAGTCTGCTGACTTCTTGTTGTATCCTCATACTTTGGAAAGAGGGTGAGAAAGCGCTCTGAGGTCCCTTTTATATTGGCACTAATCCCATTCACAAGAACTCCACTCTCATGGTCCAATCACCTCCCAAAGGCCCCACCTCCTAATATCATCAAGTTGAGGGCTAGAATTTCAACATATGAATTTTAGGGGGATGCAAACATTCAGTCCATTGCACAGTCACAGGTGGGGTCATCACCCACTTCTTGCCACATCCCATTTACTGTCACCCACGAACATCTCCCCAAAAACTCCTCAGTCCTCATGTACATCTGGCATCATGCCCTGGCCCATGGTAGAGCCATGGGGCTTATCCTCCCGTAGAGTTGCCTCACCTCAGGGAAAAGTAGGAGAGGGAAGGAATGAGAACCATAGGTGCAGGCTGCCATGTTTGTCTCCAAAAGTCTCTGATGGAGTATCCTTAAAACATTTAATATTGGCTGGGCTCAGTGGCTCAACCTGTAATCCCAGCACTTTGGGAGGCTGAGGTGAATGGATTGCCTGAGCCCATGGGTTCGAGATCACCCTGGGCAACTTGGTGAGACCTTGTCTCTACAACAAATCAAAATTTAGCTGGGCCTGGTAGTGCATACCTATAGTTCCAGTTACTTAAAAGGCTGAGGCGGAAGGATCGCTAGAGCCCAGCAGGTTAATGCGGGGAGGCCGTGAGTGTGCCACTGCACTCCAGCCTGAGCGACAGTGAGACTCCAACTCAAAAAAAAAAGTTTAATATTTATCCTAATTATAAAAAGAATACATGGACATACAAAAATTATATCATAAAAATACATAAGAAATGAGATTTTCTTATTTTCACTCCCCCTCCGGTAGCAGCCGTTAGCATCAGTTTTGTACCATACACACACACACACACACACACACACACACACACACACACACACGTATATATGCTATACCATAGTAATTTATTACCATTTTTACTTACAGGAATATTAGTATACAGCTGTATATTTTAAATTTTAATCATGTACTTGTTCACTTATTCCTGCCAGATCATCTCATTCTTTTGAACAGTGGTGAAGCATTCCTCCCATAGTATGTGCATAATTTACCTAAATCAATTCAGTATTAATGGATATTTAGTAGTTTATATGCTTTGCTTTTTTTATATCTATGTACATGTGGTGATAATTTCAAAAAGTAGAAATGTCATCTTTTCCTTCTTGGATCTTGAACCCATCACAGAAGCTACCTAAATAAAGAAACTACCTAAACATGAATTCACCAGTTCATTTGGGAAGCTAAATTTGCTTTATGATGTTAATTCAGAATCATTTCAAAGCAAAACAGGCTTCTCTGTTTATTTTTGTTTGGAGATGAGGGAATTGAAGTGTGCGGTGTTGATGGGTGCAGTTTGTATATAATTGTTCCTTAAATAAATGTGTGGTATGGAATGCTTTCTAAAGAATGCATCTATCTATAACACACACTAAAATTAACCTTTATTTTAATCTTCAAAGAAAATAATAGTCTGCACAATGATCTTTTAAATGAATACATGAACACACACACACACACACACACACACACACACACACACACACACACACACACCCAGAGCAACCCCAGAAGGTGCAACTGCTTAGGTAAGAGGGGTTTTCATTCTCTATTTGTAATAACTTTAAATTTTTTAGTCACTGAACCATTGCATCATCAATTTTCATTTCCTTTTATTTTACTTTGAGGTGGACTAGTTCCAAGTCGACCAAGTCAAACATTTAAAATAATTAAAAGTTTCATATTGCAAAAGAAAAATACTCTTTTCTCCACCTTGGTGTGTGTCCTTTTCTCCATTCATTTGTCACCATAATACTGAAAAATAGTAAACCAAAGCAGCATTTCACATCCAGTTTTCTTGCCTCAAATATCCCAAATGCAACTCATGAGGAAATCCAAGCGCCTACGTGTAGGGCCTGTACTTTTGGAAGAGGCATTGAAACATCTAAATGTTTTGGAAATTACATTTCCAAATAATGTTTACATATTGGTCATCTTTTTTCTGGTAGACCTGGTATAAATTCATTCATTTATTTTATTTTTTCTATAAGTGTAGGGATGCAATTACAGCTTTGGTCAATCTTTTTAATGACTATGTTATGCTAGAAATGTGCCCAATTATGAACAATTTGTACAAATGACAAACAGGGTGAATGAGCGCTGTGTGCTGATCACAGCATGCCCATTTTTTGAAGGCAGTATGCGATGCTCAAGGGACTTCATGGGGTCACACTTGCCCGTGGTTTCTCTTCTTCTGTAGCCTACTCCTCCCATACCCTCCCTTCCCATCTCCACATATTGGTCTTATAGATACATTACACACACATTTATTTCTCCATTTTTTTTTTGAGTGGAGTCTCACTCTGTCCCCCAGGCTGGAGTACAGTGGCATAATCATGGTTCACTGAAGCCTCAACCCTGGACTCAGGATCCTTTCACTTCACCTTCCCAAGTAGCTGGGACTATAGGCACCACTGTACCCAGACTATTTTTTTATTTTTGTACAGACAAGGTCTCGCTGTATTGCCCAGGGTTGTCTCAAACTCTTAGGCTCAAGCAATCCTCCTGCCTCAATCTTCCAAAGTGCTGGGATTCCAGGGGTTAGCCACTGCATCTGGCTATATCTCCAATTTTTAAATGATGGAGATGTCAGAATTTCTAGGCACAAAGAATTAAATTGCATTCACTTTGCTCTTTATATAAAATTGAGAAAATATTAATTGTGCTAAAGAATGCTGTTCTTCAACCTGCAATCTAGCAACATCATTACATCTCTCTCTCTCTCTCTCTCTAATTTATCTATCTATCTATCTATCTATCTATCTATCTATCCATCCATCCATCCATCCATCCATCCATCCATCCATCTATTCATCTATCTATCTATTTTAGCAACTGAGTCTTGCTCATTGCCCAGGCTGGAGTGCAGTAATACAATCATAGCTCACTGCTGCCTCAAACTCCTGGACTCAAGTGATCCATCCACTTCAGACTCCCAGAGTGACGGGGCTACAGGTGTGAGGCACTGCATCCAGCCACCATTGTTTGGCATGTGTAAAAGGAACTTGGAGAGCATCTGCTTATTCTATTGCTTTGGACATGATGAAACTGTATGAAGACAGCTGAAGTAAACTTCCTGGTCACAGCCAAACAAGGGTCAAGCCTGAGTCTCCCATCTCTCACTCCATTTCTGATGTTGATGACATGTATTAAAAATGATCACTATTTCTGATGTTTATGCCATGTATTAAAAATGATCATTAATTATTTCTGATGTTTATGACATGTATTAAAAATGATCACTAATTATTGGTATTTGGATTTAGAATGTGCTTTATGTTTACTTTTAAACATTGTTATTTCTTGTCTTCTCAGAATTCACTTTAAATGAAATAATCAAGCCACACAGCAAAGGTCTCATTTGGAGGAATATGGAGAGTTGAAAAAAAATTGTTGTTTTTACTCTTTCTCATGTCTACTTCTCTTGAACTTTTCCTTAACGAGTGTTGTGCTTGAATCCCCAAGTATTCTTTCTCCTGCTTGACAATTTAATAATCTGGATACACTAAAAGGTTTTAACTAAGATAATTACCACTTTTTTTGTACGTTTTCTTTTTTAAAAAAATGGAAAAAATTGTAGGGAAAATCTGTGATAAACTTGAAGGTAAAGTGACTACTACTCTACTACAATGTTGGTTTAATATTTGATTATATGGAGATTTGGAAAAACTGGGATGATGGATCAAAAAGTCCTGCTTGATGGGATAATACTCCATCTCCTGATAAGCGCATCTTCCTAGTTCTTACTTTTACATGGAGAGACAAATACATGGACACCTTAGTAGTACACTATTTACCATTTGAAATACACGGGTGCCTTAAGGTATACTCATTACCATATGAAGATAAATACTCGTGTTAAAGACTTTAGTTTTTATTTGCAATAATAACCAAAGTTGTTTCCAGGAGAAGATTCCCACAAAATAATATGTGTAAGAGGCCAGAGCAAGTTCTGTGACCCAGGAACAGGCATTACATCTCATCATGTATCAATCTATAGACGCGAGAAGCCATCCTTTTCAGGGAGGTACATGATTTTAAGTATGAAGAGCAGTGCTGTCCAAGAGAGCTGTCCTCAGTGATAAAAATGTTTTATGTCTGTGTATCTGATACAGTAGAAACTTGCCACGGGACACTTTAAAAATGGCTACTGCAACTTAGTAACTGAGCTTTTATTTTATTTCATTTTAATAGCTTTATATTAAAAAGCCACATGTAGCTAGTGGATACCATATTGGTGTGTGCAGTTTTAGAGCACAGAGGAGTAGAAAAAAGTGAAACAAGGTGGGAAGGTCAGAATAAGCCATGATAGGAAGTGTAGACTTCATCCTACAGGGAACAAAGCATAACTGAAGATGGCTGATGGCTCAGAGCCCTGCAACTGATGGAAAGGATGAGATCGGGGCACAGGTGGAGAGGTTGATGATGGTAGTTCACTGCCTGTGATTAGAGGAAATGAGACAAGGATGAGTGCAAGAAAAGCTATATTTATAAAATGAAGGAGAAAAATCTGGGGAAAGTCATATTAGCTATATTTCATTTTCTCCAAGTTGCAAGAGACCAGTGTGTCTATTGAAATGGAGAGAATGAAGGACGAGTAGAGTGCTTGTCAGATGTGACGAGCAGAGTAGGGTTTGTCTGAAACGACTGTTTGAGAGCTGACCAATGATAAATGAAAGAATTTCAATCCCACCTCTGGGATTGAAGATCATGGCTTTTAAATAGCTCTAGGCTGCAGTTCCAGAAGCTTATTTATCTGAGTGTGGGAATGGAGAAGGTCTATGGTAGCAGGTCTAGGATTGGAGTGCCCCAAACAGTCACTGCAAATGTCCTGGGTGCAAGGAAATTGAGTAAGTACTTCAGATAATCAATAGCTTGGGTTCATGAAAGACCTAGAAGAATAAGTTAGGTCAGCGAGTATAAAATTGGAGATCAAGACTTCAGTGGCACAAATGTGACCCTAAGATTCATGGCATGGTTTTGCTACTAGATGGCTGAAAAAGGTCAGAAGTGAAAAGTCACTGGATAGGAAGTGATGGATGGGCCATTTGCTTTCCAATGAACAACATGGCAATACTTTGGAGAGAGAGTAGGAATGGGAGTCAGACATCACCAACGAATGAAAGGAATTCTCAGGACCTAAGAAACCTAAAATATCTAAAGGAGAGGAAGAAGGTACCCTAGGAAAGGTAAGATGGGATAAGCATTGGAAGGCAGGTGTTTTTATGTGGAGGCAGAGAAATAATGCCATATCTATTCCTGACCCTGGAGCAACAATGTTAGAAGATGTGCAGTCTCCTATGGCTAGGGCTGTGGGAAAATAGTGTCCTTCAGAGCAGAGGCAGATTTCGGTTAGTGAAGGTGATAGAGCAAGTTTCAGTGACTAAGTTAATGCCTTGGGTATGGAGAGTTCCAGAGGCCCACGGATTATATAGCCTGAGGGCTGCCTTAAGAAGAAGAGGCTGTAATTCCAGCTACTCGGAAGGCTGAGGTGGAAGGATTGCCGGAGCCCAGCAGGTCGAGGCTGCGGTGGCCGGGAGCAGCCATTGCACTCCAGTCTGGGCGACAGAGTGAGACTCCAACTCAAAAAAAAAAAAAAAAAAGAAGAGGCAGGTGAGAAAAATTATAGCATAGTGGCACAGCAAGGTCTTTTATATTGTGACACATTTGTTAGTATGATATATAGTCATTTTTGCTGACTTTGGAATGATTTAGGGAGGAAAAAGCTGAATTTGGGCCCTAAGACCCTACCACTAGTTAATTATGAGGCAAACAGCTTTCACCACAGGTATGGATCTAGAACTTTATTTTCTCATCCAGAACATGACCGTGTATTCAGAGAGGAGGGATGTAATGAAAGAAGTTTGTTGATCTGCTTTTCTGAATATCTTTAGACACAGGATAAATTCTTATTAGTCTGGGATGATTCAGGTGTGACTGTCTACCTGAAAGAGAAGGATAAATTACATTGTCTTACATGTGCTTTTACATTCCGATGATTTTGTGAATCTAAGCTAAATTAGCTCAGATTTCTGAGTATTATAAGTGTAATGAAATATCACTATAACATTTTGTGAGAGCTCCTGGTGCTCTTATTTTATAAGCTTAAAATCAGAACATGTGGCCCAGCAATAGGTGTTTTCTAATGTCTAAGTTGAACATTATGGAATCACATTTGGTTAAACATTGAATGTCCTGCCTTTATAAAAAAGAATGAAATAAATTTAAATTGGGATTATCCCAGAAAAGCCCAAGATATATGACCACTATACTTATAAGTGAGAATAATTTATCAGGAGGATATTTCAGTAACTATGCCTTTTTGGATATAGTTTAACAAGTTCTAATCTGGGACACAGAATGTCCCAGTGAGATTCCAGTGGAGATATCCAAATGCAAGAAATGAAAGAGAAAGCTTTTATTGAATAACTCAGAGTTTTCTTCTCTACTGCAAGGCACTTTGGTCTGACATTGGTTCCTTGTTTTCCTCAACTGCTCAGAAACACATTATCTCATCTCAATTGAAGAAGCCATTGAGAACAAGTTGGTTCTACTTCCAGGACTGTAACTTAAAGAATATTCTTTCTTCTGAAAACGATAAAGAATTCTCAGCATGTTTAGCTCCAGCTAATCCTGTTACTTTGGGCGCAATATGGTACTGTATGTTGGAACACTATAAGAGCATTACCCAGCTAGGCAATAAACACTTTTTCAAGAGCTTATTGGTAGTATGCTGACTCAAAGCAGAAATAATAATATCATTTTAAGATGCCACTCACTATTCTTTCTAAAGACTTTTGTAGCCTCTTCAAAGTATTTCCCCCCCCACCCCATGACAGTTAGCTTTGTAATAGGAGAGTCTCTGAATTCAGGATTGTTCTATGATCTTAAAACAAAGAAGAACAAAACAAGCAAGAAAACCTTGATATTTATTTGAAATTTCATTAGTTGAAGACTTCTAGGTCAAGAGATCAAGTGAAGCCTCTTATCACTGGTGGCATACCTGGGGTCACTTATGAGGTATGGCTGGGACCTGTCTGTACCACAGAAACTACTTTTTGGTGGAAAGAACTTTAGTTGGGTTCATGGGAACTTAAAGAGAAGAAAAATAAAGGGGGTGAGAGAATGAGAAGATAGAAACCAAACTAGAGTCAAAAGTGGGCTAAATAGGCAAGACCAGAGCTAGACTAGAGGTTTCTTAGAGTAAGGATCTAAGAACAGAAAGTAATTTCCCACTACCTCTGGAATTGGAGAAAAAGAGATGCTTGAAATAGTAACTCTTGGAAACTTGGGAGTATTTTCTGAAGTCTGCATAGATTGAGAACAGGAGTTAGAAGTCACAGCCCAGGGGTCTTGACCATAAAGATTTCCTGGACTAATTGTGAGATTTCCTGGACTAATATAAACATCCCATCTTATTGTTTTTCAATCCTTCTTCCAGAGGCAACACTGGTAAATCCTTCAAGAGTTAATTTGATCCATGAGTTTATTTTGAGACCAGTGAAGGATAAGCTGGGGAAACAGCCTCTTATATTGCCAGATTTGTGAGACCAGGAAACTGAGGGTATAGGGCAAGAGCAGGCACTGTTAAGGAAGAACGGAAAACAGGCAGGCTTCTAGTGACCTCAGAGGGCTTTCTCCAGAAAGCCAGCCAAGGGCCCCCTCAGAAGTTTGGCACAGCCACCTTGGTCAGGGGTGACAGGAAGGCTCACGAAATCAGGAGGATATCTCAGTAGCTGTAGTTCTGGGGGCCAGGTTAGCCAGTCTGGGTGGAGCCCTTTGAAGAGTTTATGGGAAGAGAGTATTTAGTCTTCATCTTTTCTTTTTTTTTATTTTTATTTTTTGAGTTGGAGTCTCACTCTGTCACCCAGACTGGAGTGCAGTGGCCGCTCCGGCTACCGCAGCCTCGACCTGCTGGGCTCCGGTGATCCTTCCAACCTCAGCCTTCCGAGTAGCTGGAATTACAGGTGCGCGCTACCACGCCCAGCTAATTTTTTGATTTGTTGTAGAGATGAGGTCTCGCCAAGTTGCTCAGGTGGGTCTTGAACCCACGGGCTCAGGCAATCCACTCACCTCAGCCTCCCAAAGGCGCGGGATTACAGGCTGAGCCACCGAGGCCGGGTGTCTTCATCTTTTCAAGCTTTCTTTCACCTTAAGTTAATATACACATGCTGTTTCACCTTAAGTTAATACATTTAAAAACTGTTAAGTGCTACTAATGGCTCTCTATTACCCACCAAATTTGGTCCAAATTCTTTGACAATAAATCCATGGCCAACTTTAGCCAATTGCCATTTCCCTTTGAATTCTATTTCCTGGCTCTTATTTCTAAAGTCAGCAGGAATTCCATTTTTGTTCTGTCCCTGCTGGATCCTAGCTTCATGGCTTTCTTCTTTCTGGTCTTGTCTCCCTGGGTCAACTGGGCTAAAATAGTACTTCCTGTTGTACAGAAAGCCACCCAATTTAGTTTTTGTTGTATATCTAACTTACTCTCTACCTAAGCAAACAGTTTCAAGAAAGGCATGAGGAATTCTTTCTGATTCTCTGTGTTTTTGTGTGGCAGGAAGAATCGGAATGTGGGAAGAATGGAAGAGGGGAGGCAGTACTCAACCCCTTTCACTTCCATTTGTCATTATGTTCCTCTTCTATTCCTCTTGCATTCTGTCCTGTGACTAGAAAGTCACATCTCCTTGCTATGTGTTCAGGCAAGGACTGAATCTTATTTAAATTTGTAGCTCTATATCCTTGCATTATGCCTAGAACTCGGTAAATATTAATTGAATGCATCCATTACTGTTGGAATCCTCTTCCATCCTCACAGCATGTAACACATGACATTGCTTAGTGACATTCTACATAGAGTCTCCATCTGAGACTTACAAGTTGGTATTGATGACCCGTCAATGTTTCGTCATAGGTACCTTTGATCTAATCCTGGAGGGTTTACCCTAAAAGAATCTGATGAGACATACCAGAGAATATTGAAGCAGCTTGAAGTAAATTTAGCTTGTAATCTCCAGTCAGTGGGTATGAGATTTCCAGGTGACCGAGGCATCAAAGGGTTCTGGGTAAAATGCATGCAGTGTCTTTCATGAGGGAGAAGATCCTACTATAACAGGCCCACTTCCTTTGAGGCTCCAAAGGAAGAGTCCCTGGGGCAAGGCTGAACTGTCATGCTAAAGCACCAGCTGCTCAAAGCTTAGAACTGACATGAGCTGCTCCAGGAGTTTGCCTCAGACATGGCCTCCCTTTTTACTATTTGACCATGAGCAATTGCCAACTGACCTCCCACCTTGTTGATGTATGTTGCCATGGGTTTTTACTCATGACTGGGCCTCAGTTCTGCCCCATTTAGCAGTAGTCCCCATCCTTTTGTTTAATCCAAGCAAGTCTCAGACCTGTCAGAATCCTGTCCTTCACACAAGTCCAGCCTGAGTCATGCCTCTTGCATATGCTAGTGAGGATCATAGTCCCGAAAGACACAATCCTGAATACTATAATCCCAAAAGAGCAAAATCCCTAAAGACAAAAACCCCTATGATCTAAAAATCCCTAAAAGTTAAAGCCATTAATGTCTAGAATCCTGAAAATCACCATCCCAAAAGATTCAAATCTTGAATGTTGAAATCCTGAAAGCAAAATTCTGGGGGAACGGGATTAGTGTATTTTGGCTGTTTATAGGATAGTTGCATCATGTTAGGCAGAAATATTACCTTGTTTTTATCTTCCTTTGGAAATTAAATATGGTTTAAGGCGATGCATATGGGTGCCAAGTTGACAAGGGGTAGACTTGTAGACTTCATTTTAAGTAGTAACTTGACAGGATTAAGGAGTACCTAGAAACCTATTTTAAAGCATTATTTTCATGTGTCTTTGAGGTTGTTTCCAGAGGAGATTAGTGAGTCTGAGGAGACTAGGCAGGAAACATCTGCCCTCAGTGTGAGGGCATCCAATCAGCCGAAGGCCAGAGATAACAAATACAAAAGGCCAACTGGTCTTTCTTGGAAAACTGGGACAAACTTTTCTTCTGATGCCTTGGCCATCATAATTCCAGGCTCGCCAGCATAGTTATTATTGTTACTGCAAAAGCAGAAAATTGCTTAATTGCTACAGCTGAGCATTCACCAACCAGACTTTCAGATGGACAGCATATACTTACAAAATGTGTAGAACACAACTATTCTCCAAGCACAAGGACTTATGCCCAGATGCTGAAGAAATGGAGCAGCGGATGGCCCTGTGGGATGTAGGGCTTGGGTGAGCCACACCACGTGGCTTCTCTGTACTCAACATTTGTCTTTAAGCGAAAACTCACATCGATAGCAGCCATAAAGGAGAAAGATATCATCAGAGGAAACATTTATCAAATCCTTTCTATATGCCAGTCTTTGCATTTTCTAATTCGTTTTCTTTCTAACAACACTCTGAGGTTAAGTGTTAACAGGTACACATGGAGAGTCCAGGAACAAGCATCTGAGTTCAACTGTGATGGATACAGAAATGTGCCTCTACCCCTTACTCAGGGGGACTTGTCCCAGGTGCTGGGAGTGATCTCAGCTCCTTCAGGGGCTGGCCCAGCTGTAGAGTGACCCCTCGCTCAGGAGTGACTGCTCATCATAGGGTATAAAGACCCATAGGGGACAACTTTGAGGGTTGGGAAAAACTTTGTTTAGCCTGCATGGTAGTTGGACTTCTCCCTCTGCTTAACCCATACTTCCTCCTCCTCCCTTCCACAGGTGCTGACCTCTGATAAACACCATGCACCCTGAGCTCTGTCTCAGAATCCCCAGAACCAAACCTGTCACAACCACACTGTAAGATGTTCCCAGGGTCTGCCTAATTGGACTGACAGTGGGCTCCTGACACTACCCATGTAAGACCAGAGAATCTCCCCTGCAGATCTGGAATTGTGATTCAGAGACTGCTGGTAAACTCTGTAAGAGGTCAGACTTAAAATGGTAAGCTAAAACCTAATTCCTTTAAAAAATTAATGTGAATAATAATAATATTCAAGCTAGAAAAATATGAGCAGTTTATGGTATTTGAATTCAATTGCCCACTCTATCACATGGGCATATGTAAAAAATTATCTAATTAGAGTGTCAAACATATGTACAGTAATATAGCAGACTATATATCAAAATCTTTCAACAAGTCATCTAAAACTACCAGGAGAAATATGCTTTTTAAAAAGTCATACAAATGGAAAGTAAAGAAAATCCCCAGGGTCAGAGAAAAATGAGAAAGCCAATCTAAAGTGTGTAGGAATTGCTGAAACTGCTAGTCTCTGAGAACATCTAGTGAGCCTCATTCTAAGATCTTTTCCAAAAGTTTTAGGATGTGCTAATATCTAAGAAAATGGATGAATAAGACGAATATAAGCCCAGAAGACTTAGATCACGGAAAACAGTCTGAGCTTCAATTTGGGGTAGAAGTGAAAAAGAAAGTGTCTCTCCTAATATATCAAGGTCACCAGCTTTGACAAGGGGGTTTAGGCTTTGACTGTGTACTATTTGTATGATGCATACATTTCCAAGATAAAAAAGATCCCTGGTTAGATATTGCCTTAGATGACCTCAAAAGTAAAGCCAAATTCTTCCTAGAGCAATGCACCCTCCATTCAAGAACGTACCTACTTCCAAAGAAGAGAGTCCCCACAACTGTGAGCCCTTAAAAACAGCAACACAACAAGCACACACACAAAAACAAGCCAATAGAAATGAGAGTTTGCAGAAATAACACAGAACTATATCCACTAAGAAGTAGTAGAGGCAATAAATAAAATAACTGACTTTAATACATTTAAATAAAATTTTTAAAAGAGTAAAGCAGATTAAAAAAACAATCAAATTGCAATTCTAAAAGTTAATCTCCTCCAATTCAGAAAACACAACAAATATCTACTTAGATAAATAAAAAGAAGTTTACAACTAGATTCATCCTAGTGAAGCTTTAGACCACAGAAAATAAAAGTAAGTAGTCAAGAACAGCCAGGGGTCAGGGAGGAGGGGTTGCAATTTACTCAAGAAGAAATAGTGGTTGAAAGCTGAGTTCCCAAACAGCAGTGATAGAGCCTGAAGATGGTAGTATATTAAAATCTTCAAAGCACCAACAGAAAACAACTATAAAACAATAATTTCATCCCTAGAAAAAATTACCTTTTACAAACACAAAGGAAATATTTTCTGTGTTATAAGACTGAGGGAATATGCCACCAACAAATTCTCATTTAGGGAATTTCCAAAGAATGTTTTTCAAGTGAAAGGAAAAATTCTTCACTGTAAGATCTGAATCTGAGCTGTTAGAAAAATAGCTTATACATAAAATGGTAAACATCACATAAATTCTAATCTATATTGATGGTATAAAATGATAATGTCTAATTTGTGAGATTGAGAACAAACAAGATAATGCTAAAAGACTGGATCGAAATTGAATGTGAGCTTGAGAGATGGGTTGGCAGTGGTTGGAAATTAAAAACAAAACAAAAAACTGTGTATTATTTTGGAGGTAGGTAAAATATGCATTAGAAAATTACAACAGTTATATACTCACCAGATACAACAAACCAAAAATATATGTAAAACAGTCATAGAACCACAGGGAAAAATTGACATATGCAACCTCAGAGTGAGAAATTTTAACATACCTTTCTCATTGTTTATAGGTCAGGAATAACAGAAAAAATATTTTAAAATCTAACAAAATTTGACCAAAAAATTTACAAGCTTTATTTAATGAGCAATATGGATTTCAGTTGAAGAATATGAATTATTCTTCAACACACATTTACAAATTGATCATGTACTAGGATAAAGCAATTCTTAACAAATTTCAAGAATCAGCCATCATATAAACTACATTTTCTGACCACAACCCAATTAAATAATTACTTAACAATAAAACGATAAACTTAAAAATCTCAATGCATTAATTATAGATAAAAGATAAATGAAAACTTAAAATTCTAAAATTCAAATAATAAAAATATTATACATTGAAATTTGGAGAATACAATCAAAGAAATGCATCAAGAGAAATTTACAGTCATAGAATGTGTATTAGAAAAAAAGAAGGTTGAAAGCAAATGTAATTTCCATTTTAAAAGTTAGAAAATAAAATAACATATTGCAACAATAAAAATAAGAACAGAAATCAATACAAAAATCAATGATATAATAGAGAAGATAAGAAAGGTAAACATTGGTTGAAAATAAGTTAAAAATATATAAATCTCATGAAAATGTTAAAGAAAAAAGAATAGACACAAAACCCAAATAATATTATTAATGAAAAAGAGACATAATAACAACTACAGCAAAGATAGAAAGGATAGAGAATATTATCAATAACATTTTTGCCAATCAATTTTGAAAACTCAGATAAATGAAAAAAATCCTAGAAAATATAACTTACTATAACTGAATATTAAACAAAGGAATAGCTAAAAGTTTTTTCAGGACCAGTTTTAAAGCTGAGCTCTACCAAACTTTTGAGGAATTAATCATTCCAATCTTTTACTAACTCAGATATCAGGAAAAAAAAAACCTCCCAAATTCATTCTATGAGGCCAGTTTAACTTTGACATCCAAATCAGATATAAATAATACTAGCAAAGATAATTGTTGAACTATTTTGTTAATTAAGACACATTTTTAAAACTCATTTAAAAATTCTGTATATTATTCCAAGGCACAATTTTTTTTTTTTTTTACATTTTAACATCTCTGAATTTAAGAGACTGTTTTTAAAGATGCTTTATTATTTTTTAGGCATGGCAATGCCAACAGATCAGGAAATAACTGCCATTGAAAAAATAGTTTGTTACTCACAGATTCCAAGAGAAGAGTGAACCCCAAGCCACAGAGAAGGTCTGGGCTAGGCCAGGAGTCAGAGGGAGCAAGGGGAATTCACGGGCAAGAGCCTTTATTGTAGATTCCATGGGAAGAAATGATGAGGCAGGGCTAGTAGGTTCAGGATTAGACAGTTTGAATACTTTCAGTGGACCCTCGGGCATGAGGGCTGTCTCTAGTTGTCTAAAACCTGGCCCTGAGTATAACAACTGAATAATGGTTGAACTGAGAGCTGGATAAAGGAGGTGACTGAGCATATGTGAGCTCTGGATTGGTTGCTTTGCATATGAAAGGCGCGCTCTCAGGCCAGTTGTTTACTCTCTCTAGAAATTGCTTAAACCTGGAGGGATAGTCCCTCCTGGATCAGCAAAATCTCTACCAGGCTGATAAGGAGTCCCAGCTATATATCAAAGCATCAGAAATAAAAAAATAAAAGATATGGTTAACACACATACTTTGCACAATCAGTGGTAGTTTGCAGTAGCTGCCACATAGAAATCATAGCATAGTTGTCATTGCCTGTGTACACATGAACTTGACTGTTATTCATGACTTGGACAACTTCAACCCCTCAATATTTCAGTCAAGTAATCATTTATTTTGTTTGGAAAAATGATTTTAAAAAGAAATGAATCCTTGTCTATACCACATAAAAACAAATTTAGATGTATTTTTTAAAGCTATATATATATATATATGTGTGTATATATATATGTATACACACACACACACACACACACACACACACACACACACACACACACATATTTGGAGAAAATACAGATGAACATGTTTCCTGTGGTAGGGAAAGGTAAGTTAAACTAAGTATTAATATATATTATATATTGATTATATTAATTATAACTAATTGATTAAATAATTAAAATATAATATATAATAATTATAAAATACAATAATTAAAGTATCATTAATTATATTAATATATATCTTTTTTTAAATTTGGAGTCTCACTCTGTTGCTTGGGGTGAGGGCAGATGCATGCTCATGGTCAATCTGCTGGGTTCCAGTGATCCTTCCACCTCAGCCTTTCAAGTATCCAGAACTATAGGTGTGTGCTACCATGCCCAGCTAATTTTTGATTTATTGTAAGACGAGATCTCGCCAAGTTGCCCGGGCAACTTGAGTTGCCACAGACTCAGGCAATCCACTCCTCTCGGCCTCCCAAAGTGCTGGGATTACAGGCTGAGCCACCAAACCCAGCGAGTATTAATATATTTTTAAAAACCATAAAGTTTATAACATTAAAATTAATATGTTTTTAAATTAAAAGACATCATAAAGAAAATGAAATAATTAGCTACAAACTAGGAGAAGTTATTTGCAATACACATGACCAAATAAGATAGATATAACTGGACATATACAGATATTTTATATTAGTATATGGATAATAAACATAGAGAGAAATACTCAAGTTTATTAACAATAAGAAAAGTGCAAGTCAAGGCCATAATGAGATATCATTTTACATCAATTAATTGGCAAATGTTAAGAAGTCTGACTATACCAAGTATTCTAGTATTCTAAAGGAATCTCTTATACATTACTTGTGGGAACGCAAATTGGTAAACCCCTTTGGGAGATAATTTGATAGTTTGAAAAATTGAACTTATTCACACTACAACTCAATAATTTCATTCTTGCACATGGGTACTCTTCTTACCTACTAGAATGTTCATAGCAGTAGTGTTGTGATAACCACACATCTAATTCTGTGTTTCTTTGGGTCCTCTGAGAAGCAGAAAATATGAATTAGAAGTGAAAGGGATTTATAGGGGAAAGATGAAGAGCGACTTCAGACTGTGATGCAGGTCTGACACCTAAGGAAAGAGAGAGGAAGAAAGAAATATTGGGCAGGAAGAGTCTCAGACTGCAGTGCAGCTCTCAGAAAGTCTTTACCAGGCTGATAAGGAGTCCCAGAGGAACCCTGCTTTAGACAGAAATCATTCGGCTCAAATAACCTTGTGGTGCTCAGCTGTTGTTTGGAGGCAGCCCAGGAAGATCATGACCTTTGTGGGAATACTGAAAGATGTCAGCTAACCGCACTCCTTGCAGCAAGTTCTCACTGGGCGATCTGAATACCACACCTCCAAATCAAATGCTCATTCACAGGAGACTAAGTGAACAATGAAATACTATACAACAGTGAAAAATAACCTAGTACAACAATATGGATGACTCTTCATTACATAAAATCAAATTAAAAGACAAACAAAAAACAAAAAAACAAAAACAACCTCTTTTCAGAGGACCACCTAGAAAACTTTTCATAAAGTCTAAAAACACATAAAGTCAAATGATACATTTGTTAAAGCATGCATATGTGTATGATAAAACTACTTTTTTCATTAGAAAGGATAGATTAACACAAAATTCACGGTAGATGTTACCTTTGAGGATGAATCTAAATCATATATGATAGAATAAGGAATAAGTTCATAGAAGGATACAGCAGTGTTGGTAATATACTAATTCTAATGTTTGGTGGCAGATTCATCCATGTAAATAAATAATATATGAAAATAAATAAAACACAATGGAAGGAAAAGGCTAGATAACAAATATAAGCTTTGAGATGGGTGATTGGGTTAAAGTACCTTAAGCCCTTGTATCATTGAGGAGGCAGATAAAGATACTTATTAATGTTAGGGCAGGGGTCTCTAATCCCTTGCCATGGACAGGTAAAGGTCCGTGGCCTGTTAGGAACTAGGCCACACAGAAGGAGGTGAGTGGTGGGTAAGAGAGCAAAGCTTCATTTGTATTTATAACCATTCCCCATTGCTTGCATTACCACCTGCCTCCTGTCAGATCATCTGCCCCATTAGATTCTCATAGGCGTGTGAACCCTATTGTGAACTGCATGTGTGAGGGTTCTAAGTTACCTGCTCCTTAAGAGAATCTAATGCCTGATGATCTGAGGTGGAGCAGAGGTGGTGATGCTATATATTTCATTATATATTACAATATAATAATAATAGAAACAAAGTGCACAATAAATGTAATGCACTTTCCACTCCTGTGGAAAAATTATCTCCCACAAAATTGGTCCCTAATGCCAAAAAGGTTGGGGACCACTGTGTTAGAGTATTAAAAGTATTAAAAGTTCGAGGCCAACAACTTGAAGGCTAGAAATAAAACATATATCTTTCAAACCAGCATAAGGAAGAAAAAACAATGAAAAAAATTAACACAGAAGACCAGAAAGAGGAAAGTTGAAATTCAGAAAAAAATACGAACAAAATAAGATATAACATATAGGCCTTCTGTATAAGGAATTATGACTGTCAAAAGCATAGATCAATAGTCTGTTTTTAAAAAAGATTCACCTGTATATTAACAAGTATAAGTTTATGGAATTTTTTTTTACCTCACCTGTGCTAAACTACTCTAATCGTGTTCATTGTCTCTGTGTACTTAAAGTGACTAATATGATAGAATTTAACACATCTGAACCAGCAAATGTCAAAATTAATTTGCCTCCATGGTTCTTGGAGGCCTTCAGAGACATGTTTTTATTTCATCAGTCACAGACCTGAGGGTGTGAAGTATTTTAAACCAGCCCTGGAATTCCTTGAGAAGTTCCTTAGAATCCTATAAAATTCATTATTTGACTAAGTACTTGTACAAAGCATTTCACTATTGGAGCATCATGGACCTTGACTTAGGACCTCAGCTTCAGAGATGTCATTCTGGGACCTTTTCAGAGCACAGAATTCTTTCTTGGACAGACTAAGGGCTGATGCTACTAAAATCTGATTCCACATTTTCCTGTCTATGTTGACATTTAGTTATGTCAATTTCATAATGTCAAGGCCAATCTTATTATATAGGCTAGTTGTCAGCTGTCCAGGGCAGCAAACTATACTGGCATTAAAGTGCTGGGTGACTATGTTGGCAGAAAAAATTCTATTTAAAAAGACCACAGAAAAGAAAATAGAGTTAAAAAAGAAAACTTTAAAATATAGGAGTTTTTCTCTCTTTGCTTTCTTTAAAGAAAACAATACTATAAGAAGAAGGTCTGAAATTTAAAAATCATGCTGTGCTTCTTTTCTTTCCTAGAAACGAACAGAGCTAGCTCTATGCCTAGACAGCTTTGAAAAATGGAAAATAACTTTCCTTTTCTCCAAAAATATTATTCAGTAGACTTCCACACTGGCATTCTCACAATAGGCAATCACAATTAAAACTTTTTTTTTTTTTTTGAGTTGGAGTTTCACTCCTTCGCCCAGGCTAGGGTACAGTGGCACACACGCTCACGGCCACGCCGGCGTCGACCTGCTGGGCTCCAGTGATCCTTTCACCTCAGCCTTCCAAGTAGCCGAAACTACAGATGCACGCTACCATACCCAGCTGTTTTTTTATTTTATTAGAGACGAGGACTTGCCAAGTTGCCCAGGCTGGTCTCGAACCCACAGACTCAGGCAATCCACTTGCCTTGGCCTCCCAAAGTGCTGGGATTACAGGTTGAGTCACCGAGTCCGGCCCTAAAACTTTTAAATTAGAATTTTATCAAACTAAAGCAAGAATCAATTTTTTACAAATTAAAATATATTCTAATAAAAAGTAGCACTCCCTTTCCCCAATCTTTGATTTGGATCTTCAGAAGCAACCTCTTCACTTATTTTAGTTATTTCTTCTGAAAATCACCTACACAATTTTAAATACTACTGTCACTTTTTTTTTTCTTTCTAGTTTTAGACATTGTCTTTTGAGTATCTGGTATGAAAGATCAAAATTTGGAACTGGTACCGCTTACCCCTCAATGCCCTCCTTCCTCCATCCTCTCAGTATACTTATATAATAATGTTACATTTTTATGGCTGTAAAGGTATTATTCACTGTTTAGCAAAATCTTGTTCTAGTATTGTATTTTCTTTGTAATGAAACTTTATGTTTTCCTTAGAGTTAACATTTGTTTCATTTTTACTTGCTAGTTTTTTTTAGTGTTTTTTTATCATAATTCTCAAACTTTCCACATAAACTATAAAACCTGTGATACTATTTTTGATAAAATATAGCTGGAAATACATCAATTCCAGTTTATTTCCTCCGAAGACAAATTTTTACCTTTCTAACCTCTGCTTTCAATTTGAATGTTTTAATCTGGCCTACTGCAGATAGCATCCTGACACTCCCTTTGTTTCATTCCTGGATTAGATCCCTTGTTCCTTAGATTACTATTTTTGTTTTTCTTATTTACTCTCTCATTGTTCTGCATAATATAATGTAGAAACTTCTTGAGAAATAGTGCATGGGAATTGTTAATAATACATTGAGACTTTGAATGTTTGTATCACCTTCATACTTTAGAAAGTTTAGCTGGATATGGATGCTAATTTTTTCTCATAATGATGAAAGCATTGCTCCATTGTCTTCTGGTGTCCAATGTCTTTGATCAGAAGTATAATGTCACTGATTATTCATTCTTTAAATGAAAGCAGTCTTTTCTCCCTGGAAACTTTTTTGGATGCTATTTATTTACTCATTTATCCATTTCTGGTGTTTTAAAAATTTTGATATTTAAAATTTTTCTACCCCATATTTAATCTACTGTATTTCTTAATTACTATAAGTCTTTTAATTGTATTTTTAGTAGGGTCCATATCTTCTCTTAGCTCTTTGAGGATATTAAATACAATGGTTTATATTTTTTTCAACTTTGTGCATTGTCTCATTTTTACTGAATTTTATTTCTTTCTCTGTTTATGTTGGTTTTTGTTTTTTATGTGAAATGCTTTCCTTAAATGCCTGTGACTTATAGGATGTCATTTTATACTAAGACACAATTTGAAATGTGTGTTCAAGCTGGACATATCTACCAGGGCTTCACAGTTGAGGCCCAGCTGTTTCAGGAGAATTTTCTCAAATGTCAGTATATGCAAATCTTGCCCTCATCCTCCACCCAGTCTTTTTATATCTCAAGAGAAGAATTCTCCAGTCTCCAGCCTTGGGGACTATGCCTAGTTGCTAGTGTTCTTGGAACTGAGTCATGGAAAAGTGGTGGGTGTTTCAATATTCACTATGTAAGTTTTTTAATTTTATTTTTTATTTACATACAAGTATGGTTCTCTCTTTTTGGCTTAGAGTTTTGCGAATTTTGACAATACAAAGGGTCACACACTGTCACCACAATAAAAAAACAACCATTTCATCATCCCTCCAAATGCCCTTATGTTTTCCATTTCTCTTCCAATTGTCAACTACTGATATCTTTACTATCGCTAAGGTTTTGCTTTTCCAGAATATCCTATAAATGGAATCATTTATTCTTATCTTTTTTGTGTGTCTGGTTATTTGCACATGGCATGATGCATTTGAGATTTATCCATCCTATTCCATGTACCAGTAGTTCATTTTCTTTTTTGTTGTTGAGTAATATTCCATTACATGGTAGATCACAGATTGTTAATCTGTTTCCATCAAAAAAACATATGGATTGGTTCCAATCTTTGGTGATTATGAATACAGCTGCTACAAATGTTTGCATACAGGTCACTGTATAAAAATAAGTTTTCATTTTAATCCCACCCCAGGAGTAAAGTTATTAGATCATATTGTAAATGCATATTTATTCAACTTTGTAAGAAATAGACATACTGTTTTTCAAAGTGGCTGTATCATTTTGCATTGCACCAGTAGTAAATGAGAGTTCCATTTCCTCTGCAACCTCACTAGAATTGGTATTGCTGAGAGTTGTTTGTACAACTTTGTTCTGTTTTTTCAAAATTCTCTTGATTCTATTTACTTTGCCTTTCCATATAAGTTTTATAACCAGCTTGTCGATATCTACAAAAATTACTCTGGGATTTTGACTAGGATTGCCATAGATGAGACCAGGTCTCTAGTGAAGGAACACAGATAATGGTGGAGGACAAATGTAATTCACCTGTTAGATATTCCTAGAAATTGATAAGAAAACCTTGCAAAGGCATCTTAAGTTAGTATGCATTATCCAACAGACTTTGACTTAAGACTTCTGCTTCTGGTCAAAATGGAGTAACAGACACTGTATTTTCCTAACAGAAACAACAACAAAAAATATATTAAACAATGGTTTTCAAGACACTGGATATTAACCAATAAAGAACAGTTTTCCCTGAGAAGTAGGTGGCAAATGAGATATTATGCTTGCCTCAGTGTAGTTGTTATAGTATATTTTCAGATATCAATCAGGCAAGAAAAACATGGTCAGACCCCAGACATCTTCCTGAATTGAGGTGATGCAGCTGAGAATCTGGGCATGCAAAGTCTACTAAAGTTTGAAGAACAGAATACTAGAGTACTGATCAAGACATGCATGTAAGTATTTAACATGGAGGAAAGAACCACTTAAAAAGATTAAAGTGAACAGTAGCAGGTCTTCACACAGAGACTGTTCCTGTTGCCATCAGCCAGAATGGAAAAACTCATAATTCTGTAGGCACTGGGTTTAATACTCTGAAAGATCTTGTCTAAGATGTAGAAAATAATTAGTCTTAAACTGAGGACTGCTCTGGACCTAACAAATCAGAAAAGTCAGATCCAAGCAAATAAAATGGTTTTGCAATAACTTAGTTATATCCAAAAATAAAGATCAAGAAGATTTATAGAGATACAAAAATATTTGCATTCAGCGAGATAAAATTTCTTAAAGTCTGACATTCAATAAAAAATTTCCAGGTATGCAAAGAAGAAGAAAACTATGACTTAGATGAAGTTAAAAAATAAATCAATCAAAATAGACCCAGAACTGAAACATATGTTAGAATTAGCAGACAATGACATTAAGGCAGTCATTATAACTGTATTCCAGATGTCCAAAACACTAGAGAAAAGACTTAACAAGTTAAGTGGAGATATAATGTTAAAAAAATCATATTTCTAGAGATAAGTACAATCATAAAATTTAAAGTTCACTGAATAATTATTGGTATGTTAAACACTGCAGAAGATATAATTATTAAACATAATGATGTAGCATTATAAACTGTGTAAAATAAAAAACACAAAAGGACCCCCCAAAAATGAGGAAAAACAAGAGAATCACTGAGATGCAGAATCATTTCAATGGCCTAGTAAATGGGAAACTGAAGTCTACAGTAAAAAAAAAAAAAGCAGTGAGGAGGTAGGATGAAAAATACTTGAAGAAATGATGGCTGGATTTTTTCATTAAAAAATTATCCCTACAGATCCAAGATGGCCATTGAACTTCAAGCACAAAAAACATGAGGAAAACTATACCAAAGCACATAATAGTCAAATTATCTAAACTATAATGAGAAAATCTCAAAAGAAGCCAGAGAAAAAGACATGTTAAGTAGAAAGGAACACAGATAAGAATTATAACATATTTTTCATTAGAAACAATGAAAGTAAGAAATTAGTGGAACAGCATCTCTAAAGTTCACACAGAAATGTCATCAATCAATTCTATATCGAATGAAAAACACTTTCAAATAAAAACTTGAAATAAAGACTTCTTCAGACACACAAAAACTAAAACATGTCATCACCAGAGACACACTATAAGAAATGCTAAAGGGAGTCATCTAGACAGAATGAATATACCAGTTGGAAATATGAATGTACATAAAGGAATGGAAAACACTGGAAACAGTAACTATGTGTGTAAGTATAAAAGATATTTTCATTATTTATTTAAATTTCTGTAAAAAAATTAACTATTTATAGCAGAAAAACCCAATAATAACATATTGTAGCATTTAAAACATGCAGAAATAAAATGTATGCCAATGATTGCATAAACAGGATGATATAAATGGAAATATACTACTATAAATTTCTTTTACAGAATGTGTCATATAAAACATCACTTGAAGTTAAAGTTAAGTTAAAGAGATACACTAAAGATCAGTTAAAGATATGCGTTACAGTAAACTAAAGGTGAATGCTAAATACCCTAAGCAATTGCTAAAATAGCAAAACAAAGAATGATATCTAATAAGCCAACAGAGACAATAAAGTGGAACTATAAAAATATTTAATTCAAATAATGCAGGAAAACAAGAAAATGAGAACAAAGCACAGATGAGACAAACCACAAGACATTAGATTTAAATTTAGTCATGAAATTACCTGAAATAAAAATATTTAATTCAAATAATGCAGGAAAACAAGAAAATGAGAACAAAGCACAGATGAGACAAACCACAAGACATTAGATTTAAATTTAGTCATGTAATTACCTGAAATCAGTAAGCTTAAATAGGTCTTTTAGGAATCGTCAAACTGTTTTCCACAGAGGTTGTACTAATTTACACTCCCATCAACGATGTAGAAGTATTCCCTTTTCCCTGCATCCTCTCCAGTATCTGTTGTTTTTGAGTTATTGTTGATGGCCATCCTGACTGGAGTTAGGTGATGTCTGAGTGTGGTTTTAATTTGCATTTCTTTGATAACTAGTGAGGTTGAGCATTTTTTCATGTACCTGTTGGCTGCTCGTATGTCTTCTTTTGAGAAGTGTCTATCCATATCTTTTGCCCATTACGGCTGATTGCTTATTTCTTTTCAGCACATTTGAGTTCCATATAGATCCTAGATGTTAGATCTTTGTCAGATATACAGTTGACAAACATTTTTTCCCAGTCTGAGTGCTGTCTCCCTGCTCTCTTGATGGTTTCTTTGGCTTCGCAGAAGCTTGTCAGTTTGATGAGGACCCACTTGTCTATTTTATCTCTTATGGTATGGCACTTAGGGTTTTGATAAGGAATTGGCTGCCAGTTCCAATTTCCATAAGGGTGTCTTCTGCAATTTCTAAGGTTCTTATAGTTTGAGGTTTTTGTTTAGGTCTTTGATCCATTGCGTGGTGATTGGTACGGGTCTTGTTTTAATCTTCTGCATGTGGTCAGTTTTCCCAGCACCATTTACTGAAGAGGTTCTCCTCCCCCCAGTGGTTGGTGGCGGAGGCTTTCTTGAAGATGAGTTGGTTGAGAAATTGAGGTTTTACTTCTGAAATCTCTATCCTGTTCCATTGGTCTTTTAGCCTGTTCTTGTACCAATACCAGGCCGTTTTGCTTATTGTAGCTTTATAATAAAGTTTAAAGTCTGGGAGTATGATACCTCCCACTGTGCTTTTTTTGCTTTTGTTTTTGCTTTTGTTCTTGTTTTTTTTGTTTTTTGTTTTTGCTGAGGATTGTTTTGGCTACTCGTAGTCATTTAAGTTTCCAAATGAATTTCTGTATTGTCATACTGCTGGTAATTTAATGGGTATTGCATTAAATCTGTAGATTGCCTTAGGTAGGATGGACATCTGAACATTGTTGCTTCTTCCAATCAATGAGCTTGAAAAAGATCTAAAAATTGACCTTCCATATGACCCTGCAATCCCCCTACTGGGAATATACCCAGAGGAACTCAAATCACTCTATGAAAAAGATACCTGCGCATACACGTTTATTGCAGCATTATTCACAATAGCAAAAACATGGAACCAACTGTAGTGGGAAACTGTCAGGGGAGAGTGGAGTGGGATTGGCAGTAGTGGGAAACTGCCGGAGGGTGGGGGCACACCACATCAACAAAGGTAACTGCATAATGAGCATTTGTATAACTAACCCTGAATTGTACCCCACATCTTTAAAATAAAAAAAAGTTCAAATTTCAATTCTAAAAAGGCTTAAATATTCTAATTAAAAGATATTTCAGATTGGCTAAAAAAGCAAGACTCAGCTATAGGCTGCCTCTAGCAACCATTTTAAATATATAGACATAAACTAGCTAAATGTAAAAGAATGAAAAAGGATATATTATGCTAATACTGTTCTAAAGAAAACTGGAATGGATATGTTAATATCTTACAAAGTAGACTTTGGAGCAAAGAACATTATGTTGGAAAAAATAAGATTATTTTATAATGATAAAGACTTCAATTCATCAGGAGTACATAAAAATTCAATTTTTATATGCTTGATAAAAAGCTTCAAAATATAGGAAGTAAAAATGGATAGAACTGTGAGGAGAGATAGAAAAATCCACAAATATAGTGGTAGAGTTAAATCTAATTGACAAAACAAGTAGAATATTAGTAAGGATGCAAAAGATTTGAGCAACACTCTAAATTAACTTGACCTGATTGATATTTATGGAATACTTCATTCAACAGCAGCACAGTACATAGTCCTTCCGAATACACTAAAACATCTGCCAAAGTAGATCATGTTTTGAACCACAGAAAAGTATCAACAAGTTTTCTGACCCAACAGAATTAACTTAGAAATCAATAACAGAAAGGTTTCTGAAAAATTTCTGAGTATTTGGAAAGTGTATAACACACTTTAAATTACCCATATGTCATTAAAGAGACCAAAAATAAATTAGAAAATATTTTGTACTGAATGAAAGTCACAACACATAAAAATATGTGGAATAATATTAAAGCAGTAATTAGACAGAAATCTATAGCACTAAATGTCTGCATTAATATGTAATAAGAAAGCTCTTAAAACATTGACCTCAATTTCCACCTTAAGAAATTAGAAAAATAAGAAAGCAAATTAAATTCAAATTAAGCAGAAGATAGGACAAATATTGGAAAGGAAGTCAGAATAAATAAATAAATAAAACCAAAAGATGGTTCTTCAGAAAGATTGACAAAATTAGTTTCAGCTAGCCATATTTATCATAAACAAAAAAAGAAGACATAAATTACTAATATCAGAAATAAAAGAGGTAACATAACTACAGATTCTGCAGATATTAAATGGATAATAAGGTCATATTATGAACAATTTTATTCCAATAAATTTGACAATTTTGAAGTAATGAATAAATCCCTTGAAAGACACAAATGACAAAACCTCACTAGAAAGAAATATATAAGCTAAATTGCCCTAAAGTTATCAAAGTAATTGAATGTATACTTAAAATCATTTCTAAAAAGAAACCGCCAGGTCTAAATAATTTCACTGGTAAATTTTACCAAACACTTACAATTGATAAATGACATATATGAAAAATATATTGTAGATATCACACTTAATAGTAAAGGACTGAAGACCTTCCCCCTATGCTAAGAAATAAGACAAAGATGATCACTCTCACTTATTCACCATCATTAGAGTTTCTAGCCAGTGCAAGAAACTGGATAAAGATGCAAAATAAGAATAAGAAACTGGCAAGGATAAGAAATAAAAGGCATCAACATAAGAAAAAAAGAAGTAAGCTAGGCACAGTGGCTCACATCTGTAATCCCAACACTTTGGGAGGTCATGGTGGGAAAATCACTTAAGGCCAGGAGTTTGAGACCAGACTGGGCAACATAGAAGACCTTTTCTCTACAAAAAAAATTAAAAATAAAAAAATTAGCCAGACATGGTGGCACACCTGTAGTCCCAGCTACTCAGGAAGCTGAGGTAAAAGGATTGCCTGAGCCCAGAAGGTCGACGTGGTAAGCTGTGACCATGCCACTGCACTCCAGCCTGGACAACAGAGTGAGACCCCAACTCAATAGAAGAAAAAGAAGTAAAGTCTATTTTTATTCACAGATGATCTGGTTATCTGTAGGAGAAATCTGGTGGAAATACATACAAAAGTCACTAAAACTGTAACTAAATTGAGAAAAGTTGCAAGATAAAGCAAATATACAAAAGTCAATGTGTTTCTATATATTGGTAATAAGTTATCAGAAATGGAAATTTAAAATGATATCATTTTCAATATCACCAAAATTATAAAATATTTGGGATAAATCTGATAAGCAATCTGCAAGACCTGTACTTTGAAAATTACAAGCCATACTGAGATCGATTTTGAGAGATCTAAATAAAAGGAAAGATGTATTGTGTTCATGGGTTGCAGCTCAACTTGGCTTCAAACACTCTAGCTGCCAGCACTTTTTCCACTGGTAAAGACATTTCCTTGCAGTCACAGCTCCTCCTGAAGTTTTTGCCATTACTCTTTCCCATAAAATGGAAGCTCCAAACAGATTATTGATCATGTTGCTCATTTCTGAACCAAATTCACTTGTAGATGAAGCAGACTACTGGCACCAATTTACCTACTCTGCTGCAAAAAAGGTTAAGCAAATGACATATCTATTTTTTTTCAAGTCTAGAAAGGTAGAATTTACCCCAAATTAGAAGGGTGCTAAAAAATACTGAGCAGTCAGAAACTTGATACACGTCCCTTATGGGCCAAAAAACTGTCAACATAAAATTATAAGACTTTATCTGTATTTTAAAAGAAACTTTCTACATTGCAAGTAGAGAAATCTTTTTGTTAGTCCTCAAGACAAGAAAAACTCATGTTTTAATCCAAAATACATGTTCATTTCCATTTCCCTCAGATTGACTTGGAAAAAGGGGCCTGAAAATGTATGTATAGGTCACAGTCTGGAAGACAAAATACAAACAGGGATGCAGAAAGTCTTTCTAAAAAATTTAATGAAAGGCTAGGCTTGGTAGTTCAACCTGTAATCCCAGCACTTTGGGAGGCTAAGGTAAATGGATTGCCTGAGCCCACGGGTTTGAGAGCAGTCAAGGCACCCTGGCGAAACCTCATCTCTACAATAACTAGAAAACTAGCCGGGTGTGGTAGTGCACGCCTGTAGTTCCATCTCCTTGGAAGGCTGAGGCAGAAGGATCGCCATAGCCCAGCAGGCTGAGAAGGGGTGGCCTTGAGTGAGTCACTGCACTCCAGCCTGGGTGACAGAGTGAGACTCCAATTTAAAAAAATAATAATGAGAAATAATCTATTTCCTTTTACCCAACCTGCATTTGGTTCCTGGGGAGTCATAGAAAAAAAATGGAGAAAGGAGACCACCTGTGATTATCACCTGGGTAGACATGGACCACCTCCTTAGAAGTCTTTCAAGAGTTAGTGCTTGGATTTCAGGTTTTTTCCTTTACTTGGTTTCCTGAGTTTTGTTGTTTTTTTTTTTAAAGATTTCAAAAGATCCAGAAAAACATTTTTTAGATCTCAGAGTCATGGTTAACATTGCTGTTATAATTTAATGCATTACTGGCAGTCTTGTGGAGCAAATAAACAAGTAAATGTTGACGAAACAGTATATTTCTTCATAGGTGTCTTGAATTTCTAAGAGAATACCTTTTAAGGTAGCTTTATGAGGATATAATCTAAAAATATATCATCTGTTTCCTTAGGCCACCACAAGAACAGATTCACTAGGAGTACACACACACACACACACACACACACACACACACACACACACACGCAGATGATGCTTCTCAACTTATTATGGGGTTCCATACCAATAAACCCATCATAAGTTGAAAATACCATAAGTTGAAAATGTATTTAATGTATCTAACCTAATGAACATCACAGCTTAACCTAGCCTATCTTAAATGTGCTCAGGACACTTACATTAGCCTACAGTTGGGCAAAACCATCTAATATAAAGCCTATTTTATAATAAAGTGTGACTATCTCATGAAATTTCATGAATACTATGCTGAAAGTGAAAAACAGAATGGTTTTATAGATACTCGAAGTACAGTTTCTCCTGAGTATGTATCACTTTTGTACCATCATAAAGTTGAAAAACATTAAGTTGAATTATAAGTTGGGAACCATATAATACATATAGTATTTATATAATTCTGTGCTTGTACTCTGTTACAGGACTTTAATCCTCCACCTAAAGAGCATTTTTCCTAGTCCATTTCGGACTGGGTCATTTGAGAAGAACAAAAATTTGTTTCTTACAGTTCTGGAGGCCAGAAAGTCTCAGATCAAGGCGTGAGCAGATACTGAGTGTCTGGTGAGGATTGCTCTCTGCTTCCAAGATGGCACCTTGTAGCTTCATCCTCACATTGCAAGGGGCAAAAATGTGCCCAAAAGACTCTCTCAAGCTCTTTTATAATGGGCATTAGGTAAGAGCCCTCACGACTTAATCTTCTCCTAAAGACCCTACCTCTTAATTCTATTGCATTGGGGATTACATTTCAACATGAATTTTGGAGGACCAAAACCATTCAAACCATAGTAGCATTCCTTGCAGCCCCTTGAGGAGTCCAGGTCCCAGCCAAAATCTTCTGGGCGATATTTCAGGTTTGGCCATGAACATTTACAAAGGGTTTGCCTGGCAAGCCTCATGAGGGGACGCTGCCCTCCTCTCCACAGACTTGGTGCAGTCAGTGCACCCAGTTTATCTGGAGGGAGTTGCAGTTAAATGCTCATGACCTAGGGACCACCATGCTCATTGCATTTCTGAACGCCTAGCCCAGGTATTTCCATTCAGAGGCCTCCTTGTGGGGTAGCATGCTTGACTCAAGCACATTACTCCACTCCCATTTAGGATTTTCCCACTCCTAGCCTTTCCTCCACTCTTTCTTCCTCACCCATGGGTTCATAAAAAGGCAGGAGCCTTTTGTCTAGGGCTCCCCAGCAATGAGATGATCTCCCCCAATCTGCACTGGTCTCCCTGACCTTTGCTTGGAGCCATTCTCTGGGGGCACTTTTGGTCTCTTGCCTGCACTTCTGTGGTAAGTGGACAAAGTCTTGATTGTTCATCTCAGTTTACCTTGTTTTCCTAAGTGACCACCATCACAGTGAGCTGTTGAGCAACCTCCCTCCCATCAATACAACCCAATTTTTTGTAAGACACTCTCAGCTACCTTGTGCAGCTCATGATTCTTCTTCACTGGTTCCCTGCCTGGCCCTGGGGACTGAAAACTGGGGAAAGCACCCTCCTAATGAGTTGCTGTGGGCACTGGTGCCATCTCTCAGGGACGTGGCCCTCCGCCTACCTATCCTGTAGATCTGCCACGCAGCCACCAGGGGTATTGCTGGTGCTGCCTCTTTCCAGTGGTCCTCAGAGTCTGCTTTCTGTCTGCTGAGTTTTCTTGGAAGGGAAATTGTCTCCCTTATGTATCCACACACCATTATGGGGTACATAGCAAAGTTGCTTTGTTTGCTTAGAGATGTAGGGTTTCATGCACTCTGTTTTACCAGTACAGCATTCTTCTCTCTCAAGTACAAGCCAAATGGATTAAGAATATCATCCGAGTGATAGACCTTTATTCTCAAAATGACCCCTTCCTAGCTGCAGCCCGTCATCACTAAACCCCAATCCCCTTCTCAGAATGAGGTGAATGTTTGTGTAAGATCTTTCTTGGCCACTGATGGTTGATGCTGTTCATTGACACATTCAATCTCCATTCCATTCCCTAATTGGAGAAGCTGGAAAAGCTCAAACTCCATGTCCTAAGGTTCCTTTATCTGAGATTCTGGATTCAAGGCAGGGCTCACCAATTAGACACACACACATGTTTTGGATGGCAGTAGTGAGCAGGGACATCTTCCCTTCAGCTTTGGCTGTTTCTGCTGGCAGGTAAGGCCACATAAATTACAGTTGCCCTGCAGTGGTGTTCTCCTCTTTCTAGAGGTCCAGGAGTATAGGCAATCGCTCAGCAGTGGCAGCCGTGGAGACTGGGGATGGCCTGTGAGTTCCATTCTGTTTTTTTCGTGTGTCGTTTCTAGAGACTCAGGTCAGAATCCACATTCCTCCACATCTTCAAATGATTTTGGGAGCACTTGATTCCAGACATTAAATCACTGCTTTCTTAAAATACCCAGACTGCTTTCTATTTTTTGTACTAACTCTTGACTGATACACCAGAGCTCTGGGACACAAGCTTAAACTCTAGCGGGAAGGTATCCTGCTCACTTTAACTCACCCATTCTATGTTTATGTATCTATTTCTCCTTTAATATATTTTATTTTCCTACCCAGCAATGAATAGTATATATCTTCTTATGGTTCTTTAAGAAGATATATAGTTTAAAACTTCAAAAATAGTTGCTAGAGAACCGTTAAAGTCACTGTACACTTCTCCTTTTATCATTTTAATGGGAACTTTCTAGAGGGCATTTTGACTTGCGTTTCTCATTTACCATAGTCTTTTACACACAAATCTGAGGATTAATTCAAGACAGCTCTTTTTTTCTTCTTAAAGCAACTGTGAGTGAAGACATACATACCTAATGAATATTTTGGTGGATTGTATAATGTTTCAAATGAAAACTTCCTCCAAGGTAATCCCTATGTGCTGGGGGAAAAAAATGATGTGTTTTGCTCTGCTGGAGAGAGAACCAGAGAGTCAGGATTGCTGAGTGGGGATTCAGTGCCTTCGTGGGCGTTGTGGCTCTGTGGCCAGCTAGCAGTTCTTTCTGGGAACTCCGCCTTAGGTATTTCTGCAGCAATGTCAGAGGAATTTTTACTATATGGTGCTATATCCAATTAATTCAGACGACTAAAAATACAGCTTGAGACACTGGAATTTTTTGACTGCAGAAGTCTCTGGCCATGGTTTCTATTCTGGCACATTAAAATAACATTATTGCATCAGAAGCAAACCCCCGGGCAAAAAGCAAGAAAGGCAGGGAGCTACCTCTTTTTAGGTAGTATAATGGTGTGAGGTTTTTCATTTTATGTAGTATGACTTCTTCCACACTATATTTTCAAATGGCATAGGTATTTTGGGCATGTAACCTGTCTGCTCAATGATTTAAGCTGCAGCACTAACTTAATTACCTCAACCTGGCACGCTGGTTGCAGGAAGAGATCAGCAGCGCTGCTTAGCAAAAGCCAAGAGATATTTATTGACTACACTTTCAAGAATGTCTTTGGTCCTCCCTCTGAGTTCAAAAATGAGAGGCAGTTCACTGTTTGTCCGACAAAGTCAAGGCCAATTTTCATATTACTGTTTAAATCAGATGATGAAAACTTAGCCAACTTACAACTATGGCCATTGATAGTTAGCACTGGTTAAACCTTTTATAAATGCCCCTAAGTCCCACATTTCCTGTGATGCATCTGTGATCACCCACAGAGCAGTTGGTTATCTAAATGCTGCAGTCTGTAATTCGCAAGCTGTCCCTTACGTGGGGGCAAACTATACATTCCCATCTTCTTGTTCAAGTTGCTTGTCCCGGACACACATATCTTAACCACACTTAACGCTGGCTGACTTTTGGGGCAGAAAAGGCTGAAAAGATTACTTTGAATAGTTTGCAACATGAATGCAATTTAAGTATCACCCTGCCATTTCTGTATCTCAGAGGTGGGTGGAGGGAAGTTGCAGGTGCATCTCTTTGCCAGAATAGATAGTAACATATTTGCGAAGATGGTATAATGTAGTGCCCATTATACCATAGATTTCATAAGATAATTATAAGGCACTAAAGCAAATCAGCACACTAGACCAGTTGAATATGTTAACATTCTAATTTTGTATAGAGGGTGATTACTGTTATTATTATTTATAGAGTGCAGTAAGTGTACATAATGCTTCATGAACACATAGGCAGACAAGGGCTCTGCCCAGAGGTGCAGAGGTTCTAATTTCCAGAATTAGAAAATGTAACTGAAAAAAAAAGCTACTCTGTGCAAAAGTGGGAGGAGACAAGGCAGAAAATTAGATTAAAGAAATAAGTGTTTATGAAGGACTAAAGGAGAAAAGTCAGTGTTCTTTTAGACTTAGGTTGAAGTTGTTCCCTGCAAGGCAGGAAAGCGTCAAAGTACAGTAACTAAAGCCATTTAAAAATACTTCCTGAGGGCTTTAAAGACATTCTAACTAACTCCCATAAATTCAGTTCTTTCCTACTTGTCCAGGTCTAGGTGTCTGGATCCCAAAGTCCCAGAGCACAACTCACTGGGAGTTCACAGGGAAAGGGAAAAGAGATTGTAGACTCTTAGAAAGCAGGAACAAGTCTGATGCGTTCTTGACTATCTAAGTCTGTTTTCTTGGCTAGGACTTTTTTTGGCCTTGATACCAGTGAAGGGAGAAATAAAAACTTTGTGACTAGCAACAGTATCTGCACAGATAAGTGAATCTACTTTTTTATAAGTACCACTTATAAAAAACCTTTTTAAATCTACCCTTTAAGGAAATTCTTCCCCAAATTTGAACTGAAAGCAACTGTGAACTGTCCCTTTGTTATTTGGGTTTGATAATGTGATAATGTTCTTCGGTGTCAATATAATCTATTTAGAAAGAGTGCTTTATAAATTATAATAAAGTAGATCCAGGGAATGGCTGGATCTATTATAAATTCTACTTGAAAATCTATGGTGTGTAATTACCACATATTAGCATGTGTGTAAGTACAATGTCATTATTTTTAAATACAACAGTCAAACCCAACTTTCATCACAAAATTATTGCTAATCGGTCATTATCCACAAAGTAGTTCATTATCTAAATGCTTTTGATAATACATTAACATTTTAGTATGAAATTTAACTTGGACTCACCTGTGAGAGTACTATCTATACATGCATAATACCAACTACTTGTTTTGGTTATGACATCTCTGAAATTTGAACTTAGTCTAGGATTTCTTATCGGCTTAGGACTTCTTAAAAATAAATTGGCCACTTGGATTTTTGTCTTTGGGGTCAACGCTGTCAGAATTAGAGGGCACTACATGAGCAGCTCAAATACAAAGCTATTAATATATCATGAAACATAAAATATCAAGCAAACCCAAGTCCTGACAGAAGTTGCAGAAGAATCCCAGTGTTTTTTTAACAAATTGGCTATGCTCTGAAAACAAGCGTTTAACATTTTTTGACTATGTTTTCTTTATTATGATCTATTTTAGTCTCTTTAGAAATGTCTCTTTAGAAATATGCCTACATAATTGAATAGATAAATTAAAATCATTTTGAATAATCTATTAATGGTATATATGTGTGTGTATATTTACCTATGTACTTATATAAGTATAGATATGCTATAAATATGTATAAGATATATGCTAAGTGTTTTTTAGGAGGCATACGGAAAATAATACATTCTTATTCTTATCTTTTTTATTTACTCTTTTGGTTGAAGAAAATGAGAAGCTGCAGCTAGGATAGAGAAAGTTTGTTTTACTCAGGAGAAAGCTTCTGGAAGGGCAGAATTATGAAGCTCTATAGTTTTGCCAACATGCTGGAGGGCTTGCTTAGAAGCTTTAATGACTATGAGTATGTGGTGAAAGTCACTGCAATGTTAAAGTTGTACCCTCCACCCTCAAGCAACACCCTACTCCGATTCCCAGTGGGGCTATTCTTTCTTTGTTCACATGATGTTCTGGCTCTGTAGTAGCTGTGGATTGACATATGTGCGTGTGTGCGTGCATACGTGTGTGTGTGTGTGTGTCTGTGTGTGTGTGTGTGTGTGTGTGTGTGTGTGAGCTCATTTTACACCTGGTCCTTGTAATGTGACTGATAATTGAACCACCTTGCCACAGATGGCTTGTGTTTGAGAGCACAGTCACAAACATTGGCCTATGATCTGTTGGACTATGATTGTAGTACCTGGACCCTGGCTTTTCTCATTCTAATTAGAATAAAGTCCAGGGGTAGTTGAGTAAAGGTGTTCCTGACTCATCAGCAATGCATATGCCCAACTTAAGTGATGCGTTGCTTTCTAAAAAATGGGAAAACATTTGTAATGCACTTTGGACAGTGCTTCTGAGTTCCAAGCACTAAACTTTTAAAACATGTATGTGTCAACAGACGTGTGAAAGAAATCTTACAGGATGAGAGCAGCAAGTGATGTTTCCATGGACAGTTTAAATCCCCATGCAGATTCAGTGACCAGTTCAGCTATTGGCAGTTATCCTTTTGGGAGTTTATTTTTCCTGCCATTTTCTTTCCTCTCCTCTCTTTTCTTATTTCCTCTCCTTTTCATTTTATGCATATATATACATGTGCATATATATGTTCACATGTATATATATATAGATGTGTGTGCATGTGTGTATAAATATTTGTTTCAGATAGTATTCAATTTAAAACAGATTTTTAAATGTAGTTATTTTATACTCTAAAAAACAATTCAGTCAACATATATTCATTAATTGCCTGCTGTTTATACCAGGCACTGTACTAAGTCCTATGGAAAAGAAAACAAAATTACTACCCTGGAGGAGCTTACAAATTTAGAAGGATGCCAGACATGCAAATAACCAATCACATTAGGATATAAAAACAGTTGTCCTGGAGTTGTGAACAGACTGCAGCTTGCCATACCAAATAGTCATTACTCACCTCAGCATGATGGCCAGGCTGTGATGCCTGCTCACACAGCATTGTTAACCTGCTGCATCGAACACTTGGAAACAAAACTGTGACCCAACTCAGAAGGTTTACGAGTACCAGCATAGCTATCACTTGACAATTTTGTTTTTAAATCATGTCTTTCATTGTCAATGACTTGCTTATTCCCACACTATTAGTCTGAATTAGCATTTTCAGGAACAGTGATTCTTACTTTTAAAAAATGCTGCTTTTGAAACATGTGTAACTAGGATCTGGTTATGTAATTCCTTCATGATGTCAGGGTGCTTTCAAATTTGTACCTTAAAAAATAGGACGCTTGCAAGAGGACCTCGAGGCTGATGACCCTATGTCCTTCTCTGATATTCCCTTGTTCTAATTAGGAACAAGCTGTGCTGGATCTTTACTCCTTTTAATTATACTATTTATCTGTGAAATCCAATGCATGGTGAAGAATATGCATAATTTTATCTAGCTAGAATTCTAATCTTCAAATGTGGAAAATTTTAAGATTACTAAACCTAACATTAAACTAAGACAGTGGATGAGGATCTCAGACCTGCTTCTATTTTGTTAAACTTCCATCTGAAAATCAAGACTGTTATGAAACTTTCTGTTGTTTCATTCAGCTCTGACCCTACTTCAGTAATTTTTTAAAAGTTTAAGTTGAAAAAAATATTTGTGGGCGGGTAATATTTTTTCCCGTTTACTTTCTGCTTCCCACCCTCTACCCTTTCCATTAATATATATATGTACACA
Organism: Cephalopachus bancanus; assembly: GCA_027257055.1. Lineage (NCBI taxonomy): Eukaryota > Metazoa > Chordata > Mammalia > Primates > Tarsiidae > Cephalopachus > Cephalopachus bancanus. Next base: position 8,174,702 of record JAPVLO010000015.1, on the reverse strand, counting down.
CACACACACACACACACACACACACACACACACACGAATAAAAAGTATGCCGGCAATTAAATAGTGCCTGGATTTAGGAAGGAAGATGCTTGCAGTGAAAAAACCCACTGTCACTCGATGGGGATAAAATTGCTGGCTGCACTGGCGATCACTGCAGAGCGCACCTGACGCCTTGCTGCTGACAGCGGGTCTGGCCCGGGCTGGGGCGCATTGCACATTGCCGGCGGTGCGGGAGGCTTGCGGGCAGCTCGGGATGGGACGCTCGGCAGCCAGGAGGGGTGTGCAGCCGCCGTGCACTAAGCTCCAAGGATAGCTGAGTCGCTCCTAAGAGAATAACGCTCCAGGAACAACCTTTAGCCATCCCAGCACCACCTGGGAGCCTTCATTTGGCGCCCAGAAAGTCTCCAAAGTCTCTTTACTTGGCCCCCAGGACAATTACTGAGTACCAGTAAAGTTGGTGGCTACGTGGGTCCCTTTCCAGCATAAGGTCCCGGTGGGTGGCTCAAAATGTGGCCTCACTGATGAGATCAAAGGACTCTGCTTGGGGTTGTCACTACCACGGCCTCAAGGACGGAGCCTTTTGCGTTTGAGTCCAGCCTCGGTCTGAACCCTGTTCCCCCGCTTGGGATGCTTTCGCCCAGTCTCTAGCGGAGGTTCACGCAGGGATAGGACTCGGGTGGGGAAGCCTGGCCGCTTTGATCTCTTTGCAGCAACTTGTCAGTAGACAGGGGCAGCGAGCTCGCTGTTTGCTCCGAGCAGGCTAGAGGCGCCCTTGGAGCACCGAAGCCGGCTGCCTCCCGGGAACTTGGGGAGGGAGAGGAGGCCGAGCGGACGCTGAGAGCTCTCTTGCCTCTCAACCGACTCCCTCCTCCAGGAGCGTGAAAACCAACTCCCCCGCATCGCCTACCCCCCTCTTCCTCCTAAACCTCTCTCGCAGCGTTTTAAAGGCATCCTGTGCACCTCCAACTTTGGGGACAGAGTGCCCAGGTCCCGCTCTCCCACCGCCCGCACCGCGCCCTCGCATTTCCCGTGGACTCATCCCAACTCAGCGTCCCCAGTATTCCCGCCCCAACCTGGAAGCCAGCGCCCCCGGCTGTTCGCGGCAGCCCCGCGGCGCCTGTTGGCTGCGAGCTCCGTCGGCTTCCGGCTCCTCGCAGATCCAGCTGCGGTTCGGATCGGTCCCAGCCCTGCGGGGCACACGCGCGCGGGCACACGCACGCGTTCCCACTCCCGCTCACACCCCGCGTTCTCGCTCCCTGCACCCCACCCTCCGCGCCGCTCCTCCGCGGGGCGGGGAGGGGGGGTGACGTCAGGACTGCAGTCCAGAGGAGAGCGGCTGGAGAGGGCTGCGCGCTCCTCGCCGAGCAAGCAGGAGGCGCACCCGGGCGGCCGCCGCTCGCGTGCTCCTCCCTCTCCTCTGCACCCGCTGTCACGCTGCCCGCCCGCGGGGGCGCCTCGCGAGCCTCCAGGTGAATTGAAAGTCGTTTCCGGAGGAGGACGGAGAGGGTGCTGCAGTCCTGGCATGCACTGAAACTGCAAGTCGGACAGAAACGACCCGGCGGAGGAGCGGGGCGCGCGGCGAGGTGCGCAGCATCCCCCGGCGGCTGGAGGCGGCCCCTGCTGGGCTCGCTGCCGAGCGCGGTGGCCGGACCTCGGCCCCGGACTCCCGCCCCGGGCGCTCTAGCCCCGGAGAGACCCCCTTCCCCCTCTTGCGCATTTCGCAGCTGCGCTGGTGTGGGGCATGCGAGCGCGGTGGCTCCGGGTCGCCGCGGAGCAGCTGCCAGTGGGAGAGCCAGGAGAGGCGAGGGGGCGGCAGCCTCGGCCCGAAGTAAGTGCAGCAGAAGTTTGCGTCGGCTGCCCCGGCGCTCCCCCAGCGCGAGTGGGAAGCACACCTCCTCCCCTCCTTCTCTAAGGAAACCGAGGGGAGACTTACAAGGTAGCATCGCGCGGGAGAGAAAGTGAGCGTTTCCAGAGAGGGCGAGGACCCGGGAGGGCGAAAACAGGGAGGGGTCCCCGTGGGGTGATGCGGGTGCCACAGGAGGAGACTCCCAACTGGGGAGAGGGACTGGAGAGGATCTCACCCTGGGGATCTCAGAAAGGGAGGCATTTGGGGAGAGGGACGGTGGAGGCTGTCACATCTATTCTGGTGACCTTGGCGTGCCCCCCTGGAGTGGCGAGCCAGGGCTTATCAGAGCCTGGAAACGGGTGGGACTAGCACATTGCTTCTCACTCGGGGCTACGCTGAGGGGGTATCGCGCTTCCTGACAGCTGGAAGTCAGGAAGCATGAAGAGAGAGAGAAGCTGGCTCTGACGCCGGTTGGAGGGTGGGACGCGGTGGAGTTGGGAAACAGTGACTCGGGGTGGAAGGCTGGGGTCTTCTGGGGCTCTCTGGCCTCGACGGAGGCGACAAAGGTCGTCTGGGGAGGCGAGTGTGATGCTTCGAGTCGGTACAGTTGATGTTGGGCGTCTTTGGAACCTCGATCGTTAATTATTGCTGTAATCGAGCGGCTTCCCTGAGGGTGACAGCACCCCTGGAGCAGGTTGACCGTGGCCATGGCGGGCCTCCTGGTGCCCTCCCTGCCCGCGCCGCCGCCGGTCCCCGAGAGTCCTCGGGCTGTCGTGAGCGGCTCCGAGGGCTGGCGAGCCCCGGTCTACTTAAGAGAGACCCTCGACATTCACTCGGGGCATGATCAGCTCTTTTGGGGTTCCTCATCTGTAACTGGATTTCCCTAAAGGGGTTTTAGTCCTTGACCCAACTTCTCGTAGGGAAAAAAAGTTCCTGGACGCTGCGCTCATCCTAGGAGCAGAGCCCTGCAGAGGGCAGGCGAGGACGGCGCGTGTCCCTTCGTCCACCTCCTCACCTGGAGAGGGCTCTCCGGAAATTTTATGTTAAATATGACGAATTTTTCCCAGGAAAGCAGCGAAATCGTCTTCTCGGAGAGTAGAACTGCCTGTGTCTAAGAAATCAAAACCCCGTTTAGCTTCTGGCACCAAGAGCCACACTTTAGAGAGAGAGAGGAGATAGTCAATTAAAAACGGATCCCCTTGAGTTAAAGAAAAAAGTCATTTTAATGCATACTGGTCAACCAGTTTCATTTACTCATATTTACCCATCTATCTGCCCAAGACACTTTGGAGCCCAGTTATGTGCCAGGCGTTGTGTTAGATGCTGTGTTAGTAATAACTGATGTGTGGTCTCAGCACTCTGGGAGCTTAAAGACTGCATGAGAAGTGGTCTGGAAAGAAGGTGGAAAAATACATGTTCTACAGGAAAGGGCAGGTGCTACCTGGTTTTAACCACAATGACTCACACTCCCAGTTCAATAATTGTGTGGCCCAATGTCTGCTAGATGGCATCCTCCTTGAAGGCAGGGGCATGATCATTCATCTTTGATATCCAGAGGCCAACACTGTGCCTGCACGTAGTAGGTCATCAATAAGTACAGTTAAATGAATGAATTATTCATAGTTAAAAGTGTCCTAAAGAAAGTTGTCATGCAGAAGAATGTGTAAAGAAGGAAGAGAATGAACCAGAAGGGGAGCTGGAGAGGACAAGAGGGAAAAGAAGGTAAGGTACATAAAAATTTGAAAGTATATGTTCTTCAACAAACAAGCAGCATTTGTCTTCCCTTTTCATGCAATGGAAACTTATCAGCACCCAATTCAGTTCTCTATGAAATATGTGTATCTCTGTGGATATATTTAGATTGTAAATATCATTTTAAAGTGGGGTCCATATTGACTTGCTGAGTGGAAATTATAATGCCCTACTCATGTGGATATGTTGATAATATGATGATTTGGATGTGCTTAGGGTGGTAGGATAGATTGGTGAAAAAATACTTCAGGATAATCAAAAGAATTCCTTCACACATCAAATAATATTTTGCCACTTAATATGCACATCTCTACCTCTGTACTTTAAACATACTTAATTTAAACTTGATTAAAATGCTTATATATAGATTTTCCCAATGAAGATTAAACACATGTATATGCAAGGCTTTCCTCTGCTTAATTAATTGAGCCCAAGTTACTATTGTCCTCAGGTAGAAGGTAGTAAATTCCAAGGTGAGTAGTAAGGATATCCCCCATTAATTTAGTTTTATTATTTTTACTAGAAAACTAGAAGTTCCTGTGTTTTTTTTAAGCATTCAGCAGAACTACTTACTTTGCACTGCTTTTTCAGTCTTTATCAATGGTAATAATAGCTCAGTAATTTGAGTCAAGAGTTCATAGGCAATAGTACTGGTTTTAATTTTTGGAAACTTCTTGGTGCTGTGTGATTTGGGGCTGTTTGTAGAATTTTTGTAGACTTTATTTTCTCTACTTACAACATGAGATTATTTTATGTATGTGATTTAATTAGGCATTGAAAACCTGACTATGTTGATGTAGAGTATTACTTTATTTTGGACTTTTACTCTGCAGTTAATGCCATTAATTTACCAACTCTAGCAAACAATTTAGAATGAATGAATTGGAAAAAATCTTATATCTTCCATTATTAAGTATCTTGCAGACATTCTAAAGACATCAGAGATCTAGGAAGAGTATTGTGATTGTGGATGATTTATGGTGGCTTAAAAATATTTTAGAAGTCTATGTAAAGAAATACTAAAAATGGTAGCTAAACTTTAGTGTTTAACCAAACACTGAGAGTTTCTTCTGTTGTAGATATTTGATTTGGCTTATTTCCAGAACTGCACTGTTAGATCAAATGACTATTTGAATGAGTCTTGCAGATTTGGCAAGAAATACACTCTAGGGGGCAGAAGTTTATTTTGGAAATTTTGTGAGGGGACAGAAATGCTGAGGTTATAGGAGGGTGGGGGTCATAGATTACCAGGTGTAGCAAATATCCAGCCTCGTAATTGCAGATGAGAAAGCAGGGGCCCAGAATAGCCAAGGATCTGCATTTGCCAGGATCACATTGAAATGCACAAGGATCGCTGATGTCTTCCCTTGTAAGCCGGAGAGAAAATCAAGCACATAGGACACCTAAACCCAGGAGCAGTTTAATGGGATATACGATCCTTGGATTCTTTTCTCTCATTCTCTCCAGTTCACATCCTCCCCACCCCCATCTTAGAGGGGTTCCCCCATCAACTCCCCACTCTCACTGCTCCTGCTACCCGATCAGATCCTTTAAGAGGACAGAGCAGCGAAAGGACTTGGTCAAGATTCTCTGACTCTCAATCTCACACACAGGCCTGGTCCTAGGCAGAACTGTAAGTAAATGAAGCTTGACCAGGTGCTCCCCACATCCTTCCTACACGTTAACACTAATGCACGTTAAAAGAACCACAGTGTCAGCGTCGGAAGGGGCTTTAGAGTTCATCTGGTCTCAACCCTTCATCTTTAGAGATGAGGGAACTCATGGATGGTACTCTTGCTCCCATTGGTGTTTGTGTTCTCTCTTCCACTGGATGACGCTGGCGTCGATCACGCCGTAATGCCAGCGTGTGGGCTCTGAAGGGAGGCGAGTGAGTCTAGTTCCAACCCTGTCTCTCCAGCTGTGCAAACATGAGCAAGTTACTTAGGTTGTCCAACACTTCCCTTTCTTTGTTAACAAGATTTTGCTCTGGTCTTATAGGCTAATCTATTTATATATATACATATATATATATATACATGTATATATATTTGCATAAGCATTTATTGCTTCTCCAGAGCATACGTTTTATAAGCGACGGAACCAAGTATTTCTTGCCCACTGCATGCCCAAGACCTAGCACCCAATGGACACTCAATAAATGTGTTAAATAAAGGAATGAGTAAATGAGTAAAAGATCGATTGCGTGAAGATGACCACTTAGAACTGGACTCTTAATCATGAGAGCCACACCCTTCTAAAGATTCTAGCTTTGAAATACTGTTCACTTTGCCAATATTACTTTCTAGACAGATGAGACCCTGACATGCCTGCTCTCCAAACTTGCTTATTTCTTCTCTCAGTGGCACCCCTATTTTTCTTGTTGCTTGGGCCAAAAACCTTGAGGTCATCCTCTCACAGCAAGCACTCAATCCATTAACACATCCACAGCTGTGCCTTTATTATGTATTCCAAATCTGACAGACTCTCACCGCTTCCCTTGCTACCACCAGCCTAGACCAAGCTCCCATCATTTCTCTGAATAATTGCGATGACTTCCTAACTGCTGTCTCTCTGCTTTCATACTGGTACTAGCCCAACATCTAGATTCCACACACAGACAAAACATTATTATTAACATGTAAGCCAGATCGTATGACACCTCTGCTTAAATTTTGCAGTATCTTCCTATCACTCTCATTAAAGAAAAAGTCCTTACAGTTAACTATAAGTTTCTACACTGTCTTGTCTCTTCTGACTTTTCTGATTTCTTCTCCAACTTCCTCCCTTAATCGCTGTATTTTCCCTACACTGACCTTCTTCCTGTTTCTATAACATATCATGCTTGCTCTCATTTAAGCAACTTTGAACTTGCTATATTGACCATTTGTCTGGAATGTTCTTCCCCAAATACCTGCTTGACTCACTCCTTCACCTACTTCAAATCTTTTCAAATTTATATTCTCAATAGGTCTTTCTTGGCTACTCAACACATCCCTTGAACTTTTGATCCTCTTTTTTCTGCATTAATTTTTGTTTTAGATCTTGTAACAATGAAAAAAACCTATATAATTGGCTCATCTGCATTTTTTGTTTCTCTCCCCAACTAGGAGGTAAACCCGATGAAGGTAGACATTTTTTGTTTTGTTCATTTCTGAATTCCTAGTGGCTAGAGCAATGCCTGAAACATAGTAGGTATTCAGTAAATATTTATCGAATAAATAAATGGGGAATAAAATAGTACCTATATCATAGTGTCCTGTTAAGGTTAAATGAATCAATGCACATTGAGTGTGTAGCCCAGGTCTGGCGCTTGGTACATGCTTAATTAGTATAAGACATATTATGGTATCATCTCTGGTCTCCTGGCTTTTAGTCCCTCTTTTGGCTAGAGTTGTGGTCAGAGGCAGAACTCTTCCAAGATCCTTAGATGCTATTTTTGGAAATGACTTTGAAGGAGTCCTGATGTCTGTTTACATTTGCTGCTGGAAATAATTAGAAATAAATGCAGTTATCTCTCTAAATATGGCATAACCCTTTCCATGAAATATCTCCTGTCCTGGGGATTCTAGAAGATTGCTGTTGTATGTTTCATCCTCAGGGTAAGAGAGCCACCACATTCTATCATGCCATCCATGCGAGTCCTCCTTGAATGGAATAGGAGTCTTCTTCCCCTAAGAGATCATCTTATTTCTTAAATGGCGCTGGCAAGTGGAAGGCTGAGAACAGTGGTCTCCCAGAAGTCAAAGGTGGAGATCTTGGCCACACCAGAACATAGAACTGTTTCTGGAACATTATTTCTTAATGGAGTTACCTTGTCAAGTCAGGGCTAAGAACAGGAGTGTGGGAGGTAACTGAGAGAGAAAGAGAGGGACTTTATAAGTCAGCCAGTTGGCCACCTGAGTTGGTTTTTCACAACTTTCCTAGGTTTGCCTCTATCTTAAAATGACTATACTCATTGATTGCCTCCTATCCAAAAAATTCTAGCTGAAGAGTTATGAGGCCATATCAATTAACCAATGAGGCATTACATGAAAAAATAAAAAATTAAATAAAATGACTCCTGTAAAGCCATCCTTAGGGCTAAGAATAGCCTATATAGACAGCCTAAATAAACACTTCTTAATTGCTTAATAATAGCCTGTACCTGTTTAAATGCCCTATTGGCCTAACCAGTAGGATATTTTTATAGTTTGGCCTGCATATTGTGAGCATATATTGTGCCTATGTGTTAAAGTTTGATACCTTATTACATTTCCATATAAATTAGCATACTAAACTATTCCGCTCGTAATTCCTACTAGCTCAGAGCAGTCACATTTTAGAAGCTGACTCAACAGTGTTTTCAGTCCTGAGTATTCACAATGGTTCTGCCTTACCAGAGAAAAATGTTATGCTGTGCCCATTTTTCACTCTAGAAATAGAAAGAGAGCATTGGGTTTAGTACTTGTGGGTTACCAGTTCTGTTCTTAGCATGCTCTGTGACCTTGTCCAATTTACATTAGTTTAGGGTAGCTTTTCTAGAGCCAGGAAAAGTTACTACAGCAGCAAAAATAGGGCCAACAACCTTGAAGTACAGTGTATCTATGGGAAATCCATTTTCTTGTATCTGTGACAGAGATGCAGGCAGAGCAACTCTTAAGGGAAGGGAGAAGGAGGGAAGAGGAAAGAGATTTTGGGGTGGGTGGAATATGGACTCTAGAATGCAAACTATCGTAACAACGAAGAGAGAGGAGGGTGGCTTTTAGCTTTCTGAACAACTAGAGTACACAATTTTTTTTGCTTCTTTCATAACCAATTCTGTTCTGAACCTTCTTCATAATTAAGTTGTTTAGAAATATTTTCTCATAGAGACAGCATTACATGTGGAATTTAGGTTCGCAGCTGCCTTGGGAAAAGCCTATTTAATTCATGGCTAAGCATTAAAAAATAATACAATAGTTTGTTTTTCCAAATGGGAAAATGAGCCTTAATTTCTAATTAATAAAATCCTCATTTCCATCAAGTTACACCATGAACAACCAGGTTGGCATTTTCATAGTCTCTCCCTTGACTTCTTGCCAGTTTAATCAACAGAACAGGAGAATCACACACACACACACACACACACACACACACACACACACACACACATCTTATGATATGTATATAAATATAATCTATGTAATCATTCTACTGAATAGGCACTATTAGACTCCCTTTATTTGTTACTTTAAAAAATAAGCGTATACAGGATATTAAGTTAGCAAAGTATAAATAAATCAAACATATCATTAAGTATGTACATATTGAAAATTAAGACTTCTGCAAGGCACACATCAACATTTATACATCCATCAATGGCCTTCTTGGTTTTGAAGGGATTGGGCTGCTCTCCTCACCTCCTGCCCTGAGGACTCTGCAGAGGATTGGGTGCTTAGCTTGTTGGGAACTCACTGAGAGTTCTGAGCCCAATTTTCTAAATCTCATCTGTTAGATGCTGGCATCTGGTAAATACTCCTTTGCAGAAGAAATGAAGCAATTCTCATTTCCTTTCTACTTCTTTCTCCTTCCTTCTTTCCTGTGGTCTTCATTGCTTTTTCTTTCCTTTGGCCTCAATCACGTTTGCCTTCCTTTGGCCTCTGCATTCTGGTTCCTCGGCCATGTGTGACCAGCCCTCCCCCTAGTGGTGATTAGAAAATCTTCCCTCTACGCCCTGGTGAATGCCTGGAACTTGTTTTCACCCGCTGCAGTCCTGGCACGTGAGCCAGACGCTTCTCCTTCACAGTAGTCCTCGGAGTTGGGGGCTTGGAAACCCTGCCGGTGTCACTCGTTGTGCACGGAATGGTGTCCCAGCAGAGAAGGTATGGGGTGTGAGTGGTCGAGGAGAGAATCAGAGAGAGTCACTGTTAGTCGGAGGCTTTTCTTTCTTTCTTTCTTTCTTTCTTTCTTTCTTTCTTTCTTTCTTTTTTTCTTTCTTTCTTTCTTTCTTTCTTTCTTTCTTTCTCTCTCTTTCTTTCTCTCTCTCCTCTCTCTCTCTCTCTCTCTTTCTTTCTTTCTCTTTTTATTTCTTTTCCTTACTTTCCTTTTTAAAATTTTAATTTTAAAATTTGTTTATTATAGAGTTGTGGGGTACAAGTGAGGATTTACTACATAAGTAGGTTGCATGCAGGTGAAGTTTGGGCTTCTAGGTGGCCCTTACTCCCCCTGGTAGTGGACCAGGTACCCTTTGTGTTGTCATGTGTGCCCCCCCACCTTCCTCCCACCCCCATCAGTGCCCAGTGACTGCCGATCCCATCCTTATGCTAATGTGACTAGTGACCAGGGCCCACTTATGAGTGAGAACATGTGGTGTTCAGTTTTTTGTTTCTGTGGTAGTTTACGTAGTATGGTCTCCAATTGCATCCAAATTGCTGCAAAAGGCCATAATTTTGTTCTTTGTGGCTGTGTAATACTCCATCATGTATATGCACCACATTTTCTTTATTCAGTCTACTTTCAATGGGCAGCAAGGTTGGTTCCATGTTCTTGCTATTGTGCATAGTGCAGCAATAAACATGTGTGTATTTTCCTGGCCACCCCTAGCTTTGTACTAAGGTGTCCTGTCTGCAAGTTCTCTATGGACTAAAACTCCAGTTCAAAGTTTCTTCCTTACCCTCTAATTTCTGAAAAGTGCAAAGGTAAGAAGATGTCTGGGTTTTTATTGAGAGATGTGCTGGCTCTCTGCAGGAAGAAAAAGCCCTGATTTGTAATGTTGGCTGATTTTTGTGTTGCAAATATTACTATTGTAGCAAATTTCAACATGACGGACGTCAACCGGCTTGCAGAACTCTTAAACATTTAATAATTGGCTCTCGTGAATCTGTACAATCTGGCTCCTGCACTCCACCATTTTCATTGCTAACAATGATGTAAAAGAAAGACTGTGTTTTTCTCTTGCCCTTTCTCCTCCTGCTGCCCTTTTCCACTTGGTAAATGTAGAGAAAATAAAAGATATAGATCAGAGGTCAGCAAACTTCTTCTGTAAAGGGCTAGGTAGCAAATAAATATTTTAGACTTTGCAGTTCACACTGGTTTTTGTCACATATTCTCTGTCTCTTTTTTTTATATAGCAACCTCTTGAAAATGTAAAAACTATTCTTAGCTGAAGGGCAATACAAAAACAAAAAGCAGGTTGAGGGTTAGGTTTGTGGACTTCATTTGCTGATCCTTGGAAGAGATGATCAGGGTGGGTCTTTGGAAACCCACATTTCGGAGGACTGGTGTAATATGTATTATATGCAGTATATACATTATATGCATGTATATATAATATATGTATGCATATACACAGGCATATACATATATGTATGTATACGCATTTCAGAAAAAAGGCCAGACAGATGATTCTGAGCATTTCCTGTAGGACTGCCCCAAGGCTTGGGTCTCTGTTGAGAGAATGAGGTCTTTGGGGGTTCAGGGTAAGGAGATATGAGGAGACTGAGGATGGTGAGTACAAGAATTTCGGCGCCAGTAATGACTCCACACCCGGCCACGACCAAGAGATTTATTAAAGGGGGCTGTTACAGAGAGGATCTGTAACAGGGAAAAAAGAAAAAAAATGAGAGAGAGAGTTGCAGGGAGAGGGCTGTATTTATCAGCCTGACAGGGGCTGGAAGGGGCCGTGCTATGTTCCTATTGGAGGAGCTGCATGGGAGTAGGGTGGGGCCGACACCGTGTTACAGTCCTATTGGACGCATAACAAAGCTGGCTAAGGATTGGAGGTTTGCAGGTTTGAAATTTGCATTAGGGAAGGTTTGAAATTCGTTTGCGGGAAGGTTTGAAATTCCGCACGGGGAATTGTGCTCACAGAAGCCGGGACCTAGGGCCTTTGTTGTCTGGTGTGTCGGCGCCATTTTGGGAGCCGCCCCTCTGGTCGCTTCCTGCACCCTTCAGTGAGCCCGGTGGTAAATAAGGGAAGTGTGAACTCAGGGCATCTTCTTTCTTCCCTGTTAAACAGCTTTTTGAGATATAATTAACATAGTATAAAATTCATCCATTTGAAGAATACAGTTCAATTTTTAAAAAATATGTTAATAAAGTTGTACAACGATCACCATAATCTAATTTTAGGACATTTTCATCTTCCCTAAAAGAGATTCCCATACCCATTACCAGTCTATCACCATTCCCTCCTTACCTTCCAGTCCACCAGGCCCTGGGAACTACTAATCTATTTTCGGTCTCTATGGATTTGCCCTGTGTTTCTGGGCATTTCATGTAGTACTTCCTTTATTTTTATTGCCATATAATTTCATTGTATGGATGTACCTCATTTTACTTATCCATTCCTCAGTTGACAGAAATCTGGGTTGTTTTATATTTTTGGTTATGATGCTGCTATGACAGTTCACATACAGGTCTTTGTGTGGACATATATTTTTATTTATCTTGGACAGTGTAGTTGTTTAGTGATATGGTAACTATGTTTAGATTTTGAAGAACTTCCCAACTGGTTTTCCAAAAGTGGCTGCATCATATTACATTCCCAGCCACATATGAGAGTTCCATTTTCTCCACATCCTTTACGATACTTGTCTCATTTTTAAAAATTCTAGCCATCCTTCTGGATGTTAAGTGGTATTTTGTTGTTTTGATTTGCATTTCTCTAATGACTAATGATGTTGAACATCTTTTCATGTGCTTATTGGACATTTGCATATTTTCTTTGAAGAAATGTCTGTACAAATTCATTGTCCATTTCTAATTGGGTTATTTGTCTTTTTATTATTGAATTGCAATTGTTCTTTATATAGTCTAGATACAAATCCCCTGTTAGGTATGTAATTTGCAAATATTTTCTCTCTTCCTGTGAGTTGTCTTTTCACTTCCCTGATAGTTTATTTTGCAGCACAGTTTTTTTTATATTTTGATGAAGTACAATTTAACTATTTTTTTCTTTTGTTTTTTGTGCAACAAATCAAACTTCATTAGGCTTTATTTCTATGTTTTCTTCTAAGAGTTTTATAAGTTTAGCTTTTGCTTAATTTAGGTCTATAATCTATTTTAAGTACAGTATAACTTTTGTGTGTGGTGTGAGGTAGATGTCCAACTTAATTTTACACATGTGGATATTCAGTTGCCCCAGCACTATTTGTGAAAAAGAATCAAATTGTCTTGGCAGCTTTGTTGAAATTAATTGACCATAAATGTGAGAATTTATTTCTGGAGTCTCAATATTATTCCATTAAGCTATATGTTTATTCTTATGCCAGTACCACAACACCACATCATCTTGAATACTGTAGCTTTGTAGTAAGTTTCTAAATTGGAAAATATGAATTCTCTAGCTTTGTTCTTATTTTTAAAGATTGATTTGGCTGTCTTGGTCCCTTGAATTTCCATATGAATTTTAAGATTTGCTTGTCAATCTCTGCAAAAAAAAAAATGACTGCTGAGGTTTTGGTAGGAATTGTGCTAAATCTGTAGATCACTTTGGGGAGTAATGTCATCTTAATATTGTTAAGATGACATTATTAATTTATAATTATTTATAAATATATATTATTTATATTGTTTATGAATAATAAATATATTATTTATATTGTTAAGATGACATTATTATTTATAATTACTACATAATTATTTTGATACACAAACATGAAATGGCTTTCCATTTTTAAAGGCCTTTTTTAATTTTTTCCAACATTGTTTCATAGTTTCAAGAATATAAATTTTGCATTTCTTTTGTTAAACTGATTTTTAAATATTTTATTCTTTTTGATGCTATTGTAAATGGAATTTTATTTTATTTTATTTTATTCTTAGATTGTTCATTGCTAGTATGTAAGGCACAATTGATTTGGCAGATTTTTAAAAGATTTTATTTATACATGATCATGTCATCTGTGACTAGAGACAGTTTTATCTATTCCTTTCTAATTTAGATGCTTTCTCCTTCCTTCCTTCCTTCTTTCCTTCCTTCCTTCGTTCTTTCTCTTCCTCCTTCCTTGCCTACTTGCTCTGGTTAGAACCAGAAGTACAGTGTTAAATAAAGGTAGCATAAGTGGACATCCTTATTTTGTTCCTGATCTTGGGGAAAGCATTCAGACTTTTACCATTAAGTATAATGTTAGCTGTGGTTTTTTAAATAGATGCTCTCTATCTGGTTGAGGAAGTTATTTTTCTACTTTGTTGAGTGTTTTCATCCTGAAATAGTATTGAATTTTTTTCTGTCTATTGAGATGATCATATGGTTTTTGTTTTCTGTTGAAATAATACTGTATATTATATTAATTTTTGAATGTTAAGCCAACCTTGCAGTCCTAGGATAAGTTCTATTTGGTCATGTTGTAGAATCCTTTTATATGTTGCTGGATTTAGTGTGCTAATATCTGCTGAGAATGTTTGGGTCTATATTCATAAAAGGTTATTGCACTGTAGTTTTCTTGTGATATCTTTTTTTGGTTTGGATATCAGGGTAATAGTGGCCTCTCTCATCTGTTCTTCATTATAAACATTGCTATTCTAGCTACTTTATTTATTTATTTATTTATTTATTTTTTTTATTTTTTGAGTTGGAGTCTCACTCTGTCACCCAGACTGGAGTACAGTGGCCGCTCCCGGCCACCCCAGCCTCGCCCTGCTGCGCTCCGGCGATCCTTTTGCCTCAGCTTCCAAGTAGCTGGAACTACAGGCATGCACTACCACACCCGGCTAATTTTTTGATTTATTGTAGAGATGAGGTCTCACCAAGTTGCCCAGGCAGGTCTCGAACCCGTGGGCTCAGGCAATTCACTCACCTCAGCCTCCCAAGGCACGGGATTACAGGCTGAGCCACCGAGCCCGGCTTGTTCTAGCTACTTTAGAGACATGTAAGGTGAGGAGAAGAAGAGGGAGTCGAGACCGGATAAGGGGTCCTCAACAGCAGTATGGAAGAGGGGATGAAAACTCTAAATAGATTCTACAAATAATATAGGATTCATGATGGCCACATGGAAACCAGACTGGGGGCCTGGTTTTGGCAATATCCCATGTGAAGGATGTGTTCTATTGTATACATATATTTATTTAGAATGTTTATTGGTGACCTACTATCTGATAAGAAATAAATTTATTACTAGTAAATTTAATAGATCTGATTCCTGTTGCATTAGAACATACAAGTTAAACGGGTAGGCAGACACAATAAAATAATTACAAATTAAATATAAAATTACAGCTATAATTTTTATTATGAAGGGAAGTTCCTGGTGCTATGACAGCATGTAACATGGGAATTTGGTCTCATGTTCTGATGGTGGGAACAGCATACTCAAAGATTCTGCTTTGGTCAAAAGTGAGAAAAGGCCAGTGTGGGTAGAACACAGAGAGCAGGAAGAAAGGGAATGATGGAAAGGGACAGGTAGGAAGAGCCAGGCTACCACCGAGTCCTGGAAGTCTGGTAAAAGGCCTGCATTATTATCCTCAGAGAAGTGTGTTTTCACTTTTTTTTTTTTTTTTTGAGTTGGAGTCTCACTCTGTCGCCCAGACTGGAATGCTGTGGCTGCTCCCAGCCACTGCAGTCTCGACCTGCTGGGCTCCCGCGATCCTTCCGCCTCAGCCTTCCAAGTAGCCCGAATTACAGGCATGTGCTACCCATGCCCGGCTGATTTTTTGATTTATTGTAGAGATGAGGTCTTGCCAAGTTACCCAGGCGTGTCTCGAACCCGCGGGCTCACCTCAGCCTCCCAAAGCACGGGATTACAGGCTGAGCCACCGAGCCCAGCTGTGTTTTCACTTTTTAAATGTCCTTGCCTACAGAGCTGGAGACATTTATCCTAAGCGAAATAACCTAGAAACCTAAAATCAAATATGGCATGTTCTCACTTATAAGTGGGAGCTAAACAATGTGTACACGTGGACATAGAGAATGGAAAAATAGACACTGGAAACTCCAAAAGGTAGGAGGATGGGAGTGGACTGAAGATTGAAAAATTATTAGCCAGGCTCGGTGGCTCAGCCTGTAATCCCGCACCTTTGGGAGGCTGAGGTGAGTGGATTGCCTGAGCCCGTGGGTTCGAGACCCGCCTGGGCAGTGAGACCTCATCTCTACAATAAATCAAAAAATCAGCCGGGCATGGTAGCGCATGCCTGTAATTCCAGCTACTTGGAAGGCTGAGGAGGAAGGCTCGCCGGAGCCCAGCAGGTGGAGGCTGCGGTGGCCGGGAGCGGCCACTGCACTCCAGTCTGGGCGACAGAGTGAGACTCCAACTCAAAAAAAAAAAAAGAAAAATTACTTATTGGGTACACTGTACACCATTTGCTTGATGGACACACTAAAAGCCCAGACTTCACCACCACACAATATATGCTTATAAGAAACCTGCATTTGTATCCCTAAATCTATAAAATAAGCACTTTTTTAATGGACCAAAAAAGGTTCTTGTCTGGTTTCACCCATCTTTTGTTTCAAGTTTTCCTCTGAAAAGGAAATATTCAGTATTTCTGCTCTTTCCATTTTAGTTTTTTGCTTTTATGAGACTCAAAATGGCGGCAAGAGAGAAATGGAATTGAATGAGGGATTAAAAATGCTTTTTAGGCTGGTCATAGAGAGAATGAAGGAAGAAAGAAAACAGGTTGAGTTTATTGAACAGTGAGAAAAGAAGGATGGGTGCAAGAAGGAACATGAGCACACATCTGGTCCAAACCCTAATTTTACAGGTGTATGTACTGAAACTTGAAAGCTCTGGGTGACGTCTCCACTCCCATAAACTGAGGCAGAAGAACCAGGACAGAAGTCCCAGCTTCCTAACTTCCTCTTGAGTGCTCTTTCCACTGGTCTGCACTTTTCCTCAAACTGAGCTCTAAAGTATAAGAAGAGTGAGGGAAAGGTTTGAGGTAGAAAGGCCTGATATGTACACATAACTGTGTGTGGCTTGTTAAGGAAAGAAAGAGCTTCTAGCAGTCTTTGCAGATGGCCACTCTGGTTGGAGCACTATGAGTGATCAGAAGACAGTGAGAAATGAGGTGGAAGAGTTAGCACCCTCATCACAAACAGTCCTATAGGTAGATGAAGATCATGAATTTATTCTAAGAACAGTACAAAGAGTTTTAAGGAGAGAAGTAACACAGAAAGATTTATGTATTAAGAAGATGACTATTGCTACTTTGTTGAGAATAGATTAAGTGGGGTCACAGCAGAGGTGGAGAGGCCAGGTAAGAATGTAGTAGGTGAGATGCGTGAGGAGAAGTGGGCAGGCCAGAGATCTGTTTTGGAGTTGGAATTGGCAGGACTTGCAGATGTTGCTGTTAAGGCATGGGTGAGAATTCCGAGGAAGCTGGATATGCCCAGACTGGAGAAAAGAGTCAGTGTGGTTCCCCCTCCAGGCAGCTGGCTTATTCTGGAAGCAGACATATTGCCTCTTTCCAGAGCTCCTGAGAAGTATAGAGTTTTCTGTTAAGGTGTCCCTGGCTTACCCTCCAGATGTTTTGACCAGATGTTGCCCAGCGGACCTGTGGTCACATGACATCTTGGATATTTCCTCTCAGTATCCAGCAATAGTATTAGTGAGGGAAAATTCTCAACAAAATAAAACTTCCTACCACCTGGAATGCCTCTCCTTCTTTCCTAATGGACAGACGTTTACCCAATTCTTCCAAACCTGGAGCAAATATTAGCTATTCTAAGAGACTACCAAGTTACTTATTTAACAAGCACATATAGTATTTATTACGTACATTTAATCCTTTTAACTACTCATTATTTCTAAAGTGTTATCATTGACAATGTTTAACACTCAGATATAAAACCTGGAGAAATTGAGAGATTAACTTGCCCAGGGCGCAAAGGAGCAGTTGGGCCCCACAGTCAGGAGACTAAGCCACTATGCTGTGTTGTTGTCTTTTCCTAGGTGCTCTTTGGGAGAAATTACTGACTCTCTCTCTTGTTTCGAGCACAGGTTTGTTATTTAGCACTTTCTCTATTGTGTGAGGAGGTCATTGTTTGGATGTTTTTCTTCTTTGGTAAAGAGTGAAAAAAACTGAAGGCAGGAATGGTGTGTGGCTTATTTTCATACCCCCAGTGTTGGGTAGAGTGAATGAATGAATGAATGAAAGAACACAAATGGATAATGGATGACTGAGGAAATAACTGAGAAAGCAAAGTGGCAGGAGTGGTATGGGACTTTCTGTGACCTTATGCTGGCTGTACTTTTTCTAGGCCAGAGAGTCCCCGAGCTGCGTCATAATTCAGGCCAGTGTAATTTCTGGCTTTGCCATCACATTATTTAAAAATTTCCATTAATCCTTTGGTGTATTCTAATCAAATAACACTGTTCTCAGTTAAACAGATGATGTTGCTCCTGCTCTGGCAGGTATTATTCTCTTTAAGACAGTTGCTCTGTCGTCACCAGGGACACTTCTGTATCTGATATTGATTTAAATATTCAGTTATGAATGTCATGAAGATGACTTTATAGCTAATGAGGATTGTATTGGCTCAAGAAACTGTAACAATGGGAACAATATAGTGCGCACTTGTTAATCCACTGGGAATGAGCAGAGTAGCTTCATTGATCAGTATTCACAAGGCTTTTAGTTCTATACTGATAAAAAGTTGAAAAATATTGGGTGTGCTTTAGTGTTAAGTAGTTGAAAGTATTTTTGGAAAATTCATTATATTTTGCAGACAGTTCAAGTTGTGTTGAACTTTTACTCAAATAGAGATTTATGCAGCTGCGCCTTGATTTTGAACAATTGGTTTTGCCAAAATCTGAATTACAAACTAGATACATTAGAAACAAATTCATTTAGAAAAGAATCTTCAGATAGTTCATCACATATCTATGGAGTAAGTACAGTGAGTCTAGGGGACCAGGTCAACATCTCCACTCTTATTCTCTGGGGCCTGATTAATAAATCAAACTAACCAAACAAGATTGCTAGCCAGATGGAAAATATAAATAGTGATTTCGCTGGTTGTAGGAGCCTCCATGCAGAGCTTTGTAAACTCTAAATTAGAATATATTCTTTAGGCCTCATACAAAGTGGGATTTTGACTCCTATTCTTTATCTAGAGGTGAGCCCCACAAGCTCAGGTGTGCTTGCAGAGAGAGAGAGGGACCAGATCTTCTGGGCTAACCCCCAAACCACTTGCTTAAATATTAATGAGACTGGCAGGAAGGCATGAAGGAAGGCCTGTCATGGCTCACCTTTCACTCCCCTCCCCACACTGAAGATGTTCATGTCCTGATTCCTAAAAACTGTGACTATTATACCTCACATGGCAAAAAGGACTTTACAAATGTGATTATGTTAAGGATTTTGAGATGGGGAGACTGTCTTTGATGATTTAGGTGGGCCTAAATAATCATAAGGGTTCTTAAAAGAAGGAGGAGAGAAGGTTACAGAAGATGTGATGATGGAAGTGGAGGTCTAGTGATCTAGGGTCACAGGCCAAAAACTGTGAACAGCTTCCAGAAAATGGAAAAAGCAAAGTAATAGATTCTACTCTAGAGCCTACAGAAGGAATGTGGCTTTGCCGACACCTTGGTTTTAGCCAACTGAGACTTCCGACCTACAGAACTCTAACATAATAAATGTGTGTTATTTTAAGCCATTAAACATGTGGTAATTTCTTACAGCAGCGATAAGAAACTACTGTAGAAGGTTTGGAGGCCTGTGCAGATGTGTTTACTACTTGGGGACAAGAAACAAAGGAGAGCCCTATGGGTCTGACCCCAGAAAGTGAAGGATGAAGTAACCCTGTCCACTAGGAAAACATTGTCCTGTTATGTCAAGTTTCAACAGATCAAACACTCTCGTCTCTTGGGAAAGAATAAATGAGAGAAAACAGAAGCGAATGAAGGCATCTTGATGGGAAGAAGTTTTACTCCAGGAATTAGAGGCTTACATGACCTTTGGGATGGGTAGCCAAGCCCAGGATGATCATTTTCAGAAAATCTGAGGTGTGGGAATTACAGGGAAACATGCTAACTAGGTGAGTCTCAGAAGGATGCTAAAATCTATAATTCAAACCTCACTCCTCTTATCTATGGATACCCATGAGTCTGTCTGTAGCTGCCATTGGAGAATGACTTTCACCTTCCACATGAGACCTTCTCAAGGGTGGGTTTTTCTAGGTACCCGGCAGGCAAGGGAGAAAGATAGTTTCTAGGCTTTTCCCTTCCAAATGTCAAGGACTAAACTGTACAGGGTATCGACAATATCTGGCACAGAGGTGAAGAGAGAATCATGGCAGAAGTTTGCTTCTCTATAGTTTGAGGGATTAAAGTGGAAAGAGGATCATAAGCATCCCTCCCTGCAAGCCTCAGCCCTGCATTCTCTTGACCTTGGTTACTGGAAGAGTCAAAGTCAACAAATTTAAAGAACTTTATTCTAAAGGGATTATGTCCTGCAATCAGTAAGCAAGCCTATGGCTGAGACCATAAGGTTCAAAGGGTAGAAAGTAGAGGTGGGTATTTATGCTAGAAGAGGAGGTAGGGCATACATATTCTATAGGATACAGGAGAAGACAATGAATATTCATGGAAGAAACTTGTTATGCATGCACACTGGATTTACATGTATAAAACATAAGGCAACATATGACCCATGTTCATTCTGGGGTGGAGATTTAACATTCAAATGCATTATAATTAGATCCTATATACAAAATGGTGAAGTATAGGGCACAGATCCAAAATTATGTAATTTCAGAAGACTAGTTTGAACTAGTTTGCAGTCCTCCATCAAGAAGAGACTCTTTATGGCCCAGTAACTGTCATGTTGCAATCATAAAAACAGGAGGAGAGGACCAGGAAGTTGGATGAAGTAAGAGAAGAAGTCTTACAGCCTTTTTTTTCTTCTCAAGTCAACCTTTGATAAATTCTAGTAATAATTAGTAATGGGAAAGTAGGTAGAAGCAAATGGGACATGATCAGCCTCTGTCCTGTCACGGCCAAAAACGTAAAACTTTAGAGTCTTTTAGCCAAAGGACAGTCCATTAGTCTGTTGAGGGCTGTAGGACTTTTATTTCAGTTGTTAATCTATTGGGGCTATAGCCTCCATTATGAGCCAGGTCAATGAATGTCTTGGAAAACTCTCTAAGTTACTATGACATAGGAGATAGATGTAAAATGGAATATTAGTGGATACATTTTAAATGTTTGTCTTGTAATTTAACTATAACTTTCTAGGTATCTATTTTGAACCTACTGTATTTCAAGGGCACTTTTCTTTGAAGCTTTTAACAGATAATTTAAGCCAAATTAATATTCATTGCAAATGTCAGCAGCAGTTGAATTTCATTTTCATAGGGCCTTTGAACTTTTATGTTTACTGGGAAAGTCAAGTGTTATCATATCATTATTTCTACTTTTCTTTTATTATTTTTTTTTGAGTCGGAGTCTCACTCTGCCGCCCAGCCTGGAGTGCAGTGGCCGCTCCTGGCCACCGCAGCCTCGACCTGCTGGGCTCCGGCGATCCTTCCGCCTCAACCTTCCGAGTAGCCGGAATTACAGGCACGCGCTACCACGCCTGGCTAATTTTTTGATTTTATTGTAGAGTTGAGGTTTACTTTTTAAAAGAGGATGAAATTGTACTGTTATCTAATTGTTAATAGCTACAAATACCATTTAATTAAATATTGCAAAAATAAATTCAGTATGCCATATTTCTTATTGCTGTCAATCAAGTGTTTTTTTAGATTTGCCTGTTGCTGATTCATTCTATCTTTAGTTGCCTTTTAAGATTATAGAATTGCATCGGGTATAGCTTGGAATACAGCTCGCAGGCACTTGGTTTGGTATGTGCTCTCAGAGGATGAAGACAAGGAATGGTCAAAGTTAACACTTGGAAGTCAGTGGGAATCTTGGAGTGGGAAGGGAAACTAATGCAAGTCAAAGTTTTAAGTCAAACTAAGGGTCTGGAAAAGAGCTGCGGAGAAGTGTTTGGTGGATTAATTGAGGAACTAGAAGATAGGAGTGCAGGGAGCAAATTGCTGGAGAATCATTGAATAGAATGGTTTGAAACTATTCTTTGAACTGTGTTTACCTGCTCAGGTGGCCAGGGTGGTTCTTACAGGCTCATTCAGTGTAGTTTTTGGTCTGGAAAAATTGTTCTCATTGGCTTTTTGCCCCTGACTGTCACACTGAGTTATTTCTCTGTTTCTAAGATCGTAAGGCCAATATCAAGAACCAGTGGTTTCAGTTCCCAGACACTAATCATTTTGGTTTTCTTTTAGCATCAGAGATTTTGTTTTCATACTTCTACTGTATTAGTCCAGTTCCTACACAGGGCAACTATCATGGATTAGAAGGGTAAGTTCAAATACAAATATTGTTCTTCTCTTTAAAAATGCACATGATAGCCAGGCATGGTGGTGCATGCCTGTAGTTCCAGTTACTTGGAAGGTTGAAGCGGAAGGATCACCTGAGCCCAGCAAGTTGAGCTGCGGTGGCCATGAGCATGCTACTGCATTCTAGCCTGGGCGACAGAGTGAGACTCCAACTCAAAAAAAAAAACAACAACAAAATGCACATCAGCAAACATTTTTATAGTCCTTTTGGTGGGTGATTTAAATAGTATTGACTGTTCTATGCATCATGTTTTTAGTTATAATGGAAGTTCTGCTCTTACATAGTCTAATTTTTAAGGTTTGCCCTATTTTTTTTATTTTTCTGTGTTTAGAAGCCTGTGTTGATTTGCATGGCGATATATCATTATTAGCTATTCTTAAATAAGACAACCCATTAAAATGTTTCAGTATCTCTAACAATTTTTTATTTTAGTTTCTACTGAAATACATGATATCATTCTAGAGTTGAAGACATTCTAAAAAGGAGTCAACTTAGATCATTGTATGTCCCAGCAAAATTAAGTCCTCATGACTAGCTATTTTTATACCTCCAGACGATGTCATTGATATCTTTGACTTCAAAACTACTTTCAATCTGTTCCACTCATAACTTTCTTCTAATTTCAAGTTTGCATTTATACTGATTTTTAGGTATGTCACCCATGTATCTCATAGGCACCTCATGCTTAGTATGTGCAAATCTTTAATTACTATCCTCCTCCTGACCTACTCTTCTGTATTTCCTGGCTCAGAGATCAAAGCAGCTAGTTATCCAAGTCTGATACCTGAACATATCCTAGACGACTTCTTCTTTTCCTCCATATCCAATCAGTTGCTAAGACCAGCCCCCTAAGCACCTATTTTCCCCTTCCTTTTTTCTGTATTGGGTATGTCCAAACTGCAACCCATGGGCTGTATGCAGCCAAAAACAGCTAGTAATGCAGCCCTATAAAATCTGCCAACATCATGTGTTTTTTAGTTTATTTTCTTCATGACCCCATGTGTAGTTCCATTTTTTATGCCTTATTCATAGCACCACTTTTTGACAGCACATACATTTGTGAGCAGCTGTTTTCAATTATGGAGCACACAAAGAGCAAAATTTGAACAAACATTTCTGACAAGCACCTTGAGAACTCACTAAGAATAGTGACCACTTTCATCGAACCAGACATTGATAGATTAGTTTTACAAAAACTCCAAGGTCAAATTTCCCGCTAGTTTCATATTGTTCTAATTTTTCTAAGCTTTATAATAATCTATTTGAAAAAGAAATCTTATTACACAAATATATGCTAACTATATTATATAAGTTATGCGTGGCCCAAGACAATTTATCTTTACTAAATGCTGCCCAGAGAAGTCAAAGGATTAGTTGATGTGGCCCAGGGAAGCCAAGAGGTTGGAGACCCCTGCTCTATATCCTTTCTATCACCATATTGCTGTAGCATTCATGATGTTTTACCTGGAATTATTGCAATGACTTGCTTACTAACCACTGTCTTAGGGCAGGTTCCCCAGAGAGCAGACCCTAAGAGGAGGTTTTGTGTACAAGTAATTTATTGAGGAATTGCTCCCAGGAGAGACTCGTAGGGAGTGGAAAAAGTAGGACAGGGCAGGAGTGGAAACCAAGGAAGGGTGAGAACTCAGGCAAAGTTCTGCCGAGGGCAGCTTCTACCTGATCCTGCAGGAAGGACTACATTATGGCTTTGGTAGAGTCCTTCCTCCATAAATAAAATACAATTGATGACTTGTACTTTCCTGAATATTCCATGCGGTCTCAAAACTTCTGCCTGTTCACCTGCTTGTCCCCTGGCCTAAAATATTCTTCTTCTGTTCCCGCCTCACTTATTTTCTGAAAGATAACTACAAAGTCCTTCTCCAGCTCTTCTTTTGTGATGGCTTTGTGATTATTCCAAGGAACCTTGGGGTGGTTCTCCTATTCTGTTTTGTGGAAGGGCTGTATATGCAAAGCAACCCCAAACATAGAAGAAACAAAAATCAAACGAGGCAGACAAATTCAGTTTGCAGTAGGTGGTGATTTATTGAGGAACTTATGGACTGAGCGTGGTCTTGCATGGCAGCAAGACATGTAAATATCTGTACCACTACTCGCTAGACCCAGGGATTATATGCTGTAGGGAAAAGGTACATGTGCTTCAGAAGGAATGTGCAGGACAATTAAAGTCGGCCCTTCAGGGAAAGACAAGAATGTTGTATGGATCATAGCCTATAATTTGCCTAAGGGTAAGATTTGTAGTAAGTATGTGTTTATGATAACATCAAGAATGCCTTGGGTTACCCAAGTAACAGTAAATAAAGTAGAAATCTTGGAGGCACTACCGGGACTAGGGTTAGTCAGAAGTCAACTTGGTGGATTGGCATCCAAGACAGAGTGACTCAAGCTCCCATATACCCTAAGGATAGTTTCTCTTGAGCTGCCACAGCTCTGTGTGCTGACTTCTGTTACAATAGTTACTTTATTGCATTGCATCTATTATTTGCATAACTGCCTCTTCTTGTTGGTGGAGCGAAGAGACATTTTTATCCCTTTGATGTTTATCCCAATACTTGTTGAGTCAATGAAGTGTGTGAAGAAGTAAAAAAACATTGAGGAAAACACTGTGACCAGAGTTTGTACATATTATGTCCTAAATAATTTAATATATGAGAAGCTGAGGATTCTACTAGAATTTGTAATGTAAATAAAACTTATTTTAGCTCGCTACTTTTTTACTATTGAGTATTATAAGACCTAATGGTAAAAGCTGTATCAGTTTTAGTGTCTTTATGGTGTAGCTGTAAGCTTTTACATTTCTTTTATGATTCAACATGCAAAGTTTCAAATATTCACCAGAGAGATTTACAATGAGCATTAAGTGATGACTAACATATAAATTTGAAAATTTCAGTGTTAAAATATAGAGATTTGTTTTCTCTCCTCTAGAAATATTATATTCTTAAAATTTATGTAGAACTGATTCTCAAGGTAATCACATTACCCGCATTTCAAAATTAAACTTGTCCATGAAAGAAAAGCAAAGCTTACGTGACACTTAACTTTTACAACATTTTATTTAAAAGATAAATGTCATTACTCAGTTCATTGAAATGACCTTTAAATGCCATGATCTTTAAGAAAGAAATGATTTTGTTTTAAAGGGAAACACTTTGCCCCAATTTGTAAGTTAATAGCTGTATTTTTGCCTTAACAGTGATAAGAAAGAAATTGAGGCACAAATGATACAAATAGTGTGTTTCAATCTTGAAAGATGATATTATTCTTTTTATTCCTTAAATAAGCTTTTATGGAAACATTCTGACTGATGCTATATACAAAAGATTTATGCACATACTTCTGTTAGACGAGGCTATGTCATTAAAATATATGAACATGATAGACTCCGGGCCCATAAAATGAAACAAAACTATGCTCAGGGCATTTGGAAAGTTTCTCTTTATGAAATAAATGAACAATACCCTTATTTAAATCTATCTGAAATAAAGCTCTGATTTACAATATAGGGCTTCATTTGGATCATCAAATTTCTTTATATTTTATTTATGCATACATTTTGTAGTAGTTCTAAATATGTAAACTCGTCAGCACAGTTTGCGCATATGTGTGCACATGCTAGGGAACCCCTAGGCTAAATAAATGAAATATGTAAAATTTTGGATTATAAATTTTTGATTAAGGCATAAATTCTACATATATAGACAGGCCCATCTACATTTTCAGGGTAAATCTGTTTTGTCTTTTCTGGAATAAAATTAAACTTGCTGTATCTTTCCAAGAATTATATTTACAACTAACTTCTCCATCTGGAGACTCCCTCTCACCCCCACCTCCATCCTTGACAGGACACACAGAAGACTGTGTATGATTTTATGGTATAAGTCAATGAGAAAGCTGGTCTAGTTTACTGGGAACAGCTTTCTCAGTAAGCATCTATCCTGCATATTAAAAGATATTTATGTGCACATAACCACAAGAACCATTTATACTGCTTTACTTCTTAAAGGCTTCTTTCAAGACAACTAGACTCTGAATGATTGCTTTATAAAATAGACCCCAGTTTACCACGTAGCATTGTTTCTTTGCTATAGTCTATTACTCTTTTAGATCCTAATTTTTCATTTTCATCACACTGTAAACTTTATATATACAAGATTTATGTATACTTGTCATCCCCCTTGTGCCTGTCATAGTGTATATTTATATATCACTCATCTTTTAAAAATCCACATAAATACGTGTTAAACAAACAAATAAGCAGACAGAAACAACAGAAAAAAAATCAAATTCTTCTTCAAGATGAAACCCCTGCCCTCGTTTGGTCCTTCTCTTCCCAGACTGTCTTTTTGGAAGAGTTGCCTGCCTGTACTATCTTTACTTCTTCACCTTTTCATTACCTCTGTGAACTTAAGACGCTTCTTGGAATTAAGAAATACTTAGTTGCCCCTATGGTAGTATATTTTTAAATGAAATAGATTGAATGCTGCTTTTCGACTTTTTTTTGCTCTAAATTAAGCTTGTTAAAAATACAATCAGTAATAAGAGCTAATATTTATTGAGCACTTATTATAGTTCAGATGGTATACTAAACTCTTTGCATCAATTACCTAATTTTTGCATCACGATCACACTATGAGGTAAGAATTTTGACCACTGTGTAACAGAGGAAAATGAGATACAGTAAGTTGTGGCAATCGATGCTCTCCAGCACAATAGCATATGTCACCCCAACATTGAACAGTTATTGCTGAGAATGTACCAACTAAGGTTAGAGTCCTAAAATCAAAAGTCCGATTGAGGGTTGGGTTGTTGAAGAGGTTAATTTCTTTGTGTTCTTGTATTATTCCTTATAGAATTTAAATCAGACTAATAACATACGCAAAGCCATGCTTCTTGTAAAGCCTGCAGAACCGTGAGCCAACAAAACTTCTTTTCTTTATAAACAAAGAAACAAATAAACAAAAAAAGAGAGTAGAAATAGGAATAAGAAAAACAGGTGAACCTAAGGTGAAATTAGTATGTAAAGTGTATGCTAGAAATCCTCTAGCCTTGGCAACATGAGCCTGAAACATGAACTCTTAGCCAAGTGAAGATGCAGACATCATCAATGACATGATTCACTTTGTCTAAAATCTGAAAATCGGTTGTTTAGGAAAAGTGCACTTCATCCTGATAATGAGACCCTCACAGCATTTTCATAAAGGATTATATACAAATGCCTTCAAAATAGATGTATCTTTCCAAAACACAGTTTATAAGAGTTTTCTTTATTTTATTTTTTGAGTTGGAGTCTCCATCGCTCAGGCTGGAGTACAGTGGCACGCTCATGGCCACCTCAGCCTCAACCTGCTGGGCTCAAGCAATCCTTCTACCTCAGCTTTCCAAGCAGCTGGAACTACAGGCATGCACCACCATGTCCGGCTACTTTTTTTTTTTTTTTTTGCGCGGATTGGTCTCGAACCTGTGGACTTAGGCAATCCTCTCACCTCGGCCTCCCAAAGTGCTGGGTTCACAGTTATATGAGTTTTTCTACTCTTCTTGAACTGCATTTTAGTGTCAAAATCACCAGGCATGCATTGGTGAGTCTAAATCCTCTTGGTTTGTGCTTTAACTTACTCAGTTTAGGATTCAATAGGTGCAGAATAAATTTAAGATTTTTCTCTCTTCCCACCCTATATGTTCCAATAAAAAGTGTGACAGCAGTAGTTAAAATCAGTGACTGCCTCTAAAATGGGTTTTCATCTATTAAATATCTTAGTACTTATAAGCACAGTTATATTTATCATTTTTCCTTTGAGAAACATTTAAATGGGGTTTATAGAATTGCATAAATATTCAGAAGGATAATTTGTTTATTAAGCAAGTTTGTGTCAGAGGGAAATATTTTATTTTTCATGTTTTGTTCCAAACTTACTCTTTCCATGTTTAAGTAATTTCTTGTGTTTGCTTTGTTATTTGTCACAAGCTTAAAACAGCTCTAAAATTGCATTTTTTAGTTACTGATAAATCCTTTATCAGGGAGAGGAGAATGTGGGTAGATATGCATTAAGACTGGTCTAATATAGAATAAATTTACAGAGGCAGAAAGCAAGGAAAAAGAAAAAGCATGTATTTTCAGAGATCTGCTTAGTGAAAAAAGATTAATGACAGGGTTTCTCTTTGTTAAAAAGAACCATATACTTTACAATATTTTCTTATAGCAGTCTCTAGATTTGTATAGATGATGTAACTATTTAATAGGTAGTTTTGAAGCATCTGCTGAAACATATCTGGAGCTATACAACTTGGAGAGAGATAGAGAAAAGAAAAGAAGTTACAAAATTCAAACTTTATTAACGAGGACTTCCCTTCAAGAAACTTACTTAGATAAAATATGCACAAAACCCAAGTGTTTTTGTTTGACTGTTCCTCAAAAAGTTAAACATAGATTTGCCACATGAACTTGTAATTCCACTCTTAGATGTACACTCAAAAGAATTGAAAACAGATATTCAAGCAAGTGTATGTATATGCATGTTCATGGCAGCTCTATTCACAATAGCTAAAAGGTGGAAACAGTTCAGATGTTCATCCATGGATGAATGGATAAACCAGTGTGGTATTTGCAAACAGTGGAAGATTGTCCAGCCATAAAAAGGAGTGAAGTACTGATACATGCTACAACAAGAAGAACCTCCAGAAACATTACAATAATTGAAAGAAGCCGGACACCAAAAGACTACATCTTGTATGACTCCATTTATATGAAATATTCAGAATAGATAAATCCATTTGAGAGTTATCACAGATTGGTGCCTTCCAGGGATTGGGAGTAAGGAGGCTGGGGAGAAACTTTAATGGGCAGAGGGTTTTACTCTGGAGTCCAGCTTCATAGATAGGGTTTCCTTGAAGAAATGTTTTGCATTTAGATATAGGTGATGGTTACACAACGTTGTGAATGTACTAAATGCCACTGAATCGTGCACTTTAAAATGGTTAATTTTATGTTATGTGGATTTCACCTCAATAAATTATTTTTTAAATAGCCATATAAAAATGTTTGCCTCCAGGAGGAAAGTAGGGGGAAAGTGTTGGCAATGTCATAGTGTTTTTCTTTTAACATGTTGCAGTAGCATCAAACTTGAACTATGTGTGTCACTTGATAAAATTCATTTAAAATGTAAACAAAGTGCTTACTAATATTTTACACTAATAGATAGTAAATAATGAAATGTTTAAATCTTGAAGAATTGTTGCATAAAAAAACTGATTAGAGTATTGAGAGTTTTTAAAAAATATCTTGCAGACATTAGTTTGGAGCTGGATTTTCGAGCTGAATACTTTGGTAGAATTAGCGGGGGTAGGCAACAGAATTAGGTGTGACGTGCAGAGGGACTGGAGGTACAGTCTCAGAGGAAGGACTCTCCCAAAGATAGAAGTAGAGGTATCAGGAACCAAAAATTGGTTACCTTCTCTTCATTTTGTTTCTTACCTGCACTAAACACTTTACCTCTCTTTGCTTTCAATTTTGTTATTAAGCAAAAAGTGTAATGGAGTCTCTATGTCATGAAACTACCATTAAGAATAAAGTCTGTCCTGGGATAGGAAAAATCTACCTAAATTTCACTGATAAAAATTCAATATAAGTATATTAACTACTTGAAACCCAGAATTATTCCACTAACATTCACAGGTCACTTGTGTGGAAGTGGCTCATGTTCCCTAAGGGATGAAAAATCTGAGTCTTGGTTTTGCTAAGAAAATTAAAAAGGAAAGGTATGAATTCACTGACACCTTTTAAATTTATCGAAAACCCTAAAAAGCCACTTGGATTCATGGCATTAATAATAACTCCACCCCCCCCATTCCTGTGGAGGCTTTTGTGGTCTTTAAGTCTTATTTCTTAAGGCCCATTAAAAAATCATTTTTAGAATACGACATGTGAGAACTTCATAAAACATCTGGGAAATTAGCCAGATTCCCTGAGTGCGTGCCCTTGAAAAGTCAGATGTAACTTCCAAAGTGACTCTGGGAATTTCAAATTGCCCATCATAATCGGAACCTACTCCGTCGTCCCATCCTGACACTTCTACCCAAGAAGTTCAGCCACTGGGCATATTGGAAAGTGAATTTGGGCTTCCTGCTCCCTGTATTATTTTAATTTAGTGTCTTAGAGCTGTCAACCTTCACCTGACTGGCTCTGATAGACCCCATGCATTGCACAGCGTGTGGGTAAAATAATAGGTAAAGCATTATAATCCGTTAAAGTCAGGGTTACTGTTATAAATAATATTTCTTTTTCCTTTTTAAAAAAACATATGATAAACTTCTGCAATTGCCTTCACTGCCAGTGTATGCTATTTCTTTCCAATGTTTATCAGAATGCAAGTAAATAAAAAACCCATGTTCTTGGTTATATAAGTCAATCCAAACTAATAAAGGTAATTAAAATTATTGTAAGTGCACTTACCTTCTATTTAAATAAGTTGTTAAATTTTTTCAGAAAGTTTTTCTAGGAAAATTTCCCTCTTTTAGGAATAATATTATTTGTCTTCTGAGACAAAGAAGGACATTAACATAAGCACACCTGTTCAGAATTTAAAAGAAATCAACCCAAATACCTGAAGCACACGAAGTAGGTGCACCTAATAAAAATTTTGAAATTTCACTTTTTCATTAAATTAGGTATATTTGGTTTTCTATGTTGTATTTATTTTTGTTTCTATATAGATTTCCTATCTTTTTTGCTTTTAAAAATATCTTGCTGTTGTAACCCAAGTTTCCACCGATAGATGAATAGATAAACAAAATGTGAGTTATACATACAATGGAATATTATTCAACCTTAAAAAGGAACCTTAAAAAGGAAGAAACTTCTAATATATGTTGCAACATGAATGAACCTTGAAAACATTATGATAAGTAAAACAAGTCAGGCACAGAAAGATAAATACTATATGATTCCACTTATATGAGGTACTTAGAGTAGTCAAAATTCATAGAAACAGAGAGTAGAATGGAGTTCCCAATGGTGGTTCCCCAGGACTAGTGGGCAGTAAAGGTGAAATTATTAATGTGTATGGAGTTTCAGTTTTGCAAAATAGTTCTGTGGATGGGTAGTGGTGATTGTGACACAATGTGAATATACTTAATGCCACTAAACTGTACACTTAAACATAGTTACGATGGTAGAGTTTGTTATATATACTTACAGCAGTTTTTAAAATTAAAAACTTAATATATATATTATGTATATATATATATGTATATATGAAACGGTTTTAGCAGTTTTCCATTAAGCCTATCACTAGCTCTGGGATTAAGATACTCATTGTCGAGGCAACCCCTTCAGGTCCCCTCCCACTGTGGGAGCGTCTCTGTTTTCTCAATAAATCCTGCTTTCTCAAAAAAAAAAAGATACTCATTGTCATGTTAAAGAAAAAAATCTTGCCATTCTTTGTATTATTTAAAATTCAAATAATTTTGGTTAAAATATTTTCCAGATGTGTTTAGCTTCTTAAATATAGTCTCTTTTTACTCTTGTTTTTAAGGGTGCGCTACCCTTTGGAATAATACAGCAGATGTGATACAATGTGCTTTATCTCTGTTATCTCATTAAATCCTCACAAGTATCAATGAGGAGAAAACTTTTACCAATGAGGAAACTGAGGTTCAAGACAGTTAAGTACTTCACTCCGAGTCATATAGTGCTAAAGCCAAGATCTGAGCTTAGTCTTTGCAGTAAGAAGCTTTGGACTATACATAATAGAAATCCCACTTCAAACTGGTTTCAATAAGAAGATAATGTAATTCACATATTCCTGTTTCTGCGGGGCAGGCTTCGAGTCTTGAGCCTTGAGCCTAGCTGTTCCTCTCTTCCTCCCTGGATTCTGCTCTATCCTGTATATTGGCCTCATTCTCAGATTGATGGCAACATGGGCAAAGGCATTCCTGAGTGCCAGCAGGCAGCCCTTCACTAGATTTTATCACATACCTCATTGGCCAGTCTTGTCACATTCATTTGCTGACCAAATCACTGTTTGGCAGAAATTGATGACCTTAAATTAGACTTATGGGCCCAGTGGATATTGAGGAGTCTACCACCCTAACCACTTGAGCCTGTCTGATTTGCTACTTTCTCAAAGCTATTGATGTTTTTGATCTGTTTCTGTACTGACGATCCTTCTGTGTTTTTCAGATGTATCTGGCTTATTCCAGCTTCTCTAACTCTTGCTGTCACTGTGACCTGCTCCTTCCAGTTTCTATTAGTGTGCTTGTTCCCAGCAGTATTCCCATTCCTCCTCTGATTATTTAATTATCTGCTGCTTAGCTGCTGTGCCTTGGGAACATGAAAAAAGTCACCTTAGTAGAGACTTTTATAAAAATGTAAAAATAGACTAATAGTAATGGCATAGTGGTCTCTCCTAAGAAAAAAAGCACACGAGTCTTAGTGCATGCAACTTGGAGCACTGCTTTCTGCTGTCCAGATTCATTTTTGCACATTTACTCCTTCATTTTCTAGTTTCCTAATAGATTGGTTCATGAGTAACTTTTAATTGTGAGTATTTAAAGTTATGCAAAAGAGCATATAATACTTCTATGTTTTTCAAAGCTATTATGAAATTAGCAGAATTAGAATTTTTATCATTTTTAAGAGATACTTGCTAAGAAGTTATTTTGGTTATGCATACAATATTTGGTGATTTTTAAAAAAATATTAAAATTCATACATGAACATAAATCTTAAGCAATTGTAAGCTTTGCTTCCTTTTTACAAGATTTGATGATTCCTATGTGTTCTTTTTCCTTATCAAATGATAAAAAACTACCATTTAAATGTTTAACTTTCCAATCCTATTTCTGTATATACATTTTTCATTGTGTTATCAATTTTAATTTCTTTTATAAATTTTACATTCTATTTAATTAAGAACTTTCTGTATTTCTTATGCTTAACTTTTAAATCATGCATTACCTACTTTTTATCCTTTTTTAAAAAAAGATGTTGTCCAGGCTGTTTTTCCCAATAGTATTAGACTTTTTAATAATAGAGGAAGATAAGGTAAAAAGATGGGCAAGATTTTGATTGCCAGACTGGCTAACTTAGCAGATTCTCTCAAATTTTACTTCTAAATATACTAAAGGTGGCAAGGAATGAAGGCTTAATCCTACAGTTTGGGTGGCTAGCCCTAAATGGTTCTAAAACGTCCATCAAAATGTCCTTGAGCCTTTGTGTTTAAACTTAAAACTTCGTGTAAATTTTTATTTTCCTCCATAATATGCATGTGATTATTTTAATATGAGTTTTGCTTTAATTCCTTGGCATTGAGTTAACAGATGTACCAGGGAGCCATGCCATGTTTATCTGATAACTGTCGTCCCACATTCAGGATGACTTGCCTATCTGGTCCCTAACCTTGGCCCTCTGAGAATGGTAAATCCTCCCAGTCCAGGCCTGCCAGTTGCTTGACGCCATTGGGTTGATCTTAGCTCTACAAGTGGGAGCTTCCCTATACCCAATACTTTACCATGATCTTTTTTTCTTTTTAAGCAGGATTTATTGAGAGGACATGAAAGCTACACAGTGGGAGGGGACCCAAAGGGGTTGCCTACCACAGTCTTTCTCACAAAGTGTTTTCCCTCCAGCCTGCCAATCTCTTATGTATTCAGCTATACCACTTCTCTGTTTTTAGCATATTTCTTTCATTCTAAATCATTTGGACTCTCACTTCCTGCCTTCATCACCTTGGTACAGTTGACTCGGCCCGTTCTGTGAACCAGGACCTGAAACTGAAGTGTTTATTGGTGGTGTTTGTTGTTTTGGAGACAGAGTCTTGCTCTGTCACCCAGGCTGGAGTATAGTTGCTTGATCATAGCTCACGGCAGTCTAGAACTCCTGGGTTCAAGTGGTTCTCCTTCCTAGCCTCCCGAGTGGCTAGGACTGCAGGTGCACACCATCACACCTGGCTTGCTTTTATTTTTTGTAGAGGTGGGGTCTCACTATGTTGCCACCCCTTCCTCTCAAAGTGCTAGAATTACATATGTGAGTCACTGTAACTGGTCTGAAGATTTTTTAATAAAATGGCGTGGCTGATTCAATCTTTCTGAAAATTTGCTCCAAAAGTGGTCTTGGATTTAAATGGGGAACTACAGAGGCAGGGACACCAGTTAGAGAGCCCCTAGAGGCCAGTTTTGGCAGAAAGCCTGTCATGATTTGATGTTATTGTTTAAGTACTACACAGAAATCGTTGCCTAGGTCTTGAATTATACTTTTTTCCTTCCCAGTTTAAAGACTGTTTTGTGGGCCAATGTTGATTCATGTGAAATTTGTAGTCTTTTTCCTAAGTTTAACATCATGATTGCACTCATGTATCAGATCTATGAGAATAAGACATAATTAAATATAACACAGCAAATGAGCTAGTTGCCCCTTTCCTTCCGAATAAAAGAAAATACAGAATGCTGTAGTTAATGGAATAATTGATGTCTGCCACTGATTAGAGTGAATTCTTTGATCAAAACAATACATGTCATTTTGTTTACGTACATGGTTTGTTTATCCATTGAACTTTTGACTTGTGGAAACTCGCATTTTACTGTAATAAACACTTGGTTACATCTGTTATAAATTGAGCACGATTGGTTTTTCCAAGAATAGTGTTCCAATTCTTAACCAAAATTATAAGCAGCTGTCTGCTAATAGATATGTACACCAACTCCCCACCTTTGTCTTCTTGCTTAAAAATGTTGTCTGTCTCAAAAATCAAGTTTAAATTGATGTAATTTTTTAATTTGAAAATTATGCTTTAGGATTTTGTGTTCTTTTCTTTCCTCACTCAAAAAGTGAACTATTCTTTGTGGGGAGAAAATGGTTGTTTACAACTTTTTTCTTTCCGTTATCCTTTTATATGATTTTAAGGAAGTATGCCTCTATTAATTTTTTTCCATTCCTAAATGTGCCTTTCACTTCTTATTGGGTTTTAAACTCACCTTTAAAAAAATTTTTTGGTGCTTGCTTTTTCCAGTATTAACCTGTATAAGGTTTCTAGGATTTAGGGAAGAGTAAAGCTAGTTTCTTTATCAAAGGTAAGTCTAACATTTGAGCATTAGCTTTCATTTTTTAACTAAGTGTCTTAAATTATAAAGGAAATTTAATTCATAAATGAAAATTTTGACATATATAGAAAAGTAAAGAATTTCTTGTAGTCTTACCAGTCCATCAAAACTACTATTATGATGGGGTCTTTAATTTCATTCTATTTTTATAGGCCTATTTCTATTTTAAAATATAATTGTCATGATGATGTACCTATAACTTTGTATTCTTTTTCATCTAATGTTCCTTAACGTTGCTTTTTTTTAAAAAAAAAAGACTTTGTTAGAGCAGTTTTAGGCTCACAGTAAAACTGAATGGAACATATCGAGATTTTTTCATATCTTTTCTGCCCCAACACACACATAGCCTTCCCCTGGTATTACCATTCCCTGTAAGAGTGGTATAGCTGTTTCACCTGATCAACCCACATTGACATATTGTCACTCGAGTCTGTAGTTTACATTAGGGTTCGCTCTAGTGTTGTACATTCTATGGATTTGGACAAATGTATATGACATGTGTCTACCATTGCAGTATCTTACAGAATAGTTTCACAATTCTCTGTGCTTGGTCCTTATTCCTGGCAATCACTGATTGTTTTACTGTCTCCATAGTTTTGCCTTTTCTGGAACGTCATATAGCTGGAGTCTTTTCAGAGTGACTTCTTTCACTGAATAATATGCATTTAAGTTTTCTCCTTAGCTCATTTCCTTTTAGTGCTGAGTAATATTCCATTGTCTGAATGCACCACAATTTATCCATTCACCTATTGAAGGACATGTGGTTGTGTCCAAGGTTTGGCAATTATGAATAAAGCACTATAAACTTTTGGGTGAAGGTTTTTGTGTGGATATAAATTTTGCTTTCCTTTTGATAAATACTAAGGAGCATATTGCTTGATTGTATGGTAAGAATATGTTTGGTTTTGTAAAAACTGCCAAACTGTCTTTCAAAGTGGCTAGACCATTTTATAGTCCCACCAACAATGAATGCTAGTTCTTGTTGTTCCACATCCTTATCAGCATGTGGTATTGTCAGAGTTCTGGATTTTGGCCACTTTAATAGATGTGTAGTGGTAACTCATTTTTGTTTTAATTTGCACTTCTCGGAAGATATTTGATGTAAAAACACCTTCTCATATACTTATTTTCCATCTATATTACTTCCTTGGTAAGGTGTCAGTTAAAGTCTTTGGTGCATTTCTTAATTGGGTTGTTTTTCTTATTATTGAGTTTAAGGCTTTTTTTTTTTTTTTTTTTTTTGTATATTGTAGATACCAGGACTTTATCAGGTATATCTTTTGCAAATAGTTTCTCCCAGTCTGTGGCTTGTCTTTTCAGTCTCTTAAAAAGTATCTTTCACAGAAAAGACAGTTTAAATTTTAATGAAATCCAGCTTATCTATTCTTTCTTTCATGAATCATGGCTTTGGCATTGTATCTATAAAGTCATTACCAAGCCCAGGGTTATCTGGATTTTCTTGTTATTTTCTAGAAATTTGATAATTTTGCTTTTTACATTTAGTTCTGGGATCGATTTTTAGTTAATTTGTGGAGGGCATAAGGTTTGTGTCTAGATTTTTTTTTTCACATGTGGATATCCAGTTGTTCCAGCACCATCTGTTGAAAATACTGGTTTTTATATTGTATAGCATTTGCTCCATTGTCAAAGATCAGTTGATACTCTTCTGTTTCATTTATCTGTTTGTCTACTCTTTTGCTAATACCCCACCATCTTGATTAGCATAGCTTTATAGTAAGTTTAGAAGTCAGTGTCAATTCTCCAACTTTGTTCTCCTTCAGTGTTGTGTTGGCTACCCTGGGTCTTTTTCTTCTCTATATAAACTTTATAATCAATTTGTTAATAATCCACAAAATAATTTGCTGAGATTTTAAATTTGATTATATTGAATCTGTAGATCAAGGTAGGAAGAACTAACATATGAACAATGTTGAGTCTTCTTATCCATAAACATAGAAAATCTTTCTGTTTGTTTAATGTTCTTTTAAAGTTTCGTTTATCACACTTTTGTAGTTTTTCTTACATAGTTCTTATATATATATTGTTAGATTTATACTTAAGTATTTCATTGTGGGGGAGGTGATAATGTAAATGTTTTAGTCTCAAATTCCACTTGTTTATTGTTTATATAAGAAAGTTATTGACTTGTATATTGATCTTGTATCCTGAAACTTTGCTATAATTGCTTATTAGTTCCAGAAGGTTTTTTTGGTTCGGTTATTTCAGATGGTTTTCATAGACAAATATGTTCTCTGCAAACAAAAGCAGTTTTATTTTTCTTCACTGATCTGTATACCTTTTCTTTTTCTTGTCTGATTGCATCAGGTAGTACTTCTACTATATTGTTAAAAAGGAGTAGTGAGAGGGGACATCTTTGCCTCATTTTTTATTTTAGTGGAAAAGCTTCAAATTTTTCACCATTAAGTATAATGTTAGCTACAGGGTTTTAAAAAAAATATTCTTTATCAAGTTGAGGAAGTTCCCCTCTATTCCTAGTTTTCAGAGATTTTAAAAATCATGAAACAGTGTTCTATTTTGTCAAATGCTTTTACTGCATTTATTGATTTAATTGATTTTTCTTATTTAGCCTGTAGATGTAATGGATTGTATTAACTGGTTTTCACATGATGAACCAGCCTTGTATACATGGAATAAATCTTACTTGGTTATGATGTATAATTATTTTCATACATTATTGGATGTGATTTGCTAATCTTTTGTTAAGAACTTTTGCATCTATTTTCATGAGCTCTGTTGGTCTGTAGTTATCTTGTAATATCTTTTTCTGATGCTGGTAGGATTATGCTGATATCATAGACTGAGTTAAGAAGTGTCCTTTCTGCTTCTATCTTCTGAAAGAGATGATAAAGAATTGGTATAACTTCTTCTTTAAATGTTTTGTAGCATTCACAAGTGAACTCATTTGAGCCTGGTACTTTCAGTCTCAGAAGATTGTTTGATATTGATTCAGTCTCTTTAAGAGATATCAGTTAGCCCTTTGTATTTGCAGCTTCCACATCTACAGATTCAACTCACCCTGGATAAAAAATGTTTGGGGAAAAATATAAAAATTATAATACAACAGTAAAAATTACAAATTTTAAAATGAATATAGTATTGCAATTACACATAGCATTTCCATTGTATTCAGTATTATAAATAACCTAAAGATAATTTAAAGTCCACAGGAAGTTGTGTTTAGGTTATATGCAATTGCTATGCCATTTCATATATGGGACTGAGCATCCATGGGTTTTGATATAGGCAGGAGTTCCTGGAACCCACTCACCATGGATACCAAGGAACAACTGTAGTCATATTCTGACTGTTTTTTCTTCTGTGAGTTTGGCAGATGTGTTATTCAAGGAATTGGTTCATCTAGGTTATTAAATTTGTGTACCTAGAGGTGTTCATAGTATTCCTTTGTTATTGTTTGAATATCCATGGGATCTTAGTAATAACCCCACTTACATTTCTGATATTAGTAATTTGTGTCCTCTCTTTTTTTCTTCTTCTTAATCTGGCTAGAGACTTACCAATTTTATTGATCTTTTCAAAGAATCAGCCTTTGGGTCCATTGATTTTTTTCTATTGATTTCCTGTTTTTAATTTAATTGATTTCTGCTCTAATTATTATCAGTTTTTATTATTTTTTCTTTGGATTTAATTTTCTCTTTATCTGATTTCCTAAGGTAGAAACTGAGATTATTGGGTTTTTTTGTTTCTTATTTTCCTAATATAGTCATTTAATACTACAAATTTACCTCTAAGCACTGCCTTTGCTGTCTCCCACAAATGAAATGCAAGCTTTTTACATGCCATACTGAAAACCAGTACTTTAGCATTACTATTTTCTTGTTTTATAATATTTAAAACTATCAGCATTAATGCCCATAAACCATACCTTTGAGGAGATATATGATTTACTTAATATATTTTATATTGTTTAACATTTATGTTACTTTTCACTATTATGAATAAACTGCTCAAAGCTTATCAAAAGTAGTGTATCTATATTAAAATGTAAGAATATTTTCCTACCAAGGGCAATCTACAGATTCAACAACAACAACAAAAAAAGAGAATATTTTTAGACTATTAAAATGTTTTGATAATTCACTTTTCTTTTTTTTGGCTTAAGCAGCATAAATTTATTTTTTCATAATTCTAAAGGCTGGAAGTTCAAGATCAAGTTGTTAGATGTTTGTTTTTTAATGTTTTGGTAATTCACTTTTCAATGGTATAGTCATTCTTTGGTATCTGCAGGAGATTGATTCCAAGACCTTCTGAGGATAACAAAATTTGTGGATGCTCAAGTCTTTTATATAAAATGGTGTAATATTTATATATAGGTCACACACATTCTCCTATATATGCTAAATAGTCTCTAGATTGCTATAATACCCAAGACAATACAAATGCTATGTAAATAGTTGCCATACTGTTTTGATTTTTAAATTTGTATTCTCTTTGTTGTTTTGTTATTTTTTTAAAAGTATTTCTCGTCATTGATTGGTTAAATCTGCAGATGTGGAGCCGTGGATACAAAACCCACAGGTACAGAAGGCCAAATATATTCTAGTATACAGTACTTACTTACAGGATTTTAAGTGTCTACATTTAACAATATAATAGTTGACACTAACTTTTTCAAACATGTTAATTTAATTTGCAGTAACTTAAGTGCTTCAATTAGCAATTTTTTGGTTGTTAGATAATCTGTTATTCATGTATATTTTCTAGTTGCATTTTGTCTTTCATAAATTGTTCTTTGTTACTTGGCAATTTATCTATGCATTTCTAATATTTTAAAAATATATTTTTATATTACTGGCTACTCATTATGCTAAACAATATACTTTTTTATTTCATATGATTTTGTCATGTAGTATTTAATATAAAATATGGAAGCAAGCATGTAAGTTATCAAAATAAATCTACATTATAATACCAACTTAACTGGAACCTCCCAACTTAATGGGAACCCAACTTAACAAGAACATCAACACCCAGCTTGAGTGAATCTTACTCTGATCAAGCTCTACCCCTGTGTGCCCTTCCCATCATCCCTTCATTGGAAAACAATTGTCTTGTATTTTTAAAGTTTTATTCAAACATTTAATTCCTAAACAATATTTTGTTTGATTTTTTTTATTTTTGAACTTAAAAAATTGTATCTTACTCTATGTGATCTCTGCAGCTTGCTACTTCTCCTGCAACACTATATTTCTCTGAGTCATCTGTGTTGCTGCATTTAGACATAGTTTATCTATTTTTACCATGATAAATTTTCTGCTGAGAAAATATATCACGATTTATTCATTCATTCCTCTGTTGATGAGCATTTGCATTTTTTAATTGTTACTATTATAAATAATGTTGTTATGAATATTGCTGTAGGTGTCTACTAAATGTACATGTGCAAGAACGTATCTAAAATATGTTCCTGAGAATAGAATTACTAGTTATAGGGGATACAGAGCTTCAGTTTTATAGTATAAAGTTATACTTTTTTTAAGTGACATACAATCTGAACTTTCTCCAGCAATGTGTAAGAGTAGCTATTGATCTGCATCCTTGCCTATACTTTGTACTGTTATTTGTATTAATTTTAATAAATATGGTAGTAAAATAATATAGTGTTATGATTTTAAAATTACATTTTTATGATTAGAAAGGAGAGTTCAGCATCTTCTTGTATGTTCATTTGTCATTTTTGGTCCCTCTTCTGTGAAATGCTTGTTTGTAATTTTTGTGTTAAATTATTTACCTTATTCTTTTTGGGCTTCATGAGATCTCTATATATTACAAATACTATTCCTTTGATGGTTATATTTGTTGCAGATATCTTCTTTAAGTTTTTTGGCTTGTTTTTTCACTTTCTTTATGATATATTAAACACTTTTGTTGAGTTATAATTAATATACAATAACTATCTATATTTAAAATGTATAATTAGACAAATTTTGACATATAGACATATAAAACCACCAACCATGAACACAATCTACATAGTGAACTTACTCAGCACTCCCAACAATTTCCTTCTCTCTTGACTAATACCTAGAAGTGCAATGTCTGGGTGTATGATAGGCATATGTTTTAAATTTTAAGAAATTGCCAAACTGTTTTCCAAAGTAGTTGTACCAGATCACATCCTAGCCAGCAGTGCAAGAGAGTTTTTTCATGGTGTATCTTCTTAATGTTAAGGTAGTCAAAGGAAGTATTCATTTATTTAATCACTTCTTTTTGCATAGTTTTACATTTAATTTAATTTAATTTTAAAGATGTAGTGTACAACTCAGGATTAGATAGATAAGTGGTTATCATACAGGTAAAATTTGGGTCTCTCTTTGGTCTCCACCTCACCTGGTTTGAGATCAGGTACCCTTATTGATATTATGTGCCCCCTCCCTGACTCCTCCAACCCTCCACCTGCCCAGGCAGTGTCTCGCTACTCCCAATCCATTTCTTATAGTATTATGATTTTTTTTTAAAGCAGGATTTATTGAGAGGACAGAAAAGCTCCAAGAGTGAGAGCAGCCCTAGTATTATGATTAATGTTTGGGGTCTGCTTATGAGTGAAAACATGTGGTACTCAGTTTTTTGTATCTGTGGTAGATCATTGAGTATTATAGACTCTGAATCCATCCAAGTTGCTGCAAAGTCCATAATTTTGTTTCTTTATGACTGCATAGTACCCTATTGTGTATATGTACCACATTTTTTTTCCAGTCTACTTTTGATGGGCAGCACTTTAGTTCCATGTTTTTGTTATTGTGAATAGTGCTGCGATAAACATGCATGTGCAGATATCTTTTTCGTAGAATGATTTGAGTTCCTCCAGGTATATTCCCAGCAGGGGGATTGCTGGGTTGTGTGGAAGCTCTATTTTTAGCTCTTTTAGGAATTGCCACATGATTTTCCACAGAGGTTGTACTAATTTACACTCCCACCAACAGTGTAGAAACATTCCCTTTTCTCTATGTCCTTGCCAGCATCTGTTGTTCTTTGAGTTATTGATAATGGCCATCCTGACTGGAGTTAGGTGGTATCTCGGTGTGGTTTTGATTTGCATTTCTTTGATGATTAGTGAGGCTGAGCCTTTTTTCATGTGGTTGCTTGTATGTCTTCTTTTGAGAACTGTCTGTTCATATCTTTTGCCCACTTTTTAATGAGGCTACTTGTTTTTTTCCTTTTGGCACATTTGAGTTCCTTGTAGATCCTGGATGTTAAGCCTTTGTCATATATATAGTTGGCAAATACATCTTCCCATTCTGTGGGCTGTCTCCCTGCTCTCTTGATGATTTCTTTTGCTTTGCAGAAGCTTTTCAGTTTGATGAGGTCCCATTTGTCTATCTTGTCTCTTATGGCATGGGCACTTGGGGCTTTGATCAGGAATTGGTTGCCTATTCCAATTTCCATAAAGGTGTTTCCTGCATTTTTAAAGATTCTTATAGTTTGAGGTTTGGCATTTAGGTCTTTGATCCATTTAGAGTTGATTTTTGTATATGGTGATAGGTAGGGGTCCTGTTTCATTCTTCTGCATGTGGTCAGCCAGTTTTCCCAGCACCATTTGCTGAATAGGTTTTCCTCTCCCCGGTGATTGTTGGTGGAAGCTTTGTCGAAGATGAGTTGGTTGAGAAATTGAGGTTTTGCTTCCAGAATCTCTATCCTGTTCCATTGGCCTGTATCCCTGTTCTTGTACCAATACCAGGCTGTTTGATTATTGTAGCCTTATAGTAAATTTTAAAGTCTGTAAGTATGATACTTCCCACTTTGTTTCTTTTGCTGAGGATTGTTTTGGCTATTCATGGTTGTTTATGTTTCCAAATGAATTTCTGTATTGTCATTTCTAGATCTGAGAAAAATGATATTGGTAATTTAATGGGTATTGCGTTGAATCTGTAGATTGCCTTTGGCAGGATGGACATCCTAACAGTGTTGATTCTTCCAATTCATGAGTATGGAATATTTTCCCTTTTGTTTGTATCTTTGATTTCTTTGAGCAGTGTTTTGTATTTTTTGTTGTAAAGGTCCTTCACTTCTCTGGTTAGGAAGATGCCAAGGTATTTCTTCCTTTCCTTTTTTTTTTTTTTGTGGCTGTTGTGAATGGGATTGTGCTTTTTTGTGTATGTGTGCATGTTTTTTACGAAATTCTTCCCTACCTGAGACTGACACTATGACAATATTCTCCTATGTTTACATTTTTTTAGAATTTGTCCATTATGTTCAAGTCTTTGATCCCTATGATTGCGGTATGATATACAAATCTAATTTTATTTTTTTCCCATATGGACAACCAACTATCTCAGCACCATCTATTGATTAATCTCTCCTTTTTTGTGTGATCTTCAATGCCACCTTTGCCAAGCATCGTTTTCATGTATGAGAGACTCAGTGTGTGTATCTGTACTGTATTTAGTTGTCTGTGCCTACTTACTGACACTGTGATAACTAATCACTATAAATTTACGATAAGTCTTAAGGACTAGTGGTGCAAGTCCCCTTAATTTATTTTTCTTCAGCAGTTTCTTGGTTATTCTTGGCCTTTTTGCTTCCATAAATATTTTAGAATCAATTTGCCAAGTTCCATAAAAACACTTCTGATAATTTGATTGAATTCTATTTCATTCAAAGATGAATTTGAAAAGAATTAAAATCTTTACTAAGTTGAGTATCCTGACCCATGAACATGGTATTTTTTCCTCTTTATTGGAATCTTTAATATCTTTCAAAGGAGTCATAATTTTTATGCATGTCTTGTACATAATTTGATATATTTATTACCAGATTTTATATATGGAAGCAGGTAATGTGTCTTAATTCTGCCAGTACTTACATTAACATTTTAAAAACAGTTTAGTCTTTTGCTGTTCTAAATTCCCTTCCATTGCCCCTTCCTCATTATCCCTAAAGATTTATCATTTTCCATCAATTTAATCTGGAATTGTATACAAAAAGTGATTTTGAAGCAAAAATATCCTCTCTTTAAATACATGCATTATCTTTTTTTTTTTTTCAGTCAGGGCCTCACTCTGTCACCCAGACTGCAATGCAGTAGCATGACCATGGTGACCATGGCGCATGGCAGCCCCTACCTCCTGATCTCAGGTGATCCTTCCACCTCAGCCTTCTAAGTAGCTGGGACTACAGTCATGCTCTACCGTGCCAGGATTTTTTTTTTTTTTTCCCCAGAGACGAGGTTTCTTGATGTTGCCCAGGATGGTTTCAAACTCCTGGGCTCAAGCAATCCTCTCATCTCAGTCTCCCAAAGTTTTGGAATTATAGGTGTGAGCCACCATGCCCAGCAAATACATGTATTATCTTTCTTCTATTTTAGTTACTATATTTGAATAATAACATTATTTATTTATTTATTTATTTTTTGAGTTGGTGTCTCACTCTGTCACCCAGACTGGAGTGCAGTGGCCGCTCCTGGCCACCGCAGCCTCGACCTGCTGGGCTTCAGTGATCCTTCCGCCTCAGCCTTCCGAGTAGCTGGAATTACAGGCATGCGCTACCACGCCCAGCTGATTTTTTGATTTATTGTAGAGATGAGGTCTTGCTGCCCAGGCGGGTCTCGAACCCACAGGCTCAGGCAATCCGCTCACCTCAGCCTCCCAAAGGCACAGGATTACAGGCTGAGCCACCAAGCCCGGCTAATAATAACATTATTTATACTTGTGAGAATATATTATTTTTCTCATAGTTATTAATGCATTTATTTAATTATTTATAAGTAGTTAACCAGTTTCCATAACTATTGGCAGTCATTTTCTACTAAAATGTCTCCATTGGTGATCTGAA
Organism: Cephalopachus bancanus; assembly: GCA_027257055.1. Classification (NCBI taxonomy): domain Eukaryota; kingdom Metazoa; phylum Chordata; class Mammalia; order Primates; family Tarsiidae; genus Cephalopachus; species Cephalopachus bancanus. The sequence continues at coordinate 8,129,888 of JAPVLO010000015.1, read as the reverse complement.
GATATAAGGGGAGACACCCCAAAAAAGGAAATTTATTTATAAAAAATTGTGTATTTATTCTTACATGTTTGAACTCTATTCATCTTCAAAGTTCTCTTCGTTTGATGCAATACATCTATCAAGACACTTTTTCCACTGCTCAAAACAGTTTTGGAACTTGTCAATTTTGATGCCTTTTAGTGCTTTTGCCATTTTTTGTTTCACCTCTGCCATATCGGCAAAACATTTCCCTTTGAGGACTTTTGTCATCTGAGGAAACAAACCAAAAAAAGAAGTTGCTCTGGGTGATATTGGGTGAATAGGGAGGATGGGACATGACAGTTATGCCATTTTTGGTCGAAAACTGCTGAACACTCATCACAGTGTGGGCAGGTGTGCTCGTAAATCGCCCATCATGAAATAGACAAACATGTTGAAAGAATCTGCAAAAACAAAACAAAACAAAACAAATTTACCAAAGCTAAACGCAGCTTCTCACAACAATGCTGTCTGGCACACAGATGACAACGGGTTCCTAGAACACTTACCTAGCAGGGGACCTTGCAGGACAAAGGGCCTGCCCTCCAAAAAATAACTTTGGCATTTTTGGGGTTTCCCCAAGTATTACTAGCCAATTTTCACAGAAAACCTTCTGGGTGGCAAATTTATAAGACATTTTCATTTCCTAGATGAAGCATTTATGACATTATTCATTTACATTGGTGGTCATTTAGCATACATCCTCCTAACATAAGAATAGCACATAAAAATTCATAAAATCCTTCCATCATCAACTGCTCCCCTCCATGCAAGAGACACTGCCTTGGTTTTTGGCATTTTTTATTGTAGAAGAAATAGAGAAAAAGAAAGTTTAGTTGTTTGCTTTTTCCCAATTTAGTTAATTTTAGGATTCATTTTAACAATTATTTAAGATTAAAATTTGCATGAGGCTATATTTTAATATTTATTTCTGCTCATTAAATTTCTCTGGAAGATGCTAACCTCTCCGTATCTCATCTCAAGTTTGTTTCTTCAGGTCTGGAATGTTATATCCTCTCATAGTTCTGACTATTGCCTCTCAACCATGCATTTGTTCTTCTGTTGGTGGATTCTCTCTCAAAGATTTGTCACTTACATATGACATCACCTTGCATATATTTTTCATATTGTTATTTATTTGACCTTTATTCTGATAGTGCTTCTCACATTTATTCTTTACAATTATGAACTGATTTTCTGCATGCCTGCTGATTTTATTTGTCACTGCATATTTCATTTTCCTACGTTGTATCTTATTTTAACCAGTTCTTGTATAATACATTCTTTTTTCATATTATACAAGAGCTCAGAAAGCAGATATTCTTCAGAATTTTTTAAACATTCTGTTTCTTGAAGTTTGAGAGAGAGGGTAGTGAGGTGATACTGAGGGGATTTTCCTTTAAACGAGTTTACTTTGCCTTTCTTTTGGGGGAAAGAAGGAATTTATGGATAGATTAATTAATTGAGTACTTCAACACATATTTATTGAGCATCGACTATGTGCCAGGCACTGGGAATATAGTAGTGAACCACACAGGCAAAAAGGCTCTTACTTTCATAGAGGTTATATTCTGCTGGGGGAAATATAGGGAATAAACATAAATAAGGCATTTGTACATCAGATGGAGGGATATGCCCTAGAGAAAAATAAAGTAGGGAGGAAAGAAGTGTTATGGAGGAGTATGTCAGCTACTTTTAAACTAAGAAGATAATGAATGAGTGAATAAAGAAAATTATTTATATATAATGAAAATTATATATATAATTATATTCATATATATAACTTTTATATATAAAATAATATACATTCGGCCATAAAAAAAAAGAATGATATTATGTCTTTTGTAGCAGCATGGATAGAACTGGAAACCATTGCCTTAAGTGAAACAACTCAGAAACAAAAGGACAAATACCACTTGTTCTTGCTTATGAGTAGGAACTAAACAATGTGGGCACATGGACATAGGATGTGGAGTAACAGACGTTGGAGACTCAAAATAATGGGAGGGTGGGAAAGGGTGGATGACGAGAAGTGGCTTAATGAATGCAATGTACATTATCCAGGTGATGCATACTCTAAAAGCCAAGATTTTACCACTGCACAATATATTCATGTAGCAAAATTGCACTGTACTCCTTACATTTATATACATTTTTTAAAAAGAAGGCAAAGATATGGAGAGGAGTGCATTCCAGGTGGAAGAAATCAAGCATTCACCAGCCTCTAGTGGGAGCATGCTAAGCGTGTATGAGAAATAACGAGTGTCTTTGTGGCTTTAGCAGAATGAAGGAGTAAACATGAGAGGTGACATCAGAGAGCCATCAGAGACCAGGTCCCACAGGGCCTCTTGGCTTGGATTTTTTCTGTGTGAGATGGAGATGCTATAGAGGCTGTAGGAGCAGAGGCATGGCATGAGCTTACGTTTGTTTTTCTGGGATCTGTAAAAAAAAAACCTGACTGCTGGATTAAGAATTGACTGTAGACGCCAGAATAGAGGCAGGTAGACCAGGTAGGAGGCTACTGTGGTGACCCAGGTGAGGTATGCTGGCAACTTGCACCAGATGGGAACAGCAGAGAAGTGCCAAAGGACCAACTCTGGATATGTCCTGAGGCAGGCCTAACATGAATGGCTGAAGCATTAGCTGCCTTGTGAAAGAAGGAGGAATTAGGACAAGTTTTTGTTTGTTTGTTTTTGTTTGTTTGTTTTGAGTAGGAGTCTCACTCTGTCGCCCACGCAGGAGGACAGTGGCATGCTCACTCCATCACATCCTCGACCTACTGGGCTCAGGCGATTCTACCACCTCAGCCTTCCAAGTAGTTGGAACTATAGACACGTGCCACCACGCCTGGCTAATGCTAATTTTTCTTGATTTATTGTAAAGATGAGGTCTTGTCAAGTTGCCCAGGCTGGTATTGAACCCATGAGCTCAGGCAATCCTCTCACCTCAGCCTCCCAAAGTGCTGGGATTATAGGCATGAGCCACTGTGCCCTGCCAGAGTTAGGACAAGTTTAAGGCTAGTTGCCTGAGAACTGAAATGGAGTTGCCACTTTCTGAGCAGGAGAAGATTGAGGGGAGATTAGATCTGGGGGAGATGAGGGGTTCCATTGTGCACATCATAGATTTGAGATGCCTCTTGAGCACATAAGTGGAGTTGGCATGTAGGAAATTGGATATGCCAGTCTGAAGCTCAAGAGAGAGGAGAAATGATTTGAGAGTCATCAGCAGATAAATGACATTTAAAACCACGATATTCTAGATGACACCAAGGGAAGCAGTGTTGATAGAAAAATAGTGTGTTGACATTTTCATCTGTTGAATTTCCTTTTGAGTCTGACTTGTTGCTTTTTACCTGTTTTCCACAGTTGTCTTGGGAGATTGGTGTCAGAGCTTCACCTGTGAGAGTGTGAGCTTCTCCTGTGATACGTGAGCGTGTGTTGGATTACTTTGTTCTGTTTTGTGCATGTGAATGGTTCATCCAGGTTTGTGTTGGAGGAGACATGAGAGGGAGAACAGTCTTCTTCTCATCACTGTTGCCATCTGAAAATCGTCTTATAGACCTAAAGACCGTCTGCAGGTTGAGATGAAAAATATCCCATTTTGTGCTCAGGATAAAGCAGACATTCGTCAGATCCTGGTTTGCCCTATTAGGTATGGATTCTCTATCTTTTCTTCAGTTTGGCTGTCCAGTAATTGGTCCCGTATGGACATATGGCACAAACCAAGTGAATCTGAGTTACTCCTGGCATTCATATAAGGCTGCTAGGAGAAAGAAGCCTCTTTCAAGTGGAATAATTTATTAATGATTCCTGAATTGGTAGTGATTATTCTCTTACTGCATGGAGAAGGCATAGCTATAAAAAGAGAGACTACAGTTTTAATAAAGAGGGAAAATGAGGTCAGAGGTGAGAGGAGTGTGTACTCTAACAACATGCTTTAGAGATCCTGGGTCCAGCCATGCCTGAAGTCACCGTGGGTTAGTTTCGTCCTCTCTCTCTAGCACTGTTCCTCCCTCCTTCCCATTCTCCCTCCCTTTCTTTTTTTCTTTTTTAAATGTTTTTCTTTTAAAGATGTGAGGTACAATTCAGGGTTAGGTATACAAATACTCATTTTGCAGGTACTCTTGTTGAAACTGCAGGTACCCAGCAGTGTCCCACTACTGCCAATCCTTTTCTTATAGTATTATGATAATTGTTCATGGTCCACTTATGAGTGAGAACATGTGATATTCAGTTCTTTGTTTTTGCAATAGATCACTCAGTATTATAGATTCTAAGTCCGTCCAAGTTGCTGTGAAATTCATAATTTTGTCCTTCTTTATGGCTGTGCAATATTCCATCATGTATATGAACCCTTTTTTAATCTAGTCCTCTTTCAATGGGCAGCATGGTTGGATCCATGTTTTTGCTATTGTGAACAATGCTGCCATAAACATATGTATGCAAGTATCTTTTTCATAGCGTAACTTGAGTTCCTCCAGGTATATTCCCAGTAGGGGGATTGCAGGGTCGTATCGAAGGTTGATTTTTAGATCTTTTAGGAATCACCACAGTTTTCCACAGAAGTTGTATTAGTTTACAACCCTACCAACAGTGCAGAAATGTTCTCATTTCCCTGCATCCTCTCCAGCATCTATTGTTTTTTGAATTATTGATGATGGCCATCCTGACTGGAGTTCTCCCTCACTTTCTTCTTTTCTCTTTTCCTTTTAGTTTGTGCTTTTTGAGATTGGCTTTCTGTTCATTTGCAATGGAAGTGGTTCTGTCTAATTCCATGTTTGTTCAATCCTTCAGACCCAGGCAAAGGAAATAAAGAGCCTTACAAGTGGTTTGTTGAACAAAAGACGCCCTGCCCATTCAGGTGCTTATTTCATTAAACTGCCCTTTTTAGTATCTGAGAGATGGCTTCACAAAGTCATTCCAGGGGATGTTTGGCTCCAGGTGGCTTAGGTGTCCTGCCACAACTGAAATGAGGGTCAGCAGTAGGTGAGTTGACAAAAGTTCTTTCCTCCCTCCTCTCAAACTCAGTGGGGGAGACAGACATCAAAGAAATAACGTGTAATATAAGTGACAAACCAGAATAGGGGATAGAAGGAGTTAGAGCTCTGTTGTGAATAGGAAGAACCACTCTAAGGGGTGACCTTCAGACAGCACTAGAACGGAATGAATGGTGAACATGATATGATCTGGGCACATGGTGGAGTCCAGGCAGAGGAAATCAGGTTTTGGATGACTTAGAGCAGGGAAGTGATGTGACTTGATGTACTTGTTAAAACCATCACTAACTGCTCTAGAGAACTGACTGCAGAAGCAGGGAGGCTGGTTAGAGACTGATGCAGTGGCAGACCAGGTGATTTGGACCAGAGTAGTGGAACCAGGGTATCATCAGAGAGCTGGAGATCAAATTGACAAGATTTGCTAATGGAGTTGCTATGGGGTTTGAGTACATGAAGAACATCATGAATTGCATGTAAGGTTTTGCTGAGTCAGTAAGTCTTTGTGCCATCTACTCAGTGTGAGAGACAGATGTCAGGAGGGGAGTGCCACTGGACTGAACACCAGAAGAGTTTGCCATTCTGGAAATCACAGGTGTGAGTATTTTTAGGTAGAGGGGAAGCATCTATATCGAGCACTGGTGAGCAGCCAGGTACAATGGCAACTGAGAACTCAAGGATGTTGGGTTGACCATTATTACCATACAATATCAAGGTAAGTGTTTGGGAATGATGTGCGTCCCAGGAGGATCTGATTCTTAACCACATGCACAAGGGGCAGTCTCTCTGCCATGCTGACCACTAGAGGAAGGTAGAATGTGCAGAAGGTGCCCAGACTCTTTCCTGCCTCTTCAACAGTCTTGAAAGTGATGGACTAGATTGTCTAGAATCAAAGCCAAAACTAGCACCACTGAAGCTGTGTGTGGGGTGGGGGAGAAAAAACACAGATTGCTGGGAGTTTCCATAGATGATTTTTGGCATCACCTTTATGTTGTGTTTAAATGTGGTCTGTACAGAAAACTTGAAAATTGAACTAAATGCAGAATTCAAAACTGCCTCCTGATGGGTCCCAAGTGACTGTTGAGTTTTTTTAAAAATTCATGTTTGTGGTACTGGCTGGTAATCCCACCCAACACCTATTTGCATGATTTGCCTGGTTTTCTTTTGCAAGCCACCACTAAGCTGAGGATGTGGTATGTGCTAAAATCAACCTGAGGGAGAAAAATTCTCTGGCATTTAAATAGATTTCACATGTGCTAGTTCTGAAAATTCCAGGGACATTTTTGTTAAGATATTCCACTGGAATGAATTGATAGCTGCTTGACTTGCACAATTATATTTGCTTGAAGGGATGAAGGATCTAAAGAACAGAGGAAATGAGGATGGTTATAATTAACAATTATAATTACAAAGCTCACTACTCTGCTGAGAGAAATGACCAGCAACCACCTCACTGACGCTATGCAAATTTTTATATTTTGAAGCTCTTATATTTGAGGGTTAACACCCCAAGCTATTTAGTACTGAAAACCTCTGTTTACAGATTTCATTTGTAAAGACTTGTACAGAAAGCAGAATAAAACATAAATAGTAAAATTCATACTATCTCATATTTGGACTCATTTTCCAGAACAACTTTTACTAGGCTGGTATTTGAATATTTGGTGAATCTGAGCATGGTTTTGCATCCTTTTTATTTTCAGAAGAAATTGAAATGTCTCCAAGAATATAGTAAAAGGAGTCATTAATTTTGCCTGGTAGCCAGGCACAGGAGCTCACGCTTGTAATCACAGCACTTGAGAGACTGAGGCAAGAGTATTGCCTGAGCCCACAGGTTTGAGACCAGCCTGGGCAACATGGCAAGACCTCATCTCTACAATAAAGAAATTTAAATGAATAAATAAAAATTAGCTGGGTGTGATGGCACATGCCTGTAGTTCTAGCTACTTGGAAGGCTGAAGCAGAAGGATCACCTGAGCCCAGCAGTGGCCATGAGCGTGCCACTGCACTCCGGTCTGGGCGACAGAGTGAGACTCGGACTCAAAAAAAAAAAAAAAAATTTCCTGGCAAAGTTCAGGAAAGACTACAGAAGGAAGGCAACACTTGGAAAAGCTGGAAGGGAGGTTAGTTTTCTGGTAGAAAAGCAGAAGAATGTGTTTCAGGCAGTGGGGAAGTGTCAGCAAGGATGAAGCTATATGATAGTTCTTGGTGTGCTTGGGTCAAGGCCAAGTTCAACAGGAAGATGGCCACCTCGGAACTGAGGGCTTTAAAGGTAGGGGCTGGCTTTTGTGGTGTTGGTGGCCCCCAGTTAGCAAGCACATGAGCCACTAGTGGCCTGCTGTCCCTGGGGCAGAACTGAATGCCATTTCCTCCTGGATACTTTCCTGCTGCTTTTGTTATTTGCATGACCCCAACAGAGGATCCACACTGGTGTTGCTCAGGACCAGAGATTGATTTTTGCTGCTTAGAAGATTTGTAGGTATCCTCTATAGCCAGAGGAACTGTGATATCCACAGAGGACACATTAGGATAGGGGAAGTGGAGGAAGTGTCAGCAGTAGGTGCCAAAGGGGAACTTGTGATGGGAAGACTTTCACTGATCACTGTTAACCCAAGCAGGGTCACACCCTGAGTATATCATAAAGGGTGTTGGGGTAGAACTAGATATTACCTGTCCTTCCAAAACCAACCCTGGGGAGTATGTGATGATGCCATGATGGAAATGATTATGGAAGAATATGCTAGTACTGGATGATTATCCATCAGTCTTATTTATTAAATGCATTTACCCCTGTGTTAGTCAGGTTTTTAGGAGAAATAGAACCAATAGGATATGTATGACTATAAAGAGACTCATTATAAAGAACTGGCTCACATGATTATGGAGGCTAGAAAGTCCATGATCTGCATAATGAGCTGGCAGACTGGAGACAAAGGGAAGAGTCAGTGTTGTCATTCAAGTCAAAGACCAGCTGTCTGCTGACAGATATCTGGGGAGGTCAGACATGGGCCTACTAAAACCTGCAACTGATTGGATGAGGCTCACCCACATCATATGAAGCAATCCACTTTACACAAAGTCCACTGTTTTGAATGTTAGTATCATCTAAAAAAACACCCTCACAGAAACTAATAGAGTAATGTTTGACTGCATATCTGGGCACCATGGTCCAGCCACATTGACATAAAAATTAACCATCACAACTTCCAAAAACTGAAATAGGAGAATTCTCTATTAGACTCAATGTCTGTTTATTATCTTTTTTGCCAACACAAGGACTTCTTAAATTATATTTTCCATGTTGCTGTATCCCCAGTGCCTATAATATTACCTGGCCCATAGCATATGCTTAATAAGTGTTATATAAGTAAGTTAATAATAGGATAAGTGTCCAAGTTCATTTATTGGGAAATGCATTATCTGCCACTTTAGATATTTCCATCCTGACCATAATGCGGGTGCTGACATAATAGGAAGGCATTGGGTTACTCAGTGTGTCTGATGTATATTCTTGCACCTTCCTAGGCATAAATCAGACAGACACCTTTGGAAATCAATTGTAACTTTCATATGTTGCTGATTATCACTGGCAATTGACTTCAACACATGGTGGCTCCATGTATCCTGTTGAGAAGCTCTTCCCCGATGAGAAACGCTAATAAACGGTCTAAGAACTTTTAGCTGTATATGTAGTACAGCACATCGCAAGAGAAAGAGAAATGATCTATTTTCTTTACCAGCAAAGCTTGTGAAGGCTATTTGAAACTGTGCTTGGCCTGTCGATAATTTGTGGTCTTGAAAAACAAGACTGACAAGTGTGGAAGTGCTCACAGAGCCTATGGTACAGTGAGTGATAAATCGAAGCCTGGCAAATGGATTGACTAACCATAGGGAGGCGGCACGGGAGAGAGGAAGTTCATCAGGCAGTGGATGCAAATGCAACAAGCAGTGAGTAAAATCGTCTTCTGATTTTGTCTGCAAGCAAATGAAGAGAAGACCGTTCCATACTTATCTTTCATTAATGGTTCAGAATTTCCTGTTATTTTGTTCCCTTTATAAACATGGACGTTCTTCTGAGGACTCCACTGAATGGTATTCACCATGTTCCCTGCCTTCTTTTAGCTTACTGCTGTCCCCTCCAAATCCCATGTTGAAATTGAATCCCCAGTGTTGGAGGAGGAGCTGAATGGGAGGTATTTGGGTTATGGCAGAGGATCCTTTATGAATGGCTTGGCTCTATTCTTGTGGTAATGAGCGAGTTCTTGTTCTATTGGTTCCTGTGAGATCTGTTGTTAAAAATGAGCCTAGGGTCGGCTCAGTGGCTCAGCCTGTAATCCCAGTACTTGGGAAGGTCAAGGTGAGGGGATTGCCTGAGCCTGCGGGTTCGAGACTAGGCCGGGCAACTTGGTAAAACCTCATCTCTACAATAAATAAAAAATTAGTCCTGTGCAGTAGTGCACGCCTGTAGTTATGGCTGCTTGGAAGGGTGAGGCAGAGGGATCGCCGGAACCCAGCAGGTCAATGCTGGGATGGCCGTGAGTGTGCCACTGCAGTCCAGCCTGGGTGATGGAGTGAGACTCCAGCTTCAAAAAAAAAAATGAAGCCAAGCTCGGTGACTCAGCCTGTAATCCCGCGCCTTTGGGAGGCTGAAGTGAGTGGATTGCCTGAGCCCACGGGTTCGAGACCCACCTGGGCAGCGAGACCTCATCTCTACAATAAATTAAAAAATCAGCCAGGCGTGGTAGCGCATGCCTATAATTCCGGCTACTTGGAAGGCTGAGGCGGAAGGATCGTCGGAGCCCAGCAGGTCGAGGCTGCGGTGGCCGGGAGCGGCCACTGCACTCCAGTCTGGGCGACAGAGTGAAACTTCAACTCAAAAAAAAAAAAAGAATCCTAACGCCTTCTCTGCTCACTCTTGTTTCCTCTCTCACCATGTGATCTACACACACTGACTGCCCTTGGCCTTCTACCGTTAGTGGAAGCAGTCTCCTGAAGCCCTCACCAGATGCAGATGCTGGTGGCTTGCTTCTTGTATGGCCTGCAGAGCCATGAGCCAAGTTTTTCTTTATAAAAATTACCCATCCTCCGGCATTCCTTTATAGCAAAACAAATGGACAAGACACATTCCAGATAGAAGTCTGGGGCAGAGGCATGTGTGCACCTTTTCTACCTGGTATGACAAAATTATTTATTTTAGCTAGAATTTGAGTGAGAACTTAGAAGGCAAATTAGAGGGCAAGGTAGAGGGGTGATGGGAATCATTCTCCACCAGCTACTGTGGGGAATGAGATATGGAGATAGCAATCGAAGAACTGAGCAGAGTGTGCCAAGAGAGCATCAGATTGATTGGCGTGGAGGAAGGTAAAAGACCATAGGAGGTGAAGAAGAAATCGGGAAAGCTGGCAATTTGCCTTGAAACCATAGGGAAAGAAACTCACACCCACGCAGGGCCCAGGGGACCATCTTGACTCATAAGAATATCTCATTTGAAAAGCACTTTGTAGTGTGCATGGCCCTCATCTCAGAGCAACGTAATCTGATCAAAAGATTTGGCAAGGAAAAAAAATTCTTTGAGTCTCTAGAGAGGAAAACTAGCTAGAAACAAGAAGGCTGCTGGGGAGATGACAGCAGCCAGGGGAGTCTTGGGGAATAAAAGATATATGAAGGCAATGAAAATGTTGGGGGAAATATTGGCATTTTATTTCTTGTAGAAATGGATGGAGATGGTGACACATCTTTTATTTTCTGGTCTTCTGATCCTGGGGCACTTGGGGGCTCTCAGGTACTTTACCAAGATGATCAATGGAGTGGGTTTCAGAAGAAGGATAGAGACTGTGGTCTTTGGTATAAGATCTGGCAAGAGAGAACAGTTCAAGAAAATATACTGCCAATACAACTACACATTAGCATCTTGCATAGATCCAGGACATGTCAAGAAAAGGTGTAACTGTCCAGACCATAACAGTTGAGACAATTAAGGGCACACTATCCTTATTAGGAAGGAATTGAGAATACATGCCAGAGGAACATTCATATATAGTATAGTGGGTAAAATGACACAGATTCAAAAAAGGTGCAAAGGTTAGAAAGATATAGAGAACCAAGGTGAGAAGTGAATGCCTTCAGAAGCCGACCCAGACCTGGCTGGCCTCTTTGCAAAACGTCCAGCTTCTTACTGAGTACCAGGAACTGTTTCTGTAATGGCTATGTGGTGACTCCATCTTCGTGCCTCCTACTGCCCTCAGATTTTCCTGAGACCACAGTCTAACTAGGTTTGGGATGGTTTCGTAATGAGAGCCAGTTTCTCTCCTCCCTTATCTCCAGGAGTGACTGTTGTATCCTACACTTGGATTTCCTGGGGAAGCCCAATGGATCAGGACCTGCAGGTGTGGGACTAATTCCACTGGAAAACCCAAGGCCAGTTGGCTCTTTCCTCCAGGGTGCACACTTCTGACATTCTCAGGTGATTCTCAGAGTGAAAGCCCCTCCAAGGTAAACTATCTCTTCTTGCATCCCAGCTGCTCAGTGTGCCCTCTCCTTAACCCAGCCGCCTTCATTCCCTCTCTGTAAAACCTGTGCTTATGCCTTTTGAAGCAATTGTTTACTAATGAGCAAAAGTCCTTTCCTTTGCCCTCCTCTTCATCAGAAGCTCGCCTTAGCCCTAGGTCTTAAATGATACCTTCCTCCATCTCAAGACTTTGACTCTTCCAGTAGCCTCCTGACTATAGGTTCTGTGACAACAGGAACTCCATGTGATTTGTTTACCAAGAATTTTCCCTGCATCTAGTGCAGACCCTGTACTAGCAGGTACTCAAGAAATGCTTCTAGAATGAATGAATGAATGAATGAAAAATGAATGTAGAATTTGTTCATTTGCATACAACCTATGTTCTCAGAATCAAGAGTCAAGGTTGAGAACCTTTTGTTCCGCCTGTGCATTTTACAAACAATGTTCCTTCTTCCTTTTATCAGTGTCCCTGTGAGGCTCATGCTACCTGGTTATAAACTTGCCACCCCATCGCTGAGCTCTGTCTTCTCACTTCTGTCTCTTCTGTAGTAAAGTCTTTGCTCTCTGACTCTTGCCTCTTCTTTATCCCAAGTCCTGAGTGACTTCAGTATCTTAAAAGATGATCCACCCAACATTCTAGCTTTTTGATCTCTTGATCTCCTTAATACCAGTGAACCTTACTGTCATTTTTCTGCAACTATGCACCCTTCTGGCTTCCTCCTGGAGCTCGACATCACCTGCCATTATACCACGTCTAACGTTTTTGTTTTCTTGAGTATACACTTCCAGAAGTGGACAGTCAGTGTTCATAAAAACATTCTTTATTGACTCCAATTTCTCATGTCCTGGGTGCATCCTGATTCAATCCAATTGAGTCTTTGTACTACCAAGGTTCCCAATTCATTTACCGTCCATCTTCTTTATGTTAAATCTACTGTGCTTTTCTGTCTTTATTTCACTTGACAACTTAGCAGCCTTTGCCAGTTTTGACCACTGCTGCCTTCTTGAAATGTTTTTCCTTACCTTCCTTCATACTTATTTTTTTAGACTCCTTCTAGCTATCTGTCTTCATCTCTCTTTATCCTGCTCCATTGATACCCATTTCTAAAATGTTGGCGTTTTTTAATGTTTAGTCTTTTGCTCTTTTTTCTAACTCAACTTGTTACCTGTGCTCTCACTGCCATTCCTGAGGCTTGAGTAATCATTTGCATAGAGATGTTTTTCTCACTTAGTTCTACTTCAGTCCCGCTTGTGAGGTCCAGACAGACATCTCACTGATAATTGCTGATTGTACATAAGGAAGTAATATTGGCCTCACATTCAACCTGTTGTAAACTGAACACAACATTTCCAAACTATCTCCCCAAATTTGCTTTGTCCCTCATCTCACTCTCTCTCTTTCTCTCTCTCCCTCACTGCCTCTGCCTCTGCCTCTGCCTCTCCCTCTTCCTTTCTTATTGACCTTCCTCATGTATCTTGATTCTGTGTCTTTCTCTCCCTCCATTCCCATGCTTCTTCTGGTCACCATCATTTATTGCCTCAGCTATTGCAACCCTTTCTTAAACTGCTTTGCAGGCATCTACTCTCAACTCCAATTTAATATTCAAACTGCCATCTTTCTAAACGGAAACTCTGATCATGTCATTCTCCTGCTTAATACTCTTCTATTAATCGGCATTGCCCTTAATTAAAGTCTAAACTTTTTGGCATGGAATGTGCAATCCTTAACAACATAACCCAAGCTTACCTCTTCTGCTTAGCTCTTGCTCATTCTCTCTCTGGCCAACCTTAACTTACAGTTCACGTTGCTCCTTTTCCTCTGCCCAAGCTTAACTTACAGACTTAATGAAAAGAATGTGTCATTCTTGATGGCAGGCACTTAAATAATATTTTCTGTTGGTTCCCCAGTTCACAGAACCATGTGTGGTTCAACATATACCTATAGAATTAATAAATGACTCATTAAAGGGTTTGACTGAGAGGCTGTGACTGCCTAATGATGGCATAAAGGCAGGGGAGTTCCATGAACAGCATTTTGGAAGAATGAGGTACTATTTTGTATTAGTACTTTCTTAGCTGGAAAAAAATGTAAGTTTTAGTGGTTTATCAGCAGCTATGTGCCTTGTCTGTCCTACTCATGGCATGCTGGCCTCAAGAGAATTCTCTACAGTATTGTGTGAGATGCTCCATGCACCAGATTGGATGTGTTATTTAAAAAGTTTGTTCAATTTCATATTTTCATAATTTAAATAAGTGAGGATCATATGTGTTAAAGCATTTTGAAAAGCATGCTGAAAATGTGTCTTCTAGTTGTCACTTCCATACATTGAGTTATGAGGTCCTTACAGGAGCTAAAATGTTTTTAGGCTAATAAGATGCCATTTTTCTAACTCTAATCTCCTTGAACTTAACTTTCGGTATTTTAAAAAATTGGTTATTTCATCCCAATTTATTGTGATTGACAAAATTAATTTGTGATTGTCACCAGTGGTCTTGAAAATCAAAATAATTTCCTTGGTTTAGCAAATCTGACTGGAGAAAAAATACGAAGAAAAAGTTTTATCTTCCTGGCTTCCTTTACTATATTTTGAAACGTCTCTAGCGACTTCTTGTCAGATTATCGTCTTAAAGATCTGTGTGACCCTCTCTCGGGTCCTCGCTTTCAAGACGACAAAGAAAAGAAGGAACAACGGTTGTGCCAAAAAGGGCCGCGGCCATGTGCAGCCCATTCGCTGCACGAACTGCGCCCGATGCGTGCCCAAGGAAAAGGCTATTAAGAAGTTCGTCATTCGAAACATAATGGAGGCCGCAGCTGTCAGGGACATATCTGAAGCGAGTGTTTTCGATGCCTTTGTGCTTCCCAAGCTGTATGTGAAGCTGCATTACTGCGTGAGTTGTGCCATTCACAGCAAGGTGGTGAGGAATCGGTCTCGTGAAGCCCGCAAGGACCGGACACCCCCCCCCGATTCAGACCTGCGGGTGCTGCCCCACGACCTCCACCAAAGCCCATGCAAGGAGCTGAATCCTTAAGGACTGAAGAACAACTATCTGGGAAAAAATCAAATGGAAAGTATACTTACTAGAGCATGTTGAGTATATCTGCCACATAGAGTGGGGGTTTTGTGTATGTTACTTCAAGTGAGGTGCCATACAGTGATTTAGTGGGGAGAGCCTATCCGTTTAAGTCTTTAACTTTTTTACATTTATGTACTTAGTCTCCACAATTTGCACAGCTGTAAATATTGGGTTAATTCAACCCAGCCAAGTTAAGATTGGCATTTTAAGCATGAGTAGAGATTCTTGGAGAGAAGAACAGGGAAAAAAGACATCTGGATAAGGAGCACACTGGAAAGTGACTTAGACTACAGTGTTCAGACCCCTGGTGGGGGACTTGAATGGGAAATGCATGGTTTGGATAGCTTCAAGGTATTCCAGGATTCGTATTCACACCCTCAACTTCAGCCTTGGAACTTGTCTGCTGGTAGGCCAGTTAGCCAACATACATACTTCTGAGGTGCATTTCTCTGGTGTAGAAATGTCCAAGACGTAGAGACATTTCTAGAAATTTGAAGGAATCCCGTAAGAGGAAGGAAAAAAAATCTACAAAGCATGGAGAAGGCGATGCCTTATTTTGTCTGACAGTGGTTAGAATTTAGAAATAAGGAAGTTAACTAGGGATGTGTATGTTTATCTGAAAAATCTGTTTGGGAATGGATTGTTAAGGACCAACTTTGCCAGCTGGTTTATGTTTTTCGTGAAGCTAAACCTGTAGCTTGGGGCTTTTGATAATATATTTTGTGTTGAAAATTAAAAAAAAAAAAAAAAAGATCTGTGTGACTAATTTGAGCAAGGTAACCTGGGAGAGAGACTGCTCGGGGTTAGGGTGTAAAAATGCTGAGAAGAGGAGACATCAGCAGACATCTTTTATTGTGTCTACTGGTTTTTTAAGTAAACTTTCAGGAAAATTATTTTTATAGTCAAAAGATAGGTCTGTCATATTATTATTTGTTTTGCTTTTGGCAGCATATTTCATATCTCACATCTCAAGTAATTCAACCTCAGGTTAGAGGGAAGACAGAGGGTGGTTTGTGGGTATTTGTGAACCCTTGATAGAGCCAATTGAATGCCAGTTTTTCAAGTTATTTAATTATTCTATGATGCGTGTTAATTCCTAAATATCGTTCATACAGAAACACTGTGAATTTCACTGTGAACATACTCATCAATTCCTGGAATTTTGGATTTCATTAATTAGCAAGTTGGAAGTATTGTTATGTGAGAGGAGCAATTTAATGAATTGAAATACTATTAACTTTATCTCTATTTTGCTTCCTAAGACATTTACATTTTATTTACTCTTTAGATGTGGGCTTAAGCAATTCTCTTTTTAAGAGTGCAAATCTCTGGACAAATTATTGTTGGTTCCAAAAGTAGACTGATTTTATTCCTTTTAATTATATAAAAAATTATACTTTGATCCAAATCTTAATTGAATGCTGAAGAATTGTTTCTGAAATTTGACTAGTTTTAAACACCTTGATATAGGCTCCAATTAAAATAACAACATATGACATTCACTTGTATTTTCATTAACTCATATTTAAGAAGTATGTTATAATTTCCCACTACTCATGCAATATTACGCTTTATTTTCCTTAGGCATAATGTTTGACTATGTTTGTTTTGAAATGATGCTTTTTTCTCTTGCATCCAAAGTATTAGTTATAACATGTTGCCAATGAATATAAGTGGAAAAGAGTGATATTTTTATAAAATCCTAAGCGTTATGCTTTATTCAGTGTCTTCAGATTGTTAGGTTTTTAAAACTTCTATCAATAGCCAAAGTGAATAGGTATTTACTAAGTGCCTTCCACAGGTCAACTCTATGCTAAGCTACATGCATATTATATAGGTTATCACATCTAAGTCCTACAAAAGCCCTGCAAACTACTATTATCCCATTTACCCAGAAGGAAGCCAAGGCACAACGAAGTTAAGTACCCATTCCAAGTTCACACAAATAGCAATTGGTGGATTTGGGATCACAGGTCTTTGGAATTAGTGCTAGATGTTCTGTTTGCCAATTTTTGATTTTAATGCCTTTTTTTTTAATGGGAGCTCAGATCTTTGTATAGAAAATATTCTGTGCCTAGTTGAAGAAGATTCCAGATTTTTGATAAACAGTAGTGCCAATAAAGGAGCAGTCAAACACAAATAGAGAAAAAACTGAGATCAGCAGCACTCGTTATAATCCAAATATTCACAATCATCACTTAGAAGCCTTATAGAAATAAAAGATAGCATCCTCAGTACAAGGGTTAGGAGACCATTTATACCTTAAGAAGCATGATTACTAAACTCCTTATGGTTAACAGACATAATTTGAGAGTTTTGCACTGTAATGTGCTCTATCTATTGCAACTGGTTCCTTTGTACATTTGCTTGTGAACATAATCAAAAGTCAAATCGCTATCCACCTGTGTCTTGGTTGAAGCTGTAACTATAATCATTTTATAAGACTTGGGATGCAAGCTAGGAATTGAATTTGAAACTTTGTACGCTGCATGTGGTTGAATTGACTCGACTCCCTATAACAGACTCTGAAAACATTTGGGAGTAGGAATCACTCTGATTGAAGCAAGAGTTACTCAGACTTTCAGTTTCTAGATGGATGCTAGAGAACTGAATGGGAGTCTATTCTATAAGAAAATTAATTTTTTTATGATTGAAAATTCTATATGTCTGAAATCCAAACTAATCTCAATAATTGATCAGTGAAAAGTAATTAAGAACTTTTGTAGTATCAACACATCTCATGTGAGTTTTAAAAGATCCATTTAAAACTTAAAAAACATAGATCTTGAAACTTTCGGACTCTCTCTTTCAACTCTGCCTTTAGAGCTTGATTATTTTAACCCCTCCTAGTCATTCTACAAATTCCTTCTTACTTGCAAGACTGTGCTCAAAAAATCCCCTCATCTATGAATTCTCCCCTAACTGCTTGCCCACTCCTCCCTGTCCCCATTAGAGTTCACCCTTCCCCAGTTTCCCCTGTATACTATTTAATGACTGACCTTTCTGGCTGTAAACACCTAGGGGACTCTATTGTCTCAGAACCTTCAAGGTAAAGGACAGTGCCTGGCACTTCAGAGACACTTGTGTTTGTTAAGCAAATGAATGAATAACACGGGAAAGGCAAAGCATGTGTGTGCCAGACAGTCGTGTTAAAAAAGAGAGCAAGGGACGGCTGTGTTTCCCAGAACTCCAGACAGAGAAGGATCTCATCTCTGTTGTAAAAGGAAACATGATAGGCGTTTCCAGTGACCTTCCTGGCACTGTATGACCCGCATCAGGAGTTTCTTTTGACTGAAGCTTTACTAGAGCTCAAAGTTTCGTGTATTCAGCCCAGGATCCTCCTTAGCGTTTTTTGTTTTTTTTTTTTCCCACATAGCCTAACAGGCAGAAAATCCCTCCTTTCTTGTTGTGATCTTTGATGAATCTTGTTGGATATTCTGATCTGACAGCCTCTAACAGGGCACGACTTAGACCTGAGGCAGCAGATGTCAAGGCTACTGCTGCCATGTCTTCTCCTCCCTCTCACTACCCCTCTCATCCTTAATGTCCCCGTGTCTCGGGGAGAAAGTGTCCCCCACTCCCGCTTCTCTTGGGGGCCCATGAACGCAGACACTCGCATGGTTAGTTTTCTAAATGCTCTTTTTTTCTGCTTTACCATGCTTCCTAATCTCTGGGCATCTTCTGAGGGAAGGAGCTGATAGGTCCATCGTACTGTTTCTTACAATTTTTTTTTTAATAAGGCTTGCTAATTTTTTCCATTTGTGAGCCTTAATCAGTGGCATTTAATTGTTCATTAAGAGGAAGGATAAAATCAAAGGAAAGAAATTTTAAAATACTATTGGCAGATGATTTAAAACCACCAAATTATCAAAACAATAATTAAAAACAAACTGAAGCTCATCTTCATTATGCAAACACACAGGCAAATCACAGACTGTGGAGCCGTTGGAGCTGACACTCGTGACCCAGGGACCTACAGCTGTCCCGCCACACCCAGACTCTTCTAGGCGCGGCTGCCTCCAGCTGTGGCCCAATTCTCTCCTAAGCTATAGAGCAAATGGAACAAAACGTTTGGAAGAGATGATAACGTAGATTCTTGGAGCTTACAAAGAGAAATTAAAATCCTGGAGGAATCTTAGGAACCCAGACTTTTGGATAAAGGAAAAACATTTTAAATATTTATGGCAGTTTCTAACCACGTAGCTTTTGCCATATCCAGGGAATTAAGAGACCTGGTTTAGTCCTGATTTAATCACCAAGCGGATATAATAATCTTGTCCAAGTCTCTTAATTTCTGTTATCGTCAGTGATCATAAAAGTCCCTAATCACACTAAAATTCAACACTTTGATGATCCTGTTGATGAGAGCACACAGAATGTACAGTAGAGATGGATGTGAATGATCTTTTCTCCCCAGTGACTTCAAGTGAGGAGCGGTATACTTATAATTATGTGAATGCAAAACCAGAACAAATGAGGAATGAGAAGAGAGAAGAAAGAAACTAAACCTAGAGGGAGAGGATTTCATAGGTTATTGTGGGATTAGCAGGAAAAAATAGAAAAACCAATCGTCAAAACAAGAAGTTTGGCCATGCTGTGTGGCACTGAGCATCTAATGGACTGATGTGAGCTAATAATCATAAGAAAGTTTCCAGTTAGTCTCAGGCAAGCATTTATGCCACATATTCACTCTAACAAACCAGCACATCATTGCACTGATATTTCATTTTACTTTCTAATCATTCATATGTATATATATTTTTTGAATTGGAGTCTCAATCTGTCTGTCACCCAGTCTAGAGTGCAGTGGCATGGTCACAGCCTCTGTAGCCTTGACCTGCTGGACTCAGGCAATCTTTCTGCTTCAGCCTTCCAAGTAGCTGGAACTACAGGTACGTGCCACCATGCCTGGCTAATTTTTTGATTTATTGTAAAGATGAGGTCTCGCCCAGTTGCCCAGGCTGGTCTCAAACCTGTGGGCTTAGACAGTCCTCTCACCTTGACCTCCCAAACTGCTGGGATTATAGGCATAAGCCACCACGCCTGGCCAACATATATTTATATTATGCTTGGTTATTATATGATTCTGAGATCTGCTTTAATATGGTTTTCATAGTGTTTGTTTTTGAAAGAACTGTTATCTATTTTCAGATGATTAGTGTTTAATTTTTAAATTTTTTATTTCAAATTTTATTGTGGTAAAATACTCATAAAAATGTACTATATTAAACATTTTTAAGTGTGCAGTTCAGTGACATTAAGTACATTCTTATTTCTGTGCCACCATCAACCACCATCCATCAGTAAGACATTTTTCATCTTGCAGTATTCAAACTCTATATTCATTAAACAATAACCCCAGATATCCTCTTTCTCCAGCCCCAGGCAACCACTTTGCTACTCTCTGTCTCTGATTTTGACTGCTCTAAGTATCTCATATGAGTGGAATCGATGCTGTATTTGTCTTTCTGTGCCTGGCTTAGCCTAATGACTTTAAGATCTGTGTTGTAGCATATATCAGAATTTTCTTCCTTTTTAAAGCTGAATAATATTCTAGGATATGTACATGCCATATTTTGCTTATCCATTCATCTGCCCACAGACACTTGGGTTGTTTCCATTTTTTAGCTATCATGGAATATTACACGTGTGCACAAATAGCTCTTCAAGACCTTACTTTTCATTCTTTCAGGTATATGTTCAAAAGTAGAATTGCTGAATCACATGGTAATTCTGGTTTTAATTTCTGAAGAACCACTATTCATTTTCCCCCAGTGTTTATACCACTTTATACTCCCACCGACACTGCACAAGGATTCCCTAATGAATTGTGATATTAAACATCTTTTTATGTGCTTCTTAGCCATTTCTATATTTTCTTTGGAGAAATGTCTATTCAAGTCCTTTGTCTATTTTTAAATCGAGTTGTTGGCTTTTTTTGTTGATGAGTTTTAGGAGTTCTCTATATAGTCTGGATATTAATCCCTTAAATAGACATATAATTTGCGAATAATTTCTCTCATTCTGTGGGTTGCCATTTTACTCTGTTGGTAGTGTTATTTAATTAATTAGTTATTTATTTACTTACGGAATTCGGTGAAGTGAAGTGGCATAAATCATGGCTTATCACAGTCTTGACCTTCTGGACTTAGGTGATCCTTCCACATATGCCTCCCAAGTAGCTGGGACTACAGGAATGCATCACCATTCCTGGTTAATTTTTAATTTTTTCCAGAGAATAGGTCTCACTATGTTGTCTAGGCAAGCCTCAAACACCTGGGATGAAGCAGTCTTCCCACAGCGACTTCCTAAAGTGCTGGAGTTACAAGCATGATCCACTGTGCCTGGCCTGATAGTGTCTTTTGATGCACAAAATTTTTATGAAATTCAATTTGTCTATTTTTTCTTTTGTGTCTTGTCCCTCTGATGTTACATATAAGAAATTATTGGCAAATCCAACATGGTGAAGCTTTTACCTCATGTTTTCTTCTAAGAGGTTTATAGTTTTAGTTCTTTATTATGTTCTTTGATTCATTTTGAGTTAATTTCTTATATGAAATTAGGTAAGGGTTCAGTTTCATTCTTTTATGTGTGATTGTTCAGTTTTCCCAGCACCATTTGTTTTAAAGACTGTCTTTTTCTCATTGAATGTTCTTGGCACCCTTGTTGAACATCAGTTGGCCATATTTACAAGCATTTATTTCTGGTCTCTATTCGATTCCATTGGTCTATATGGCTAACTTTATGCCAGCACCATACTGCTTTGATTACTATACCTTGTTAATAAGTAAGGAAACAAGACATATGAGTCCTTCAGCTTTGTTATTTTTCAGAATTTTTTTTAGCTAATTGAGGTCCCTTCAGATTCCATGTGAATTTGGGAATGGATTTTTCTATTTCTGCAAAAAATCAAAAAAAGTAATTGGAATTTTGATAGAGATTGCATTAAATCTATAGACTGCTTTGGGTAGTATTGATATCTTAGTAAGTTTTTAAATACATGAACATGGGAAGTCTTTCTGCTTGTTTATGTCTTCCTTAATTTATTTCACAAATGTTTTGCAGTCACTGTAGTTTAATTGCATGTCTTAACCTCCTTTGTTAATTTCTTAGTATTTTATTCATTTTGATGCTATTGTAAATTGAATTGTTTTTTTTAAATTTTCTTTTCAGGTTGCTCATTGTTAGTGTATAGAAATACAAGTGATTTTGTGTGTGTGTTGGCTTTGTATGCTGCTACTTTGCTGAATTAATTTAATAGTTCTAACAGTTTTTTAATGGAATATTTAGGATTTTCTGCATATGAGATCATATTATATATGAACAGGGATAATTTTACTTCTTCCATTCTGATTTGAATGCCTTTTTCCTTGCCTAATTGATCTGGCTAAGACTTCCAATACTATGTTAAATAGAAGTAGCAAAAGTGAACATCCTTGCCTTGTTCCTGGTCTTAGAGGAAAAGGTTTCAGCCTTTTTCCATTGAGTGTGATATTTATTGTAGGTTTTTTTATGTATAGCTGTTGAAGTATATTAGTGTTTAATTTTGAATGATAGGATTACTCTGAATGCCTGATTTCAGAGTAAATAGTTTTATTATGTAGAAGTCAATGACAGGAACAACAGCAACACTCATTATAATTGGATGATGGTGTAGAGAGATGACAGTGATGTCTGACAGACCTTGGACTGATTCACAACTCTTCTATTTCCTGGCTATTACACTTTAAACAAAGTGCTTAGCTTCTGTGAACCTCCAGTTCCCTGTCTGTAAAATTGCCCTCAGAAAGTTGCATGTGTGCATGCTGTAAAAGTTTCAGTTTGCTTCTGTACCTATACTTGCACTGAATGTTTAAAGAGTGTATTACTTTCCTGTGTTACTTGCAATAGACAAAGGGAGAAATTATTTTCTTGGACTTGATAACGTATTCCCATTTATTTCACTTCTTCCATTTCTCTCATATTGTTCATATACCATAGATAAAGGACTAGCCAACTTCACTTTATTCTGAGATTTTTTTCTCCCTTTCCAGGTTTAGGGAAGTTTTAAGTCACTGCCCAGACCCTCACATATGTTTTTAGTAGCTGGCACATGCGAGCTGGTGGGTATATATAAATCCAGTCAAGAGAGTGGGGAGCTGAAAATGCATTGTACTTGCTATCATGTTCTTGCTAAGGGCTCTGTGTGCTCCTCTGTGGGTCAGGCTACCTTTCAACATGGAGCAGGAAGGGCATGAGGTGAGAGTGCTGACTGTGATGACTGTTACAGGGTCTGCATGCAGCAGATGAAAGTTCCTCTTTTTACTTCAATGCTGATTGATTTAGACTTGTCCCTCATGCTCCCATACTGTCTTCGTAGGACTGATAGTGAAGTTATTAAGAGTCTGTGACAGCCTAAGGTAATATCAATATGTGTAGAAATGGAAAGGTTCAGGAATAAGTGAAGCGGACAGTGAACAGCAGCTGAATTCAAGCAGTTACTATAGCACATCTATATTGGTGTTCAAAGATTTTTTTAAAATCTTTTGACAATAATAAGGGGAAAACAGTAGGAGAGAAAAGGACATGTGCTCAACCTGACTTTCTCAGAACATGTCATTCTTATTTTCACGTCTGTTGAGTCATTCATTCAGTCACATAGGAGGACAATAACGAAAAAGAGTCAAAATGTTAATAGTAACAACATGTCTCTACATACACTTACATTGAGAAATTTTACCAGTTGATAAAAAAAGAGAGAGAGAGAAAAGTGCAGTTTAACAAGTACACACTTTTCAGGGTAATCTAATCCCAAATTCAGACATTAAATTTTAAATGGCAATGTTTTAAAATATAAATGGACAATAGCTAGGCATGGTGGCACATGCCTGTAAGTCCCAGGTACTCAGGGTGGTGAAGCAGGAGGATAAATTGAGCCAAGGAGTTCAAGGCTGAAGTGAGCTACCATTATGTTCGTGAATAGCCACTGCACTTCACCCTGAGCAGTGTAGCAAGACCTTATCTCAAAAAAATAAGAGTTGTTGATGGCCTCTGGCGAGACTACAGGTCACTGTAATTGTCCCGCTCACTGCCTACTGCACGCATGGACCTTAGAGGCATCTCAGCACGGCTGTGGAACCTCAGACTGGTCCTGCACACTTGATTTTCCACAGTGGTGCAGACCAAGAAATGCGAATAGATGCAGCGCTGACTGGCCAAATCCTTGCGCCACAGGTCTGATTGGCAGGACTTGCTGGTCCTGAAGAAGTAGCTGACAGTAGATGAGATGCTCATCAGGGACACCTTCTGCACCTACTGTCAGGAATGACTCATGCCTCGCATCCTGCTACCCAATTGCAATGAAGTTTTTCATCAGGAGATCATCTCGGAGATAGGGAAGCTGGGTGTTCTGGGCCCCCTATCAAAGGGTATGGCTATGCTAAGGGTCTTATCTGTGTCCTGTGGGATCCTAGCCCGAGAGACAGAGCAGGTGGGCAATGACTACATGTTAGCAATGTGTGTCCAGTCCTCCCTCGTCATGCACCTTAGCTACATCTACAACAGCGAGGAGCTGCAGTATAAGGACCTGCCCCTGTGAAAAACAAACTCACCTGTCCAAAATCAAAGGATGGGCATGGAGACATGGAGTACAGCAGAAGTGAGACTTTAATGGCGGTCTTGCAAGATCGGGTGTCTGGTGGGTAGGCACACCCCAGGGCAGCTACAGCGAGCAATTTACTCCCTAGTGTGCAAATGCCTCCCCCAGTTCCTCATTGACGGTGTACTATGGAGTGTATGATATTCCTAGATGTTACCTAAGTTCCATATTTTTCCTCTTATAAGGTTATACCTGGTTCCCTTCCCTAATTAAGTCTCTATTTTCTTAAGAATAGCATGTTGTTTTCACATTGGTCCGTTTCCATCTCTGATAGTTTAGGAGTCTGCTAAGAGCTGGTGGCTGAAGATTGCTACATCAGCCAACCTGCCTAGACAGGCCTTGAAAATGAACCATCAGAATGTTTCTTACACCCCAGCTGGCCAAGGGAGAGCTCCTGGTCTGCTTTGGCCTCACAGAGCCCAACTGCAGAAGTGACAAAAACTGAATGGAGATCAGGGCCCACCAAAACCCATCAAACAAGAGCTACACCCTCAAGGGGACCAAGACCTGGATCACCAACTCACCTGCAGCCAACCTGCTTATAGTGTGGGCTCAGTGTGAAGATGGCTGCATCCAGGGCTTCCTGCTGGAGAAGGGGATGTGGGATCTCCTGCTGGAATCTCTCAGCCCCCAAGATTGAGGGCAAGTTATTTCTGCAGGCCTCGGCCATGGGCATGATCGTCATCAGTGACGTGGAGATGCTGGAGGAAAATGTGCTGCCCAACATGTCCAGCCTGGTGTGTCTTTTTGACTGCCTGAACAGCACCATGTTTGGCAGCACATGAGGCATGCTTGGAGCCACCAAGTTCTGTTTCCACACAGCCTAGGCATACGCCCTGGACAAGATCCAGTTTGGTGTCCTGTTGGCAGGACACCAGCTGATTCAAAAGAAACTGGCAGACATGCTTACTGAGCTCCCACTGGGCCTTCACGCCTATCTGAAGCTTGGCCATTTGTGGGATCAGGACAAGCCCACCCCAGAAGAGGAATAACTGTGGGAAAGCCCTGGTCATGGCCTGCCAGGCCCAAGACATGCTACAGGGAAATGGGATTTGTGACAAGTATCATGTGATCCGACCGTGAACCTGGAGACCGTGAGCACTTATGAAGGTACACATGACATTCATACCCTGTTGGAAGAGCTATCACAATAATTCAGGTGTTCACGACTTGCAAGTGAACCCACTCACCAGGGACCCAATGCTCTGAAGTCCCTTCCTAGAGAGACACCTAGCTGGACCCTGAGAACACCATGTACTGAGCTCGAAAGGGAGGTGGAGGATGGAGACAACTTTTGTGGTGCTAAGGGAAAGACACTGATTTTTAAATATCAAAGTTTCCCTTCTGCAGTCATTCAGAAGTGCTCCTTAAAAAGAAGATAGAATTTTCTGTAGGGTTTCTCAATCCACTTTTAACTGTAGATGAGAATAGACTTCATTTACCTTGGAATAGACGCTTCTCTTGAGGGAAGAGAGATACATTGAAGCAAGTTCCTTAAGACCACCCTGGTGCCTGACCTAGCCGACCTCCTCACACCAAGTACCCTCTGACCCTCCCACATGAAAAAGTGCCTTATGCTGGATCTTGGAGCAGAATGAGAGAGAGGAAAATAAAAAGCCTACACGTCTAATGCCGTGATGTTGGGCTGGTTTACTTATTATAACCACCTGAGAAGTAGTTTCAGCCACATGAGAAACTAACATGTCTGGGGGATGTGAGTTGCTGGGACGTGACAGGGATTTTCCCCAAGAGTGGTCTGGTCCATTTCTGAGTCTTAGGTTCTGCTATAATAAACAAACTCAGGTTAGCATTAAAAAAAAAAGAAAGTTTAAGTAAATTTTTTTTTAAATGTCATGGGGCAAGTCATTTTAATTATACTTTTTTATTAATACATTGCAATGTTAGTTATAATAAACACTGAAGAATGGTTGGATATGAAATTCTCTCCCTTCCGTTCCCCTTTTCCTTCTCTTTATTCTTATGCATTTGCCACTCAAAGGCATGCATTAAATATCAGAATAAAAAGCATTCATTTGCTGTATTACCTAACATTTGCTACTTTCAAATTTCCAAGTCTTATCAGAGTTACTCAGTAATTTTAATTTTTGAATTATCACAGTAAGAGAGAATTGAAAGGTGATTTTCAGATAAAACTGTAGCTAATAAGAAGAGAGACACTAGCTAAGCCTCTTAATTAGCAGTGATTTCAATATTCTTATCCTCTAGGAGATGTGAATCAGGCAACAAACTGAAAATCATGTGTTCTCAAAGAAAACCAGTATTTCTCCAGGAATTTTTTATGCCTTCTTAATCAAGTGAGATTTTACATCCTGTAGCTGTCATTAGTGGTGTGATAGAGTAAATACAGCATAAATTGGTTTTTGTTTTTATAATTTTTTTTTTTTTTTGAGTTGGAGTCTCACTCTGTTGCCCAGACTGGAGTGCAGTGGCTCCCAGCCACCGCAGCCTCAACCTGCTGGGCTCCGGCGATCCTTCCGCCTCAGCCTTCCAAGTAGCCGGAATTACAGGCATGCGCTACCACACCCAGCTGATTTTTGATTTACTATAGAGATGAGGTCTTGCTGCCCAGGTGGGTCTCGAACCCGCGGGCTCAGGCAATCCACTCACCTCAGCCTCCCAAAGGCGCGGGATTACAGGCTGAGCCACCGAGCCCGGCTGTTTTTATAATATTTAAAGAATAGCTTTTATCTATGTTGATGGTCTTGATGTCAAAACATATAGTTAATAGTGTGATCAACTTTGTTGTCATATGATTTCACTCTAGGCACCACTTAACGGAGAAGAGCAATAATTTATTTTTCAACCCTGTTGTTAACTGGAAGTTCATTCAACGAATATTTATGTTTCCGGAAGTCATTTGACTCCAGAGCCATTGTTACCACCATGTGCTCAAGCTAACTCTCTGGGAACATGTCATTCTTATTCTCACCTCTATTGAGTTACTTATTCCTCAAATGTTTGTCCAGTACCTTTCCCGTGCTGAGCACAAGAGATTCAGAGATAGGTACAGAGTCCTACCTTCAGCAGACCTCAAGGATTAGCTAGGATACACAGAAATATCCAAAGTGCTTTGGGAACAAAGAGAAACAATGAATAATTAGAATAAGTGGTAGGAAAAAGTGGTTAGAGATGGTCTTCAAAAGATGGACAGAGAAGACTGTGAGTGCAGTAGCTAAGCGCTAGGAACACACACGCAGCACATCCTGAGAATTATATCTGACGGCAGCAGGAGAGGAAAGAGGGGAAGACTGAGCTGGGTTTTGCTCTGAGATCTTTGGGACAACAGAAGGATTCTGCGGAGGAGAGTGACATGAGCAGGCTTGTATGTAGACAGCAGTGTGGAGAAAGGATTCGTGGTGACTGGTCTGGAGGTAGGACACTGAAGTGGTCATGAGAAGTGCTGGAGCCCTAACTAAGGAACAAGACATAAGAAGGATGCATTTGGATCCTGCGAGGGAAGAATTGGAAGGGTGAAGTAACTGTGTATGGCTAAGGGAGAAGGAAGAGGTTGGGACTCCCTCAGTTTGGGCGATTGGTAGGTATAATTCCATTTGCTGGTGGTGCATTTGATTGGGGACAGGATTTTAGTGCCCTTCTTCTCTCCATAATTTCCTAACACACATGTGTATACATAAGGAAAGACCTCAAGGTGTCATAAAGCCCTGCTTTAGGAATAATCGGGTAAGAATCTTGTGAACCTAAGCAAGCCCAGAGCATGAGGCATAAGCCTGGGAATCCAAGCAGGGCTTTCTCCTTTCCCTCTCAATTTGAGATGGCTAAATCTGGGCGGCACATGCTGTGTCTTCTACCTCTAGAGACTGGAAGGAGTGGGCTGGCTGGTTGCCCTCAGGATCAGGCCCTTTCTA
The DNA here is from genome assembly GCA_027257055.1 of Cephalopachus bancanus. Taxonomy (NCBI): domain Eukaryota; kingdom Metazoa; phylum Chordata; class Mammalia; order Primates; family Tarsiidae; genus Cephalopachus; species Cephalopachus bancanus. Next base: position 8,101,770 of record JAPVLO010000015.1, on the reverse strand, counting down.
GGAATACTTACCTGGAAGAGAAAGACTTGGGAGAAAAGTAACCTCCAAATTAGAAAGCTGTAACAAAGTAGGTAGAGTCCTATAAAGAATAGTGACCCCACTCATTCTTAAAATGCAGCCCAGTGGATGTTTCAAGAGCTGACCAATAAGATTTGTAACTTTTTTGGCTGTAATCACAACAATTTGGGAGGTTGAGGCTGGAGGATGGCTTAAAACCAGGAGTTCAAGACGAGCCTGGGGAACATAGTGAGACTCTATCTCTACCAAAAAAAAAAAAAATTAAAAATTAGCCAGATACTGTGGCAGACATCTGTAGTCCCAGCTACTCAGGAGGCTAAAACAAAAGGATCACCTGAACCTAGGAGTGTTAGGCTGCAGTGAGCTATGATTGTGTCATTGCTCTCCAGCCTGAGCAACAGAGCAAGTCTCTGTCTCAAAAAAAGAAGAAGAAGAAGAATAGGGATGGTGATAGTAGCATTTTTCTTTCCATGCAGTTACCCTGATTACTGAACACAGTGACTCTGGAGGCTCTGGAACAACCCAGAGAAAACATGAGCAGGAATTTTCACTCTGGAGAGAAACTTATTTGGCAATCATCAGAATGTTAGTTGTGGTTAAAAGTTTTGGCACAGGAAAGAGGTTATGTCTGGTTTTGCTCATTATTGTATTCCTGGCACTTAGCATGGTACCAGGCACATGTGAAGTGTTCAATAAATATTTGTAAAATCCATCAATGAAATTTCTTGGACACCTCTGCCTACTAAAAGATGCCTAACTTTAAATTTTACCATCGAGGGACAAAGGTGTATTTGTGAACTCATCAAGGAAGAAGTGTAAGCTTCCATTTTAAGGATTGGAAATCCTTCAGAAAAATAGTCTCAATGCTTTAATGTGATACTTTGATCAGTATCACAGGAGATGAGGGGTTGAGAAAATACCTGGACTTGTCTCTTTCCCATTTTAGTACAACCCAGAGATGGGTTAATTCAAGGGTCATTGGCTTGCCCACAGACATTCTGGGATGGACTTGATTCATGGTGGCACCTGGAAACAAGGACAATGCAGATTTGCCTGGCTCTCCTGAAGCTGCCCAGATCTGCAAGGAACAACCTTCCAGAACCAGACTGGAGAAGTTAGCAAGCATCAATCTCTATGGCTGTGCTGTCCACACTATTAGGGACTGGGAGTCCTCCGCTAAACAATGCGTACCCTCCCCTCTTCTCACAGAGTTTCAAGTCTAGTGATGACTTAGGATAATGGAACCCAAGTGGGTGAGACAGAAAATGTGTGTTATCAAAGGAGAAGGATTGATTGCTACTATATCATTCTTTCATTCCGACTCTCGCACAGGCTTTGCCTTAATGACCTGAGGGACTAAGAAACTCTATTCAAAACACTGGAGCACATTTGGCTTTGACATACACAGTCAGTGCATTCCTTGGGGATTGAGATCCCATTTAACTCAAAATTCATTATAGCATTTATATTTTCAGGAACCAAAGTGGGTAATGAGATCCAATTAACCAGTAATCAATCAATGCTTCACTTCTTCTCTATCCTCCATATGCAGTGGAAAGTATGTGACAATAATCTTAATTCCAGTGAGACTAGAAACCCTTTGGAGGCTGAGGAGATCCATTCTAGTACCATGCAAGGGGAATTTGTTGTGTGGTTTCCAGTTGTGTTAAAGATGTGGGGGGGCACATAGCAGTTTTTCTCACTGTGCTCCAAGCCCTCCCCTTCTTGGTGGTTTTCATGTCTTCTGCGCTGGAGACTGTCCTAAAATGTGCAAATCCCATTTCTCAAGTGGTTGCATACTGGATGAGTCTTGATTCTTGCTATCCCTGTTATTTAGGCTTCAGTGTCATTTAATTTAATTTAGTTACATGTTGTCTTCGATTGTTTAAAAGAACCTTTCAGCATAAGCTAAATTTTCACCAACTACTCACTGGTAGGTAAACTCCATGAATTGTGGTGATGGGAGGGGAAGACACAGGAGCTGGTGACACACCACCTTAAAAGCAATATCAAAATGTTGCATCGGCCCCTGAGGATGAAGAAGACCCTGGAAGAAAGTGATGGCACTGCAGCTTCCATTTTAAAAGTCAATTTCCAATGGTCCTTTGAGGAGGTGGTAGTCATTTTCCTCTTACTCTGCCCTGAGTCAATCTAGGTTCCCTAATGACTCCATGATGCACAGATTTTCTGTCTCCCCAGATGGGACACAGGAGTAGCTCCTGTGCATAGATTGACCTTTGATCTCCAGTGGCTCCCAAGAATACATCTGTGCTTCCAATGTCATGGAACTCAGTGGAGTGGGGAGCCTGATGGAATGAAGGGCTATCCTGGCTACAGGATACAAGTTACCTACTAAGGGTGCCAGCTTTAGTGCAACACATCCAAGATACTGCATAAAGTTTGACCCCCTTAAGGTGACAACACATATTAACCTGTTATCAACCCAGCACTTTCTTTCTGTGATCAGCCCTTTTCTCCTTTCAGCATCTTGGTAGAAGCCCTCAAGTGCTTGGAAGTTGTAAAGAAGGACATTTTGTAAGAGTAGAAGTATTATTGCCAACAGGGGTGGTTATGACATGGTTCTTGTGCCATTGTTAGATCTACTTCAGGGATGGTTTCCAAAGACATAGCTTTGTATCTTACAGAGTTCCAGTTGAATAAAGCTCTATCCTAATATAAATTACTCAACATGTAGAGTTTCTACTCTGAGTAGTACAACCTGGTTGTTTCTCTTCCTTGTATAGCTTGCTTTTAATCCAAAAGCCATAGGTTTTGATTTAGGAAAAGCAGGCAAACTTTATTTATTGGCATGAGTAAAATAGAATTGGAAAGTATGTTTTACTGCTGAATTTTCCAAAACCTGTTAGTCCAATTCAAGCTATTAATGTATGCATAAAGCATTGTGGGGCTTCTTGATGATATTTTATGATGTTTATATTCAATATGGTGACCCTAGCCACTGTACAGCAGATAAACTTGTTGTTAAGGCAGAACTTTCCCATACACATAATGTATGTTCCTAATTAGTGGATGGCACCCCTCCAAGCAATGCTTTGGCGACCCAGCTTTCTTTGTCATGTGGTTTTGCTATTTTTGATACAAGGCTTCCACCATTACCCTGGAAGGGGAAAGGGCATGAAGGATTGCGTGTGATTAAGGGCCAGACTTGGAAGTGGCACATGTCCTTCTGACTTGACCAGAACTTGATCACATTCAAGTAAGCTGAGACTGGAGCCCAGCTGTGTACCTAGGGGGACAGCCATGGTCAGCGCCTAGCCCATCTCTGCCAAAGTTGTCTTCTCTCTTCCTTTATACCCTCTTCTTTTCTTTGCAATTTATCTTTTTAACTTCTACAATGTGAAGCTTGGTGGTGTAGCCCAAGTGTTGAGAATTTAAGAAAGAATCTAAAAATACACAAGCCCGTCATATTTTATGCATTTTAAATTATGTGAATTTTTAAAGTGTGATTTAAATGTTAGTAAATATTAGCAGAATCTCATTTGATGTGTGAAATTTTAAAAAAATAAAACATACCAAATTTAAAGATAATCTAAGTTGTGTAGTTTCAAAGCTGGCTGGCAAAGAGAATTATAAGGTTCTTCTGTTTTTGACACTTGGAACCTCTGCCACAGTTGACAACAGAAATATCTACCATCCTCAGTAGGTATAACATGAATTATAAAATTCTCTACATGCATTAGAATCTCTCATGGTGATTTTAATGACCTGGTGTGTTATCACCCTAATGTTCATGGTTATTCTAACTTACAGTCTTTTTTATGTCCTGAAACAATGCTATAAAAGCACTCATGAAGAGGTGGACAATGTTGAAAATGTCTGAAAATCAACACTATTGAAATGGAAGGTTATGGATCTACAAGGAACTCAAATGTGCTGAAAAGAAAAAAACAAACAACCCCATTACAAAATGGGCAAAAGATATGAATAGACATTTCTCAAAGGAAGACATCCGAGCAGCCAACAGACACATGAAAAAATGTTCAACCTCACTAATCATCAGGGAGATGCAAATCAAAACCACACTGAGATACCACCTAACTCTAGTCAGAATGGCAATTATCAATAACTCAAAAAATAACAGTTGCTGGAGAGGGTATAGCGAAAGGGGAACACTTCTACACTGTTGGTGGGAGTGCAAACTAGTGCAACCTCTGTGGAAAACACTATGGCGATTCCTAAAAGCTCTAAATATTGACCTCCCATATGACCCCACAATCCCCCTACTGGGAATATACCCTGAAGAACTCAAATCACTCTGTAAAAAAGATACCTGCACACATATGCTTATTGCAGCATTGTTCACAATAGCAAGAACCTGGAAGCAACCATGCTGTCCATCAAAAGAGGACTGGATTTTAAAAATGTGGTGCATATACACAATGGAATACTATGCAGCCATAAAAAAGAACAAAATCATGAATTTTGCAGCAACCTGGATGGAACTAGAGTCTATAATACTGAGTGATCTCTCGCAGAAACAAAGATCTGAGTATCACATGTTCTCACTCATATAGTGGACCTTGAACATCCAACGTAATACTATAAGAAAATGACTGACAGTGGTGGGAAACTATGGGGGTGGGAGGGGAAGGGAGATGGGATTAATGGTAGTAAATATCTGTCTGGGGACGGGGAGACACCTCTTATCAACAAGGGTGCCTGAACAGAGCATATTTGTATACCTAATCCTTAAATGTACCCCACAATATCATTAAAAAATTGATTAAAATTTTTTAAAAATTTAAAAAAAGAAATGGAAGGTTAATGATAATCAGAAAATGGAGGAGGATGAGAAGAAAGACAGAGAGAACAAAAGAAAAAAAAAACATCAACTAGTATTTAGGAACACCAGGCACTGTTTTAAGCACTTGGATTATGTTGACCTTTTTGCACTGTATTTTGGATTGCACTGTATAGTTAGATGTATTGACCTCTGAGGTAGGAAGGTACTGTTATCACTCCCATTTTATAAATTCTAAAACTTAATAATCTAGGTGGAAGGCCACACACCTCCATGTTACACCACACCATGCTGTCCATTTAGGTACGAACTCTATGCAAACTATTAGGGATATCATGGAAAAACCTAGAAAGATAATTTGCAAGCATGTTACTCTTTCCCATTCTAGAATGAATTCTCAGGGATAATTAAAAACATATGCTGTGGCAATGTAATTCTTTTCACACATCCCTGGTTGTAAGTAGCTGCCCCATAACCTTCTTTATATGTACACCACCAAGAGAAAACACTAATGTGATTTGTCCATACTCTGGAATCTAGAGCCCCAGTTTAGTGTTTCTGGTTTCTCTTCCCTCTATGCTCTTGTATAAAGAGACTATTACACTCCCGCCAATGGAGTGAGGTTTTATTCTATCTTTTTCTTTATGGAACCCCTGATGGATTTTGAAATCCAATAATGAGAATGGATGTTGAGGAAGAGAAAGACAAGGATGGGCTGGAGAGAGGGCTATGACTGACTTAATAATTAATAATTTTATTTATTCATTCATCAAGCCGTTATCAAGGGAACTGTGTACCAGGCATTGACATAGGCTCAGGAGAGTCAAAGAAGAGGATGAAATAATGAAGAACCACTAGGGAAGATGAATGTTTACAAATTTTAAAAATGAACCGAATGATGAAGACAACAATGATATCTCTAACTTTCCCTCTAACAGCTTGTCCAATAGTTCCAAAAACCAAGAGGTGTTCTGTGCTGCAGGTGTGTGGGTTGTGCTGGAGGCAGTCCTGCCCTTAGCCTTGGGTGACAGCCACCCTTATCCTGTGATATACCATGATCCTCATCATTTGACCCAATCTGTTTCATCAGCTTCATCTCCTCCATGAAGTTCACCCTTTACATTCATGGGGTGTTGGCAAGAGTAGAAATGGAGTCCCATGTATCCTATGTATGAAGATAAAAACTTATAAATCAAACTTATCAACCATTAAGTATGCTCAAGCTTTCTATCTTATTAAATATAACTGTTTAAAAAATTGGAGATCAGGAATGAATTATCCTTTAACCTGTAGCAAGAAGCCTGAGGGGCCAAGGGGATCTGCCAGCCCAGAGTCCAGGCCCCTATGCTCCAGGTTTCTAAGACACTAGAATGCTGTTCTTGGATGTCCCCGGGCTCACTTCCCAAGTCAGTGCAGACCTCCTCCACCAGCAGCTCGAGAGAGAGAGAGGGAGAGCATGAGAGATGTGAGCCTCTCCAAGTCCAAAGTGAGGCTCAGGGGTGGTTAGTTTCAGGGGGATATGTCTGAGCCTAAACAACAACCAGGTGTGTCCACACCCTGCTCACAAGACTATCTGTGGAGGAGAAACAGGGGCAGAAGGAAAGGGTGCAGGGTGGGGACCCAGAGCTTACTCTTCCTCTGCTGGTGTTTCCCACATGGGACTCAGAGGAGTCCAAGAATTCTAATCCATCCCTGATCTCCACATTTTTAAGCAGTTATATTTGATAAGACAGAAAACTTGAGCATACTTGACATACTTTTGATAAGCTTGATTTATAAGTTTTTGTCTTCATACATGGGATACGTGAGCCTCCATTTCTACTCTTGCATATGCTCCAAGAATGTAAAGGGTAAGCTTCATGGAGATGAAGCTGATGGGACAGATTGGGCCAAATGATGAGGATCCTGGTGTTTCATGCCAAGTAGCAATAGTGAGCTAACAGGCATTTTTAAGAAGATGCACATGATCAGATGCTTTTAAAATAAAAGACAACTTCAGGTAATGAGTCATAATCTGCTACCCGCAGTTAGCTTACAGATAACCAGGAACTGACTTGGACTGTGGAAGCTGCAGTAAGAATGAAAGGAAGAAGAAGAGAAGATTAGGACTTGAGGGGCATTTATGAGGTAGGATCAATGAGCTTTTCTGTTGATGAACAGATCAGTTAATGTGTGGAATAACAGAATGGGAGATGGGAAGTTAGAACAACAGGATTCAAAGGAGGACTTGGAAAGGGTATGTTTTGTTGTTATCTAGGAAACGGTACAGGTGACGATGTCATTGATTGACACTGGAAGACAAGCAGGATTAAGGGGAGAGATAATGCATTAAGTTTCAGGTGCCCTAAGTTAGAACTGTCTCTTAAGATATTCAGGTGCCGGTGTGCTGGAAGAAAGATCAGAGCTGTGTCTCCTCACCCCATAAGTCACACACATGTGTTGTAGCATGTGAGGGTCAATCAACGTTTCGTATAATAGAAATGGTTAACATATACAAAATAAATGTGTGAATAAAACAGTAATCAATTAGGTATAGGAATATCATAATCTATATTCTCATAGATAAAACATTTTCAACAAATAATTATTTTTTCCCAATAGTTCTCCAAAATTAATTATTTGACTAAATGGACTAAATACTTGAGTTAATTCAAGATATGAAAACTCACTTTCAGTGAACTCTACATTTTATGTCATACTAGTATTTCACATCATGTGAAGTTTCAGGGTAATTAAATTTTTTGTCTAGAAGTTATATTAAAATAGGATAAACCTAAATTTTCTTCCTTTGATGTAATTTAGTTGTACTGCAAGACATTTCCATCACAGACTTTTTTTCCCACTGGTCAGTGCCTTCTCTTTGTATTTTATATGTCCTTAATTTAAACCATTTTATGTGTAGCTGTGTTAACTTCTATAACCATAAAACATAATTATCCCACAGACATATCAGATAATGTTATGAAAGTAACATTGAATCAAAATGACTTTCATAGAGTCATATAAAGAACTCCAATAATTTCTTTTAAAATTATAGGGCAGGTCATTTTGAGAAAAAGAATCAAATATTAAGTAGAGGAATTACATTGGATCAATGCCCAGATTCTTAAGAGAGTTCATTGGAGATGGTCACCTGGTTTCCTCTGAGCTTGAATCCAAATCATGTCTTCCTGGTTTAGTAGTCTCTGACATAAACCTGAGAATGAGTATGAGGCCTCAAGATTATTTTCTAAAGGACCCTGACAATAACATAGTTCATAGCCTAATTCCTTTTTAAGTAATTTAGTCCATGCTAAATAAATGAACTTTGGAGAACTATTGGGAAAAATAATTATATGTTTTAAATGTTTTATCTATGAGGATGTAGATCATGCTATTCCTATACCTAATTGATTATTGCTTTATTCACACATTTATTTTGCATATTTATTCATAGTATTCTGCTATGAGTAAATATACCAATTCTGCTAATTCCAGGTGGCAATTCTATAAACCATAAGGGGCATATTTGGCTATGGCTCTGACCTGAAGCCAGTATCTCAATAAAATATTAATATGAATATTAATGTAATCTAAAAACCTATTCTTATTTTAAATGTATAAATAAAATTACCAGAAAAATACAAAAGAATTGCTACTATGTATACTGAATGTTATAAATATAGGTAGTTTTTTCTTTATATATATTCTGTGTTTTTCAATGTTTCTCCAGTTAAGGTACTATTCGTATATTTAGAATAAGGCAATCTGTCATTTTAAAAAAAAAAAAAGAGAAGAGATGTCTGAAGGAAATATATGGTTGGGGAACAGGGGTGTAAAGGTCACAAGGGGTCCTACGTAGGCTCTAGTGGGTGGACTCACACATCACTATAAGGAAAATAGTAAGCCAAGAAAAAGAGAACAGTTGTCAAAATCTTGCCATATTTGTGGGATGAAAAGGAAGTCAAGTGGGAAGGCCCAAGCTTTACCTGTACGATGGTCACTTGTACACCTAATCCTGAATTGTACCCAACATCTTTAAAATAAAATAAAAAAAAGAAAAGGAAGTCGCCGGGCTCTGTAGTTCAGCCTGTAATCCCGCGCTTTGGGAGGCCAAGGTGAGTGGATTGCCTGAGCCCGCGGGTTCAAGACCCACCTGGGCGTCTTGGAGAGACGTCATCTCTACAATAAATCAAAAATTAGCCAGGCATGGTAGTGTGCGCCTGTAGTTTCAGCTACATGAAAGGCTGAGGCAGAAGGATCGCTGGAGCCCAGCAGGTCGAGGCTGTGGTGGCCAGAAGCGGCCACTGCACTCCAGTCTGGGCCACAGACTGAGACTCCAACTCAGAAAAAAAAAGAAAAGAAAAGGAAGTCAACTCACAGAAAATGTTTTCTGTTTATTCCTGTAAAAAGTCACTGACAGCCAGGTATGATACCCAAGGTGGGAAGATTGTTTGAAGCCGGGAATCCAAGACCTACCTGGGCAACATAGCAAGACCCTACCTCTAGAAAATAATTAAAAAATTAAAAATTAGCTGAGTGTGCTGGCATGCTCCTATAGTCCCAGCTACTCAGGAGGCTAAGGCAGGAAGATCCCTTGAGTGCAGTAGTTCAAGACTGCATTAAGCCATGATCACACCACTGCACTCCAGCTTGGGCAGCAGAGTGAGACACTCTCTCAAAAAAACCAAACACACTAAAAAGTCATTGACTACCAATCCAACTGTGGATATTTCTGTGACAGGTTGAAGCCCCAATTTCTGCATTAGAAACATTTTTGTTTCATAATTCATATTTATTTATTTTCACTTCCTTTTATTTAGTTATTTTAAAGATGTGGGGTACAATTCGGAACTAAGTATACAAGTGGTCATCGTACAGGTAAAGTTTGGGCCTCCCTTTGGTCCCCACTTTACCTGGTTTGAGATCAGGTACACTTATTGATACTGTGCCTCCCCCGACCCCCCACCCACCCTGGCTGTATCCTGCCACTGTCAATCCCTTTTTTATAGTTTTATGGAAACAGGGTCTTGCCCTATCACCTAGGCTAGGATTCAGTGATATGATCATACCTCACTGCAACCTCAAACTCCTAGAATCAAGTGATCCTCCCGCCTCAACCTCCCGAGCAGTTGGGACTATGAGTGTCGCCACCATGCCTGGCTTCTTTATTTCATAATTTGAACAGTTATCATAAAGTGTATGGAAAAGTATAGAGAAAAATATAACAGCCATGTTCCCACAATCCAGTTCTGTCTTTGCATTTTGGCTAGATTCACTTCAGGCATTGTATGGGTTTTGTCAAGTAGAATATTCCAGCTTTATGATGGATAAAAGGGAAGACTTCAGATACTCCCTGATCAGAGACTGTTGATATGGGGATGCTGGAAGTGGGCTCACTAGAAGCAGGGCATCTTGTGGTTGATTAGGGGGACATATTTGGCTCTCTGTGGTCCTAAGTTGGAAGCAGGGAAAAAAGTTGAGAAGCTGTCAATTAATAATCAAGTCTTGGTCATTTGGGGCCAGTTGTTACAGGGAATATATTTTAGCTCCTGGAGTATCACTAGAGATAGCAATATGGCTTCCTGTGAGTCTGACTTAAAGTAAACTGGCATCCTGGTTGGCTTATTGGAGATAAAAAGATTGTTTTTCTAGACAGGTTGCTCAGATTACAGGTCAATGTACTATTTTTATAGATGATCTTGTTATTGTCCATTTGTAAATCCAGTCTCATTCATGTTTACCTGTTGGATAGTATTTCATTGTTTGATTATACAACAATGTATTCATTCACTCTCCACTTGATAAGCTTGGATCTCAGCTTTTTACCATTCCAAACAGTGTTGCAATGGATATTCATGTCTACTTGTAGAAGACATTGTCATTCAATGTTTCATACCCTAGCTTTCTTGTTATATGACTGTTTTCTAGTTTTGGACAAGAAATATATGATGAATTTTTAAACTCTTGTCTTTCCCCTTGGTCAAATCTCATGTACTATAAGAGTGGATTCAATGATGGCTAGGGTTAGAAAACTCTGCCCAGGACTTCCAGAGTCTATGGAGATGGGCCAGAAAAATCACATTTGCCTGGTTTTTAAATTCTTATGACAAAAACATCATGAAAATTATTCTGCAGAAATAATAAGTTCCTCCTTCCCGTGCCCCATCTCCTCTTTATCTGGAGTTAGTCAGGATGGCAGCCTCACCACCCCAGCAGGACAAAACCTCTTTAAACTAGCCATTATCAATGGCTTCCAGTGTTGCTTATTCAGGGAATTGTCACATAAAGCTCACTCAGTGTGAATGTTTTCGGTCAGGGTCAGGTGACTGATAGATACTTAAGTAGATGTTAAATTGACCACAAGTTTTGCAATGAACCTTTGGAATTGAGTAATTGTCAACAATTATTTTATGCTTGCTGTCTCCTTTAAAAGCTCTACTGTGTATTGAATATTAACACTGTAATATGTCCTTTTACATGCACATGCTTTCTAGGATTTTCAGTAGTGTTTCCCTTCACTCCAGATAATCACTAATGCACATTAATGTGAATAGCAACTTCTTATTTCAAAGAAATTGTTAAAAAAAAAAAATAGTCAACACCGGGCTCAGTGACTCAGCCTGTAATCCCAGCGCTTTGGGAGGCCGAGGTGAGTGGATTGCCTGAACCCCAGGGTTTGAGACCCACTTGGGCAACTTGGTGAGACCTCATCTCTACAATAAATCAAAAACTAGGTGGCTCAGCCTATAATCCCGCACCTTTGGGAGGCTGAGGTGAGTGGATTGCCTGAGCCCGTGGGTTCGAGACCCGCCTGGGCAGCGAGACCTCATCTCTACAATAAATAAATAAATAAATAAAATCAGGCGGGCGTGGTAGCGTATGCCTGTAATTCCGGCTACTTGGAAGGCTGAGGCGGAAGGATCGCTGGAGCCCAGCAGGTCGAGGCTGCGGTGGCCGGGAACGGCCACTACACTCCAGTCTGGGCGACAGAGTGAGACTCCAACTAAAAAAAAAAAAAAAAAATAGTCAACAGTGGACTGCATATATGACAGTGGTCCCATGTGACTATAATACTGTAGTTTTCATATACCTTTTCTATGTTTGGATATGTTTAGATTCACAAATACTCACCGATATGTTTCAATTACCCACAGTATTCAATAACAGTATAACAGTAACATGCTGTACAGATTTGTAACCTAAGAGAACTAGGCTGTACCATACAGCCTTTGTGTGTAGTAGGCTGTGCCACCTAGGATTGTGTAAGTACACTCAATGATGTTCATAGGTCGCAATCACCTAACGTTGCATTTCTCAGAACATATCACCAGCATTAAGTGACACATGATAGGAAAAATATGAAACTGTGCTCCTCACTTATGACACCAAGTTTTTTTGTTTTGTTTTGTTTTGAATAAATTTAATTGTATATAGTTAAGGTGCACAACATGATGTTTTGATATACTTGTAGATAGTGAAATGCTACTATAAGTCACGCAAATTAATACTTCCATCATCTCTTATAGTTACCCTTGTGTGTATGTGTGTGTGTGTTAAGAGCTCCTAAAATCTACTCTCAGCAGATTTTCAGTATACAATACAATATTAACTATCGACTTCATACTATACATTGGATCTTTAGACTTACTCATTCCACATAACTGCAACTTTGTACTCTTTGATCCACGTATCTCCATTTCCTATGTAGTCACCTTTTGTTTTTTTTAGATTGCATATATAAGATCAGACAGGGATTTTTCCTCCATGTCTGACTTACTTCATTTAGCATAATATCCTCCAGGTTCATTTATGTTGTTGAAAATGGCATGATCTCATTTTTGGGGATTGAATAATATTCCATTGTGTATATGTATACACCACATTTTCTTAACCATTCATTTATAGACAGATACTTAGGTTGTTTCTCTATCTTGGCTATTATGAGTAAGGCTGCAATGGACATGATATTGCAGATATCTTTACAAGGTGCTGATTTTATTTCCTTTGGGTATATACTCAAAAAAAAGAATTGTAGGTTCATATGGTTGTTCTATTTTTAATTTTTGAGGAATCCTCTAAACTTTTTCATAATGGCTGCACCAATTTATACTCCCACCAACAGTGTCCAAGGTTTCCCTTTTCTCCACACCCTTGCCAACACTTGTTATCTCATGTCTTTTGGTAGTACCCATCCTAACAAGTGTGAGATAATATCTCATTGTGATTTGGATTTGCATTTCCCTGATGATTAATGATGTTGAGCACCTTTTCATATCCCTGTTGGGTATTTTTATTTCTTCCTTGGGAAAATATATACCCAGGTCCTTTGTCTATTTTTAAGCTTTGAATTCCTTATATATTTTGGGTATTATCCCCTTTATAGATTTATGGTTTTAAATATTTTCTCTCAATCTGTAGGCTGCCTTTTAATCTTGTTGTTCGTCATCCCTTATACTGCCTTTTCATCTTGTCTCTTTTGATGTGCAGAAGCTTTTCAGTTTGAAGTAGTTCCGTTTGTTTATTTTTGCCTTAGGTACCATATCCGAAGCAATCATTGCCAAAGCCAATGTCAAGGAGCGCTTCCTTTTTGTTTTCTTCTGGAAGTTTTATGGCTTCAATTAATTTTATAATATGGTCATACAATTAATTATATGATCCAGCTTGAATTGATTTTTTGCTTATAGTGTAAGATAAGGGTCCAATTTTATTTTTTGAATGTGGATATTCAATTTTCTCAACGCCATTTAGTGAAGAGACCATCTTTTCCCCATTATGTCTTCTTGGTGTCTTTGTCAAAAGTTGGTTGACTATACATGCATGGATTTATAGGCTCTTTATTCTGTGTCTGTTTTTATGCCAGTGCCATACTGTTTCAATTATATAGCTTTGTAATAATTTTAAATCAGAAATTATGATGTCTCCAACTTTGGTTTTGCTTCTCAAGATGGCTGTGGCTATTCTTGGTCTTTTATGGTTTCATGTGAATTTTAAAATGGTTTTTTCTATTTTTGTGAGGAATTGGAATTTTGATGGTGATTTGTTTAATCCATATTTTACTAGGGTAGTGTGAACATTTTAACAATATGAATTCTTCCAACTCATGAACATGGGATAACTTTTGATTTGTGTGTCTTTAATTTCTTTCATTAGTTGTTTTATAGTTTTCAGTGTACAGATCTTTTACCTCTTTGATTATTCCTAAGTATTTTATTCTTTTTGATGCTGTTGTAAATAGAATTGTTTTCTTGATTTCCTTTTCAGATAGATTGTTATTGGTGTTTTAAAAAACTGATTTTTATATGTTAATTTTGTGTGTTGCAACTTTACTGAATTTATTTATTAGTTATAACAGTGTTTTGTGTGTGTGTATGTAGTCGTTAGGATTTTTTTTACCTGTAGCATAGTGTCATCTGCAAATTTGATAATTTTACTTTTTCTTTTCCAATTTGAATTCCATTGATTTCTCTTTATTGCCTAATTGCTCTTGTTAGTATTTCTAGTATTATGTTGAATAGAAGTATCAAAGTCGGTATCATTGCTTTATACTTAATTTTAGAGGAAAAGCTATCTGCCCCCCCATTGACTGTGATATTAGCTGTGGACTTTTCATAACTTGCCTTCATTCTATTGAAAAAATTGTCTCCTATGCCTAAATTGCTGAGAGTTTTTAGTCAAGAAAGAATGCTGAACTTTGCCAAATGCTTTTTCTGCATCTATTGAGATGATTGTACTTTTTTAAACCTTTCATTCTGTTAGTGTAATGTATTATATTGATTTATTTGTGTATGTTAAATCAACCTTACATTCCAGGGATAAATCTCACTTAGTCATAATGTATAATATTTTTGATGTGTTGTTTAATTCAATTTTCTAGTGTGTTGTGGAGAAATTTTGCGTTTATATTCATCAGAGATAATGGCTTATAGTTTTATTTCTTTTTTTTTTTTTAGGTGTCTTTGTTTATCTTTGGTATGTTGGCCTCAAAAAATGATTTTGGAAATATGCCCTCTACTTCTGTTTTTTGGAAGAGTTTAAGAAGGATTGATATTAATACTTTGAATGTTTGGCAGAATTCAGCCAAGAAGGTATCTGGTCCTTGGTTTTTGCTGTTGTTACTGTTGGGAGGTTTTTAATTGCTTTAATCTCCTTCTATGTTATTGGCCTGTTCCGACTTTGTTTCTTCCCGATTCAATCTTGGTAGGTTGTATGTTTGCCTATTTCCCCTAAGTTATCCATTTTGTTGGCATTTTATTATTTATAATAGTTCCTTAAGATCCTTCTTATTTCTGAAGTGTCTGTTGTAATTTATCCACCTTAATTTCTGATTTTGTCTTCTCTCTTATTTTCTTAGCTAAAAGTTTGCCAATTTTGTTTAGTTTTTTTCAAGAAAACAACTCTTAGTTTTGTTAATTTTTCTGTAAGTTTTTAGACTCTAGTGAGATATTCAAGTTCCCTACTATTATGGTATGTCTGCCGATTTCTCCATTTACATCTATTAATATCTGTTTTCTCTATTAAGATGCTCTAATGTCGGGTTCATATATATTTATAGTTGTTCCATTCTCTCTTAATGAGTTGACCCCTTTATTACTTAATAATGACTTTCTTTGTCTCTTTGTCACTTGTGACAGTTTTTTGGTTTATAGTCTATTTTATCTAATATGAATAAGTCACCAGGACTGTCTTTTGGCTACCATTTGTGTGGAACACTTGTTTTCATATCCTTACTTTTAGCCTATGTGTGCCCTTGAAGCTAAAGTGGATCTCTTATAGAGAGCATAGAGTTGGGTCTCATTTATTTGCCCATTTAGTCACTCTATGTTTCTTGACTGGAAAATTTAATCCATTTATACTCAAGGTAATTAGCAATAAAAAAGACTTACTTCTACCATTTTGTTGCGTTCTGATCATTTTGAAGTATCTTTATTCTTCTTCCTCTGTTGCTGCCTTCCATTGTGATTAACTGGTATTCTATGGTGAAATATTTTGATTTCTTTCTGTTGATCTTTTGTGCATCTAGTATAGGAGTTGCTTTGTAGTTACCCTGCGGTTATATGGCTAGTCTTATGGTTGTCACTGTCTATTATAAGTTGATAATCTCTCAATTTCTGCCACATACAAAAACTCTACACTTTTACTCTGACCTCACGTTTTATGTTTACGATGTCACAGTTTTTCATCTTTTAACGTTGTATGTCCCTTAACAAATAAATGTAGCTATATTATTTTTGGTAGTTTTGTCTATGACTATATTTAAAAACCCCAATCTCTTATTCACCAACCTGTTCTTTTATGTGAATCCTCACTGTCTCCATTATTTCTTACCTGAACTATATAAATAAATAAATACACTCTAACAAATTTTGATTTCTCTGGGCTTACTCCCTTTCAGGCCACTCTTCCAACTGCCACCAGATTGATATTCCTAACATGAAAATCGAATTACACTCCTGTTTAAAATCCATCAAAGCTTCTTATTGCCTTCAGAAAAAAATTAACAACTAGTTAACCTGATATGAAAGACCCTTTGTGACCCAAATGCCACCTCTCCAAGTTCCCCCTCTGTCACTCTCCCTCATAGTCACAGGCCAGGCAGGCCTATCCTCCAGCCACACCCAGAGGTTCCCAGATGTGCCATGGGACCCTAGACCCCTTTGCCTGAAGTATTCCTCCTTTCCTTATTTATCTGACTAACCCATCCTTAAGGAGTCAGTTCCAGAGTATCCTGCACTGTGAGTCTGTTCCAAGGTCTGCTTCTTCACCTATAGAATCAGAAGCCCCCTCCACTCTGTGCCCTGGGGTCCACACATTTCTCAGTTATGGCACTGGACAAAGAGTTTTGTAATTAGGAAAATGTTTGCCTCTTCCACTAGACTGTGGGCACATTGTGGAGAAGAATGTTCTTAAAGGGTTCATTTATTTTTATTGTTTTGAATGTAAAATTAAAAATTTATATGCACATATATACATGCATGCATACATACATATATGAACACATGCATGCATATATATACCTTGTTTTTAACTACCTTCTGCCACTTGCTTTCTGAACTTGGACATGTAATTTAACCTTAAGGCATCAGTGCCTTCATGTCTTCATGAAGAGGTTGTACACAGTTAGGTTTTGGGACGTTGGAGGTGTCATTAAAAATCTCCACCAAACATCCACCAAGAGTAAGGCTATTCCTCCAAACTCCTTTTTTTATCCTTAGCATCCAAGAAAATATGTAGCAGTTTTTGGTTTTTTAAATAAATCGAAGGAAGAAAAATTAAATGAAGGAGAGTAAGGGGAAAGGAAAGGAGGAAGTAAAAAGGGAGGGAGAAGAAGAGAGAAGGAGGAAGCAGTGAGGAAAGAAAGGGGAAAAAGAGAAGATGAACTCTGTGAGGCACTATTGAGCTCTACATGGGTGAGGGGGAGACCTGAACAACACTGGGATTCTGTCAGAGAAAAGGAACAAAGAAGAAGCCAGTGCTGAGTAGACAACTAGCAGTGTTCACACCAAAAGTGTTTTGTGGAGTCCAAAAATAAATCAGACATGAAAGTTGTCCCAAGAAGTTTTCTCCCTGGTAAAGGACATTAGAACAGGTGTCTATGTAAAATTACAAAGTAAATAGTGAAAATTGTCTGGGACAATAGGCTTTCTGTAAAAGTGCATTAAATGAATAAACAAATGAACAAACAGAAATACAGATGAACCTTTTCTGGGACCTCAGAGGAAGAATAGATTTCATCTAGCTGGAAGACTTTGGGAAGAGAGAAATAATACTTGACCTAGACCTGAGAACAGGGAGATCTTGGATAATATGGACAACGAGCAAGGGTTTGGAGTGATGGGAGGATGAGAAGGGCAACGTTCCAGGTAGGGTGAAGATTGGAGAGGAGTGAATGGGACCTGATATTAATTCAGTTTGACCAAACAACTCAGTTTTGTTGCCCATAATTAGGATAGCTATGCCTCTATCACTGTAAATGCTGACAATTTAGACATGCATTATTATATTGTCTTGGCTTTTCTACTATTATGCTAACCAGCAAATGCCGTTTGCATCTCTCCAAAAACTTTAAAATCTATTCCAAAATAGCCAAAAGAACATTAAAATAGTGACATTTAACTATTGTAACTCCAATTCTGTATTAGGCAACAAAGATGGAGGTCAGGCAGCCAGCTCCTGTAATCATTAAACGTTGGCAGTGTAGCAAAGTTTTCATAGCTGTCTTGCTTCCTAATAAAGGATTGAAAATTCTTTAGCCAGAGTAAACCAAAAGCTAAATGAGAAGCTAAAATCAGCAGGCTCAGGGAACCCAGATAGTACACAGAAATGATACTGCACTTGACCACAGAGAATGGCACTTTCTTCTTGTGCTGCTCAGAACTCTAAATTCCTCTAGTGAAAAAGAGTTTTCCTATCATCAAGTCTTAACCTTTAGTCATCATGACAACTCTTTTTGTGTCCTGCTCAGAGGTCCTCCATAGAGTAGTCTGAGTATGACAGTGAGAAATTGAAATCATGTTTTCTGTTTTAAAGACATTTTTTAAATGTTAAAGTTTGATAGCATGATCTTTTTCTTTCTAGTAACGTTTTAAAATTCAAAGTAAATCTTTGAATCATTTTTGTATTATAAGCAATCCTACAAAAGATAGTCAAATGAAGCTTAATATATTTTTTAATATTATGAAGAAATGATTTAATCATCTTTATGAATTATGTCACATTTCCAAATGTTCACCAATCACAACTATTCTCTGGGATAATTTAAATATGGAGCTTGATAAATAGAAAAATCTTATTTGACAATAGAATGAGAATATATGAGATTCTAAGTGATTTATGTCACTTAGGTTTCAGTAAATACTGGGTTTCCTTCTATGTCTTGGCCTAGACTGAGTACCAGAAATGTAACAGTACAGCAACATTCCTGACAGTGTCATATATGATCTTGAAGGAGCAATCAGGGCCTCACACTTCTGGATCATGCAGGCAAAGATACTGGTAAACACAAGGTTCTTCAGGAGCTTATCCAGCCCAGTCTATAGGGTCAAGGAGGGGATCATAGAAAATAGGCCATTAAGGTATAGTCGGTGGTAAATCAAAGGGAGGGATTAGAGGTAATGTTCTGGGCAGGAAATACATCCTACTCAGAGGCTTTGGATGAAAGATGGCATGAAACTCAAGGGGTATTGCAAGGTAATAGTAAGTAGCAAGACGAAACGAACAAATTAAAAATCTACCACACTGCCCAAGTTTCAAATTCAGTGTGCCATATGCATGTTATATGATAAACTGTCTTCCTTGTCTGATATTTCCTTTCTAAACTGATTGGAGAAACAAATAATTGTAAAAATGTTAATACACTGTAATTCCTCTCAGAGTGTATATTTTATTTTAGGGCAGGATTTGTAAAAATGTTGTTATCTTATGTTTCACGTTTTTGTCATTGGTAAGTCCTCTGTTAAACATCGGTTATTAGGAAAAAAAATTAAGATTCTCTTCATTGCCATTTGTTGATAGCCCAATGGGAGAAGCATGGGATACCTGTGCTAAAGCAAAAACAAAAACAAAAGTCCTCATGGAAATCATAGGCTGTAGTTCACCAGGAGGAAGTATGTTGCCCAAGGTCACTCATCCTTTTGGGCTAGAGTTAAATCTACAGCTCAGGGTTTTAAACCCCCATCCAGGGCCACTGAACAAACACCCAAAGTTTAGTCCTGCAAAGGCTTTATAGGAATTCTGTAGTTCTGTTGTAAAGTGTCCACTCTGGCATTATCTTTTGCTTCCACTTCCCTCCACCCCCATGTGGGACTTTGATTAATTAATGGAAGGTCAGGTGACAAATGATTCTCTTTCTGATGGGATTTTGATAAGCATTGTTGAGGGTGATTACATGTGCACATTTTTGGAGATAGCGGTTTCCTGACAGTGCTCATTTACATGCCTAATTACTGTGGGCAGCACTTGTCAGCCGGCTCTGTCGGGTTGGGACAGGGCAGGGATAGGGAGAAGGCAACAAGGACATAACACAAAACACATTATGCTCTTTCATGATTGAAATGCTCAGTGGCACATTTTAGATAAAGCTGAGTGACTTATTATTATTCTCAAGGTCCTTTTACTTGAGGCTTCAGATGGCCATAGAACTCATTGACCTTAAGGAGATGAGCTCAGGTCACACGGGACAATTTTTGTTAAATTTCTTTACAGTGTGAAAGGGTCAATGAACTCTCAATTACCAATAAAAGGCAAAGCTCTTTTTGCATCTCTATAATTCTTAATAAAACGTACTGAGACCAAATGAGAAGACTTTGTCTTCTCTATTTCCTGTTCTCTGGTTGTCAAATAAGTTTGTAAGAGAAAAGAAGACTAGATTCTGTTTTATTAATTTTTAAAAATAGTTTTATTATTAATATCAGAGGCTTGTGATTCTTACCAGTTGGTACATTTTGTTTTTCAACTTTTGCATCTCGATTTCTGAAAAAGATTACTATGTGAGTAACCTGATATTGTATAGTATACTAATTATATGAAAGCAGAAAACTTCCACTTCTAAACTTTTCCTTTTTCTCTGGACATACAGTTCAGAATCTGCCATGAATGCAGGCTCTGGAATCTGATATTCTTAGGCTCCTATCCTAGGTTAGCCTCTTACCACCTGAAAGACATTGGCTAAGTTTACTTAAACTTTCTGAGAGTCAGATTTTTCATCTGCATAATGGAATGATAATGATATCCATATCACAGGGTATTAGTGAAGATCCAGTGAGATAAAGTGAGTGAAACCCTTGGCTAGGTGCGTAGCCCATTCTGAAAACTCAGTAAATACTATCAAAATATAATGTGGTTGATATTGTAGAATTTCTTCAACTTTCCAGACTGTATTTGATATCTTAATGACGTTTTAACTGCATTGACCCTGAGTTCCATGACTGAAATGGCCAACATCAATTATAAGGGCTGAAGCACATTATTTCCTCAACACATGCTAAGCCGTCAGTAGGTGGCCATAAGGTGATATTTGTAGAGAATTCCATGTAGAAATCTCATTTTGGTGAAAAAAACTTTTAAAGAATAAGTGATGTTTTCCCATTGCACAACCAAGTGAAAGGAGGGAGAAAGGATTACTTGCTAGATCTGTAAATAGCTTTTTTTCAAGAGTCTTGTTAATTTGTTTTATCATTGTAGACATTCTTAATAATAATAGGATTTCTGGTCATAATAATTGATGAATCTTTGAATGATGCTTTAAAAATCTTTGTATAATGAAAAAATTCAGACCTATGCAGAAATAGAGAGAAGACTATAATGTATCTGCATGTACACATCACCCAGCCTCAACAATTAGCAATATGTAGCCAGTCTTATTCCATCTAAATTGCCACTCACTTCCCTCTTACCCCATTGCTCTGGGTTATTTTGAAACAGATGCCGGACATCATCATATCATTTCATTCCTGAATGCTTAGAAATGTATCACTAGAGGTTAAGGGCCCTTTGATATTAATAAAGCCACAATACCATTATCATGCCTTTAAAGAATTTCTTAACATCAAATGTCTAGCCAGTTCTTCAATGTTTGTGAACATTGTTTCACAGTTTGAGTACCACTTTTGAATAAAAGAAAATGAAAGAAAAAATGTAAAGTAATTTTACTGTGCATTTGAGTTTATGTGATATATACCACAGTAATGTCTGGCAAGTGCCTCTCAGGAAGCAAAATTATACCACCTAAAATATTGAAAATATGTTTTTAGCAGTTCAACTTTACAAGGCAACTGATAGATGCATCTCAATCCCAATGATATTATCAAAGATAATAGTCAGCTTCAGCAATACCGTTTTGTACTTCCACTAAATAAGAACTGTTTTTTCCCTGTTATCTAGACACTCCCAAAGAGGCCTAATCCAGAAAAATTTTTATTTCCAATTTTATATTTAGGAGGCTGATTGCAATATTTTCCTTTGATTGGCAATTTGAGGTACACCTATAACATAGTCTATCTGGAAAATATATTGATAGCTGTGAAAAGTTTCATGACCTTCATCTCTAGAAACCATGAGTGCCTGAGAAATGAATTAAATAGAAACTCTCTCTTTTGGGTGATCATTTTATGATATTTTTATCTTTGTAAGGCAGGACACTAGGGGACAAAACAAACATTTAACCTGCCCAGCAGGGTCCAAAAAAGGGCAAACCTTTTCACTCTCTGCCATAGCTATTCCAGAATGTTGGCATGTATGATCAGAGCCAAGCCATGCTCCGGATGTCTACAAATGCCTGCTATTTAAGGAGAACGACAGTGAATCCTTTTTGCAAAGTGAAGAATACATTGCTTTGAACGTTGAACAAGTATGATTAATTTCACTCTCTTGTAGTAAGCTTTCCTTATATTAGCCTTTTAAAAATGGATCTAACTTGAATATCATTTCTATTAAAATATCACCCTGCTCTTACGCTTTTTGTTTAGAAGTAAGAATGAATGTGGGTATAAAACTTTAGGTTCCTACAGCCTTATCATTGCAGTGTGCTATAGAATTGCATTTCCCTGAGTCTGACGCTTTCCTTCTCTGAGCTGGTATTGTCCTTAAATGAAGCCAATGCTATTCTTTAGCCATTTTTCACAGTGCCTTACAGCTTGTTACTTTAGAGAGCTGAGTGACTGTCCAGGAAACATCACCTCCCATGTGTTAGAAGGGAAGACAATAAGTATGCAAGTTCATTGAAGCTCTTGATCATGTTGTGGAAGAAATGAGTGCAAGGTTGTGCATAGTTCTCCTCTACTTATTAATAACGTGTGCATTTCATTACCATCACTGTGCTTGTTCTCCCAGCAGCACAAGACCTCTAACTCAGTTCAGATGTCTCACTGTGGTCACAAGGAGACCTCACGAGTGAGTGGAAGGACTCAGAGAACCCATTTTCCCACAAGTTGGGATTCCTGTGCCATCCCCAGAGAGCATGTGCCGTGCTTTTGCCTATGGAGTGGTTATTCCACATCACTAATGAATACATTCCCAAATACTTAGAAATGTATCACTAGCAGATAAGGACCCTTTGTAATGGCATAAATGTCTGTGTGAGTCAAGAAGCCACATTCCTGTTCATGTCTTTCTTCGCTTTTCCCTCCTTTCCCTCCAATTCTGGTGCTGTTTTCTTCCTGGACAGTGCACTACTTCCAGGAAACATTCAGCCGTTCAGCGAAGGTTTAGCTCTATTAAACATACTTCTACTGAGCACATTCTTGGCAAGAAAAAGAATGCCTTGGATGGCAATCCACTTCCTGAAACTTGCTGATAGTTACTAAGCATGCACATTTCTGCATATACAATGTCCACGCAGAAGCACCAGCTGTCTGGACCCGGTTCGTGCTCCCTAACTGCTGTAGTCGCTGCTGCAGCCATCTCTTCCTGACCTACCACACAGGATAGCTGCCGCCAAGCGCAAAGCACTCCCTAACTGTGGGCTCAAAACTGACAGAGGTAATTTAGGCTTCTGTCAGTAAAAGCTCTTAAAAGCAAAGGAGATAATTTCATTTTGACCTTTTCTCCCCACAGTTCAAATGAGGTGAAATTAATTTTAATAGTCATTCATCAAAGGCATTTTGACCATTAAAATAAATCATTGCTTTTAAAAGTATGAAAACGCTTGTTAAGAGGAAATTATTGCACTTCTAAATAGTCTTCAACTTAAAAACATCTTTTTAACAACTTAAGATCATATAATTGTCAGACCTTCTTAAACTTTGCTTTCCAACTTGCCTTTAAGCCATTCATGTAAAGTTGAAGTGCAAAGAGAAATCTGTCATGTCTTCCCATCTGTTGAAGAGTTTCTTTCTTAAGTGGATGTCTGCCAGTGTCCAGTTCTAAGATGCTTGTTTCTTGCTGATTTCACTGATATCATTGATCAGAAAGTACTTAAACATTTTGGAGAATATTCTAACACTTATGAAATGGACATGGGGGGATGAAATTTTTTCATACAATAGCTTGACTCAGGAGGAAAGTTGATTAGTAAGGAAACTGACACATCTTGTTCTCCTCCCTGCCTATTTCCAATCATAGGGGACTAAGCAAAGCACAAGTTTTCACTATAGAAGAACACATGTCTCCCTCAGGCTTTTGCTTACAAAAGCAGAGAAAGCTGTTGTTAATGTTTTCATTTAGCTGACAAAATTGCAGTTATCTATTTTAGTGAAGGTTGGGTATTTGTTAACAACTGTGAGTCACTTCATAGATAATACAGGCTTTGGTTTTCCTTCTGTCAGATTCCTGTATGAAATTTTAGATTTCCTGAAATAAATATGGAATACATGCTTTCCTTGGTATGGAATAAACCTAACTTAGATGAAAGTGATTAAACATATAAATGCATAATGAATCACCTTAATCTGGGAGCCAGAGATCCCTAAAAGTTCTGAAAATTTATCATGACATTAATGTGTATATGCATGTTTCTTTTGATGTAAATATATAAAGACATATCTTTTATCTGCTTGTCAAAGCACATTTGCGTATCACTTGATTTTACCATTGGTAACAGAAGTCAAGTGAGCCGCCTACTCTTTGAAGAGCTTGGTCTGACTCAGTTTCCCAATGTGTATCCCCCAAAGTCCTTTGAAGAAGACCTACCACCACCTTTATCTATCCCCCCAGATAGATAAAGAAGAGCTGGGAAGCCCCAAGACTTTGTTCCTCCTGGGACCCTCGGCCTCAGTGCTCCCAGGGGGGTGAGTGTCAGCTTCTACTTTACCTTGCCCCAACCTGGCCACAGAACACAGCCTCTTTGTCAACCAATTTCAGGAACAGCCCCATGTTTCCTGATTTAGTTGCTTTTATTAATGACTTTGGGACTAGAGAGAGAGCTCATTCAGGAAAGACTTCTTTTCAATGTCTCCTTAGCACTTCTTCATTTTCTCCTGGTCTCCCACTTCTCTCTCCCTCCGTCCCTCCGGCTTATGCCTCACTAGTCCTCCTGGTGGTCTCAGTACTTATCTGGTTAGTTTTCAAGGGAAGTCTAGAATGTAAAATGATCTCCACCTTGTCACATTCTGTAAAAAATTTCAGTGTTGGTTTCCAAGGGATATAAAGGTGCATTCCAGGAGGGTGTGAGCCTAGTCAGGATACCTGGATCCTAATAGTCCTGCTTCTTACCCTCTGTGTGACCTCGTGGAAGTCATTTCAACTGTCTAAACCTCAGTTTCTTCTTTTGTAAAGCAGCGATAACACAAGCTTTACCTTCCTCAGAGGCTGCTTACCTTGTTTTTTTCTGATGTTCACCAGTATCCTGGAAACCCCAGAGTCTCAGACTTCCAATGCTCATGATATTGCAAAACAGCTCTGCCCACAAGGGTCTTACACAAAAGTTCTTCCTCAATGGAGCTAAGGACTTAAGGTAGAATGACTCAAATGCTTTGTAAAATGTATATTTTAGTGCAAGCATTGGCCATGCTATCATGAGGGTCTGGACTATTCCAGCCATATCACCTTTCTTGATGAGGGTTTTGGGTAGACATGTGTTTGTTTTCAGGCCTGAGGGACTGAAAGAAAGGAAACTTGTTCCTCTGAATGAAGATAGGGGTGTTGTTATTGAACACATTTACTACTCACAACCACCCTGAAGGCAAGGTATTTTAATCTGTAGTTCAGAAAGAGGGAAACTGAATTGTGAGAGATTAAGCAACTTGTTCAAGGCCACTTCGTTAGTATGTCTGATCACAAAGTATTCTTGACTCCAGAACTCAGGTTTCTGCTACCAAGGTAGGGGACAGGTTGTCATTCATGCAGAAGAACATCTGTACTTTCTACAGCCATCTGTTGTCATGAATCACAGAAAAAGATTTAACCTTAAAGGAATGATAGATTAGAAGATCTTTAAGGTCACTGCAACTTGTAGCATTCCAAGAGATTATGAATCCAATTATTCAGCTACAAGTAAAATGAGGTACACATAAAATAAATTTATTTATTTCTCATTTTGCCTCTTTCATTAGATCATTGTCTCTGGAATGTGACATGCAAGACTTTTCATCAGGGTGTGGGCAGAAAATGCTAGGCAGAAAGAGGAAGTAGCCGATCCCTTGAGGCCTGGACTGGGAACCAGGATTCTGCATTCTGTGGGTCAAATGGTCAAAGTACCCATTATCCAAACTCAAGAGGAGTACATAGACCCCAGCTCCAATAGAAGAAATGTCGCAGAATTTGATGGCCATTTAAAATCCTCTGCAAGGTGCATTATTTAAAACTATATCCCAGCTATTCTGTCCTCATGGAAGCAGAAAGGGCTATTTGTAGGAGTTACGCCCTGCGTCCTCACCTACTGCCACCTTTATCTATCCCCCCAGCATTGGCTTGGGGCTGGAACAATTGACCTTCTAAGTTCTCTATGCTACTTCAAGGTAATTTTTATTATTTGTTTTATTTTTTATTTTAAAGTTGTGGGGTACAATTCAGGGTTAGGTGTACAAATGTTCATTATGCAGGTACCCTTCCAAGTAGCCAGAACTATAGGCATGCGCTACCACACCCAGCTACTTTTTTATTTATTGTAGAGACAAGATCTCGCCAAGTTGCCCCGGGCTGGACTCTAGCCCGTGGGCTCAGGCAATACACTTGTCTCGGCCTCCCAAAGTGCTGGAATTACAAGCTGAGCCACCGAGCCCGGCCTCAGTGTAGTTTTAATTTGCATTTCTTTGATGACTGGTGAGGCTGACCATTTTTCCATGTATCTGTTGACTGCTCATATGTCTTCTTTTGAGAATTGTCTATTCATATCTTTTGCCCACTTTGTAATGGAGCTGTTTTTTTCTTTTCAGCACATTTGAGTTCATTGTAGATTCTAGATGTTAGACCTTTGTCAGATATACAGTTGACAAATATTTTTTTCCAGTCCATGGACTGTCTTCCTGCTCTCTTGATTTCTTTGGCTTTACAGAAGCTTGTCAGTTTGATGAGGTCCCACTTGTCTATCTTATCTCTTATGGCATGGGCACTTGGGGTTTTGATCAGGAATTGATTGCCAGTTCCAATTTCCATAAGGGTGTCTCCTGCATTTTCTAAGGTTCTTATAATTTGAGGTTTTACATTAGGACTTTGATCCACTTAGAGTTGATTTTTGTGTATGGTGATAGGTAGGGGTCTTTTTTTAATCATCTGCTTGTGGTCAACCAGTTTCCCCAGCACCATTTACTGATTAGGTTCTCCTCTCCCCAATGGTTGGTGGTGGAGGCTTTGTTGAAGATGAGTTGGTTGAGAAATTGGGGTTTTGTTTCTGGAATCTCTATCCTGATCCATTGGTCTGTATGCTTGTTCTTATACCAATACCAGACTGTTTTGATTATTGTAGCTTTATAATAAAGTTTAAAGTCTGGGAGTGTGATACCTCCTGCTTTGGTTTTTTGTTTGTTTGTTTGTTTGTTTTGCTGAGGATTGATTTGGTTATTCGTGGTTGTTTATGTTTCTATATGAATTCCTGTATTGTCATTTCCAGATCTGAGAAGAATGCTGCTGGTAATTTAATGGGTATTGCATTAAATCTGTAGATTGCCTTGGGTAGAATGGACGTCTTAACAATGTCGATTCTTCCAATCTATGAGCATGGACTATTTTTCCATTTGTTTGTGTCATCTTTGATTTCTTTGAGCAGTGTTTTTAGTTTTCATTCTAAAGGTCTTTCACGCCTCTAATTAGGAAGATACCAAGGTATTTCATTTGTGTGTGTGTGTGTGTGTGTGTGTGTGTGTGTGTGTGTGTGTGTGTGTGTCTATTGTGAATAGTATTGTGCTGGAAAAGCATAAGGTAATTTCTGAAGAAGATGCATCCCACATTGTTGGAACTGAAGACAGACTACCACTTGAATTTAGCAATATTCTGCTGTGAATTGAGCAGAAAATTTAATGATGGAGTGAGCATAGCACTCCATAGAATTTGTTGTATATCTTGTGAAACTAGAAAAGAAAGGAAAAATTATGTCCCCCTAAATATTCTGAAATGTGCAGCGATCCCTGCCAGGCAAGGTATTCTACTTCTAGTGCTTAGCTTCCTAATAACAACTAGCAGATTCTTTGCAGAGTGTATCCCAACTCAGATATTCAGTTTGGCTGGAGCGCAGAGTCCCTTGGAAGGAGTGATGAGGGATGATGCTAGAAAGAAAAGAGGGGCAGATCACAAAGAACCTTTTGTATCAGTATGCTAGGGCTGCCTAACAATACCACACTTGGTGGTGGGGGGAACTTAAACAATAGGAATCTATCGTCTCGCAGCACTGGAGATTAGAAATTCAAAAGCAAGATGCTGGCAGGGTTGATGCCTTCTGAGGACAGTGAGAGAGAATCTGTTCCATTCCTCTGCTAGCTTCTAGCTTCTGGTGGTTTTCTGGCAATCGTTGGTAATTCTTGGCTTGTAGATGCATCACCATCATCTCTGCCTTCATTTTCACATGGCTTTCTTTCTGTGTGTGTGTGTCTTCCCCTTTTTATTAGGACATCAGTCATATTGAATTGGGGCCCATGCTGATGACCCTCTGTAAAGACCCTCTCTCCAAATGAGGTCACACTGTAAAGTACTGAGGTTGAGGATTTCAACATATGAACGTGGGGGAAGGGAACAATTCAACCCATAACAGCCTCATAAACCAGCAAAGTGTAGAGTTGTTGATATCAGTGTTTTTATTAGGAGCATGTAAGATAATGTTTATGAAAGCACTTCACAAACTGTGAAGTACAACACAGATGTGAGCTACTGCTATTGTAATTGCTATAGATTTTACACTTATTCAGCCTATTTCTTCCAATTTTCCTCTGATTTTTGGACATTTCAGAGCAGTCACTCTACAGAAAGTGTGAAGAAGGCAACATGCTTCTACCACCTCAGGATTCTGAAGAGAGAAAAAACAGCTATTCTTAGTCTATTTGTCCAAGGAATTAGGATCCACTAATTAATTTCTGATTTTCTGAGGGAGTCCAAGCAACTTCCTCCCGAATTTTTATTGGACTTATTAAGACTCACTCTTTACTGAAATCCACTGGGCTATGTATGAAATGAAATGCTCTGTTAAAGAAAAACTAGTAGCTGCCATTCTCTGCTCAAATGAAAAAGCCTGAGGACCACCCTCTTTAGAATGTAAAATTTTAAATACAGAAAGGGTTTACGTTCAAAAAGGCAGCAAAGAGGGTGATGTTCTTTTAGACTGAGAATTAGGAATATGTTAACCCTCCAAGAAATGCTTTTCTAGGATCTAAACACGATTAATTTTAAAGTGATTTCTTTTTCTTTGTCTGTATAATATTTTTCTGGGAGCAGTTTGGTTTGCTTTAAAAACTACCACCACCAGGCATCTTAGAAATCTCTTGATTGCTTTTTCATCAGCTTATAGCCCACCAATCCCCTACCCTAGCCTCTCATATTTTCACAACAATAGAAGATCCAAATTCATTTAAACAGGAGCGAGAATGCCCATAAAACAGCACATTGCATAATAGGAAACAAGACACTAATCCATACTGTATGGATTTGTTTCTCTGTTTATGTATATAATGACTTTGTTCCTCCATGGATTTGAGGTGTTTCATAAAACCACATAAATTACAACAGGATTAAATAAGCAACAAAGGGAGCTGAAGCCAAGAAGCAAACATGGGTGACAGAATTAGACAACTAGATGTGGGTTTAATACAGTGAAATGATACCATATGGTCTTGTTTCCTTGCTGGAGCCGGAGCTGGACCTGGACCTGAGATGGGGTCTGCTTCTCGGTGACTGTGCCATTTCTCCAAAAGATGTCTGTGCTCTGCAAGATCATAACTTTTATGAGGTCTTTGCCCAAATAGCTTCTCTGTGTTTTCTCTGCAAACAGATTTCTTCCATGAGTCCTGATACAGAGTATGCTGTATGATGATGGGCAGAGTCCTCGCCTTTCTCTAACATAGATATAGCAGTGGATGCTGTGTGGTTGGCCTCTTATATCTTCCCTAGGTAAAGGACAGTGGCATTATACCATGGCATAATTATTAAAAATATATGGTCCCAATCAAAACTTCTTGATGATCTGACGCCATCTATATGTATGTGTGTATATATATATATATATTATATATATATATATATATATCTTTTTTTTTTTTGAGTAGGTATCTCACGCTGTTGACCAGGCTGGAGGGCAGTGGCACACTCACAACCACCACAGCCTTGACCTACTGGACTCAGGCAGTCCTTTTGCCTCAGCCTTCCAAGTAGCTGCAACTATAGGTACTTACCACCATGCCCAGCTATTTTTTTTTTTTTTGAGTTGGAGTCTCATTCTGTCTCCCAGACTGGAGTGCAGTGGCATGCTTACACCACCTCAGTGTCAACCTGCTGGGCTCAGGCGATCCTTCCTCCTTAGCCTTCCATGTAGCTGGAACTACAGTTGCATGCTACCACCCCCGGCTAATTTTTTTATTTATCGTAGAGATGAGATCTCGCCATGTTGTCCAGGCTGTTCTTGAACCCGTGGGTTCAGGCAATCCCTTCACCCTTGCCTCCCAAAGTGCTGGGATTACAGGCTTGAGCCATTGCGTCCAGCCTTTTTTAAAAAATTTATTGTAGAGATGAGATCTCGCCAAGTTACCCAGGTTGGTCTTTATCACCTGGGCTCAGGCAATTCTCTCACATCCATCTCCCAAAGTGCTGGGATTACAGGCATGAGCCACTGTTCTCAGCTCTATATAAAGATTTAACTGAGAATATTCAGAGCAGTGTTTCTGAACCTTTTTTCAGAGTTAGAAGTCCTTTAATACAAAGAATAATGACACATATAAACTGAAAACCTAATGTACCCAGGCACCTGAGATTATCTCACTCACTTTAGTCAGAATCCCCAGGGGTGGATATTGTTGTTATCTCTCTGTTACAGATTAGCAACGTGAGACCTCCCACATGCAAAAAACTAAGTAACTCGTTCAAGTTCATACAGGTAATAGTGATGGTATCTGATATAAATTCAGGCATGAGTTCAGCTTGGCCTTAACCATCATACAGAACAGGCCAGGATGAAGTCTGATAACCTGATTAAAATCATCCAGTTATCTTTCTAGGAAAATACACACATGGACATAATACAAAAATCTAGATGTCATCTTGACAATGTTCATATATTTCCTGAAGTTTTTCCAAATAGATCAAGAGCTCCTGACTGTGAAGACTGAATGATCCAATGTCACTCAGGATGTTCTTGGAAATAGTTTTCTCATCAGGACTTTGTAAAACTGAAAAGCAGAGAGCTGAGGGCCTCAGCCAGTGGTAGAACCTGGGGTATAGACATGCAAGGTTGCAGATAAAGGGCAGATCCATGAACTTGTACAGTTGGGTAAGATGTGGGCAAGGCTAGGGTCCTCGCATGAAAGCTGAGAACAACCACCACATAGGTAGGTGGTCACTCTCACTGCATGTGCTGAAAATTTGGCCAAGGAACACCTGCAGAGAACTGTCCAGTGTTAGCTCCAACACATGATAGAAGAAAGAGTGGTTGAGGTCCCAAAGTCTTTCTCTACCCAATCATTTTAGTCAGGAAATATGTGACCAGTAGTACAAAGTGGTTAAATGCTCCAATAATGCAGCCATTTTTGTTATCTGCCTTTAAATGGTGCTGTTCCCTGGCAACCTTTTCAGATGACCTCTCTGCAAACTGTACCCTCAAGTGCCTGATTGACTTGACCTGTTGCATAGAATTAATGCATATGAGCAATTAAAGATTGGAGAACATCTGACCCCAACCATGGTTTTGATTTTACAATAGTTGGCCTAAAGCTATCCTTTCAGTGCTTCCCAATAGAAATGCCATATCTACTGAGCAAGTACAGAGGAGAAATTTAACTATTTTTTAAAAATCAGTGACATGAAAATCAACCAAAGGCAGTGTGAAGTCTTTGGGCTATCACCTAAAAAGAAGTGGGTGGGAAACATATCACAGGAACCTAAAATGTTAGGAGACTGGACAGGGTCTGGATTTTGACCCTTAAAGTGGTTTATGAAGCAGATTCTGAATAAGCAGGAGTAACCATGAAGTGATATTGAGCTCACAGAGTTTTCCAAAAATAATAATGCTGGTAATAGCTAACCCTGTGACAGGCACTCTTTGAAGACCTTTGCATGGATAATTTAATTTATTCTGCACACTTCATAAGGTAGGTGTGTTTATTACCATCACTATTTTATAGATAAAAGAGCCAGAGCCCACTCTCTTTCCACAAAGTGTGCAAACATTTTATTCCAGTCACATTTTTCTACAAGGTGATCAAGGGCACTTTCCATGTGGAAAAGTCAGACTACAGTTGACTCACTGACCTAAAAAGTCAGATTGTCAAAAGAAAAAATTATGAAGTTTAGAAAGGATATCTGATAGAAGAATAGACATAATTTGGGATTATAAATAAGAGACCTCTTTTTAAAAATGAGATGGACTCATGAATCTCTTACATGATGCTGTAGTGCCCAATCCAGGCCCCCTTCAGGCCTGAGACTCATATTTACCCAGCTGCCAGGAGTAGGAATTGCCCTCCCAGAAAGTGTAATATCCCTCATGGGGGCAGCCCATGTCCTATGGTGGGTCAAGGCAGGTCCCAGGACACAGCCCCCAAGTTTCAATCTAGGACATCCCAACTGCTTTGCTTCCCATGGGGTTGGTTGAGGCCTCTTTTGAAATTGAATTGCAGTCAATGCCTCCCTTTGCCCCATTCCTCTGCCCTCACACTCCATAAGGGTCTTGCTCCCAAAGTATTCCCTAGGTGAACATCACACAGCCACATTTTAATCTCAGATTGTGCCTCTTCAGAGTAACCTGTCCTCTGACATCTATTTTGTTTACAGTATTTCTTTTTCCCACTTTTAAATTGTGAAAGATTGCTTTCTCATTTCA
Source organism: Cephalopachus bancanus (assembly GCA_027257055.1). Lineage (NCBI taxonomy): Eukaryota > Metazoa > Chordata > Mammalia > Primates > Tarsiidae > Cephalopachus > Cephalopachus bancanus. Next base: position 8,069,125 of record JAPVLO010000015.1, on the reverse strand, counting down.
AGTAGGATGTCTATTAAATAACTTTTTTATATCTAAACCTATTTTTGTTGCATCCCATTGCTGTGTGGAAGAAACATCTTAAATTGCATCTTGATTAAACTGCCATGAGAATGCTTTGATTTTACCTGGTAGGTTTGTGTAGGCATGCACAAATACAGACACACACATACACACATATGATAGACATTGATGCAGATTCATATGAGTGTCTGTATGTAAAATTAATTATATATAGCTTTGTAGATATATGATATAAATATGGAAAATATGGACATCAAAATAACATTTTATGATTTAATTTATTTATTTTATAATTATAGGACACATGTGAAGATTTGTTACATAAGTATATTGTGTGAAGATGAGGTTTGGGCTTCTGATGAGCCCTCTCTCCCTAGTAGTGAGCATGGTACCCAACTGGTTGTTCTGTAACTCTTATCTCTCTTCCCTCCCTCCCTCTCTCCTTTAGGAGTACCCAGTGTCTTTTGTTCCCATCCTTGGGTCCATGTGTACCCACTGTTCAGCGCCCACTTAAGAGTCAGAAATGTGGTATTCAGTTTTTTGTTTCTGTGATAGTTCACTTAGAATGATGGTCTCCAGCTGCATCCATGCTGCTGCAAAGGACATTATTTTGTTCTTCTTTATGGCAGACACTTCTCAAAAGAAGAGATACAAGAGCCAATGAACATGAAAACATGCTCAGCATCACTAATCATCAGAGAAATGCAAATTGAAACTATAATGAGAAATCAAAATAACATTTTTATAAACATAACCATGCGGGTATAAATATAGACAAAACAGCCACAGAATAGGTCTGGATTCTTCTTGTTGTTCTCTTAGGCCTTCATCTGGGTCATGTTGTCAGCTAAGCACTTCATTTTTCCTTCATTGCTGCTCCTTCACCTTTATTAGGAGGACAAGTAATGGCTTAAATCAGCAGCTGGAATACTTCAGGGACGTTTAGAATTAGGTGCTACTGATATGCTGCAGAATCTTTCGGGGCAGTGAGTAAATCCTTCTGAGTTCCTTGTTACTCTGCTTACTTTTCATAGAGGAGAGTGTGCTAGGAAGTTGGGTGACAGGTGCATTTGTGCATTTTGAATTCCTCCTCTTTATGTGAATATAGGCTAGAGAAGCCACTCACTCAGATGTTTTGCATTCAGTTAACATGACACCTAAACAACCAGATTTTTGGAAATATAATGAATGTTGGACTTTTTGCTTGGGTGAATTTTTTTTCATTTTTTTAAACTGAGAATGTGTACATGGCCAGTATGAACATGGGTTTTGTCCTTGATGCCTCTGCAGTCTGAATTTTCCTCTGAGTTACTTTTCCACAGCATTGCTGGCAATGCACACCCTTGCCAGTGTCTCATGTATATGTGGTATAGATGGCAGATGTTGTAGATATCACATACATGATATATATCGATAACTAGTTTCAGTGATGGTGTGTAGTCTAGAACAACAGATCAGATTATGTTATTCCCATTTGTTTTCTAGCCAACTGGCCCGGACATCATGCATCGAATGTCACCTCAATCTGAACTCAGGACCAGGGCCCCAGAAGAGAACAGCATCAGGCAAATATGCAAATGTTTTCAGTTCAGTTAAGATCTTTGATCATCTAATCGATGGAACTCCCATCTTGGTTGTTCTGTAGACATTCAGCCCATAAATGTCTGAGAGCTGATTACAGAGGGTAATCAGCTGATTACACACACTTGTGAGAAGGGATAGTTTGTTGAAAAAATGTTCTGTCATTGTTGAGTTTATTACATTGTTACATGATAATAATCCCACAGGTAAAAAGGATTCATATCTAAGTGAAAATTAAAAGTGATGGGTTAACAAGTTCAAATCAAAAAGTAAATAAGAAACAAATGATAAAATTGAATGACTTTTTTTTTATATCAAATTGGCTTTACTTTTGGACAATAGCATAAAACTAGAGATTCAGAAAGTAATTTTTCATTTCTCCAGATCCTGCCCTCATCACTAAATATCCATTTACCTTGATGATGATCTTCTATTTTTACATTCTTCCTAAGGATACCATTTTGCATTCTTGTGAATTATGCTGTGGAAAAAAAAAAACTCAAAACAAACATCTGGGTGAGGTTTTTTTTTTTAATTCACATTTTATATTCTATTACTTTCCTCTGTCATCTCTGGGAATAATAATTTTTTGCTAGCCTAGATGAATCTTCTTAGGTTTGAACTAACTGTCTTTACTCTTTTGAATGAGTTTAATTTGCACTGCTACTTTTCCTTTTTGCCGACGCTTTGAAGATTGCAATCAACTCCTTTTTGCCTTCACTGTACATTTTCAAGTTATTGATTCACTTGCTATGTGTATATAAATGAAGCTTACAAATGCAGTTTCTTTGGTTCCTAAGATGTTTTTTTTTTTCCCCTTCAGTTCTCTGATGTCCCAGCAATTCTAACTCTGCATTCACAATATCTTGGCCCATTAGCAGCTAGGATTTGTTTGGGCACAGTGAACTATATTTCCTTGCTCTAATGAAGCACACAAACTATAACAGCTATCTCTTCGGCAGGCTAGCCCTTCTAAAGAGGGCAGAGCAAACGTTACAGGGAGTTAAGCTCTGAGAATTTAATGAAGTTCAAGATACTGTCTACATGGGTCTGTGGCATTGGTGTGAAAGTCAACGATTCATTTCAGCCAGGTCAGCTGCTCCTGTCTGCACAGGGCCTTTCTGGCCTTTTGAATGGACACGTTCACTCTCCTATTTGGCGTTTGTTTAGTTTAGTGGATTAGCAACCTGGATTACATAGTCAGCTGTGCTTTCAAATCCCATTTTGCATTTTCTGAAGTGGAAGACTTACAGGTTTTAAAGGACTCAGCCTGGACAAAGGTCACAGAATATCATTATTAGAAATAGAAAGAGAACCTAGAAGCCACCTCGAAATGAAGTTTCCTAAAGCAAAGATGTGTAGACATGATGTTACATGTAGCCATGATGTTACATAGAATATTCGGGGATGATGCCTGGGCCATTATGACTGCAGTTTGGGGTGAGGAGATTAAGGATGTGGTTGCAGGTAAAGTTTGGGAGCCAGAATCCCACCTGGATGTGAAGTTTTTAAAATAGCCAGGTAAGGAGATTGACCTTATTCTTTAAGCAAATAGGAACCCATTGAAGGCAATGTGATCATATTTGTGTTTAGAAACATAGGATGAATATGACTGAGTGAGCTGATGTGAAACAATTTCTAACCTTTCACTTCAACACACAAACATGTCAAAAAATATAAAAATGTAAATACCCACACCAAGTTCAAAACCAAGAAATGGAAGTCCTCAGCTGTCAGAAGGGAAGAGGGAACTCAAAGCCAGAGCAGTGAGCAGGAACTGATGCTTAAATGGACCATGAGAGAAAGCAATAAAGATGTAGGCCCTGAATGCTGGCAACTGGAGTTTTAAGTCCATGGGGAGGCAGCTCAAATACGCTCTCAGATCTGAGAGCTACTTGCACCAAGCCAGGAGTCAGAAAGAGCTGCCTCGTCTATTAAAAAGAGAAAACAGCAACTGGCTCAGAAATTGATGCACTGGCTCAGAAATTGATGATGAAGCTTTCCGTGCCTCTGGTGTCATGGGGAAGAGATTACCAAAGAGGAGCTACAACTCCAAACTACTGTCACTGCAGATGAACAAACTGGATTTACACAATCCATGTGATTGGGAACCCAATATTGAGAAATTAACATGAAAAGTATTCTGGAACAGGAGAATAGTAGGCCTCTGGCAGCGACATCTGCAACCATCACATGGGTACACTTCTTAAGAGAACCCAAATGGAAAACTGCCTCCACTAAAAGTGAGCTCACCCTAAAAAAAGCATAAGTCATGAGAGTAACAAAGCAACACGGGAGAATTAGAAGACCCAACAAATAGTAGAATACAGATTCCAAGAACTAGAAATGATAGAATAATTAGAAACATCAGCTGGGCATGGCGGCTCACACCCGGAATCTTAGCTCTTTGGAAGGCTGAGGCAAACTGCTTGAGTCCAGGAGTACGAGACCAGCCTGGGCAGCATAATGAAACCTCATCTCTACAAAAACTTAGGCAGACATGGTGGCACACACCTGTAGTTCCAGCTGTGCAGGAGGCTGAGCTAGAAAGATCACCTGAGCCCAGAGGTCGAGGCTGTGGTGAGCTGTGATCATGCCACTACACTCCATCCTGGGTGAGACACCAACTAAAAAAAAAATCAGAAACATCAATATAAGCATATTTATGAGGTTCAAAGAGCCAAAGAAAAGAAGAAAAACCATAAGACAAATATAGAACTTGTATGAAGGTAAGAGTATTTGAAAATAACAATAAGCTTTCGAAAATTAGAACTGCAGTAATCTAAATTTTATTTTTTTATAATAAATATTTATTATGATGATATTGTGGGGTACAGTTAAGGGTTAGGTATACAAATATCCTTCGTTCAGACACCCTTGTTGATAAGAGGTATCTCCCCATCCCCAGACAGATGTTTACTACCATTAATCCCATCTCCCTTCCCCTCCACCCCCGTAGTTTCCCACCACTATCAGTCATTTTCTTTTCTTTTTTTTGAGTTGGAGTCTCACTCGGCCGCCCAGACTGGAGGGCAGTGGCCGCTCCCAGCCACCGCAGCCTCACCTGCTGGACTCCAGCGATCCTTCCACCTCAGCCTTCCGAGTAGCCAGAATTACAGGCATGCGCTACCACACCCAGCTGATTTTTTGATTTATTGTAGAGATGAGGTCTCTCTGCCCAGGTGGGTCTCGAACCCGCAGGCTCAGGCAATCCACTCACCTCAGTCTTCCAAAGGCACGGGATTACAGGCTGAGCCACTGAGCCCGGCTTCAGTCATTTTCTTATGGTAATATGTTGGATGATCAAGGTCCACTATATGAGTGAGAACACGTGATCTTTGTTTCTGTGAGAGGTCACTTAGTATTATAGACTCTAGTTCCATCCAGGTTTCTGTGAAATTCATGATTTTGTTCTTTTTTATGGCTGCATAGTATTTCATCGTGTATATGCACCACACTTTTTTAATCCAGTCCTCTTTTGATGGATAGCATGGTTGGTTCCAGGTTCTTGCTATTGTGAACAATGCTGCAATAAACATTCATGTGCAGGTATCTTTTTGATAGAGTGACTTGAGTTCTTCAGGGTATATTCCATGCTCATGGGTTGGAAGAACCAACATTGTGAAGATGTCCATCTTACCTAAGGCAATCTACAGATTCAATGCAATACCCATCAAATTACCAGCAACATTCTTCTCAGACCTAGAAAAAACAACACAGGAATTCATATGGAAACACAAAAGACCAATAGCCAGAACAATCCTCAGCAAAAAAAAAAAAACAAAGCAGGTGGTATCACATTACCAGACTTCAAACTTTACTATAAAGCTACAATCATCAGAACAGCTTGGTATTGGTACAGGAACAGGCATATAGACGAGTGGAACAGAATTGAGATTCCAGAAGCAAAACCTCAATTTCTCAACCAACTCATCTTCGACAAAGCCTCCACCACCTACCACTGGGGAGAGGAGAACCTATTCAGTTAATGGTGCTGGGAAAACTGGCTGACCACATGCAGAAGATTGAAACAGGACCCCTATCTATCCCCATACACAAAAATTAACTCCAAATGGATCAGAGACCTAAATGTAAAACCTCAAACCGTAAGAACCTTAGAAAATGAAGGACATACCCTCATGGAAATTGGAACTGGCATCCAATTCCTGAACAAAATCCGAAACCCACAGGCCATAAGAGATAAGATAGACAAGTGGGAACTCATTAAACTGACAATCTTCTGCAAAGCCAAAGAAACCATCAAGAGAGCAGAGAGATAGCCTATAGACTGGGAAGAAGTATTAACAAAGGCTTAACATCTTGGATCTACAAGGAACTCAAACGTGCTGAAAAGAAAAAAACAAACAACCCCATTATAAAGTGGGCAAAAATATGAACAGACACTTCTCAAAGGAAGACATCCGAGCAGCCAATAGACACATAAAGAAATGTTCAACCTCACTAATCATCAGGGAGATGCAAATCAAAACCACACCGAGATACCACCTAACTTCAGTCAGAATGGCAATTATCAATAACTCAAAAAATAACAGTTGCTGGAGAGGGTGTGGCAAAAAGGGAACACTTCTACACTGTTGGTGGAAGTGTAAACTAGTGCAACCTCTGTGGAAAGCAGTGTGGCGATTCCTAAAAGCTCTAAATATCAACCTCCCATATGACCCTGCAATCCCCCTAACTGGGAATATACCCTGAAATTTAAATTTTAAAAGTAGGTTGAACATTAGATCAAACAGATACAAAAAAGTGGTACAAATTAATCTGAGGAAATGATAAAGAATTCAGTACAGAAATGTAGATATGAAAAATATACAAGAAGTTAAGAGAAATAAAGACTACACTAAGAAAGGTCACCATATGGCTGATATATGTTTTAGGAGAAGATGAAGAATGAGAAAGAAGCAATATTCAAAGTGATAATGGTGAAATGTCTCAGAATTCAAGTGAAGGAACACACTGGGCCCAGAAAATGATAGATAGATAGATAATAAAATAAAATATATACCCATATGAGACACACAGTAAAAGCGCAGAATACTAACAGCATAAAGACAATTTTATAAGTTTTCAGAGAGGAAGGCAAGTACCTAACAAGAAAGGGGAGTTAGGAAAACAATACATTTTGCACTATAATAAGACACAACATAAAAGTGAAATTATATTCAAAGTACAGAGGAAAAATAATGTCAAGTTTGAATACTATAATCAGGATTTAAAAAAAGAATAAATACAACTTACGACTTAAAAGAAATAAGAGCATTTACAACTCTGACCTTACAGCTCAAAGATGTCCTTCAGAAAGAAGGAAGTTAAATGCAGAAAAGAATGCTGAATGAAGGACTTTGAAAAAAAATGCAAGTAAAAATAGTATTAAAAAACATCTAGTGATAGATAATTATGAAAAAGGTAGACACTAAGCAGTAATAACATAGTACATGGGTGGGAAGGACACTGAAGTCACTAACTAAATCTAGACCTGCTAAAATTAAGATTTAATGTGAAATATTTAAGTATTATGAGAAAAGAAGTAGAATGCATAATTTGGGGGAAAAGAAAATATAGCAGAGAAAATAAAAAAGGAATAAAGAAAACTTAATTTAGCAAAAGTAAGGTGAGGAGGAAAGAAGAAAGAAAAAGCAAAACAAATTCAAAACACAAAGTAAGGTGGCAGTATAAAGCCTAAATACACATCATTACAATAACTGTAAATGCTTTAAACATGTCTCATAAAAAGTAAAACCTTTTATGGATAATCTATAAATGAATACGAATTTAACAAGTTCAGTAAATTAGAGTTCAAGATACAAAACCTAATGAATATATGTAATATGTAATGGCAATAATTAAAAATAAATTTTAAAAAATATCATTTACAATAGCATCCAAAATCAAATCCTAGGAAATAACTCTAATAACTATGTGCTGGACATCTACACATAGATAGCTACATATGGCTCGACTCAGGATTTTCTACTTGACAGTGGTGCAAAGGTAATACATGTTTGGTGGAAACCATACTTCAAGTACTCATAAAGTCATTCACTTTTAGTACAGTATTCAATAAATTACATGAGATAATCTTTTTTAATTTTAAAGATGTGGGGTACAATTCAGGGTTTGGTATACAAATGTTCATTATGCAGGTACCCTTGTTAATGAGGTGTGCCCCTCCCTCAGCAGTTTCTCACTACTGCCATTCCCGCCCCCCACCCCTTGCCTGGCAGTTTCCCACTATAAGAAAGACAATCCCTTTCTTATAGTATTATGATAGTTGTTCAAGGTCCACTTATGAGTGAGAACATGTGGTACTCAGTTCTTTTTCTCTGTGATGGATCACTCAGTATTATAGACTCTAAGTTCATCCAAGTTGCTGTGAAGTTCATAATTTTGTCCTTCTTTATGGCTGCATGATATTCCATCGTGTATAGGTACCACATTTTAAAAAATCCAATCCTCTTTCAATGGTCAGCATGGTTGGTTCCATGTTTTTTTCTATTGTTAATGTTGCAATAAACATGCATGTACAGGTATCTTTTTCATGAAGTAATTTGGGTTCCTCCGAGATATTCTAACACTATTATACAATAAGCTTTGTGTTAGATGATTTAACCCAAATGTAGGCTAATATAAGTTGTTCTCAGCATGTTTAAGGTAGGCTAAGCTAGCTATAATAAGCAGTAGATTAGGTATATTAATGTATTTTTGACTTATGATTTTTCAACTTATGAGTGGTTTATCAACATCTATCTACCTACCTACCTACTTACCTATCTATCCATCCATCTGTATATATCTGGACATCTATACCGCATATGTATGTGAAAGTCTACATATATGCAGACATCTCTATATATAGTATATGGACTGGCATTATCCATTCAAAGTCATAAAATTGTCTTTAAGGCAAGAAGGAAAGGAGTGGGATTGGAAAGGAAACAAAGGGAAACTCAACTTTGTCTTAAATACTCCATTAATAATTAATAATTAGAAAAAAATTACAGCAAACATTATATTGTGTGAAGATGCGTTAAGACTTTGTTACATGGTTTTCTGTGTTCAAGTACATTTTAATTTTTTTCTAATGCAGTTTAAAAAAAGAAGGGAGCTTATTCTTACTACAATATGAGGATGAGAATGGGAGAGTAGGGAGCTGGTGTTAGAGGTACAACTTAAAAAAAGGCTGCACTATTCCAAGTGAGAGATGGGGAAGGCACAAACTAGGGTGACAACGGTGGAAGAGAGTGGAATATGAATGCCAGAGACACTGAAGAGGTAGAATTATAAGCTTTGATGACGGCCTGAACTGGGAGACGAGGAAGCGAGACTCATAGGGTATTCTGAGGTTTCCAGAACTGCTTTCTGAGATGATACTGTGTCATACACTATCTGAGATGCAGAAACCAGAAGAGATATGCATTTGGAATTGCAATAAGGGGAAGAACGGAGGACTAAAATATTGTTTAAAACTTAAATTTGAAAGCTGGGTGCAGTGGCTCACGCCTATAATTCCAGCACTTTAGGAAGCCGAAGGAAGAGGATTGCCTGAACCCGCGGGTTCGAGACCAGCCTGGGCAACTTGACGAGACCTCGTCTCTACAATAAATCAAAAAATTAATCGGGCATGGTGGCACATGCCTATAATTTCAGCTACTTGGAAGGTTGAGGTGTAAGGATCACCTGAGCCCAGCAGATAGCACCTGCGGTGGCCATGAGTGTGCCGCTGCACTCCAGTCTCGATGACAGAGTGAGACTCCAACTAAGAAAAAAAATTTTTAATTTGATATATTAGCTGGAGACTTAGGTGGATATTTTCATAAAACAATTGGAAATAGAGATCTGATTTGGTAGATATTCATAATAAATGATCGAGTTATATATGATTGCCTAGAATAAAGGCAATGGAATAAAAAATGATAATATTCATTCCATGTTCTTTATAATGTTGTGAGAGAATATATGCATAATTAGTATATTAGGTTTATATACATAGTAATACTATTACTTATAGCAGGGGTTAAAGTTAATTCATGTGAGCACCTTGAAAACAAAGGGTTTACTTTATTTGTGTATCATTTATTTTGCTTAGTATAGACCATAGTAGGAGCTTGGTATACAGTTAATAGATGAAATAATGAAAATGATTATTCTTGCTCCCATTTTTAGAATTATTGTATAATTCACATTTCATACAAGTCAGTCACTTGAAGTGCACAGTTCAGTAGATTTTAGTATATTCCCAGAGTTGTACAACTGCCACCACAATTTTAGAACATTTTGATCACCCTAAAAAGAAACCCATGGCCACTGGCTGTTGTTTCCAACACTGCCTCCAATCAGTTTCTTACCCTAGCACTAGTTAACCACTAATTTATTTTCTGTCTCTGTAAATGTGTTTATTCTGAATATTTCATATAAATAGAATCATATTTTATATAGGTAGAATATGTGGTTTTTTGTAACTGACTTCTTTCACTTAGCATAATGTTTTCAGGGTTCATTTGTATTGTAGTACATACCAATACTTCATTTCTTTTTATTGTCAAATAATATTCCATTATATGGATATACCACATTTGATTATCCATTATTCAATTGATGGATAGTTGGGCTATTTCCACTTTTTGGCTATTATGAATAATGCTGTTGCAAACATTCATGTACAACTTTTCGTGTGGACATATGTGTTTATTTCTCTTGGGTATAAATGTAGAGGTGGAATTGCTGAGTTATATGGGTAATTATATGTTTAATCATTTGAGGAATGGTTACACTGTTTTCCAAAGTGACTGCAACATTTATTAGTGGGAACCCGAAAAACAGGGATTATCTTTAGGAGGGCAGGCTTCTTGTAGTGCAGTCTTCTCTACTGGGCAAGTGTTCGAGAAACTCATCAATGTCAGTGTATCAACTAGCATTGTTGTGAGAGGCTATGTTCAGCTTTGGTGGATTTTTTGGGGGGGAGGAGATTCTTTCAACGCATTTGCCTTGATGGGTGATTTATGAGTACACCTGCCCACACCATACTGAATGTTCAGTTGCTTTTGACCAAAAACCAGCATGACTCTGGAGCCCCACACTCCTTATTCATCCAATCTTGTCCCAAGTGATTTTTGTTTGTTTGTTTCCCAGATGAAAAAAGTCCTCAAAGTGAAGTGTTATACCAGTGTAAAAGTGGTGAAACAAAAAACATCAAAAACACTAAAGGCATCAAAATTGATGCGTTCAAAAACTGTTCTGAGCAGTGGAAAAAGCATCTTGATAGGTGTATTGCATCAAACAGAGAGTACTTTGAAGGTGAATGAAATTTAAACATGTAAGAATAAATACACAATAATTTATAAATAAATTCTGGAGTTTTTTGGGATCTCCCTGGTACATTTTCACCAGCAGCATGTGAGGCTTTAATTTCTCATCCTCTCCAGTATTGCCATTATCTGACGCTTTGTCTGTAGCCTCCTAGTAGGTGTGATGTGGCATCTCCTTACGATTTTGGTTTGTATTTCCCTGATCATCTTTTCATATGCCTGTTGGTCATTTATATATCCTCTATGGACAACTATCAGTTCCTTTGCTCATTTAAAAAAATGGGTTATTACTCTTTTTATGATTGAGTTGTAATAGTTCTTTATGTATTCTATGTATAGTTCCCTTATAAGGTGCATAATTTGCAAAAATGTTCTCTCATTCTGTTTATTTTCTTTTCATTTTCTGGATGATGCCCTTTGAAGCACATAATTTTCATTATATTTAGTTTCTTTTGTCTTTAGTTGCTGGTATTTTTGGTATTGTATGTAAGAAGCTATTACCTAATCCAATATCACACCCCTTTGATTTATAAAAAAAATTACTTTTGTTACTTTTTTGCTACTTGTATAACTTGTTTTTTATCATCATAATTCTTTTTATACATATATACCTTGTCCTGTCCTATTCCCTCTCTTTTTTTCCTGTAATTTTCTATCTTTAAATAAGGTCTTCATGGGTATAATGGTTTGATTTCTATTTTTCTCACATAAAATTTTACAGTGAACACTTGCCCATATTCAAAATATGTGGAAAGGTCACATAAAATATATCTAAATCCCACAGTGCAAGTTTTGGACTGTAATATATTTAATTATTTTCATATTCTTGTATATTTATAAACTGTTTTCAATATTGTATTATTATCATTATTATTAAGGGCTAGTATAAATATATGTTGGTCCAAAAGCCTAACTCTCCCTAGAATAGATTTTAGTTAAGAATTGAAGTAACTGAGTCCAAGACATGAATATCTTTCCACACTGCATGCGAATTGTTTTCCAAAAAGTTGTGTCAGTTCACACTCCGCTAGCTCTCCTAGTAAGTGCTTGTGTCATTGTATCCTTATCAGTACAGTAAGAATATTTTTATTTTTAATCAAATAGTAACTATGTGCACACTTCTTGATGCTCAGTCCCCTGCATTAACTTAAAGCTGAGACCACAGCTGTTAATTCAGTATCATGCAGTTCTCCCAGGAAACCACAAATACTGCCAAAACTTTCACAGTTGTATTTCCATGACTTTTTGGTGACTTCACACTTAAAAAGGCATAAAACAATTACCAGGGCATTAGCAGACACTTTTTAAATGATGCTTCAGGAAAAAAAAAATCTCTCAAGAAGATGGCTTCTGAACTGGTCTTATTTTATGTTGGTTGGGGAGAGATGGGAATGCAGGTAGAAATACTTGACAAAAATGAACAATTTAAAGGTAAGCATCAGAGTTATGGGAAGAGTGAATAGATCATCCTGCTCACTCAATTTGAGTGATCTCCTTGTGGTCAAGGACTTCAGCTTTCTCCAATAATGGGAGGCATTTAATAGTACAGACTCTATGTTGGAATCCTGGTGCTCCAATATTGTGGATCTCAAAGCTTAATTGTACAAGAAGCACTTAGCATCCCTAAGCACATGCTAGGTTCTCCACAAATGTTAGCCATTTTCCATTATTGTTCATCTCTGTATCCTCAGCAGGACAGCAAGCACTGGGGACGGCCAAAACAGGTACTCAATACAATACAATGAATAAGTTCTGGAAAAAACTGTTTTTTAAGTAGGTGTAAAAGAAATTTTCCAGTTTTTCATATTATGGGCCATTCATAATCCTCCCTTTTAAAATTAAGCCAGCTCACAATTGAAATTTTCTTATACTATTATCCACTTAGGCTTCCTTGGTGAAATTTTACTCTGAAATAAACTGTTATTTGTAGCCTGACATGTTTCTATTGTTGCAGGGTATGCATTGTGCTATGGTGTTGCTATTTTAAATCACTTAGCAGATAACCAAAGGGAAAAAAAAATCACTTAGAGTCTGATTTAATCAAGCAGTATGGAATGAAGTGTGAAAAATCCAGTGTTGTTCTGAACCTCAACTTTATTGAAGGCTGCAAAAAGGTATAAATTAAGTGACCTTTCCGGGTCAGGCTTTTATGGCTCTGATAAATTCCTCAGACTTAGCAGTTGTCAGTGAAAACATGCAAGAGAAAATATGAAGATTCTTTCCCTTCAACTACATCTTTTCACTGAGTAGTTGAGATCATGGTTTTAAAAGTGCCTCAAGAAAAGTAAAGTTTTATCAATATAAAACATTATTATAATGTGGGTGATAGCAGCAAAACAAAAATATGAAGAAGTTAAAATTGAGGCAAAGTTTTCTTTAAGCATTCCATAAGATCTTAAAGCTAGACAGATTGTTAGAGGTTTTGTGGTCCAAATCTCCCACTTTTGTGTATGGGGGAAAAAAAGAGGGAATTCACTTTATCAAGATCACAGCACTTAAGATCAAAGTCTTATTACTCTAGATAAAAATAGTGGGTGGTAAAAAATAATTTAGAATGATCATAAAAGTCTTTATTATTTTTATTTATAATGCAAAGAAAATATAACCTTGTATTCATATATTTTATGTGTATTGAGTTTGGATGCATTTTAAATGTTACTGTCCTAAGGTAAATTTTAAAAATCTGAAATAAGAAATTAGAATTATGAAGTCCTTAGTGACATCGATCATTTTAGTGTTTTGAAATGTTTTTGCTGCATAAGCAAGGCAGTTTAAGTTCTCAGTCTGCAAACATACTGTAATTTACCAAATAGCACTTTTCTTTGGAAAACTGCTTGTAAGGAGGGAGCTACCTTCCCTGGAGGTTAAGTTACATCAAAATTAATAAAATTAATGACATCTTTTAGGAACTCCCTTTCTTGTGGGGTGTCATATTTAAAGTTAAGCTACATTCCTTAAGCAAAACTAAGAAAGTTATTTCTTGGTAGCCAGCATTCACATTACCTTGAGCTATAAAGGTCTCATATGCAAGGTATTGAGTGACATTTTGAATACACAAAAAATAAGCATTAGGTTGCATATTTTTGGCAAGTATGACTTTAATTCTTAGGAGAAGCAGTTTCTTACACTCACTTTTGGATGATACTGTATTTAAAACGCAATTCTCCTTTATCCAAGTCTATGTGGAAGCTCTAAAGAATGATGGGGTAAGAAATCTAAATCACCTTTGGGAGCTCTAAAAAATACCAAATTTTATTATTGTAATTTGAAGGGCAAATGAACAAGTGGTTGGAGGTTGACATTTCTGCATTGCTTATCACTAACTGGAGAGGCCTAGTCAGAAGGAGAACGGTGGAAATCAGCCACTGAACACTCTTCTTTACACAATAGAGCAGGACACATAGAGATTCTAGAAAAAACATAAAGGCAAAAAGAGGTAAGTGGAAAAAAGGATGACTCTGCTGTTCTCAGGCTGCAGCATATATACTGCTGCTATGAACTTCAAATAACAGGGAGCAGTGCAGAATACACATAGCAGATGCACTTGACATTAGATAATCCTTCATAGTTTGGAAGCAAGATGATTCTTTTCCCCTTGCAAAAAGACAAAGTACTGGTTCTTCCAAAAGCTGTACTCTGAGATTATTACATAATAGTCATTTTAAATGATTTGAAATAATTTTAATTGGTACTTACCTGGGAGGCCATATCACTTTTCATTTCACCAGCTCTCTTATCAGCAGCTGTGAAAGTATGATAAGACAGAATGATGTATACAAACGATTTCTTCTTCAGAAGAATTCATCCAGAAGAATTGTCAAATTATTTTTAAATGGCTGTAGTTTGTATTGAAACATTACAGGAGAAGTTTAAAGCCTTCACTTGCATTGTGTGACGCTATTTCGTAGTTCTATCATAGGATCGTGGAATGTTTGATCCAGAACATACGCGAGGGACTGTCTTTTCTAAAGTACTCACTTTCTCCAAATGAGATGACAGAGATCCAGAGAGGTTAGGTAACTTGAGGGATATAAAGGAAACTTGAGGATAAAAGGAGCCTTCAGGAATCCAAAAGGTCACAGTCACCTACATAATTTTGAAGAAAACTGTAGGACTTCTAAGATTTTGTCAGTATTGACAGATAGAACATTGGGTAGGGGAGATAAAAAGAAAGGAATAAGTTGTTAAGAGAAGGGGTACTTCATTGACTGTGGTTACAATGTTGAAATAGTACTAGTGTCATTTTGAAATAGCATGTCAGAAGAGTTTTTGGCTGACATACTATCTCAAGTATATTTGTAGGTTTCCTATATGAAGTGTAGGGCCAGACTCTGAACAGCTAACTGGGGACAACTTAAGGGGACTAATTAGACCCAAAGTGAAAAAAATATTTTGCATTTATGTAAAACTTAAATTTTGAGTAATTCAAATTTCCAGATTCCCTGTTGGTAGTATCTACAGCATTTGGAAGGACTAGGAAGAAAGAATCAGCAATATTAATCTCTATGATTTGGATATGGAGACTAAGACACGGGACATTCTTTTACAGAAGCAAAAGCCAACCTCTGTCTGCCCCAGAGCATCTTCATGCTCCTCAGCGCTTGTTTGATCACAACACAGGCGACCAGAATCAGCTGGTGAGTGTGAAGGGACCTTGGTTGCCTTGGCAATGATTTGGCCTTTGACAGGGCTTAGAGGAATAGGAAGGGTGGGTGATAAAGGCCGGT
This sequence comes from Cephalopachus bancanus, assembly GCA_027257055.1. Lineage (NCBI taxonomy): Eukaryota > Metazoa > Chordata > Mammalia > Primates > Tarsiidae > Cephalopachus > Cephalopachus bancanus. The sequence goes on along the minus strand of JAPVLO010000015.1, from coordinate 8,053,473 downwards.
TTGACTCTTGACGAAATCACCCGCTTCTGTAAGCTCTCTTGACATGTGCCATGACCTGGTGACTATTTTCTTGCCCCGTGAGGAATTTTCTAGTATCGCTGGGATCATTTTGCAGCTAATTGTATCAACAAAATAAAGATGTAATTTCGTAATGATTACATCTTAGTAAAATACTCCTTATATACATAATGTGTTTAAAATACTCCTTATATACATAATGTGTTTAAAATAATTATCATTATGCCGGTTTATATTACCTTATCCATAATAAAGCCATAGTATTCTGTTTTAATATTTGGGTTATTTGCATGATATTAAAGCAATCTTTAATTTATTAAGAAAACAATTGAGAAATTGTTGAGCTGGCATTCTGTGGAAAAGGATGCTGGCTACACCTCATATTCGTTCTCTCCTTCTTGCTTTAGCAGTGGAAATTCTTTTAGGGAGGCATATGGCTGCCATGATAAAAGACAACAGTGTCCAGGTTCCTTGCAGCCAGGTGAAGCCACATCCTAGGTTCTGGCTAAGGTGATATGAGCAGAATTATTATTTGGGACCTCTAAGAAGTCTTAAAAGAGAGGAGCATGCCTTTTTTCTGTCTCCTCTCCTTTTTCCTGGCTGGATTCAGAGGAGATAAATGGAACACTAGGACCAACCTTGCACCGTGTAATATGGGAACAGTGTGAAGCAGCATGAGGAAGGATGTGGGCCGCTGACACCAGGGAGCTGACACCAGCCTGGACTTGTGCTGCTGGGCATCTCCAGGTGACAGAAAAATAGATGTCATTCTGGTTTACTTTGGGGGTCTCTGGATATATTCAGCCACATATAAATAAGATATACACAAAATAGAAAGCACTTAGCCCACAGAGGAAAATCATCAAGCAAAAAGTTTTGCCAATAAACAAAGAAAAATCTGTTTTACCTAATAGCTTTGAGATGCTGTTGCCAAAGACCATTTGTCTTGGTGGTTTGAAAGTTTTTATGTCATAAAATTGAATTTTTACACCAGGCTTTTCTTTTATGCTGTGTGGAGCCTTGGTAGAAATTCTGGATTGGTAGTCCAGGGTCTGGATTCATTGCCATCTGAGTCATTTTATTGGCTCTCTGCTCTTGAATAAGCCATCCTGGCCTCTGAATAAAAATTCTGGATTAAATAGTTTCCATAATTCTCTAAGCTCTGCAGGCTGTAAATTTATGAAACTGCCTATTTTTTAAAAACCACTAATACTGATTCTGGGCCCAGTCCTGTATGCAAATATATGTTGACAAATACTAATGGAGTACCTGGCATACATGGACAATTACCCAACTTTTTATTATATGGGCTATGTGTGTGTTGGGGAAGGAGGGCCACAAAGCTTGTTTTCAAAGGTTCTATATTAGTTGCATAGAAAACTATGCAAACATCAAATTGTCAAACTTTGAATAACTTGTGTCTCCTGACTCCTAGATCAACACTCTCTCTTCTATATCATATTTCTTCTCTCACAGAGCTTCACATATTAAATTAAAAGAGGACTACTAGCTTTGATATCTAAAATTCCAACAATTTTACTTAATGCCATGAAATTCAGTTCTACTGTATGATTACCCCTCTAAGACTAATCTGCTTGCTATGATAACAGTCATTCAACTTTTCACTAATTAATATTAACTGTGCTTCATTTCACTTGTAAAGCTATGTATCTACAAGGGCAAAATATTCTATTGTTCACTGAATGCCCACGTGTTAAAAGAGTTGATGGAACAATTAAATTAGAAAAGATTTTCTGGAGGAGGTGAATTTTGATCCAGAGTTTTTGGGGGTTGATAAAGGTGGGTTGTCAGAGAAGTGGAGAGGTCATCTTCAAGGGGGAATGAATGGTATCTGCAAAGGCACCAAGCTGGGAATGATCCAGCAGCATACAGTGGGGAGTGGGGATGGAGCCTGAGAGGGCATGGGTCCCAGACCTTTTCTGCTGTTCCTTTCATATTGGCAGGAAACAGTCCCTTTGGGCCCAGTGTTTGTTCAGAGTATGGAAGGCACTCAGGTGGAAGAGAGATGGGTAAGAATATGACACAAGTGAAAGTCATTTTAATGACACAGAGCAAAGAACGGCAAAATCATCACTGCAAGAAAGTGCCCTCTTTGTACAAGAGATACTCCGTTTGCATATTTAGGTTTCATGCTTCACCGTGTGCTTATGTGGTGTGGGTGAGATAAGTAGCAGAAGGAATTTAGCATTGCCCGACTTCTGAAAGTTAAGTCAGCTGTGACTTTCCACTAATAAAGTGTCTTCTTGGGCTTAATTTTCTTGCAACTGTGTGTGCATGCACGTGCGCATGCATGTGTGTGTGTGTGTGTGTGATATTTAATGAAAGGAAAATAAATAGGCAGCCAATTTATTGCAAGCAGTGTGTTTACCTGAGTGTATCATCACTGAAATTATCAGAGATATTAGAAGTGGAAAAAGTCATGTGCTCAAAGCGTCAGCTCCAGTTGATTTCTTCTGCTGCACAAATCTGCCCAACAGAGTCATAGCAGTTCTTAAGCACTGATTTGGACATTGTCACAGAAATAAAGCACAGGAATAAAGCCACATGTTTAGATGGTACAGTCTATAGAAACTGGACTGGCCAACTAAAAAAAATGCATGCAAGCTACAAATCAAAGTGAGCACTGGTTTGTGTTTTCTATTAAAGCCATAGAGGCAACTCTCCTTCCTGGGCTGGCTTCCAGAATCTTTACCATCTTGTTTGTGGTTGATAAAAAACCACCATCATAGTGGATTTGTTGTGCACACTGACAAACACAAATGACAGAGAATATCTTGATAAGGGTCCTTTCCACCTGACCCTCATTTTGACAGCCACTTTATTGGGTTCCTTTCATCCACACTTTTCATCTACCCATCCCCATGTACACATATAGTTTGTATGAATTTGTTCTCCAACAATCATGTACAAAAACACCACATTGTTTTGTGTGTTCCTATATGTAATTAAATCTCAGTTTTCACTTGTTGGTCAGGTTTAACCTTGGACACCCAATATCAGTCATCATGGGAGACCTCTTTACCTGAAGGTCTTGAGAGTCACATGATGTCCCTCAGTTCAGAAAAATTGGGGAAGGGTCTTCAGTTCTTTAAGCCATCATGATCACTGCTGAGATGTGTGTTTTTCAAACCTTTGTGGCCTATGCCACAAAGGCAGGAGGCACTTCTCCCACTGTATGGAATGTGGACATCATTCTCCGTGTCTCCTAAGGCTTCCTGTACCTTTTGTTCAGGCTCCAGCATCCCAGATCATCCCAGACCTGGACAATAATTAGGGGTGCGGGGCAGCCCCACAGCCCATCATATGTACCTCTCCCATCTTTTCTTCCAATTCTTGGCTTGTTTTCATTCTCTAAATTCAAATCCATAGTCAAGTTCAAATCCTGCCAGGAAATACCTGGCTTAATTCATCTCTTTGGCTAGAAACAGACTCCAAAGCCTGTGTAGGATTATTTTTTTCAGGTTTCTGGCAGTTTTACCTCATGAACCTGAAATTTCTAGGAGCCTTAAACTCAGAACTCAAGAGGCTATGCTATGTAGAAAAAGGAGAGAGAAGTTTTCCTCAATTTTGTCTAGATACTATTGCTGTAGCAGAAACAAGACATATATTTGTATTTTAATAGGTTACCGTGAACACAATATACCAGAGTGTGGTGGTATTTGTGTCAGAGGGAGAAGACAAACAAGTTTCTTTACCTGTGGAAAATTGGTGAAATTTTTTTGTCTTCGTTGTTATTATCGGTGTTGTTTTGTGTTATAAGACGTGAAACTTTTTTAAGACCAGTTTGATCAATCGAGTCAACAGGCAGAATCAACAGGTTGTTTCTGCATCACAGACCTGCTGACCTCTTGTTCCATTTGTAAAGTCAGGGTAATTATTCTTCTCTTCTGGTGGTGTGGTAGAGAACAGCGTGTCCCTTGATTGCTTGAAGAAGCAAAATGTTTTACTGAAGTTTCCTGCAAGGTTGGAGAGACATTTAGCAAAAGCCAAATGAAGATTTTTTTTTCCTACAGAGTTTTTTGAGCATGAGAATGAACCAAGTGTTGACAATAATGATGCATGCCTTGAGAATTAGTCCCTCTAGATTACTAAGTTTATCCTTTGATTTGGAAACATGATGACTGAAGAATAAGTTAGGGGGCAACCCCTTCGGATCCCCTCCCACTGTGGGAGCTTTTCTGTTCTCTCTATAAATCCTGCTTTCTCTCTTAAAAAAAAATATGTTAGCACATAAATGTATGTCCAAGTTTATCCTAAATTAATTTGGGCAATTTTTAAAATTAGGGTTCCCTAACCCTTGAGTCTCAAAAGTAATCAGGATTAAATATGATTTATCTTTTTTATATATAGTCAATATTTTTTATTATGATATTGTGGGGTACACTTAAGGTTTAGGTATACAAATATGCTTCATTCAGGCACCCTTGTTGATAAGAGGTGTCTCTCCATCCCCAGACAGATATTTACTACCATTAATCCCATCTCCCTTCCCCTCCCCACCAATAGTTTACCACCACTGTCAGTCATTTTCTTATAGTATTATGTTGGATGTTCAAGGTCCACTATATGAGTGAGAACATGTAATTCTCAGATCTTTGTTTCTGTGAGAGATCACTCAGTATTATAGACTCTAGTTCCATGCAGGTTGCTGCAGAATTCATGATTTTGTTCTCTTTTATGGCTGCGTAGTATTCCATCGTGTATATGTACCACATTTTTTTTAATCCAGTCCTCTTTTGATAGACAGCATGGTTGCTTCCAGGTTCTTGCTATTGTGAACAATGCTGCGATAAACATACGTGTGCAGGTATCTTTTTTATAGAGTGATTTGAGTTTTTCAGGGTATATTCCCAGTAGGGGGATAGCAGGGTTATATGGGAGATCAATATTTAGAGCTTTTAGGAATCGCCATACCGTTTTCCACAGAGGTTGCACTAGTTTGCACTCCCACCAACAGTGTAGAAGTGTTCCCTTTTCGCCACACCCTCTCCAGCAACTGTTATTTTTTGAGTTATTGATCATTGCCATTCTGACTGGAGTTAGGTGGAATCTCAGTGTGGTTTTTATTTGCATCTCCTTGATGATTAGTGAGGTTGAACATTTTTTATGTGTCTGTTGGCTACTCGGATGTCTTCCGTTGAGAAGTGTCTGTTCATATCTTTTGCCCACTTTATAATGGGGTTGTTTGTTTTTTTCTTTTCAGCACGTTTGAGTTCCTTGTAGATCCAAGATGTTAAGCCTTTGTCAGACCTGGTGTTGGCAAATACTTTTTCCCAGTTTGTAGGCTGTCTCCCTGCTCTCTTGATGGTTTCTTTGGCTTTGCAGAAGATTGTCAGTTTAATGAGTTCCCACTTGTCTATCTTATCTGTTACGGCCTGTGAGTTTCGGATTTTGTTCAGGAATTGGATGCCAGTTCCAATTTCCATGAGGGTATGTCCTTCATTTTCTAAGGTTCTTATGGTTTGAGGTTTTACATTTAGGTCTCTGATCCATTTAGAGTTAGTTTTTGTTTATGGGAATAGATAGGGGTCCTGTTTCAATCTTCTGCATGTGGTCAGCCAGTTTTCCCAGCACCATTGACTGAATAGGTTCTCCTCTCCCCAGTGGTAGGTGGCGGAGGCTTTGTCGAAGATGAGTTGGTTGAGAAATTGAGCTTTTGCTTCTGGAATCTCAATTCTGTCCCACTGGTCTATATGCCTGTTCCTGTACCAATACCAAGCTGTTCTGATGATTGTAGCTTCATAGTAAAGTTTGAAGTCTGGTAATGTGATACCACCTGCTTTGTTTTTTTTGCTGAGGATTGTTCTGGCTATTGGTCTTTTGTGTTTCCATATGAATTCCTGTGTTGTTTTTTCTAGGTCTGAGAAGAATGTTGCTGGTAATTTGATGGGTATTGCATTAAATCTGTAGATTGCATTAGGTAAGATGAACATCTTCACAATGTTGATTTTTCCAATCCATGAACATGGGATATTTTTCCACTTATTTGTGTCATCTTTGATTTCTTTGAGCAGTGTTTTGTAGTTTTCATTGTAAAGGTCTTTCATGTTTCTGGTTAGGAAGATGCCAAGGTATTTCATTTTTTTTGTGGCTATTCTGAATAGAATTGTGCTTTTTATTTGGGTTTCTGTTTGTTTATTATTGGTGTAAAGAAATGCAATTGTCTTTTGCACATTTATTTTATATCCTAAGACTTTACCAAAGTCCTTTATCAGTGTAAGGAGGTTTTTGACAGATTCTCTTGGGTTTTCAAGGTATACAATCATGTCATCTGCAAAGAGAGATAGCTTGACTTCCTCTTTTCCTATTTGAATACCCCTGATTGCCTTCTCTTCTCTGATTGCTCTAGCCAGGACTTCCAATACTATATTGAACAGGAGGGGTGAGAGTGGGCATCCTTGTCTTATTCCAGTTTTCAGAGGAAATGGTTCCAGTTTTTGTCTGTTTAGGAGTATGCTGGCTGTGGGTTTCTCATAGATGGCTTTTACTATTTTGAGGTATGTTCCCTGTATGCCTAGATGTTCGAGGGTTTTTATCAAGAAGTGGTGCTGGATTTTATCAAAAGCTTTTTCTGTATCTAATGATATAATCATGTGGCTTTTGTTTTGACATCTGTTGATGTTTTAATTACATTTGTGGTTTTACAAATGTTGAACCAGCCTTGCATCCCAGGGATGAAGCCTGCTTGGTCATGATGGATGATTTTTGAGATGTGTTCTTGAATCTGGTTTGCTAGGATCTTCTTGAGAATTTTAGCATCTATGTTCATCAAAGATATTGGCCTTTAGTTCTCTTTCTTTGTTGGGTCTTTACCTGGCATGGGTATCAATGCGATGTTAGCTTCGTAAAATGATTGGGGAGAGTTCCATCTTTCTCAATCGCCTGGAATACCTTCAGTAGGATTGGTATAAGCTCCTCCTTAAATGTCTTGTAGAATTCTGCTGGAAAGCCATCTGGTCCAGGGCTTTTTTTTTTGTAGGTAGTTTTCTTATTACATAGTTAATTTCCTTGATTGATATTCGTCTATTTAGGGTCTCAATTTCTTCTTGTTTCAACCTAGGGAGGTTGTGTGATGACAGAAAGTCCTCCATTTCCAAAAGGTTTTCAAGTTTGTTTCCATACAAGTGTACATAGTAGTCTCTAATGATCTTTTGTATTTCTTCAGGATCAGATGTCACTTCATCTTTTGTGTTTCTGATTGTGTTTATTTGGGCTTTTTCTCTCTTTTTCTTGGTCAGTCTAGCTAGGGGACCATCGATCTTGTTTACCTTTCAAAGAACCAGCTTTTTGTTTCACTGATTTTTTGGATTATCTTTTTGTCTTCTATATCCTGGATTTGGGCTTTTATTTTGGTGATCTGGATTCTTCTGCTGAAATTAGGGTTTTTGTGGTCTTGCTTTTCCAGCTTTTTTAGGTGACTTCTTAGGCTGTTAATTTGTGATCCTTTCATTTTCTTCATGTGCGTTTGTAGGGATATAAATTCTCCTCTTACTACAGCTTTCATGGCGTCCCAAGAATTTGGTAAGATGTTTCTTCATTTTCATTTGTTTCCAGGTATATTTTAATCTCTGTTTTGATTTCATCAACAACTCAGGAGTTGTTTAGCATCATGCTGTTTAGGGTCCATGTCTTTGTGGGTTTTGAGGGGACCTTGTTGGTGTTAATGATTATTTTTATTCCACTGTGATCCGAGAAGGTGCATGGTAAAATTTCAGTCCTTTTCAATTTGCTTATGCTTGATTTATGGCCAAGTATGTGGTCAATCTTAGAGTACATTCCATGCAGTGATGAGTAGAATGTATATTCTGTGGTCTTTGGATGGAGGGTTCTGTAGGTATCAATTAAGTCAATTTGATCAAGAGTCACATTGAGGTTTTGGATCACATTGCTGATTTTTTGTCCTGATGATCTGTCTAGGATTGTGAGTGGGGTATTAAAGTCCCCAGCTATGATGGTATTGGTGTCGATATTTTTTTTTAGTTTACCTAGGAGCTGTTATATGAAAGTTGCTGCTCCTATGTTTGGTGCATATATGTTTAGGATGGATATTTCTTGTGGATGAATTAAACCTTTTATCATTATGTAGTGGCCTTCTGTATCTTTCTTTTTTAATTTTTGATAGCTTAAAGGGTATTTTATCTGAGATTAATATTGCAACTCTGCCTTTCTTTTGTGTTCCATTCGCCTGAAAATTTGTTTCCCATCCTCTTACTTTGAGTCTGTGAGTGTCCTTTCTAGTGAGGTGAGTCTCTTGAAGGCAATAGATTGTTGCCTGGTGATATCTTATCCATTTTGCCATTCTGTGTCTTTTCAGTGGTGCATTTAATCCATTCACATTCAAACTAATTACTGAAATGTGAGAGTTGATCCCTATCATAATGTTTTTACAGAGTTGTTGTTCTTCCTGTTTGTGTGTTGTCTTTCTTTTAGTTTTAGAGTTGGAGCATGTGTGTTTTAATCTTTTGCCTATACTCTTTTGAAGAACGTTGTTGTTCTTTTTTCCTTTTCTTCTGTGTTCAGTACTTTCTTAAGTGTTTCTTGTAGAGGTGGTCTTGTGGCAGCGTAAGTTCTTAGGGATTGGATATCTGGGAAAGATTTCAATTCTCCCTCACTGATGAAGCTTAACTTGGCTGGGTAGGTTATTCTCAGTTGAAATTGCTTATCTTTTAGAACTTTGAAGATAGGGCTCCAAGCTCTCCTAGCCTGGAGGGTTTCTGTAGATTAATCTGCTGCTATTCTAATTGGTTTTCCCTGGTATGTGGTCTGACCTTTTTCTCTTGCAGCCTTTAGGGTTTTTTCTTTTATACCTACTTTGTTTAGGCAAATTATTATATGTCTGGGAGTTGGTCTTCTCATTTGTTGTCTTGCAGGGGTTCTCTGAATCTCTTGTGTTTGAATTTTTTCATCCTTGATGAGATGAGGGAAGTTTTCTTGATTTCATGAAATGTTTGTTCCAGTGTGACCTCTGTTTCTCTCTCTGCCTCAGGAAGGCCAATTACTCTTAAGTTCGGTATCTTGAAGTGATCATTCATCTCTTGAACGTTTTGTTCTGTCTTTTTGAGCTTCTTTTCTATGCTTTTGACAGTTTGGGTTATTTCTGTGTTTTTGTCTTTGAGCTCTGAGATTCTTTCTTCTGCTTGGCTCATTCTGCTTTCCATGCTTATTAGTCTGTTATTCATTTTCATCACAGTATTCTTTACTGCTGTCATTTCTGACATCAGCTCCTTCCTATTTTCCTCTTGTCTCTCCTCAATTTTTAAAATTCTCTCCATTAATGTCTTGATGTCTGGGTTTTTTGCATATAACCAGTCATTCTGGGGGCTCTTCATTGTTTGTGTTCCAGAATCTGTTTTCTCAGTGTCTGATCTCCCAGGGGTCTGTGTGAGACCTATATTCTTCTTTTAGTTTTTCTTCATTTGTGGGGTTTTTTTCCTCCTCCCTGCTTTTTCCTTCCTCCACATCACCATCTTCTTTAATTCTGTTACTCAGGGGTAGAGGGATTGCTTTTACTTCTGTTTGTTCAATCTCCTATTCTTTATGTATACCCTCTTACTTTGTTCATTTCTGGAGTTGCATTGTAGGTTGAGGGTGGTCCTTTTTGCAGTTTTGAGATTTACTTAAGGGAGGAGCTGTGATTCAAAATCTATCTGCAGGTCCTGGTATTTGCCGACGGGTGTATGGATAATCTGAAACCCACTTCCCACTGCCTTGGAATCTGTCTGTGCAATGGGGATGTAGGTTTACTCCCTGAAATAAAATGTGATTAGCAGAGGGAAGAGAATGTAGCAGTAAGTGGAGAGAAAGAGGAGTAAGGGGGGAAACAGACGAGTGTACCAACAAATGGGGAGAGAGACCTAAACTGAAGCAGATAAAGACAATAGACCACGGCTACAGACTAACCAACTCCCATACAAAAAAAATTAAACATACAATGATGCTAACATACAGGCTGACCAACCACCTTATTGGTGTGCTGTTCCTCTATACAAAGATATGGTTTACAGAGAGGAGAAAAGAGAAGAAAAGGAAGAAGAAAGAAAAAAAAGGAACAAAACAGTCGGAATAGAATTAAGTCATTAAACTAACAGAACCAGTTGAGTCCAATGTCCTTTCAGCTCTGATTTCTAGCTGTCTTTTCAAGCTGGTAAATTTGTTCGCAGTTAGGGTCAGTTGGCCCAGGCCTGCTGTGAAGGACAGTTCAGATCACCCTCAGTTCACCACTCAAATCTGGCCTCTGTCTGTTTTTCAAGCTTGTGTCTCCCGTTTTGGTGTTGTTACCTTGTATCACCAGCAGCTGGTGCTATCTCAGCTGCTCGCCCCAGAGGGGGTGGAGCCAGACAGGAGTCGGGCAGAGGCTGGATATGGGAACCTGCCTCAGGGCACACGGGAGGAGACCCACGGCCGGCAGGACATCACGGTGGCAGCAGAGGTGGCAGCGATCCCAGCAGATCTTGCCTGCAGGGACTTCAAGAACCTAAGTCATGGATCGCCTCAGGCATGGGTGGCACAATACGCTATGGTTGCCATGGAGGCCGCAGTGGCGCTGGCGGCTGCTGTGTCTGTGGCTGCAATGGCTGTCCAGACTGCTGTGATGCCCCAGTGGTGGTGACCACCGAGCTCCATGTGAAGAGCAGGCTGCCCATGTTGGGATCCACAGCCCCCGGGGAGAGAGCCACCGTGATGTCCTGCCAGCCATGGGTCTCCTCCCGTGTGCCCTGAGGCAGGCTCCCATCTCCAGCCTTTGCCCCACTCTTGTCCGGCTCCACCCCCTCTGGGGTGAGCAGCTGAGATAGCGCCACCTCTGTTCTCCTTTGCAGAGGGTTTCATAGACCAGGCTGCCCCACTGCCATCTTGCCAGAAGTCCCTATAATTTATCTTTATGTGAATTAGGTTTTCAATTGCAACTGTAACAAATTGCCACAAATGTAGTGGCTTATTACACTCATTTGTTATTATCTCACAGTCCTGTAGGTCAGAAGTCCAGCTGCAGCATACCTGACTGGGTTTTCTTCATACATCTCCCCTCTACTTTTCTTTCTAGCTCTTTCTCTTCCTTTCCCTCTTCTGCTTAGAGTCTCATGAAGCCAAAATCAAGGCATTGACTGGTCTTCTGCTTAGAGTCTCACGAAGCCAAAGTCAAGGTGTTGACTGGACTGTGTTCTATTCTGAAGACTCTGGGAGAAGATCTACTTCCCAGCACACTGAGGTTGTTGGTAGAATTCATTTCCTAATAGTTGTGGGACTGAGCTCCTGCTTCCTTGCTGGCTATCAGCTGGGGACTGCTCTTAGCTCCCAGAGGCTCTCTGGTCCTTACACATGGCCTCCTCTCCTCCATCATGTGATCCTCTCCATCTCATAGCCAGCAAAAGTTTGAATCCTTCTCATTCTTAGAATCACTTTGACTTCCTCTTTTGCTGCATCGCTTCTGCCTCTAGCCAGAGAAAGTTCTCCGCTTTTAAGAGCTCCTGTAAGTGGATTGGGCCCATTCAGTTAATGTAGCTAACTCCCTTAAAATCCATAATCTTAATCATACCTGCAGAGTCCCTTTTGTCATGTGATGTATAGGATGTTCACAAGTTCTAGGGATTAGGATGTGAACATGTTTGGCACGCAGTTCTGCCTACCAAAATGACTTTTTGTGGAAAAATAAATATAAAACACTCAAACCTACTCTTTAAGTTTAAAAAAAAAGTATTCAGTAAAAATGACAAAATTATCAAAACTTTGTTTCAGTCCCAGATAATGGCAAATTGAGATGGGATTTATGGAGGCAATATGGAATCTAGAGAAAAGATTTTTATTTTATAAAGGATATGAGGGGGAGAAGAAGAGAGCTGCACAAATGGAGAAAGACATAGCCATGAAAAGAGAAGAGAAAAGGAAAGAAGAAGAAGAGAGGGAGGGAAAGGAAGAGAGAAAACTAGAAAGAAAAGGAGAGGGGAGATGTATGAAGAGGGACAATTAAAGCCAAGAAAGATAGAGATATGGAAAGGAAAAAACAAGTGCCAGAGCCATGTAGATAAGGAGAAAATTCAGTAGGCTTAAAATGAAGCTTACCTGAGGTCTTTGGGCATGTATAGCATTCATCATCTGTTAGGGTGACATACTCTCAAACTTTCTAAAGACGGTTCCAATTACCCTAATTGTCCTGGCATATTTATTAGTAGCATCCTTTTCACTCATAAATATCCTGATTTGAACAACCTGTTATATAGTAATCCTCCCTTAATAGGGCTCCATTTGGAAAGTACATTAACAGTTGACCATTTCTTGCAGTATTTAAGATGTTATCAGGGACATCTGCTCCACATGAGTCGGTCTCAGAATTCTGCAAAATGCAAGAAATTTATCAGTGACTGACTCAGGTCCCTGAATCAAGTCTCCAATGCCTGATTTCATCTTTTGTTTCTATTTGTCTCTGACATTCACAGTCTGTAAATTCTGTTAGTGGCGTTAACAAATGTCTGTGTTTTTTCTTTTCAGCTAATTTTCTTTCTCCACTCTTAACATTGTATAACACATAGTTTAAAGTGTAATCCTATGCTTTTTGGAGAAAGAGAAATGAAAACTCATCTATCGATATTAACTCAAAATATGCTTTCTTGTATTTTAGTTTTTCCACATTAAAATGTCAGCTTTGCCTACTTTTTGGTCCTCTTTAAATGGTTTAAATTCTTAGAAGTTACCTCCATGTTTGCATACTAATTAGCTTATATTAGTGAACACACTTATAAATAATGTTGATAAATAAAAGAGCATCTGACCAATAGGAAGGCTAACTAGCTTTGATGGGGCTGTATTTCAGGTTGCTCTTTGTTATTAAATCATATTAGAAGCTCTTCTAGTGATTGCATGCAGCAGAACTGGTTATTTGACGATGAGATAATTTCAATTTGGGTTTTAGTAAAATTGACGTTCATGGCCTGCAGTTTTGTTCTGAATAATCTATGTGTTATTCAGGATTGTAATGCCTTTAAGAAATAATGAAAAGAAAAATATCCAGCTCACCACAGATAAGAAAAGCATATGATGCCCAGGTCTAGCAACACGGCAGGGTGGTGAAAACAAAAACTTCAGAGTTAGACAGACTGAGATGAAGCTCTCACTTTGTTCCTTAGGGACTCTCTGACCTCAAACAGTTTGTTCATCCTTCTGAAATTCAGTGTCTTTATGTGCAAAATGGTGTCACAGTATCAACCTGGGAAGAGGTTTAATAGGTGGGGAGTATGATGCAGGTTAAATGAAATTAGGGGAAACCACTAGCCCAGTTTCTGATACACAGGCAGAGTTAAAAACAAAAAATATTAGTTCCATCTCCTTTCCTCTTGGAGTGGCTAGGATGCTAGAATGTTAATCTCAGGCCTAGTCATCTAACTTTAACCTAAAACCTCATTTTGTGATGAAAGTGTCTATCTAGATTTAACATTCTCTGTCCTAATTACATTCAATTTTTTTTCAGTTACAAACTCAGGGTCTACTAAACAAGTTTAAGTCACTTATATGATATTTTACAAAGCAATGATTTCTAAAATGCTTTGTAAACAGATTAGAAATTTGAAATTTTATAATAGGGTCAAAAACAACAGCATTTTATTTATATTATGTGTCATTTCAATAGCAAATAATCTTTTATTGTAGTTCAAAGGTTTTACTGCAAAAAACTAAATCATTATTCTTCTCAGAAATAAGCTGAGCATGGTGGTGAGTGTCTGTAGTCCCAGCTACTCAGGAGCTGAGGCAGGAGTATTCCTTAAGCCCAGGAGTTCAAGGCTGCAGTGAGCTATGATTGTGCCACTACACTCCAGCCTGGGCTACAGAGCAAGACCCTATCTCAGAAGAACAAAACAAAACAAAAACTCTTTTTTGTGTTATATTTTGGGGGAATAAAAGAAAGTCGCCTTCATAGGTGATTCGAAAGCACAGACTCCCTCTTCCTTTCCTCTAGCGCCCGGTTTATGACTCCTCCCCTAAGATACTCCTGTCCATGGTGCTGACCTCCGACTTCGGCTGTAGATCTACTTCAGGTGGCTGATGTCCAGGGGTTTCTTCCATGCTGGGCACATCAAGAGTACCTTGTGGTTTGTAGCTGCTGTTCTGCATTCAGTCTGTGGAAACGTTAAAGCTCTTCTTAGACTCCTCAAATGCTCCAAGGGCCACCGTGCTCCTGGTTACTATTTGTTAACTCCCCCATTTATAGTGTCTTAGTTCATACTGTGGGGTCAGAGCTCCTTGAAATGTCTCTGTGGTCCAATTCACTCATGGTTGTTGGGTTTCAGGTCTGCTGCAGTGACTCATTCAGTCCATAAACTTTTACTATTCTCTTTGTAGGCGTAGACTCCTATCATGAGCACTATAGGCAAATAAAAGGTAAACATTATTTAGGCTCTGACCTCAAGAAGCTAAGAATCTGGTGAGAAGTAAGAGAGGGAGATCAATGAACAGATTAGGTAAAGTGAGACAGGATAAAGTGTTGTGGGAGAGGTGCAAGCCATGTGCTGTGTGGGCCTACTGGAGTGGTTCTCGGGCCAGCAGGTTTTTAAAAATTCTGACACTCATGCTTCCTCCCTGGCAAACCCAGAAGCTCTGGCAATAGAGGTCATATCTTCAGTATTTTTAAAACTGATTTAAGTAATTTCTGATGTGTAGATAAAGTTGAGAAGGACTGGCCTAAAGAAGGGCCTGATGGCTGGGCGTGGTGGCTCAACCTGTAATCCCAGCACTTTGGGAGGTCAAGGCAAGAGGACTGCCTGAGCTCAGGAGTTCGAGATCAGCCTGACAACTTGGCAAAACTTCATCTCTACAATAAATCAAAAATAATTAGCTGGGCATGGTGGTGCATGCCTATAGTTCCAGCTACTTGAAAGACTGAGGCAGAAGGGTCGGCTGAGTCCAGCAGGTCGAGGCTGCAGTGGCTGTGAGCATGCCACTGCACTCCAACCTGTCCAACCTGGGCAACAGAGTGAGACTCCAACTCAAAAAAAAAAAAAAAAAAAAGAAGGGCCTATCAAGTTCTAATTCTAAGTGGTTCTGTAGCAGAGTGGTAGTAAAGCCTTAGGTGCCTTTACTTTTATTGATTTCTTGCACCTGTCCTCATTGACATATTGGATTTACTGTATTTACTTTTAGAGATGGGGGTCTCACTTTGTGGTCCAGGCTGGAGTGTAGTGACACAATTATAGCTCCCTGTAACCTTGAATTCTTGGGCTCAAGTGATCCTCCTACCTCAGCCTCCCAAATATCTGGAATTACAGGTATATACCACTGTGTCTGGCTAATTTTGATTTTTTTTTGTAGAAACAGGGCCTTGCTATGATGCCCAGGTTGGTCTTAAACTCCTGGCCTCAATTCCTGCCTCAGTGTCCCAAAGTACTGCAATTACAGGTGTGAATCACCATGCCTAGCCATATTTTGGGTTGTGATGACCCTTACGTTAGTGTTAATAGGGAACTTGTATAATTAGTATACACTCAATAAACCTTTGTTTGTGGATAGATACTTTCTGTTTGCTTGTTTGTTTGTTTGTTGAGTTGGAGTCTCATTCTGATACTTTTTGTTTGTTTATTTGTTTGTTGAGTTGGAGTCTCATTCTGACACCCAGGCTAGAGTGCAGTGGCATACTCACAACCATCCCAGCATCAACCTGCTGGGCTCAGGGGATCCTTCTGCCTCAGTCTTCCAAGTAGCTGGAACTACAGGCACGTACTACCATGCCCAGCTAATTTTTTGATTTATTGTAGAGATGAGGTCTCGCCAAGTTGTCTAGGCTAATCTCAAACCTGTGGGCTCTGGCAATCCTTTTGCCTCGGCCCCCCAAAGTGCTTGGATTACAGGCTTGAGTCACCGCACACAGCCCTTTTTCTTTTTTCTTTTCATTTATTTATTATTTTTTAAGTCAAATCTCATTCTGTCACCCAGGCTGGAGTGCAGTGGCATGATTGTTGCTCACCACAGCCTTGACCTCCTGGACTCAGATGATTCTTCCACCTCAGCCTCCTGAGTAGCTGGGATTACAGGCGAGTGCCACCCCACAAGCTCATTTTTAAAAAGATTTTTGTGGAAACGAGGTCTTCCTATCTTGTCTAGACTAGTCTTAAACTCGTGGGCTCAAGCAATCCTCCTTTCCCAGCCTCCCAAAGTGCTGGGATTACAGGCATGAGCCACTGCACCCAGCTTTCACTCCTCTTTTTAACAGCAGTAATTCTTTATGGCTGCATGGATGGATTTAGAATCCATCATACTCAGTGATCTATCACAGAAACAAATAACTGAATACCACATGTTCTCACTCATAAGTGAGTCCTGAGCATTTATCACAATACAAGAGAGGGATCGGCAGTAGCGGGACACTGCCAAGGGAGGTGGTGGGATGGGACACATAACATCACTAGAGTACCTGATCCTAAACCAAGTGAGGACCACTTGGAGGCCCAAACTTCACCTGCACGCAGACTACTACTTATGTACCTAATTCTGACTTGTTTCTACATCTTTTCAATAAAATAAAGGGAAAAAACCCAGCAGATATTTACTGAGAATCTACTATACCTCGGGCACTGTACTGAATAGTAGGGATAGAGAAGTCAGTGTGGTCAATCCTGCCTCTGCTTGGAGGCTTTGTGTTTCCCACTGTGGTTTCCCTCCAGAGCCATCTGGGGAGCTTGTTAACACAGCAGACTTTGAATTCCTTCCCAGCCTACTGACTGAGTCTTTGAGGGTGAAGTCCAGGACTCTTCTCTGCTCACAAGCCATCCAGGTGATTCCTGGGCACATGAAGGCCTGAAATTTCTGAGTAGCCAGGTCTCGGTGGCTCAGCCTGTAATCCCGTGCCTTGGGAGGCTGAGGTGAGTAGATTGCCTGAGCCTGAGGGTTTGAGACCCACCTGGGCAACTTGGTGAGACCTCATCTCTACAATAAGTCAAAAATAAGCCAGGCGTGATAGTGCATGCCTGTAGTTCCAGCTACTTGGAAGGCTGAGGAGGAAGGATCACCAGAGCCCAGCAGGTTGAGGCTGCAGTGGCCGGGAGCGGCCACTGCACTCCAGTCTGGGCGACAGAGTGAGACTCCAACTCAAAAATAAATAAATAAATAAATAAATAAATAATAAATAAATAAATTTCGGAGTAACGGCTTGATGACAGTATAGAGCCGGGTGAAGAGGGCTGGGGTGCCACATCAGAGACTTACTTTTCCTGGGGGGTTGAGAGGGTCCAGGAAAGGGCTCCGGGAGGAGGTAGCCTCTGAAGTGGTCTTGAAGGATGACTGTTGGTTTACAGGGAGAGAATTGGAAAGGGAACATTTCAGACCACAGGGACATACTGCATCAAGTCAGAGACAAGAATGAATACAGCATGTTGAGGAGATTGGAGCCAGATCATAAAGGGCCTTTTGTAAATTTAAGCTAATTAACCTTTATTGATTTCCTGCGATATTTTAAGCCCCATGCACAAAAAGGGTAATAAACTGCTCAGGGAACAGGGTGTTCCTGAGTCTGGCTCTGAGTTTTTGTTTTGTTGGGCAGATCAATGCCAAGTTCTGAAATTCTCCCAAGAACACAGAAGCCTTCTTGAGTCAATGTTATAAAGCCACACCCCAGTGTGCCAGTACCTCCAGGAGAAAGGCACAGAGCTCTAGCTCTGAATATGTAGCCAGGAACACAGCCCCTGAGATAGCCCTGGGAGATGGAGTAGGGACTCCACCATCTTCATACTTCTGGAGGTTCTAGAAGGAGGCAGAGTTCAGTCTGGAGGGTGGACGTGTGAGTTACATAAGATACTTCAGAGGTCACAGCTGGTGATCCGTGAAATCAGTGGTTGTGTTTTATATCGCCATGAATGCCAGACTGTTAACATTATAAATAAAATTGGTTTTGGTAGCCTGGAATTCTAGCCATTTATAACCTTTCATCTAAGAGAAAGAGTAACCTGTTTTCCAAAAATTATTTTTTTTTTGGTAGCAATAATTGTGTATTGATTGGTTACCGGGCGCCCAACCTCCAACACTCCGAGCTTTACATGTACTTCTCATCACTACTCATTTGCTTCTCTCACCAACCCTCTGACATATGTGGTATTATTATATTATTATAATAATATAATCTTTTTACAGATCATGTGGCTTGTAAGTGACAGAGTTGGAATTTGGACCTAGGTGCATGTAGCTAGTAGAAACTGAGTTTGTAACAATTATGCCAGGTCACTTGGGAATGGGGCTGGCTTTCTCTCTCTCTCTCTCTCTCTCTCTCTCTCTCTCTCTCTCTCTCTTTCTGTCTTTCTTTCGAGGTAGCATCTTGGTATATTGCCCAGGCTGGTCTTGAATTGATGATCTCAAGTGATCCTTCTGCCTCAGTCTCCCTAAGTGTGAGTGCATGACAGGTGTGAGCCACCATACCTGGCCAAGGCTTTTTCTTTTTCTTTTTTTTTGAGTTGGAGTCTCACTCTGTCGCCCAGACTGGAGTGCAGTGGCCGCTCCCGGCCACCGCAGCCTCGACCTGCTGGGCTCCGGTGATCCTTCCGCCTCAGCCTTCCGAGTAGCCGGAATTACAGGCATGCGCTACCACGCCCGGCTGATTTTTTGATTTATTGTAGAGATGAGGTCTCGCTGCCCAGGCGGGTCTCGAACCCGCGGACTCAGGCAATCCACTCACCTCAGCCTCCCAAAGGTGTGGGATTACTGGCTGAGCCACCGAGCCAGGCAGGCTTTTTCTTAACTTGGTGATTTTCTTTGCTTCCTTACTTTACATATATGTTTCACAGTTTCTATAGGGGTTTTGCTGAGTAATTAAGGTAAAACAAATTGAAGATGAAAAAAATGCCCTGGAATAAACAGAAAGAAAGATATCACCCTCTTCCTTTTGTCCTGTAACACTCACTGCTATACATAGAACCCCTTCTCCTGAGTACTTTTGTTTAAGAATGCCGGATAAAGGGGTAAGAAAATGTAAAGTTATTCAGTTTGGCAGGAATTAGACCTAAAGTTGAGTATCAGATTACTTTGCTTCCAGGAGTAGTCTCACACACAGAGGTTATAAGATGCTTCTGGTGATGCAAAACAAGATTTAAAAGGTTAAGTTGAATTTAATCGAGTTATGAAAGCAAATACTGTGATTTATTCAGTAGATTCCTTTATTATCTAGTTTTCTCTGATACCTAGATAATTACTGGGAACATGAGTCACAGTCTATGCCTAACAATTTGATTGGTCACAAGACCTGGTGGAAGGGTAAACTATTTGCTTTGGCAGTTATATTTGCAAGTATTGTCTCCAAAGGAGAAATTAGAAACTGCTTTAGTGAGAACTTATATTTTATGTATACAAAAAAGAAAAACTGCAGAAACAAAATTCTTTCACCATGATCTGAAATTTCAGTATATTTAGTTATTACATATTTTCTCCTTTTTATTCAAAAAATTTATTCACATGTTTATAATTTTATGCATGGCTTGACATTCAGTCCAACTCTTTTACGTTTATTCATTGGATAGTCTAAACATGTTCTCTGTCCAAACTATTGCCAATCTCTGCAGTTATTTGCTACAACTTAATTATATCCTATTATTTAAACAATACTGTATACCTTCTGTGTACCTAGTATAATATATGTAATCTTTCTGTACATGTGGTAATTTCAGATACCAAGGGGTTAACAAAGTATGACATAGTTGTTAGGCATTTCAAAATATTTATAGTTAAGATATAAGAGTACATGACCTCTTAGTAAATAGAAATTAATTGAGCTCATGCTGTGAAACTAAATAAATCAGTGGGAAGAAAACTGGTAGAGTTTATTAGTGGAAGTAATAAGATCAAAGAATTCTCTGTGGTACTAAGTTGCCTCTGTTTGTTTCTGAATGGTTGCTAATGTTTAAATCCCTGGGCTGCCAAATTTGTACTATTATGCCAACATTTTCTGTACTCCAAGTGTTACTGGACAGCTAATCAGATGAAGTAGTTGATTTAGTGACAGAATGATTCAATAGTTGTAATCTTCTGGAAGATTTTTTATTTATTTACAAGGTAAATTATTAATTTTGGGATCTTCTTGGAAAAGCAGTTCTTTTGCTCCCTGAAAGAGAAGAATTTTCTACACTCGAATTTGTTTTACATTAGAAAGTCTCACTTATGCGGCCTTGTACTAAAGTATGAACACAGTTCTTCCTTGAAAATGAAGTCTCTCTTGAGATGGTCTCCCACATACTAATTACATGGCTGCTTAAAGTGGCATATGATCAGAATGATACAATCTTGATAAAAGGTGAGCATGTCCAGACCTCTCTGAGAAGAATTCAGTAGCAGAAGTTTGTATGTTTGCCCACTGCTGTGATAGAGTCCAGGGTTTTGCTTTTAGGAGTCTTCTCTCTACCTGAAATGTCTTCATCAGCCCCTAGCTCTAACCTTTGACGAACAACGTGCAGTTTCATCCCTTATAGGCATGTGCGAGACACAGATGGGGCGGGGCAGGGGGGAAGAAAGAGAGAGAGAGAGAATAGATGGATAATGATAGATAGATTGAAGATAGAGGAATAATGGAAAGATGAGAGAAAGAGATTATAGAGATGGAGATATGTATATACACATCACACTCATTCACTCTCTTATATATGCTTAATGAGCAGAGAAAGTACAAAACAGACATGAAAACTGAAGATCTCATATTAAGGCTAGAAGTCTCTTCAAATGCTCACAGGTATTGAGTGTCACACGGGGTTTGTGGTAAAAGGGATGGGGTGAACAGGAGGTAACAACATGTAGAGACCTGAGCTGAGTTGACCCCTGCTTTTAGAACTCGTCTTATCTACTAATTCTTAGATAATGGGAAGCGCCTCACAAACAGCAGAAATTAGATCCTAATTTTCATACAACATACAAATATCAACTCAAAATGGATGAAAAAGTTCACACTAAGACCTAAATCTGTAAAACCACAAGAAGAAAACGGGAAAATCTCTATGACATTAGTATGGGCAATAATTTTGATGAATGACTATAAACTCCAAAGTATAGACAACAGAAGCACATAGACAAATGGGATAACATCAAACTAAAAGGCTTTGGCACAGAGAAAAAAACGAAAACAAAAGGACTAAAACAACAAGTAAAGAGATAGCCTATGGATTAGGAGAAAGTATTTACAAACAAACTATGCATCTGATAAGGAGTCAATATCCAAAGTACATAGGGAATTCAAACAACTCAACAGCAAGAAAATGAACACTCATTTTTTAAAAATAGGCAGAGGACCTGAATAAACATTTCTCAAAAGAAGACCCCGGTGATATGCATAAACTCCTACCTTCTGATCTATCAACCTTAAATAGTACATATTGATTCCAAATATGAAAGATGAGGAATTTAGCATACTCGTACTATTTCTTCCACCTCTGAAGAAGGGTTTGTTCTTATTAATGATTCATTTATTAATTGATTTTATATCTCTATTCAGAGATAGGAAACACCAGTGTTTTTTCTACTCTCACATACCACTCGACACAGAATACTTCTGTGACCAGATGTGTATAGGTTTCTTCCCCACACATCAGGCATTTCTCCATTGTACACCAACTGGGTATCCTACAATTCAATTCAACTCTGATACAATCTACCTGGAGATAGGGTCAGATCTCATAGGTTGAGGGCTCAGGCCTACAAGCCTACTCCCACTTCAGGGGGCAATTGAAAGCAGTAGGTTGCATACTTCTAACCAACTAGTTAGAAAGCAAGTTCCCTTCTTGAGTTTGATTTATTAGGATGACTCACAGAACTTAAGGAAACACTTATTTACATTTACTGGTTTATTATAAAGAACATTATAAAAGATACAGATGAACAACCAGATGAAGACTTGCATGGGGCAAGGTATGAAGGAGGGAGTGTGGAGCTTTCCTGCCTCTCTAGGCATCCACCCTCCCAGCATCCCCATGTGTTTACCAACTCAGAAGCTCTCTGAATCCTATCCTTTTGGAATTTTGTAGCGGCTTCTTTTAGGCACATAGGCATATTTGATTACATCGTTGGTCATTGGTGTCCACTTCACCTTCAGATCTCTCCTCCCAACCATCCTGGAGCTATGTAAGGACAGCCAGCCATCAGTCATCTTATTATCAAGCAAAGGATGCTCTTATCACCCCGGAGATTACAAGATTCTAGGAGCAACACACCAGAGGCCAGAGACAGAGATCAAATACCTATTTCATATTTTATCACAATATCACAACTCTAATATGCTTAAATCTATTTTTCTTAATATATCAAGCTTAGGCATTGCATCTAGACTCTTCATTATATATGGAAAATGGGGATAATTGTAATGTCTATTTTATAAGGCTGTTATGAAGATTAAATGAGAGAATCTATTTAAAGTTCTTAGCAAGGGCTATCACAATTGTGAGTCCTCAATTAGTTTTGCTATTTTTCTGTGAGAAAGGCTTGCTAGCTGCCTCGGTTTTCAGTTCCTCATCCCATTTACCGAACTTCCCAAGCCTTGGTTAGCAGAGTGTGGCTTTTAAATTATCAATACTTACATCATTTACATTCTCAACCGCAGCTTTTCTTTTTGACACAAAGACAATTGCGTGTCTTCCCCCAACTGTTAGGGTCATCCAGCTCATAAATAGCTCAGTTTGTTACATTTGAAGACTTTTTCTTTGGGCCCATTGATTACTTTCTAGGTCTACTACATAGTTTGATGTTTCCTTTAATTACACTACTGATCTAAGTCCAATTATTCTTTTAATTATTTTCTTATCTATTTTATGCTCTCCAATCCTTATTTGAAATGACTTTATTTTTAATTATTTCACACTTGAGTGAAAGTATGACTGGAGACAAAATGTAGATTCAAAATCACTTTTTTCAAAACTGTGAGGGTATTGTCTCATTATTTTCTAACATTCAGTATTGCAGATGAGAAGTCAAATGCCGGTGGATTTTTGTTCTCTTAAGATTATTTGGTTTTCTCTCTAAAAGCTTTAAGAGATTTCTTTTTTCTGAAATGTCATAAGGATGTGTCTAAGTGTATGGGGAAATTTCCACATTCTATTAAGTACTCAGTGGAAGGCTGTCACCTTTATTTAGCTCATGGATTTTTTTCTTCTGTGATAATTTGATTATGTCTCACTTCACCATTATCTTTCATGCTCTACCTTTTTTGAACTTGTATGTGTTTTAATTTTTCCCAATTTTTGGTTTGTATATTTTTACCCTACATTATAGACTTCATTGGTTTCTCTCCTATCAAAATTATTGAGTTTAGAGAAGATAACAATTATACTTTGAGTGTCTAAGAGCTCCTTTTCTTTTCTAATTAATATGCTTAATCTGCTTTTGTTTTATTGATGTGGTAACTTAATCACATAGAGTATACTAATTAGAATATTTTTAATTACTCTTGTTTTTTGAATTATATGTTTCCTTCAGTGTTATTTTTATTAGTTTTAATTTTTTCTCTCTCTCTTGAATATATTGGGATTGATTTCTATTTACAGATAAAAAAAAAAGCTGGAGAGTAATCTTTAAATGAATTGAAAGGTCCCCTGGAATGTACTTTTTAAAACAACATCGTGGCAGGTCTTACTGCACAGAAAAATTTAAAAGATAATTTTTAATCATATCAACCTGTAAAAGGGCTGTGGAGAGTGAATTTTCTAAAGAACCTTCTGTTGCAAGCCACTCATCTGTATTCATGACTCAGCTTAATAGACATAAAAGGATGAGTCTTATTTTAAAATCCTCTTTACTAAATTTTATGAAAGCTAGGAGATGTTCTTGATGCTCTTTTTGATTCTTTTTTTTTTTTGAGTTGGAGTCTCAGACTGGAGTGCAGTGGCCGCTCCCGGCCACCACAGCCTCAACCTGCTGGGTTCTAGCAATCCTTCCACCTCAGCCTTCCAAGTAACTGGAACTACAGGCACGCACTACCACGCCCGGCTAATTTTTGATTTATTGTGGAGATGAGGTCGCACCTAGTTGCCCAGGCGAGTCTCGAACCCGTGGGCTTAGGTAATCCACTCACCTTGGTCTCCCAAAGTGCTAGGATTATCAGGCTGAGCCACGGAGCCCACCCTAATTCATTTAATCAGCATATATTTTAGAGCCAAAAAAATCACATGATTTTTGTCAGATTACATTATGTTATCACAATACTCAAAATAAATGAATGCTTAAATACATAGTAATTAAAGAAGTAAACCACAACAGAAATGTAAAGATTCCATCTATAATGACTACCTTTTTAAAAATTAGAGTTAAGAAGATTCTGAAAAAGATTTTTTAAAGGATACTGTTCATTTTTTACACAGTCTTACAAAGATCCAAATTATTACACATTTTTAAAAAATTGTATCTTGCAAAATCAGTGCTCTGATCTGAACATTTGTGTTCCTCCTAAATTCTTTTGTTGAAATTCCAACCCCTAAGACAATGGGATAAGAGTTGGGACCTTTGGGGGGTGGTTAGGTCATGAGGGTGTAGCTCTCATGAATGGGATTAATGCCCTTATAAAAGAGGCCCAAGGGAGCTCTTGGTCTTTCCATCATGAGAAGGTGTTCCCTGTGAACCAAGAAGATAGCCATCACCAGATATCTAATCTGTTAGCACTTTGACCTTGGACCTCCCAAACTCTGCAACTGTGCAAAATAAATTTCTATTGTTTATAAGCTACCCTGTCTAAGATATTTTGTTACAGTGGCCTGAAAGGATGAATACACTGAGGGTAAAAAACAAAATGAGACTGTATTCGTTAGAATATGATATTTTCAAAAGTTGAAAAATATTATTAATAACTATTTGTATTCACACTGTAAAGCAAGCAGTAAATTCTACAACAACAACAACAACAACTGTCAGGGGCAGAGGATGTGAGAAACAGCCTTAGATTACTTTTATAATCTCTCAAACTGAACTCACAGGTAAGTGGCATAGGGTTATGTGAGACATATCAGGAAGTTACAAGAAATCAACTGTAGGTAAGCTATTAAAAATTGTTTTTAAAGTTCTGGTAGTAGAAATTACTTTTCTAGTGATAGAAAATAACATTATTTAAAAATGGTAGAAATATGGCTGAGATAAATGAAACCATGCTGTAACCAAGATAAAGGAAGGAGTTTGGACCAAAAATATTAAAATTCAAAATATATATTGTCAGGTAGCAAATTTCTCTACACCTAGAAACCTTATAATATTATTTATGGTTTGTACCAGAATAATTTCATAATCCCTTGAACCTAAAGCAATGATTCTTAAGCTTTATTTGAACTTTACATTCTAGACTTCAGGGATGGTATGAATTCAGAGACTGATACCCAGAAAGACTACAAACACTAAAGGAGTGGAGAGGAAATGACTAGACTTTCTAACAGGTTATAGTATTTCAAACATCCATCCTGATACCTGAATCTTATCAGAAAAATAATCGTTTATGTTGATCAGAGTTCAGCTGCAAAAAACAGAATCACTATAGCTAGTTTAAGCACAAAGTGGTGTACCACAGAGTTGTAAATGACTGATCAGATCATTGAAAAGGATTAAAAATAGTTTCTAAGTTGAAGTTTTAGGAACTGGATTATATCACAGAATACGGCTTCCTCTGCTGTGGTTAGAAAGGTCCCAGCTCCTGATCACACTACCACTATTTAGATCTGGAAGGCTCTGTGACTACAAAGCCATGAGGACTACACACGGCCTCCAAAATAGTTGTGTTTGATTTCATCTGGTTTTTAAATTTCTGACTTTGTGTTTTAACTTCACTCTTTAATGACAATTTAAGTGGGCATAAAATTTTAAGTAAACAATAGCCCTTCCTTAGCATTTGAAATGTGTTACGCTACTGTTTCCTGATTGCTACAGTTGATGAAAAAATACACAGTCTGCATATATCACATTTCACATCTTAGTATTTTCTCTTTTTCTTTTCTCATTTATGGTGTCAATACTCGTGTCTCCAGTTTTGGATTTATTTATTTAACTTTTTTTTACTTAGGTTCTACTTTCATTCAATATCTTTCAATAATTCTTGGAAATTCTTACCTGCTAACTCTTCAAATACTGCTCCAATGACCTTTCCCTAGAATCTGGAATTTCCATTAGCTAAGTGATATAGCCTTTCAATCCATGCCTCTTTAGTTCCTTTTTTTTTTTCTCTCTCTCTCTCTCTCTTTTTTTTTTTCTTCTCTCTCTCTTTTTTTTTAAGTGAGAAAGCAGGATTTATTGAGATGACAGAAAAACTCCCACAGTGGGAGGGGACCCGAAGGGGTTGCCCCACCTTTTTATTTTTAAATACATATATTTTTATTTCTAATATGCCAAAATAGATCTTTTAAAAATGTACTTTTCTTGTTTTATTGCCAGCAGTTTTGTGTTATAGTTTATTGTTATGGATAGTTTATATATAACCATACTTTTATATAGATTTTATGTCTTCATTTACCTCTTTAACTTTTTTTAACTGTTTCATAAAATAAATTTCCAGTATAGAGAGTTTACATTTCTATCGTTGATTTTTTCTCTGTCTTTGTTAAGATTCATTTTATTTTTTATGTTTGGAATTTAGATTTGTAGGCTCATTGAGTAGAAAATGCATGCTTTTAATCTTGTTTTCTCTTTTCTATCTGTTCACCCTGGGCTCCTAGTCCAGGACCAGATCTTGTAATCATGTTTTGAGCTTTCTGATCCATGGCAACATGGCAATGTTCAATTCCTAGACATAAGGCTTTTTCTCCATGGATGCATGCTTGCCTCCCTAGGAGCCAACTACTTCAAACAAAGGTGTGACACCCAACATCAGGTGTATTTGTGTATCTTATAATATTTATAGCACTGTCAATGTATTCTAGGCATTGTTCTAAGTGCTGGAGGTCCAGCGGTAAACAAAATAAAGTCTCTGCCCTCATAAGCTGACATTCTAGTGGAGGAGAAAGACAACAGAAAATAAACATATAGAACATAAGAAGATGGTTAGGTACTGTGGAGAAAAAAACTAAACAGAGAAAGAGGAATGAGGAGTCTGGGGACAATGTTATCTCACAGAAATGATCAGAGGAGTCCTCAGTGGAGAAACAAGGGAGCAGTGTGCCTAGAGTGGAAAAAGCAATCTGGTGGAAGCAATGGGGCCGATGAGAAGTAGTTTGAAGATAAAACTAAATGGATTGCCATATGTGATATGTCACATAGAGAAGAATCAAGAACAATTTCAGTATGAGTGTGGTGGCTCAGGTCTGTAATCCTAGTACTTTGGGAGGCCAAGGTGAGAGGATCAATTGAGTCCAGGCGTTCAAGACCAGCCTGGGCAACATAGTGAGAATCCATCCCCTCTGCCTCCCCCCATCAATTTCTACAATAAACAAATCAAAAAATGTTTCAGTAATTGTATTCCAAAGGATTGGGCTGTTGTTTATTAAGATGGTGAGCGGTACAGGAGGAGATTTGTGCCATAAAGGGTTGGGGGAAGAGGTGTCAGGTAGGGGCAGAGATTAAGAATTCAGTATTCAAATATATGCATATGTCCAATAAATTCGAATAATTATTCAAATGACTGTTTTGAAAATAGTCATTTGAAATGACTACTAGATTTCCAAGCAGAGTTGTGCAGTAGAAAGTTGAAAATAAACTTTGGAGTTTGAGAAAGGTGCCTAGCCGAGGAGTTGCAGCATGAAATTAGGCCATGAGACTGAATAAAGACATGGAGGGATAGAATGTAATAAAAATGAATAAATAAGCCTGAGGGCCACACTCTGGGTTATGCCTGCATTTAGAGGTGGAGGAGAGGAAGAGGAACCAATAGAGATGGAGAAGGAGAGGTCAGTGAAGTACAGGAACTAAGAAGGAGTGTCGTTCAAGAAGCCAAAAGAAGAAAGCATTTCAAGAGGAGAGAGTAATAATCCAGATCAGATGCTAATAATAGAGAAAATAATATGACAGTTGAAAAGGCAGTTAGTTGAGCTCATAGGTACAGTTCACAAAAACGGAGTGATTTTTATTCTGTATTTTGTAACTTCTCTGAGGACCATCTTGATCCTTGGGGATCCTTGAGGATCCTTGATCCTCTATTCCCAGGAGATAACTACTCCACCACCCAGCAGGGCTGTGGCCTTGGGCATTGATGTTTCTGCTCCTTTTCTAATCCAGGTGATAGTTATTGCTTTAAAAGCTTGACTATGTTGTTGTTTGTTCTTTTTCTGTTGGATCACATTGGCATGTATTTAGAGCAGTGGGAGTCTTAAAAAGTGTGAATCTACTGTACCATTTGACTGAAATTTCTTTCTGCTACACCTTTAACATATTTACTAAATGTTCCTTTTCTCTTCTAGTCTTACCTGGTTCACCATTATGAACCATTAAGAATGCGATTCTATTCTTCCTGATGTATACAGCCAGGTCGGAGATGGAATTGCTATCTCATCACACTACACTGCCACAAAAAGTCATTTCTCCATTTTTTATGTTTATCTCATTTGACATAACTCCCTCTATTCCTCCTACTTTTTGTCACTTATTAAGCTCCTGGTCACCCTTTATAGTGGACTTGTGTCCTCCCATCAAAAAATTCATATGTTAAAGTACTAGCTTCTGGCACCTTAGTGTATGACTGCATTTGGAGGTAGGGCCTTTAAAAGAGGTTATTAAGTTAAAATGGGGTCATAAAGGTAGGCCCTAATCCATATGACTGATGTTCTTATAACAAGAAGAAATTAGGACACAGACACACAGCGGGAAGATCACGTGAAGATACAGGGGGAAGATAACCGTCTATAAGTCGAGGAGCAAAGTCTCACTAGAAACCTACTCTGCCAACATCTTGATCTTGGACTTCTAGAGACAGTAAATTTCTGTTGTTTAGTCCCCCCAATCTGTGACACTTTGTTATGGCAGTCTTCAGAAGTTCGTATATCCACCCTTTTCACAGATTTTGGCATCTTGTTCTCAGATCTTTGTACCCATTATCCTTCCTTCCTGCTGGATGACTTGAATGTCCATAGAAATGGTTTATTCAGTCCCCTAGTAATTTAACCATCTCCAAGGTTCTTTTCCACTCTTCTTGAGCCATGTACTCCACGTCCCTGGCCACTTATTAAGCTCCTGGTCACTCCCTATTATGGACTTAATTGTGTCCCTCACCAAAATTCATATGTTGAAGTCCTGGTTCCTAGTACCTCAGAATGTGACTGTATTTGGAAACAGGGACTGTAAAAGAGGTTATTAAGTTTAAAATGGGGTAATTAAGGTGTGCCTATTTCACTACGGAAATGACACATTCACCTTGCAGCAATCTCACTTATTTATTTTTAATGTACTAGTTCTTTAGCCATGTCATCATGTAGGCTGTTATCCTCTACTTATTTTCCTGTGTATCAAGCAACTCTTTTCATGAGCTTCTCCTCACCTTGCTTAGCTTCCATGCCCCATCCCTTCAACCAAACTCCACCAGCAGCCCTAACTCTCCTGCCCTGTTGTCTTTCTACTGCAACTTCTTGGCAAACCCAAGACCTAAATGAACCTAAATGCCCACCATCTCCATGTCTGCAACTGGGACACACTAGAATTTGTTTAATGATCATTGAACATCTGGAGATTGTTTCCTGTTTTACTATTGAATAAGTCCATGATGAATATCATCATACATATATCTTTGTGTGTGTGTCTGCTTACTTAAGCTGAATTCCTGGAAGTGTAGTTACAGGATTAAAAGGTTGAATACTTCAGAAAAACAACATCAGGTTGCCTTTCAGTAAGTTTGTAGTGATTTTTTAAAAACTGATGTATGAGCTTACAATATGCATTTTGTTGCAAACTTCCCAAGGTTGAAAAAAATGAGTTTTTTAAAAATTGTTTAAATCCTAACTTAGCCCCCCAAATTAGCCAGAGGATGGAGAAAAATGGGCTACTCAATGAGTATGAGAGGCCAAATCATGAAGTAAAAACAATTTTTAATCAGGCTAATTAATATTGACATTACCACTGCATATTTAGTGTTTTAAGATGCTCAGTATACATTTGAATCTTAAAGACTCATATTAAACAATCTCGGATTAGGATACTTCCAATGATGAATACATAATAAATGATGCCATTCATTTTTAAATTCTACACTTTAGAGTTTTCACTAACTTGGACAAGTCTCTAATACTAACTTAGCCCCCAAATAACCATACTTTATTTACTCGATCATTGTTCTATGGGAAACTTTAAGTACATTATTCAGTTTCTATATTAAAAGAGTAAAGAAACTACAAACAATATTACAAGAAATTCTGTCAAAATATTTACTATGAGTACTTGCTACAATAATACTTAACCTCATTTACACAAACTTAGTATAAAACTGCAAAAACATTTATTTGAAAAAATCAATGCATACAATATCTGAATATTTACTAGCCCTTATATTACATACATCAGGGTAAAATAACTTTATTCATACTTCTGGTGCTGAGGCAATGCCAAATTCTGGATAATTTCCTAAATTGCATGCATCCATGAGTGTGTGTAAAATATATATAAATAGTTGAAGTGTTACAGGACTTATTGAAATCTAACTCTTTCCGATTTTTTTTAATTTAAATTTTAAAATGACACCTTTTAAGATAACTTGTCTTCCTGGTTTTTCTGTCATTCCATTTCAGGTGTTAGAGTTTTTTCCATTGGTTTTGTAAGAGATTGTTTATTCTCATGATATGACTATTTGATATGTTTTGACGAAGGACTTTCTTAACCTCACAAATATTCTATTCTGAGTTTTATTATTGTTTCATAACCTATTATTTACAATAATCTATTTCTGCATTTTCAATTCTTTTTCTTTAGAATTTTATATGCATAGTTTAAATTCTGCCAATACATTTCTAGTTTTCTTCTACTCTCTCTTTATTTTATCTAGTTCTCTTTTCTTCTCTTCCTGTGTCTAAGGCAGCTTCTTCTTTTTTTTTGCTGTGTTTTTTCTTTTCTTGTTTGATAGCCTACTTAAATTTTGGGACCAGAGTACTGATATTGCTGACAATCTTCTTGTGAATCTTGGAGTAGACCTTTTTCGAGGCATGTAGTTCTTTTTCATCTTGAACATGACATTTCTCTCCTTTTGGGTGGCAGAATTTTTTCCACTTGTTTTATTTTTGTCCTATTTTCTCGTCTTTAATGAGGAGGTCACTCTTCAGGTCTGCTTTTGCCGACATACAGGGCGAGTGAATTCTCTTTAGTGTCTCTCACTGTTCACCTGGTCACCATTAGATTTCTCTCTCATGTAATAGCCTGGGTTATTTTACACAGGTCCTTTTCTATTTCCTGAGTCTGGTGGTCATTTATATACAGCTGCACTGAGAAAAGACCTTCTGCTCTCACATCGTCTCTCAATATGAAGAGGAATTTGTTTTAGATTCTCTGAAGCATCCTATAGATCTTCTCTTTCCAGAAACAGTGCAAGAAAAACTATCACCTCCCGGCCCAGATGGCTCCCACAACTCTTTCTTCTCCATTTCATCTTACAATAGATTTTGTATTCCAGGATTGATGTCCCACTACAAATCTGTCTTTGTATCTGGAATTGATGCTGCATCACAAACCTCCCACCCCAGTCAGAAGTTGTATTGAAAACGTACATCTGCAAATGGGCATATAAAAAAAATGGTAGTGGGCAGCACAGTTGGTTCCATGTTCTTGCTATTGTGAACAGTGCTGCGATAAACATACGTGTGCAGGTATCTTTTTTATAGAGTGACCTGAGTTCTTCCAGGTATATTCCCAGTAGGGGGATTGCAGGGTCATATGGAAGGTCAATTTTTAGAACTTTTAGGAATCACTGCACTGATTTCCACAGAGGCTGTACTAGTTTATACTCCCACCAACAGTGTAAACGTGTTTCCTTTCCACCACATCCTCTCTAGCATCTGTTATTTTTTGAGTTATTGATGATGACAGGGCCATTCTGACTAGAGTTAGGTGGTATCTCAGTGTAGTTTTAATTTGCATCTCCTTGATGGCTAGTGAGACTGAACATTTTTTCATGTATCTGTTGGCTGCTTATATAAAAAATGTGGTACATATACACAGTAGAATATTACGCAGCCATAAAGAAGAACAAAATCACGAATTTCACAGCAACCTGGATGGAATTAGAGCTTATAATACTAAGTGATCTCTCACAGAAACAAAGAGCCGAGTATCACATGTTCTCACTCATAAGTGGTCCTTGAACAACTACCGTATTGCTATAAGAAAAGGATTGAAAGTAGTGGGAAACTGCAAGTGGGGGGAGGTGGGATTGGCAGTAGTCGATATCTGCCTGGGGAAGGAGGGGCACACCTCATCAATAAGGGTAACTGCACAATGAATATTTGCATGCCTAACCCTGAATTGTACCCCACAATTTTAAAATAAAAATTAAAAGAGGAAAAAAAGAAAAGAAAAAAAGGTAGTGACTTTTAACTGGTAGAAATGGATGTGAAAGGGGCCCAGCTGCCACAGAGCACCACTCCTGCATTTAGTTAATGGCATTTTTCATTTTGACCAGAGAAAGTTCCCAAACCTGAGGCAGGACTGCACCATGGGCAGTGGTGGAAATTCCCTATGTCATCTCCTTGAGTTTTGTCCATGCTTGGTTAGAATAACTGGTATCTTATTGACCAGTATTCCTTATTTCCAATGCTCTTGTAATTAGACTTTCTTTCTGTGTATTTCAATAGGAAGGTAAAAAAATGTGAATGTGACACCACTAATGATTCTTTATCTTAATATGTAAGTTTATATTTTTCTTAGAAGTTATAGAATATGGTTTTTAAAGTGATAAGGTTAGTAGAGAGAAAGAAATATAGAATTAAGAATTAGTTATCAGGCTGAGGCGGAAGGATCGCCGGAGCCCAGCAGGTCGAGGCTGCGGTGGCCGGGAGCGGCCACTGCACTCCAGTCTGGACGACAGAGTGAGACTCCAACTCAAAAAAAAAGAAAAGAAAAGAAAAGAAAAGAATTAGTTATCCTTTTACACTGTCTTCAAATATGTCATGTAAGGAAAAACTTAAACATTGAACTTCTGTGGATGAAATTTTCACACCTACTTAGTCCATTTGAGACATGTTTTAGTTGATATAGGTATGTTTATTGTTTATTATGTACATTCCCTTTAATTTGTAAGTATTTTCAGATCATCTATCCTGTATTAAGACACTCATGGACATAGTCATAATAATTCAGACAATATAAATATTTGCATTTCCTAGATAGGAAGAGTTCAACAGAACTTACAATGATTGACTTTCTTTACATTATTCTGCTGGTAGTTGCATTTTTCCATTTTTCATTTCAAGAGGAACCATTGAATGTGCTACAGACATTTTATCTTATTTAATCCTCATCACAAGCATAAGAGGTTAGATAATTTATCCACTATCACTCATTTCATTAGTAAATAGAGATGGGATTTAAACCCAGAACTGAACTACTTCAAAACCTGTCTTAAGTACCACACCATACAACAAACTTCTAATTATATGGTGCTGAATGAAATGTTAGTGCCTAACATGACGATATAAGCGAGTTTTGTTCTCAAGAAGGAATTAAACATATCCAAGTAGAAGAGTTTCCAAAATGGACTGTAAAAAAAATAATAATTGGAATCTTGAGATCTACTGCAAGCAAGCATGGTTCTGTCACAACTATTCTAAGATTGAACACTGATGGCAAAGAAATTAAGTGACAGACTCTCAGAGAGTTTCAATAAATGTTTATTTCTGACAAAGAACCAAGTTGAAAACTCACTTGGTCTTGAGAGCATTTCCAAAAACAAAAATCATCAAGCAAAAGTTGAGGAAGGCCTCCAGTACATGAGCAATTTACATAAACCCACTTAGGCTTAGTCTTGGAATAAACTGTCAAATGATATTATCAGTGAGAATGTTTCAAGCTCATTGATCAAAGAGACTTAGTTTAGAATTTGAATTATTTTGATTTTGTCTTTGATTTGATTTTTGTCTCTCTTATTACATAAATCTTTAATCGCATGTGTAGAAGCTTCCTGTGGGCATTGAGATACTCTTTGTATTTTTATTAAAATACCTAAATCAAGCCAAATGGTGATATCTTTGTGGGGTTTTTTAAATTTTTCTTTATTTTAGAGTTGTGGAGTGCATGTGAGTATTTGCACATAAGTAAATTGTGTGCAGGTGAGGTTTGGACTTCTAGTGAGCCCTCTCTCCCCCCAGTAGTGGGCATGGTACCCAGTGAGTGGTTATGCACTCCTTATCCCCCTTCTCTGCCTCCCTCCTTTAACAGTGGTCAGCATTTGTTGGTCCTGCCTCTGTACTCATGTGCCCAATGTTTAGAGCATGCTTATGAGTGAGAATATGCAGTATTCCATTTTTTTGTTTCTATGATAGTTCACTTAGAAGGATCCTCTCCAGCTGCATGCATGTTGCTGTAAAGGACATGTTTTTGTTCTTCTTTATGGCTGTGTGGTATTCCACTGTGCATATACCACACTTTTTTATACAGTTCACTTTCGATGGGCATCTGGGTTGGTTCCATGTTTTTTTTATTGTGAACAGTGCTGCAGTAAATATATGTGTACAGGTGTCTTTTTTGTAAAGTAATTTATGTTCCTCTGACTATAATCCCAGAAATAGGATTGCTAGATTTTATAGTAGTTCAATTTTTAGTTCTTAGAGAAAATGCCACACTGCTTTCTACAAAGATTGAACTGGCTTACATTCCCATCAAGAGTGTAGAAGTGTTTTTCTCTGCAACCTTGCCAATGCCTGTTCTTTTCTGACTTTTTTTTTTTTTTTTTTTTGAGTTGGAGTCTCACTCTGTCGCCCAGACTGGAGTGCAGTGGCCGCTCCCGGCCACCGCAGCCTCGACCTGCTGGGCTCCGGCGATCCTTCCGCCTCAGCCTTCCAAGTAGCCGGAATTACAGGCATGCACTACCATGCCCAGCTGATTTTTTGATTTATTGTAGAGATGAGGTCTCGCTGCCCAGGCGGGTCTCGAACCCGCGGGCTCAGGCAATCCACTCACCTCAGCCTCCCAAAGGCGCGGGATTACAGGCTGAGCCACGGAACCCGGCCTTTTCTGACTTTTTAACAGTAGTCATCCTGACTGGTGTGAGGTGGTATTCATTATGGTGTCAATTTACAATTCTCTGACGATTAGTGAAGCCGCACATTTTTTCATGTTTGTTAACTGTATCTCTTCCTTTGAGAAGAGTATGTTCATAACCTTTGCCCACTTTTTAATGGAGTTATTTGGGTTTTTTTTCCTTGTAAATTCATTTGAGTTCCTTATAGATCATGGATGTTAAGACTTTATCAGATACATAACTTGCAAATATTTTTCCCCATTCTGTGGGTTGTCTCTTTACTCTCCTGGTGGTTTCTTTTGCTGTGCAAAATTTTTTTAGCTTGATAAGGTTCTACCTGTGAATTCTAGATTTTTCTGCACTTGTTGTTGAGATCTTAGCCATGAATTCATTGCCCACTCTGAAGTCCAAGAGGGTGTCCCCCAAATTTTCTTCTAATATTATTATAGTTTGAGTTCTCACATTTAAGTCCTTAGTCCATTTTGAGTTAACTTTTTAATATAGTGATAGGTAGAGATTCCATTTATTCTTCTGTATGTGGTTAGCCAGTTTTCCAGTGATATCTTAAGTAAAAGTAATTTAGTAGATCAACTCAAAGTACTCCTACCCTCAAAATAGGCTCCACAAACCAGACAGCTATTTCTTTCTAATAGTTAAGCCATTTTCCAATTCCCAGCCCTGATAGATGACTTTTATTCTAAATCAGTCTTTACAGTGATGACTTAAAAATCAGTCTGTATTCTTCCCTGACTTTCTGTCTGACTCTGTTCTGCCAAGTCTTTTCTGCTTCCAGAAAAGAATGGTTTCCAGAAACGCATGTCCACTATTTAGCTCTCTTAAGGTCTTGCCCTTGGAGAATATCTTCCATTGGCCCCTCTGTCCTTCCTCATTCTGCTGTCTCCCTTGAGAGGCTTATCCCCATTGGATTTGGCCGACAGTGAAACCCTGCCAGAGATCAGAGAAGGAAGACACTGGGATCACATTCTTCTTGACTGTGTTCCTCAGTGTAGGTTAATAATGGTTGATCTATTCCCTTGGGAAAACCTATGTTAGTTTCTTTGGGTCTTTCTTTTCTCTTGGACAGGTTAGATTTCCCAAAGAAATCTCAACAAATTTCTTCCTAACTATATAAGCCTAGTTACAATATCATATTCATCAAGAAAGAGGGCTTGAGGACATCACAATTTCATAAACAACCTTTGATTGAGCTCTCCATTATTCAACATGGTACTCTGATCAGCGATGCCCGGAGTCGACTAGTCTAGACATCCTGTGTTTTATCCTGTGTTTTATCTCATTGTATGTTGGCATGGGGGAGGAGCAGTAGTCTAGAAACAAGGTATGAAAAGGGATAAATGAAGATATAACTGCTTTTAAAATATTTTCAACCAATACCCTTATATTTAGCAACCCCCTTTCTACTCACTTGCAGAGAACCCACTGTCACAATTTCTTGAGACTTCTAGTGTGTTCTAGATGTAATTACGTTGCTGCTTTGCTTTTCCTACCTGTTTAGGATCCATTTTTTTAGAGATGCCAGTGCTTTTTGTCTTCACTTTCTTTCCCTTTGTGTCTTCTAAAAACTTAGTTTCATTTCAGTGGGGTTTTGGAAGTGAGTATAATAAAAGTCTATTTTCAGTTCATCATCTTGAAATCTCCTTACTCTTACTCTCCTTCAGTCTACTTATAATATAGCTTTTGTCCACTATACCACTGAAATATCCCTTGCTAAGTTACACCTGTTATAGCCTGTGTTGTCATATCCAAAATACAGACCTCATTCTCATTTTACTTGAAACCTCAGCAACATTTTGTTATGTTGACCGCTCATCTTTGAAAGAGTCTATCTCCCGAATTTCAAGGTTCCACATTATCCTGGTTTTCTCTGTCTCTTTGATCCCCACCTTCTCAACATCCTCTGCAAGATACACTAAGAAGTGCTAGAGTCCCTCAAGCCTCGGGTCTAGGCCCTCTTTTTATCTCACTTTGTAACATTGTCACTGGAAGTCTTATCTTATTCTTCTCCTTACAGTTTCCTCCCATTTTCTCATGATTCCCAACATTTATATCTTCAGCTGGATACCACTTCTGTGCCCCAAATGCCCACTCAGCATTTTTATTTGACTGTCTTAAAGGAATCTCAAAATCAATGTCTAAAACCGAACTCAAGAATCTTCTGCAACACACACAGAACACATACTGTCTGCCACAAATCATGTGACCCTTGTAGTGAACGGCACCATCATCCATGTGGGTAAACAAGTTAAGGGTCATTCTCGACACCACCTTCTCCCTAGCCCACATATCCAAACATCTCCATCTTCCCTTGCTGTTATCTCCTGTGCATATATTGAGTTATCACTTGGAGGACAATTACTGTTTCCTGGAGAGTCTCTTGGTTCCACAGTGAACTTTTTGTGATCAAGAAATATACCTTTGTTGTCACAAGAAATAAGATGCTGGGATTGTGGCTACAGCATAATTTAATCTCATCCTAACACAATATATGTCGTGGTTTGTAATTACACATTGCTTTGAGTTATTAACTTAATGTATTCCTGTTTCATTAGATCATTAGCTCTCGTAGTGAGGAAAATTTGTCTATCTTCTGTATCCCCAGAACCTGGCACAGTCCTAGCACATAGAACATACTCAAAAAGTGTATGTGAGATGAATGCATGTGTAAATAAAATAAGACAACATAAAGCTTAAAATTATTATTGATACAGTTCTCATAGCTTGCCATAATTCTTGGTAGAACAAATGAATAAATAAGTTGATTTTTGCTGTAATGTATAACATTGTATAAATGGAAGCATTAAAATATATACATTTCATTCTAGAAACAGAGACTGACCTTGGAAATGAGCTAGAAGCTGGCATTGGGTTGTATTTCCTGGGAACCAGTTCTCATCTATACATACAACCACTATCCCTCCAGATTCTGATGTAGAGGGAGCTTCAGTAATAGCTAGTTCTTGCTCACTCACTTTTTGGGGCAAGGACCCTGGACCTGTTGAAATAGGGGGAAATGAGGTGGTTACTCCAAAATCACCTGGGGTGGCACTTGATTAACAGAGTGTTGTTTCACCAATTCTTACTAAGGAAGTTGGTATCAGGATAGCATACTCCTGATCACAGCTGAGCTTCACACCTCACTACCTGTTTAACAGTTGCTCTCACTGGGTTTTCTTATCCTTCCAGCTCTTTGGCTATATCTCCTTTCATTCCCTAGATTGAACTGACTTTCTGTTCTAACTCACTCTCTGCTGTGATGGCCTAAGTTATCCCAGTGTGACTGACCTTGGTTGGCCTTTCTCAGTCCTCTTAGGAATTTATTTTATTTTATTTTTGCCATTTTCCAGGTACTTACAAACATTCATGCATAGAACAGACACATTGCAATCTTGCTTACTTTCTAATCTGAAGAACCCATAAATCCATCCTTCAGAGACTGCCGTGAATTTTTTATTGTGTGCTCAAACCAGGCTATTTTTAGACACCATTTTCAAATTGGACTTTCGAAAATGAGGCAGACCAAATTCTAGCATTTACAACAAGTAAATGCCTGAAAGTCCATCCCATTAAAGAGTTTTTAATTAAAAAGAACAACCCACAGGTGCCTCATTGTTCTGGAGTACAGGATCATTCAGCTGCCTTTGGAGAAAACAGAATAGTTTGCTTCATGGTTAACATTTTCTAGACAAAATTAACCCTAGCAAAGAACTGGGCTGGCCATTAGAGGCTAAGGTAATTTTGTTTGACGTGCTACCAGCTCCTCACTTTCATTTTTTTAAGTCTCCCAGAATAGCATAGAGAAGAGTAATCATGGCCTCAATTCTTTTATTTCCTCCCGACACCATTTTAATATGAATTTCAAAGAATGCCAGCTGACAAATACCACTGTAGGGGGAAAACCAGATGTAGAAATGCAAATAGGTAGAGGGTAATTTTCCTCTTCACTACTAAACTGTGATCTTCATGAAGGATGAGACAAAGATTAACACAGCTTTGTAGGTCAGTACCTGGTAGAGTACATCAAATGTAGTAGTCTTTCAATAAATGCTTGTTGAATGAAATTCATGTAAGATTTTTCAGTACCTTCAATTAATAAGTTGTAGTCTCAGAAAGTGAATCTCTCCATGCTTTGTTGACTTATGATAGACTTCAGGGGTCAGTAAATTTTGTTCCTTAGGCTCTGAGGGCCGCCTTTGTCACCTCTTCTGAGCACCTTTCTTTATTAGAAAGAAAAGGGCATGACTAAATAGGAGGCCATAGAAGTAGGAAGTAGTAAGAATCAAATGGTCAATTAAGGAAAGCATTTTCTGGGAGCAGAGCTCTGTCATTAATAATAATGACCTTTAGCTGTAATTAAAACAGCTTTGTAAGTATGTTCCTGCCTAATTGCCTTAGAGTTGAGATCCAAGAGCTTGTCTCTGTATCAGAATCACTTGGGGAGTGATGGGCTCACCTTAAAGGTATTGAAATCAGAAGCTTCTAGGGCTAAGGCCCAAAAATCTGATTGTTATAATAAATGGTTCACATGTTTTTGATGCACAACAAATTAGGAAGCCACACTGCCTCTAAGAATATATAGTATGGGTTCTGTCATAGCTCTGACTTAAGCCTGCCAAGTCTCAGTTTCTTCTCCCGAAAAATAAGCCATATGGAGAAGAATAGTGATTGTCAATTCAGCATGAGAATCTGTTTTCCTTGTGTCATTTCATTTCAGTGTCAGCATGAGGAGCCCAACATGACAAGGGTTGTAATTTTACTGTCCATTAATTGAAAAATTGATGATACTTAAAGAATTACAAGCTTAGAACTTCTTTTAATTAAATTTCCTCTGATTCACCACAACATGATCTATATACATATAGTCATATATGCACTTTAAAAACAGATATTAGTATCATTTCACAAATTCAGATATCTATGAAATGTCTATTTAAAAAACTTGAATCTTATTCTGAATATCACAAAAATGATTGTCATTATGGTAATAAATCTAATTTCAGTCATTACTGTGGCTCCCCATTAGTTCTAGGATCTTTCCAGTCTTTATCCTTTCTTGATTACCACTGAAACACTTGTTTTCCACAATCACTGGGTCCTTTTACAGTTGTCTTGTCTTTTGATATTTTGAGCATGGTACCTTTGCCAAGTCTAAAAGTCCTGGCTGTAGGCTTGCCTGCCAGATGTAACAGACATACTAGAAAAGCCCTCATCCTGTTGATTCTATTGTTCTTCCAGTCTACTGTATGATCTCAAAAGACTTAAGTGTCTTTCTCAATATGGAACATCTTCCTTCTTTTGACTTAAAACTACCATCTCTCTCCTCCCCTACCCTCATAATTTA
This sequence comes from Cephalopachus bancanus, assembly GCA_027257055.1. Lineage (NCBI taxonomy): Eukaryota > Metazoa > Chordata > Mammalia > Primates > Tarsiidae > Cephalopachus > Cephalopachus bancanus. Next base: position 8,013,028 of record JAPVLO010000015.1, on the reverse strand, counting down.
ATCCTTCCAAACAGTTTAGGGTTTTAGAAAATAAAATTCTGGAAGAAATTTAAAGCTGTTCTAAACCAGTGGAGCACAAAGACCTTGACTACCCATCTTGGAAAGGAGAAAGGTACACAAATGAATTCAATGTATTATAATTTCAAATGTAATGCATGGGTATCCATATGTATGAGTATATATGTGTAAAAATATATGTGTGTGTATATATGTGTGTGCATGTAACATGGTGTACATACATACAACATGGGTAACATAGTAGTAGCTCTATTGGCTTCTTTGCTCTAGGGCTTCCAAGGAGGAAATCAATATGTCACCAGCCTGTACTATTATCTGTAGGCTCTGGGAAAAGAATTCATTTCCAGGTTAATTCCCATTGTTGGAAGGATGCTTGTTGCATTTATAGATTGGTAGTTTCTTTTTTTATTAAACATATTTTTTGTTTTAAAATTGTGGGGTACAGTTAAGGGTTAGGTATACAAATATGCATCATTCAGGCACCCTTGTTGATACGGGATGCCCCCCACCCCGTCCCCAGACAGATATTGACTATAGATTGGTAGTTTCTTTGTTTTGGACTTGAAGCCCTTAGATTGGGAAGGTCTGGATCACAGGATCTCCAAGATCCTTTCCAGCCCTAATATTAAGTGCTTCTGGGATCTCTTTGTCATTTAGCTTTGACCTTGATTGAGAGCTGCTTCAGCCTACAGCTTCCAGCAATAAATACTAAACTCTCTATATATAATTATAAAATAATTTTATATATTTTCTTTAAAAGATTTCTATATATATAAATTCTATAAATTTCTTTATATATAATTATAGAAATAATTATCACTGTTGATTGTTTGATTGATTTTCTAATCTGGAGTAGATATGGTGTTCAGCATGATATTTTGAAAAATAATGGCACAGCCCTCCACTGACCATGCATTTTGAAGCATTCTTTGTTCTGGGGATACTCAAGGGACTAACACTGTCTACAACAGTCAGACTCTACCTGTAGTGATATGTGGGCTCTACATATAAACAGTTGTTCTTTAATATTTCACTTTTAAATCTGAACTTTATTGCTTTTGGCCATGGCATGTTGCAAAGCTTTTAATACAAAGAATAATTCAACATATACTTTAGAAAAGGTCATATGCTTTCAGCAAAATGTCTAAATATACAAATTTACAACATTTTACAAAATGGATTTGTTAGCTTCAAACAGTATCACTGTGTTTCGACTCAAGTGTCTAAAGTGACTTTATTACGATTCTGTGTGTGTGTGGCATCCAATACAAAAAAACAATTATGCAGGGTCAGACCTGTGAGATGCTGCCCTCAGAATTAGACTGCCAAAGGTGTACGTGTTCACTGTCATACTCGCATCTGAGTAACGGCATTTGCAGCCACAATGTTGTCACTTGTCTCTGTGTCAGGAGGGCTGAGAGTGAGCAGAAGTGTTGATGTACCCAAGCAGCCCTGCCTCTCACGTGCTGAATTCCATGGCTGCCTCTTAAGAAGCAGCTACAGAACTGGCCCCCACATCCCAGGGCAGGGCCCACATTACCCTCATGCTGTGTTCTCTGTGACTTTCTCTTCCTTGTTGCAGCAGAGATAAATGCACATTTCTTTTTATCTTGACAGTCAACTCCAACTGACCTTAATGATGAAATCTTTACAAATGTATACCTCTGGTTTCCTAGGTGATCATTTAATGCCATTACTCCTTGCTTCTAACCTACTTGGACACTATTCCATTTCACTTTGGTCCTCTTTTTAGTATAATTCCCATTATATAACTCCCATCAAAGCTGATAGGATTCCCTTGCCTATCAGCTTTGTAATCTGTAAAAAGTATATCATCTAAGGACAATATTATACATAGGAATGGAATGTTTATATGCAGGACAGTGTTTTTAAAAAAGGAGATTAAACAAATAGAGTTTCGAAGTTAACAATTGTTCCTTTAAGTCATTTATTTCTTTTTTTATTTGTAAACAATTCAGATCTCCAATTTTCTGAAACTATTCAAATTCGTTACTGCAATATTAATAATAAAATGAAAGAATTATTATAGAGCTAATCATGAAGAATGCTGACTACTATTAGGGTTTGATTTCAACCATGGGTAAAATAGAAGTTAAGTAGCATTAAATGTTTTAAAATGTTCTTTTGTATTTTTTTTCTGGGAATGGGCTCACTATCCTCATGCGGTAAAAGAAACTTGACTCTTCAAAGTTCCTGGTAGCATATGTCTTGTTTAGTAACACGTGTAGGAGAGCTACATGAAGAAAGGTAGGCTTTACAAAATTTCAAGATAACATAGATTGAAGGATGAAATGCACAGACACAGTGAACTTATGGTAGTGGTTTTCTGAGCTCTAAGCAGTGAGGTAGACAGAATGAACTACAAAGATATCTTAATCTTTGGAAACTGTGAATATGTTACATTACATGACAAAGGGGTCTTTGTGATGTAATTGAGGGCACATACCTTAAAATAGAGAGACTATCTTGGCTGGGCAAAATCTAATCCCATGAATCCCTAAAAGCAGAGAACTTTCTCTAGCTAGAGTCAGAGAGATGTGGCAGGAGAGGATGTCAAAAAAATTCAATGCATGAGACATATTCAGCTCACTGTTGCTGACTCCAAGATGGAGGGGCCAATAGGATAAGGATGACAATGGCTTTGAGGATCTAAGAGAAGCTCCCAACTGGCCATAAGCAAGGAAATGCAGACCTCAGTCTTGCAGCTACATGGAACTGAATTCTTCCAACACTGGGGATGATCCTGGAAATAGATTCTGTCCCTAGAGCCTCCAGATAATAGCACATGCTGGAAACATGTTGATTTCCTCCTTGTGAGCCTTACAGCAGAGAAACCAATTGAACCACAAGGATTCCTGACCTATAGAACTATGAGATTACAAATTGTGCTAAGCTGTTAAACTTGTGGCAATTTGTTATAACAGCAATAGAAAACTAATACAAGTAGAAAGGCCGAGACCAGAGTCATAGACTTTAGTTCTGAACTGGTCAATATTATGAGGATCAAACCTATACATTACTTATAAATAGGATTAGCCCACATTAGTTACGAATAGGATTAAGCTACAGGTCTGGGTCTGGGCACCCAGATGTATTTAAGTGAAGTCAGAGCAGTCAAACAGTCGGACAGCATTTTACAGCAAATTTATCTTTGCCTAGCCTCTTTTATCCCATAAAAGCTAGAGTTTTGCCCAGGTATTAAAGAAAAATATAAATAAAGATGATTCTCTATTTCAGTGGAGCTTGAATGTATATATTACAAATATGGTTATCGTGAAGTTCTAAGTTAAATTTTAAAATAAAAAAAAGTAGGTAAAAGATTAGGCACAGTGAGAGAGAGACATCAATGAAAGTTGTTCATGCTGAGACACTCAGTATCAAGGTGATTCACAAATATCCATGACTCATGTTGACCAAACATTCTGTCCTTGACCAACCATAGCTTTTATCTCTGTTTCTGTCACCATGTATTTCTCAGGAGTTACATTTTCAGATTATAGTTTAAGATGTAGAGAAATGTTTTGATTACTCATATTCTATCCAAACAGATTGAAAATAGTAATAGAAATCAGTGGACAAGAAGTTAAGGCTATAAAGGTCCAAGGTTAAATTTACTAGGGAACAAAATCTCCAGTTGGGAGAATGGCAGGCAGTAAAATTAAAATGGTGGGCCAGGGCTAGATTAGATACGACCTTACTTGCTATTTTGTTCTGAGGGAAGGATTCAAGCAGAGAAAAGATAATTCAACTACTTTTTATTTGTCTTCTTCCCTTGACTGTTACATTCCTTGAAAACATATGCAATATTCACCATTTCTTCTTCTGTGTTCATTGTTCTTAAAGTTCAGACCCTAACATGGATAAAGTTACCTTCCAATTACCAAATTCAATGTCTTTTTTCAGTATTCATCTTTCCAGGTTCTTGGCAACCCACTAATCTCCATTTTGAAATTTTCTTAATCTAGTCAGTTCAGAGTATTAGAGTTCCAGTAATTGTGACCCTGGGCATATTGATTAATATCTTTGTTCTTCAGTTTCCTCATCTGTGAAATGAGGAAAGTAATTATAACAACTTCATAGGGTTATTGTGAGGGTTATTAGAGATATGCACTTGATACATATTAGTGATTATTATACCCCAAGCCAAACTCCTAATCTTATAAGGCGGAAGCAAAAAACCCTGAAATTTATTTATTAAAAATTATACACTTATTCTCACATCTTTAAGCTTCAGTCAGCTTCAAAGTACTCTCTGTTTGATGAAATATACCTATCAAGATGCTTTTTCCACTGCTCAAAACAGTTTTGAACTCATCAATTTTGATGCCTTTTAGTGCTTCTGCCATTTTTTGTTTCACCTCTTCCATATCAGCAAAACATTCCTTTGAAGACTTTTTAAATCAGGGAAACAAACAAAAAAAAGTTGCTTGGGAGCAAGATCAGGTGAATAGGGAGGGTGGGGCATGGTCAAAAACTGCTGCATACTTAGCACAGTATGTAAATTACTCATCATGAAATGGGCAAACGCATTGAAAGAAGTTCCAAAAAAAAATTAACTGAAGCTGAACGCAGCCTCTCATAATAATGCTAGCTGGTACACTGATGCCAATGGGTTCCTGGAACTTTTGCCTAGAAGGGGAAGCCTGTATTATACGGCCCCACTCTCCAAAAGATAACTGTGTTTTTTGCAGGGGTTCCTCTCCCAACCTAGCTCCTCCTTCATTAGTAGCATCACTAACTGCTATGGTTTGGATGTGTCTTCTCCAAAATTCAAGTGTTATCAGTGTGGTAATATTAAGTGGTGGTGCCTTTAAGAGGTTATTAGACTATGAGTACTGCTCCTATTTTAAAGAAAGTAAGGCCCCTTTAAAAGTCACTTCACTCAGCATTCAGACTGTCTTGCTCTTTTGCTCTTCTGCCATGTGAGAATACAGAATTCATCCCTTATCTTTCCATAGCTTTCTCCATGTGAGCAGCAAGATGGCCCTCACCAGACACTGGCACCTTGGTCTTACACTTCCCAGCCTCCAGAACTGTGAAAAATAAATTTCTGTTCTTCAATAAATTCTCCAGTCTGTGGAATTCTGTTATAGTATGACAAAAGGACTAAGACACCATCTAATCCAGAAACTTCAGAGTCATCTTTGATATTGAAATAATCTTGTAGATTTTACCTCCAAGATCTTCCCCTCCACTCATTCCTACTGCCACTGCCTCCCTTCTCTAAGCACACACACAACTTTCCTTATGTTACACTCTGGCCATACTGAAATACACTTACAATCACTTAGTAACTCTGAAAATGTTGCTTGGACTCTTTCCATAGCCTTTTAGTAATCTCACTGTGTCTAGTCTCTAATAAGAACAAAACAACTATAGTAATAAATGCAACTATTTGCTCTGTGCCTGCAAATTGCATATTAAATGTTTTCCATATATGATCACATTAGATATTCAAAGCAACCTTGTGAAGTAGTTATTATTATTATTATTATTCCTATTTTATGGATATGGCAACTGAAACTCAGAGAAATTAAATAATACATGAAAGGTCACACCTAAATAAGTGGTATAGCTGAGATTTGAACCCAGATGTGCCTGATGTCAAAGCCCAAGCTTTCAAACACTATACTCTTATTGTACCTTATCTTTTTGTATCTTATTGTATCTTGTCTAATGAGCTTATCTTGGCAAATTATCTCAAAATTGTTCTTACTTGTACATTTTAAACCTTTGATAACTCTCCATGGTATATACCAGTAAGTTAATACTCATTAGTCTGATGTGAAAGACTCTTCACTATCTGGCTGGAACTGATACTTTTAAAAGTTCATTTATTGGAAAATGCAGGAGATGCTCTTATGGAAATTGCAGTAGGCAACTAATTCCTGATCAAAATCACAAATGCTCATGTGCTCATGCCATAAAAGATAAGATAGACAAGCGGGACCTCATCAAACTGAAAAGCTTCTGCAAAGCAAAAGAAACCATCAAGAGAGCAGGGAAACTGCCCATAGAATGGGAAAAAATATTTGCCAGCTGTATATCTGACAAAGGCCTATTATCCAGAATCTACAAGGAATTCAAACATACTGAAAGGAAAAAACAAATAGCCTATTAAAAAGTGGGCAAATATCCCGCGCCTTTGGGAGGCTGAGGTGAGTGGATTGCCTGAGCCCGCGGGTTCGAGACCCGCCTGGGCAGCGAGACCTCATCTCTACAATAACCAGCAGTGCTGTCCATCAAAAGTGGACAGGATTTTTTTTTTAATGGTACATATATATAATGGAATACTTTGCAGTCATAAAGAAGGATAAAATTATGGACGTCACAGCAACTTGGGTGGATTTAGAGTCTAATACTCAGTAATCTATCACAGAAACAAAGAACTGAGTACCACATGTTCTCACTCATAAGCAGACCCTGAACATTTATCAATATTATAAGAAAAGAAGTGGCAATAGTAGGATGCTGCCAGGGGGGGAGGGGGACACATATCATTAATAAGGGTATCTGATCTCAAGCCAGGCAAAGTGGGGACCAAAGGGAAACCCAAAGTTTACCTGTACAATGACCACTTATCTATCTAATCCTGAATTGTACCCCACATCTTTAAAATAAATAAAAATAAATTTTAAATAGAAAAAATAATAAAAGTTAGTTTATTTCTTTTTTATGCATGCTCAATTTTTATATACTTCAGTTTTATTGTACTTTCCTATCATGCTATTTCTGTTTTGCTTTAGTCTTTTTTTTTCCATTCTCCTCTTCCTCAACACATACACACACATCAGTATTTTCATCTTGGTAGAGACTCTGAATGTTTTCCTTATTCATGAAAACTTATACGAATATCAATACACATGCATAGGTCTTTTGCTTGTCTGTAGCACTGGAAATACTATATGTTTGTATTAGTTAAGGTTCTCCAGAAAAGCAGAAACATTAGACTGTATATATGTACAGAGAACATGAGCAATTTATTTTAAGGAATTGACTTACATGGTTGTGGGGACTGACAAGTCTAAAATCCAGCAGCCCGGAGGTCAAAGAGAGAGTTGATGCTGCAGTCATGATTCTGAAGGCAGTATGAAGGTAAAATTTTCTCTTTCTTTGGGTACTCAGTGCTTTTTCTTAAGGCCTTCAAATGATTGAGATGCCCATGGACATTGTGGAGGGTAATTTGCTTTACTCAAGATCTATTTATTTAAATGTTAGTTACATCTAAAAAATATTTTCACAGCAAAATTGAGACTGGTGTTTGACCAAATATTGGACATCATAGCCTAGCAAAGTTGACCCATAAAATTAACTGTCACAATGCATTTCTTTATAACTTGCTTTTTTTCCCACAAATGAGGTAGCACTGACATCTCTTTGTATCAGTAGCTACAGATCTAGCTCATTCTTCTTAATAGCTACCTAACACAACAGTATGATATGCCAAACTTTATTCAACCATTTGCCAACTCATAAATATTTAGGTTATTCTCTGCATCCTCCTTAGTCTCTGGGGGGTGGGTAGATAACTACAAATAGTGCTACACATTACACTTACTTAGTAGATATTATTAGATTACTTTCTTAAGCTGTAGTATCCACCTTTCTACCAGCAGCATATGAAAGAGCTTTTTCCTGTGTCCTGGCCAGTACAGAGCACTAAAGTTCTTTGTAATTAATGCTAATCAAATAGATTGAAATATATGGCATCCCATTGTGCCTATAATTTGCATTTCCCAGACTATTCGTGAAGTTGATCATCTTTTCATTTACTTTTTTAACCATTTGGACTGTTTAGTGAATTGCATTTTGAGAATCAAATCCTATTCCCTACCCAATTTTCTACTGATTTCTATCACTTTTTTCTTACCAATTTATGTATTGTAGACCTTAACTCTATTGCACATGCAAATATTTTTTTCCAGTCTACCATTTGTCTTTTGACATGGTTTGTCAATTCTTTTAACATTCTGAACGTTTATTTTTAACTTCTTTTTATAATCAAAACTGCTTTTTGTTTTTATGGCTTTAGAGATTCTTAAGTTATTTTGCTTAAGAACTCTAAGTTTCATTTTGGCTTTTAATTTTTTTATATTTAAATAATTAATTTATCTAGAATTTATTTTTGTATTTGATGTGGGATGAGGTCCAAATTCTTTTTTTTTTCCTCAGAATGATTAGTCAGTGGTACCAACAAAAAAATTAAACTTTATTAAATTTTAATTTACAGGAGAAAGAAAGAAACCATCCTTTCTCCTCTAAATTAAAACACCATTTTTGTCACATGTCAGTTTCACATGCATACTCACTTCATTTTCTGGATTCTCTATTGATCAATTTGTCTACTCCTGTGCTGGTTTGATTACACAAACTTTATACGTTTTTTAAGTAGTAAAGCAAATCAACAAACTTCATCAGCTTCAAACACATATATGCTATTCTTTTTTCTCATAATTTCATAAAACTCCTGGAGATTTATTCTTCAATGCAAATATCAAATTATTGCACACAATTCAAAAAATAAGATAAATAATAAAATTACCCCTATTATACCAGAGCAAACACAAAACTTTCTAGGATTCTACTTATAATTGCATTATAATATGTGTTATTTAGGGGAGAAATATTGCTGTCTTCACGATATTAAATCTTCCTATCTCAATAAAAACTTTTTATTTATTGAACTACTATAATAATAGTTACTTCAAGTTGATCAAGCCTCAAGAGAAACTTCCCAGATGGATCTGGATGATTCTACTGTATTGATGAAAAAGCACTCAAATAAAAGAAGATGTTTCAGTAAAATAAAGTTTTATGTTTGAGAAAGTTTCTGTTTTCTTGATACAGACATGGTAATTACTGTCAATATACCCACCCTTTATTATTCCAATAATAAAGAGCAAGGAATCCTCTTCCTCATGGGAGCAGAGGTGGTCAAGGTGACTTCCTGGGGGATGCTCTACCCTCACCCATGCTTGTCTTCCTCTAGTGGGAGGGACACCAGTGTGCTCCTTACCCAGGGATGGGAGGGAAGGTACCATGAAAGGTTCTCTGATGCCTCTGACCCTCACCTGCCTGTTCACCTGCTACTCATGACCTGGTAATGCTGTTTTCATACCTTTGCATTCTGTAGCCCAGAAGCCCTTTCCCACAACAGAAGCAACCTGTGCAAACCTGGCATCACTGAGCTCCTGTCCTTGGTGCAATCCCAGGATGCACTTCCACAGGTCAGGCCTGTTTGTTTTTGTGTTGCTTTTTACTCTTTTTCAATCCATCAAATAATTCCTGACCATGTGATTTCTTTGCTGCCAGGAAAGCAGCCCAGCTGTACGGCTACTCAGTTAAGCCGGAGTTGGCATGAAGGATTTGAAGAAAGACTAGCAAATAGGCTGAGCTGTGCCGAGCAAAGATTACCCTGACCCAAGGGCACAGTGACATTCAAATCACTGCTCATATTGTGCCTGGAGGCTCTAGGAAAAATCTGCCGGTGTCTGTATAGCTCTTTGTATGGAGATTTTTGTTTTGTTTTTTCCTTTGGTCCATCTGTTACCAAATCATGACTCTCCTGGCAATCAGCCGGGTCAAGACACAGTGGTTAGTTCCTTGTTCCTTCTGAAGGCTGACATTTTCCAACATCTGCAGCCTAGATTTTGAGAAAATAAATGGCTGTCTATTCACTCAGGGAGGAGAGTCTTCATTTCTCCTGTGACCCATGTCTAGAACACATGACAGGGCCTGAGCTGTCTATCCCCCGTATTAGCTGAGTCTCACAGCTCTTGGACCTGCTGCATTGTCAGGATGTTTACAAAAGCCCTTTGTTGGATGTGGTAGCTAATAGAAAGTTATCAATTGATATCACAAGTTGAGGCTACACTTTCTGTGCATATTTTTGAATAATATTTGAAAAAGTATCTTCCTTTGGAAAAACTAGGATGTCTTTTATAAAAATAGGACTGTTCTGATGTCAATTTTCTTCCTGAATAAAAGTGAATGAATATTAAACATTGCTGCAGGCAGTCTTTTCATTGGAATTAAAGATTCTCTGCTATAATAAATAATTTTGTAAAAGCATAAATTTTGTCTAAGCAAATGCTAAACCCCAATTTTTTTTAATAAATGTATTTTCAGTCCAGGGTACATACATTTGCAGCATAATGTGTGAACACAAAATGTAGGTTTTATGATAAGTAGCATACACTTTGAAATACCAGAATAGCCACCTACCTGCTAAAAAGTGGTCTACTCACTGCATGGAGAAATAGATGACTCTTCTTGGTGGGAAGATGGTATATGTCTTGGAGGGAAAGTGAGTCACATCCAGCACTACTCAATTGTTATTCACCTGAATGACATATTAGGTCTCTGTTGAGGGAAATGAGGTGTGTAAAGGAAACAATGGATTCAAATCAGCAGATTTGGTTTCACCTGAGTCGTGGCTTTCCTGCTTGCTACCTGTGTGACCTCAGACAATTTATTTATACTATCTGAGCATCACTTTTATTGACTACAAATGGAAAAGATCAGACTAGATGGGAGTTCGAAAGTGCATTATTTACACACTGGTATGCCTCAGTCAGTTGTGAGGTAATTAATTTATTGCTACTAGAAATAAAGTCCTGATGTTTGCAAACAACTTACAGTCACAGTGCAGGTAAGTTTAGCCCTATGATGTCATTCTCATCAACTTACCTTCTGAAGTGGTTTCTTGTGGTGGGAGAAGAAGAAAAAGTGTAAGTTATATTTGCCACATTGGTTACACAAATGGCATCACCACCAAGAATTCCACATGACCAATTTCATTATTATTATTTTTTAGACACAGGGTCCCACTCAGTCACCCAGGCTGGAGTACAGTGGTGCAAACATAGCTCACTGCAGCCTAGAGCTCCTGGGCTCAAGCGATATTCCCATCTCAGCCTTTCATGTAGCTGGGACTACAGGCACGTGCCACCATACCCAGCTAAGTTTTTCATTTATTTTGTAGAAATGGAGTCTCACTGTGTTGCCCAGGCTACTCTCAAACTCTTGACTTCAAGTGATCTTCCTCCTGCCTTAGCCTCCCAAAGTGCTGAGATTACAGGTATGAGCTACCGTCCCAAGCTCCAGTCTCACTTTTTATGCACCTATCAAATGTTTTCATGGATACTATTCTCAGTAAGTTCCTGTCTATTTTCCTTGCTTCCACACAAAATTTTTAGTCAATATTTTGCCAACATTTGGTCAATATTTTGTTGACATCTGGCCACATCCTAAGGAAGGAATTCTCCCTTAAATGTGGCCCAATATGTGTGAACTGCTGGGCTGGATTTTTCCTGGAATTCCTTCTGGTTAACTACCTCCTATGCAGTAACAAGTGAGGACTTTCACATATCCAGAGTGGAGTGGCTGAGGGAATAGATGTTGCCTATATCCAGAAGAGGGATATGTATCTGGAGGCAGAAACATCTCAGGAATGTTTCTGCTACTCTTCTGATTCTGTTTTTGCTGCTAACTGCCTGGTCCCATGAAGACTCTGATTTCCTGGAGTTTGAGTACTTTGAGTTTCAAAGTCCATATTTTCTTTTCTTTTTTTTTTTTTTTTACTTTTAAGTTTTTTATTTTAAAGATGTGGGGAACAATTCAAGGTTAGGTATACAAATGTTCATTATGCAGGTACCCTTGTTGATGAGGTGTGCCCCTCATCGGCAGTTTCCCTCAACTACCAATTCCACCCCCCTCCCCTGACACTTCCCACTACTGCCATCTCCTTTATTATAGTATTATGATAATTGTTCAAGGTCCACTTATGAGTGAGAACATATGGTACTCTGTTCTTTGTTTCTGTGATAGATCACTGAGTATGATAGACTCTAAATCCATTCAAGTTGCTGCAAAGTCTATATGTTGTCCTTTTTTATGGCTGCATAATGTTCCATTGTATATATGTACCACATTTTTTTTATCCAGTTCAACTTCTATGGGCAGCATGGTTGGTTCTATACTTTTGCTATTGTGAATAGAGCTGCAACATACATGTGTGTGCAGGTATCTTTTTTTAAGAATGATTTGAGTTCTTCTGGGTATATTCCCAATAGGGGGATTGCTGGGTCATATGGAAGGTCAATTTCCAGCTCTTTCAGAAAATGCCACTCTGTCTTCCAAAGAGCTTGCACTAGTTTGCACCCCCACCAGCAGTGTAGAAGTGTTCCTTAGATCTTCTTTGCCTTACAGTATCATAGCAAAGGTATATGACATTGAGTCAAGGCATGATTTCTCACCCTCTACTCCCACCAAACACATACACTTAAATAAACGCTAGGAAATAGGTAAGGCAGCAACAAGGAATGGTAACAATAGCTGGGGTAGCCAGGACTCAGCCCATCCTGGTCAGGGCATATTTACCTTATTTACTGCTTATTCTGAGCTGAAAAGGGGGGTGATGTTTTACAGACATTAATTTACTTAATTCTCATGACAACTCAATGAGGAAGGTAATATTAATATCTGCATTTTATAAGTGGGATTTCTGTAGCACAGAGAAATTAAGCAATTTGCCCAACCAGTGACAATTGGCTGACAGTCATCCTCAAGCAGTCTGGCTCCAAAATCAAGGCTCATGGCCAATTCTATGTGACGTCACTGGCACCCTAAGTTAATTGCATTTATTCCAGCTACTTTTCCATAACCATCTTCTGTAGTAGCTCTTATTATCCCAATGGTATATTTGAGGAGGCCAAGGATCAGTGAAGTGAAATATGTGACTAAGTTCACATGGCTAGAAATATTGAGATGCAGAGAAGGGGCTGGAATGTGCACCTAGATCTTTTTTTACTCTATTGTCATGCACATTCCTCTGTTTCATATTGTTTTCTGTATTGTAGAGGGATCTCATGCAAATGAATGTGAAACACTCCTGGAACGTTTTCTGAAAAGATCAGTTGTCTGAACTATTTGGAGTTTTCACCTGTTGTGGGGCATCCTATTCTATTCACTTGATTGTTATTGTTGTAATTTGCCTAGCTCCAGGATTGGAATATCTGCTGATGAGTCACTTACTCTACTGCTTGGGACATACATAGCAGATAGAAGAGACAACCAGTCTCTAGTTTCCCTTGCCCCATTCAGGTGCTAACCATTGACCATCAGCCAGCAGGCTCAGCCCCTTCAGTCTAGAGCCAATCAGAACAAAGCTTGACAGTGTGGGTGGTCTTCCTGCCCACCAGCGGGTAAGATTTAGAGTTCGTCTTGCTCCTCCCAACCTCCAGGTGCTGCAGGTTTCTTCCTGACTTCCCATATGGCCCAGCACAGGATAGAAGTTCTCTCATAGTGCTTGTGTTTGTTATAGTCAAGCTTTTTTAATGGAACTAGAGCCTTGCTCTTCATCTTTGACGACTAAAAAAGTTACCAGCACAGTCCAGCTCCCCTCTTCTGAATGCAGATTCTGTTACTTCTCCTCAGCCATTGGCTAGGATTCACACAAACACCTCTCCCTTTCATTCCAGGCCCCCAAAATTGACCAATTGCAATTTGCCATGACTTCCTAAGTATGGGGATTTGGATAACACATTAATTACCACTCCTTCAGTGGAGAGACCTTCTGAAGCCTCTAATCCTAACCTTAGGTTGTTGTGATGGTTTAAGAGTTATGAAAACAGTGGCAATCAATAATCATTTGTCAATAACATCAAGAGTGACACCAATGTGTCACTTGAAATTTCCTGTTCAAGACAGCATGCCAGACACTGTGACACTCTACCAGAGTTTAATGCCAATGAGTCCCATATCTTGTTTCTAAGCACTTGCAAATTCATTTGTACTAGCAGGGACCCATCCTTCTCCAATTTTATTTAGCTTTTTTGACAAGGTCAAGTGACCTCTATGTTTCTGGATCTTTATGTGATGCATTTGCCCATTTGGAAATAACACTCAACTCCTAAAATTTAATTCAGAAGAGATACTGTGAGTATTTGTGGTCAGAAATTATTGGAGCAACAGAGTGAGACCAGGTAGCCTAGGAAATGTAGACAAACGTAGGAAAAAGAACATTGTTACTGTCCAAAAGGCACAGTCTTCACAGAAGCAGAGGAAAGCAAGAACGCCTTCCTAGAATGAACCTGGAAGGGACAAATGGACTTTAAACTTAGAAGAGTTAGGATGTGAAAGAAGTTTAAACATTACTGCTAAGGCTCATTCTCAACTTTTAGGAGAAAAAGTTTGCTCTCAGCTTCTAGAGAGTGAAAGCAGCTGAGAGGCTGACCGTGCTGTGTTTGCATCTTGGGGACACCTCCCATACCCCAAGTCTGCATCACACTAGCCTTGCCAAGATTGCAGGAGCTTCATTTACCACTGCGAAAATATCTCCACTCGCTGGTGTTCACATTAAGGGAAACAATTAGCAAGTTAATTAATTGTGTTTTTTCCTTGCTTTTCTATTTGCAAAGCCACTTTGCCTTGATCAGTAGCCTAAGCACTTTTATGTGCTCACTGAGCTTGTTTCCAGGGTTTGCAGTGTAAGGCTTGGGAAGATCTAACATTTCAGAAAAGCAAACCAACTAAAGTCAGCGTTTAATTTCTAATGACAGTAACTCCATGTAACATCTTTATACATTTATAGACACTTAATTTTTAGAATAGAAAAAGAAATGAAGATATATTTTCAGTTATTCTTCCCTGAGTTTGTCATCAATTGACATTTAATAGTCACCACGAGAAACATCTAACACTAGCAGCTCACCCATTTAGAAGTTGTGTTTCTGATATTTTCAGAATAAAACACACCCAGAATAAACATGTAAACAGCCTGAAATGAAGTATCAAGAAGTGACAAAATCTATTACAAAGCCTCGGCATTTTACTCAGTTAGAAATGTAGAGTTTCTTGCTGGCTAGAAATTATGTAAAAAATAAGAACCAAATTAGAAGAAGGATATTCTGATAGCAGAAATAGGGATCAGAACAACCCAGTTTGAGGTCAATAATCTGAGGCCATTAAATGTAGGGACATATAAATTTCTATATCTTAATATCCTTTCAGAGCATTGCAGCTCTTAAATAAGGTAATTGTTATTCTTGCTCTTAATCCCATCTTCTCAGAACAAAATCAAATTATGTTTAGTATATACTAAAAAAAGGATCATGATTAATGTTCTTTAGAAAGTATTCAATTAAAATGATTTTTTTTCTGAAAGATGATTCTTAAAGGAATGTAATTTATCTAAAGAATGAGTTAATGTGGACTGTCTCTTCTGTGGAGATGCTAGATGAAGCTTTACTATATGTCATTGAACATGTTGAAGGGAAAAGTACAACCAGTCTCTCTCTCTCTCTCTCTCTCTCTCTCTCTCTCTCTCTCTCTCTCCCATCTCAGCTCTCTCATCACTATCTCTCTCATCTCTCTCTGATTGCTCAGAATTGAACTGAAGAAAGTAATCTTCACTTTAGGTAAATGAAGATTACAAAATTTCAATTTTAAACTATTTTAAGGCAAGAAAACATGAGTTCACATACAGCACAATAGTAAGGCATCCCAGTTATATGAAGCAGCATAGCCTGGTTCAGTCAGCTGTTGCATAGTGGCCACAGTGAGGGAAGTAACACCTCTCATTAACTGATCACTTAGCCTATGCCAAGCACTGTTCTTTGCATAATAAGAATATATCTAGCCGGGCTCGGTGGCTCAGCCTGTAATCCCGTGCCTTTGGGAGGCTGAGGTGAGTGGATTGCCCGAGCCCACGGGTTCGAGACCTGCCTGGGCAGGCAAGACCTCATCTCTACAATAAATCAAAATTTAGTCAAGCATGGTAGCACGCACCTGTAGTTCCAGCTACTTGGAAGGCTGAGGCGGAAGGATCGCTGGAGCCCAGCAGGTGGAGGCTGCGGTGGCCGGGAGCCGCCACTGCACTCCGGTCTGGGCGACAGAGTGAGACTCCAACTCAAAAAAAAAAAAAAAAAAAGAATATATCTAAAGTGCACTTTGCTTACATGATGACAACATATGCAGTATATTATGGGATCATTTCTATAGTTCACCCAAACCTGAATTCTGTTTGATATTAACCAAATTACCACCAAGTCCGACTTTGGTTTCATTCTGACATATACTCCTCAGAGTTCGCTATCACACTTCAAGCCCCCAGCTTCTCCTAGTCTGCTGTGAGTCATTGTGGATCTGTCTAATAATTCTTCCTTGAATGATGTTATGGTGTTCACCTCTTGATTACCATATGGTTTATATTTTCTGAGCAAAGCTGTCACTTCCTTTCATTTCTTTTCTAAATTCTCTCTCCTCTTTTCTTCTCCTCCTTCTCCCCTTCCTCCTCCTCTTCCTCCTCCTTCTTCTCTCTCTCTCTCTCTCTCTCTCTCTCTCTCTCTCTCACTCTCTGCACACACACACACACACACACACACACACACACATCAGGGGATAACCATTACTATTTAGTTGGTTCACTAGGTCAAGTACCAGAATCCTGGCTCTGCCAATAGCTAGCTCTGAAACCTTAACATAGTCACCAAACTTCCCTGGACTTCAGTTTTGCTTGCCACTATTCCAGGGGGCAGTCCCCAAGCTCGCTAGTGTATCTTCCACCTGTAAATTGCAATTATTTTATGTTCCAATTCATGATTCCATAATCTTCACTCATCTCCTAAATCAAGGACAATGCAGTAAATTTATGTACGTATGTATTTACTTCTTTATGTAACAGTTAGTTCTAATATGTAGCCAGAATCAAGAACTATCAATCTTCACTAAAGCATCCTGAATGTATCTTTGGTATCTCCACCAGACACTATTACAAATAATCAAACCGAAGGAAATGGGAAAAGTGTTCTAAGATCCCTCTTTATGGGGTGGGGGCACACCTCATCAGCAAGGGTACCTGCATAATGAACATTTGAATACCTAACCCTGAATTGTACCCCACATTTTTAAAATAGATAATTAAATAAAAAAGAAGGGAGCAAAGGGCAAGGAGTCTGATAGGAGGAAGGTCGCCAATAGCAGAGAAGATAGCATGTTTCGGGGAAAATGCCATAAAGGAACCCTTATTTCCTAGTTGTAAAATATAACCCTTCACAGACTTAGCTGGTTGGGTTCCAGAGTAGTACCCAAGAAAAAGAGTGGTTGGTCTCTATTTTGATCAGTTTCAACTTGTTCTGAAAAGTTTTCCCCACCTTACTATATAGAGAGAAGTGTTACAGAATTCCAGTCTTAGCAAGAACTCAGTAAATGTTAACAATTCTTTTGTAAATGGCTGCTTCCTAAAACAAGTAGTTCAAGGAACCAAAGGCTTAAGAATAAATTTGAATTGCATTCTAAGTAATTAACAAGGAATAGTTTTATGTAAATTATATGCATAAGTAAACACAACATAATTACATATTCTTTTCAGATAGATAATAAATATAGTCAATTTTAGAAAAGGGAATGATTAACAGAAAGTCTTGCTTAAAGAAAAAAGTGGAAAAGGCAAACTTAAAAGGAAATTATGCAAAAAGAGAGTCAATTATACTTAGGAAAGTATGGTGACTAAGTAAAAATGTGAAACATTTTTTAAAATATCAAACGCTTTTCCATAAAAATGCATCTCTAGTTTTATAAGCACAGTGGTGAGTATAAAGTATGGCACTCTATCTACAGAAGATATTTTCTATCTTCCACCAACATAGGGCGTGAACACATCTGTTATAATTCTGACCTAGTGTCCCATGTTGCATGCCCTGTCTCATAAATTCTGCTTTCTTGGAAAGCCAACTTGCAGTTGTTGAATTGGAATCCACAACTTTTTCTCGGCTATGAAATTTTTACCTTTCTTCCAATAGAAAAGCAGTGTTTAGATTTAAAGCAATATATGCTTAAGGCTAAGACTGCCATGAAATTCTACAACTATGTTTGATGACAACAATAAGGGCTGATTTAGGAAGAGTTAGGTTTGTGGTAGCAGGTGGCCTACTGCGGTAGAGAGGACACCGACTTATGTGTCCCTCAAGCTGGAGGTTAGACTCACTCTGCTGCCACTAAGTAGTTTGACCCTGCCAACTTCTTTTTAACCTTTAGAAGTTCTCCATTTTAAAAACTGTAGAGTTGGTGTGACAGGATCATCTCTAGGGTCCCTTTCAGCATTCAGGTTCTATAGTTTTAAGCTCATGTGTCACTAGTTGTTCTTCCTTTGGCTGACGAATGGATTACCTGTCCAATTTTTCTTCATAAGTGATAATGAAGTTTCTAAGACTTTAATGAGATGTGCTTACCTGTCATCCAAGAGCCTACTGGCTGTCTTCTCACAGGCATTAAACCACTACATACTGTTTGCCCACTTTAATTTTACAGAGGCTTTTATATCTTTAGGAGAAAAAAATTGATTTTTTCTATATCCTGATATAGGAAAGACTATTTATTATCTTAACATTTGCAGAACTGTTTACTTGGACCCTCATTTTAATATTTTCTATCCATGAGCAAAACTCTTTCCACTGCAGGAAACATAGAATACTTGTATTGGGTATTATAAGACAACCCCATCATCATTATGTTTGTATTAACAGTGTTTGTGCCTTGGGATCTTGAGAAGTTAATGTATTTTTGCCTTAAGTAATTACAGTTTCCCTGAGAGAATATTTATAGGTTTCAGTGGGTCATCTAACTTTTTCCATGTCAGATATATGCAACTATATCTTTAAAAATCAGGAAGATAATTCTCTTTGATAGCTTCTGAATAAATGTTCACTCTCAAAAGCATTAACATTAGATATAAATTGACACTTGAATATAAAATAGGCTTTTAAAATCTATCTTCTTAGTTGGCCAGCATCTGTTTTGTCATATACCAAATAAACACAGGGATATAAAAAATTCATATTATGTTCCTGATAGAGAAGTTCACCAACAAACACGGCAGAAATCTTAATTTGCAGCCACAGAAAGGCATGAGCTTTCCACTGTTTCTTGTCAGGTTCCCACAGAGGCCCTGTGGAGGCCAGATTGCCCGGGGCACCCAGTTCAGCTGCATTAACAGCCAGTGTAAAGAAGTTACCAGGTAACACAAATGTACATGTCACAGTAAAGAGACCCAAATGCCCTCTGCTCTTTTTCTGGCAGGGAGGCTCTGAAACAAGAAGACTGACTTATAAGACAGCTTGGCTCTGAACAGTGCGAGACATTGAATCAGATCATGGCGAGAGAAAATTCAGATATGGTTTATATTGAAATAACATGCTCTTCACATACAGCACTCTTTTTGGAGAGGCATACTTATACACCAAAATGTTTTTTGTGTGGTTTTTTTTTTCATCTGTACTATCAAACCAGTGGATCGAAAAGTGTTTTTGCAACTGGAGTTTTGGTTAGCTCTTCCTTCCCACTTAAAATGGTCATACTATTTTTCTCTTGATTTATTTATATAGTTTTATTTCCAGAAAGATTTATTTGCTAGGATATAAAGACTTAATCATTCATTCAGTCAGTACTTACTATCTACTCTGCTCACATTCTAGATTCTTTTACAGACATAAGACCCTCTTCAGCCTGTATTCTAAAGGAGAGACAGAATTAATTACCAAACAAGTGGAAGATGTGGTATGTCCGATTGTGATAAACGCAGTGGAATAAAATAAAGCCAGGGATGGGAGTAAGGCATGGAGTGGTGAGAAGAGGGTGCTATTTTAAATACTGCAGTCAGAGAAAGGCTCACTGAGTCGATAATATATGGGTGATGCCTTGAAGGAAGGAGCAGGTGGTGCACTTGTTCAGGTAAAAATGATGGAGTTTTGGAGCAGGATGGTCATATCAGAGGTTTTGAGCTATGACAGGTTCTTAAACTATTTTGGAGGTAAAAATGACAGGCTTTTCTTCCAGATTAGTTGTGGGGTATGAGAGAAAAATGATCCAAATGACTCCAAAGTTTTTGGCTTGAGCGACTTAAAGGATGGAGTTATCATTTATTGGCATGGAGAAGACTGCAAAAGCAAGTTTGGAGAGGGTACAGTTAGGAATTCTGTTTTAAAGCTATGAAGTTTGAAGTATTTGCCAGACATCCAAGTGTAGGAATCAAGTGGACAGTTGGATATTCAAGTCTGAAGTTCAGGGGCAAGATCTGTGATGAAGACATACTTTGGACGATGTCAGTTCTTAGATGGCATTCAAAGCTATAAGGCTGGATGAGACTATGTAAGGAAGTGATTATTAACTGAGACCCACCTTCACCCTTAGAAATTCTTCTATTATTGGTCTGAAGTGGGTTCCAGGCTTTGGTATTTTTAACACTCTCCCAGATGATTCTAATGTGCAATGTAAGTTAAGTACACCTGACTTAGAGATTGAGCATGGCTAGAGATGAGAAAAAGTCTTAAGACAGAGTCCAGGGCACACAAACATTTAGAGATCAAGGAGTTGAGGGAGAACCAGCAAAGAGACCGGAGGAAAATAAGGAGAGGGAGGGTTTCTGAAAGCCAAATGCTGTGTTTTAAAGAAGAGGGAGTAATTAATGATATCAAATGTTACAAAGTATTGAAGACAGAATTGATCATTGTATTTAGCACGCGAGGTTTCTGGTGGCGAAAAAACTATGTCAGTGTTTCAACAGGTGATGGGAGGAGAGGGAGAGAAATTGGAGACAGTCCTTATAAGATCATTCTTTTGCTAATTCTCTATAAAAGTGAGAAGAAAAATAGGAAGTAAGTTGGAGTAGGAGGTGAGAGAAAGAGCTTTATTTTTTAAAATGGGAAAAAATAGTAGCATATTTGGAAATGGCCTGGTAGTGAAGAGGGGGAAATGATAATACAGGAGAAAAAGGAAGGATTGATGGGGCACTCTTTTGGGGTAGAGAAGAGGAAGATGTGTGTGCAGTGGATGGTTTACTTTGGGTGAGAGCATGGTCAATTGCTCCATGTAACAGGAAGGATGGTTTGCGTACATGGACCATTTCCAGGGAGGTGGATGCTTCTGGTAGTGGGTGCTAGAGGATACTCTTTGACTGCTCCTTTTTTCTCAGGGAAATAAGAAGCAAGGACTTCAGATGAGAGAAGGATGGGAAGGCAGGGCTGGAGGACTGAGGAGAGGGCAAAGTATGAAATACACATAAAGGAAATAAATCAATGGATGGAGCCATGTAGAACTGATGGGAATTTCAAGGGTCACGGGTTTGGTGGGAGACCAGCAGCAGCTGCATGTGTTTGTCTGCCACATTCAACTGCTTGCCTGATGCAAAGGACTTGGAGAGTCGGATTAAACCTGGGTGGAGTTTTTGCCAGATGAATCAAATGGAGAAGAGCAAGCCACAGAGTTGAAGCTATGTGCAATGGTGTTACTGCAGTGATGAACCCTACGATTCATATTAGGTTGAGCAAAGAGTGGACACAAGGCGGGTGAGGCATAGTAAAGCAGTGGTAGGATTAATGGATTGAAGGTCTAGATAGGGTCTTGCTGAAGACACAGTTCTAGTAGTTCACTGTGGCTGAAACAACTGTCTACTTTGATGAAAGGTAAGCATGTGTGTTACTGAAGCTGATTTCACTTTTAATCTACGGAATTAAGTTTTTAACCATTACAATTAGTTATGCAAAAGGACCATAGCTTTGAACATTAGCATGCATTCTTTCGCTTAAAATTATGAAATGAATATATTAGTTTATAATCTAAAAACAATTAGTGATTGTTAGAATACATCTCAATCATCTGTCTCTTGTAAATTAATAAATTAATAGACAGAATTAAACTACCCTGAACACTTTTTAAACATTTATTATATTTATTTTTAACCCCAGTAGTTTGGGGAAATGATGACAAGCAACATAATGTATGTCTCTGCCTATTTTGTAAATCACTTTCATTTTGCTAAACTGCTGGAAAGGGATTTGCTGCAGTTAAGAAACACTTTTTAAAAAATCTAATTGGTAAAATTGCATCAAAGAAGACTAATGTCAGAGCTACAAAATGCTTGATTTTAATAAGACCTTGTCCCTTACATTTCAGAATTGCTATATGTGAATGGGGAATTAGCCACCCCACAACAACCTAATCAAATGGCTTTTTTACTCAATAAACAGAGAGGGAAGCTTGGATGTGTTGTTCCATGCCTAACTTCTCTGGTTGGATGAGAAGTGGGGATTTCCTGTACCATTAGAACCTGGCATGGTAGGCTTAGATGTAGCTGCCCCTGCCCCCCATACAGCCTTGAGCCCAGGTCACTTCTCGCCAACGCCATCTTGCCTCTTCCCAACTTATGTTCTGATGTCTTATGCCAGAACCCACCTCCCCCCCAAAATCACAGCACAGATGCGAGAGACGTCATGAGCTTGTGTTGTTTACCTCTCTTATTGGTATAAAAATACAGTCTCCAATTCTGAAAAATGGGATGTCTCTTGTCTTAGAAGTGTTATGACTTTTTGCATCATCAAAGAGTAAAATTTTGAATAAATTTAATAACAAAAACACATGCAAAAACTGCCACAATTTTGAGGCTTGCTGAATTTCTGGTCAGAATGAGTTGACTCAACGTTTGCATCTGTTTCTAAATTTGGAAAGTTTGTGACTCGGTCTTCTTCCACACTTAGTCTCTTTGCCATACCACTGACACATGTTTGAGATCAAGTTCAAAGCATTCATTATTGTTCTCAAGGTCCTTAAACCACAGCCCATCAAATCCAAATTCTCTCACCTTCAAATGAGATTAGTCTGGAACCTAAATGAGCCTACTTAGGTGGCTCTGGGTTCAATTATATATCCAATCCTGGACTGACTCTATGTGAATTTCTGCCTTGATACTAGGCTTAGTTACAGGCCTTTGACAAAAGTAGTATATCATCTACATATAGCATATAATGCCATTGCAGTCTTATTTGAATTATGGTAGAACAAAACTACAGGCAGTCCTCTATTTTTACATATAATGTGTTCCTAAAGATTTGAACAATCAAATGTGGGAAAATTTAAAAATAGATTATAGTTACAAAGGATTTCTATTTCTATAGAGTTGAAAGAAATAAATCTCTATACTTTTAATATTTAGAATGTCTTCTTTAATTTTTTTCTTTCTTCATAATTAAACAGACATCTTAGTTCTAAGGCGTGCTCAGTTAAGGCTGGATATTTGGTGTTTTGTTAAATAATTTGTGTTCCTAATCAGTAATATCAGAGTTTTCATTTTTCTATTTTCCTTTTATTTATATAACATAATTCATACAAAATGCATCATCACGTTTCATATTCTCAAATAAACCTCGCTGTACAGATGAAGATGGCAACATCCCAAATGTAGCCAATGTACAGCAGACATTACCGTTGTATGATAATGCCCTGAATATCAAAGTATGGTGACTTCGATGATCACTGTTAGTGGTTAGTCCCATGAAAACAAGACATATCACCACTTGGAAGGTACTATGTATACATATATTTTCTAAACCAGATCCCAGGAGCAAGGGAAAGGAAAGAGTTGAAGGAGAACTAGACCTAGAGGCTGACCTGTCTGTTGAATGGTGGTTGGGAAACATGGTTCAACAGTCCTTCACATTTGAATTGTGCTTGTTTTATTTTGTGTGAAATAGCATCCAGAAATAATTCATACCCTTCTTATTGACTTATTTTGACTTGTTTTTCTATTATTTTTCTATTATGCTTTTCTATTAATTGATTGATTTGTGATTGAAAAACAAATCATTACAGTAATTAAAAAGAAACAAAACCCAAACTTAAATCTATGTTCATCACTCAAGGTGGCAAATGCCCTGTCCTCTGGGAGTTACTCTCAGCAATATTTCTCACAATAAGTGTTAAGTACTGGAAAGTCTCCTACTTTAGTTCAAGCATGTTTATAAATCCTGCTTTTTTGTGAGGTGTCATAGAGATTGGAAAATATGTGTGTGATTCCTCTTGAGAATATATAAATCAAAAAATCAGCCGGGCGTGGTAGCGCGCACCTGCAATTCCGGCTACTCGGAAGGCTGAGGCGGAAGGATCGCCTGAGCCCAGCAGGTCGAGGCATGGTGGCCGGGAGCGGCCACTGCGCTCCAGTCTGGGCGACAGAGTGAGACTCCAACTCAAAAAAAAAAAAAAAAGAGAATTGGCTAAATAATGAAAAAAAATGTGACTAATGCCACAGTTAACAAATTAATTAGAAAATAATTTATAAAAAATTGAGCAGAGATGAGGAGGCAGAGCAACTGTTGACTGTAGTAGGAAAGTTCACATTTTCGGTTCCATTTCACTGGAGGGATAACCATATCCCTCTTTTACCCAGAATACTTTGCATTACAGTAATAGCGATATCAGCTCATGTGCCATTTTTTTTTTTAAACGAAGTCAGAAGCAGGTACAGATATATTACTTACGTTATCATGGTACTCTCAAGAGACAACCAAATAATGCTTTGCTTTACTGAAATTACATTTCCTTGAACTGAAGAAATTGTGTTACTACATTGTCCTGAATCTTAAGAATTGATATCTAGATCTAGTCAATGTCCTAACTCACTCTTCACCTTAGTAAAATAACATAAAGGAAGGGCATGAGACTAGATAATCTCTCTGATTCTAGCTTTCACAATTTAAATTGTGTAGAATAAAAGGTGGAATGCAAGTGAGCTATTTTTGCCTCTTGCTAAAACAAATGAAATTAAATTTTTAAAACAACTTCTCAATGTTGGTTGTTGTATACGAAAGAAAACATCAACCCTGGCTCGGTGGCTCAGCCTGTATTCCTGCACCTTGGGAGGCTGAGGTGAGTGAATTGCCTGAGCCTACGGGTTCAAGACCCACCTGGGCAACTTGGCGAGACCTCATCTCTACAATAAATCAAAATTTGCCAGGCGTGGTAGCGCGCGCCTGTAGTTCCAGCTACTTGGAAGGCTGAGGTGGGAGGATCGCCGGAGCCCAGCAGGTCGAGGCTGTGGTGGCCAGGAGCTGCCATTGCACTCCAGTCTGGGTGACAGAGTGAGACTCCAAATCAAAAAAAAAAGAAAACATCAGTACATGTTTTTCTAAAAATAGACTTTAAGGTTCACAAAGATTTTCCATATGCCTCCCTGCTCCCACACATGCACAACCTCTCCCATTACCATTATACCCCATTGGAGTGGTACCTTTGAATAATCAATGAACCTACATTGATGTAGCAACATCACCCAGAGTCCATAGTTTATGTTAGGATTCACTGTTGGTGTTGTTGGACAAGTGTATAATGACATGTATCCACCATTACAGTGTCATACAGAATAGTCTCACTGCTCTAAAAATCCTCTGTGCCCTACCTATTCATCCCTTCCTCCACACTAACCCCTGACAACTGATCATTCTACTGTCTCCATAGTTTTGCTTTTTCCAGACTATCATATAGTTGGAATCCTACAATAAGTATGTAGTCTTCTCAGATTGACTTATTTCACTTAGTAATATTCATCTACATTTCCTCCATGTATTTTCATGACTTGATAGTACAGTTCTTTTTAGTGCTAGGTAGTATTCTATTGTCTGGATGTACCATAGTTTATCCATTCCCCTACTGAAAGACATCTTGGTTGCTTCCAAGTTTAGCAATTATAAATAAAGCACCCATAAATATCTATGTGAAGGTTATTGTGTGCTCATAGTTTTCAGCTCCTTTGGGTAAATACCAAGGAGTGTGATTGCTGAATTATGTTATAAGAGTACATTTAGTTTTATAGGAAACCACCAAACTGTCTTCCAAAGTGGGTCATCCATTTTCCATTGCCACCAACAATGAAAGAGAGTTCCTGTTGCTCCATATCCTCACCTGTATTTGGTATTGTCAGTGTTCTGAATTTTGACTATTTTAATAGATATATGGTAATATCACATTGTTGTTTTAATTTACACTTACCTGGTGACAAAAACGTGGTTGGTATATTTTTCCCATCCATTTTTAATTACTCTGAATCCTACACCAGGCATGGTGCCCACACTTGCAACTTCAGCACTTTGGGAGGCTGAGGTTGGGGCAGGCAGGATGGCTTGAGCCCAGGAGTTGGAGACCAGCTTGGGCACCATAGCAAGACACTTTGTCTCTACAAAAAAATCAAAAAAATTAGCCAGGCATGGCAGCACTCAGGAGGCTGAGGCGAGAAGCTCACTTGAGTCCAGGAGGTCAAAGCAGGGGTGAGCCATGATCATGCTACTGCACTCCAACCTGGTTGACAGATTGAGATCTTGACTCAAAAAAAAAAAAAAATTACCCTGAAGCCTGAAATTGTGTTCTGTGAATGTCCAGAGATGTCTAATTACTGGAAACATGCTGTCAACAAGTGAAGGAAGTGTACTGTTATTCTAGTGTCTCTTCTCAGAGCAGCAATCAGGCAAGCCATAGCCATCGTTCATGTTGTCTTTGTCTTTTAAGCCAATTTAGCCTATGATACACTGTCAATTCATAGTTTCAGGAGCGAAATTGTTTTCCAAGGTAGGGAGGCCTCTCTCTCACCAGTAGCCAGACCACTATCTAGGGAAAAATAAAATTCAACCACTCTAATACATAATCTCTTGCTTTTCCAGTTGCCTCTCTAATTATCCTATCATGGGCACTGACACGTGGTAGAATTAGAGGAATTGTTCCTGTAGATTTGCCCTCCACTGCAGGCTTCAGGTTTGCTCCCAGCATTTGTTTATTAGCTTCCCGTTCTTGGGAACAATTGAAGGTCTGGTACCTGCTAGGATGCCAACAATCAGAGGTCTCTGCAGTTACTCATGGACTCCAGCACTCCATCTTCATCAACTCTTTGCCTGGAAGTATAACTTGAAAACAGAATTGGGCCGGGCTCGGTGGCTCAGCCTGTAATCCCAGTACTTTGGAGGCCGAGGCAAATGGATTGCCTGAACAATCAGATTCATGGCAAAGTAAAATAACATACCCGTCTCCTCACATGTGTGTGTGTGTGTGTGTGTGTGTGTGTGTGTGTGTTTGAGAACACTTAAAATCTACTCTTTTACCAAATCCCAAATATGCAATACGGTATTAACTATCGTCCTTGTGCTGTACATTAGTCTCTAGAACTTATTCATTCTACATGTCTACAACTTTGTATGTTTGGACAAACACCTCCTTATTAAAGCCCTGAAGCTGACATCTTTAGATGGGAACACTGATGGAGAATAGATTTAAAGATGAAGGAATTCACCCAGGAGTGTCTCAGAAGAAAACAATATAGAAAGTAAATTGGAATGAAAAACACTCTTCTCTCCAGCTCATTTATAGACTTGACCTCCATAAGTCCAGGAAAAGTATCTCATTCATCTTTGTATCTTCAGCATGTAGCCCTGTGTTTGACATTTAGGAGGTACTTGATAAATATTTGTGGGACCAAACAGAACAGAGCCATACAGAGTTGAACTGGGGACACATGGCAGTCAAATAGCAACTGAGTACAGTTGATGGTGAAGCAATGGGAAAAGTAAGGGAATAGGCTTTTAAACCCAGCTTTTGTTCCCAAATATCTCTCTGCTGCATCCCCATTTGAAGCTGGGTGCCTGTATAGCCCATTAACACAGTCAGTTCTAAATTGAACTGTCTTTCAAATCATTGAAATAGGAACAATCGTTGTACTCATGTTTGGTGAGTTATTTGTGATCCCAAAAGTTCCCAGGTGAAAGAGTTATTTCCCATAATCACTTCACAAGCCTGAAGTGGTACTTGCTCTTTGAAATGTACTTACATGTATTTCTGATTCAGCGCTGGATGTGGTCATGTGGGTGATGCCTCCCATGCCGAGGGTGGCCATAGAATCTGCAGCTGTTAGTAGAGAAATCATTATCCTGATGTTGGCTCTTGATTACCATTTGCCTGTCCTTTCCAAAGAATAAAAAAAAAAAAACACCTAACACTTTAGTGATCTTTTCCAATTTCCAGTAGCCAGAGATTCCTCTTATCGCTAATTTTGTGATGTTAATATGGACGTCTTCACATTCGGATCAGAAAAACAATACTGTTCAAAACTCACTCTTTTGAAAGTCTGGAGTCTCATATTCATCCAAAAAGGATTGTCACCAGTGTTCACTCGAGCCTGACCTTGCTAGTCAGTTATTTTTTAGTCAAAGCCCTTTCTGAAAGACAAAAGCTCTGTGCTAAGCATGCTGAGGAAAAGTGACTGCAGAAGTAGACATAGCAGTCAGAGATCAGGTTGCTCTTTCAGATTAGGGGATCAGACGGAGGAACCTGCTGGGCTTTGGTAAATGTATCTCATTTTTAACACGCTCACTAGGGTGCAGCAGAGAGAGAAGTCAAGCACGTTCTTTGAGGTTGAAGCTCTCAACCACTGAAAGCCAAACAACTGACTTAAATCAGTGACAGCTAAACAGGAGAGACCCAAAGTTCAGGCTGAGGTTCATTTTGCACATGACCCTTTTTTGAAAATATATGCCTTCTGTTACTAGCATATCCTCCTTTAGACTAGTTAGTTATGACCTTTATTATATTTTAAAGTATTTTTTTCCCCTAAAAATGTGATTGATAACAAGTTAGTTGTTATTAAGGTACTAGGAGCTAGAGACCTCATTGATTTTTCTTTTTAATTTTTGAGAGCTAAAATGTTAGTCACTTTCAATTTTGGAATCAAATTCTCCAACAGTTATACCAGTAGAGAATACTTTTTCCCATAACTTATCTTGTAAGTCTTCCAAAAATGTACGGGATTTGAGGCCCTTCTCAGTTTAACCTTTACCATTAAAATATTTCTGGCTATATATAATAGGGAAACAGATTGAGTCATGAATCCTAAATTTAGACTGACTTTGCCGTCTTCTGGCTTTCTTACCTTAGGGACGTCATTTAACCCCTCTGAGCCTTTCCTCAATTGTTAAAAATGAAAGGATAGCAGTATCTAACAACATTGATGATCATATGTAATAAAGTATGTCAGAGTCTTTCTAAAAAAAACTAAAGCATTATGTAAGTGTCTTATGTTTAAGACAAGATACGGATGCAAACAATAGATTGTGTAAAGTAAATGCTGGGGCATGAGGTGTTGCTGGTTTTTAATCTCTAAATCACAACCTTTGACCTTTTTTCATTATGGATGTTCTTATAACAAAGAGTTGTAAAAAATAAATAAATAAGTAACCTAGGCACGGTGGCTCATGCCTGTAATCCCAGCACTTCAGGAGGCAGAGAGGAGAGAGTTCAGGGATTCAAGACCAGCCTAGGTAACTTGGCAAGACCTCACCTCTACAATAAATAAAAAAATTAGACTAAAGGATTGCCTGAGTTCAGGGGTTCGAGACCAGCCTAGGTAACTTGGTAAGACCTCATCTCTACAATAAATCAAAAATTAGCTAGGTATAGTGGCACATGCCTGGAGTTCCAGTTACTTGGAAGGCTGAGGCAGAAGGATCACCTGAACCCAGGAGGTCGAGGCTGCTGTGGCCATGAGTGTGCTACTGCACATCAGCCTGGGTGACAGAGACTCCTACTCAAAAAAAGAGAGAGAGAGAGAGAGAGAAAGAAAGAAAGAGAGAGAGAGAGAGAGAGAGAGAGAGAGAGAGAGAGAGAGAGAGAGAGAAGAGAAAGAAAGAAAGAAAGGAAAGAAAGAAAGAGAAAGAAAGAAAGAAAGAAAGAAAGAAAGAAAGAAAAAGAAAGAAAGAAAGAAAGAAAGAAAGAAAGAAAGAAAGAAAGAAAGAAAGAAAGAAAGAAAGAAAGAAAGAAAAGAAAGAAAGAAAAGAAAGAAACAGCAGCTATGGACAGCAGTTAGGGTAAGTGAGACTATGTCTAATATGAATGTAAGGCTTTCACATCTCTGTCCTGAGGGATCAATATCCATAGTCACACAAGAAAAACAAAATTATATCTGCGAATATACACAAATCTAGACATTTTTTCATACTGGCTATAATCAAATTATTGAAGGACTCATTTTAGTGATCTCTTTTATACCACATTTTCTTGGTTTCTTTTAAATAAAAAAATCTACCTTGTCAGGCTTTTATGAAGACCCAAACGTGATTGCCCTGTGAAAGAACCTGAAATTTCAAAACAACTAAGAAATTCTACCAACGACTCAGATTTTATTGACTTTTGGAAAACCTAAAATAAATATTATCTAGTTCCTAGCCAATATTTATTCTATATTTCTTATGAAATAGTTCTCTTTGTGATTTTTGTGCAAGTCACTCATGAATCTTATACATTTTTGGTACATTTCTTAGGATTTATTTCATCCTAAGATTGTTCTCTGTAAATAGAGAACAATGCACAACCTTTGTAAAATCTATAGCAGAATTTTACATTTGTAAAAGAGAATACAGTCAACTTTGCAATTTTTGTATAGATTTTCCACTTTTCTTCACATAAGATGTCCAAGTCATGTGCAGAGAGAAACCTACTAAACTATCTCTGTGACTCATTTCACCAGGTTCACACCTGTCTGACATTAAAACTTGGGACTAGATTTAAGAACTTGAGCATAACACTAATTCGACCTTATATAGTAACCATCAGAAAAGATATCATGACTGAAATTAGGGTAGACATTTGCTTGAATTGCTTTTTCCCGCTCCCAATTTTATCATCACTCAATTTTTGGCTCTTTCTAGGGAGAAATAAGTGAGATAGACTACTTTTGAATAGATTGTTAAACATATAATAGTGCATCTGAAATCATCTGTCTGGATTTTGACATTTAGGGGCAATATTTAGTGTGTGTTTCACATTTAACATCCTACTAGACCTCTTCTTAGGATTTGGGTGTAGAAAGCTCAGGTAATGTCCAAAAATATAGATGAAACTGAGAGGACTGCTTAGAATTTTTTAAGTGTAATAAATTGTTATGAATGACTTTTGTGTAAAAATAGTGTTTTTTGTGCAAAAGTAGTTCTGCCAATTGTAAATCAGTCTGCACTTGGACATTTATTAATTAACTTTATTAATGTATAATTTTTAGAGTAAATGCACCCATTTAAATTGTACAATTTAATGAGTTTTGCCAAATATGTAGGCCATATGACTCACACCCAAGTCAAGACATAGAACATTCTCTGTATCCAGAAAGTCCCCTCTTACAAACTTTCAATTGTTACCTGTCCCCATTTCCAGAAACCACGGATCCGATTTCTAGCAGGGATGATGCATTTCCCCTGTTTAGAGAATCATATAATTGGAATTATTCAGAATATATTCAGTATGTCTGGCATCTTGGCTCAGCATTATGTTTTTGAGATTCATCAATTTGTGACATAGATCAATAGTTTGTTCTTTTTCTTGCTGAGCAGTATTCTATTTTATGACTATAGTTCAGTTCACCTTTTATGGACTTTTGAGTGGTTTACAGTTTAGGGCTATTACAGTTAAAGCTATTCTGCATTTTCAACATAAGTTTTGAAGTCAATATGTTTTCATTTTTCTTGGATGGATACACTTGGCTCCTAGTGAATAAGCGCCATGTATAACTTTACAAGAAATTGCTAAAGGGACCGTTTTGCATTTCTGCCCATGATATGTACACGTTTCAGTTTCTCCTTGTCAACAGTTGTCATTGTCAGTTTTTTGTTTGTTTTTTGTTTGTTTGTTTAAATTATGGACATTCTAATGCATGTGTATTGGTATCTCATTATAATTTTAACTTACGTTTCTGATGACTAATAATGCTGAGCATATTTCATGGGTTATTATTCAATTATGTATCTCCTTTTATGTAATGTCTGTTCTCATCTTGTCCCCATTTATTAGGTTGTCTTTATAGTAAAGATTTGTAAGAGTTCTTAATACATTTTAAATGTGAGTCCTTTAGCTGGGTGCAGTGGCCCACACCTGTAATCCCAGCACTTTGGGAGGCAGAGGCAAGAGGATTGCCTGAGCTCAGGGGTTTGAGCCAGCCTGGGCAACTTGGCGAGACCTCATCTCTACAATAAATCAAAAAAATTAGCTGGGCATGGTGGCACATACCTGTGTTACAGCTACTTGGAAGGCTGAGGCAAAAGAATTGCCTGAGTCCAGCAGGTTGAGGCTGTAGTGGCTGTGAGCGTGCCCTGTACTCCATCCATCCTGGGCCACAGAGTGAGACTCTGACTCAAAATAAAATAAAATAAATAAATGTGAATCCTTTGTCAGATAGGTGTTTTGCAAATGTTTTCTCCCAGCTTGCTTAAAAATGATTTGCATTTTTCTTTAAAGTATTATTTGAGGAGCAAAAGTTTTTACTTTTAATACAAGTTTTCTTTTATGGCAGGTGTTTTTTGCTTTGTTTTGTTTTGTTTCACATAGGGATAATTTGCCTACCTTAAAGTCAAAAGCACCCCCCCATGTTTATTCAAAAATACAACTAATGCTTGTGCATTGCCTTGTATTATTTAACAGTGCTAAATCCTGTTATTAATCTTTAGTACATTTCTTGGGATTTTCTTCATAGATAATCTTGTTCTCTGTAAATAAAAACAGTGTCATATCTTTAGCAGGTTTTAGTATCAGATTAATGCTTGCCTCAGAAAATGAGTTTGAAAACATTCTCTCTTCCTCTGTTTCTGAAAGAGTTTGTATAAGATTGATATTATTTTTTTTCTTAAATATTTGATAGAATTTACGAGTGAAATCATCTGGGTTTAAAGTTCTCTTAGAGAGAAGGTTTTTATTTTAGATTCAAAAATTTTAATAGATATGGAGGCATTCAAATTTTCTATTTCTTCTTGAGTTTTTGTTGTTGTTGTTGTTGTTGTTGTTGGCACATTGTTTCATTCAAGGAATTAATTACCTCCACATTATTAAATGTACTAGAATAAGGTCCTTGATAGTTTTTCCTTTATTCCTGATATTAGCAATTTATATATTCTCTCTTTTTTATAGTGTTAGTTTCACTAAGAATTTATTATTTTGAACAATTTTTCAAAGAACAGGCTTTTGATTTGTAATTTTTTCATTGATCTCTGCCCTGTGTTATTTTCTTCTTTCTATTCACTCCGTGATTAATTTGATTTTCCTTTTCTAAATTCCTATACACTTTTACATATACACTTGATAACAGATTTTAAATCTTTTTTTAAAGTCATAAATTTTCCTCTTAGCACTGTTTTACTTACCTTCTACATATTTTGATATGTTACATTTTTATTGTCATTTATTTTGAAATTTTTTTCACTTATCCTTGACTCCTTTTTTTAATCCACGTATTATTTTAAAGTGTGTTCATTAATTTTCAAACATTTTGAATTTTTAAAGATATCTTAGTCTTATTAATTTCTTTTTTTTTTTTTTTTTGAGTTGGAGTCTCACTCTGTCACCCAGACTGCAGTGCAGTGGCTGCTTCCGGCCACTGCAGCCTCGACCTGCTGGGCTCTGGCGATCTTTCTGCCTCAGCCTTCCAAGTAGCCGGAACCACAGGCGCGCGCTACCACACCCGGTTGATTTTTAAATTTATTGGAGAGATGAGGGCTCGCCAAATTGCCAGGTGGGTCTCGAACCCGCAGGCTCAGGCAATCCATTCACCTCAGCCTCCCAAGGCACGGGATTACAGGATGAGCTACCAAGCCCGGCTAGTATTATTAATTTCGAATTTAAGTCTGTCATCATCAGGGCATATATTCTGCCAATTTTCAAACTTTTGGAATTTTAAAACTAACCTTACATTCTGGCATATGATCTATCTTGATGAGTACTCTATGAGCTATTGAAACAAAAATGTATTATGAAGTTGTAGGATAGAATGGTCTGTGAATGTCAATTAGGGGAAGTTGCTGAATAGTGTTTTTCAAATCTTCTGTATTCTTATTGAGTTTTTGCCTACTTGATCTATTAACTAATAACAGAGCAATAATTTTTTTAAAAAAAACTCTAACCTAGGTATCTATTTCTTTAATTCTGTCAGTTTTAGCTTATGTATGTAGAAGTTCTGTTATTAATGCATATGCATTTAGGATTGCTATGTCTTTCTGATGAATTGTCTTTTTTTATTTTACCATAGCGTAATGTTCTCTCTTAACTCAAATAATACTTTTTGCTTGACTACCATTTTGATATTAAGATAGCCTCATCAACTTTCTTATTCTGACTGTTCAGTTATAAATCTTGTGAAAGCTTTTACTTCCAGCACATTTGCATATTATATTGGCATGCATCTTTCTAGTTTGTAAAGTACATTAGATAACCAGATCTTACTTTTATATACAGTCTGATAATCTTTGCCTTTTAATTGGATTGTTCAATTCTTTTACATATGAGATGCCAATTGATATTGTTATGTTTAAGATACATCTTGCTGAAGCCTGTAATCCCAATACTTTGGGAAGCCAAGGTGAAGGGATTGCCTGAGCCCATGGGTTCAAGAACAACCTGGGCAACTTGGCGAGACCTTATCTCTACAATAAAGCAAAAAATTGGGAGTGGTAATGCAAGTCTGTAGTTCCAGCTACTTGGAAAGCTGAGGTAGAAGGATCACCTGAGCCCAGCAAGTCGACACTGGAGTGGTCGTGAGCATGCCACTGTCCTCAAGCCTGGGCAACAGAGTGAGACTCCAACTCAAAAAAAAAAAAAAAAAAAAGAGATACCTCTTGCTATTTTTTTCCATTTTTTCTTTTAAAATTTTCCTCTACTACTCCTTTACTTTTAGGTTAATTGAAAAACTTAGTTTTCCATTTTCTTTCTTCTCTTAGTTTTTTAACTATTTCTGTTTTATCATCTCTAGTGATTGCTCTAGTATACACAATATTTATCTTTAATTTTTCAATATTTTTTAGAATTATTATTGTACCACTTCACATTTTCTACCATTTCCTCTTTCTACTTACACTTCACACTTTTTTACTTCACAAGTTTAATTGTCTTACATCAGTATAATCCCATGTAATTATCCTTAACTCTTTGGCCTATTTTCATTTATTTTACCTCTGTATACATTATTAATCCTACCTTACAATGATATTATCTTTAAACAAGACAGCTGTTTTTGGAAGAAATCACACTCAGAAAAAATAGTCTTTTACTTTTTTGAGTTGGGGTTCACTGTGTGGCCCAGGCTGGGGTGCAGTGATGCAATCAGGGCACACCACAGCCTCAACCTCATGGGCTCAGACAATTCTTCTGCCACACAGTCTCCTAAGTAGCTGGGACTACAGGCATGCGCCACTATGCTCATACAATTTTTTTATTTTTATTTTTTAGAGACAGGGTCTCACTGTGTTACCCCGGCTGGTCTCAAACTTATGGCTCCAGCAATTCTCCTGTTTCAGCCTCCCAAAGTGCTATGATTATAGGCATGAACCACCATGCCTTCTTTCACATTTACCCAACTATTTTCACTTTTGTTGTTATTCATTCCTCTGGGA
The DNA here is from genome assembly GCA_027257055.1 of Cephalopachus bancanus. NCBI lineage: Eukaryota > Metazoa > Chordata > Mammalia > Primates > Tarsiidae > Cephalopachus > Cephalopachus bancanus. The sequence goes on along the minus strand of JAPVLO010000015.1, from coordinate 7,977,767 downwards.
TAAAAATGAATTTCCATTATTTTCTATCAGTTCTGAGTTTTATCTGTTATCATTTCCCTTCAGCCAAGAGTAAATCCTTGTCTCCTGTCAATACACTCTCATAGTTTTTATTTATCTTAAAATGTATACAGTTCACTCTTGTTTTTAAGTTTATTTTTACTGTATATAGGACTCTAGGTTGACAGTTTTATTTTTCTTTCAGTACTTTAAAGATGTTTTCTATTGCTCTCTGGTGTCTATTTTTTCTGTTGAGAAGTCTACTTTAATTTGTATGTTCTCTCCTACATGTCTTTTTCTCTGAATATTTTTACAATCTTCTATCTCTTTGATTTTTAGCTATGATGTGCCTAAGTGTAGTTTTCTTTGTATTTGTCCTGCTTGAAGCATGCTGAGCTTTTTAAATGTCAGCATTTTAAAATCAAATTTGGGAAATATTTGGCTATTATTTCTTTAAATATTTTCTTCTGCCCTTTCTCATTCTACTCTCCTTCTGTTATTCCAATTACACATACAACGGGTACCCCCCCAAAGCCAGAATTATCTTTTGGAGGGCAGGTCATTGCATGACACACTTGCTAGGTAAGTGTTCTAGGAGCCCATAGATGTTAGTTTACCAGTTAAAGTTGTTGTGCATCATAATTTGCGGAAGAAACATCCTGAGTTGTGGTCAACAGGTGATTGGGTTTTTCCCACCATGACAACCCAATGCACTTGCCTGTACCACGCTGAGTGTTCAGAAGTTTTTGACCAAAAACACATGACCCCAGTGGCCCACTCTCCGTCTGCACCCGATCTTACCCCAAGCACCTTTTGTTTGTTTGTTTGTTTGTTTCTCTGGATGAAAAAATGTCCTCAAAAGGAACTGTTTTGCTAATATGGAAGAGGGGAAACAAAAATTGCAGAACAAACCCTAGAAGGTATCAAAACTGATGAGTTCAAAAACTGTTCTGAGCAATGAAAAAGTATCTCGATAGATGTATTGCATCAAATGGAGAGTATTTTGAAGGTGACTGAAGTTTAAACACGTAAGAATAAATGCATGATTTTTTAATAAATAAATTCTGGGGCTTTTGGGAGTTCCCCCCTTGTATATTAGACAGTTTGATATTTATTCCACGGGTCCCTGAAACTCAGTTCATTTTTTGCTTCAATATTTTTATTCTCTGTTCTTCCAATTGAATAATCTCTACTGATCTCTCTTCAAATTCATTAACTCATTTTTTATTTCATCTACAATATGCTGTGAATTTTATATCTAGTGAATTTTTTGTTTTGGTCACTATAGTGCTCAGTTCTAAAACTTCCTTATAAATAAAAATTTCCATTCTTTTCAGATACTACTCCCCAGTTGACTTATTATGATCATGTTTTCCTTACGTATTTATAAAAACTGCTGTAGTGTCTTTGCTAATTCCAATATATAGTGATCTCAAAGTCTGTTTCTATAGAAATTGTTTGTCTCTTGATGCTGAGTCATTTTTATGTTTCTTCACATACAGTAAGTTCTGATTGCATATTTGAAATTGTAGATGATATTTTGTAGACACCATATTTTGTTTTCTTCTTTAAAGTATATGAATTTTTTAGTCTTGTAGGAAGTTTAATTTCTAAATGATCACATTGAACTTGTAGTAATCTTTTTTACAGGTTGTTAGATTGAATCTGTTGGAAGCCCAAAGTGTTTTCTAAGCTCTCCAAATTGACAAATCTCTCAATTCTGTCTTCTCCGTGGATCTTGATGAGTTGTGGTATTAGAATATTTAAAGGCAGGCATAATGAAAGCCTTACTTTAAGTTATGGTCCTTCCTTCCTAGCCATAACCTTTCTGGTGTTTCAGCAATATCAGTATTACCAAAGCCCTTCTCATCTGATTGAGCCAGTACTCCAGAGTCTCCTAGCACTGTTTGATCTCAATATCTCAGCTTGGCTTTCAGTGCAGTAGCAGCAGCCCTATGGTTAGCCTTGTATATTGCTCTGCATATGAACAACCCAACCCTGACCAAAGGCTCTGTGGGGAATGCATGTTTAAACCTCTGAACCTATGTGCTTCACACTCTGACTCCTCTCTAGCTGTCAGGACTCAGCCATTCAGATTTTAGTAACTTCAAGAACCTCATATTCTGATGTGTGCCTCCTCAGGTCAGCAGAACTGCAATGCTTTGCTTGGCTTCCAACCCCTTGTTCTGAGGTCAGGAAACTTCCCCAGGCAGAATTCCAAGGTTATAATGGCCTCCCTTATGAGTTTCTCTTCTCTCAGAAACTGCATTCTTATACTTCTGCTGTCCATTGCTTAGAAAGTGTTGACTCATATATTTTGTATAGTTGTTTATGGAAGAAAGCCTGGCCCAGTTGAGACTAAAAGTTGAGGTCTCTACATTTTTTAAATGAATTATTTTATCTCTTTTTTTCCTTAACTGCCAGGTATTAATTTTCTCTTATTCATTACTTTTTCAATTTTCTATTTTCAGAACTATTTGTTTTCATACTTCTACATTTAAAAATTTGTTTCCCTCTGAATTTTTATTTGATTTTTTTAAAATGGAAAACCACAGGAAGAGCCAATATAAAAATATATGCTTCTTTACTTTGTGAAGATAAATAATTTGTGGTGTTTATAGGTCCACTAGGTACAGTAGGTATCAACTACTCATATTTTTTCAGTTTATACATATATACACATTTATAACTGAAAGTTATTGGTATGCAGTGTTTCCAAATTTTATCTAAGCGTATGTCAGTTTTTCTCTCAAATTTATAGCTAATATTCATGTACATATACATTCATGAATTTAACTCTGGTGACAAAAATACAAATAGCAAATACTATGTATTTTATGTCATAATAGGTATCTTTTATCCCTGTGTTATTGAATGTTTGGAAAGTAAATGTCATTTATTTCAACAAACCATTAATCAAAATCTAAAGAAGAGAACGTTATTATTAAGTGCTTTAATATCAGTTCAATCTGAAAATTCACTTTTGAATATTATTTGTCAAGTAATATATAAAGAGGTTCTTTTTATGGAATATGGGTCATGATTAAGCAAACAAGTACCTTTTATGAGATTTTCCTCTAGTCTGGTTTCTTCTAAATGGAAATAAAATTATTAGCACAGTAAACTGGAAGGCTGTTTCTTGTCCCTGATGGCACGCCTCAGAAGTCTTGTTGAGTTTTGTGGGACATCTGGTGTAGCCACTGAGTCATCTTCCATAATATGCTTCTTTTGTGTCTGCCTACCCCGGGCCTAGGCGTCTGCTGGTGAACCTTGACCTCTTAAGTAACAGAAATCAGCCTCTGAATTAAGAGTTATTAATGACACGCATTAAGCATCAGCTGTCATTTCCTCCAGGGAGAAAAAAGTCTCACGGACAATTTGTGCAATGTACTTTATTATGTTAAATGTCTCTTAATAATGGTGGCTTTCTTTTAAATTTTTATTCAAGATTCACAAATTTGAGAGGATCATTTTTCTGTGTTATAAACAAAAGAACAAATGTTTCCGTTAAGAATTTTGATAGAACTGAAAAAAATATACCCACAATTTAAAATAAATAATGCCATCATCAACAAATCATGACATGATAGCAATAGAAATGATATCCCTATTCCTGCTGACTGATTTACCGTACAGAAAAACAACTTGGCATTGCAGTCCTGAGAAATAGAATACTCAAAGGCAAATAGCTCCATATTTTCTTACTCTCATTTTTGTCCATTCTCCAATTTATTTGTTGTTTTTGTTAATTTTATGATCATCATCCACACAATCCAATTTATATTAGATGCATCTTTAGATTTTATTTCAGCAAGTAAAAAGTACTTCTGCATGAATTTGTCACACTTTTATTGGCACTTACATTCCACATACTGTAAGCTCTTTCTGCAATTTCTACCCCTTCCTTCCTCTATCCTCACCTCACCCCAGTAAAGACATCAGCTGATTATAATGTCTTTGTTTCAGGCTGTGGACAGAGGTTTTTCTGGTGACCATTACAGCACTATTTCACTGTTGGTAGATCATATCTGGTATCATTTTGACCTCTTAAAGTCTTTGGCCTATCATACCATTGGGAAATATGTGATGATATGGACTTCTGAAGCACTCATGTTGCACTATTACAGTAGGTTATTTTGAAAGAAGCATTTCAAAAATGGGTTAATTTCTTAGAAAAGTCTTGAGTAACCAAACTTGAATGGCTCGTGCCTTCTTTGCAAAAACAGCTTTAAACTTGGTATGTTTTCCATTATCAGTTATATTTTTATATTTTTGAGGTTTTCTGAAACCTAGTTTGGTTTTTGTGCTTTTTTTTTTTTACAAAGTTGAAACAAGTGAAAATAGACTTTTTACAATGAAGTTTGAGTAGGAGTGGGTAGCAATTCATAAATTCTGGAGGTTAAAAACTTCAGAACTTAGTAATTCCTAAGTAGACACTTAGGAATTTTGCTGTTTTAAGTTGTTGGCTGGTGTCTCCATTTTGATGGAAACAGTTGTGATAAATCCAATGCTAAAGAGAGACATTCCTACATTTTCTTAATAACATTTTCTGGAAGCAAGTGGCAAATTTTTAGAAGCCAAGTATGTGAAACTCTCCATACGTTCTTATAGTTAAACTTGTTTATCAAGATATATTTTAAGCACTTAACTGGTAGAAATAAAAGTCCAGTGTAAGCAGTGCTGCTGTCTATTAACAGATACCACAGATTAGAAATGACCTTGTCAGCTCACCAATTCAGGCGTGTGATTGTAAGGTTCTCATCAACTTCCTTCATTCTCATTTTATTTATATATCCAAATAAAATCTATTTGTAGCTTCATCTGCAGCAGTGGCCCAAGTTGTCTGGCATCATTAGAATTATCTCAATGCTGCCTCTTGGTTTGATTTTTTCCTTTGCATCTTCTCTGCCCTTGTCTCTCTGTTCTTGGCTCTAGTCTGAACTGTTTCCAGGCTTTGTTGTCACTCACTGATATCAGAGGAACAATGGATATGGGGCTTCAGCTGCTCAGCTTTTCTGATGGTGACCAGGGTTGAGGTTGGGAACTGTCAACATTTGTGGATTTGACCCATTGTGGAACCATGGTACATGGGTGGATCACAGCCCTTTCTGTATTGAATGCATCCCTCATTAGGCCTTGGCAGCCCTGTGGAAAAGAGAGGGACATAATCTCACTGGTAGTTTGAAGCCCTGCATTTTCTTCAGTCCTCATTAAACTCTGAATGGTAATAGGGCAGCCATTTTTTAGGTTTTTCATCCAAAAGGTTATTATTTTCTTAAATATGTCTTAAATTTCTATAGCATATAGTACACACAGTATATATATAGTATATGCATACAGTATATATATGTACATATATGTTTGTGTATAGTATATATACAGTATATAGTCTTTTAATAATATAAAAAAGTATAAAAGTAATCTGACATGACATTGCATTCTATTTAATGGTAAACAATTTTTAAATTGTTTCCCAAAAAAGCTCTCTTCTGAATCCTCAATTTCCCTTCTTTTACAAGTAGAATTCTATTTTGGGTTAGGCTAATAGTGAGTATTTAGAGAGAAACTGCCAGAGCATCTGTGATATGGCTGTTTTCTTCCATGCAGTACTTAGCTGTTGCTAAGGGAGTATAAGAAAACAGTGGCTACTCACATTTTATTGAACAGGCTGAACATAAATTCTGATTCTAACCAGAAATCTGGTGTTTTATTGCAAACAAAATGACTTTCTAACCTGGAACTTGGTTTCATATACTCTGTCATACTGCTCTCAATTCTGACATTCAGACCACGATTTTTTGGCTTTAAAAAAGTTTCTATATTTATATATATAATACATGAGCTACCATTAAACTGTATCTAACATGTATTTTGAGGGCTAGAATGTAACTATTATCATTAAAGACTCCTATGTGCCCTTTCCCGTTCCATAGCCTCACCTTACTTTTTACTATAACTTTACCATAAATGTTTTACATCTCTAAGAATTACATGACTAGTTTGCAGATGTTTGAAATTTTTAAAAACCTAATTATACCGTGTGTTCTTCTGCGACTTTCTTTAAAAATTTTTAAATATTTAATGACAGCAGAATGTACAACATAACATGTATCATCCTAACTATTTTTAAGTATACATTCAGTATTAAGTGCATTCACGTTGTTGTACAACCAGTCTCCATAACTTCTATATCTTGCAAAACTGAAACTTAAGCAACTTCCCATTTTCTTCTGCTCCCAACCCCTGGCAACCACAATTCTACATTTTGTCTCTGTGAATATGACTACTCTAAATACTTCATTTAAGTGGAATCATGCAGCATTTGTCTTTTTGTGACTAGCTTATTTTATTTAGTTTAAGGTCCTCAAAATTCTATATTGTAGTATGCTTCAGAATTTTCTTCCTTTTAAAGACAGAATGCAACTTTCTTTAGATCTAATCAACTTTCTTCCTTTTAAAGACTGAATGCAACTTTCTTTAGATCTAATCAACTTTATGCTCATGGGTTAAACCATGTTGATGTGTATAGCTATTGATTAATTTCCACTGCTGTGTGTTATTCCATTATATAACCATTCTATAACTTATTTGCCCATTCTGGTTTCTTATTTTTTCCACTTTGAGTTGTTTCCAGGGTTGGTTGGTTGTCTTATTTGCTTTGTAATCAATGGTCCTGGAACAGTATTGTTCATGTCATCTTATGTGTATTGTATGCACCTGTGCAAGAGTTTTCCTAAATCATAAACCCAGGGAAGTGCTGAGTGATAGGGTATGCACATGCTAACTTTACTAGATGATGCCAAATTGATGTCCAAAGTGTTTATACTGATTTATTTTCCTGTAGGAGAGTTCTTGTTGTCTCACATCATTGCCAGTACTTGATATTGTCAGAATTTTTAATGTCTGCCAATCTGGTGGGTATGAAATAGTATCTCATTGTGGTTTTAATTGGCATTTCCCTGATTGCTAATGAACATCTTTTTGTGTGTCTGACTTGAATCTTCAAATCTATTTTTGTATTAGAAGAGAAGAAATATACTCAAGGAAGAGAGAAAGAAAATATTCTATATCCAAACTTCAATTCTGTAACTGGAACTATGTGAGTGACCATGACTCTGTCGGATTCTCCCCCACTGGAACAGTTTAAGTATATAGAATGAGCACTGCCTTTAAATCCTCTGTTCAATGACTTCTTTCCTGATGCTGTACAGAATCTTTGAATGAAAGATGTCTCATGGTCTTTAGCCAGACCAGAGGACTAGAATCTAACCTTTTTAACAGATGTGTGTATAAAACAAATACCACACACAATAAAACAAATCTCGTAAAACAATGCTTATATTTACTAGGTGGTATACAGTTTGATATTTTTACTTTGATTTATTTCAGTCTTCTTTCTCTCTTTCATTCTTTTATTTATTTTCCTATTTCCTTCTTTCCCTCCCCACCTCCTTCCTTTCCTTCACTTTCTCCTTTCTTTCCTTCCTTTCTTTCTGATCTTCACCAAGTTGATTTCACAATCCACATCTGCCATGGTTCCCAATGAGGACAATGCTGCTTCTAGGGAATGTTTTAGATATTTGTGAGGGCATTCCTAACATTTATCATCCAGAAATCAGAAAAGTGATACATGAGACCATTCCAATAAATAAAAGATTGTTCTCATCTCACAGAACATTCAATATTGATACAGGTGATTATTGACTGTTTAGTTAGGTTAGAAAAAACTAAGAAAGAACTTCCTTTCACAAAGCATATTTTTCATAGTTTTCAGAAACAGATGCACTTACATTATAGAACTTGTATCTGTCTGTCTTATAAAATAGTAGCCTATTTCCCTTGGAAGTGGGAGCTCCTTGAAGGCAGGAGCAGTGTAGTATTCATCTGGGTTAGCTCTACAAAGGCTTGTGAAGGGCCTCATGCAGGGTGGCTATATAGTGGAAGGTGAGAACATAGGTTTCAGTTAAAGAAAGATGTCATTTAAAATCCAGGGGTAAGCAAAAACATGGAACCAACCATGTTGCCCATCGAAAAAGGACTGGTTTTTTAAAATGTGGTACATATACACAATGGAATATTATGCAGTCGTAAAGAAGGACAAAATTGTGAACTTTGCGACAACTTGGATATATTTAGAGTCTATAATACTAGGTGGTCTATCACAGAAACAATGAACTCATAAGTGAACCTTGAACAATTATTGTAATACTATAAGAAAAAGATTGGCAGTAGTAAGAAACTACTGGGGGGGATTGGCAGTAGTGAGAATCTGCTGGGGGAGAGGGGCACACCTCATCAATAAGGCTACCTGCATAATGAACATTTGTATACCTAACCCTGAACTGTACCCCACATTTTTAAAATAAAAAGTTAAAAAAAAAAGTCCAGCTGTATCACTTTCAGTTGTCATGGTCTCTAAGGTAAGTAATGAAGCTTCTCTATCCATCATTCACCTGCAAAATGAATTAATAATACACATATCATAAAGCTTCTGTGCGAATTAAGTAAAATGATGTTTGTAAAATTGCAGGTAGTAGGTGCGCAAATTATCAAAACTATTGTGACTGTTGAAATTACTTTTATCTAATAAAATTTTTATTTAACCATAATAGTCAGTGCTAATATTTACTAAAAGTTTATTTTATATCAGACATAAAAACTTCACACAGATCACTTTCCTTAGGTTAATATTTACTCCAAACTTACAAAGTAATTATAACTATTATCTAGCTGAGAAAATTTAGATTAAAAGAGGTTAGGCAACTTGCTCAAGATCTCACTCTTAGGAATGAAGGAAGCCAGGGTTTGAGGCAAGGAAGTTCAGTGTCAGTATCTATGTCTTAACCATTTTTCTATGTTCTATGTTGTTTGTTAATATAAAGAACTTTTTAAAAATTCCATAATAATTCAGTCTTTCCCTTCAACTACCTTTAAACTTGACAAGTCTTTGATGGTGTCCCTTAGAGAATAAAATATACAGATATAGAGCAAGAAATGAAGCCTGCGCCCAAGAACACGAACATAAGAAAGTGTGTCAAATGCTGCAAAACTAGCTTACATTGGAAATCAAGCATCCGACTTCAAAATTTAATTTATGACTTAGGACTGAATGTATGATGGAATCTTTTTCTCTAGTAGTGTGGTATCATTAATCAACTGAGAGCTGAAATATTAAACAGCTAGCATGCTTGGCTAGGAATCCAGCTGACAAAATCAAGCACCGAAGTGAAACTCCTGGCAAATATATAGAATTTCTACAAAGAATCCAGAGGGGGGGCACCATGCTGATGGGTGTAGGCTTTCTCATCTCACTTCTCTGGGTGCCAGTCCACAGCCCTCTGACATATGGCTTTGAAAAGAGTTGTATTTTGTACATCAGCTGAGTAGAAACACAAGCTTCTATCTTATGGAGATGCAGCAAGAATTTCAGTCAGATGCCCTTGAACTCATCACCATGACTGGAAACCCCATTCAAAGTACCTCATTCTCTGCCCTCCTGAAAGCTCAGGGGAAGCTTCTTGTAGAAGGTGTATTCTTAGTGTGTAGTGAATTTATGCATGAGCATAAGAAGGAGGGAATAGAGTCATGCTGAGCTCTGGAGCCAATTCATAGCAGTACTTCAGTTGCAGCATCAGATGGCAGGCAAGGCCGTGCATTCAAAGATCTCACACTAGTCAGTCCAACAATATTACAAAAGTGCTCATTGTGTTTTAATGTATCTGGAAATGATGTGATAGGGTGTTGAAATACCATGAAGCTAAGACGGGAGAAAAACACTCAGTAGAGCTGGAGACTGGGGATTGTGGCTGAACTGCCCCATTGATTTGATAGAAGTGTTTGTGAGCTCAGTTCATCATGAGGTTCACACGGCCCATAGATGAGAGGATATCGTGGAAGGAGAATGTTAGGAGAACAACTGAGGAAAGTAGTGGAAAGAGAAAAGGGAAGAGGATGGTTATTAATGGCAGAACGGATCATAAAGTAAAATTCAGAGTTGAGATGGGAGCCAAGTTCAAAGAAAGCTTCATAGCCCCTTTGCACGGTTTTAAAGGAATCAAATGTGTGTAGCAAAATGAAGTTCCCCCGGAAGTTTTTTGGTTTTTGATTTTTTTTAGAGACAGAATTTCGCTCTATGACCCAAGCTGGAGATAATGGTGTGATTACAGTTCACTGCAGCCTCAAACTCCTAGGCTCAAGTGATCCTCCTGCCTAGCCTCCCAAATTCCTGGGATTACAAGCATTAGCCACCGCACTGGATTACCAGTTTCTTACTACAAAATGATTATTATCATTAGCCCACATAAATACTAGAAATGGGAGTAAAGATGAGGAAATTCCTCCTTCATCTCTTGAGATTTTTTTGATTTATGCTAATTTATAAAAGGAAATCAATTCAATTTTTGGTATTTCTTTAAAACTTGCCCGCAATGAATTTATTAGTTTTCAGTGGGTATTGGTGATTCTGCAATAGATATTTTTTAAAACTTCTAAAAAGTCTTTTGTAAGGAAGAAAAAGTTGTATCTTTTCCTCACCATCACAGGGTTCATGGCTAAAACTTCTATAATAAAGACAGATTATCAAGAGAAAAGCTCAAAAAATTTAATCAAAATCTTACGTGACACAGAAGCCTTCAGAAATGATGACCCAAAGAAACAGGGAAAACTGTATTTTCATGCTTATATTTGAGGAAGAGTGAATAGTCATGTAGAATGGTTTGACATAATGGGTACAATCGACTGATTATATAAGCTGATGGAACTTAGCAAGGCCTGTTTGTTCCGGTTCTCCATGGTATATATCTGTGTCTTCATTTCTTTCCTTCGGGTATAGGCAGGTCACCTGTCACAGGAAGGTCTTATGACCTACTTTCAAAGGAAGTAGGTCAGAGAATTCTTTTACGGTCAGCTCTCACCCAGAAAGGCAGGAGGCGGTCTGAGAGTGAACTTCCTACTTCTTCAGGTCTGTCACTTTCTAAGATGACATATTTTGAGTAGCATTTCCTGCACTCCATCACTTTCTAGCCCTGGCATTTGGGGACAAGTATATCTTCTTTTATATTAAGTGAAGAAGAAATGGTTCCATACAAAGTCAGCCAGACATTTCCAGATTATCCAGAGTTAGCATACTAGTTTGCTCACAAGAAGTTTAAAATGTCTGTGCTGGCACATATGAATTCATTGCCATGTAGCTCTTGAAGTAGAATGTCTCTTGATACACATAAGTATTTTTGTTCAACCCTCTCTGTTCTTGACAAACAGTAACCTAGAGGAGTTCTACAAAGTAAACGACTTTTTTGTATGAGTCTGCAGTTTGATGGTGAACCATTATTATGTTTTCAAAGGGCATGCTGAAAGTAAAGGCAGTTGGTATTTAAGATGTTTTAACATCAAAAAGAAAGTAGTGCATACGCGTTGACTGGAATAATATGAGAAACACAGTGGGTTCTCTGTAGACATTTGATGATGGTAGTGAGAAGATGAGACCGCGCTGCCTTAGCCATAGTCCTGATGTGTTTTCATGTACCATGAGTCTTCTGTTAGGCATGTATAACATGATCTTACCAGATACCTGCAATAGAGATAACAATATTTATAGAGCACGTTGTATTTGGCAAAGCTTTTCTAATATGCCTGAGAAAGCTTTAGGTTTATAGCAACCTCTGAAATATTCTTGGCTTCATATAGCAATGGCTTATGTCTCATTTGTGCAAGGCCAGCTGCAGATTTTAGAGCATCAGTCGGGGCCACTTTTGCTTGAGACACTTTCACATCAGGTTGGGCTACTAGTCACGGAAGCAGAAAAAGACCAGGGAAGACCATGCATTGGCTCTTGGCTACTTCCGCCTGGAAGTGGCACATGGTTCTTCTGCTCAAATTTCATTGGCCAAAGCAAGTCATGTGACTACATCTGACTTCATGGAGGGAGCGAGTGCAATCCGTGAGCCAGAATGAACGGAGAAAATAAAATATTGGCAAGCAGCTGTAATGCCACCACACCTACGTTATCTTCTTTAAACCATTTAACCTTTCAAAGAGCTCTGAGAGGGTTAAAAGTTGGTTAATTCTTGCTGAATAATTCTTGTAGTTTTGCAGATGAAAAAAGAATCAGAGAGGTTAAATAACTGGCCCACAGTCACCAAACTAGTAAGAAATAGGCCAGCATTTGATCCCAGTCCTCTAATTCCAAATCTTCTTTTTTTCCCCATGCACCATCATGATAGTCAATTGTTGATAGTGTGTGTTTAGGGGCAGAGTACACACTGAATTTATTTATTTATTTATTTTTATTTTTTTGCAGAGTAACCACCATATTGTCATCAGAAACTAAAGCTAGGAAAGGGGCTAATTATTATTTTGCTGTAGAGAAAGTTCCTAGGTGAAGTGGAGGAACACCTGCTCAGGCCTCTGCACAGGACCCATGCATTGCCTGCTGAGTGGGTCCAGCAGATATGAGCAGAGTGAATCATGTGAGCTTATCTGGTCCCACTCATGGACCAGCCCTCTGCATGCCCAGTAACATGTCCTGCCCCACACCCACAACTGAAGAATCTGGGAATGAAGGAGTTCAGTCATAAGCTAGCCTTCCTTCAGGGACCTAAAGAATGGTTTCCGCTTTATAGACTATGACAGCAGGTTCTCAAAAAGATTCAGTCACTTGCCCAAGGTCATAGAGCTAAGAGAGGTAGGGAGTGAGAACCCAAGGCTCCATAATCCTCAGGAAGACTTTCAGATGTGCCACACTGCCTCTGAAGGGGCCCCACGTAACTCTTTGACATGGACTCCTGAGAGCCAATAAGAGGTAGGGAGATGAGTTGTAGTTTTCACCCATCAACTGGAAAAAACCCTTTCTTTAATAAAAAGAGGAAGGAGTCAATGACTGCTTCTTTCATCAAACAGCAGTATTATTACCATCCCCCAATAACTTTGAAACATTGAACACCAAATGTGAATGTGTGTGCACATGAGCACTGTCTTAGAACATTTGTGTTGCTATTACAAAACATTTCAGACTGGGTATAATATAATATATTAATATATATAATATATAATAATTATATATATTATAATATTATTAATATAATATAATATAAACAATAGAAGTTTATCTTCTCACAGTTCTAGAGGCTGGGAAGTCCAAGATCAAGGTGCCAGTAGGTTCAGTGTCTGGTGAGGGCATCTCTTTGCTTCTAACATGGTGCTTTGTTGCTGTATCCTCACAAGGTGAAGGGTGGAAAGGCAAAAGGACCTATCTCATTCTCTCCAGCTCCTTAACAAAGGACTAATACCATCTATAACAGCAGAGCCCTCATTGCCTAATTACCTCTTAAATGGTTTCGACTTTTTTTTTTTTTTTTGAGTTAGAGTCTCACTCTGTTGCCCAGGCTAGAGTGCAGTGGCATGCTCACAGCCACCGCAGCCTTGACCTGCTGGACTTAGGCAATCCTTCCACCACAGCCCTCCAAGTAGCTGGAACTACAGGCATGCACTACCATGCCCAGCTTATTTTTTTATTTATTGTGGAGACGAGGTCTCACAAGTTGCCCAGGCTGGTCTCGAACCTCTGGGTTCAGGCCATCCTGTTGCCTTGGCCTCCCAAAGTGCTGGGATTACAGACTGAGCCACCACACCTGGCCTAGGTCTCACCTTTTAATACTATCACATTGGGATTACATTTCAACATGAATTTTGGAGTAGGCACAAAAACGTTAGCAAATGCACAGTGCATACATACACACACACACACACACACACACACACACACACACACACACCCCCCAAACACATAATCAAGGCTTTTCTCATGATCTTATATTCCTAATCTCTTCATTAGTCACCACCTTCTTAGAATAACCAGATGTAAAATGGAATGTACTTAAATAACAAATGAGAAGTGGAGGACATTTTATTTTGTAGATATTGAGAGTTTTTTATTGTTATATGTGATATAAGTTTTTTATTTGGGGTAAAACCATAATTAAGGTAAATTTTTATTTTGATTTGTATAAAGTAGTCCTAATTACCAAAAATATTTCACAAACTCCTCAATTTGCAGTTTCTTATAGAATTCAGTCTAGGAAAACAGTTGTGGGCAAACTCCTTAAGAAAGTTGAGTATCTCTAAGACTGAATCTCGAACATGCATTTAGTTTCATGGTTGGTATGAGGTAACAAGCCTGAGTGTAGAGCAAGACAAGAAAAATTACACTCATTATTGTGGGAGCTCCCACAGGTATGTGGACATCAACAGAGAACAGAGAAAAGTCTTGCTTTAGGGCTGGTATAAAATCCCCACATCCTGACTAAATTTCTTTGTAATTAATGATCATACAGATCAGTCCCACCATGACTGAGTTCCTTTGACTTTTATAAATGTGTTTTTTGAGAATGTGTGCAATTTAATGGGCTAACTTCTATTATAGAGAGAATGTGCATCAGAAGAAAAACTGCCTTTCTCAATGACTCAACTATTTACACACAGGTATTGAGGGCACCATTGTATATGAAGCTGTCTGAAATGGTGTAAAGTCATTTATGGATTTCTATATATAAATAATTGACATGAAAACTGCACACCATTCTCCCATGTGTATTAAAGCAAATGGCCTAAGGATCTTTATTGGGCTGCTGCTTTGCTCGAGTTATTCAACAAATATGCTGCATCTGCATTCTTTTCTCCCTCCTGTCTTGTCTTCTTACATCCTTTCTCCTTAGTTCTTTTCTCTCTTCAATAAGTATTGAGAGCTGTATTAGGAGAGAGAGAGAGAGAGAGAGACATATATCCTATGGTTCTGTTACTCTGTAGAAGAGAGATACAGGTGATATATATATAATCTTGAGAGACACAGAGAAGAGGAAAAGGGTGAGAGAGTGAGATTTATTGTGGGATTTAGTTCATGCAGTTATGGAGGCAGAGACATCCTGTAATCTGCTGTCTGCAAGATGGAGAACCAGGAAAGCCAGAGGTGTAATTCTGTCCAAGTTAGAAGACTTGAGAACCAGCAGAACCAATGATTCTAGTCTGAGTTCAACAGCTGAAGTTTTAGGAGCACTGGTGTCCAAGGGCAGGAGAAGATGGATGTCCCAGCTCAAACAGAGTGAGTGAATTTGCTCCTCTTCTGCCTTTTTGTTCTAATTGGGTCCTCAGTGGATGCGATGATGCCCACATTGGTGATCTTTCCTCAACCTACCGACTCAAATGTTAATTTCTTCTGGAAACACCCTCACAGACTCATCCAGAAATAATATTTTACTGCCTATCTGGGTACCCCTTAACTCAGACACAGAAAATCAATTAACATAAGGGCTGACTTCATGCCTGCCCCTCTTCTAGGCTCTGGGTAAACAGCAGTGAACAAGGAATAATTTTTTTTTATCATAGTGTTAACATTCAAGAGTAAAGGGAAAACATAGCAACAAATATATGAAGAAGAAAAATCTTTGTATGACATAGAGTTGGGAGTGATACCATATTGGGTAGTCATGAAATGAGTTTCTGAAGAGTTTGCTTGTGAAATGTGAGCAAACGTCCATGAGAATACCTAGAGGAGAGAATTCCAGGCAGAAGAGAGAACTGGTGTGAAGGCAGAGGCAGAGATGTGAGTTTAGTTATGTGCACCAGCAAGTGATGATGCAAGCAGTATGAGATCACATGGAGACGTCTGCTGCTAAGGAATTTGGATTTAAGAGTCTACTGGTGGGCAACCCCCTTGGGTCTCCTCCCACTGTGGGAACTTTTCTGTCCTCTTAATAAATCCTACTTTCTGAAAGGAGGGGGGGGGGAGAGAGAGAGAGAGAGAGAGAGAAAGAAAGAAAGAAAGAAAGAAGGAATCTACTGGTGTATTGTTTGTTTTACAATTTTTCTATAGTTTGGATTTCATCCTCTCAGTGATACTTCCTCCAATTTCCAGGCTAAAACTTTTTCCTTCAGAACTGGTGCCTTCATTTCTCATTTTCTTTCCACCTCTTGGACTGTTCTTCTTCTGCTTCTTCACTGATTTCCCTTCCTCAGCTCACCCCAGGTGCTGGCATGCCAAGATACAACCCTCATCTGTCTTCTTTCTCTAGATGCTCTCTCTGGGTAACTGCCTTTGAGTCATGGTTTCTTTCCCACTAATTCCCCAATCCAGTCCTGACTTCTCTGCTGAGCTCACTTGCCAGGAGGCCATCTCCATTGAATAATGTCCAGTCTCTTCAGTCACTGTTTTTTCAATACCTCCCTATCCCTAAAAGATGAGGACAAAATTCCTGAATGACGCTATTGCTCTGTCTTTCATCTTCAATCCCATACCTGTATCTTCCCCTCAAAGCTGTGAGACACAAGTAGGGCAGCTTGTAGGTCATTGTCATTAAGAAACTCTTAGCCCCAGTGCAACCGCACTGAAGAGCTTGTTCCATGTGCCTCTGACCAGCTAACAGGTTTCAGGTGGTGCCTGATGGGCTCTACCCATGAAGATGAACAAGACTCCCTAGGTTCATATGGTGAGACTGACGAAGTCTAAAACAAAGATAACAGAGGTCGGAGCATCCAATAAGCATTCAGAGGAAGTAACTGAAAGTGAAGAATGTGCGTAAAAATTTTTAAAGGGCCCATAAAATTTAAGAAAATAAAAAGGGAACTAAGCAAAGACATGGCAAAGGATTGGAAAATGAAAGCTATGTAGCAATGGAAATCTAAGGAAAAATTGAACCATCTGTCTCAGAATCTCAGGTGAAACTGTCTTCTAAAGACACATGAAGACATGGGAATTTCTAGGTAGAAAGAGAATGGAAGAACTCTCAGGGAAACCTCGCACAGCCATGGCTAGACTGTGGGCAACGGGTCCAGCTGTACAACTGTCTGTGGCTGCCACAGGTTTACCAAGTGAAGAAAGGTGATCTCTCCTAACCTAGGACAGACTTCTCCCATAAATAAAACTCTGGGTTAAGTAAAAAGAAATGATATAGTCTCAGGAAGAGAATTAAATCCTAGGTAAGGAAACCTGAGGTATGACAAATGACAAGGCAGATAAATACAGCCTGAAGCTATGTTTTTAGTAGATGTAAGCTAGTTCATCCATGTCACTGCTGTGAACAGCCACAGGCCTGTAGGCTGGTCCCAGATGCTGATGTCTGGCCGTGAACTTCATTAACAGGTTGGCCCAGAGAAATCAAATCCCTGGTCTAGTCTTAGTGACAAAATGCTGGAACCACTGGATGGATATGGAAGTGATGGCGTTTATGACTTCTCTAAGGATCTACTGATCTGTACCCACTCAGGATTGGAGTTAGTGGTGAACATAACCCAGAATTGCAGAAATATGGGCAGCCATCCCTGGTTCCTAATCCAATTTAAATTCAACCAACCCTTACTATCTACAATGAGCCAGGTGCCAAGTCAAATTCTCCCATGTACTTCATTTCATCCACTTGAGTATCCTATGATCACTATCTCAACTTTAAAGATTAAAATATTAAAGTTAGAAGAAGTAACAAGCCCAAGGTCACATCTCTGATAAGTGGAAAGAATGATTTTGCCCTTCTTCTGCCTTTTTGTTCCTCAACCTACTGACTGTTGAAAGGCTCAAAGGTAAAATTTTAAGACGGTATGTCCTAAATAAAAAGTCACTTGATTCAGAGGTATTTCCATAGCCATGTCACTGTCTACAAGGTGCTAGACCTTTCTGCCTGCCTTCAGGCCCCTTATCCCTTTCAACTAGTAATATGGCACATAAAACAACTTTAGTTCTCTATAACTTGTCTAGTGGGTTGGTGCTTCAAGTTAGAACTGTGTTTATCATTGGCAGTTTCACACCTACTCGAAATGCAAGTAATTCACCATTCTCAATTTACCATCACATATAAGAACAGATACCATAAGAAGGACGTGTGTGTGTGTGTGTGTGTGTGTGTGTGTGTTTATAGAGTTTATATTCCTGTGCCTAACCATTCTCCTTCCCTACCAGGTCCCCAAATTAAAAATCAATGAATAAAAGGCTTAAGAAGGACAATGTATTTATTACTCATGTGACAAAACTGGGCTGATATCACCCAATGTTTTAGCAAAGTATTGGATGGAGGTTGTCTTGTCTTCCATGGTAAGGGTGAATATCTAGGCATGACATTAATCATGGTCCAGTTAAGATGTCTGAGGATGTGTGATGCCTTTAACTCTTCCTTCTACATAGAGTGGTGCTTTGAAATCCTAGGCAACTGTGATAAGACGCCCTTGTCAGGAGGCCCCTGGCTCTAGGCAGTTACAAGTTGTGATAGTATGGCTTTGAGTAATGACAAACAATAGGCAGAATGAGCACAAACAAAACCCTCAGCCACAGGCCTCCCATGTCATAATAGTAGGTAACCATTTACCTTACTAGGAGGGGTGATTTGTTGACATGCACCCCAGTTTTGAATAGAGCACTAAGTGCAATTACCCTTGAGGGAAGTGACACATTAACCTAACTTGGCATCAAGGTAAAGATTTCCAGTAGATTAGGTCTTGGGCTCTGAGCCTTCTAGAGCTGTTGTCCACTCAGACTTAAATGAGCGTTTAATATAGTCCACTAAAGGCCTGAAAGCAACAGGAAGAACTGTTGAAAGGCTCAAAGGTAAAATTTTAAGACAGCATGTCCTAAAATAAAAAGACACTTGCCTTGCAAGGGAATTGAAAGAAACAAATACACGGTCCAATGGGAAGAATTTGAGAACCAAGGTAAGAGTGGCAGGAATAGAGAGCAAGCCATCATAGCTTCACTTCACTGTCCTTTAAATTCAGTGGCACAGTCTAGGCTTGCTAGGGCCAGTCTGTCACTGATGTGTTCCTCAGAACATCAGTTTCTCTTCTGAGTTGTCTGTAGAGCATCCAACACAGCCTAGCTAACAGGAGGAAACTAAAGCAGTGTTATTTTCATTCATTTATCTTTAGGAACAAAGGTCACCCTGCTAGTAAATGTCCTTTCCTAAGACAGCCTGTGAGTTCACAGTGACTTGTGACAGTCAGCCAAAGACTTAATGGAGACCTTCCTTTGACTGAGCAGAATTCCCCCAGAGGATCTGTCTGCATTAGCCTCCCTGACTGCAGGGCACAGGCAGTTCTGGGGACTCTCTGGGTCAGCGATAAAGAAGTTGTCATCTTGAATCAGTCCCTGAGAACAGACAGCCTATGAAGTATGTGAGTTTATATTGGCAAAGAAGGCTATTATATTCAGTCTGTTGTACTTTTTTTTTACTAAGTGCTTTTCTGTTCCTAAAAACAAAAACAAACAAAAAGAAAGGAGGCTCTCCCTTTCTCAAGTCTTACCCCTGCACCCCACCATTTATTGCCAATTCTGATGGGGTCTGTGGGTTCTTTGGGATGGAAGTGAGGAGAGGGTAAAAAGATTGAATTAGAGGACCATGGCTGGAAGGAAGGGCTAAGTGAGGAGTGCCCAAGGGCCACAGGACATCCTGGGTTGGTAGGGCACCAGGCAGGCTGCCAGGGAAAGCTCTGGCTCCAAAATAGTGCTGGCCCTCTTCTTTGGCATGCACTCTGAGAGAGAGAAAACATCAGCCAGATTCTCCAAATAGACTAATAAAAATATGACTTCTCTCCCTTTTCTAAGTCTGCCTTTACACATTGGGGAGGCAAAAAGTCCAGTGGGAAAGCACCTTTGGAGCCTGGAGGAGTGGAGGGAACTGCTTTCTGTTCCTTTTGCCTGTCATCCTCACAAGTGTAAGGCGTGGCAGGCTGACCTTATTCACCCATTAGCTCTTCATCTATGTAACCAATGTTTATTTGCTTTCTATGTATCAGAAGGTTCTATCATTGATTAATTTGTAGGAAGTAGAAGATTTAGGGGATGGAAATTCTTTTAAAAGCTATAGTGCATAATGGTAGAGAAAGAATGCTCAGGGCAATTTAGAAGAATGTCTGAGAGCCAGAGATGGGCTTTTAGGCACTTTCTTCGTTGCTAGTTACCCACAGTCTATCTGTCACTTTAAAATATTCAGCCTCTAGTGGCATATGCCTCATCTAGGGTAATACTGTCAGATTGTCTACTTGCTCTATTCTAAGGAAAATGTTAGACCGAAGTAACCTTATAGGTTGACTGATGTCCAAAGAGGATAAGCTGAACTTTCCGTTGTCAAGGTTTATCGTAACAGACACAGACGCTTCTATAAGATCCTCCAACTCCATTTCAACTACGGTTTTAGGAGATAAGTTAGTGCCCCATCTGGATTGCACTCTTGATGTTCATGCTTTACCTCCGTCTCTGGCTCTGAGCAGATCCTCCATCCTTTACAGCTGGCCTCAGTGGCTTCCTCCTCTGCACTCTCACCCTGGCAGTGTGTCACTTGTTTCGTTGTGCTTTCTGTCTTCTTCAATTGGAGGCGGCATGGGTCTCACTGTATTGCAGTCACTTGCTTTTTTATTTAATGCTTTGGTGCTAGATTAGAAAAAACACATAGAACCTTTCAAATGCTGAATGTGAAAGTATTTCTTTATAAATGGTACTAGAAATGGTGATTGGAGGGTTTCTTACTCATGTAGTTTAGAACCATATTCCTGGAACGCACATAAATTTGAATTGGAAATGTTTAGTTTTCTTTCTTTCTTTCTTTCTTTCTTTCTTTCTTTCTTTCATTCTTTCTTCCTTTCTTTCATCCATCCTTCCATCCCTTCTTTCCATCCTTTCTTTCTGCTTTCATTCCTTTCTCTCTCCCTTCTTCCATTTTCCTCTTCCTTCTGCTTCCCCTTTCTTTCCTTCCTTTTCTCTTACAAAATATAATATATGCATGCCAGTTGTGCCTCAGAATTTTAATGTTTTAACATTTTTGATCATGTTTCCGGTTCATTTTAGTGTATTAAGGACACCATGGTGACTCTTATGCCCAAGTTAAGCAGGAAACCATGGAGAAAACTCAGATAAAGACAACACAGCACATGGACCTACACTGGATCCATATTCAGAATGGGAGTCTTGCTGAACCGCAGTATCCTAAGACTGTTACTCACCAAAAAGGAACAACTATTCTTCAGTCCAGTGAGTTTACAGGGTAGTAGGGCATCTGGGACAAGTGGATGCTCAGATCCCTATTTCTCACTCTGAAATTCTCAGATTGCTTGTTCTATGAATACCTGGCAGCAAGCCTAGAGTCTTGTCAAAAGAGGGCAGTGGAAGTAGGAAGTGGAGGCTCCAGGCTGATGTGGGGGCAGGGGCAGGGAGCAGATGCACTCCAGAGCTGCAGTGAAACAGGCGGCAGAATGTAGTAACAGATCGGAGATCTGGAGCAGGAACTCTGACCGTGTGAGTGAAAAGTGACTGGTATTTTAGTTTGGAGATGTTATTTCCCAGAGCTTGTGTGCCGCAGGCAATATGAAAGGTCACCGAAAAACAGCTAGCCAGGAGAGTTCCAGGCTCTCCCCAACTGTCCAGACAGCTGTCACTGACAAATGATGTCTGGTTTATGCTCCCACAGCATGGTTGTCCTAATCCTATGGGTAATCAGTAAGGGAAGACAAGGAACCAATTTCATTGTCCAAAGCTGGGACACAGGAAGGGCCTGTGGCTCTGTCACCCCTTTGGAGAGGTTTGATCGCTTGAGTGCTTTGTTTTCAGGTGTGTGGTATATAGTATATACATCTATACAGATGGATGTATATAATGAGATAGACCAGTCTTACCTTAGATGCATATAAATAGGATTCATGTTTCCAATTGAGAAGGAACACGGTTATTTTTTATACAATTCTTAGAGGATAAAAACCCACAAAGCTAATGAGAAATTAACTTATCTCATCTATGTGAAAAGAAATATTAAAACAACAAGTCACAAATGGGTCTTGTCCTGATAATGTAGCATAACTGACCCTTGACCAGCTTTTGAGAAGCTGTTTTTAGCCATGAAAGCCTTTGCGTGAGATCTGCTCCAGTGCTCAGTCACAGCTGAGACCCTTTGGGAACATCACCATTCCCACCATTGCTGCAGAAGAAAGGCTACTGTGAGCCCTGGCTGTGTTGCAGACCTGCTGCCAGATCAGGCTGTCACCACATCCTGCTAGGACATACACAGCAATGTCTAGCATGCACCCAGCCCTGGAACTTTTAATTTTACACTCCATGGACAGTGGCAGTATTGTGATCCTTAAGAATTTAAAGAAAAATATATAGTCAATGACAATAACAGAACCCCCACCATAAAAGTCCCTAGAAATCAAGTTTGCTGAGAGCAAATGCTAGATACTTGTCTTTGCATCAGCAGGGCTGCTACTGAGGTACAGCTGATAACCCAGAGCCTGATCAGAAACCTCCCCATCCAGGGCTTAAACAGCCACATGGGATTGAAGCCAGGACTCTGAGGAGTAAGGGAGGAAAGCAGACTCTGTATCAGGATAAAGTGGACAGGTGTTAGTCATGGATGCAAATAACTCATTATCAGTTGTGATGATAGAAGAAATGGAAATGACCCCCCAGCCTCATCACTCAATGTTTATTGTCATTGGTTTGGGTCTATCAGGGCTCAAGGCTTATCTCATTGACTAGGAAACTAGGAGTCTCTAAAAACGAGGGTAACACATGCCAAATATTAGCCATGTATGTCTGAAGCCAAGATCACAGTCTTGGAAAAAGTTATTTACTTCTTTTGGCTACCACCACCCCCCACTAATCAGCCCACTCTAAAATCCTCATAGGCTATAGCTATGCAGATTCATTTACTCATTCATTTGCTCATTGATTCCACAAATATTTATTAATACTTACCAAGTGCTCGGAGACTGACATCTGCTCCCAAGGTTCATTAACCTAAGGTTTTGGGCCCAAACCCTATTCTTCTGGTGCTGGTCAAGAAGAACTGACCCAAATCTAGAGGAGCCTCTTTGACTAGACTAGGAAGATCCAAAATTCTGTCCCATGCCTCCTTTCTTCTTGAACTCATTTCTGTGTGGCTTCTCTAGGGCAGAGCACTCACTTGGGCTTGCTGACCTCTCAGAAACAAGGAGCTTTATGGGACACAATCCAGAAATAAAGGGCTTCCAAGAAAGACCAATCCAACTATCAGGGCTCCAAGAGAAGATTTCATATTAGGTGACTTTAAAGAGGCTATTCCACATGGACAGAAAGGTCATTGACCTGTGCTTCAGACCCAGTTACTCAAGGACAGAAGGCCCTTGGCGTTGACCCTGCTTCCACCAGCACAGTGACTCTAAGCTTTTTCTGCCCCAACACACCATAAGGAGGATTCAGGTGAAGGGAGAGGGATTAGATGCCCTTTTGTAGGGTTTCATTTGGGACCCGTCTTGAGGATGCAGATTCAGAGGTGAGCACTGAACACTTTTGTTTAGTCTCTGGCCATTCCTTTCCAATCTTTCCTCTCCTTTAGAAAGATCTCTGACTGGCTGGGTTGACTACAGTATATTCCATTTCTGGACTGATAGAATTTTTTTAAGGCAACCTGAGCTTTTTGGGTGGCCAAAGAATCCACTGGTCTCCTTGAGGTCTTTCAGGTTGATAACAGGATCAATCTCAGATCACATTAGACTTGACCTTAGAACTTAAATATTAGGTTACCAAAACCTTTAAGGACATTAAGGTTAACCCCCTCTTTTCTCTTCCTGTTTATAAATTAAATCCCCTCTGCCACATTCTGAGAGGTAGTTGTCTTACCTCCTTTTGAACATGGTCAGTGACAGAGACTTCTCTATTTTAAGATGGCCCAAACCACTAGTACTCTGATGGACAGAGTCCTATTGAGATGTGAATCTGGTCTCAGCTTACATTAAACTTGAATCCATTTTAAGTCAAAACAACTCTCTCTCTTTACAGAGGACCATTTCAACAAATGGCAAATTTGTCTCTGGTGAAGTGTATATGTTGGGATTGCTATACCCAACAGGAAATGAATGATTTCTTTAAGAGTTGTATCAGAGCCACAGAATACTCCTTCAATGCAGCTGGAGCCCAAACCAGACAACTATGGGTGTTTGCTGGCCCTATTGTGTGACCCAGTGAACAGATTCCATTAGTGAAAGAGCTTGTATTTTCCTGGCTCCATCAGCTTTAATGATCTAGTTGACGATTCAAACACATTGTTGTTATTGCCTTCTCTCATGGTTGGGATAGCATTGCCTATCTGCTTTTACACAGACATTTCATGTCCAGGTAAAGGATATTTCTTAAATTTTTCCAGAATCCAATCACCAGAAGGCTCAAATAGCCCTTATTCAAAACGTGTGGTACTTTAAGATGGAGGCCCAGCATGTTATCCTCTCTTCTGGCCAGTGATTTTTCTTCTAAGAGGGCATTCAGGGATGGACTGATGCTTCCCCTGGCTGTTTAGTTGCAGATAAGTGCCTGTTACCTTTTCAGTACAGGAGCCCAGTGAACTTGGTTGAGAGAACTACTCCTAACTTATTATTAGCAAAATGCTATTTGCCAGGTTGCAACTGTGTGTACCTGTGACATAAGAAATATGTAGTTGGTCTTCATCTCTGGTTCCTGACACAAGAGCTTCTAAGACCCTTGGAATTCCAGAAGTGATAAGTGTGTCTGTTGTATGCTAATGACAGTGGTTGATGACTTTTAGATAGCTTTACAGTGGGGACTGGGGTTGCCAGAGAAACTAGTCATGTGATTAGAGCATTGAAACTTTCTTTTTTTTTTTTTTGAGTTGGAGTCTCACTCTGTCACCCAGACTGGAGTGCAGTGGCTGCTCCCAGCCACTGCAGCCTCGACCTGCTGGACTCCGGTGATCCTTCCACCTCAACCTTCCAAGTAGCTGGAACTATAGGCACACGCTACCACGCCCAGCTAATTTTTTGATTTATTGTAAAGATGAGGGCTCACCAAGTTGCCCAGGCGGGTCTTGAACCCACAGGCTCAGGCAATCCACTCACCTCAGCCTCCCAAAGGTGTGGGATTACAAGCTGAGCCACCGAGCTTTCAACCCTATACCCATCATCCTGGGAGCAGAAGTGGCTAGAGACTGAGTTCAATCATCAGTGACCAATGATTTAATCAGTCATGACTATGTAATGGAGCCTCCATAGAAACCCTAAATGAAGGGGTGCAAAGAGTTTCCATTGAAGTGCTGGGAGAATGACAGGCCCAGAGAGGGAATGAAAGTTCTTCACCAGCTTCTATAACTTGCCCTACTTACCTCCCCATCTGACTGTTCATTCATATTCTTTATAATATCCTTCATAATAAACTAGTAAATATAGGTAAAGTGTTTCTCTGAGCCATTAAAGAAAATTATCCAACCTGTGGAGGGAGTTGCAGAAACCCTCAATTTGTAGTCAAGTCAGACATAACTCTAAGTAACCTGGGAACCCACTACTTGCAATTGGCAGCTGAAGTGGGGGACAATCTTCTGGAACTTAGCCTTAAACCTTTGTGGTCTCTGCTAACTCTGGGTAAATAGTATCAGGGTGGTACTAAATTTTAGAACACTTGGTGTCTGCAGAGAATTAAACAATTACTTGGTGCGGAAAATCCATACATTTGGTGTCAGAAGTGTGAGTATAGGAAAGCACTTTTCTCTTTAGTGTTTTTGATTCAAGAGTTAAAACATCAGAGTTCAACAAATCTCAAAGACTGTAAGAGATTTTTTTCAATGCAGGGAATATTGCTAAGGAGCATGCTAGTATGGGATAAAGTAAAGGAAAACCTAGCCAGGACTGGGCACTAACTACAAATAAAGAAAGGATGACACTATACTTTTTTTAAAAAAATTAGTTTTGATGCAAATTATAAGGTAAACCAAGAAATGCTTTTAAAAATAAGAATTCTGTGTTTATAGTGGTGAGACAACCATACTGTGGTAAACTAGGTCATCTAAAGATGTCTACACTGTTGGGAGCCAGCCACGAAGGCCCACTGAGCGTTAGGATCAGGAAGGGCCGTTGACCCCAAGACCACTAGGATGCGTTTGGGAGTTATTGACCCCATTTCCTCCCCCTTTCTACTCAGCACTAACCAGATTAAGCTCCTGTGAGCTCAAAACATAAAAACTCTAAGACGGGATGAACACAAGCTAACTTTAGAAGCTCATTGCTCCCATTCTTCCGCAAACTGCAGTTTTGGCTTTCACACAACTTATAATTCAAACTAGTGTCACATCTAAGAGCCTTAGTATTGGTCACAGGCTTCTGGGTCATGATCTTAGGATTTATTGAAGGTGTAAATTGTAGAATATAGTTTTAGAAGACAGCCATTTTGTTGAAAGAATGCGGCTGGGTTACTTGCACTGTGAACTTTGGACTGGGCCACATTCCAAACATTCTGGAATGGGCCACTTTCGTTTGTAAAGTAAATACTTAAGCTTCTATAGAATTGTTTAACTTGGCATAAATCAATCAGCTTAGGATGAAAAACGTTTATAGAATATGTCAGTCACAGATTAGGTTATCCTTTGTTATGGGATTTTTAAGATTATCATATGAAAAGGGTTTAAAGGCAATCATTGATTAAGTTTTCATGGATTAAGGTTTCTGGTGGGTGGGGACGCCCCTCCCACATCTGACATTGTGTATAAAAGACCCGTTGTAACTCCCAATAACACACACACATCACTTCTGCACTAGACCGGAGTCCAGTCTCTTTCTTTCTCTCTCTCTTTCTTCTTCCCCCCAGTCGCCAACACCGTCTCCACCTTGGGGTACCCTGAACCTGGCTAGAGCTGGTCTCCGGCAACATCCTAATCCTGGAACCTGTGAATGTTACTCTATATGACAAAAGGAACTTTGCACCTGTGTATAAATGAAGGGTTTTGAGATGGGAAGCTGATCCTAGATTATCTGGGTGGCCCCTAAATGTAATCAAAAGAATTCTTGTTAAAGGAGATAAAGAGAGATTTGACTACACAGAGGACAAGATGGTAAGGTGACAGAAGCAGAGACAGAGGGATATGTTGAAAGGAGAAAGGGATTACAAGCCACAAAATGCATGTGACCACTAAAAGCTGAAAAAGACAAGGAAACAGTTTCTTCCTCCTCCCTTCCCCCAGCTTCCAGAAGTAACCAGTCCTGCTGACACCTTGACGTTAGCCCGTTGAAATTTATTTCAGACATCTGACCTCTAGAACTAAAAGAGAATAAACCTAGGTTGTTTTAAGCCACTGAGTTTGTGGTTATAGCAGCAATGGGAAGCTTAATATACCTGCCTTTGTATACTTTTTTAAGTGATTGAGGGAAAGTTGATGAAAATCTTGGAGACTGATCAAAGGAAGCTATAGTATAATTACAAGAATGACCAAAGAACAAATGAAAATAAGTTGTAGAAGTAAATTCTGAGGCTACTGTGTGAGAAGAAAATGTGAAATTGTTAAATACCAGTATAGTATAAGAGGAAGATGTAAAGAATAAAAGAGGGGATTAAAAAAAAACCATCAGAATTATCCTTTTTGGCAGGCAGACCCCTTACGGTATACTCAAAATTTGTTCCTCCAGATCAAACAGTCAACCAAAGTTTTTATCTGGAAGTTTTAAGAAGGTTGTGTCATTATTTGCAGAAGAAATTCCGAGTTATGGCCAACAGGTAACTGGTTCTTCTACCATGACAATGCATTTGCCCATGCTATGCTGAGTGCTCAGCAGTTTTTCACCAAACATGACATGACTCTCATGTCCCACCCTCCATATTCACCCAATCTCACCCCAAGCAACTTTTTTTTGTTCCCCTGAATGAAAAAATTTATCAGAGGGAAACATTCTGCCAATGTGGAAGAGGCAAAACAAAAATAGCAGAAGTACTAAGAGGCATCAAAGTAGACAAGTTCGAAAACTCTTTTGAGCAGTGAAAAAGGCATCTCAAGAGGTGTATTACATCAAATGAAGAGTACTTTGAAGGTGACCAAAGTTTAAACATGTAAGAATAAATACACAACTTTTTAATAAATAAATTCCAGTTTTGGGGGGATCCCCCTCACATGCATATTTTGTGACAAAATGAGAACAGAGAATACCAGTAGAATCAGAGTATTTCAGAAGAAGTTACCTAAAGGTCACCTTATTTATCCTCTCAGCAGAGAGATATTAGACATAGAGAGCTTAAGGAAAAAGTTCAAAGTCAAGAAGCAAAACCATAGCCAACTGGGACCACACCTTTACTTCCTGACTCCAAATAAATTCAGTGCCTTTTCTCCTACTACTGCTCTATGACTTTAAACATTTGCAAGTAATCTGTACTGAAAAGGAAAGTGGTACAGATGAATCAAGTACACCTCAGTAAAGGCCAAAGGCCTAGTCTTCATTATGACTTTCTTACTGGGTCTGAACAAGGGAGTAGAAAGGCATTACTGAAATTTTCAAATGCTATTAAACTAGGATGTAACTTCAGCTGTTAAGAACAAAATAAATAATTTAGAAATATTCTTATATTTTAGAAAATTTACTTAGAGAAAACTTTTTTAAAAACCTCTGGGGCGGGCTCCATGACTCAGCTTGTAATTCCAGCACTTTGGGAGGCCAAGGCAAATGGATTGCCTGAGCCTCCGGGTTCGAGACCAGCCCAGGCAACTTGGCAAGACCGCACCTCTACCATAAATAAAAAAAATTAGCTGGGTGTGATGGTAGTGTGCGCCTGTAATTCCGGTTTCTTGAAAGGCTGAGGCAGCAGGATTGCCAAAGCCCACCAGGTCAACACTGGGGTAGCCTGAGTGTGCCATTACACTCCACCCTGGGTGATGGAGTGAGACTCCAACTCAAAAATAAAAAATAAAAACCTCTGATAGGCAAAATAGCACTATTCTGAGAGTTCTAAAAACAGCGTTTTTCCTCCAATTATACTGACCTGAAAATATCTTTGAAGTGAATATTCCAATTTTTTTAGTTCCAAACGTGTTAAAATTATTCAGAAATGTTGAAGAAGGAAAAGAAAGACAGGAGAAAGAAAGAAGTAAGGGCGAGGAGGAGAAAGGAGAAGGATAAAGAGGAGGGAAAGGAGGAGAAAGAAAAACAGCAGTAGTGTCAGCAGAAGCAGAAGGAAAAAGAGAAGAAAACAACTTAGAAAGGCTGACAATTGTTTGTTTTTCTTCTTCTCTTTCGGCATACATAGGCATGCATCTGTTCAACAACTATTTACCAAACCACAGGCCCTAGAGGACATCAGGAAACAAAACTCCTGGGGCTTCAACTCTAGTGGGGAAACAGGCCATAAATCACAGATATAGTAAGGAAACATAAATACTAAGTTCTCCCCTCCTTTCTCAACCCTGTGCTTGCCAGGATCAGTATCTTCTGACCATGTCTGGCCTGTTTCAGCTTGTTTAATAAGTTTTCAAGCTTTTGAAAGAATTTCTTGGGTGAGTTGCAGTTTAAATGAGTTTGCTCTTATGCTTGTTCCGTGTTTCAGAGGTGGAGGCATCGGTTTCCCGTGAGTCCTTCATAATCCTTCAGGACCTGTCATCTCTGAATGAGATGTTGCTCTCACATAATCCTGGAATAAAGAAGTGGAAGGCACCCTGAGCGAGTATAGACAGATTCATTTCATATTTATATGCAATGAATATGAAACTCAATTCTGATCTCGGTCTCTTTCCTGATCATTTCTGATCTTGGTCTCTTTCCAGCTATGTGATCTTATACAAGTTACTGAATTTCTCTAAGTTTGGAGTTTGGGTTTCAAGGAGGCCCGATAAAATACCACTCCTCTGTGGTAGTTTTTTGATTAGCTAAAAATTGAGGCAAAGTAGTAAAGCAAATTGGTGTCAAAACAATATGAATGTTCTGAATCAAAGATAATTTGGTTTATATCCGTAGGCCAGTAGACATCCTTCATCCTGGGTTTCAGAATATGCATGCTTACCCACAACTAATCACCATAGTTCTAGACCCCGGCAGACCTCTCCTACTGGGGCAGAGCCTGCATCTGGAGAAGCAGCAGTCAAAATCAGCTCAGACACATTGGTCCTCAGGAAAGAGAAGGCAGAAGGGATGGATCTACACAGGCTTGGTATCCCCTCTTTGCTCCTCAATTAGATTCATCACTTCGCCCTAGGCACAGGGTGGGGGCTGAAAAAAACAACAAGCGCTTAAGTGTAACCATTGGAGCTTCCTGCACATAGAAAAACAACAACAACAAAATATCAACAAGTCAAGAAAAGTCTAATACTTGAGCTTGTCATCTTTGAGATGGAGTTAATACTCATCGCATATGAATATGATGACTATGATAAGAATTTTTGGGAATACCCTTCATAAAAGTGCCTAGAAGCCGGGCTCGGTGGCTCAGCCTGTAATCCCGTGGCTTGGGAGGCTGAGATGAGTGGATTGTCTGAGTCCGCAGGGTCAAGACCCGCCTGGGCAACTTGACAAGACCTCATCTCTACAATAAACCAAAAATCAGCCGGGCGTGTTAGGCGCGCCTGTAATTCCGGCTACTCGGAAGGCTGAGGCGGAAGGATCGCCGGAGCCCAGCAGGTCGAGGCTGCGGTGGCCGGGAGCGGCCACTGCACTCCAGTCTGGGTGACAGAGTGAGACTCCAACTCAAAAAAAAAGAAAAAGTGCCTAGAAAATTTTTACCCGCCTGTCTTTCTTCCTTCCTCCTTCCCTTTCTCCTTTTTGTCCCTTTTCTTCAACTCTTATCTCTTTCCCTCGGTGTTTAGAGGAAGTTATTTGAGACAGCAATCTATCCTATTTATTTTAACTGCCTGAAAATTTTGCCATTTTCTCTCCTCTGACTTTCTCTACCAAGTCATGTGTGTGTGTGTGTGTGTGTGTGTGTGTGTGTGTGTGTGTGTGTGTGTGTTCGTGTGTGTGTGTCCCTAGATGTTTTCTGCAAGTTGATAACTGGTTCTCTTCTTGCAATTCCATTGATAGTTATTCTATTTAAATTGTAACATGGAAATAATATGAATTAATGCTACATAAAACTTGCAATAAATTAAGGGTAGAATTTTGAAGGAAAAGAAATTGAATTTTATTTTCCTATAAAAGAAGGGTGGTCTTGTGCTATGAGATCCTCATATGGTCAAAAGTACTAATGTGAGTTCATGAAAGTAAAATCTTTAGCAAGATAAAATGGTCATGCACTAGGCTTTTACTCATATATTTTCAGGATGGGATTTATAAACCCTCTATCCTTTCCCAGAATAAATGCTTCTGAGTGTTTTCTTGCTTTGAGCTCCTTGAATGTCACCTGGTTTCCGTGTCGGGGGTTCTGTAGAGATTCATATATAAACAGATGTGCTATTTAGGCCTCCGGAGACAGTGAGATTCTTTTTCAGGCTTACTTCTGAAACTAGTGTGCGATAAACCAAATGTCACATTGAACATAAGACTTGGGAGGGAATCCACATATAAAAAGCCGATTAAATGGAAAAAAAGTTAACCATGAACTTGCACAATTCAATCACTGAAGGACTGTTGCTGCTAAACTGTAGGTCAGATGCAGCAACTAGTCCACACAGCAAACCAGCATCAGGGTTCTGGCATGATCTCTTGCTATTTGCTTAAAAGCAGATTAAGAGAAAAAAGCTAAGCTGTCTACCTCTATAGGCTTGGCTGACTTTTGTGTAATCATCAAGTTCTTTGCTTGCTCTTTGAGACACTGTGATTTTGTATTCCACAAGCAAGTCACATCCAGAAGTCCCTACAAGGGGGTCTCCTCAGAGTAGTTGAGACTTGGTAGGACCATGTTCCAGACTGACTGGTAGAGGAGACATTGTTTCTGGCTCTTCCTTTGGAAGCAAATCACACATTCTAGTAGGAAACATTACTTTTAAAACCAGTTACTTGAGAAAGCAGCTTCTCAGAAATTGCAATGAATTTTCATTTTTAGTATCGTGGTAGATCTTTCTCTTCACTAAATACCATGTATTTGATGATTTGTTCATTTATCTGCTCATGTAAAGGTATGCAGTCATTCATTTAATAAGTACTTATTGAGTGCCTACTGTATGCAAGACATTACTCTAGCACCTGAGGATAGAGTATTGAATGGGGCATGACAAGATCCTTGTTCTCATGGAAATTAGAGCCTTTGGATCCAGAAAACAGCAGATGAACACACTCTTATAATGCTCCCAACAAGCTTATGAGGTAGATACTATTATTATCTGCATTTTACAGATGAGGAAACTAATGTAATTGCAACTGAAGGGCTCACGCAAATAGTAAAGAGCTTGAACATAGGCATTATGGCTCCAGACTCTGTTTGACTCTGTTTTCTTCACTTCCATGTTGAAAATTAAAATATGGCAAGGTGATAACCACTGGATGAGTGGCCACCTTATGCTGAAAGGTTTCAGAAGGCCCCGCTGAAGGGCCACCGCCAGCCACAAGTAGAGCCACATCCCCTCCCTTTCCTGGAAACCCAGCCCCTGCCTAAAATGGCGCTCCTGCCTAAGAAGGCGCCCAGACAAACTAACGTGGAGGCTCGGACAAGGCTTTCTGGGTTCTTCCACAACAAAGCCCATCATTCCCGTGCCCGTGAAAGCCCCCGCCAATCCCAAAAATGCCTCACCTGCCGACCAGTAGGTAACCGACAGGTAGCTTTAAATTTCTATAAAACCTGCCACACCCCTGCCTCCTCGCTGCAGCCTGGCTCTCAGGTTCTGTAGCCACCGCGCTCATCCCGTTAACTCTCTTGGCCTTAACGGGTGTTGAGTCTCACTGCACATCACTGTCTTTCACCCACTGTCTGAGGAGATGGCCTGTTAGCTGAGGTCTGAATGACAAGAAGTCAGCTATGAGAAGATCAGGATAAGGAACAGCAAGGGCGAAGGCTCCAAGGCACAAATAATCTTGGCACCAGAGGATCAACAAGAAGACTGGTGTTTCAGGCAAGTCGGAGGAAGAGGTACGAGATGATGTGGTAAGGCAGTGACTGAATCAGGAGAGGTTTTGTAAACCAAGAAAAAGAGTTGGAATGTCTACTTTTTTTTTTTTTAAATATTGCTAGCCAAATACATAAAGTCAGTTTCAAAACACAAAAACCTTTAATTTGTCATTAATAGTTTATACAATTCTTCATGGCTAACCACCATGAAGTCCGCACCAGTTAGGAAAAGAAAAAGGTATGGACACACTAAAATAAGGGATTTTAAAATCAACCTGAGGATCTTAAAAAAATACAGAAGACATCAAGTTTCTGTGTCACCCGCTTATATAGGTCATCTTATGTAGTTATTATCTAAATATTCAAACTAAAAAATGGTTAGAAGTCCTGATGAAGGGTAGTAGTGCTTCCACAAGAACAATGTCCACATTCACTCTGTTATACACTGTTGCTTTCAATTCTACAGCAGACATTTTCTCACATTTGAATGTTTCTAAAATTGGTTTGCATCTTTCAATCAAGATGCACATGTATATACTAGCAAAATAATTGGCAGGGCCTTTCAGAAGTAGCAATTTCTACATCTTGCTGGGAAAGGGCAATATGAGAATTAAGCTATTTACAATTTGCACAGAAATCTGAGTCAGTGAAATAGATTTTTCCAGTGTATCTGTGATTCCTTGGAAAGGAGAAATTTGAGGACATTGTGCCTTTTACTTTATTGCATGCCAGCTCTGTCTGCTTCACAGAAGTTAACCCAATGAGAACGTGGCAGCCCTGGAGTTGAGGCCTGGCGTCCATGCCCTCAAGAATTACTTGGTCTTGGCTGGGCACGGGCTCAGCCTGTAATCTCAGCACTTTAGGAGGCCAAGGCGAGAGGATTGCCTGAGTCCGGGGTTTGAGACCAGCCTGGGCAACTTGGTGAGACCTCGTCTCTACAATAAAAATAAAATAAGCCGAGCATGGTACCACTTGTCTGTAGTTCCAGCTACTTGGAAGGCTGAGGTAAAAGGATCAGCTGAACCCTGCAGGTGGAGGCTGCAGTGGCCATGAGTATACTACTGCACTCTAGCCTGGACAACAAAGTGAGATGCCAACTCAAAAAAAAAAAAGAATCACTTGGTCTTGTCACATGTTTTACAACCATAGATGTCCCCTTGCTACCGAACCTGTCCTCTTGCACGTGTGTGCCTCCCACTGGTCTCCTAAAGGATTCAGTCAAGTATACAGAACTTCTAGTTCATTGTCTTGTTCAAAATTAAGGACACACAACATGTCTTATGTCTGCTTAAGGTATCATCTTCATATAGAATGAAGCAACAGAACATTCTGGTAAATACTTTCATATAGTTTTCTGTAGTTCCTACCTCTAGGCTGTGAGCTTGCTCACCCTGCCTGCGTCAATCACATATTACTAATAACAGCAACTTGCATGTATTGAGTGCTTCCAAAAGCCCAAATACTATATTAGGTTCTCTACATGAATGTCTTATGTAATTCCCACAACAACACTGGGTGGTAAATATTGGCAATAGCTTGTCCATTTCATAGATGAAAAAACTGAGCCCCAGAGAGAATGAATAACTTATCCTTGGTCACATAACCAGGAAATAGCAAGCCAGGATTTGAATCTAGGCACTTAGATTTGTTCTCCCCTCACCTCTGCCATTGCCTTTCACCCCTGTACTGAAATATACCTGGAGAAAGACAATTCACTGTGTCAAGGCCATGCCATCAAACACTGACCTACCTATGTCCTGCCTTGCGCTGGTTGTAATGTGAACTTTATCCACCAACTAGAATGGAAACTCCTGATGTAGGAATTATGTCTTATAGTCTTCCTGTGTCCTTCCAGTGCTGACACAAAATCTCTGCCTGATTATTATTGTGGGTGGATTATCCGTGGTCAAACATAGTAAAACTTATCAAATTGACCCTGAAGTGTCAGTTTATATACAACAAATGAGCCCCGCTTCCCTTTCTCATGGGTGGTATTTGATTTGTCATCTTGTACTTTTATTTTAACATATGGCAGATATGCAATTTTTGGGAACTCTTGTGTATCAATCAGAGTCCTGACAGGAAACAAATGGTTCACTCAAGCTGAGGAATTGAGGAGCATTTACCAAAGCGGCTATTTGCAAAGGGTTGGGTAGACAAGGATGGTGCCTCCTCCAGGGCTGGAGATGCAGGAGCTGTTACTACTTCTCTGTCTAAAGAGACAAGAGGGAGACCAATTACTGGGCTCTGGAGAGGATCAGCTGACAAGTGCTGTGGCCATCAGCAAAAGACTACAACTACAGCAGACTGGCAGGGAGGGAGCAGAAGATGCACAATTCCTCCTACCACTTCCATCTCTGCTGGTGCTTCCTCTTGACTGAAGGTAACAGGAATCCGAGGGGCAAGAGAGTCCTAAAATTGGTCTCCCAGGACACAGATCGATTGGAGAAGGGCAAAGGAGGCATGTGGTGAAGCAAGCAGATGATATTCAACACAGTTTGGGAGGAAAGCCAGGACTGTACCCTGTGTCGTTCAAAAACATAATTGTGTAGCTCTCACTTGCTCAATACAATTTTCATTCATTCATCAGCTATTTGTTGATGGTCCCATATGTGCCAAGCAAAATACACAAACTGAGCCAAATTCTTCTAGTATTTAAAAAAGTGCAACTTTAGAAAATCTTGGAAACATTCTTCAAAGACACTTGAGCAATAGAATGTATCATCAACTCCAGGGGTCTAACACTTGACTGTGCAGAAATTTATACATGGAGAGTGTCGAATTTCTAGTAAAATTTTATACACAAACTCTCTCAGAGGTCATTGAACCCTATCTGCACAGAGAATTTTCTTTATGATTTGTAGATAGTAATATTTTACCATCATTTTACTTTATACTATTGGCATGGTATGTTTTTACACTTAAAACATGAATTTTGAAGCCATTACATGTTATCTCTTTTTAAGTAGTCACCTAGATAGGATTAACCATTGCTTTCTGGTTGTGTCTTGACCTAAATTAGTACTTGGGATAATGATGAAGCAAAAAATAAATAAGTGAATAAAGTTGCTTAGAAGCATGAATAAATATAAGGTCAACTTGAAGCCAAGTATAAGAACTGCCCTTGTTTTAGGTTATTACTATTATAGGCAAATTAAATGCCATAAGAACCTGGGCAGTTAGCTGACTACAGCTACAGTTAGTTGGCTACAGCTGTGCATGGTTTATAATGGTGTAAGAGCTGTGGATGCTCTCTCTGCCTTAGCATTTCAACATTGCATATGAGTGCTATTATTTTGCCTGTTTAATAAAATCAGCATATTTTCTTTGCTGAGTGTTGTGGAGCTAGGGTCTGTTTATATACATCTCAGCTTTACATCTTCCCTGCAAGCTGTCTAATGGCACTCTGAAGGGAGGGCTGGTGAAAGAAATGGATGGAATTTAAGACGAAAGGATATTATTTGAAAAGCATCAGAGGATGATGCCATCTTCACAGGAAGGGTGAATTTAGTTTCTGAGATGACCATTCTGCTTTGGACTAGGGATCCAGGTATGAGGACATGCTCCTGGCTAGGTGACCAACCTTTATAGCTAGAGTAAGGCTCTTGCCTCTCTGAGCCTTTGTTTCTTTCATTGTAAAATCATTGCACTTGCTTTAAACAAAACAACTGTTTTTAACAAATAATCTAATTTTTTAAATTATTGATGTATTTATACATGTACATGTGTGTGTGTGTGTGTGTGTGTGTGTGTGTGTATTTTCCAGAGACAGGTTCTTGCTCTGTCACCCAGGCTAGAGTGCAGTGGTGCAGTCATAGCTCACTGCAGCTTCAAACTCCTGGGCTCAAGCGCTCCTCCTATCTCAGCCTGAGCAGTTTGGACTATAGGCATGTGCCACCACACCTGGCTAATATATATATACATTTTTTTTAACTTTTTTTACTTTTTGTAGAGTTAGTTTTTGTATGTTCATCAGACTGATCTCAAACTCCTGCCCTCAAGGTATCCTCCCGCCTCGATCCGCCCTCCCCCAAAGTGCTAGGATTACAGGCATGAACCATCACACCCAGTCCATTGCATTTACTTACAATAGTTACTAAGGTTTGTTCACCTCTGAAATTCCACTTTTCTGCTAGCCAAAATGCTAAGTGGTCTTAGAGTATATTTTTTAAGTTTCATATGATAAAACAGTCATAACAAATGCACATAAATTATCCATCCTACACAGATAGATTCTGACATGGATACTGACCAGAGGGTGGAGTCATTTTTCTGATGACTCCAAAAATCCACGAGCTATTTATGTCTTACTCCACCATGTTGGTGGCATTTCTATTTTAAGTGCACAAGGTCTGTGTTCTACAAGAAAATAAGTGAAAATGTAGCAACAGTGATGGTATCTCCTGTGTATGGAATTCTTGGCCAGTCTTATAACTGAAAAAGGTCAAAGACAGATAAGGAAACATTTAAAGACCATGGACTTATTGCTAATCTGCCTTTAAGTAAACAGAAAGGGACATGTTTATCAAAATATCAGACTTCTGCCAACTTCAGACCACTGAAAGGAAAACACATCTAAGTATTCAGAATAGTTGCTAGCAAACATCTGCATTAAAGCAATGCAGTTTATTTTGTCTGTACTCAATCAACATTTATAGGCTCTTGTTAATGTAAAATTCCCAGTTTAATATGCAGTGTAACCTAACATTTTATAAACTAGATGATTGGATTTCTCAAACCAAAATATATTAGCAGCAAACTAGAAATCAAGTGAAAGGAGCACTTAGAAATACACATAATAATGGCAAGAGAAGTGAGATTTCAGAGCCTACACCTGAGGAATAAATAAAACAAATAAAAGGTAGACAGAAAATTATAGAATGAATACTCATAATAAAGTGTCAGTATCACTAATTACAGATTAAGCTACTTTCACCAGCATACTTTTAAAAAATGTTTAATTTAAAAATATATAGTTTTTGTATTTAATAAAAGTTTGCTTTTATTTAAAATAAAATGCACTTATACAGTCTCTATGCCATGAGTTATTGGGCACTACCAGTAATTCATCCCTCCCTGGAACCTTCTTGGGCTATGTGAGCTTGGAATTTTCTGGCTAGCACCAATACAGATTGTAACAGCACAACAGACTAGAACCAGTCCAGGCATCATAGTTAAGGACATTGTGGCAAATCATGGCTACACCAGCAGACACTTAAGAAACAATGTGTAATATCTCTGAAGACTTTCATTAAAATTCTTAGTTTTTCTAATTTTTTTTTTTTTTTTTTGAGTTGGAGTCTCACTCTGTCGCCCAGACTGGAGTGCAGTGGCCGCTCCTGGCCACTGCAGCCTCGACCTGCTGGGCTCCGGTGATCCTTCTGCCTCAGCCTTCCAAGTAGTTAGAACTACAGGTGCGCGCTACCATGCCTGGCTAATTTTTTTGATTTATTGTAGAGATGAGGTCTCGCCTGCCCAGGCAGGTCTTGAACCCACGGGCTCAGGCAATCCACTCACCTCAGCCTCCCAAAGGCGCGGGATTACAGGCTGAGCCACCGAGCCCGGGTAGTTTTTCTAATTTTTTAATCAACTTTCTAGAAGATTTGAAGCCCAAACTGTTGGTGAATAAATGTCAGAGTCCCAACAGGAAACAGATGGTACACACAAATTAGGATTATTCTACATGCTTTGTTAATAAACGGACGGATTACAAAAGAGACTGCAAGAGAGGTTGCAGGAGCTGAAAGGAGCCATGCTATCCCCAACCCTCTCCAAAGGACAAGAGGAAGAGTTCCCTATAACCCTCTGTCAAGACACACAGCAACGTTGGGGGCAACTCACAGGAGGGAACCAGATAAAGGAATTCACTCGTCTCAGCCTTCTCTGTTTCTCCAGACTACTCCTGGGCTTCCTAGTTACTAAACATGACTGGAATCCATAGGTCATGGGAGCCCACTGATAAAGCCCCGTAGGTCAGCCTTCACAGACCAAAATAGTAGAGAAGTGTAGAATTGAGGGTCAAAGAAAGACATCAGATACCATGTACAGTGGGTTGAATTATGTCCCCCAAAAAAGATGTGTTTTAGTCCTAACACTGGTACTTGTGGATGTAGCCTCATTTGGAAAAAAGGTCTTTGCAAATGTAATCATGTTACAATCAAGTCATGCTGGAATAAGGTAGGCTCTAGGTGCAACGATATGTGTGTTTATAAGAGGAAGCAGAAGATTTCGACACAAAGACATAGAGGATATACACTGGGAAGAAGAAGGCTAGGAGATAATGGAGGCAGAGATTGGAGTGATGCACCTACAAGCCAAGAAACTCCAAGGATTACCAGCAACCACAAAAAACCTAGGAAAAAACAAGGAAAGAGTCTTTCCTATAGCCTTCAGAGGGAACATGGCACTGCCAACACCTGGATTTCAGATTTCTAGCCTCCAAAACTGTGAGAGAATACATTTCTGTTGTTTTCTTTTTCTTTTTTTTTTTTTCTGAGTTGGAGTCTCACTCTGTCGCCCAGACTGGAGTGCAGTGGCCGCTCCCGGCCACCGCAGTCTCGACCTGCTGGGCTCCAGCGATTCTTCCACCTCAGCCTTCCGAGTAGCCAGAATTACAGGCGCACGCTACCACGCCCGACCAATTTTTTGATGTATTGTAGAGATGAGGTCTTGCTGCCCAGGCGGGTCTCGAACCCGCGGGCTCAGGCAATCCACTCACTTCAGCTTCCCAAAGGCGCGGGATTACAGGCTGAGCCACCGAGCTGGCTCTGTTGTTTTCAGCAACGCAG
Source organism: Cephalopachus bancanus (assembly GCA_027257055.1). Lineage (NCBI taxonomy): Eukaryota > Metazoa > Chordata > Mammalia > Primates > Tarsiidae > Cephalopachus > Cephalopachus bancanus. Next base: position 7,938,251 of record JAPVLO010000015.1, on the reverse strand, counting down.
TTTGTGGTAATTTATTATGACATCCCTAGGAAACTAATACCCACATAAAGCAGTCCTATTGTTAAGGATCATTATAATACAAATACAGTTGAATTCACCTTCATTTGGTTCTTTCTTTTAACTAATCACATGTGAGTTAAGTTACATATGATGTAATCACAGGGATGGAGGTGATTAGAAGTAAGAAAGGAGTGTACCTACGAAAACTAAAACTGATGTTCAGAAACAGAGTTGTACCCAAACAAACCTTCCCCTACTTAATTGTTCTTTGACCATCCAGCCTTCTGGTTTACCTATGACTCATTCCTAGAACTTATGTAGCAAATCCCTTGTGATTTGGCTTTTTCACCTGTCTTCCTTCTAGATTTTACCCTGTGTTGCTATGTACATCAGGCAACATTACCTCAATTCTATTCACTGGAATCTACACTTCCCCCAGCTCCACTATCCCAAATTTTATACACTAATTTCCAAAAAAAATAAAGCCAGTTTACAAAAGGTGGCTGACAGGAAGATCCATAGAACAACCCACTAGTCTATTTCTTTGGTTCCTTGCAGCACCTGGCTTAATTTGGCATCATCATTAGTTAGTTGGTGGGAACTTCTGCTTCAGGCCAAATTGGAGTAAAGGCTCAGGTTTACCTTCTCATCTGAAGCAACTAATAAACTGGGGAAAATATAAGAAACAATTGTTTTCAGACATTGGGCAGCAGGTCATGAAGGATAGTGATTCCTGGACAGGGAAACCAAATGAGATGAGGCCTATGATTGCCCCAGTTTATTTCCTGGAGTGAGTTTTCAGACTTCACCATAGGAAGACAGAACCCAAAGCCTGGAGGAATCTCTGAGTTAAAAAGATGGGATTGGGAATTTAGAACAGGCAAAGTATCTAGTGTTCACAGGATATGGTATCGGAAAAGAAAAAGCAGCTCTAGTCCTATTAAGTGATCGTACATGCAAGCCTTGAAATAATCAAACTGTTTCCAAGTAACTTAACTATGTCCCAGGACAAAGCTTGTACATATATATATATATATGCACATACATTTGGCCCTCCACATCCATGGAGTCAACCAGCTATGGGTCAAAAATATTTGGGGAAAAAAACCCCAAAACAATAAAAAGAAAGAGTAAAAAATAAAATAAAATAATGTATGTTTTAAAATACAACATAATTATTTACATAGCTTTTCCATTGTATTACATTTATATGTTATCTAGAGATGATTTAAAGTAGCAAGAGAGGCCAAGCAAGGTGGCTCACACCCGTAATTCTAGCACTTTGGGAGGCTGAGGTGGGTGAATTGCTTGGGTCCAAGAGTTTGAGATCAGCATGGGCAACACAATGAAATTTCATCTCTACAAAAAAATTAAAAAGTTAACCAGGCATGGTGGCACATACTGTAGTCCTAGCTACTTGGGAAGCTGAGTGAAAGGGTATCTTGAGCCCAGGAGGTCAAGGCTGCCATGAGCAGTGATCATTGTGGTCATGCAATTGCACTCTTGCCTGGTGATAGAGTGAGACCCTGACTCAAAAAATAAATAAATAAATAAATAGAAACCAAAATAATGGGAGAATGTATATAGGTTATATGCAAATCCTATATTATTTTATATAAGAGAATTAGCATCCACGAATTTCAGTATCCATATGGAGGTGTGTTCTGGAGCCAATCCTCCATTAATACTACGAGATGACTGTATAAGTATATACAGTACTCAACAAAGTAAAATTCAAAATGTATGACATTCAGTAAAAATTAACAGGCATTTAAGAAAGCAGGGAATATAACCTCTAATGAGGAAAAGAATAAATCCATCTAAACCAACTTGTAAATGATAGAAATGATTAAGTTATTAGATAAGGATACTAGAACAACTATTATAACTTCTTTTCATATGTTCAAAAAAGTAGAGGAAAATGAAAGCGTGTTAAAGAAAAAAACCAAAATAGATTATATTAAGTTAAAGGTAAATACTATAAACCCTAGCATAGCCACTTAAAAAATAAATATAGCTAGTAAGCCAAGAAATATTAATAGATAAAATGAAATAACAAAAATATTAATCTAAAGGAAGTCAGAAAAGAAAGAAAAAAGAAACAAGTGCAAACAAATAGAAGAAAATAGCAATATGATAGATTTAAACTCAACTGTAAACAAAAATTGCATTAAATGTAAATGGTTTAAACATCCCAGTTAAAAAGCAGAGATTGTCAGATTCAACAATTCCTATATATAGATGCATGCATATATCTGTGGGGTGTGTGTGTGTGTGTGTGTGTGTGTGTGTGTGTGTGTGTCTGTGTACTTTAAATTTAAAAACACAAATAGATTAAAAGTAAGAAGACAGAAGAAGATATACCACACTAACACTAATCAAAAGAAAACAGTGTGAGTATATTAAATATCAGATGCAGTAGATTTCAGAGGCATTTACAAGTGCACAAGGAACTCTTAGGAAGATAGGCTATATTTTAGGCCATCAAACAAGTCTCAATAAATTTAAAAGGATTCTATCATACAGTGTATATTCTGTGATTATAGAGTTATTTATCATTGACAATAAATAATAAAAATACATTTGAGAACTTACCCATCTAGTTAGAAATTAAATTTCATACCCAAGGGTCAAAAAAGAAGTCATAAAGTATAGGTACCTATTTTATAAATTCTGACCATTGTCATGGCATTTTAACTTCTTATTTATATTTTTGGTTATGACTATAACAAACTAAATGAAACAATTAAGTCCTAAGAACAAGCAAGCAACTTCTCCCAAGTTTCTCAATGGAGAAGTTCTGTCTACAGGTGCCTGCATATGAAAATGGTTGAAGTGCCCACAATCTTGCTAAAGGTATAGACATTATATCCCTTACTTAGGTATAAGCAAAAGTCTAGAGGTAGAGATTTAAAATCTATAACTATGGTTGTTTGGGTAGTAAAATTACAAGCACCATTTTTTTTTTTTTTTTTTTTGAGAAAGTAAGATATTGAGAGGACAGAAAAGTTCTCAGAGCAGGAGGTGACCTGAGGGGGTTACCCACCTTTTGTTTTTCTTACTATGTTTTTGTAAATATGGAAGACTTCTAGGTCCGTAAATGCTGAAGTAGATTGAATTGGACTAATCATCCAATACAATAGCAAGCATAACTCTTAACAAAATAAAAACAACAATTAATAAAAGTCACTATAGGTTGACCAAAGGCAGGCATAAACTAGAGCAGGTTTGACACTGTATACAGGGAAATACATTCCCTTTGTATGTGCAGCACTAAATGACTAGAACTTAGATATAGCTGCATTTATACAAACTTGAGTTGTCACAGTGGCTGGAAATTGAGGGAGATAATCCCAGGCAGAGGCAACCACATAAGGTGGAGCTCATAAATTTACATATAAAATCCCTTACAATTGTTAGCTGACCCCTGACCTAAACATACATGAAGGAGATTCCAAGTAGCCCAACAGAAACTAACAGATGAAAGGCTTAAAAAGCTGAGTAGTTCAGCTTTTCATGGCAGAGAAGATGGTATGAAACTTAAATTCGATCACATTAAAGGAGCTTGGTAAACATACAAAATATATACTAAAACTTCATAAAAGTCAAACCTTAGGAGTCAAGTCTATACCCCATCCTAAGAATCCATCCTAAGAATGAATATAAAAGTGAAACAGACCTGTCCTAACAAAAAGAAAGTATTTCACAATGTTAAGACAGTCAAGCAATCATTCAACTGCCTACTAGAACATAGATCTACAAGGTACAGGTGAAGAAAATAGTATTCAAAGCCTCTGTATAATATTAACAATGTCTAGTATATCATCAAATAGACATGTGAAGAAACAAACTGTGACCAAGCATCAAGTGAAAAAGTAGTAAATAGAAATGTCACAGATTTGGGTTTAACAAACAAACTTTTAAACAGTTTTAAAATATATATTTAAGAATATCAAGGAAAAAATGGTAATAATGAGTGAACAAATGAGGAATGTCAGCAGAGAAATTGAAACTTTGAGTGGAACCAAATGGAAACTCTATAACTGAAAACTACAATAACAGAAATGAAAAACTTCACTGACTAGACTTAACAACAGGTTGGTCTATTAATGTGATTTGAGATTTTGTAGAAACTACATGTTATGAAGAACAGACAGAAAACATAACTTTAGTGAGATTTTAAAAATGGAGCAGAAAAAGTATTTGAAGATATAATAGCCAAAATAATCTGTAAATATGTAAGAAACATTAACATACAGATCAACAAATCTCAAGAAACTTAATTCTGATAAATTACATGCATACACATACACACACACACTTAGGCACATTATAGTAACTCTGCAAAATATCAAAGATAAAATTTTGAAGTGGCCAAAGGGAAATTATACATTATATACTTATGTACAAGGGAACAAGGATAGGCAAGAATTCTGGCTCCCTTGCTTTCTATTCAACACTGTACTGAAGACCCTAACCAATGCAGCATGTCAAGAAAAAGAAACAAAATGCATATATATTTTATATATATATGGATGTGTAAGGAGAAATAAAGAAAGGGAAAAATGAGAAGTAAAAGTTGTCTATATTTGTAGTTGAAATGCTTGTTTATTTAGAATATGCTGAGCAACCTACAAAACAACTGCTAGAACAAATAAACTTAGAAAGATCTCCAGAATCAGAGTCAATATATAAAAATCAATTGTATATCTATACAGTAACAGAAAACAATTGTAAAATGAAGATTTTTAAAGTAAAAAAATAGTAAATTTAACAAAAGATATGCAATATATGTACACTGAACTTTATAAAATATTGCTGAAAGGATGGTAATCTAAGTAAATGGAGAGATATATGATGTTCATGAATTAGATAGTCAATATTGTTAAGTTGTAATTTTTCCCAAAATGTCTTCATAGGTTTAGTACAATTTAGATCAAAACTGCAATAGGTCTTTTCTGGGGGGTATAAATCAACAAATTGAGTGTTCGTTATGTATCAAAAATCAAAGGCCCTAAAATAGTCAAAAATTATTAAAATCTTAAAGAATAAGATTGGTAGATTCATACTACCTGATAACAAGAATTCCATAAGTCCAAAATAATCAGAATGGTAAGAATAGACAAATAGAGAATGGAATACAATAGTCTGGAAATAAACTGATATCTAATGGGGTTGACAAAAAAATGTATACACATTTTAAACATGATGTTTGCCCAAAAGATGGTGTGAATCAAATGAGTGCTACTTCACCATGCGTCAGGCAGGACTGTCAAAGAAAATGGCAGAAGCGCAATTGAGCAAATGTCATACTACATGTTGCTACTGTAATTAAATTCAGCTTTGAAAAGTAACACGTAGATAACATCTCTTAAAATGTGTAGGCATTTTTTGGCACCCCTTGAATATGGTCAATTGATTTTTTTTTTTACCAAAGTGCCAAGGCAATTCAATAAGAAAAGAAAGTCTTACCCACATATGATGTGAGAAAAACTGGATACAAATTGGAAAACTAAATTTGACACCTACCTCATCTCACACAGATAAATTAATATTAGAGGGACCTAAATAAAAGCTAAAATTATAAAGCATCTAGAAGGAAACATAGGTTAACCTCCTCACTAACTTGGTTAGGCAAAGATTTGTTTTAAAAAGGTATCAAATGAGCCAGGTGTGGTAGCGAGCGCCTATAGTTCCAGCTACGTGGAAGGCTGAGGCGGAAGGATCGCCGGAGCCCAGCAGGTCGAGGCTGCGGTGGCCGGGAGCGGCCTCTGCATTCCAGTCTGGGCGACAGAGTGAGACTCCAACTTAAAAAAAAAAAAAAAAAAAAGGTATCAAAAGCTCGAGATGTAAATAAGAAAATTGAAAAATAGGACTTTATCAAAATTAAAAACTTCTCATCCAAAGATAGCAAGCATTAAAAAATGAATAACTACTTCAGAATATGTAATAAGCTCTATAAAACAATAACAGAAAGACACAACACATTCAATTAAAAAGTTAGGAAAAGACTTGAACATGTACTTCCTCAAAGATATACAAATGACAACATGTACAAAAGAGGATAATATCACTGGACATCAGGGAAATGCTAAATAATTTCACAATAGGTTATCACTTCACACCAAATAGAATGGCTAAATTTATAAAGATTAATTATGCCAACTACTGATGAGAATATGGAAAAAGTGGAATCATTAGTCACTGCTAATAGAGACATACATTGAAAAACAGTCTGACAGTTTCTTAAAAAGTTAAACACATATCTACTCTATTACCCAATAAGTCTGCTTCAAATATCAACAACCACAATAACAAAATATATGTATCCAAAGAAAATATCTCTGCAAGAATTGTTCATAGTAACTTTATTTATAATATCTTCAAAATGAAAATAATATCATTTTCATCAGCAGGGGAATGGATAAACAAATTGTGATGTGTTCATACAATGGAACAATTCAGCAATAAAAGAGTGAAATTTTGATACCTGCAACTACATGGATGAATTTCAAAACCATAAGCAAAAGAAGCCACATACTAAATACTATTATTCCATTAACATGAAGTTAAAAAAGAGACAAAACTAATTTATGGTGATAGAAATCAGAACAACAACTGCTATGGAAGGAGGTGGGAATCGGCTGCAAGGGAATAAGGGAATTTTCCAGAGTAATGGACATTTTCTATATTCCTCTTGAGGCAGTGGGTATAGGAGTGTGTGCATTTATCAAAATGCAGCACATTTTAAATTTAAGATCTGTACAACGTAAATTTTACCTAAAAAAAATTCATCTTGGGAGACTCCAGGAGGCTATTAAAATTATTTTTTTTCTTTTTCTTTTTTTTTTTTATTTGGAGTCTCACTCTGTCGCCCAGACTGGAATGCAGTGGCATGCTCCCAGCCATTGTAGCCTCGACCTTCTGGGCTCCAGTGATCCTTCTGCCTCAGCCTTCCAAGCAACTGGAACTACAGGCACGCACTACCACGCCCTGCCAATTTTTTATTTATCATAGAGACAAGGTCTCACCAAGTTGCCCGGGCAGGTCTCGAACCCGCGGGCTCAGGCAATCCACTTACCTCGGCCTCCCAAAGCACTGGGATTATAGGCTGAGCCACTGAGCCCAGCCTATCGAAATTCTTTTATTATGCAGGAGAGATTTTTTTAATCAAATATTGCTTAATATAAAATAATTGGTACATTTGCTGGAACTTGGAAATTAGTCTCCTGTACTTAGTTCCTAATTGTAATAATAGTTATTATTTTAAGAGAGGATTCCACACATACAAGATGGCAGGACTGTTAAAAAACAGGAAGAAGAAAGTCTGTTCTGACACATAAAAGCTAATTCCCAGTTGTGGAAGGGCACTCTAAGTCCTTGTGTCTGTTTTCAGCTCCTGGATTTTCCATCCTGAGAATACGTCACTATAGAACTTAGTCTAGTAGTTTCTAAAGCTCCATGTAGATAATAGTTATAACCACACAGAATTCACTGTAGCCATACCCAGTTTATGAACATGGCTAGCCCTTCTTTTGGGCAGCTTTCTACCCTGGCTTCTGACTGTGTACCTCCAATATCTGTTCTGTTAAACAAAAATAAAAAAGTAAGAGACCTATTTGGTATGCAGAAAAAAATGCTATGTGAAAAAACAACCTGACTGAAATCTCATCAGGGCTTTCTAATTTATTTCAGGGGCTCAGATATATGTAAGTGTTTAATTATATATGTATTTATTTTTAAAATTTATATTTTACCTATATACACACTCATAGTTGAGTTTAAATTCCCCTTCCCACAGCAATAAAATTTTAAGCAAATATAATTGATGTCTTTACCTTCCATGAAAATTTAAAAAATGGTACAGCACCGTGTAGAAATTATCACTGCTAAATAGTGTTCTTTTAATTAATTAATTATTATTAGAATACTTACCTACAGGATAACATTATCATCACATAACAGGCTACATATAGACTCTTCAAGAGCCCATAAAAACCCATCTTTCCAAAGGGCAAAAGATTTTGATAATATTCTAATTTGAATAACTGGGGGTAAGAGGAGATTTGGAGAGACTATTTTATTTATTTCTAAAATTCAAATACTATATAAAGGTTGAATGTGTATAATATGAGAATGAATACATTCTTCTCTAATAAAACATTTGTGACTAGAAAAAAATAGATGTAATTAAATAAAAATGCTTTATAAGAGCTCTTGTTTGACTGGCCAAAATCAGGATTATGACTTTTCAGCAATAGGTATTGACCTCATTAACTAGTCCTCCATTTTAGCCAGTCCTGTAAATGTTATCCCATACCAAAGCTTTTCATCTAATTACTCAAAGCAGCAAAAATAGCATGTTTGTATTTTATATTCTTTCCTTTCCTCCTTTCTTACTTCAACATGAGATATTAATAGGTGGTGACTCCAAGGGAGCAAACTGCAGTAGTGTTAAAGTTATAAAGTTACCACTACATTGTTTCTTTCATTCAACAAATATTTATTGAGTGCCTTAATATGTATCAGGCACTGTTCGTGACATTGAGGTGCAGCAGTAAACCAAATGAACAAAAACTTTGCCCTCATAGAGCATATATTCTAGTTCAAGGATATAGACAACAAACAAGATAAGTACACATAGAACATCTTAGATGGTGACAATATATAAGGAAAAAAAAATAAGAAGAAATATCTAGGTAGGGGAAGCGATTGTTCTAATCCTTTCCCACTTCTGACAGAGAAGAGAAGGGCTCTTCTTGACTCATAGACTTGAATCCTTTCAACATCGGTCATTTACTCAAAAACATTTCTCCCATTGCAACATTGTTGCAGAGACTCTCCATACCTTCTACCTAACCCAGTATCATTCTTATGAATTTCGTTTATACACAATTATATTACATATTGTCAGATTTGTTTGCCTTCATGAGGTTGGTTGGACTGAATATTTATTACCGGAGCACCAATGGAAATGCGGTAAAAATCTGAAAAGTTGGTGTGTTGGTAGGTAAGGATATAGATTCCAGTTCAAATCCCAGCTCTCACCAGCTGTGTGACCACAGGCAAGATACTGAACTTCTCTGGGCTTCAGTCTTTTCAGCTAGGCAGTGGAGATGATAAAAGTACCTGCCTCATAGGGTTGTTGTGATAAGGTGATAATATTCAAAACAGTCAGAACAGTGCCTGACAAATCATGTATTACATTAAACATCACAAAGAAGACCACTTTGAGCATTTGTTCAACAGAGTTTCAGATTGAGGTTAGTTTGAAGATTATGTTTAATTCCAAACCAACTCTTCAAATAGTGCCAGTAGCTGCCACATTGTTTAAACACATACCTTGGAGTAATATAGCTTTAGTACACTTTTCTGTGAGATTTAAAAAGATGATAAGATACTGTGTCTTCTAGCTAAACTATGATTTTTGAAAAAAAAAAATTGATCCTTATATATCAGAAAGGTTTCGCTCATTGTTTATTCTTTATCATCATTTTTCTTCCACGTAAGCACTGTGAGAACGAGATTTTTATTCTTGTTTTGTTTTGATTTTTCTTCATTTTTGTTGTTTATTGCTGTATCTCAAGCGCCTGGAATAGTGTTTGGCAAATGGTAAGCATTCACTACATTGGAAAAATAAATGAATAATACAGTTAATAACCAAGTAAATAAACGAATGGGGGGGAAAAAGCTAAAAATAGTCTGAGGAGCCAGGTTTAATTCTGGCTTAGTCACTAACTCCAGTAAGGTTCTATGACTTATCTATCTGTGAAATGCATTAATTTCTGGAACTCTTTGAACGCGAATGCAATAAGGTGATCTGCTAAACTGTGAGTCCTCAAAAAGTTCACAATTTAGTAGCACTGATATGAAAGGTATCTAAATAAATAATGTGGGAGGTAAAAAAGGAAAGTGAGAAAGATAACTGGCAAAACAGAGAAGATTCCTTACCTTTTGGTGACACTTGAGCTGTTTTATATGATCCTTCCATGAAGTTTTCTTAAATAAATCTTTTGAAAATCAATATATTTGTCAGGTACACAAACTGTGTGAAACTCTGACTAAAAATCCATGGGAAGTTCTGGCAAAGCAAGATACCCTCATGCACAAAAAGAGATAAGGAGTGAAAAGAGGACAGTTGTTTTCTAGGGAACTCTGATGGGATTTCGTACGTCTGATTATTTTTTAGTTGATTTATATATATTTACATTTATAGTTGTTTTGTTACTTCTCAGAGTTATTTATGTTATTTAATTTGTAGAAATACACAAGATTGTGTGACATATGCATAGCAAGAATTTGTTTCTCTGACAATGATTACTTATATTTGTACAGAATAACATTACAAATGCATTAAATCCAGATACCCAGAAGAAATTACAGCTATAAATTTTATTTGCCAGAAAAAAAAAAATAAACGGCAACATCTCCTCCTTTTTTTTTTTTTACCTTTTTTAGATTTAATTTTTATGATATTAAAGAAAAAATTGTCTGGTGATTTTAAAAGCAACTGTACTAAAAGTCATTTATGATCTTGACCATGCAAGTACCGTGAGTGAAATTTTTATTTTAAACAGTTGAAAAGTGTTCAGTTTTGTATGTGTAAAGTAACTGAGAAATATTGAGATGAAAAAACTGTATCTTCTTTATAATTAAATTCTCCAGTTTGTTTGCTAAACCATCTTCAGTTGTATTATGAGGCAAACACATTGAAATAGTATTAAGATCTTGAATCAGAATAATGACAGCTCACACTTCCTGCATGTCAAGAGTTCTTCTAAGGACTTTACATCTATTAACTCATTGCATCCTTATGATAACCCTGTGAGATAGGTGATTTTTATCTCAAGTATAGATTTATAAATCAAATGAGAGACATTAGGGGAGTGCAATCTTTCAGAGCCAGTAAGTGGCAGAGCAGAAATTTGAACCAAGACTCCTCTAATTTTACAACCCTGACTGACTCTGTATTCCCCGTGTTGACTCACCTTGCAAGTAGTAGTTATGTAGTAGTTGTAACCATGGCAATGATCCAGCCTCTGTCTGAGAAGTTTAGGGATTTCTTCCCCATAAGATTACTAGCATTTCTTTGGTAATTACTACCCTGAAGTGTGGTGAGAATTCTGTAAATGCTTTGTGAGAGGATAGCAACTACAAATAAAGTTCAAACGCTAAACCTTGGCACATTTCAACCTTTTTCTTATGTGTCTTCACAGTATTCGCTTTTGATCTCATTGTTTCTGATCCATTGAGGTTTAACAGCTATAAACGGCAAGGCACAATCACAGACAGGGGAATGGGGAAAAATAAACATTTATTGAGCACATAATTGGGCCAGGTCTATGCTAGGGCTTTATTGGCATGTTCTCAAATAATACAAGTGATAATTTTGTTCTTCATTCATGCATAATTCATGCATTGAGGTTGGTGATAGAGACGAATTTCAAGTTAGAGATGTGTAGGTGAAAATGGGGTTAGAAACTGGGGTGAGGCTGAACTTGGGCCCAAGGATATAGAAAGGGATGGGGATGGGGATGGCTTTAGGATTATATTTGAGACAGTTTACCATCATCTGACAAACTATAGATTTTACTTCTTTATCGTCTGTTTCTCCCTGCTACAATATAAACTCCATGAGGGCTCAGATTTTATTTTGTTTTCTTTCCTGTCATGCTTTTAGAATCTAGAACAAGATCTAGCATACTGTAGGCATAAATGCTTGCTGAATTAATCAATCAATCAATCACTTTATAAATATGTATAACTAGTATGAATATTCATAAATACTTCCTAATTCATAGTATGAATAGTCACAAGTATTTCCTGATTCTGTGCTGTGCCAGTCACTTCACTAGAGCTGGGGTGTCCATGATAAAAGCCCTTGCTTTTAATAAACTTGCAGTTTATAGAAATTGACCTTCCATATGACCCAGCAATCCCCCTATTAGAAATACACCCAGAGGAACTCAAATCATTCTATAAAAAAGATACCTGCACAGGTATGTTTGTTGCAGTTCTATTCACAATAGCAAAAACATGGAACCAACCATGCTGCTCATCAAAGCTGGACTGGATTAAAAAAGGTGGTACATATACACAATGGAATATTATGCAGTCATAAAGAAGGACAAACATATGGACTTTGCAGCAACTTGGATGGATTTGGAGTCTATCATACTCAGTGATTTATCACAGAGTACCATATGTTCTCACTCACTTGAACAATTATCATAATACTATAAGAAAGGTATTGGCAGTAGTGGGAAACTGCCAGGGGAGGGGAAGTAGGATTGGTATTTGGGGAAAACTGCCAGGGGAGAGAGGAGCACACCTCATCAACAAGGATACCTGCATAATGAACATTTGTATACCTAACCCTGAATTGTACCTCACATCTTTAAAATAAAATAAAACAACTTTCAGTTTAGTATGAGAGATGAACAAATAAACAGGATATCACTGTTTTATATAAAAAGAACTACTATGAAGGCAGAAACTCCAGAGACACTAGTGTGATTCTGTGGACCTAATCCTGTTTTGGGGAAGCAGAGAGGCCTTCCTGGTAGAGGCAAGAGCATCTAAATTGAGACTGAAGCAACATGGGACTAGCCAGACAAGTAGAGAGGAAGGATATTTCAGGCAAAAGGAAATAAGAAAAATGAGGATGAAAGGTAAGAGGAAGCATTGCAGGTGCAGGAAGAATATTTCAGGCAAAGGGAAATAAGAAAAATGAGGATGAAAGGTAAGAGGAAGCATTGCAGGTGCAGGGAATTCTAAGGTTGCTAATAATGTCCTCATTTTAGTTTTGAAACAATTGAAGCTCAGAAAAGTCAAGTGATTGACCCAAGGCCACATCAATCAGGATTCCAGTTCAGATCTGTCTGTATCTAAATGCCACAACTTTTCCAGTCAGCCTTGCACGTGACCTGCAGACCAGAGTCTCCTAGTATATCAAATGTCCCCACCTGTTTATGTGGCTAATGGAATTCTCCAAATGGAAAATGATAGTTGCTCTGATTCCTGCCTAGTATCATTCGTCTCATTTCTTACAATTTAAAATATTCCTTAGAGAACCACAAAGCTAACTTTTCATTTTTTTTTCTATGTGATGTAGACTGGGACCAAGCTAAGCATATAAGAAGTTGTGTGCACTTTCTTAGGACCCCAGAGATTCATTTTGTGGACTAATACGTACATTTAATCAATGCAGCTTAAAGAACCAGAAGAATTCATGTACTTTCCAGAAAGGCTGATGTTTCCCCTGGGAAATGGCTTGTATACAGAGAATATCTGTTCCAAGAGAATTGTTGCTCAGCAATTTGCTGTACCAAATTCTGCAACAATCAGAAACTAATTCTAATGGAAAACTGAATGTGTGTTAAGACAATACTGTCTATATATGCAGCGTATATATCCTACATTACCGCTTAGCCTTATCTCAACCTTTTTCTGGAAACTTCACTTGCCCTGGCCCACAGAATAACACAATACCTGAGCTGGAAGTGTTTTGTTTCTGTCCTTTTTTTTATTTTTATTTTTTTGCATTTCTGGTATTAACTATTGCTACCTTGTGCTGTAGACTTTTCTGTCTTCCCTTCACCTTTGTGTGCTCAGCAAGTGTCTAACAAAGATGGGAACATAATGACCTCCAAGTCTATAAAAAAAAAGATAGTCTTACTGCAATGTGTACTTGAAATGATGGGGGATTGGAGAAATTGCCTCTGACTGAAGGCTTCAAACAGGCAATTCTGAAAACCTGGAATCAGTTGGAAGTTCAAGAGTTTTTCTATCATAGCAGTACTCTTCTTGGCCATTTTCCCACTTAGGCACAAAGTACTAGGATTTGGAAAACCTGAGGCTCAGCTTCAACCCTGCCATCTAGAATTCCATCACCTTCTTGAGCCGCAGTGTCCTAATCTGTAAAATGGGAATAGTAATAGTAGACGTACCTATTTCATAGTGTTGTCATGATGAACAAATGAGATGATTTATGTGAACATATCTTAGAAACTACAATGCATTCTACAAAAGTAAGCTGTTAATATTGCTTACTATCCAGGGATTGGGATACAAGTGGATATTTTCATTTCAGCTCTTTTATTATGACAAGGCATCATTTCAAACACGAGAGTTTGGCTCAGATGATGTAGAAACATGTTGCTGAGTGTCAGTAACACCTCCATACCACTTGGACCGCCTTCATTCACAAAAGTAAAAAAGAGCAACAACACAAAATTCAGAGATTTCACATATCTATGAACATCACTTTTTTTCTACTTCCTGAGAGAAGATAGTTGAGACATTATATAATTTTACTCAATGATCTCTTAAATATTTAAGGACTAGCTTTAGGAATGAGAACTTAGTAAATATCAGATAAATGGTCCAGAAGGTATAACCGTATGGTTAAGAGTTTGGGCTCTAGCATCAGCCCAATATTCTAACACAGTGTGTTAGTCGGGAATGTACTAGCTTGTACTACAGAAAGAAATTAATCTTGAAAATCAATGGTTCAACATATTGTAACTTTTTCTTTTATGTAAAAGAGATACTGATCAATAAACATTCTCTTTCATCCAGTGTCTCAGGAATCCAGGCTTCTTCTAACTTAAGACATTGTAATCTAAACATGTGACTTGTCCACTTGCCAAGGAAAGGAGAAAAAGTTGTTATAAAATTGACACATCAGCCCTTGAATGCATTGACCTAGAGATATCACATATCATTTCCATGTATATTTCATTAGCTAGAAAAGTTCCCATAACTTTGCCTAACTTCCAGCATCTGGGTAATATGGTCTTCCCATGTTGCCATGAAGGAGAGAACCACTAAAGAGAAGTATTAGGCATCTTACTATACCTGACTCCACCCCTTACTTAGGCAAGTGAGTTTTGGCAAGTTATGTTTCTTTATGTATATTTTATGAGAAGCAATAAAAGTTTCTACCTCATGTGGCTATTGTACAGATCAAATGAGATCATAAACACAAAAACTTAGCATAATACTTGACACAGAGTAAGTGCATAATAAATGTTTGACAAGATTATTTTTGTTACTGATTAATGAATTGACCAAGTAGTCAGTTACATCAGGGGTTAGTAAATGTACTCCCTAGCTGACTTCTGAACCAGTTTTGTTTCCAGGAGGCTTTAAGTCTTTTCCAACAACTATTAAAATGTTATACACCTTATAATTTTTAGACGAAACTCTTCTCTTGCTACAAAACCAACACTCTCTTTATTTAAACCTATTTTATCCAAAGGTCAGATAAAAATATAATAATTATATGATCAGATGTCAACTATCAAAGGGTTTGACATTTTCTACATCCATTGAACAAGACCATGGTACGATTTTGTTTTTTTCAGGTGGCTGCTTTGTTTATATTTAAAAGTATCTGGAGTTTCCTTTCTCTAATAAGTCAATTGACAGTAAGATTACTGTAAATGCAGCCAGCAGGCAGGAAAATTCTTGTGAGTCCTGGCCACTCATTCAAGAACCTCAATGAAAAATGAAGGAAACAACACATACAGATTCCCTGTCCCATTCTGGACACTTGACAGGTCACTTCATTTAGTCCTCACAGCAAATTTACAAGGTCACTATTGTCTCAGAAAAGCCTGAGTTTCAGAAAAGTCAAGTAACTAGTCCAACGTTATAAAGCCAGCAAATGACATGTTTTGAAGGAGGGGCAAAAAATAGTAGAAAGAACATACACTTTGACCAGAGAAGGAGGTGAGTTCGAATCTTGTCTTTGCCATTTATTGTGTATGAAGATTAAGTAATTTAATTTAGTTAATCCACCTGTAAGATGAAAGATAATAATAATGGCAACAATAACAAATTATATAGGACTATTGGCAGGGATTTTGATATAGGGCTTGTTATGCCAAATTCTTTGACTGTGCCTTATGTATATTAACCCACTTAATCCATGCAACCACCACTTGAAGGTAGGGAAAGTTATTATCCCTATTTTACAGAACACTAAAGGTCACAGAGCTGGTAAGCAGCAATGTATATATCCAAACCTAAGTGACCTGCTGCAGAGTCCAAGTCTTTAGCTGCTAGCTGTCCTCCATTGAAGAGAATAATGCTACACAGAGCAAATGAGAGAACATATAAGATGCGTACCTGTCCACAGTAGGCCTCAGTGAATACATGTCATTATCACCTTTCTATTCTATATTCCCTTCACGAACAGGCAATCTAGACTGGGAACCACTACCAGGCCCAGATATAAATGACTGTTTGCACTTTTATCCATCAAAAAGTTCCTATCCCACCCATTATATTATCTTGGATTCTACCCTTCTATGAAACAGATATTTTCATTTTCTTTAATCTTAAGGAATTCAAATATGGGATGGGACTGCGAAATCTCCATTAGTTTGTAGCTGGTAGTTTGTCTGCCCAATGGAAAGGTTATAGATGATGATATGCGAGGAAATTAAGACATTTAAGAGACCATCTATCAAATGGTGAGTTCGCTGGATAGTATAATTGCTTAGAGATGTTATCATATATTTGGTTTTTTGCTAATGGAGAGCTTAACTATAATCCTCTTAAATTGATTAGCCATTATTCCTGTTGTTAAGCCAAGTTGTTAAGAATAGTAGTTCCTCGTTTCCTTTCAGTTCATTTTATCACAGAAATCTGGAAGATGAAGAGAATTCCTACGCTCAGACGAGTGGGTAATGGACAGAAACAATCAGAGGCCTGCAATCTTTAGATTAGATATGGGATCTAATGAATTTGGAGGAAACACTGAAAGAGAGAACCCCTTACTAGCTGACAGAAAGCTGATGAACTACATTGACTACAAAGAGCAGTCATTGTAAGTTACTACAGAAATATTTTCAAAACCTCCAGGCAAAAGCACAGGCTCAGAGAAGACAAATAACTCTCATAGTCTTTTTTTTAGGTGAGTCCATAAGGGAGCTACAACTTAGGAACACTCTCTAATGGCCCTCTTTTAATCTTCTTTCTTTCTAATACTGAATAAGAAAAGTAAAAGTCGGGGTTAAGAGAAAAAGCAGTTTTTCATGATAGTTTTGTGTTCTTATATCTCACCCCAAATTTAAGACCTAGAAAATATACAGTACACACACACACACACACACACACACACACACACACACACACACACACTCATGCATGCACACACATTCATTTTAGTATTATTGTATATCATCTGAATTGCTGGGTATCCTTGGTAACTTATGGAAACATGATAGTAGTTCAATTCAGCAGTCATCACTGAAGACATATTATGTTTAAGACAACAGGCTAATTACCTTGCTTGAAAAAAGATGCCTGCAGCGGTCCCCTTGATATACAGCCTTCTAACCCCCATCTAATCAGTTGCCAAATCCTGTTGACACTATTATTGCAAGGACAACTCCACTTTACCCATGTCTCGGACCTGCACCACCCCACTGGCTTCTCACCCGCTCCCCATGCCTCTTCCTTTCCTTTGAACATCAGTCTGTCCTTTCAAATGAACAGCTCATCCTGCCACTGCCCCATAGAGAGTTTTCAGTGGTCCCCAGTTGCTCTCAGCAGTGACCTAATCCACCTTCAGCCTTCAAGAGCCCCTTTGTGAACCTAGCCAGCGTCTTCATATGCCCATTCTAACTGCACCATTCTCCAATGTCCCTTGCTCTCAGTCAATCCTCCAATGAGCCCTGTCCCTCCCAGCCCATTGTCTTTATGTATCTTTTTTCTTCCTGCACAACATTTCACCTGGTTAAGTCCTGGTCATCCTCTAAGTTCTTACCTTAAATATCGTTTCCTCAAAAAAAATAAATAAATCCCAACTCACCTTTCCTTTCTCCCCCCACTCTATCCTGGTCATATTACTTTTGAACACTGTGCATTACTCACCTATGTCTCTATCATTACAGTTTTATTACATTCTTAGTTGCGTAATTAGTTTTCAACTGTAGCAAAACAAATCAAAAAACCTTCCAGAGGAGGTGGCTGGTTGCTGTGTCCCCAGTGTCCAGCATAGAACACCACATATAAGAGATGAATAAATATTTGCTATTCTACAAATACATAAACTTCTTATTCTCTGAGAGAAAGACAATACTTGCAACTAACCTAACACGAGGAAGAAAGAAAGACTGGGAGTACAGATAAGAGAGCCCTTGATTCCCTATCGTGGGACTCAGGAACTCTCCTTAGTGTTAAAGTGGACTTGTAGGTATAAGCAGAATTAAGAGATGCAAAATAGAGAGAAAATTCTGCCCATTCAAAGATAAGCACTTGGCAAAAGGCAGGCAAGCACACAGTGCTTTTGAGAAATGATGAGAAGTCTAATTAAACTCCAGCATGAGGGACTGTTGCAGACACAGCAGCAGGTACTAGGAGAAGGGTGGGTACAAATAAGACTTTGAATGCCACACCAAAAAGTTGGGGCAAGTGTGTAGATAAAAGCAGGCATTGGTGCCCTTGTGAGGGAGAATGGCACCAGCACACAGGAATTTAGCAAAACCTGATGGGTGGGCGAGAATGACCCAGGTGAACAAATACTGAGATTCTGGACTAGGCTAATGAAAGCGGGTAACAGAGTCAAGAGACAATGCAAACAGCAAGGTCTGTTTTCACACTGAAATCAAGTACAAGTGTAATGTGACTGTTGAGAACAACATGATTTTTCCCCCATGAACAATCCATTCATTTAAAACAACATTTTGGGGTGAAAGGGGAACACAATATCAATAAGGGTATCTGATCTCAAACCAGGCAAAGTGGGGACCAAAAGGAGGCCCAAACTTCACCTGTATGATGACCACTTGTATACCTAATCCTGAATTGTATCCCACATCTTTAAAATAAAAATAAATAAACAAATAGAAAAAATAAATAAAAATGAAACAGCATTTTCTAACTTTTCTGAGAAATGAGAGAAAAAAGAGAAACACTGAAAGTTTTTTGGTTGTTTCTGTTTCAAGGGAGAAAAACTAAACCCAAACTAGTTTAGGCAAAATAAGGGACTTACTGGCTCTCATTCCATGGGAAGGCTGATTTGCTGCTGGAGGTTCTTCTTATTTCTTGCCATCTTTCATCCCTGCTGTACTTTGGATATCCGTTTTACTCCTGCAGACAGGTGCTTCCTGAGCTTTTCCCTGCAAAGGTTGCCACCACCCTTTTATAGGTACTGGTAGAAAATTTGAGAAAGACTCTAAGTGACCTAGTAGGGTGTCTCATACTCCTGGGGCCTGGAAGAGGTGCTCTGGGCCAGCCACTCTCTAGAACCACAGGCCTGATGTTGTCTGTTGGACTGGATCTCAAAATAAAGAAGGTTTCCTATGGAAAGAAGGAAAAGATCTGGTGAGGCAAAACAATAGATGTCTACCACATACGAGGGCTGACAATTAAGTGTGTGAATTCATCCCAGAAACAGTGCTACATACCTAATTGCTGAATATCACTATGGTCACCTTCAAAGTATTCCCCTCAGGAAACTATGCACTGATGCCAGCAACTAGTCCGGCCATGAAAGCAACTTTGGAGCACTTTTTCTGGAATGGCCATAAGAGCTGTCATCGTATTACCCTTGATGGCCTGAATGTCATCAAAAATTCTTCCTTTTACTGTTTCCTTTTACTGCTTCCTTTTACTGTTTCTTTAGGTAAAGAAAAAAGTCATTAGGAGTAAGATCAGGTGAATAGAAAGGGTGTTCCAATACAGTTGTTGGTTTATTGGCTAAAAACTCCCTCACAGACAGTGCTGTGTGAGCTGGTACATTGTCATTATGCAAGAGCTCCTTCTGGACCGTTTTTGCATACACCTTTCTCATGCTAAGATTTTCAGTTAGGATTTTCCTATTTCTATATCAATGTTTGTTTAGTCTACTATGCTTCTCGCAGTCAGCCAACAATTTTGACGCACAAATAGACAAACTTTTGCAATGTTTTCTTCAGTTCTGGCCATCCTGACCTCTCTTCATCTGTGATGCTTTCTCTCCCCTCAGAAAAGTGTTTAATCCATTTGTACACTGCCATTTTTTTCAGGGCATTAGCCCCATAAACTTGGACTAACATGTCCCTAATTTCACTTCCACTCTTGCCGAGTTTAACAGGAAATGTAATGTGTGTTCATTGTTCTAATTCAAACTCTGATGTTCTTGCAACAACAACTCTAAAGACCATAACAGAAAAGGAGTTCCAAAACTGCTTTGACAAGTGGACTAGGCTCTGGTGTCAGTCATAGCTTTCTAAGGGGAGTACTTCAAAAGTGACCCTAGAGATATTCGGCAATGAGGTATGTATCTAGCACTTTTTCTAAGATGAGTTCGCAAACTTAATTGTCAGACCTTGTATACTATGACCTACATGCTGAATATTAACTCTTATTTGGGAACCCTGGATCAGCACAGTGTAGGAGAGGGAAAGATTTTTTTTCTGTCACCCATCACTAGGTTCATGTTTAAAGCCCCTATAATAAAAGACAGATACCGTGTGCAGTGGCTCATATCTATAATACCAACACTTTGGGAGGCCAAGCCAGGAGTATTGCTTGAGCCTAGGAGTTCGAGTTCAGTCTGGGCAACATAGTAAGACTTTATCTCTACAAAAAATAAACAAATAAATTAACCAGGAATGGTGGTGCACATCTGTAGTCCCACCTACTCAGGAGTCAGAGGCAAAAGGAATGCCTGAGCCCAAGAGGTGGAGGTTGCAGTGAGCTGTGATCATGCCAGTACACTCCAGAGTGGATGACAGAGTGAGATGCCGACTCAAAAAAAAGGCAGATAAGCGAGAGGAAAGCACACATATTTATTTAATACCAGTTTTACTTGACATGAGAACCTTCAGAAATGAAGATTCAAAGCAAAGGAATGAGGAAACCTGTATATTTTTATGCTAAACGATGAAGAGTGGACAGACATAGTAGAAACTATGATTAGACAAAGGGTGTATGAGCTAATGGTAATCAACTGGGAGCAACTTGGCAAGATCTGTTTGTTAAGATTCTTCTTGGCATCTCTGTGTCTTTGAGGATATGAATGCTTTTCTCCAGGTACAGGAGGAATACCTCTGGAATGAAAGTCTTTTGACCTACTTCAGAGAGGAGGGTCATAGAATTCTTTTATAGCTTGCTTTAGGGAAGAAGGGTAATGGGAAAATCAGAGAGACCGTGTTGCTTCTTCTACTGTTTTCTCAAATGCCAAGGTGCCATATTTGGGGGTGTGGGTTGATGAACTCCATCAACACCTACTCACATGTCGCTTCCTGGTATTCATTCACTTGGACCCAGAATATCTTGGTGGGCATGCCCTGTTTGCAATTTGAAGAAAATAGAAAGTTTTTTTTTTTCTCTATGTATCCTGAGTTTGGTTAACTAAAAAATTATGTTCTTCTCTCAATGAAGTTGGAGATCACTCATTTCATTCCAGAAATAGAAGAATATTTGTGTAGAAAAGGAAATAGCAGAATGTTATTTTTCTGCTTCTTCTGATTCTACCTTCCTTCATAGTTGCATAATGTCCTAGATAGCCAGGGGCCAATAAATAAATGGAGCCAATATTTTACTTAAGAAATGTAAACAAGTAAAACAAATACTCATGAAAGTTCTGGAAATCTAACCCAGTTTGTTAAACCCTAACAGGTTCATTAAGGCTTTATGCCCTATGAAAATTCAAAATAAACCATTAAAAGAAACAAAAACAAATGAATATGACTAGCTGCTTAATAGTCCATCTCCTATTTCATGTAATCACTCATATTGTTTATTTTATAATAGCAAAATAGGAGTCGACAGCTGTGGATTTGAGCAACTATATCAGAGCAGATAATTTAAAATATATTATTCTTTAAAAAGATATCTTGATATTCATAAGATATCAAAGTTACTAAAATATGAAATTATTTTGCATTGAGAATGTTCAAATCATATTTTTATGGATTATAAATGATAAGATTTTTACAAAGCCGCCAAAGAATTTTAGAATTTGTATTGGAAGCCATTCTGCTGAATTCCATAAAACACTCTAAAGGTAGGAATTTTCATAGCTCACTAAGGACTTCTGTATGGCCCTATAAAAGTGCGATTTCCATAAAATATCATGTTAATACATTTCCAGTTTATTTATCTTTGTGCCTTTCCTCCAGCTGTAACCTAGCAATCATCCCATCTTTTACTTTTTATGTTACTTTCTTGCGGTTATATCCAGAAGTAAATCTGCACATGCATTATATTTCATATGCACATTTGAGGACTCTGTTATCCAAAAATAATATTTGAAATGGCACCAAAAAACATTTTTTGAAGCTTTGGCCAATAGTGCCATGCATTGGGAGCAAGTCAAATGCAGACTTTAAAACATTTCTAAATAAAAAGATTAGACAGCACTGAATTTCACAACAGCCTCTGTAATTTAAGAAAAATTTTTCTGCAAGCACTGCGTTCATAGTTGTCTCTGGTTCTCTCTGTGTGTGCCATGGGTTGGCTGGTATAGGCACACTTTCTCAGGTGTTATTATACCTATAAACTATCTTTGAAATAATCCTTAAGCTTTTTTTTTTAACATGATAGATCAAATTAAACATCCAATTAAGCTTAGAAAAACTGTTCTTTTTGGCAGCAGCTGAGCCAAGATGGTGCATGAGTTTATTAAGGTTGCCACAATAAAGCACTGCAGAGCGAGTGGCTTAAATAGACATTTATGGTCTCACAACTCTAGAGGCTAGAGTGAAAAATCAAGTGTCGGTCAGGTTGATTCCTGCTGAAGGCTTGAAGGAAAGGTCTGTGCCTAGCCTCTCTCCTTGGTTTGCAGATGGCCGTCTTCTCCCTCTGTCTCTTCACATTATCTTCCATCTGTCCATGTGCTTCTGTGTCCAAAAGTCCCCTGCTTATAAAGAAACCAGTTGTATGGGATTAGAACCCATCCTAATGACCTCTTTTTAATGATTACCTCTGTAAAGACTCTTTCTCCAAAGACTCTTTCTCCAAATATGGTCATATTATGAGATACTGGAGGTTAGGACTTAAACACATGCATTTTAGGAGCACTTAATTCAATCTATAACAGATGTGTTGGCCTGGCTATCTGTCCACACAGCTGACTCTGGCCAGTGATATCATCAGGCATTACTCTCATGGAGAACAATTGAGATGATAGCCCCTGAAGCTGAAGGGCCTGGATTAAAATGGTGCTTGTTACCTGTCTGACTAGGAACTTAACCTTTAGTCTCAGTTTCCACATCTATAAAATAAGAGAGTAAAATACACTCACTTCATTGAATGTTCTGACATTTAAATGATATAATCTATGATACTACTTAGTCACTAGACTAGATATTGCTCAAACACTGTACTTCCTCATTATTAGCATCATCAAGTTGCCTATCGTTATTATTATTCTCCTTTTTTGGAACTTTTTACTAATAATATGCTCTATATGTATATTAACAAAAAAGGAATTTTCTTGTTCTATTTTAATATTTATAACTCTGATGTACCTCAAGGAAGGTGGAATGAAAGTTACCGTGTACTGTGTATGAAATCTGATTATGTTTAGAAAACTAGTGGCAGATTGAATGACCCTATTCTCTACCCCAATGAGGGAGCACAGAAAAAAATTCTGATTCCATCTATGCCTTAAAAATTACTTTGCCCACAGAGGACTGGATGTAGAATTAATTGGACTAGAAATTCTAATCCAGATTCTACCAGAAACTACCTCTGTGTGTTTGTTTTCTCTTCTGTGCAAAAAAGAATGCTTGACTTGAGGCTAAGATTTTGGAATTCCTAGATTGGGACAGGTCCAACTCCCCTTCAACTACTTCCCTCTTATCAGGCAAAATATATGAGGAGGTGGACACCCAGGCCAGATCTCGCCTATTTGTAGTGGATGTTTTACAAGCAAAATCTTATTAGAATATAACATCTCTAAATAAAAAACGAAAAGATGTTCAAGTTCCAGGTCATTGTCTTCTTAATTCAAGTATTAGGTTGAACCATTATGAAACTGACAATATGTGACCTTTCTTCTAACTACAAAGATAGTGTTTCATATGGTTCAACGTAATAGTTGCATTCTAAGAGAAAGAATATGAACTTTATCTTGAGGTTGGTCACAATGACATCACTTCTGTTGGTGGCAAAGGAACAAAAATGGCTGCATCCTTTCCCATAGCTACTTATTAAAGGAGAAAATATAGTCACACAAACTATCACTATTGTGTTGGAGTCTTTCTCAGAGACATGCAAATGTTGTAAAAGGCACTTCTGTGATTAAGACCAACTGGAGAATAAGTGCAGCCTGAATTAGCAAAAATAAAAATACACAAACACACATAAACACATTTATAATTTTAGAATGTCCTTTCAAAAACAGCTTAAGCTGTGCCTGGCACTTGAACAAGCATTATGCGGCATCCAGGGAGGGCCTCTGCATATGTCCTCTGGGAACATGTGACCTGCAGATATTGAGGGTCATAACCAACTGTGTGTCTTATAACCAACTGGGTTGGTCTCACTGGCAAATGCCATACAAGACTCCTGCTCCTATGTCAACAGCAGCTGCAGAGTAGAAGGTAGTTTTGGCCTTGTGGATAGAGTGCCTTGTATTTTGGATGTCTTTCCCTGTTTCTAGCTGATCTTCACCTTAGGTATGGACCTGGATACCACTCTATAGTTGTGTGTGGAAGGAACTGGAGATCATTTTGGGGTGTTGGATGTAACCGGGAAGTTTGCCACATACAAGAACAATTGCATCAAAAATTCACTACTTTGACATCTCAAGGTGCTTATCTGGAGGTCTGCAGGGATGCAAGAAGCAAAAGAAAAGAGCAAAAGCAATAGTAGCAAATGGGTTTTTAAAATAACCCACAGTTACACATCTTCAGCACAGTGTGGGTGGGAATGCTGCCTTCCAGGGTGACCTGGAGTTATGTAGGGCACAATTTTTAGTGCTGAGGCTAAGGATACCAGAGGAAAAAAAACACCCTGCTCTGTCCCCTCAGGGCCTCTGCAGATTTTGCCGTCCTGTTACCCTAATATTATTCAAAGAAGCCCATTCACTTGTAGCAAGAGTGGGTAACAGTGTCCCTGTAATTGACACTGACTTAAGGGGTTGGCCTTGACATGATCCTTTCTGAACCATGATCCTTTCTGAACCATGACGTCATGGTATAACTTAGCCTGTATTGCCATCATTGCACTTAGGACATCAGTTGTTGGTAAAGCTATTGGGGACATCACTGGTGGCAGAGCTTTGTGAGTGTGTGGCCTATGCAATCCCACTGAACCCTGTGCTTAGAAGGGCCCCATACCTGGTTTAATAATCTGTTGACGCCATCTGGAGATTCTTATTTTTGAACAAGGGCCCCACGTTTCCATTTCCCACTGAGATCTGCAAATTACATTGCCCATGCCGACTGATAGACACCTTTCTGTGGGCACCATCTCTGAGGGGTTCTGAAGAGACTGAACAAAACTATAAGCATTGTTTATGGAATTAAAATGAACCTCAGAGATGAGTATGTAGTGTATTGGGACTCTGAAGACTGTAAGAGAGTAGTGTTTTGGGAACGCTAACATCAGTGTCCCCATACAAACTTGCCAGGGTAGCCTGCTGCCAGTAGGGCCCCCTTGTGCTCTCTCAAGGAGTGGCAAACTCCTTGATTGCCCCAGCTTGCAGCAGACAAAGCTGCCCTGCTTTGCTGTTTGTATCCTCCATTCTTGCTAATTATAAGGCAGATGTCTGAAGCAAGAGAATAAAAAAGATGTTCTCATTCCCTCTGGCATACAATAAATGCTCATTTACCTAAGCTTCATTCTTCCCTAGACCTTCTTTAGCGTTCCAGAAAAACATGAAGACAGCTGGAGATTATAGATTTATGATCAAGACTGGTGAAGACCTCTGTAACTCTTCAGCTTAATGAAAGAAGTAATAATGTAGTAAGAAACTTATAAACTGACTATATTATTATGTAATTAATTCTCTCTGGGCAGGTATTCAAATGAATATTATTAAACCATCATAGACAGTTTCATTTTTATTCCCTTCAGTAGGCAAGTCATGTGACTCTTCAAAAAGTATAGAGTACTTGATTTGACAGATGACCTCCTTATTTTAAAACTAAATAAATATTGGAAAAATGGCCAATTTAATATAGCCACAAAATTTTGATTTCATGAAATCAAAATTAATAAAGATTTATTGATTTTTAAAAATATAATAAATTTTCATTTTCCACTGAAATCTGCAAACTATGTTGCCCATGCCAACTAATATACAACAAATCTCCATGGGTACCATCTTGAAAATATAGAAAACCCCCCTCTAACCAACTTTCCTAAAAAAAATTGAAACAAATTGCAAAATAGCTAGAAAATAATACTAATAAGAACATGATATATCACTAAATTTATCATCTTTAATGCTTTACCTATCTACATTAAATAAAGGAAAATAAATTAAATAAGTGTCCATTTCAACAAGAAGAAAAATTACCCATCATATTGTCTCATGCCCATAACCCAGCACTTTGGGAGGCCAAGGCAGGAAGATTGCTTGAGACGAGAAGTTCAAGACCAGCTTGGACAACACAGTTAGACCTCATCTCTACAAAAAATTTAAAAATTAACTGGGTTTGGTGGCATGTGCCTGCAGTCCCAGTTACTTGGGAGACTGAGGAAGAGGGGTCTCCTGGGCCCAGGAGGTTGAGACTGTTGTTAGCCATGATCATTCCATTTGTACTTGAGCCTAGGCAAGAGAGAGATGCCACTCAAGAAGAAAAAAGGTAGAAAAACAACTATCAATAAATCTAAGAAGATAGTAGAAAAGCAGTAATAAATGAGTAAAAAGACAGAAAACAATAGAATTAATAAATAATCCCCAATGTAGCTTCTTTAAGAAGAAAATAGAAGAAGGATAAACTAATGATTGGTCTGTTCAAGGAAAGAAAGAAGCATAATTTACAAGATTAAAAATGAAAAAGGAGCAATAGTTTATATAGAGACATAACTAATCAAAGGGTAATTTGCATGACTCCACAAATAAATTTGAAAGACAGGATGAAGTTTTCTAGAAAAATAATGCTACAAAAATTGACCTTAGGAGAGAGAAAAACCTACATAGACCAATAAACACACACACGAAGACTGGGTCTGGATGAATTCGTGGGGGTCATTCTTTTAAACGTATCAGGAAGATATATTTGGATATTCTATATATCTTTCCAGAGCAAACAAAAAGAAAAAAATGTAAATTCTTCTTTCAAGAACAGGAATGAGAAAACTTGCTAATAATAGCAAATACAAAAGAGAAATATACAGACCAATTTGTGTTTATAAATATAAACAGACAGTGTTAACTACACTGTTACCAAATGCAACAGTAGTGCCTGAAAAAAAATAAAAAATAACTTACCAGAAAAAAATGGCAATCACCCCAGATGTCAAGGATGGTTCAATCCTTAACAAATAAAATTTAGTTTGCCTTTTTACCACATACATGAAAAGGCTGTATGGACTTTTACTAAATTTAAAACATGTTTGGGATGGTATGTCTAAAATACAAGCTAAGGTTACAGAAAGCTACCCCAAGGACAGGACTATCATCTTTCAGAACAGTTTTAAAGAACAAACAATAGCTTCAGAAATAAGCTCCACATCAATGCAAAGACATGGAAGAAAAGATACTTATCACAAGGCAATTCTATCTAACATGCAGCAAGGTGAGAAACAGCAGGGATTTCACTGTATGATAATGGTTGAGAATTTTCTAGAACAATATTGAGAAAGCCTGCTAAATATATATTCCAATATTATACTTAATATTGAATACAGTGGCATTTTAATGGAAGGCCGTCTACTTTCAATGGCTTCTCTATTCAAACAATAGCCCTACCTTTATTTAGCATCATTTTTAAAAAAGTAGTCAAGGTAACTAGAGAGAAAATTAATAGATCTATTAGAAAGGAGAATCATTAATTATTTACAGATAAACAAGTATATGAATGTAAAACTCAAGTACATAAGAGAATCAACAGAAAAACATTAATATCAATAAAGTAATTCAGAAAGAAGGCAGGTTATAAATTTAACATAAAATGTTAGTATGCTTATGTTTTCCCACATATAAACCAATCATCAGAGAATAATTATAACAAAGAAATTGAAACATTTTATTTATAATATCAGCAAAAATTACTTAAGAATAAATTATAAGAACAAGCTTTGATGTTGCCAGCCATATGATGTGTTTCTTTAGGATCATAAAGTTCTGCATAACAAAAACAAAAACAAAGACTAAACTATGAAAGAAATAGGGAGGATCTACATTAAGGAAAACTTACCAATTTTACTGAGGGACATTGAAGAAAATAAATATTTGAAAAATACAACTGTACTTAGAACAAGTCATTATTTTAAAATATATCAGTTCTTGTTAAGTATTGCTCCAATAAGATGTTTTTCTTTTTGTTGTTGTTGTTTTCTTTGGAGTTGCAGTTTCACCCTGTCACCCAGAGGGAGACAGTGGCACGCTCCCGGCCTCCGCAGCCTCGACCTGCTGGGCTCCGGCGATCCTTCCGATCCTTCCGCCTCAGTCTTCCAAGGCCGCAGGAACTACAGGCATGCGCTACCACGCCTGGCTAATTTTTGATTTATTGTAGAGATGAGGTCTTGCCAAGTTGCCTGGGTGGGTCTCGAACACACCAGAGCGCTGGGATTACAGGCTGAGCCACCGAGCCCGGCCAAGATGTTTTTCTTAGACCTTACAAAATGAATCCAGGAAAAAATGTGTTCTTAGCCAGGATATTTCTAAAAATAAAGAATAATGATAAGGGACTATCAGCTATTAAAATACATTCTGAAACAACACTAATTAAAATATTTTAATCCTAAAAATAAAATAGAAGATCACTAGAATAGAATAGTCTAGAAATTGACCAAAATGTATGGAATTTATAAAATGCCATTCATGCTAAAAGTAGAATTTCAAATAATTGATGAAAGTTAGGATAGGTATTAGTCATTTCTTTAAAATAAATAAAGCCGAGTCTCTATTCCATTCCTGATATCAAAACAAACTTCCTGTGTATAAAGGCTTTAAGCATAAAAAGTAACAGCATAGAGTATCAAAAGAGAACATGAATTTATTAATTTTCTAATCTTAAAGTGGGAAAACACTTTTTAAAGATGATACAAAACTCAGTCATAAAGAAAAGATAAATAAAATTGACAACATAAGGTTTTAGAAAATTATATGGCAAGTTATATTGTAATAAAAACAGGCAACAAATGGAGACAGTTGCAACACATATCTCATCAGGCAACGTATGCATTTCTTTCATTTTCCATTGAAATATAGATAAAACTATAATGAGTCTGCTGAAATAGAAATACAAATGGCCAATAAATAAATGCAATTATACATAGATATCTTCATAAGGAAATGTTATTTAAAACAGAAATATATTCTATTTCACTTACTAGAATTCTAGATAGTATTGCCAAAGATATGGGGAAATAGGCATCCTTTTGTAGTGCTGGTAGAAATGTAAATAGGTGCAACTTTTGGGGGAAATTTGACACTAATTTTCCTGCAAAAAAAAAATCTTATGAATATACTCACAAAGAGGTCCTCCCAAAAGAATACCAAAGTATGTACATATATACAAATGTGTGTGTTTATTTCTATATGCATATGTATATGTGGACATATATATGTATATAAAAGTCTGCAACATCAAATGCAAGACTCGAAGCAAAGTACTCTAAGTGGACATTATGAGAAAAATTCTTTTATGAGAAAAATTGTTAAATATATGATGATGCATTTATAGAAAAGAATAGCAAAGAACTGTTGAACAAGGAAGGTGTTAGATATATGCTTGACGGGAAAGGCTCTGCAAGAGTTATGGATCATTTCCTTTCATTACTTGGTCCATATATGCAATTTAGCTTATGGAAAGCACCCAGCACTATCTACTTTGTTGTTTTTGACAGCTTTATTGAGGTATATTTCACATTGCATACTATTTTCCTATTTAAAATATGCCTTTCAGTGGTGTTTAGTATATTCAGAGTTGCGCAACCATCACCACAATCAATTTTTTTCCACTCATAAGAAACCCTGCCTCCATTAACAGTCACTTCCCATTACTATCCAACCTCAGCCCTAGACAGTTACTAATCTACTCCTGTCTCTATATATTTGCCTCTTCTGGATATTTTACATACAATGGAACCATACAATGCGTGGTCTTTAAGGCTAGCTTATTTCACTTAGCATAATGTTTTCAAGGTTCATCCATCACGTAGCAAGTATCAGTACTTCAATTCCTTTTTATTTCCAAATAATATTCCATTGGTAAGGATACATCATATTTTATTTATCTGTTTATTGGTTGATGGAGATTTGAATTGTTTCCACTTTTGGCTGTTATGAATTATGATGTTATGAATATGTAGGTACAAGTTTTTGTGCGAATGTATCTTTCTTATCTTTTGAGTACATATCTATGAGTAGAATGTCTAGGACACACAGACACTCTATGTTTAACATTTTGAAGAATGTCAAACTGTTTTCCAAAATGGTTGCACCATCTTACAGTCCCAACATAATGCAAGAGGATTCTATTTTCTCCACATCCTCATCACTACTTGTCATTATCTGTCTTATCTTAGAGTTGTACTAGTGCATATGAAGTTACAGCTCACTGTGGTTTTTATTTGCATTTTCATAATGCATTGTGAGTACCTTTTCATGTGCTTGTTGGTTATTTTTACATTTTCTTTGGAGAAATGTCTATTCAGATGTTTCAACTTGTTACTTATCTTTTTATTATTGTACTGTAAGAGTTCTTCATATATTCTGGGTAAAAAAATCCCTTATCAAATACATGGTTCAGATATTTACTCTTGTTGTGTTGGCTGTCTTTTCATTTTCTCAATAAAATCATATGCAGCACAAATGCTTTTAATTTTGTTGAAATCCAATTTATCTGATTTTTTATTTTTGTCATTTGTCCATTTGGTGTTGTATCAAAGGAAATATAATCCAAGGTCACAAAAGTTTGCTCCTATATTATCTTCTCAGAGTTTTATAATTTTAGCTTTCTTTTTCTCCCCTCCACCCCCCCACACACAAAGAGACAGGCTTTTGGAGTGCCATGATACAATCATAACTCACTGGAGCCCCAAACTCCTGGGCTCAAGCAATTCTCCTGTTTCAGTCTTCTGCTTCACGTACATGTCGCCATGCCCAGCTAATTTTTTTTTTTTTTTTTTTTTTTTTGTAGAAACAGAGTCTCACTATGTTGTTCAGGCTGATCTTGAACTTCTGGCCTCAAGCAATTCTGCCTTGGCCTTCCAAAAGTACTGGGAATACAGGCGTGAGTCACTGCATCTGGTCTAGTTTTACCTCTCATATTTAGGTCTATGATCTATAATCAAATGTGATTCAGCCTTTAAAAACAAGGAAATCCTGTCATTTGTAACAACATGAAGGAACCTGGGTGACAGTATGCTAAATGAAATCAGCCAGGCACAGAAAAACAAACATCACATGATCTCACTGATATGTGGAATCTAAAAAAGTCAGACTCATAGAGAGTGGAATGTGGGCTAGGAGATGCATGGATGTTGGTCAAAGAATATGAAGTTTCAGTAAACAGAAAGAATATATTTTTTTAGATCAATTACACAGTAATATAGTTAATATTAGTAGGGACTATAGTTAATAATGATTCACTGTATACTTGAAAAGTGCTAAGAGAGTAGATTTTTTTTTTGAGTCAGATTCTCACTCCATCGCCCAGGCTGGAGTGCAGTGGCCACACTCAACCTGCTGGGCTCAGGTGATCCTTCCACCTCAGTTTTCCAAGTAGCCAGAACTATAGGTGTGCACTACCACACCTGGCTAATTTTTGATATATTGTAGAGACAAGGTCTCAGCATGTTGCCCAGGCTAGTTGTGAACCCACGGGCTCAAGCAATCCTCTTGCTTCTGCCTCCCAAAGTGCTGGGATTACAGGCTTGAGCCACTGTGCCCAGCCAGGGAGTAAATTTAAATGTTCTTTCCACATATATAAAATGATAACTATATTAAATTATGAATATGTTAATTAGTTTGATTGCAGTAATTATTCCACAATGTGTATCTATACACACATATATACATCAATTTTACACTGCAAATTTATACAAATTTTACTATATCTCAAAAATTTTAGAAAAAAACATTCTGCTTGAATTGAAACAGCTCAATTTAAAAGGCTATATGTCTTTGATATTTCTGTCATTTAAAAATTGTGACATCACTCACTTTGTCGCCTGACATTGACTAATTTAAACAGGTGGTTTTTTGTTTGTTGTTTGTTTGTTTTGTATCCCTGTTATTTAGATACACAGAATTAAATGTTGGAGAAAAAATAGCTCTAGAGAGGAAAAAGGGAATTATTGAAGAATTTTATCCTGATCATAGCTACCATTTAAGTTACTTAGCAGTTAACTTCAGTGTTCTAGTTTTGCTCTACACTACATATATTATCTCATTAATTTTTAAAACAACCTATTTCACAGATTAGGAAACTGAGACTGGCAAGATCCCCAAAGTCATGCTATTTGTAAATGATAGAGCTGGAATTTAAAGCCAGGTCTATCTGAATCTAAAATTCAAAGACAGCTTACTACCCATTCCTAAAATGGTTCCCAACCTCACAGAGGGACCATGCTAAAATTCTGTAAAATGACATCATACATTAAGGGAACAAATACATGTATTTGTGCAGATAAAAGACAATTATTTTGCTCAGTTTCAGAAAGGGCAGTTAGCAAATTCATAACTTGCTGAATATACTTCAAACGAACACCTTGCTCATCACTGCAAAGGTTATTCCTTATCACAATCCGAGGTAACGGTGAGAAACTGTGGTTCATGTTGAGAAAACTTTGGGTTCTTTTTCACAAGTCCTGTATTTTTTCTCCTTAGCAGTTAACTTCAGTGTTTTAGTTCAGTTACTCAGTGGACATTGCAGACAGCATGCTTTTCCTGGGTCAGTGATTCACACAGTTGATACACACCAAAGGAAAAGAGCTGGGAAGATGGCATACCAGGACCCCTACTCTTTACATGAAAAATGTGCCTTTTCAATTTAGAAACACCATAGAAGTCACTGGCCCCAGAGGCAGAGACTATTTTGATCAGGAGAAGTTGGCCTCTGAAATTTTCTTTGCCAGCTGATTTTACTGCTCCCTGGCTCTCTTGTCTGGCTCCCCTCTCCGTTCCGACTGGAAGTGCGATCTCGTTTCAGGGAAACGCTTGGCTGGCGGGCAGGCAGGACACGTTGTATAAAAAGCAAGTATCTGAAATTAAGATTTCAACCTGCTGTCCCAGCAGCAGCTTCTTCCAAATTTTGCTTTCTAACCCGGAGACTAAATTAGAAACACCAAAATTTCCTTTGAAAATAAAAGGTAAAAAATGAAACACTTCCTTGGTTCTGATTAAAGTATACAGGCCCATGCAACAGGAGAAATTCAAATCATTTGCCAGGGTAGAAGTGACCTCTCATGTCACATGCGTTGGTAAGAGGAACGAGAAGGTCAAGTATTTCATGCTAGCTTTGAGGCACCAATGATTATACTCAGTGCCTCACAGGGGCGAAGACCGCATATGACCACTGAACAACACACCTCCATATTATATTTATGTTCATGAAGTAAGGAATGTCTATTCCTTTTGCTTTCCTTCTGCTTGAAAATGTTCCAGGAGACCCCTGTGACATGAATTCTCTGTATAGAAACAGACAATTTCACGGTGATTGTTACAATCTCATACCCAATTCCCTCTTGACCCGTTGCACCCATTTTCCCGATAACCTGTCAGGGCTGGCCACTCTGATTCTAGGATTTCACTAGTCTACATAGGGACAGCTCTTATTAGCCCCTCTGTGCCTTCTTTTGACCCATCATCCACAGATCCAAAATGATATCAGGGACTCCCACCTCAATGTCAGAACTAAATAGGATACCACAGATCAACAGATTTCATGGTCTCACTTATATACGAAAAATTGAATTGCATCTTAGAGAGATAAAGCGATTTATCCACAGTCGCCCAAGCAGCTTGTGGCAAAAACTGGGGCTGCAGCATCTCTCTTCAGAATTCCAGACCGTCCTTCTTCCTGTTCTGAAGCAGTGGCGATTTACTGAGCAGAAGCTTAACTGGACATAGTCTTCTTTTACAAGATTATAAATGGCCTGTTCTCAAATGAACTGCAACTGTTAACTTGTTCATCGCAATTTAGGCATATTAAAATATGATAATTTGTACCCACAGCCACCACAACTTCTATTTATAGATCTCACACACACACACACACACACACACACACACACACACACCTATGCCAAAATTCTCCCTCTTGAGTTAAGCTCACATAGTATTTTATATACAAGGTAATATTCCTCAGTACTCATCAGTGCAGATTTAGTATGTACCTCCTATATTCTCAGTACTCTCCTAGGTACGGTAGAGACTAGAGGAAAAAAGTTAAGTCAAATTTAGAAGAATGAAGATGTGGAGGAAAACTGGAAGGAAAGAGTCCAATGACTTCAGTTTCCAAGGACATTCTGGATCCTGAAATGTCAATATCCTCTGATAGGCAGGTGTAGGGGCCAGGGAGAAACAGTAGGGATTTTCTATAAAGTCCTACTGAAGGCAATGTTATCTCACTTTGACCAGGTCAAGGGAAACTCTTGATGCTTCAAGATAAAATATACCTTACTTGGCTTAAAAAAGGACTCTGTGTGTGCATTTAACTTGCACTAAAGGAGAACAGGAGCAAAGTCATTTGCAGTCAGAGAGCTAATAAAATCCCATGCGACACCACTTCCTTTCTCAGCAGAATAATAGCTAAAAGTTAAGGATGATTATGACTTTTAGTCTGTGAGCATTTCTGCTGACAGAGACCTTTTTTCATGTATGTTTTACATCTAAATGGAAGCGATGAGTATCCTTGAAAAAAATGTTGTCTCTAGAATTAGATCCTTCTTGGTTCCATAAGGATGATTTGTGACCCAAGATTTGAAAAGAATTTTGATGTAGTTGTAAGACAAAAAAGCACATCTTGAAATCATTTCAAACTTTGTCAGACTTCTTTAATGAATTAAGAGCTATCTTCCATCCTTTGTTTTTTAGGATGTTATAAATTTATCACTTTCAAGTTCATAAAGCACTTTCATTTTCCTGCTTAGAGAGGAAGGCAGGACAAATATTATCATTACTTTCATGTTACAGATGGAAAACCAAGCTTCAGAAAGGTTAGGTGACTTGCCCGAGTTATGCAGCTAATAAGTGGCAGAGTTAGATGAGAGCAATATCTTCCCTGATTTTATCTGATGTTCTTTCTGTCACACTTGAATGCCTGAGAGGCAGAAAGAAGAAAGGAAAAAGTGAGACAGAGGAAAGAGTTAGCATTGATGGATACTTACTAGGGCAACCCAGCTTCTGAAAAGGAAAACAGTTGAAAAAGAAAAATCTACTTTATTTTTATATGTTTTAAAGCCCCCATTAGTGTTATATAAGATGAAAAATTAATGAACATGTGTAAAAGATTTCATTGCCCTGCTCTCTGAGACCACAATTTAAAGTTAATGTTATTTTCTATATTAATAGCTGCTCCCAACGATGTTTCCTTTTAAATTAATGCAGATGCCAGGTAATTTGAAAGAGACCAAATAGACCAGGAGGACCAACTCAGATTGCTCACTCAGCAGCCCTCTAATTTGAAAAGAGATATGCAGGAGCTGTTACTACCATTGGGACTTCATCTGGGGTCATTAGATGTACACAAGCTACTCCTTAAAAATAACATCCCCTATTTCTTATCCTTCAGAAAAGTCTGCAGCTCCCCATAATTGTAGAATTGAATCGCATTATCACAATACTCCCACTGAGTTTCTCTTCCACTCTCCATTTTTTAAACATTTTCCTTAAACATGACTGTTTGTTCCAGCACTGATAAGGGAGTTGGATGACACATTCTGCTCATAAAGTGGCTATGATCATCATCATGGTGATTTCAGATGAGGAATGGAAACGTCCTCAGTCTGAGAACCAAGCTGAGCGTTCAGAGACTTCCTCAAGGTTCTGCAAACTGTCCAAGTCATGTCTTTATTCTGGAATTGCTGAGGCTGAACCCCATCTTCCTGAACCTTCAGCCTAATCTCCCCTGAGGAAGGAGAACTTCCTAAAGGTTGCCAGGTTTATCACTACTTTTTTTCTCTTTTGATCAGAGACATACTTATTTCTAAGAACAGGTAACAAGGGAAATTTGTGGGTGTCTTTTCTGATGCTAGTTTGAAATTACTCTGGTAAATTATCCTACATTGGAGTAGAATTCCTCAAGTGCAGAGAATATCTCATGTTGAATTCATGCCAGGCCTTCATGTGCCTGGTCCCTTTCTGTCAGCTTCTGAGCTTGCTTTCAAAGCACTATATTTTCGAGACTTAATGGGCTGGTTGTAGAACTAATGAACTCCAGATATGACCAGTTATATATAACTACATACATATATAATATACTATATAAAATCACTATATATATACATATTTATTCTTGAAGTAAGGGATATCTACTATATACATGTATATATAGAGAAAGAGAAATCATGTGCTACTCTACAAATATTTACTAGAATATAATATGCATTTAAAAAGATACATAGAAAATACAAACTGAAAGTTAACTATAAATAAAAGTTGTATTTTTTTCTGTACATCAGTGAATCATTTTGAGTTCCTCCACATCCATGGTTTTGAAGTCCTCTTAAGACTGGCCACCAGGCTAACCATTGTATTCTACCTGCCATCTTTTCTCTGATGGCCCTATCAGGATATGATAGGGAGAGCAGTCTTCATGTACATTGTTTGAATTATATCTACTTGATTATCACCTGGGGAGCAAAGTGGACCAGGCACACGGCTGGTGGCAGAGCCTCAGGTTCCCAAGTATCTGGAACGTCTGGCAAGGAACACTGAAACTGAGACTCACCTATGTCTTTTCCACAAAGGCATGTTTCAGATGAATGACACTATGTCCTGATTAAATTGTTATTACATAAAATCACTTTGAGCCACTGAAAATAGAAGGGAAAAAATGTTTTCTCCCCCGCATTCCTTAGACTTAAGGGCTCTGAGATGTAAGTGGAACCTTAGAAGTCGTTTTGCTAGTGCGAGCACTGAGTCCAGAGAGGTGACATGACATGCCCATTTTGACGCACCCAGTCCCAGTGAGTGGTAAGTCTGATGCTCACATCCTGCTGTGCTCCTTCCTGCTCTAGTGGAATGTATAGTATAAGGTGGAGAAGTGGACACAAACAACCCTGCTTTTCATGCCCCCTTAAATCTTTCCCTTCACATCTTTCTTAAGGGAAACATATATTGTAACTAAGTTTTGTATGTGCCCTTCTTCCTTTTTCTGATTAAGATACTTTTAAAAATCATTTTGTTGTAAAGCAAAACATTGATACAGAACACCACACACGATAAATTTTGTTGTTGCTGATTTCCCAGGAGGGGGTTGGAACCTTCTCGTCTGTCCCTGGGCAGGATGGGTGTGCTTGTCTTTCAGCCCAGCCTCTCTCCCAGGTTTTCCCTCCCCTCTTTCAGTTGACACTTTAGTGTGGAAGCCAAGCTGCAGGATTACTCTCTCCCCCAACTTCCTCCTGGCCCCACCCATTCTCCTCTTTCTAGATGGGAAGCTCTTGAACTGGGAATTCATTTGCTGATTTCAACTGATTTTCTATATATTTTTAAAATTATGTGTTCCTTATTTTCCATATCTTTTGCTCTGCTTCTGGAAGATTTCTTTAATTTTATCAATTAGCTTGATGATTGGCTATGTTATTTTATTTTTATCTTAAAATATGGGGTACAATTCAGGGTTAGGTATACAAAATGTTTATCATGCAGGTCCTTGTTGATGAGGTGTGCCCCCCCTTCCCCAGGCAGATTCCCGCTTCTACCAATCCCGCTTCCTCACCCCACTCCTGGCAGTTTCCGCTACTGCCAATCCTTTTCTTATAGTATTACAATAATTTTTCCAGGTCCGCTTATGAATGAGAACATGTGATACTCAGTTCTTTATTTCTGTGATACATCACTCAGTATTACAGACTCTAAGTCTATCCAGGTTGCTGTGAAGTTCATGATTTTGTTCTTCTTTATGACTGCATAATATTCCATCGTGAATATGCACCACATTTTTTAAATCCAGTCCTCTTTTGATGGGCGGCACGGTTGGTTCCATGTTCTTGCTACTGGGAACAATGCTGTGATAAACATGCGTGTGCAGGTATCTTTTTTATAGTCATTTGAGTTCTTCTGGATATATTCCAGTAGGGGGATTGCAGGGTCGTATGGAAGGTCAATTTTTAGATCTTTTAGGAATTGCCACACTGTTTTCAACAGAGGCTGTATTAGTTTACACTCCCACCCACAATGTAGAAGTGTTCCCTTTTTGCCGCATCCTCTTCAGCGTCTGTTGCTTTTTGAGTTATTGATGATAGGATAATTGGCTATTTTAATTTTATTTTCAAAAAAGTATTTGTTGCTGAGTGTTTCACTTTTCCAGTAACACCTGTTTATTTCATGGATAAAAAAATATTTTCCTCTTTCTTTCTGATGATAGCAATGTATATATTTCAAATTTTCCTCAATCCTTTGCAGTTTCTCATTTTCCTATGTGAGCCTTTCTTCCTGGTGTTTGCTTTGGTCTGTCTCTTTCTGGCAAGAACCTTTACTCAGTGTCTTGGTCTGGGTCCTATCTGAGAGTGGGACACTCAAACATGCTTGACTGAGCTCATGGCGGGAAGACCCATGTGTGTCAACTGGTGAGTGTCACTGTAAAGAGATAGAGTAACTGATCAAACAAATGATAGGCTGCTTTTCTCAGGTCTCAGGTTTCCTTAGAGCAGAAACCTGCAACTTAACTTGCTGCCAGCATTCTATAAGCAGGACTAAGGAAGGCCCCTGAGGAGTTAGCCATTCGACAGGTGGCGTTCCACTTCATCCCCATCTTGGACCCCTGCTCCTCCTAACAGTCCTTCACTCTGCCAGGTACCTGGAATCCTCGGATCATCTTGAGAGTTTTCCTCGGGTTTCATGTAGAAAGAGTATGTTCGGAGTAGGGTGGATGAAAGAAGGAGGAAGATAGGCATTTTGTAAGGCATCAGAGAAGGCAACTAGCCTTTGGTCTTTTCTCCCGTTCCAAAACTGCCCATCTTTCTGGTACCTGGTATTTCCAAGAGCTTCACCTTCATTGATTCTGCAGTATGAGTCCGTTGCTCCTTGTTGGCAGGTTATGACTTGGGTCATAACTCTGCTTGGCTCAATCTGTTACCACTCACTCCTGCTTTCCTTTCTCGCCTCCTAATAGTTATTAAAACTTCTCATCTGTTCCTGTCTCTTGCAGTTCTCTTTGTCTTTATGGTTAATGCCTTTTTAGGTTTTGAGAAAGAGAAGATAAGTGGGTGTGGTTAACTTGTTATTTTTACTCTGACAACTGTAGAGTTCATTTGCCTCCTCAATATTAACCAATATCTCCATCAAGTAACTTTACTTACATGGTCAATTGATTAAGGTTGTGCAAAGCTTGAAAATAAAACTGCATTTAGGCCAAGGTAGAGGGAAAGTTTAGTGTGTCAATGGAATCTTTTAAAAGGCCAAAAATGTTTGTTTGCTCAGATAGTGATGATTTTAAACTATTGAAGATATTTATCAATAATTTCTATAAAAATTATGTTTTGGTAATTTTTGAAATTCTAAGGGAATTTTGTTTAATTTTTGTGTTCATTTCAAATTATAGTATTTTGCATTGTCTTCATTTTAGAAGATATTTTTTTAAAAAGCGTTTTTGAAGTTTTAACGACTTCATGTCAAAGTTGTAACTATAGCTTTCTTCCTTAGAAAACATCCACTTGATTTAGTCAGTCAAAAACTTTGTCTCATGGTCCTTGTTCAATATTGGCAGATTGGGAAGTCCTCATGTCCTTACACACACAAATGCTATTGGTGACCTTTAATTCAAAGGTTAATTTTGGCTCTGCAAGCCTTTGTCATATCTATAAGCAGGTGAGGGTCATTGTCTGAACAGGTAATAACTTAATAAGCTAAAAATATCTATTTTTTACTCTTTGCAAGGACTCCAACATTATTTTTTTTATAGTCAGAACAAAGGACCTTGTTATTCAGCCTGAATCTGCCATATAAAGAAATATATCTTTCTTTACATCCATCAGGACCATTCCTAGTTGCAGACAATTTTTACTCTGAGAAGACTTTTGTAGGCCTCCTAACCCAGCAGAGAACATTCGTCATTTATCGGGTTTACCCATGAAAGTCCCAGTTAAAATGCATATATATTAGTAAAATTTTCAGCTGCTTCTGTCTTGGGAAAATTTGGATAGCTGAATTCAATAGGGCTGTAAGAAATTAGGGCAGATAACATTTTAATGGGACCAAACAAAGAAAATGATAGTACATGAAGCACTGCCCAGCGCTGCAGAGTGGAGAGGGGAGGAGTAAGTAGCAACCTCCCAAAGGTGAATGACAGCAGAACTGGCTGCCTGGAGCAGCAGTGAGCCTGTCCCTGGAATAATTCACGCAGACACCACAGGAAATCTGGCAGTGACCCTGTAATAACAATAGTGCCCCTAGTTACATAGCACAGCACTATTTTCAAACTGTTTTCAAATCCATTATTTCCTTCCCTTTACTTTCAATAATCCTGTGAATGCTATGAAGTCAGAGAACAAGTTACAACTGATAAAGAAGGATACTGGTACCAAGAAAACGGCATAATGGTCTCAAGATTACAAGGTTGATAATAAGCAGCGGAGCCAGCATCCACACTTAGGTTTCCCGACTCTTCACTAAGCACGGTGTTTTTCAAAGGATTCCCTGAACAGCAGTGGAAGTGACCAGTGGCCCCTAAGGTCAGAAGGTGTAGTCTCGAGAGACCCAAAGCCAGTGTGAGACTGTCCTTAAAGTCTCTTAGAAAATAGTGGGAAGTTTATAATTCACTCTGTATTGGCCTGTTTTTAATTCATAGCAGGCAGCCTCCAAGATCTCAGGGCTCACAATATTCCATGTTTATTTTTTCACTCATGGATCTGTGGGTTGGCCATGGCGGCGTGGACTTGGCTGGGATCGCTTGGCCTTAATCCAAGGCAGGGTTGGGTTCAGGTCTACTGTGCAGGTCTTTTTATTCTCCTTGGACCAGCAGCGACCCAAAGCATGTTCTATTTGTGACAGAACAGAGGCGTGCCAGAGAAGCCAGTGGAAACAAGTATTCCTCTTAAAGGCAGCTGCCACCTCCACCTTCCTTTCATTGGTTGAGGCATGTCATATAGCTAAGCCCAAATTCAGTGGGACAGGACACATATTCTGCTTCTTCTACCATACTGCAAAGTTTCATGACCCAGGCAGTAAAGAAATGAGACAAGTAATCCAATCAACCATAGCCTTTCCTCTTGGCCACAATTATTCACACCCACTCACGTGCAAAATATGTTCAACTCCATGCTAAGACTTCCAAAAGTTTCATCTAATTCCAATATCAGCCTCCAAGTCCTGAATCTCCATGATGGACATTAGGTCTAGATGCAGCTCCTCTTGAAATGGAGGCTTAGAAAAGAAAAAGACAAGTTTCCACCCACCCCCAATGCCCCAGACACACACCGCTGAATTCCTAACCTATGATGGTGAAAGAGATACGGGATAAATGAAAAAAAGCACTTGTAGTTGAAAAGCTAAAAAATGGGAGGCACGTGGCAGTCATTAGTCCACTGCAGTTCTGAAATCTCATTGGGCAAATGTTGCCAGGTCATAGATAAGGGAATGTTTCTTCATTAGACCTCATTTTGTTCCCTAGGAGCAGCCACCAGTACATTGTTCTCATAGCTCTTGGCTCCACCATCCAGGAGATTCCTCTTTTTCCATCACCTTTTAAGGCATCATCTTAAAAGAGCACTGGTGTATGTGTCCTTCCTGGTGACTAACAAGATTTCTCTGCATCTTTCCGCCTATACTGTACACTCGTTGGTTTCCTGTAGATCTTTTTACAGTCAAACAGTCACAGTCTCTTTCAATTAAGGTTGGCAGTACTTTTGCCAATATAATTATCTCAAAAGCTTTGAATGTTTTTCATGCATTTTATGCCAGTCATGTGCCTAAGCCACAACTACCGTTTTCTGAGGGACATGGCTCTCTTTACACTGAAAGAAGTCCTTTGAGCTGACTAAACTTCTGAGAGGCCATGCCCTCAATCTGTGTAGAAGCACTTTTCCAACGAACACCTTCTACTAGGGACACTTTAATCTCTTTGGAGGTCTTTAAAAAAGGTTCCGATACCAGGTCTTGATTTAGTGCTTGTTTTGAAGTTATATTTTAATGACAGTGTTCTGGATTAGTCCTTTTCCTGACAGTGTCTTAATGGCTACATCTTTGATTTGATAAGACACAGTTTCATTTGTCAACTCTACAAGTCCCAGAATTTCTGGGCTCTCTTCTGTTTGCAAACTGGCCTTTTCAGTGTTCACCTTATTCTCGTAATACTTTACCAAAGGAGCCAGCTCACTC
Source organism: Cephalopachus bancanus (assembly GCA_027257055.1). Lineage (NCBI taxonomy): Eukaryota > Metazoa > Chordata > Mammalia > Primates > Tarsiidae > Cephalopachus > Cephalopachus bancanus. The sequence goes on along the minus strand of JAPVLO010000015.1, from coordinate 7,895,644 downwards.
TACCAACCTTTTGCCTCAGGAGTTTCTCACCTGACACAAGTTACTGGGATATTTTCTGTGTTCTAAGTTACCACAGAGGTCAGTCTTACCAAATGGTTTGTGAATTATATAACACAGGTCACTATTTTTATCATCCTTCTGTAAGCTTCTGCAATAAGCTTCCTTATTGCCTACCAGCAGGTCTCATAGTCAATGCTTCATAGTAAGCATCTGTGACAGAAGCACTCTGCTTTTAGGTACCAATTTATGTATGGTCAATGCTTGACATGAAATAAGCAAAGCCAAAATCTCAATGGCTAGAACAACAAGTATGTGTTTTTCTTGGTTCTTCAGGTTTGCTTGGTGTTAGGTACAAGTTATCTTCACCTGTCTCCTCATTCTCTTTGGCAAGTGACTACCTGGAACATGTCCTTCTCATGCCCAGATCACAGGAGGAGTGATCAGGCAAGCAGGATACTTTGTAAAGTCTCATATCAGAATGGGGTTATTGTCATTCCCAACCCTGCTCTATTGTCCAAAAGACATCATATGACTAAACTCCCAATCAGTGGATGCAGACATGTTTGCTCTGACTTGTCTACTGCCTTGCAAGTCACATGGGAGAAGGGAAGAATTGAGACAAGTAATACAATTGATTATGCATTTCATAGTGTATCTTTGCTTTAGTGTAATTGCTTAATCCACTGACATCTCCAAATCTTTAAGTAAAATTAATATCCTAAGATTTTTTTTATGTATTGGAATACTCTTGACAGACAATCTACCAAGTGTTCCTCAGGGATACAAGTTGTCTGGTTTGAAAAGTAGGGTTTCATAAAACTGCCTTGAGCATTGTAAAGACAATGATTTTTTTTTAAATTATAAAGATGTGGGGTACAATTCAGGGTTAGATATACAAATGTTGATTACACAGGTACCCTTGCTGATGAGGTACATGCTCTTCCCTCCCCAAGGTTTCCCTCAACTGCCAATCCCACCCCCCCTCCCCTGACAATGATCTTTAAAGTCCCTTCGTATAATAAGGATTCTTTGACTCTTATTACAAGGAATTGGGGACACTGAACACAAGCTTTTTTACTTCACAATTTTGTCTTAGGCTAGTCTGAATCAAATTACAGTTGTCCCTCCATATCTGCAGGGAGGTGGTTCCAGGACCTCCTTTGGATATCCAAATCCACTAATGCTCAAGTTGCGGCCATAAAAGGGTGTAGTATTTGTGTATAACCTATGCCCATTCTCCCATATACTTTAAATCATCTCTGTATTACTTATAGTACTTAATACCATGTAAATGCTACATAGTTATTGTACTATGTTGTTTTCATTACTTTTTATCATACTGTTATTTTTTATTTTTTTTTATGCATATATTTGATCCATGGTTGGTTGAATCTGTGGATGTAAAATCCACGGATAAGGAAAGTCAACTCTATGTCACTTTACAAAGGTGGCCCTGTCTTTCAGTAACAAAATTATGAGGACTGAGAATGAATGTGAGAGAAGGTCTTCCTTTGAAAATATGTGCAGACTGTTGCCTACACACATTGTGCAGGCAATGCAAGAATATAAAGTCCTTTTACTTATTAATTTATTCAATAAATATCTTCTATGTATCTATCATTTGTCGGATACGATGCCTGGTTGCCAATAACGTGATAATACAGTAGTTAACAAATTGTGATCTAGGGACCCTGAGTGTCTCTGAGAATTTTCAGGGTGTCTTCAAGGGCCAAGCTATTTCCGTAATAACACCAAAAAGTTATTTGCATTTCTCACTGTTTCATGCACACAGAGTAAAGCTGTCATTTATTATGTCAGACATTTAAAAGATTTCAAAAAGTGTTTTTAAAAAGTCACTCCTCTCATTACATTTTTTTGTTTTCAAAAAAATGCATTTTTCATGATATATGGTACTTTAATGTGTAAGATTTTAATATTGTCATTTACTTGTTTATTTTAATTGACAAAAATTATATGCAGTTATCTTGAACAGTATGTTGTTTTGAAAATGTATACATTATGAAATGGCTAAATCTAATTAACATTCTCATATTCTTAGTTTTTGTGTGTGGTGAGAACCCTTAAAATCTATTCCCTTAGTAATTTTTCAAAAATACAATACCTTTAAATTAGCTTTAGTCATCATGTAATACAATAGATTTCTTGAAGTTTTGTATCCCTTGCCCAACATCTTCCCAGGCTCTCTCTTATTATTGTTATTTTTTAAGTGAATTAATTAATAAGTAAGCACTCTTGACAGTTTTTAAAAGCTCTTATTGGTATCTTCAACACATTTTAAAAGTGGTTCACAAACTTTTAAGCTTAGGACACTTGACATTCTTAAGATTTGTTGGGAATGCCAGTGAGAGCTCTTGTTTACACGGATTCTATCTGTTGATGTTTACCACAATGGAAATTTAAACTGTGAACAGTTAAAAGTGTTTCTTTATTTTTAAAAAGGTGGCATGGGTCTTTTCCATTTGGAACTTTAAATAAATTGTCTGTAGGCCACACAGCAGCACACTTTGCCTTGCATTCTGTCACAGGGACTAGAAGCCTGCGAACTCCGTTTTCTTTTGCCAGGAGGGTTCCAGATTAGATTTTGCCAATGAGAAGCATTCTCACAAAATTTGGAAGACAGGCAGAAGCACATTGTTACTCCATGGGCAGGTGTCTGGGTTTTAGCAGAAATGAGACTTTTTTTTAGCAGTTCAAGGCATTCCTATAAGTCTTGGTTTCAGAGATTCACAAAACTATGATTATAACCAATAGTTGCCTGTGGTCCCTGAAATTTTCTGATTCTTTTCAAGCTAGTGGCATTTGCTCTCCTACTCTTTCAACATTTTTGCCATCATTGAATGCCCTGATTTATATCTTGTTCTGCTTGGAATAACTGGAGAGTTTATGTTTTCCTGAACCAGTTTACTTTGTAGTTAGGGAATCAAAGAAAGACCAAATGAACAAATAAATATGCAAAATGCACAAAACTATTTTAGGTCACAAGAGAAATAAAATGAGTGTCATTATATAGACTAAAATATAGACTTTACTTTTTGTTTAGAAATGTACTAAAACACACCTTAAATACATGAGAACTATATAATCTGTTTACTTATGTTAATAATTATGTATCTGTTTTTGGTTTTCTAAGAAGTCATGTTTGGTTTGTTTTTCAAGTTTCAAGGCACAAGGAAATAAAATCATAAAATTATATTGGGAAAATGACATTGACTTTTAAGAAATTAACACCAGTGTTTCTTGTCACAATGATTTGTGAATGTGTTATAAAATGTTACAGACTCTTACCATATGGAAATGTTTTACACAGAAATTCTTGGGAACATGATTTAGAATCTCATTACGTAATACCTTAATATAAAACATTGATTTGCTGATGTGATTAATTGAAAGCAAAATTCCCATTAATTTTTATTTTAATTTCTAAACATTTTTTGCTATTTCATTAACTTTTCTGAAAAAACTAGCACAATCCCTATAAAACACAACTTCCAGTGATTGGAACAGAAACTTAGATTGTAACAACAAAACATATTATACCCCAGCTCTGCAGAAATAAATGACATTCTCTATTGTGGGGTAAGAGAAATATTTTTTCCTCACTTATCTAAGGTTCATGGTCAAAGCTCCTATAAAAGAAGACACATTAACAAAATAAATGCATATGAATTTATGTAGCACAAGTTTTATTTGACACAGGAGCTTTCATAAGGAGATGAGGTCCCAAAGAAATAGGTAATTCTATTATAGTATAGAAATACCTATGTATTTCTTATGCTGGATTTGCTGAATATATGGCCAGTCATGAAGAATTATGATTGGACAGAGGGAATACCATTGAATGGTAATAAACTGGGAAAACTTTGCAAGTCCTGTTTGTTCAGATGCTTCTTGGTGTCTCTGTGTAACATTTCTTTCCTCTGGATATAAGGTGGGAGACCTGTCACATGAGGATTTTTTTGGTTTGGGTTTTTTTTTTTTTAGATTGGAAGATATAGTTTATTTGGAAAGCAAATTAGAGAGAGAAAAAGAGAGAGAAAGGAGATTCGCCTCCCCAAGGTAGGGGAGGGGACCAAAGCTTAGGAAAAATCGTGGCCTGGCCATAGCTCAGTGAACACATGCCCTGGCCAGTGCTTAAAAAAACAATGACTGGGTTTTTAAAAGAGAACATCAGAGACACCTTTCTGCTTCTGCAGTTTTCTCAATTTCCTTCACCTTAAAATACTCAGTATACCATATTTTGGATTAGCAGCTGCTGAACTTCATTACTTTTAGTTAGGTATTCTTATTCAGAAAGATTGTATGTAATGGAGAGAAATTTGGTGTTAGGGCTTTAAATAACCCTAAGTTACTTAACAAGTAATTTACATCCTTTTTGTCCCATGGACCTGAGAAAACAGAGTTAAGTCTCAGGGAAGTCTAATTTTACTGTATACACAAGTAACTACACATTGCTTCGCCTTCTTAATTCTCAGTTTCCTGGTCAGCAAAAGGGGAGTGATTATACCTAACTGCTAAGACTGTAGCTGGGATTAAACCAATAAGTGAACTATAAGTGCCTTTGTCAATACTAGCACAAAGTAGATCCTAAAAATAGTTAATTCCCTCACACATCCAACTTGAATGACAGTGGGCCCCAAGAAGAAAAACTAGTTGATCCTTTGACCCTTTTGTATGATGTCATGTATAATGAAGTTTTTGAAATGCTAAAGTGTTGGGCATGTTGTAAAAGTATCTTCACTGAGATTAATTCCTTGGTTATTAGCAGTACAGAGACGGGAATAGAATTATTGGATTAAATTCATTGTCTCTTAACCTCAAAGTAAATCATGATACATGTTTCCCAACTAAACAAGTGCTATGAGAAGTCCATAAAAGTTAAGGGATTGGGTTTTCATCTTTTTATTTGTTAATTCTGCTTAAGTATTTCCCTCCTCTATTTCTTTTTATTAAAACCTTAAAAAAATTTTTTATCTCTTTCCAGTAAATAACATAATATCCTTCACCATTAAATAATTAAGGTTCATTTAAAATAAGGTGGACTTTTTCTTCATATTCAATCAAAAGAGTCCACATCCTTCCCCTAATTTCATTTCTATGGTACCCCGTCCTCTTCTAATGATTACTTATATCTTTGGGTGCTGGGAAAAAAAGAGTTTAACTGAAAGATATTTTAGGAAGCATACACTGAATTTTTTCCAAAGGAGGCAAATCTATTTAAAGTACCGCTAACTGTACGAAAACTAAATTACTATAGAAAGAACAACAGAGACATAATCAAATGAAAACTTAAGGAACTGCGTTATATTTATTTTTAAATTGCTGCTCTATGACGTTTTTACAAGGGCTCCTAATTAAAAAAATCACTTGACTGCCTTCTCTACCTGATAACAATGGGTGTCAGTGGGTAATAAATGAATGCAGGAGATGAAAGCCAGAGAGGAAGGAAAGGACTATAGAGGGAGGAAGTGGGTTTTAAAGGTGCAGGATTCTAGAGGTAGAAAGCACCTTGGAGAACAATCTGATATTCCAAATCCCTCATTTTGTAAGTGAGAGAATTGCAGGCAAATGAGGAAAAGTGATAATACAACTGAGAACCTGCTCCTGGAAGACCAAGAGTTACAAGCGACTTTGTCTAGATACGAAAAGCCAAGTGTGAAATGAAGCCCTTTCTCTCTGCTTAAATTAGGTTTAGAACCAGAATTGTCAAATTTTGCAGTCCATGTTGATTGGGGCATCAAACTAGTTTCCTAATCTCTACTAAAATTAGTTTCCTAATCTCAACTGAAAGCTGTACTTTGCAAACCCAGCCTCTCTGTCTTCTGGGAAGTGGAGATCAGGCCTATGGCTACATGAGCAACATTTAGTACTGTATATACATTGTTGCTCAGTTTTGTGCCTGGAAGCCGTCTTCCTGCCATCCTGTTCACATTGGTGTCCCTCTGTTCTTTTTTCACCTAGTCCATCAGCTACTGACTAAGCACCCAAGATATGCATAGCCCTGGGCTAAGTGCTTAGTGGTAATATAAAAGTACAAGCCAAGGTTCTGAAGAAGCTTATTATCTAATTAGGACATAAACAGATGGGTAAAAAAAGTTGAGATTGCAGATTGCGTAATTTCAAGTGGGATATAGTCCATGCTGTGGTTCGGCAGAGGGGGTGATCTCTATCCACTACCCTAAATTTGAACTGGATCATGAAATGTGACTAGGTTCTAGATATATGAATATATACTTATGTATACTAAATGTGGATAGAGAGGTTCTAGATATAGGAATATATGCTAATATATACTAGTATGTTCATATATCTAGAACTTATTCACATTTCACATATATGAAAGGGAACCCAAAAATAAACCAGAATTACCTTTTGGAGAGTGAGACCCTTGTCATACAGGCTTCCCCTGCTAGGTAAGTGTTCTAGGAACCCATCCACCTCAATGTAACAACTAGCGTTGTTGAGAGAGGCAATGTTCAGCTTCAGTGAAATTTTTGTGGAGATTCTTTCAACGCATTTTCCCATTTCTTGATGGGTCATTTATGAGTGCACCTGCCCACGCATGCTGACTTTTCAGCAGTTTTTGAGCAAAAAACGACATGACCCCCATGCCCCTATCTCCCTATTCACCCAATTTCACCCCGAGCAACATTTTTTTTGTTTCCCTAGATGAAAACAGTCCTCAAAGGGAAACGTTTTGCCATTGTGGAAGAGGTCAAACAAACAAACAAACAAACAAAACAATAACAGCACTAAGAGGCATCAAAATTAACAAATCTAAAAACTGGGCTGGGCTCAGTGACTCAGCCTATAATCCCAGTACTTTGGCCGAGCTGAATGAATTGCCTGAGCCTGCAGATTAGAGACCAGCCTGGGAAACTTGACAAGACCTTGTCTCTACAATAAATCAAAAAAATTAGCCAGATCTGTGGTTCCAGCTACTTGGAAGGCTGAGGCAGAAGGATCACCGGAGCCCAGCAGGTTGATGCTGGAGTGGCCGTGAGCATGCCACTGCACTCTAGCCTGGGTAAAAAAAAAAAAAGACTGTTTTGAGCAGTGGAAAAGGCATCCTAATAAGTGTACTGCATCCAACGGAGAGTACTTTGAAGGTGGTTGATGTTTAAATATGTAAGAATAAATACACATTTTTTAATAAATAAATTCGGGGTTTCTTTGGGTCCCCCCTCATATGATATGCCAATAAGTCACATCAATGATGTATGATCTAGAACACAGGAGATGGGAATGGCATTCTAGGGAAGGGAATCACGTGCACACACACTTTAAGTTGGTAATATACACCGTTCATTGCAGGATCAGAAAGGAAATATTCTACTGAGAGTGAGGGAATTCATGGTAGAGAGTAGTTGGTTAGGTATGCTTCGTGGGAATTTAAATACTAGACTGAGCACTTTATATTTATCTCATTAAATATAACAATCCTGCTTATTATAAGCCTATGACTAAGTCAACTTTTCATTGTAGAAAGTGGAAAAAAGAAATTGTCTTGCAATCTGCTAAAATAATGACATGAAACCAAGTTGTCTGACTATCCCCCCAAAAAGCCACAGAATTTTATGAGTTCTTTTCTGGTAAAATTACTTTTCTGATTCTGCAACAATATAAAAGAATACTCCTAAACCACACAACTGAAAGCACTAGAGTGCTTTGGTTTTTGTTCCCCATGTGGATTTATAAGTCTTCTCTTTATTGCTATTTCATTGTGCAAATTATTTTGGCAAACGTGTACTGAGATGTACGCTCAAAAAGCTAAAGCTCACTAAATGAAAAAACTAAAAATGTGATGGATCTTGAAGAGCAATTAAGAAATAGAAATGGTGAGCTCTGAACTCCCAGTAAGTATATCAATATTCCATGTGACTGACCAAGAAAGAGATGCACCACCCTCACTACCCCTATCAAAGTCTCTTGACCGGCAAGAATGAGACCCAAGAAAAACAAGAGGGTGATGGAAGCTGATAAAAGCAAAGCCACTCAAGGAAATCACTCTGAATATGTACATGTCCTGATTTGAGGTTGAGGACTCACCAGGATAAGGGGTGTTCCAGATGAGATAGGTTTATTGGGTAAATAATAAAGGTCAAGGCAATCAAGTCCCACCTTTATTTTTTTTGTCAGTCCTCAAGGTGGTATAAAAAGAAATTGTCTCAGTCAGCACTCTGGAAGGAGACTCTGCAGTCAAGATATGAGAGACAAGGCAGAGTTGATATCAGTGCCCTACCACTGTAGAACTCGATTTCCCTATTGGGACTAAGAGAACTTGCTGGGTTGCAGCAGGGTCACATCATTATTTTCCTCCATGGAGCTTAAACCTCTAGAAGGAACACGTATGGATTGTGGGGGTGGGGATAGGAAGGGAGACCAAACCTACTTAGCCAGCCAAATCAACTGAATCAACGCTACGGAACAATGGAATAAGTGATGTCATCATCAACTTCACTCTTCTTTGCTTATATGTCACGTAAGATCAACTTGCAGTCACTTTTTCCCACGAATATAGGCACTTTTATAGCCTTCTTTTTTTTATTTTAAATATGTGAGGTACAATTCAGGGTTAGGTACACAAATGTTCATTATGCAGGTACTCTTGTTGATGAGGTGTGCCCCCCCTCCCCTGGCGGTTTCCCGCTACTGCCAATCCCTTTCTTACAGTATTACGATAGTTGTTCAAGATCTGCTTATGAGTGAGAACGTGTGATACTCGGTTCTTTGTTTTACTCAGTATTATAGCCTCTAAGTCCATCCAATTTCTGTGAAGTTCATAATTTTGTCCTTCATGGCTGTGTAATATTCCATCATGTATGTGTACCACATTTTTTTTATCCAGTCCTCTTTGGATGGGCAGCATGGTTGGTTCCATGTATTTGGATAGCCTTCTTTTTTCCCACTGATGTGAGTTGACTAAATAGCAAGTTTCAGGGATCTCTTCATGCTTTTCTCTTCTCTCTTGTGCTTGGCTATTGGTCCAGCCCCCTAATTCTAACTAGAAACAGTCAATACCTTCAGAAGCTCCAAAGAAGCTCTGGTATCCAGGAAGCTGTCCGGCTATTACAGATTTGCCAGAGTTCAAGAGTTTGACTGTCCATAGCCTACCTTTTCTAAGAGATGCTGGATGGGGTTGGGTCTTCTGAGTATACCTAAGTCTCAGTGAGGCTCCTAAGCATTCAGGAGAACAAAGAAACAGTCCTGTGGTTAAAGGCCTTCCTGCTTTTCTCCATCCAGTGGTCAGGGACGCATGCCAAACCTTAACAACTACTCCAGTTCATGAGCAGGTTTGAGAAAGGGGAGAATGTGAGTGACAGAAGAGTTATCATTGGTCTTACCTGGACATGACTCTGCTGTATTCCTGGCCTGGTCTGGCCTAGAAATACCCTTGTGTTGAAATGCTTTTTTTAAGTTTCTAAGCCACAAGTTCATGACCATTGAAGCTAAATATGACCTCAATGATCTTCTAGCTGCCATATTATACCTGGGTTGGGGTATGGATATGTGAAAGTTTGAGGGATGGGGGTTGAGTAGTTGAGAACCTTATGTCTGACATATAGGAAACCTCCTTTGTTCCACGGCCCAAACACCATCTCACACATGGGCCTGTCAAGGTTGCTGGGTTCTCTGGATGGAACCCTCACATCCCCTTTAAGTAGTCAGCCTTCCTTTCTAATACCCAGGTCAAGCTTTGGAGAAAAAAGACAAAGGTAATATCTGAAAGTTAAGGAAGATATTTTTCAATAACTCTAAACTCAATAGCCTTTTCTGAAGGTCTCACCGTGGACGTCAAGATCCTGTCTGAGTTTGACCCTGATGTTGATGGAAGAAGTGCCTGACCATAATTGAGCCCCACCAGGGGGCAGTATGAAGCTGTGTCCACAAATCATTTCTGTCTAGACCAAAGTCAGATCCACACCACACAACATTTTCTGTTCTTGAGCAGGAGCTTCATTTAAAGTCCTCAGGCAGCATTTAAACTTTGCAGCTGTAGAAACTTTTAGTAAATCTGGAAGTATCGTTAAGTGTAGGTTGGATTTTCTCCTCATAACCAATACCAAATTCAATTTTACTGGGAGTATGTCGTCATTTATTTTCTTGTCTGAAATGGTTGTTTTTCACTGGTTTCAAGATCTGAAATAAAAATGCATTGTTTACAATTATGTAATGCCCCTGCCCTAAGCTATAAAATAAAGAAGACTTGCTTTTTGGTGTCTTTTAAAGCTTTGCCTCCAATCCATGTTATTAAAATTTAAAATAACCTGAGAGCATCATGGTATACCCGACAGATTCACACTCAGATTAATTTATGTTTAGCTCTTGCCATATGTCAGGCATTGTCCTGGGAGCCAGAGGTGCAGAGGCAGCTCCTGCACTCAGAGAGTTTATGGTCTCCTGGGGGGGTCTGACAAAATAACAGAAAAGCAAGTTTTCCACACTGGCATACTCAGAGTGCAGCTCTTAGCTTTTAGGGAAAAAAACTAGTCAATTTGGAAAATGGAAAAAAGAAACACAATGGAATCATTTGTGGAACAACTGTAGCTCAGGAAATCTGACATGTTCATAATTTCAGGATTTGGGGTAAAAACCCCTCAAGTGAATTTTCTACTTTATCAATTCCATTACTGCTGAGTATGGCAAACTGTGTGAGTGTGTCTATATATAACAAAATTAGAGTAAATGACTTCCTCATTATTAAGACGGAATTTTTTCCTTCTACTGGAGTTTTCATAATCCCCTAAGTAATGTTTTCTCAGGGCAATTTTGCAAACATAAGATACGTGGAAATAGATACCGGTTGAAATGGTAATCCAGGGACTGTCTCATAAAAGCATTGAGAAGTCTGGAAGAACATTGAGTTTTTAGATTAAAACAGCAGTAAAATAATGTCACTGTGTTATGAACCAGGTGTTGCCTGCTTGCCTGATGTATCTTGATTCCAATTAGTAAAACAGCAAAATGGAACCCTTATTTTTTGGCAAGGTTAAATGTATGACTGAACACGCTCAACACAGGATAGGGATTTACAAACTCTGAATCCTGGTCCCTGGTCTATTATTGACTTTGGGAAAGTCATCTAACCTCTCATTTCTTATTTCTCCTGAGGAAAATGGAAATCATGAAATGGTCCATCTCACTGGGGTGCTGTGATTAATGTCAGAGATGATGGAAATATGCTTTGTAAATTCAAATTGGTATTGATATGCTGGTGCTAACCCATAGCAAAGGAGCATGCATCCTGTTCATAGAGAAGCAGTTCCTCTGTCTTCCTTTTTGCCCATCTCTTATCTCTGAATATGTCTAGAAGCTCCTAGACCATCATTCAGCCCTTCCTGCCCTTAAACAAAACAGATACAGTCATTTCAAGGACATTCAGAAAGCATCTTGTGTTTATGTTCTTCAGGAAGCAGGGACTGCTAACGCCAAGTTGTAGTTAAGCTTATACCCCTTCTTGACTCAGATTGATGGCGAAAGGGTAGGATTTAGGGATCATACAAGCAAAACAGATTTATCATATAGGAAGGAGACAATTTCTCTTATGAAAAAGAGAGAATTGGGCCAGTATTTCTTTGTGGTGGATTTTCTTTTCTTCCTTAGACAGTGAGCACAAAAACAGGAACCATCTTACTGTTTTACTTTTTTAATTGTGTACCCAACACCTATCACAGTGCCTGGCACAAAGTAGCCATATGGTAAATGTTTATTAAAAGAATGTGAGGAAAAAAAATCAGCTGGTTCACATGAAACTGCCAATCACCACACAAGTGCTTGAAAACTGCATTTTCCCATGAAGACCTAAGTCATAAAATAATCATGAAATTAATACTAAGCAATTGTTATCTCTATGTATGTGGAAAATAAAATTTTAATATATTTTAAAAGCAGACTTTTATAAAGATGAATTTTAACTTTGATCATTGTTAATTGGTTTTGGTAGTCAGATTTTTCTATAAGCCTTACAATGAAGAGATATGCTAGTTTAAGCATACACAGTGTCATGAAATTGCCAACTACGCCTAACTATCTCACATGGGAAAATATAATTTCAGTCAGATGGATTGCATTCTTATTTACTCCTAAGCATCCAAAATATTTTAAAATGTAAAGATATAAAGAGAAAATACGAACACCCTCAAAACCTACTGTTGTTTTTCAGAAGCCCAGTATTACTTGAGAATTGAAAAACAGCATAGCTTAGTGGTCTAACCTTTTTCAAAGGTGATTCCAAGTCTCTCCTACAAATGATTTGTACTGGGATTTCGCTAGTTTGTTCTTTTAGTGTTCTTTAAGGAAGAAGCAGCCACGTTTCAAGTTTCCTATCAAGTTGCAGAAAGTTCTACTATAAAAGGAAAAAAGAACTGGTATTATATTAAAAGAGAAGAGTTATATTCTCCCAGATCACCTCATGTCCCCCAAAAGCTATCATTGAAGGGAAAATTGATTACAACTTAAAAGAAAAAATAGGTTTAAAGTTATCTGTAAAAGAAATGCTTTATTTTTTTTAATTGCTTGGGTCCATATTCAATAAAGAGCTTTGCTAATCATTTTTCCTAATTACTTTGGCTAACTCATATTTGATGAAAAAATATATTGTGGAAATGGCAGTGAAATGTAAGTTGCTCTCCCATGTAATTAGTTTGTTCTGGGAGCTCATTTTTATTACAAAAATAATTTGTGGTAGGTAGTTATAAAGGAGAAGCCCAAACTGGAAAGCTTCAGGGTAATATTTCCTATATGAAACCCTCTCTACCATGACAAGTTGTTTTATTCTTTGGAATTCAAACGTATACTTTCTATCTAATGCTAGGCAGATTTAGCAGGTCCAAGCCTTTGACTGTGTGGCAGCCTTTCAGTGGCATTCTAGCCACGGAGGGAATTAAAGGCTTCAGGCATCAGCAGCCGTGTACTTCCTTCCAGGGAACCTATTTCTGGGACCCTGTTTCTCTTTGCTACTTCTCTCTTCCTCCCAGAGCCAACTCAATTATATAGGAGCTATGGAAATGGTGGAGGATGGAGGAAGGGCAAAGCCATGCCCGTACCTGGAGTGATTTCTCTAGGGAACATTGACTAGTTCTCTTCATGGTTCCCTGAAGTCAGGAGGGGTGGGTCAGGGGGCTTTCATTTTCTTTTCTAAAAACTAATCTCTGCCTGTCCTCTGGGCCCACCCATATCAGCCCTTCCCTCTCCCTCCCCTACAACATCCTCTCAAGTAGTTTCAATTTTGTCCTCCATTGGCTCTTTCTCTTTTGCTTTCAAACATGAGTCAATTCACTTATAATTTAAAAAGACGAAGAAGAAAGAAAAAGAGAGAAAGGACTTAACCTTAGCAAAATCTTCAAACAAATGTCCTTTCCCGCTTGCCTTTATTTCTTTGTGATCTCCTTCCTAACTTTTATGTACTTTGCCGTTTGGTCTCATCCTAAAATATCTTTATTGCTGAAATTTTAATTTAATAAAATCTAGTCTCAGTGCAGAAAAGAACCCTGGGAGATTATCTGATCTTAATCCAAACCTTCAGATATCAGTGCCCATGCGTTTTTGTTTTGTTTTTTCCAGAGAATCAATTTCCAGGACCCTGTTTCTTTTTCCTGCTTCTCTCTTGCCCCGGTGCTAATTTGAATACCAGAGAGACCAAAAGAGGAGAGAAATGCTGGGTCTGGGCTGATTCCCTGATTTGTAGACTAGGCAGTGGGGCCAAGAGCCAAAAGAAACTGTGTCTTCAGGTAAATATTACGATGTTTTCTTCTGCTCTTCAGCCTTTCCACCATGTGTGATATGGTTAAAAGGTCAGTTGGATTTCTGTGACACTATGTTCACTCTAATTCTGAACAACAGGGGAGTATTAGTTGGGGGAATTAGAGACTTATAAAAGATCTCAGTGATCCTATGACTCAAAAAGAGCTCTCATAAGGACAAGGCCTTTGCACCGCATTGAAGATACTTTTATTCTATGAACAAAAACACAAGCATGATTCTAATAGAGAAAGGTTACTGACAAAAGCAATTCAAAACTGAGTGTGAGTTCCAGACTTAATGCTTGACTGTGGTTCTTTATTTAGAAATATTTCCAAGAGGAAAAGAAGACACTGAGGTGAGAGAATTGCCTGAGCTCATGGGTTTGAGAACAGCCTGGGCAACTTGATGAGACCTCATCTCTACAAAAAATTTAAAAAAATTTTTGCCTGGTAGCTCCAGCTACTTGGAAAGTCATGAGCATTCCACTGAACTCCAGCCTGGGTGGCAGAGTGAGACTCGCTCAAAAAAAAAAAAGAAACCACTAAAATTGCCGTATATACTCTTTCTACTACTTCTGTCAACTAATATTAAACAATGGATAAGAAAATACTGCAAGGCATCTTAAAATGATAATGCAGATAAAGTGTGTTGTATGTGGATTTGGGGATGGTTGCTTTGTTTAGTCTGTTGGTTGATTTGAGCAGGAAGATTCAAAAGAGCAGGGTAAAGTTTGTATGTTTTCTCTGGAAACGATTCCTTATTGCAAGAAGCAGGACCAGGGCTAGGAGACTGAGGGTTCACAGGCTTTGGAAGTAGCTGAGGCTGGCCTCAAACCCTGGCAGAGCCACGTGGGCTCTGACAAGTAAGAAACATTTGGGAGGCTGAGGCAAGTGGATTGCCTGAGACTGCGGGTTCAAGACCAGCCCAGGCAACTTGGCAAGACCTCATCTCTGCAATAAATCAAAAATTAACCAGGCATGGTAGCATGTGCCCGTAGTTCTGGCTACTGGGAAGTCTGAGGTGGAAGGATCGCCTGAGCCCAGCAGGTCGACACTGGGGTGGCCATGAGCATGCCACTGTACTCCAGCTTGGGCAAAAGAGTGAGACTCCAACTCAAAAAAGAAAAGAAAAAAAAGAAGCAGAAGCGATGTCGCCAGGACTCCTATTGGTCTTCTCATTGTCTTGAATCATTCCTTCAGGGTTCTTTATTTATTTATTGAGACAAGGTATCACTCTGTCACTGTGGCTGGAATACAGTGGCACAATCATAGTTCACTGCAGCCTCAAACTCCTGGGCCAAGTGATCCTTCCACCTCAGCCTCCCAAGGAGCTGGTACTGTAGGTGCATACCACCACACCTGGCTAATTTTTAATTTTAAAAAAATTTTTTTTATAGTTATAGGATCTTGCTATGTCGCCCAGGCTGGTCATAAACTTCTGGTCTCAAGTGATTCTCCTACCTCAGCCTCCAAAAGCATTGGTATTATAGGCATGAATCATTGTACCCGACCCCCTCGGGGTTTAGACTGGAGCCTGTGTTACCCACCTGGACACTGGCTGCCAGGGATGCTGAAAAGTGATAGGGAAAGTGCAAGGGAAGGTCTGAGAAGGGTCTTATCCTTTCCACTTCCTTAGATTGGGGAACGAGGAGACAGCTTCTCTGTCTGACACTGGAGAGAATTTCCCAATCACACAAAGGAGTTTTGAATGGTGAAGTCTCCTCCAATATTCGGTGTAGAGGGGAGCATGTATTAGAACACTCTGGCTAATAAAAATGTCATCTGCCCTCTACAGGTTGATTAAAATGACTATAGAGTTTATAACATTGCTGTAAGTTTGGCCCGGACATTATAATAATTTCTAGCATTGTGTACTTTTTAAATCCAATTCAGTCAAATCATACCTTTATACAGTTAGCAACAAGCATTGAGAAATACAAAACGTATCTCATAGGTGTGATGTCATTTCTGTGTAATGCAGTATCCTGGGGGCTCAATCAGCACTTAGGCAACAAAAAATATTATATTATGTTGCTGCTTCTACTGTCAAAATCAGAATATTTTAATTGAAGCGTCGCTCTCTTTATAATTTATCTAATGTGGGTTGTCTTACATTATATAGTCACTGCCTTAATGTAGTAGTTGGAGATACTTATGTACGATTTTCATGACCCCGGTCATTCCTGTTTACCATGCTTGGCGCATGTCTGTCACTGAACAGCCATTCAATAAATGTTTGTCGAATGAATGATCAAACTATGCAACAAGTATTATTTCTAGTGTGAGGGACTCAAAGTGAGTAAGGCACAGGTCCTCCCCAGAGGTGTTTAGATTCTAGTGGAGAAGACAGAAGGTAAACAAATATTTTAGTGACACATGATATGCTATACATACACATGATATGGTGTATGATAAGATTCTTGATAATTATTGAGTCCTTACTGTATACCAGGAAGTATACTATGTGGCTCGCAAATATTTATTGTATTATCAAGACAACGAAATAGTATGTGTGTGCTTCTATTACCACTATTATTATTCCCGGTTTATAGATGAGAAAGTTGAATCTTTAAGAGGTTAACTGACTTGTTTAGATGTTCCTTGGATGTAGAAAGTGGTGACCTGAATAGGAAGAGTGAAGACAACAGGATGAAGTCTGTGTTTTCCCTAGATAAATTTCTTAATTGCAAGAAACAGAAATTCACCTGAGCTAAGAGAATGCCTACATTCAATCACCAACCATAACTATCTAATCCAGAGTGCACACTCTCAGCCACTACTTTATACTATACTTTAGCAAGAAAGATTTGGCTGTGTTTTCACAGAAGAAAGGATACTTCTTCTGTGTCTTGCAGCTGTGCAGATGATTTTTCAGGCATTTACTGGACATTCCAGGCAGAGGGACATACCAGTGACAGCCTGGAGAGATCATAGTTGAATAAGCAACCGCAAGTAGTGTAGCTATGACTTGAACATTGCTAACCTAGGGGGGATGTGATAGGAGATGAGGCTGGAAAAAGAAACCAGGAGGCAAGAAGCGGATCCAAACCATAGTAAACAATCTCCTGGGTCTCTCGGGGCTGTGGACATTATTCTCTAGAAGAGGAGAAACCACAGAAGGAGTCTAAGACGGGTAGATATATGGCCATTACCTTCAGTGCGGGTGGCCTCTGCTCCTCCTCACTACTGGGAACTAGTAAACTCCCCACATCTACTCACTGTTCTTTCCATTTCCATCTCCTTTCTCCCTAAAGCTCAGGCATGGGTCCACCAGGGCTGAGCCTGCGTCAGCTACAAGCCTCTGATCACATGCTTTCCTGAGAGTACCCTCATTTCTGACCACTCAGGTGCTTTTAGAACAATCCAGAGGGCTTGCCTCTTTCCTTCACAGGAGGTTTTCTTGCTGCTTGGGCCCAGTGGGCCCACCTGATGGAAACCCCCACACCAAGCAATTTCAGACATTACTCTTATTTCACATTAAACCAGCAATAATGAGCAGAGTTTAAATACTTTATTCAATAGAAACTAAATTGACCAAACTCCTCACTTTTCTACACTTCAGATAGTATTTATTTAACTCTGAATATCATCAACTGTTTCCCATTTGGGGGAAATCTCACCTTTCATTCTTGCATTTCTATCTAGTTCATACAGCCACATTGGATTCCTCAAATGAGAAAATCTGACAGGTCACCGGTGGACCAGAGGGACAAATTTTGTTACAAAAAGGGACAAGTTTCACAATAGCTTTTCTCATAAATATTGTGCTGTCACACAGAGGGATAGCCCTCTGATGATTTAACATGTCACTTTGAATCACAACATGTTTTCTATAATTCTGCTATTGTAATAATTTACAGTAGTCAAACAGGGAAATTGTTGTTTATTCATACCTACTGGTTTTCCTACTCTTCTTATTTCAAAGTCTTTGGATTTCTAAATAATTTGGAGTTAGCTGATTTGAGGTTAATATATACTAAAGAAATCCTCTTTTCCAAAATCTTATAAACTGATAGCCATATTTAAAGTATTTCAGGGACTTTTTTATTTTATTCAAAGACAAGATTTTCAGGTTAAGCCAAGTGCTCTTGATACAATAATTTCTTTTTTAACATTTGCAAACTGACCGTACGCGTTCTTATTCATTCATTATGACAAAATCTATTAAAATCTTCCACTTGGCCATTTTTGGTAGTATAACTGAAGGTCTTCTGTTTGTGTTAAAAATAATAAAACTATATTTGGAAATAGATTATAATACACTTTTCAATCACCTCCCAAAATTTGTCTGAATTCTCCTGATTTGACTCTAGAGAATTTTATTTACCACAGAGATATCCAGGCAATGGATTATTTTCATGAATTACTTCTCAGTAAGACCCAATGACCAGCAAATAATGCAGGATGTATTTGCCTGCCCCATTGCAATACCCACACTGTTGCTCACACAGTGTGTCTGTTTTCCCATCCATAAGTTTCTCATGTTGCCTTTCTCTTCTCCTTCTCTCTCACATTCAATGGTGTGACCAGGAAAGGGGAAAAAGAGAGAAAAACAGCAGCCATCAGGGCAAAGATTTGGGGCAAGAGAAGCAGAAAAGTCTAATACAAATGGCTCATACAAACAGAGATGGAACTGGGAAAATCCAGGGAGGGGGTCAGACTGCGAGTCATGGAACCAGGGTGATCCGGAACCTTGTGTCATGTCCTGGGAGGCCAAAGTGGTAAAGTTGGATAATGGGACTCAAAGAAAAGGGAGAGATTGTGGGAGTAGCTTAGAACTTTTTGTTCCAGATAGCAAACTTATTGACACAGAATTGCAAACTATTATAAATACAGAAAGAGACCAGTCATTGAGAGAATGGGCTATGGAGTTAGCCTGGCCTGGGTTTGGGATCATGCTCTGCCACGTACAATGTGACTTTGGAAACATATCCATCTTCCAAGAGGCTCAACTTGTCCACCTGCAAAACGAGTCTGACAATGCCTAGCTGGTCAGAGTGTAGTGAGGATTATGTGAGATAATGTATGAAGCGCAATGCTTGGCACTCAAATAAGCTGGTTATTTTCTTCATTTTTCATATACATTTTTCAATTACCCCCTCAATTGGTTCACATTTGCCACATTTGACCCTAGAGAACTTTGCTATGAAGATGTCCAAGCAATGGATAATTATTATTCCAATAATAATATGAAGCAATCAAATAGTTATGTTTATTTTATTGAGCAAAATAATTACTCCTTGACCTGGTCAGTGGTTTATATAAGTGGAAGAATATCAGACTTTCTTTTTTATTTTTTTAGATTTAGGGGCTACAAGTGCAGATTTCTTATATGCATATATTGCATAGTGGTGAAGTCTGGACTTTTAGTGTACCTGTCACTCAAATAGTGAGCACTGTGCCCAACAGATAATTTTTTAACCTTCACTACCTTCCCACGGATCCCAGACTTTGACATCAGACCAACCCAGGTTCGATCCTGAGCCCCACTACTCACCAGGAATACCATTTTTAATCTGGAAATTCTCTCCTTGTTAGTAAGGTGAGATGAATTCTACCTTCCTAGAGAGTTGTTGTTCTTAAAAGGGATTATAATGAGCTTAGTATGAAAGTGCCAGGTAGTTGATATAGTATAGTGATTTTCAATTTTCAGCGTTTCACAATTTTAATGTCATTTGTGGCCCATGGAATTTAGGATGGTGAACAAAGAAAAAGCTGTCATAAGTATTAAACAAAGGAAGAATCCAGAGTTGGTAAGAATGTGCATAGTTTTATAATGAAGTGGTCATAGTATCAATACTAGAACCTTGGATGTAGATTAGCAAAGCTTGGGAAACTGTTTTCTACTATTCGAGAACTCATAGCTTAATCTATTGGTAAGAAACTGAACCCAGAGATTAGATGGTTTCCCCAGCAACCTAGACTTCACGTTTCCCAACATCTGTCCACTCCTCTCCCCTGGGTTATATAGTTTCTAGTGGATCACTGTGCCCAAAAGAGCTTTAAAAAAAAAAAACTTTAAACATGATAGCATTCACAACTAATTGAACTCAGCAAAAGAAATAATCTAAATATGAACATAGCCAATATTTTAAAAGTGTAATGGCATGCCTTTTTCAGGGTCAAAGCTCAATCATGTTTTTGTGATATATTTTAATTGTGTTCAATGACTTTTTCCCATAATTTCACTCACCATTTTCTTATCCGATGTGTTTCTCCAGATCTTAAGAGGGGTTTATGGAAACAAATTTCCAGTGGAGAAAATACCATTTGAAAAGTTGCTCTATTCCGTGTGCACCCAGTTCTCTGACATCCACAGAATCCCCCACAGCATCTAGCATCATAAAAATCTACTGACTGTAGGGGAAGGTGGCAATGTCAAGTTCATTTTTCTTGGGTTCCTCAGCAATCCTGCATCCCTCCTCCACAGAAGACGTGCCTCTCAGCCATGTCCACGATTTAAAAACCCTTGGGCCTTGGAAATCCTACTTAGACTGAAATCTTTATGTTGGGCAACTTGCTCCCCAGTGGCCCAGCCTCTCCCACAATCCTCATTCCTGTGACTTCTCCCCACTGGCCACGGCTAAAGGAACCCAGGTGTGCCACAGGCCCTGCCAGTGACATAGCCTTCGCACCTATGCGTCACTCCTTAACAAAGGGAGTAGGGAGGCGAGACCGAGATGACTCAGCTTGGCATTCAGCCTCCCTGATTCTCAACTGGCCTCTTCTGATTTCCTTCCACTCCCAACTACATAAGTCTACTCTTATTTTCATGGTTGATCTAGTTTAATGTGTTTACCTTTCTTTGTAGTGTCCAACAAATGTTTTGGGGAAAACACTGGAAAACTGGCAATTAACTTTAACTTTGGGTAACTGTCTAAAGGGTCCATGTCTGATTACAAGGCAGGCTGGGCCACATATCACATAGGCATTTTATTCCGTGTGCTTCCTGCCTTTTTAACTGACATGAGTTTTTAATCACTCATTTAGCAGTTATGTGGTAGAAACAATTCCATTATGATTTGTATTTTTACAGATAGAGATAATGGGGCCCTAAATTGCAGCTGACGGCACTGTGTCCTGGAGACAGGGTTGGAGCCACAAT
Organism: Cephalopachus bancanus; assembly: GCA_027257055.1. Lineage (NCBI taxonomy): Eukaryota > Metazoa > Chordata > Mammalia > Primates > Tarsiidae > Cephalopachus > Cephalopachus bancanus. The sequence continues at coordinate 7,874,779 of JAPVLO010000015.1, read as the reverse complement.
CCAGAGCCTCAAGGTATCACTCCTGAAAGACTGCGTCACTTATCTGTGGAGTCCTCCTTATTATCTTTTTAGGTAAGGTCTATCTTTTTATTAAATCATAAAATGGGCATCCATCATCTTGACAGTGAATGAATTATGAACTAAAGGCCTATCTATAAAACTTGACTTCTGTTCATTCCCTCCCTGAGCCCAGTTGACCTAAATGTCTGAGTTGAACCCTGCGATCTTCCCACAAGTATTCGTTCTGACATGCAGTTGTTTTATTTATTTATTCATTTTAGTCATTCTTCCTTTGGTCTTGCAGGCAGTGTCAGTGACATATGTGTTATTTTTCAAGCCATGTGTCATATTCATTTATATGCCTGTCTTTGTGTTCAGATCCTGGCTCATAGCCATTATAATGACTAAAGAATAAGAAATGGAGACCTGTGTCTGATGACTTTGACAATGTCTATGGAGTGAATAGAATGAATTAGAAAAAAATAAGAGTCCCTTTTAGACCTACTCAGTTATATGCCTTATATGCCTTTGGTCAAAGTCAAGATCCCACAAAAGTAGCAAAAGTAATTTGCCACTTTCATTGAGGTCCTTTAGCTTTGCCCAAATCAGCCTATGTAAGTGGCCTTGAGTGTCTGGAATGGTCGGATATCCTAATTAATCCTCAGCTTTAGCTGTATTTATTTAGCCAAAATTCTGATCACAAATCCATCAGCACAATATTTTACACTAATAAAAACTACTTCAATTTTGAGTTTTCTCCCACTACAGAAGTCCTTTCACAGCCCTCATCATTCTGACACCAAGTTGTAAAATGTTGATATTCGATCCAGAGAAGATAGCAAAGAGAATAGATACATCCTGTCCCAGTACCTTCTTTATTCAACTTGGGTTTTTTGGTTTAATGAGCAGTGTGGATCCACACTTAGTCACGTCACAGAGCACCTAGGGTCTTAGACATCGTGGCCGGAGAATCCCTGGCAGGAAGCTTTAAACTTAGCTTCAGCAACGTCAGAATCAGGAATTCATGGCCTCCCTATTTGCACCAGCTCTGAAACAGGAAGTTCCCTGAGTGTATCAAGAGTCCGCCTTGCAAAATAGCTTCTGAATTCAAGGAACCGAAGAAGCTCTTTCCCCTCCTTCGGTGAAGTGACATTGTTGGTGGAACACAGTCAGATGAAGGAAGGCACATGTGTGCTGGGTTTTGCACAGCTAGGGAGCTGGAAGGTAGATCCTGTTTAGTCGCTGCCAGAAGCTGAACAGGCCTCAGGAAAGGAGTTCAGGAGTCATCTTAGCTCCCGATGATTTACTCTTACTCCCCTTTGTAGACATATGGATTCTATTTCTGCTGTCTCTATAAATACTGTGGTGACTCTGCCAAAGCAGCTACCTTTCTCACCCTCAGGAGAAGCCAGAGATCAGACACTGCTACACCACCACCCCATTAGACACTGCCATAGGGAAGGGAGCAGATCTGGCAGTCAATATGATGTGTGTATTTGAATCTTTAAAGCGCCAGGCTAAACTTAGAGTCAGTGGACTACCATAAATAACCTGTGTTCATCTCTCTGTGTGTGGTTTGGACTGGAATGCCTTTCTCTTTAGGGTTGTACAAGCAGCAAGAGATCAAAGAGTCAGCCGCTTATGGAGGCATAGTTCATTACAAAGTCATCATGTGCAGTGAGAAGACTCTGGCAAAAGCACCAAAAATTCTCTCCCTTGACTGTTTTGTTCCGTGGATTGGGATTAGCGGGCACTGAAAGAACTTGCAACTACTTTCAATAGTTAAAAATAAATAAATAAAGGTGAAAATTCACTTTTAAAGGCGGGCTTAAACTTAACTGGCATCTCTTTAGGGTATGGAATGTGGTGGGAGGGAAGAGGAAGTAAAGAAATTGGCCCATTACCACATGGAATGTGGTTCAAGAAGAATAATAGAAGGCAGAGCAGTATCCTGTGTAATTTACTTACCCTTGGGTAAGCATTATAGAGAGTCTTTGATAAGCAGAGCAGAACATATACAGGGATTTTTTTTTAAAAGCCCAAACTAGATAATGTATTTGAAAACTGGGCTTTGAACTAGTTTGCTAGAATATAAAGAATAAATGTGTTTTAAATTATAGCATGGGTGATGTTACAAACCCGGGATTGTGGATAATCACAATACTCCAAAACAACAGCTATTATTTGTTCATTGTCTGCTGCATGACACAAGCTGTGCAGTGTATATGATATCTTTTCCTCCTCACAACTATGCACACTTATAAGCTGTTGGCACTGCAGGGAAATGGGACTCTACAAAGTTGAAACACTGCCCAAAGTCACCCGGTCACTAGATGATAAGCCCAGGACTATCCATTAGCCTGTAGTTAATATCTCTGGCTCCTGACTCTTTCTTTGGCCTCTGTTGCAGAAATTGTTGAAGCTCTTTTGCTTTCTCAGCTTGGGAGCTTTGCCTTCTAAAAATGAACCTTAGTTTGTGATTACATTTGTCCAGGCTGACTGTGTATGTCTGGTGGGTGCTTTGTTCTGTGGTCTCGCACAAGCAGCCAGATTTAATCACTGAAACTCATACAACATATTGTATCCTTGATCTGGCACTTTCTGCATGGATGTTAGGGACAGGATATTTTGTAAAAAAAAATCTGTTGTGTGCTTGATCAGTTGTAGTGCTATCTGAAGAAATATTTTCTCAAATGTATTATTTTAATAGGAATCACATACTACTTCCCCATCCTTTATATTACTTTAATTTTAACAAAAGCTGAACCTTTTAAAAATGATATAGGGTATAGTGCAAATAGTCAATGATTAGAATCAATAAAGTCTCAATGGCTACGTATCCCCAGGAGTTTTTGTCCTTGTCACAGATAAAACCTACATGAGAGATGCCACAGGATCACCGGATTAAGATGACTGGAAAATTCTAATGCTTTACAAATCTTATCTTCTGCCTGTTCTTAGTGACATTATCTTTTGTTCAATCCATTTATTCATGCGTTTTTTTATTTTTAAAAGAAGTTTTTTAAACGTCAGAAATAGAAGCAAATAACTGATCTATTCTTTGTTACTGATTTCATTGCAATCAAAAGCATCATCCAAAACACTGTAGATCTTTCCCCTACAAGTTTTCTTGAAAGATTTCACACGTGCCGTGTAAGAAATTGTGAGTCAGCCTTCTCCAATCCTGACTTTAAGAGTTGCAAAAATCATCTGCCAGGGATCACATATGTTCTCAGTTCCATGAGAGGAAGAAAACACATTTGCTGAAAAGAAATGGGAACTTTAAAGCCAGTTGAGTTGGAATAAAGACACTTGCATTTTGTTAACTTCTTTTCCTCTCAAGGGCTTAAAGTCTTTTCTGGTCCTGGTCAGGTTGTGAGGCATCTGTCCCCCCACAAATGCTTCCTCCCTGGGGTGGGGGCTCCATGTGGCCATGGAGTGGAGGCGTGGGAAGTGCAAAGTGACCAAAAGACGGGATCAGGGTGCAAAAATAATAAATCGGCAACCAACGATTTATTATAACCAATGGCTATAATTTCATTATCTCTGTAACATCTTATAACAATCCAGTGTTACAGTCTGCAATTGAGACATGGCATTTAGCAGACAAAGTCACTTGGCCAAGGCCACATTGCTAGTGAGCCAGGTAGAAATGCATACCACAGCCTATGAGTGTAAAGCTACATGTGTAACATCACATATGGAACCTCTGGAACATTGGAAAGGTATTTTCATCTGAGAAATTGTCTCGAGTCAAAGCACAGAACAAGCCCCTCACATCCTAAAGCAGTAGATTGGTAACATCGTAAAAACACATTGTAACATTGTGCTTCCATGTTAACATTGTAAAAACCAATGACTCAGGAGGCTGAGGCAGGAATGTCACTTGAGGTCAGGAGTTCAAGACCAGCCTGGGCAATATAGCAAGACCCAGCCTCTAAAAAAAAATAAAATAAAATAAAATAAAAATTGTAGAAATCAGATTCAAACAAATTGTGGGTTTCTTTTGAAACAAAATAAATCAATTACAGGGAAGGTAGGGCAGGTGAAACTCTCCACTTAGTGCTCTACTTGAGAGATGTAAAACTCATTTCACAAAGCCTTGTCCTTCTCCACCTCTCACTGAGGCATTCTGTTCCTCAGTAATTGGTATTTGGTTGTTCTTGTGGACTGCCAGTCAGCATGTTGTTATTTATTAAACTGTGTAAGTAAAAGGGATGTGACGGAACTTGAACAAAGGCTTTTCTAAACCAGCATTTCTCCCATAACATCTGGGTAGATGTTTCATGTGGGTTTTCTTTCCCCAAGTATCCAAAGGCATGATTCCAGTTCAGAAAGAATTGACAGGGACATTTCATTTGACCAAGAAAAGAAAAAAAAAGAAAGAAAGAAAGCAACATTTCTACATTTAACAGAACCCAAAGGGAACTTGAAAAACACTTTGAAAGCTGATTTCCATTTTATGATCTAAAGCAGACCTAAGGTATATCTGCAGACAGGTGGTGCCGGTTGCAGTTCTGCTGTGAGACCTTGTGAGAAGGATGATGTTGACTTTCTCAGAATATTTCAGGACTCAAATCTCTGAAATAGTGGTTTTAGACTCCCACTGAAGCAGGTCACAATAAAAATCCTAAAGAGAAAACCAAGCCAGGTAAATCTAGGATCTTGGCTTCATGCCATCCCTCACAATTTGAAACCCTAGGTCATTCTTCCAACTCTAAGATTTATCTAGGCTGGGTGCAGTGGCTCACACCTGTAATCAAAGCACTTTGAGAGGCTGAGGTGGGAGGATCGCTTGAAGCCAGGAGTTTGAGACCAGCCTGGGCAACACAACAAGACTCCATCTCTACAAAAAAATTTTTTTTAATTAGCAGGATGTGGTGGTGCAAGCTTGTAGTCTCAGTTACTCAAGAGACTGAGATGGAAGGATCGATCACTCAAGCTCAAGGGTTAAAGACTGCAGTGAGCTACAATCACGTTACTGTACTCCAACCTGGGTGACAAGAGTCAGACCCTGTCTCAAAAAATAGACTTCTAACTGGGCTCTGTGGCTCAGCCTGTAATTCCACGCTTTGGGAGGCTGAGGTGAGTGGATTGCCTGAGCCCGCGGGTTCGAGACCCTCCTGAGCAACTTGGCGAGACCTCCTCTCTACAACAAATCAAAAAAAAAAAATTAGCCGGGCGTGGTAGCACGCGCCTGTAGTTCCAGCTACTTGGACGGCTGAGGCGGAAGGATCACCAGAGCCCCAGCAGGTCGAGGCTGCGGTTACTGGGAGCGGCCACTGCACTCCAGTCTGGGCGACAGAGTGAGACTCCAACTAAAAAAAAAAAAAAGACTTCTCTAACCCCATCTTCACTAATCCTGTGGTGTATCCTGCTAAAATTCAGCCAAGAAGCAAAACTCAATGAATGCTATTTTGCATTAGATTATTGCGCAGGATAAAGATAGGCAAAAAGAAAGGACTTCCTCGGTCATAGAAAGCTTGGGTGTTTGATTGTAAGACAGTCTATTCCTTCAGGACTAGTGGATAAAATTCTCCCTTGTGACTCTGAATGAGGTATTGTCCCTAAACACAATACTATACTCTGTTTTAGTTGCCGAAACCACTGAGACTGGCGATTTTTTTAATAAAAGGCAGAACTTTCAGAGGAAGCTGGAATATAATGCCTACTACAATGAACTATAACTTAGAAGTACCCTGTAGAGATGAGAAAAGTCACGGCTTTTTAAACACAGCTTTTACAAAATTTTAAGCTTTAGCTGGATTAAGCAGTTACTAACTTCTCATGCTTCAGCTGATAGAAAATATACCTTTTACTAAATACTGCATGTTCTCACTTATAAATAGGAACTAAGCTAAGGGTCCGCAAAGGCATATAGAGTGGTGTAATAGACATCAGAGACTCAGAAGGGGGAGGGTGGGAAGAGGGAGGAGAGGTGAAAAATCACCTATGGGGTACAATGTGCACGGGTGGGGGTGGCACACTTAAAGCCCTGACTTCATTGCCACTATACAATGCATCCTTGTAACCAAAAACCATTTGTACCCCTTAGCCTAAAGCTATTAAAATTTTTGAGAAAGAAAATATACCTTATAGAAAATAGAACTATTTTGGGGGGTTGCATCTTAACTCATAACATTCTTATGATTTAAATACAGGCAGTCCTCATTATTAGTGAATTCTGATTTTGCAGATTCACAGTCACTAAAATTTATTTGTAATCCCCAAATCAGCACTCATGGCGCTTTCACAGATAGCACAGAGTGGTGATAAATGTGAATCACCAGAAATGCACTAGAAATGAGTGTCCTTTTCACCGTCTATTCGGTGCCAAATTTCTGCATGTGTATGTCTTTGGCATGTGTGTTGGTTTTTCTGTGTTTAAAAATCCTTGAGCACTTGACACCTGAGCGTGGCCAGTGATGGGCCTCACTGACAAAACACATGTGTTAGGTAAGCTTCGTTCCGGCATGAGTTATATATAGTGCTTTTGGCCATGAGTTCAATGTTCACGAACAGCAGGCTATGTTGAATATTTACATTATTTCAATATACATTAATTATTTATTAAATAGGATGTTTTTAAACAGAAACACACATAAAACAAGGTCATGTGTTAGTCAGTTGACAAAAATATTGTGACTCAAGAAAAATGTCAGCTTGTAGGAACTGAACCCTACATTTTCCCTAAGAGCAATGGTTCGGTATTTGTTAATTCAGCATATATGGCAATGTTATAGAACATAATTACTGTGAATCGATTGTATTTGCTTGAAAACTCTGCATCATCTGGTTACTTGAACAGCTCTGATGTGTGGAGACAGTCTCCACTGATCATCTCAAATGTGATCAGAAATGCCCTGCTAGGCTCAGGATCGGGTTTCAGATAAGTTAGGAGTTGTGTAGACTGGATGAGAATCCAATGACCCTTACACCTGGGATTAAAAAAGGAAAGCTGGTCTTTGTGTGGTGAGAGAAGGGAAACTTGGCTGTGGACTATGAGAATTGCTGTTCTCGAAGAAGAGAAGTAAAGGTGTGAAAGAAGCTGAAGACAGGAAATTAAAAGCAGAGGGAAGGATGGGTGTGTTCACAGTGACACTGAGAGTCAGTACCTAAGACAACACTATTCATTATAGGATGTGTCACTATCTAAGAGGATTCAACATCACTCCTTCCACCAATGTATGGAACAGAAAAAATAATGCGTATAAAAAATCTTCTGTTATACTTTCTTGTCAGGCAGTAGGTGAGTTACCAACACATTCTGCAGAACTTAATGACATCATTTTTATGTAAATTGAGCCTGTTTATTTGTTTTTCCTGCCTCATATAAGGTCACAACTCTTTGTCTCATGGTAACCCAGAAAACAAAATTTTGATTTTGGTTAAATAGTATCTGTAAAAATGTTTTTCTTAAATAAAAGGCACTTGCATGCAGTTAAGTTAATGGACTTTAATAATCTATTTAATATGCTGTGGCAGGAGAGACTTTTACTAGCTAACATACAGAAACTATGTATTCTCATATTTATGCATAAGGTAATTTGTTTTATAGGCAGAAAATAGAGTTTACAGTTTGAAATAAACAAATCACTACTTTAAACAGTGTAGGAGAAAGTACATTGCTTCAAAAATAATTGCTTGTTTACATGCATTTGCTTGTTGGAAACAAAAGACTAAAATAAGAGCTCCTCTATCATTAGTATGTTATGTGAAAAAATGAGAAAGTGTACATACAAGAACCCAAAGCATATAGAGAATTTCCCATAATGCCATGTGGACATGATAAATTGTAACATTTTACCACTTAATGATATATTAGATCAATACAACGTCTACCTCATGAGCTTCAGTTAGAAATCTCAAGTCTGATGGAAAAGTATTTTTTTAGCATCTTAGGAAAGATTCTCAAAACTTTAGAAAAAATTAGTGTTTGTGAAGTATGGCCAAGTTATATCTTCACACATGAAAAATGTACTATATTTTTTAGGAGTCTGAAATCATTTTGAGGACTGAGAGTTTTTCTAAGCAGTGTTAAAACCACATTGAATTGCTGCTAAAGAGTAATAGTCATACCCTTTCATATTTTTTGAGAATTAAACAGAGTAAAGTACATAGAACAAAAATAAATGCAATTTCTTCAATAAGTACCAGCTATTATAATAATATTGTTTTAGTGAATGTTGACTCTAAAATAGTATACAGTTATAATTGTCCCAAACCAAGTGTCAGTTTTCATTGACTGTCATTGACACAACTATGCCACTCTTGAAAACCCCTAGAAGCAACAAAGTAAATGATAAGAAACCATGAGGCAAAAGAAAATTTTGAGGGCTACAGAGATGTTTTTCTGATTCCTCCAAGACCTTTCCTATTGAGGACTGTCCAATAGGTTTGCTTGGTCTCCAGTCATATCTGTTGCATTAGTTAGTAATTAAAACTAACTGCTGTAACAGGCAACCTCACAGTATCAGTAGCTTACAACTATAAACACATATTTATGTATTGCTGATGTAAAAGTTGCTTAAGAGTCAGGTGACTCTTCTGGGCACTTTCGTTAAACAGCTTCTTCCATCTCCACAGTCTCAGTGTAAAAGAAAGACTTGGTGTGAGTGTTTGGGAGGCTTATAGCCAGAACTAGAAATAGCAACATAATGTCCACTGCCATTCTTTAGGCCAGAACCTAGCCCTAACGCCACTAAGTTAACTTCAAGATATACTGGGAGTGTCCTCTTCCTTTCTGCATGGGAAAAAGAAACAGGATATGCTTCTAGATTCTTCAAAGATAATAAAGGCTTAACTTCCCAGTATGTTCAGTTTATTTCTTACAATGCCATTAAATGAACTAAACAATTTACTCTAAGAGGAAAATAAGGTATTGTTTGACACCATAATTTGTGTATCTCAACATGCCCAGTTGAGATTGGTCTTAAGCACAGCTAAAGTTGTAGGTCTTCCGTGAAGCTTCCCTGGTTATCCATCTCATCAGATTCACCTTATCATGAGATGAGATCATCTTATCTAGGCTGCTATGATGCCATTTAGCAAATATTTCCTTGTAATCCTTCTTTCTATGTATTGTACCTATTATCTTCCTATTAGACTCTAAGCTTCTTATGTATAAGAGTATTATAAAAATATTGTATAGCATAGTATTTTGTAACACTATGGTATAGTCTTACACTGTGTAGCAGTTAAGGATATGCACTCTGGAGTCAGACTGCAAGGGTCTGAATCCTGGCTTACTAGCTATTTTACCTTACCTACTTATTTAAACTCTTTCTACCGGTTTTCTCATTTAAAAATAAGCATAGTAACTAAAGTACCTACCTCATACATTTGTTGTGAGAATTACCTATGATAAACTTTGCAAAGCATTAATAGTGGTAAGCATTTAAAGCACACATAACAAGCCCTCAGAAGAGGTTAAGTATAATTACGAATACAATCAGGAACTATGACTTTATCTTGTTGAATCTTCTACTGCAGCTAGGATATAGGGCTGCATAGGTTACAATAAATGCTTACTAAAAGAAATCCTGAATATTTTTGATTGACAAAGTAGAAAGCCTTCTACTTCAATGTAAAGCAGTTATAAAGAACCCTTCCCCTGTATATTTCTTCCAGTTCCACACAGGTGCTAATGTCAATTAAGATATAATCTTTTTATTCGAATTAGGAATCAATTTTTAAAAGTAAATAAATTTGGAAAGGTGACACAATGGCTTAAACTCACACTATAATTTTCCATTTAAGCAATACAATACGCTAAACTTTAAGTGAAACACCTCCTAATACAACATACCTAAAAAGCTGGATAAAATAAAAAATCTAATTTTAAATGTATAACCAAGCTTTTGTGAAAAGAGGAGAACTTCTGCAAAAGCCAGAAATTATATGAAAGTACAATCCACAGAAGCCCAGTCATTTGTCCTGAGGAGTTTGCCTTTTCCTGGGACCCAGAGCTAGGTTCTAATGGTTACAAACAGGGGACTAAAAAACAAATCCTAAAGACAGAGCAAGGCAGAAGGACAGATTGAAGACATACATTAAAAAGCAAGAAAGAAAGCAGTGCAAAAACAAATATATATCTCATAGAGAGTTAATAGAGATAATTGTTTGCCTTAATCTTTACTCTGGGAAGAATAGGAAAAAGAAAATATCTGTCTTCCAAATGTCTAATCACAACACTGCCAAGTTAACTTTTTGTAGTCTGTGAAAAAAGCAAAGTTTGATTTTAAAGTTGCCTCAAGTTGCTAGTGTCCCAGGTGCTTGACAGAAGAAATGCAAATCATTTCTGGAAGAATTCATCTTAAACCTGTTTTGCCTAAAAAAAAGAAAAGTTTTCAAGGAGCATAAGCTCACAAACAAAAAAATCACCAGATACAAGGAAGTATACCATCATCATTAGCAAAAGCCAAGAGAAACAAAGTCAAGAAATTTCATACATTGAAATTCTCAGACCCAGAATACATAAGTTTTATATTATTAACATGCTCAAGGAAGTAAAGGCATATAGCAAGTATCATCCAATTACATAACCTTAAACAACGAAGGTTGGAAAAAATATTAAAATGCTAGAAGTGAGAAATATAATTATCGAAAATAGAAGTTGCATTAAACATCAGTTTAGACTCAGCTGAAGGGAGAATTTGAAAGGAAGACTAATAACAATGATTAAAAGTGCCACTTAGAAAGACAAAAAGGAAGTAAGAATGAAAAAAAGTGTTTAAAGATAAAGAAAATAAACTAGAGTCTATAATACTGAGTGACCTCTCACAGAAACAAAGATCCGAGTATCACATGTTCTCACTCATATAATTGAACATTGAACATCCAATGTAATACTATAAGAAAATGACTGACGGTACTGGGAAACTATGGGGGTGAGGGGAATGGGATTAACAGTCGCAAATATCTGCCTGGGGATGGGGAAACACCTCTTATCAACAGGGTGCCTGAATGAAACGTAATTGTACACCTAACCCTTAACTGTACCCCACAAAATCATAATAAAAAATATTGATTAAAAAAAGATTAAGAAAATATAGTGGAGGAAGGTAGAACACATTTCAAGTTGGAAGTTTAGAACAGGGGTGAACAAACTTTTTCTGTAAAAGATCAGTTGGTAAATGTTTTAGAATGAGTGTGCCTTCAAGTCTCTGCTGGAAATACTCAACTCTACCATTGTAGTGCAAGAGCAGCCATAGATAATAAAGTAAAAAACTGAGCCTATCTATGTTCCAGCAAGACTTTATTTAGAAAAAGGCAGTAGGGTAGATTTGGCCCATAGATCATAGTTTGTTAACTGCTAGCCAAGGAAATAATAGAAAATTAGGGCAGAATACAATTTGAGGAGATAGTGGATTATGCCTCAATCAAAATGACTTAAAAAAATTAAATCTCAAAAAAAAGAAGAAGAGTTATGATAATGGCTGAGAATTTTCCAGAAATAAGAAAACACAACATTCTCAGCTTCAAGACCAAAATATCCAGAGCAAGATAAAATAAAAGTAAATCGACATCAAGATAGATTACTGTGAAACTGCAGAAGAATGACAAAGAGAAAATCTGAAAGGAACCATAAACGTTAGTAAATTACCTTCCCAAAAACATGTCAAAACTGGACAAAATTAAACTAAAATTATTAAAAACATAACTATATGAGTGCCCTGAGACTGACCAAAGGCAAACAATAATTTTGAAGCATTTATTCATGAAAAACTGCTAGAACTTTGGGTAAGAACAGAGAGTCTGTGACCTCATTCCTGGGGTTAGCCCCATCATCCCACCACCAGCAGCAGCATAAAGCTGGCTGTGAAAACTAGCAGCTAAATTTTCAGAGGGGGATGATTTGATTTGGAATTAAAAAGTAAAAACCCACACTAAAGAGCATTGTCAGTAAAGGAAGCAAATTTGATAGAAAATGAATAAAGAAATTCTACTGCTCTGTACCTTGAGATTGTGGTGCCATTTGAGTGAGTAGTGAATAAACAAGAAATGTAACAGGGAGACCCTGGAAGAGAGAAAGTTGTAGAAGGGTTAGGTAAGGTCCACACATCCGTGGCTGATTGGGAACTATGGACATTCACAAAGAAGGCCAGAAATAGACCTGAAGAGGGTAAAAGTCAAAGCAGAGATGAAAATGCCTAAAATTTGAATGTGCTTCCTAACACACACACACACACACACACACACACACACACACACACACACACACAGAAGGTAGAAGCACTATAGCTTGAGGTACTTGAGTATACTTTGTGTTCAGGTGATGACTGACCACTGAGCTAAGAAGACAAAGAGGTGACCCCCTAGAAAGCCAGGCTGAAAATATAAAAATAAGAATATAAGAACTAAGTAGAGACACTAGTAGCCACAAAGCAGAGAAGACAGATTCCATAGATTATTAATTCCTAGCAAGTTTCTTTAAAAAGAATAAAAAAAAACTCTGGGGAAAAAAGCAGAGTTGCTAGATCATATTCTCTTACATGTTAGTTTTAAACAAAATGGTACTAAGAAATAAGAATGTGTATCCTGTAACCTATACTCAGGAAAAAGAGTGATCAATAGAGACTGACTTACAGAGTAGACCTAGATGTTAAATGAGCAAAGACTTCAACACTGCCATTGTAATTATTTTCAAAGTATTCAAGGAAATAATGCATAATAAAGTTAAAGGAACATATGACTGGTAATGGCATGACAAATAGGGAGCCTCAATAGAGAAATGGAAACTATTTTTTAAAGAATCAATTATCTATGTAGAAAATTCCAAAGAAGGAAAAACAACAGCAAAATTATTAGAACTAACAAGCTATTGTGGCAAGTTTGCAATATACAAGATCAACATACAAAAGTCAATTGTTTTTCTACAGACCAGCAATAGATAATTGAAACTTATAATTAATAACACAGCACCATTTGCATTAGCACCAAAAAAAATCAATACTTTAGCTATAGATCTAACAAAATATATACAGGGTGTATACGAGGAAAAACCATAAACTCTGACGAAGATGTTAAAGAAGATCTAAAATGAAGAGAGATACCATATTCATGGATAAGAAGACTTAATATTGCCAGGGTGTGTGTAAAGCAAAAGACCCAAAAAGCCAGCACAGAATGGATGGGGAAGAACAAAGCTGAGGACTAATATTACCCAACCTCAATATGGTAACACTTGTTATAAAGCTACAGTAATCAAGAAAATGTGGTATTAACAAAAGAATAAGCGAATAGACCAATAGAATGAATAGCCCAGAAATAGACCCATACAAATATAGACAACTGATCTTTAACAAAGGAAAAAAAAATTCAATAGTGAAAAAATAGCCTTTTCAACATCTGGATAGCCACATACAAAAAATAGAATTTTGACACAGAACTGACACCTTTCACAAAAATTAACTCAAAATGGTTCATACATCTAAATGTAAAACTGAAAACTACAAAAATTCTAGAAGATAACATAGCAGAAAATCTTTTAATCATTTAATATTTAATCTTAAAATTTTAAAATCATTTACAATACAGCATAAAAGCAAGAATCATGAAAGAAAAGAACTGATAAATTTGACTTTATTAAAATTAAAAACTTCTGTTTTGTAAAAGACACTGGCAAGAGAATGAAAAGACAAGTCACACACTGTAAGAAAATATTTGCAGAGCACATATCTAATAACGTACTTATATCAAAAATATACAAAGAACACTTACAATTCAACAATTTTAAAAAACTCAAAAAAATGAACAAAAGATCTGAATAGGTATGTCACCAAAGAAGATATACAGATGACAAATGTGTATATGAAATTATTTAAAACATTATGTGTCTTTAGAAAATTGCAGATTAAGACAACAATAAGATACTTTTGCATGCCTATTAGAATATCTAACATCTAACATTATAAGAAACAAATGCTGGCAAAATATGGAGCAGCACAAACTACGTTCATTGCTGGAGAGAATGCAAAATGGTAACAGCCACTTTGAAGACAATTCAGCAAATCCTTACAAAGTTAAACATAGACTTACACAGTCCAGCAATTACACTCCTAGGTATTTACCCAAATTTATTGAAAATTTATGTCCACACAAAAGTGACACATAAATGTTTATAGCAATTTTATTTATAATTGTCAAAAGTTGAAAGGAACCAAGATGTTCTTTAATATGTGAATGGATAAACAAACTGTAGCACATTCATAAAATGGATTATTATTCAATGTTTAAAATCAAGCTATCAAGTTATGGGAAGACATAGAGAAATTTTAAATACATACTGCAAATAAAGACAGTTTGAAACCCTATATATTATACAGGGGGGACCAAAAAAACCCAGAATCTATTTACAAAATACTATTTATTTAATCTTACATGTTTAAACTTCAGTCACCTTCAAGGTACTCTCTGTTTGATGTAATACACCTATTGAGATGCTTTTTCCACTGCTAAAAACAGTTTCGAACTCATCAATTTTGATGCCTTTTAGTGCTTTTGCCATTTTTTGTTTCACCTCTTTCACATCGGCAAAATGTTTCCCTTTGAGGAGTTGTCGGGGCAAGATATGGTAAATAGTGAGGGTGGAACACGGGAGTCATGCCGGTTTTGGTCAAAAACTGCTGAACACTCAGCATAATATGGACAGGTGCGTTGTCATGGTGGAAGAACCAGTCACCTGTTTGCCACCACTTGAGATGTTTTTTCTGCAGATCATGATGCAATCTTCTTAAAACTCCCAGATAAAAACTCTGGTTGACCGTTTGATTTGGAAGAGCAAATTACAAGTGTACTACAAGAGGCTTGCCCTCCAAAAGATAATTCTGGTTTTTGGGGAGTTCTTCTCTTGTATAATTGCAATTGTATGACATTCTGTAAAAGTCAAAACTGGGGAGACACTAAAAAATGAGTGGTTATCAGATGGAAGAGTGAAAGAGGGAGGGGAATAAGAATGAAAATCACAGAAGATTTTTAAAGAAATGGAACCATTCTGCATGATACTGTAGTAGTGGACACGTCAACAATATGCATTTGTCAAAACCTACAGAACTGCACAGTACAAAGGAAAATCCTAATATAAACTATAGACTTCAATTAATAATAATGTACCAATATTAAGTCACCAATTTTTAACGAAAGGACCACACTAAAGCAAGATGTTAGTAATAGAGAAAATTATTTGTAAAGGAAGGGATTATAGAAGTCTCTGTACTTTCTGTATAATTTTTCTGTAAACCTAAAATTGCTCTAAAAAAGAAACTCTGTTAAAAACATTTACTCACAGATCTGCCTTACAAAATACAGCAAAGAAAGTATTTGTCAGAAAGAAATGACATCAAAAGTAATTTCTATTCCAATGAAGAAATTTAAAACTCCATAATGGTAAATATGTAGGTAAATGTAAGATTATCCAAAACATTTCCCCCCAATCTCTATAAAACTCATAAAATTATATAAAGTGATAATTTAGCAATGCATAATTGAGCTTATAACACCTATACATGTAATATGTATGATAGTAGTAGACAAAATAGTAGGGAATTAAGGCTATATTGGAAGGAAGTTTCTGTATTTTACTGGAATTAAATCCATATTAACCGAAAGTAGACTGTGATACATTAAAATGAATATAGAATCCCTGGAGTAGCCCCTAAGAAATTAACTCAGACAGAAAGTTGAAAAATAATAAAGGAATTAATAATGCTACACTAATAGTTCTTAAAAACAGAGACGGTAGTAAATAAGGAAAATAGGAAGAAAAAAAGACATGAAACATCCACAAAACAAATAATGGAAGGCATACACCTAACCCTATCAACAAACACATTAAATACGAATGGACTAAAAATATGAACAGATTTCAATCACAAGGGTAAAAAAGTAAGATACAATTATTTGCTCCACACAAAAACCTCAATTTAGATTCTAAATTGAGACATAAGTACATTGAAAGTAAAAGAATGAAAAAAGATACACCATACAAACAGCTACCAAAAGAATTGAGGTGATTTTATTAACATAAGACAAAGAAGACTTCAAGAGAAAAAAATGTACTAGAGAAAAAAAGGAATATATCATAATGATATAAGGGATGATATGTCAAAAGTATATAACAATTATAAATGTTTATGTCTTTAACATCAAAACCCCACAATGCATGAAGTAAAAATTGACAGATTAAAAGAAAAATAGACAATTCAACAATTATAGTGGCAAATTTTAAAAGATAATAGTGGCAGATTTCACAGGGTAAAGGCAGATCATCCAAAAGAACAGCAATTTGACTATGTCTGTTATCTTAGCAACGATGGGAGCTATATACAGTGTTATAATATTTTTATTGAACTGAGGGAAAATAACTGTCATGTTAGACAGTAAACACAGAAAATTATATTTCAAAAATGAAAGTAAAAAGAAAGCTCTTTAGAGATAATGATAATAATAATAAATGGATAGCATATTCTGCTAACAGGACCTATCTAATGGCAGATACTTTATATATCTCAGAATGAGAGTGTTAAATACTTGTTGCTTTTATTATACATGACATACTACAATAATTTTTAAAAATCAATTACATTTCATATAACAGTAACAAATAAAAAATACAACTTGAAAAGTGTATCATTTTCAGTAGTACAATCAGTCTATTATATCTAAGAATAAATCTAACAAAAAGTGTATCATTTGTAGAATATTATAAAATGGAATTAAAAGACTTCATTGTAAGTAAGCATGGAGTAAATTTAAACAAACAACTGTTCAACTGTTAACAGTTAAACTGACAGTGATGTGTAACTTTTAAGGTCTTTTTTGAAAAAAATAAAAAATAAAACAGGGACAATTAAGCCATGGACCCTACTGGCACATAAATACTGAGGGAGTGATTGACATATAGTATTTCCTGGGGTCCTTGTAATTGTTCTGAAGAAAGGGGAAAGGAAAACATTAATTATATTAGAATTCACAAAGATAAACTTTTATGTTTTAACCTAAACAGTAAACACAAAACAGTAGAATATATCTTTTCCAAAGAGGAAAAAATTTCAAGACAGGAGAAGAAAACATCTAAGTAAAGAGAAAGGAAGAAAGAAAACTGGAACTAAATAAACTGGAACTATCTAGAAAATCCAAATGAATTCATTTATTATTAGAGCTAATAAGGTAGTTTAATAAAATTGCTACATGTAAGATCAAGCTACAAAGTTAATTTCCAAAAGCAAGTATACTTAAGCATGTGAAGAAACTGGAATTTTTATACTTTGCTAAGAGAAGAGTAAAATTTTACAACCATTCTGGCAAAGTATTTACCAGTATCTATTAAGCTAAATACATATATACCCCATATCCCAGCAATTTTCCATCTAGGTATATACAGCTGACCCTTGAACAACATGGGTTTAAACTATACAGCTCCATTGTATATGGATTTTTTCAACCAAACCTGGATTGAAAATACAGTATTCATGTGGCGCAAAACCTGCATTATGAAGGGCTGACTTTTCATGTATATGCAGGTTCTGTAAAACCAACTGTGAGACTTGAGTATGTGTATATTTTGGTATATATGAGAGTTCTGGAACAAATCCCCCACATATACTGAGGGACATTTGTAATCATTGGAATAAGTGTGCATGTTTCTCAAAAAATGGATAAGAACATTTGTAGCAGCTTTATTCATAATACAAAAAAATTGTACAGTTGTTATATAATTAAATGCTACAGAACAATAAAAAAACAAAGACATAACAACATGGATAAATCTTACAGACTTAATATTTAGCAAAGAGGGCAGATATTACCGAGATCATACTGTGAGATTCTATTTATAGGAAGTAAAAAAAAAAAGGCAACAATAATGTCTGTTGATAGAGAGCAGAATAGAGGTTTCTTGGTTGGTGGAGATGGTATTGACTCAGACTGTACATGACAGAGTCTTCCGAGAGACTAGACATAATCTATATCTTGGTCTGAGTGGTGGTTACATGGGTGTATACATGTATAAAAATTAATCAACCTCAATTTCTTTTAGACAAAAATCTAAATAGTCAAAATCTCCCCAGTTTTGTTCATTTTAATTAACCTTAATCAGCTCTATTGAGCTATAATTTACAAATAATAAATTCACAAATGTTAAGTATACAATTTCACAAATTTTGATAAATATCTGAAGTTTTATAACCATCATTATAACCATGCTATGGAACATTTCCACTATGCCAAAAGTTTCCATTTTGCCCTCTTGCAGTCGATCTCCTTTATCCATTCGAGCCCTAAACGAATGGAATCATAAAGTTGGTAGTCTTTTTTGTCTGACGTCTTTCATTCATAGCAATGTTTTTGACATGTATCTATATCTGCTTTATCAGGATTTTGTTCCTTTGTATTTCTGAATAGTATTTCTATAGACATTGTTTTTATTCATTCAGTAGTTAATGGATATTTGGGGCCTCTATAAATATAGCTATGATGAGCATTTGGGTATATCAATATGTGGGCATATGTTTTAATTTCTCTTGAGTAAAAAGCAATGGAATTGCTGGGTCATAAGAAAAATGCATATTAAATTTTATAAGAAGGTACTGAATTGTTTTCCAAGGTGGTTGTGTCATTTTGCATTTCTACCAGCAATGTAGGAGAATTCATTTGATTCATATTCTCATCATCACTTGGTATTGTAAATATTTCTAATTTCAGCCATTTTAGTGGAGTTTTCATTTGCGTTTTCTGTTAAGAAATGACGAGCATCTTTTCACGTGCTTATTTGCAATTTGTAAGTCTTCTTTGATGAACTGACATTCAAATATTTTATCCATTTCTATTCAGTTTGACTTCCCATTACTGATTTGTAAGAATTCTTTATATATTGTAGTTGCAAGTCTTTTATTAGATATACATTTTGGAAAATAAATCTCATTCTATGTCTCGCCTGTACATTTTCTTAAATGTGACTTTTGAAGAACTAAAGTTTTTAATTAAGTGTAATTTAATGATATCATCTTTTATGATTCATACTTTTTGTATTCCATCTAAGAATTCTTAGTCTAATCTAAAGTGACATCATTTTCTCCTATTTTTTCTTCTAGAAGCTTCAGTCTTAAAGTTTTACATTAGTCTAACCTAAAGCGACATAGTTTTCTCTTATCTTTTCTTCTAAAAGTTTCAATCTTTAGGTTTTTACATTTAGATCTATATTCCATTTGGAGTAGATGTTTGTGTTTGGTATAAAATAAGGGCTGAAGCTTATGATTTGCCTATAAATACCCAATTATTCTAGTGTGATTTATTTAAAAGGTTAATCTTTCCCCCATTAAATTGACTTGATACCTTATTTAAGAGTTAATTGACTATATATGTGTAGGCCTATATCTGGAATTTCTATTCTGTTATATTGACCTAAATATCGAA
The DNA here is from genome assembly GCA_027257055.1 of Cephalopachus bancanus. Classification (NCBI taxonomy): domain Eukaryota; kingdom Metazoa; phylum Chordata; class Mammalia; order Primates; family Tarsiidae; genus Cephalopachus; species Cephalopachus bancanus. Next base: position 7,855,366 of record JAPVLO010000015.1, on the reverse strand, counting down.
TGTTATCCCAAAACAGTTTTTCTTTAATTTTTGTTTTTATCAACTATAGCTGTATAAGACTTAAAATTATAGAGCATAGATCCTCCACTTTTTGTCTTTCTTGGCAAAAGAAAGAACAGTTTTCCAGTTTCTATGTAAAAGTTAGCTAATTAAAATTTTAATTTGAGGTACAATGAATCTACAAATGAATTAGGGGACAATTGAAAGCAAAACAATAAGTAGTCTTCTGATTCATGAACATGGTATGTCTCTCCATTTGTGTGTCTTTCTCAATTTCCCATGGCAAAGTTTTGAGGTTTCTAGTGTACAAGTCATGCACACATCTTGCTAAATTTATGTCTAAATATTTTATTTTTTGGTACTATTCTAAATGGTAATTTTGTATTTTAGTTTCCAATTATTATTAAATGTAGAAATGCAAACATGTGATTACTTTTATATATTTACCTCATCTCCTGTGACCTTATTAAACTTACTAGTCCTAGTAGCTTTATTGAAGACTCTTTTGGATTTTTTACATAGACAATCATGCCATCCATGAAAAAAGACAGTTTTATATTTTTCTTTCTAACTTGCATGCATTTTATTTCATTCAGTAAAGCCATCAATAAAATGCTGAATAGAAATGGTAAGAGCAGATATCTTTTCTTTTTCCCAATCTTTTTCAAATGCTAGAGCAACTTCACATTTCTAGAACATATCCTACTTAGTCATAATATATTATCCTTTTAATATATTGCTAATTTCAAGTTGTTAAAGTTTTCTTAGATTTTTTCCATGTATATTCATGATCAATTTTAATCTGTAGTTTTATGTTCTTATAATGTCATTGTCTAGATCTGGTATTATGATAATTCTGGCTTCATAGAATGAGTTAGGAAGTATTCTCTCTGCTTCTATTTGCCAGGAATGTGAATAAAGATTACAATATATTTTTCTTGTTTGGTGAAATTCACCAATAAAGCCAACTCAGTCTGAAGTTTTCATCTTGGTTATATTTTTAATCATCAATTCAATTTCTTTTTTAGATACAGGATTATTTCCTATATGTTCTTGAGTAAGCTCTAGTAGTTTATATCTTTAAAACAATTTGTACATTTTATCTATGTTTCTAAATTTACTGATATAAAATATTTATAATAGTTTCTTTCTGTAGTGATGTCCTCTCTTTCATTCCTGATATTGATAATCTGTGTAATTCTCCTTTTTTTCTCAAGCTGGCTTGAGTCTTATACAGTTTCTTTATCCTTCATAGAACTAGCTTTTGGTTACATTGATTTTTTTTTCTATTACTTTCTGTTATCTACTTCATTGATCTTTGCTCTTTATTGCCTTCCCCTTTATGCTTATTTCACATTTAATTTTCTCAAGGTGGATGCCTAGATCATTGACTTGAAACTTTTCTTATTTTGTAGCATAAACACTTATTATATGCTGTAAATTTACCTGTTTGTCATTTAGTGTCCAAATATTTAGAGATTTTAGAAATATCTGTCATTGATTTCTAATTTAATTCTGCTGTTATTAGAGAAAATACTCCTTATATCCTCATATCTCTGTGCAGCACCTCCTCTTATATTTTGTCCTACAAATTATGCCTTTACCTCCCTGGTTGGGACTCTGTCTCCTCAATTAAGAGAGAGGGCTGAGCTCTGTTTGAATGTCCCCTCACTACACCATGGCCTGAAAACTCTCTCGGCAGTACCTAGGACTTTCATTGGGTTTACAACATTTGTTTGTATTCTCTCAGTAATCACTGTCATGTGCTGTGTTTTGTACAATGTCTGGAAACCTCTGTTTCACATATTTTGTCAGTGTTCCTACGTTTATAAAGGAAGGGTAATTCTGGTCCCTTTTATTCTACCATTGCCAGAAAAAAGTCAAGATTATTTAAAATTATAATACATTTCCTCATATGCCAACAAACAGAAAATGCAATTTTAAAATGATGCCATTTTCTCTAGCAGAAACAATATTTTAGATAGCTAGAAGTATATTTAACAAAACATGTTCAATTTGTAGAATATGATAAAAATACATTATTTAATACCTAAATAAATGGAAAAAATATGATGTTACTGGATAGAAAAACTCAGTAGTGTAAATGTATTTGCAGATTTAATGAAATATTAATGAAAAGTTTAACAGTTTTTGTTTTGCATGGAACTTAACAAGATGTTTATACAATTTATACATAAAAGCAAAGAACTAAGAATATCCAAGACACCCCTAAATAAAATCCATTGCCCATCCAGATATCATGATTTACAACAAGAGTCAGATTTGCATAGCAAATCTAATAGCACAATCTCTGTAGATCGATTGTCTGAGTTTCTAATCTAGACTAGATAACTACAATCCATTTCTCTGAGCTCAGTTTCCTCCTTCATATAATAACAGTGCCTACTTTACAAGATAATGATGAGGAATAAATGAGTTAACATGTGAAACATGCTTGAAACAATGGCTGGCATATAATAAGTGTCAACAGGTATTTGCTATTTTTATTATTAGCCAGTTCTAATCAGTAAGATCGCAAAGATAAGGATAGACAAATAAATTAGAGTCTATCATAGTCAGTGATTTATCACAGAAACAAAGATCTGAGTACCACATGTACTCACTCATAAATGGACCCTGAACATTTATCATAATACCATAAGAAAGGGATTGACAGTAGTGGGACACTGCCGGGGAGAAGGGGCACATAGCATCAATAAGGGTACCCACACTTTATCTGTATGATGACCCTGTATGTACCTAATCCTCATTTGTACCCCACATTTTAAAAATAAAATAAAATAATTTTAAAAAACAACAGTCGGACATAGTGGTGCATGCCTATAGTTCCAGCTACTTGGAAGGCTGAGGCAGAAGGATAACCTGAGTCCAGCAGGCTGAGGCTGTGGTGGCCGTGAGCATGCCACTGCACTCCAGCCTGGGCGACAGAGTGACACTCCGCTCAAAAAAAATTTTTTTTAATTTAAAAAAAAAAGGATAGACGAGTAGACACACAAAACATATTAAAGAACCAGAAGTTTGGCACAAAAATGGAAACTAGCAAACAAAAAAGCTGACATTTCAACTCTGGGAAGGGGCAGATTATGGTGTGGGATGATTGATCAATTGATTATCTGTGTGGGAAAAAAAGGAAACAGATCCATTCCTCACACTAAAAACAAACCAAATGTTCACCAACTGTAGAATGTCATTCATCGTAATATATTCATGCCATGAACCCCCATTCAAAGTAAAGATGAATGGGTTACAGTATATCAGAAACATACATGTTCTCAAAAACATAATGCTAAGCCTAAAAGCAAGTCACAGAAGGATGAATACAATTTATTGTCATTTGATGACATTTATATAAAGTTTTTAAAAAGCAAGACTAAACAATATTACACACACACACACACACACACACACACGCATACATCTGTAAAACTATGAAGAAAAATGAAAGAGTCATTAAAACTAAATTCAGAGAAACTGTCACACAGGGCCCAAAGAGCATGTGACTATTTGGAGGCATTTAGAGGGTTTTAAAGACTTTAAAAGGGTAGTGTATTATTTCTAAAACTTGGCAATGGGTACACGTATATCCTTTGCATTGTTTTTAATCTTTACATTTTAGTTTACATTCTTTTCATGTGTGCTGTATTTCAAATTTTTTTTTAAAATCATCTAAGGAGTACCAAAAAAACTGATTATTATTTGTGGTAAAACAGTAGTTTTCTACTTCCATAAATAAGTGCTATATTTGATATTTTAAATTTTACCACTGTGAAATAAACTTGTTGCCTTAACCTAGAAAAATATTCTAAGTTATAAATATCCCCTGACAATCTTTTCCAGAAAGCTAGCTTTCAGTGGGCGAGAATTAGGGTTCTCCTGAGGACATGAAGGAGATATCCAGGAAGCAGAAAGAAATACAGGGAACCAAGGGCTGTGATATGACATGAAGATATGGTGGAAAAATAAATGCCAGTTTGCCTAGTCAGCCATAAGTAGGTACACTTTTTTGTCTATAAAATTTTTTTAGGGAGGAAAAGAATGTAATCATCTGAATAAGACTACCTTAGATTAGAGATGCATGATATCTCAAAAAGGGACCTAAGGGCCTCCTCCGGTTATGTAAATTAGAAATGTCTAAAAGAAGGGAAGACCAAAACTCTCTTTAAAATACACACTGCTCTATTTCTCTACATAAATATCTACATAGCTTTGTTTGCAAACATGAGCCTACAGAGCTATGAGAGTTACAGACTATCCTCATATATCATGCCATAAATTCTTCCTTTCATCTACTCTGGTATGAGCTTCTTTTCCCTCATAAAAACAAGTACATGGTGCTCAGTGGTTCTTTATTTACTCATTTAGAAAATATGGAACACTCAAGTTCAGGAACCTCTGTAATAAAATTCTGTGCAAATTTTGGAAAGACCATAGGGCTTGCTAGCAAGGATTCTGAAGTGATGGGCAGAAATTTCTTCTTTGGTTTAAGGAGGATTTAGTACACCTCTCAGGAAAGAGGCTATTCCCAAGAAAAATACAAGGCCAGGGCCAGAGAATCAAGGAGTCAGAAGACAAGTTCTGAAAAAGTATTTTGAGAGTCTTTAAGAGGTCATTTGATTTCTATCTTTGCCTATGACCCCTAGAGTGATTGTTTGCATTTGTCTTTGTTAAAGTGGGGAGAGAAAGAGGAATTAATTTCCCTTCGTGAGTTTTGTATTGTCTCTGCATTGCGGAGTGGCTGTGTGACAACGCAAGGGAACTTGTTGGGTCTGCTGGGCAGCCATGGTAGGCCTCAAAGAGAAAACCACATTCCTTCTCTGGAAAGAGAGTGACTCTGGCCATCTTAAATCCACCGTGTGAAAACGTAGCTTACATCTAGGTATAGCCCAGATTACACAAAGTTGGAGAGAGGACAGGTGGGCCAATGTCTAGTCCTAGTTTTACAAGAAGAAAGAGTACCAACTACTTCAAAATATGAGTTCAAATAATTTTTGTGTTAAAATGTAGATAACATAAAATTTACCACTGTAACCACTTTTAAGTGTATAGTTCTATGGCATTATGAATGTTCACATTGTTGTGTAACCATCATTACCATCATCTACAGAACATTTTCATTTCCTCAATGAAACTCTTTACCCATTAAACAATAACTTTCCATTTCCCTCTCCCCTAGCCTCTGACGACCACCCTTCTACTTTTTGTCTCTAGGAATTTGACAACTCTAGGAACCTCACATAAGTGGGATCATGCAGTATTTATCCTTTGGTGACTGACTTATTTCACTTAGCATAATGTCCTCAAGGTTCACCTATGCTGTAGCATGTGTCAGAATTTCCTTCTTTTTTAAGGTTGGAGAATATTCCATTGTATGTATATGATACATTTTGTTTATCCATTTATCTGTCCATAAACATTTGGGTTGTTTCTACTTTTTGGATATTATTAATAAAACTACTATGAACATGGGTATACAAATATCTGTTCAAATCCCTGCTTTCATTTCTTTGGGGTATATACCAAGAAATGGAATTGTTGGATCTTGTAGTAATTCTAAGCTGAATTCCTTAAGGAACAGCCATACCATTTTCCACAGTGACTGTACCATTTTATAGTCCCGCCAACAGTGCAAAAGGGTTCCAATTTTTCCACATTCTCACCAAAACTTATTTTCTATTGTTTTGGTTTTTTTTCTTTTTTCATAATATCTATCCTAATGAGTATAAAGTAGTCTATCCCTGTGGATTTGAGTTCCATTTCCCTAATGATTGTGGTATTGAGCATCTTTTCATGTGCTTATTGGCCTTGAATAACTTTTAAATCAGTGTGATCTCATATTTTTTTTAAAAGGAGTCATTTCTTGATTTCACTATTTGTGTTTGTGTCTGATTTCTTTATCACCTATGTGTAAAAAGTATGCGGTTTGAATAAGAGAAAAAGGAAATGCAATGTTTAAACACACTCAAAAACATTTGTGTTGACTTCGTTGATGGATCACATGATTTTCAAAATGTTTAATAAATGTATTTTCTCCTTACTCATGCTTCATCAAAAGTTAATTAAACATATAGAATTTCCCCAGAAGCTTAGCACATTCTTAGTTTTATTCAATTTTGTTCATTCCTATCATGATGTCTCACACACATCCCCACTGCCATTAAATCAGAGTATTTTAAAGCCTAGGAAAACGAGAAAGGATCTCTATAGGTAACTCTGAAAGCAGCAGGTGTGTGTTGAACTGTCATCCCTCATTTCCACAAGTGCCTAGAATTTATGAACTGACTTCCTACTTTATTCTATTTTAAGATTTAGCTTTTAGTAACCTGGAAAATTCAATATGTTGGATGCTTTATAATAACTAAGAAGTTGAGCAAGATAATTTAAAAATTATACAAATGAAACCCCTTCATCTTTTTAAATTACAGTAAAGGAATTAATAAACTCATCCAATTGCAAAATAACCATTGCGGTGTTGCTTAACTCCTTTAAGTCTTCATGGGTTTTATGGGTTGTTTTCCTCCTCAGAACCATGCAGTTTTCATTAGGTGCCTTTAAAAATAGGGGAGGGGATTCTGTTCACATTGCCTCGTTTGCACTTTAAAGTGAGTAAAAGGTTGTGTGTGCATTAGAGTCACAGTATTTAAACCCTCACAGATAAAGTGGATAAGTAATAAGAATAACTTTTAAATTACCCAATGTTTTCAGGTTGTTATACTTTATACTTTCAATAATACCACTGGAGACCAGCCTAATAAGAAATAGCTTATTTTTACTTCAGAATTCTACTCTCAAATATAAAATTTTAACTTGCACTTAGAGCCAAGATAATTCTTAAAATGGCACATGGAAAATTGTGACTACAAAATTCCAACCTCCATCACAACCTGGCTGTCTAACACATTTTTGTACAACTTTTCAAACTGCTTCTAAATCTACCGTTGGTTCAGATAAGTCATTCCGCTTTCTATGTAAGGGAGTGTTTTGCAATAAAAAAAACCAAAAAAGTTCCTCTTGGCACTGACAATTTTATAACATAATGAAGCATGTCCTAAATAATTTTAAGATTCTTTTACAATATAGAAGCACAGATGGGTGACATCATGGTATAAAGCAACTTTTATTGAAATCATAAAAAATGCTTTTTAAAGGGTTCTTAGAAATTAGAGTTGTCAAATCAAGAAATCATCCTGTAGCATTTAACTAGGAAACTGAGGAATCTGAACTTACAAGCCTTTGTCTTGAATCTAGGAAGCATGAAAAATTTTACGAGATAAATGCAGACCACGAATTCAGTTATCCAAGCACTCAAACTATGCTTCCCTACCTGTGGCTACCTATATAAATTAACTATTAGCATAAACTGGCAAAGCATGATCTAATCCAGGTAGCCAAAGAGGCGGGTCCCTCGTGTTCCTACTATGCTTTATAATTAAATTGGAATCAATATTGGCTGCTCTTGGAGATCATCATGATACTTATCTCAAGTCCCTCAGTGTGAGGTAATGCCCAAATATCAGGATGAGATAAATTTGAGATATTAGGTTTGGAGACAGATCACAGAGTTCAGCCATCTAGACACAGAGGAGGGCAAGGAATCCACAGAGCAGGTGTTGGTCAAGGAGACAGGAGTCAGAGCATTATTGTTCACAAATGATTTTTGCTGCGGTCACTAAACTATGGGTGAACCTGTCCAGACACCGGTTTTTATAAATAAAGCTTTATTGGCACACAGCCTTGCTCATTTATATCTTGTCTATGGCTGTGGTAATGCTCCAATGGCAGGGTTGAATAGTTGAACAGAGATTACATAGCTCAAAAAACTGAAAATATTTACAATTTGACCCTTTACAGAAAAACTTTGCTGTGGAGCATTCTGCCAGGATACCAAGCCAGTCTTGAACAAGACAAAATAGACAAGCTGATATAAAACCAAGACAAAGCAGATAATTGGTACTTTGTAACCATTGAAACCGTTTCCTTTAATTCATGTATTAACTTAAAATTCACAGTGTTTCTATATTCATTACCTCACTGGTTATATAACAACTCTGTTATATAAATGGGGTAGATATTACAACACCTTTTTTCAAGGTGATTTGGCCCCAAGAGGTAAAGTGATTAATCCATAGTTATATACTAAAAAGTTGAGGGAATTCCATTTTCTGGCAGGGTGAGCTTAGGAGTCAGAAAAATCTTACTGAGCTGTTCTTGATACCTAGGCAGAGAGCAGGATCAGGAGGCAAGGGAAGGAGAAAGACTGAGAAGCCCAGGAGACACAGCACTCAAGCCCTGCACTCCTTGGGAGAACACACCGCCCTCCCAAAGCGCTTTCCCTCAGTGACCTTTTCTGAGACGTGTTGGCTGCACGCAGGAAGCTGCTTCGCTCACACCCCCCAGACTGCTGTTTCCCCATCTGTTCCTCAACACAGGATGTTGTTCTTCCAGATTGGAGCTGCTGGATTCCTGTGACACCACACTAGTGCACAGATCTATAGGGGGACTCTTGCAGCCACAGGGGTGCCGTGCATTTAGGGGTCTGGCACACAACATCCAGGATTACAGAGGCACTCTTCCCAGCTCACCACTGTAACTAAACAGCCACTGGATGTTCACACTCAGTGTGTCGTGTGGGTTGCAGCCAGACTTTTTGATTCAAAGAGCAGAAGGCAGACTCTAGAGCCAGAATGACTGAGTTCAATTCTGTCTACAGTACTTAGTACCTGTGAGATCTGGGGTGAGTTTCTAGGACTCAGTTTATTCATCTGTGAAATGGGGATAATAACAGCATCTACCTCTTAGGGTCACTATTAAGGATGCACGACTTAGGACAGCTCTAGCCATATAGTAAGTGCACAATTAAATGTAAATGTTAGTAATTGTTGTTAGTGATCATTACTGTCTCAAGGAGAGCAAAGACCCTGCCACAGCCTGTAGCATGTCCACCCTGGAGGCATCTTTATTGTCTTGGGGTACCTGATGCTTTTATTTCCTCAGCTGGATGTAAATTATCACCCACATTTTCTCATATGCTGCAGGTTGGGAAGGATAGAACTTAGGAAAACCCACTCCGTGTCTGCCCAGGGTGTCAGTAAACTAGAAAGACACTAATCGCTCCACCTTCTGGGGCAGAGTGTGGTTGCCTGGAAAGATGGCCACAGCCAATTCAAAGCACTAGTTGCTGGGGAAACTCCGGTGAGGAAGTGCTCAGAACTCTCATCATGTGGTGTTTCTTTTACAGACTATGAAGAAATGAGGGAAGGTATTCCCTGATTGATTATCTCAATTTTCATGTTTAAAACAGAAAGAGAAAGCTTGTTTAAAACCCACAGGAGGAATTCGGTTTAGCTATAAGAAGAACTAGTAAGCATAGAGATTTTATGTGTTGTCATAAAAGCTTATGCCTTCGGGATTTGGAAACAGAATAGATTCAGAGAGGGGAGAGACAGTTCATTAGGCTTTGCTGAACCAGGATAGCACAGGAGATCCTAGAAGCCAGACACCAGCTAAGAACGGAAGGTCCAGCCATGGGTGAGTACCAGTGGTGTCAGATCCTGACGGGAAAGCAGCAACTGTAAAGTGACAGGTAGAACTGCTGATGGACTGTGATTGCAACCAGGTGAAGGCCAGCCAAGCAAAGGGTTACTGCAGGTTATGACCTTGAACCTCCCGGCAGCCCTGTCCTTCGCTGGGGCAACCAAAGATCATTCTTGGGCCAAAGTTTCTTAGTCAGTTACAAAACAGAATCCAGGAGCTATAACAAAGCCTCAGACGCCAGGAAGAGAGCCCTGGGAAGACCCAAGCTCCATATTCTGAGCATCATAATGCTGTCTCTCCTTGGTGAGGAATTATGTCAATAGAAAGGATTTCCAAGCAGGTGTGGGGAGCTAGAAGCATCTAGTCATGAAACCAAATCGAGATATTTGAGGGTAAGGAGTCAGGGAGGCACAAAAGCGCAGAGAATAATTCAATTGTGATAATGCTGAAAATGGTCAAGGAAGATGTTCTAATACTGAAAAGTGATGGCAGGTAGATTTGGAATAGATAGGATAAGCACTTGGAATCTTAGAGTTGGAAGGAAATTCCAGTCCCACCCTTCTGAACAGGACAGAGGAAAAGTGGGCCAATTCCAGAGGTACTGACAGTGAGACTGTGAGACTTAGGGTGAAATCCTGAGGGCCTTGGAGGGCAGAGGCACACACAGGAGGCTTGTTACAAAACCTTAAGGAAAAGGCGAACGTCAAAGTCCAGGACATCGAATCGTGCTGGATTAGGCCACTGTGGGGAGATACTGATCAAGAAGGGAGCACATGCAGGAATAAAACCCAAGAACTCAAAGTAAAGCTGAGTATAAATCTGATGTTAAACTTGATCAGCTGGGGAATGAGCTCAGCCTGGAAACATGAGGAACTGGAGTCAATGGACAAGATGCCTGTTGATCACGGAGATAAATCATTTATTACAGATTAAAGCAGTATTCTTGGAATAAACTCACAGAGGTATACTATTCCCAGAGTGAGGCAGGTAGGAGCTGGTCTTTACCCTAACGTCAGTCACAATTCAAACAAGATGTTTGCAGTCCAGTGGCAACTTCCTTATCTTTGGAGTCAAACTAATGATAAAATAACATAGACTCTACAAACCCTCCTCTTTCCCTTTTCCTTGTGTGCTAGGAAACTCAGAGCCAAATTTCTTTTCTTCCAGTCTCTATTATTATTCATTTCTTATTTTAATGTCACACAAATTTTACCTTAGTAGTATATGTATTTTACAAGCCAACTCAGATCCTTTTTTAAGGAATGAAGTGAGGATAGAAAAAAATTAATAAAACCCATCTTCTGTATTTCTACCTTCCATTTTCATTAGGATTTTGTTGGGCAGATTTGAGACCACATGGCCAAGCAAATGCTTCCGCGTCAACTTTCTATTCTTTTCTTGGTTTAAAATAAAAATATACCACGCATTGTTGACCACATCCTGTGTGTTCAGTTTTTTTGATGGCCTGGGGGTTTCATATACACTAAAATGACAGAGCATCACAGGAAACTTCCAGTGAGTGGAGAGGAAAATAATGAAGCATGTGGTGCTCTCTATGTGCTTTAAAGTGTTGACCTTGTGAGCAAACCAGCCTTATATAAACAGATGCATGAGTTTTGATGTAGACATGCAAAGTCTGTTTCTTGAGTGACAGGAAATACATTTACCCCAAGTATTAGAGCTCAAACCAAGCATGGTCACTGAAGCTCTGAATAAGTGACAAATGAAATGAGCTTGGCATTCACAGGCAGGTTCCCAGGTTCCCCTCAAGGACGTGACCTGTTTATGGCAGTTAGTCCCTACAAAATGGGGAGCAAAATGAGCAAGGAGCCCCACAAGGCACCTGTCTCCTTGAGATACATCGATCCCCAGGAAGGCAGTCAAGGAAAGCTGGATCTGGAGCTGCTAGCACAGGCACGGGGAATGGAGATGGCAGCTTGTGGCTCAGACAAGCAGTGCCCCCAGCACCTGGATCTAGGTCTCTAGTACATAAGTTCCCTACCTGCAAGTCTTCAAGTTGTGAACTTTCAAAGATGTGAGTTTTCAAAGATAGGTCATATGTCTGGCGTAATTGTCTTGTGTGTGCATCCTCTATAGTTGGTTGCTTTTGTGTACTTTACTATACAGTACTGTAGAGAGTGCATTCATACAGTACCTTTATTTCAAGCCCAAGATGTCCAGAAGCAAGTGTAAAAGCTGTATGTCACAGCTGGTACTGTATAGCCGATTGTGTTATAATTATTGTTGGACCTATTAACAAATTGGACTTATGAAATGTTCTCAGAACAGAGCTTGTTCATATGTAGGGGACTTACTGTACCATTATACTATAGAAGGAACCAGACCACCTACAAGAAATGGCTGATTCCAAGTCTAGGGCAGGAAACATGCAAGATGAGCCTGGAGCATCTTCTAGTGTCTAAAAGTAAGGAAACACTTAAAAAACATAAACAAAACTACTCCACAATGATAGGGGTATGTCAAAGAGACACAGGAGGAGACTGAAAGGCACCCAGTGGCCAAAACTGGAACAATTTGAGCAACAAAATAAGTATTACATTAGTGGTTCCCAGGGCCACTGAGCACGAGAATGACCTGAAATTTTCTTTTGTAAATTTCTGGAAATCCATCTCAAACTGTTCTCAGAAATTCTAATGCATTGAGCCTGAGGCAGAGCCCAGAAATGTGCACTGTTAGAGACTCCCCAGGTGATTCTATAATCTCTCAGGTTTGGAAAAACCAACGTGGCCTAAAGACAGCTGCCCGGCAGCCCCTGCCCTGCCTCCATGCCAGCAGGCAGACAACCACATCAAATGTCCATATATGTCCTATCGATATACAGATGGTAGGTCCCAGACTTGCAATGATTTTTCATCTTTATGATAGTGCATACTGCAAAAGCAGTACGCACTTACAGTAGAAACTGACTTTGAATTTTGACCTTTCCCCAGGCTAAGGTGAACAACCAATACTCTACAATGTGCAGTGCTGCTAGATGATTTGCCTAACTATAAACTAACATTTGAGGTAGGCTAGGCTAAGCTATGCTGTTCAGTAGGTTAGGTGCATTGAATGCATTTTTGACTTACCATATTTTCAACTTATGATGTGTTTATCAGGTCCTAACCCCACTGTAAGTCAAGGAGCATCTGTATATACCTACAAGGGGAATCCCCAAAAATGGAATTTATTTCTTAAAAATTGAGTATTTATTCTTGCACATTTAAACTTCAGTCATCTTTAAAGAAAAGCTCTGCATTTGATGCAATATGCTGATTGAGATGCTGTTTCCACTGCTCAAAACAGTTTTTGAACTTGTCCATTCTGATGCCTTTTAGTGCTTCTGCTGTTTTCAGTGTCACCTCTTCCACACTGGCAAAATGTTTCCTTCTGATGACTTTTTCAACGGGGAAACAAAAAAAAAGTTGCTTCTGTCAGATCAAGTGAATAGGGAGGGCATGAGAGTCTTGTCGTTTTGGGTCAAAAACTGCTGAACAATCAGCACATCGTAGGCATGTGTGTTGTCATGATGAATAAACCAATAACCAGTTTGCCAAAACTTGGGATGTTTCTTCTGCAAATCGTGATGCAACCATCTCAAAGCTTACAGATAAAACTTTAATTGACCATTTGGAATCATGTTATATGGAATACACGTAAGAATAAATATACAATGTTTTAAAAAATAAATTTCAGGGTTTTGGGGTCCCTTCTCATATGTATGTATACAAATGAATATATTAGTATAAGTGTATATGGATACATACAAATATCTATCATTTGGTATTGTGTGTATGTGTGTGTGTGTGTGTGTGTATTCTGTTAGTTGTTTCTCTGAAGAACCCTGACTAATACAGTCTCCAACTCTACAAGTGACCTATTGAGTAATCACTTTGATCTTTTTTTCCCTCTCCTTTGTGAAATCATTCTAATTATGCCGGCTCTGCCAGAGAAGGAAGGAGTGCTATAACAAGATGTAACTCTATTCCTCCAAAATGCTTCTATCCACATTGTATGGATAAACCACCTGTTTCAGTTGGTGTCAGGATGCAGTCACACTTCTTTCCTGGCACTGATCCTTCCAGCCAACTTTCCGAGCTAAAGTCCACGGCAGGTACCACAGCCCTCAAGAGTTATGTGATCTGTGTACCCAAGGATCCAAGCGATGTCACTGTCAGTCATTGTGCTGAGGCACCTATTTAAAATGTGAGCCTGACCTTCGGAGTGTGTACTGCTGACCTTCCTCCCTGCACAACTCAGATGCTCCCTATCAGACAGTCTGGGAAGTAACCAAAGTTAGCTTCTTTGTGAAATCTATTTCTGAAAAGAAAGCCGACGGCTAGTGTGATGGAGGAAACCGGAAGAAGTCTGAGAAAGCAATGGTTCTTGGGAAGACATTAAAGCACAGACTGTCTTATTAGGACAGAATTATTAAGAGTAAAGGGATCACTAACATTTTGTAGTTATGCCTTACTGGGTTTCATGGGGTGGATTTTATGATACAGCAGTATTTGCAGATATAGTGGCCCATGACATTCACAGGAGACTTTTCTCATAAGATTAAGGGTTTATGCTCACATGTTTTCCTCCCAGTATCGCAGTTCTGAGAGCACAACCGTAGACTCTATTGTGGACTCTTTGGTCTGAGTGAGGATTTGATCTTATAACTTGTGGTTTTTATAAGGGTCTGCTAGACCTGTTAGGAATCATTAAACCTGTGAATTTTTAGAAGAACAGAGTAAGAAAATTCATATTTATTGAGTGCTACCATGTGTCCTGACAAGGCGTGGATTTGCCATCTCAGTTGATCTATGTAGTAACCCCATGAGACAAAAATTGCAGTCCCAATTTTATTAATGAAAAGCTAGAGAAGGTAACCTGCCCAGTGCTGGGCCCACATTTAGTATTTGGAGGTAACTCCTTTTCCAATTGATTTCAAAATGTATACTCTTTCCAGCACATAGCTCTGTGTCTGATAAAGTGCTAAGTAGCTGCACATTTATCAACTATAAATGGGGAATAGCATGGTATTTACACTTGGAGTGGAGTTATATGACCACATCTTCCCAGAACCGTTTTATAGTTCATAGACAGTTTGTGTAGACTCTCCCCAAGGGAACACACAATAATTGAGGTTGGAAACAGCTTAACCCCAAGTCATAAAAATCACTGACATGGGAAACTAAGAGAGAAAATGGTTACCCTTAGTGGGGAAAAGTTTGCCTGGTTCTGGTACAGGCTACATGTTGAATTGGTGGAAGGAATGTTTCAGCCTAGAAAATGTGACCCCTTGAACACACTTGCTTTTGCATCATCACTATTGTTTTTCCATAAAATATGATAATTACACATATTTGTGTGTTAGGATAAACATCAAGCTCTTGAAAAGGTAAAATAATTTCTCTCTCTTCCCCAGATTCTCTCTCTCTTACACACACACACACACACACACACACACACACACACACACACACCCTACTCACACAGGCAAGCATGCACACACTCACAGACACATAGATGCACATCCCACACTAGCATACAGACTCACAATGCCCCTCCTTATCAATTAGTAGTTACCCTGTGGCAGTCCAGAGAGGTATGGAAATTACATTATTTGGTTTTCTTTCTTTTCCACGGTGCTCTGCGTGTTCTGTAAACAGCAGGAGAAATAATTATGTAGGTGGGCATTCATTACATGGTCAGCTCTTGGAATATAATATAGGAATGTGCTAAGGCAAGGAAATATTTGCTTGAACTAATGCCTGGAAACTGAACGTGGTATGCACTTCATAGTAATATAAACCACACATCTGGCTCATTTTTAATGTATTGTACCTGAGTGGGTGGGGTAATATTTACATTCTTTTTCCACTTCTAGGCTGTCTGGTGTGTCGTCTGTGCATGCAAGGGAGTATCAAGTGTGTGTGTGTGTGTGTGTGTGTGTGTGTGTGTGTGTGTGTGTGTGCCTATTTCATGTGTGTTTCTATTTCACGTTCCCTGTTCCAGCATCTGCCGTTCACTCTGAGTTGGAGAATTTACCATTGCAAAACTGTCACCAGCGTCTTTGAAACACGCATTTACATTCCACAGGTCCAGTAAATGGGCTACGGGGCTGCATGATGCCTTATGTTTAAAAGAAATCCAAGTGGCAGCCCAGCACTCTCCATCCAGTTGCACTGCATACTGTAACGGTATCAGTTGAAAAGTAAAACTCAAAGGATTTTTTAGAATCTGCTGCCCCAGCAGGTAACAGTCTGGGATTGGTGTTCGTTGTGGTTGTTGTTTTCTGCTGTTTAAAATGTCCAAACCTTCTCGCTTGGCTAGACCTTTCTTCTCTAATGCAGCTTCTAAGCTGCCATCAGCTAGGAAGGATGATGTGAACAGCAAACAAAAAAAAATCAGCTTAGGTGAGAAGATTTTGAGAACTGGAAGTGAAGGAAATTTGGTCAAACAGCAGCAGGTGCAAGCGGCGGCAACTCCTGCCCAGCGGAAGCCTGTGACACACAAAGGTAATGTTTGAAATCCCTGCTTTTGTCAGCTTGTGCTGAGAAACTTCCTGCTTAATAATACTGTCTGGCAACTTAAATGAATGAGACTTTTGTGGTTGCAAAACTTACCCGTTTGTGTGAGTGTAATGTTTTCTAAAATCCTGGGATGAGTTGGTGAGATAACCAATAATTAGGTCGATGGAGGTAATAGTTAAATTTCTATCATAATTAAGAATGATATAAAAAACACTTCTCTTCCAGAATGACAGATTTTATTCTTGGTTATGTTTTATAGACTTTCACAATCCAATCATAGGCACAGAAAGTTTCTTACTGTTTATTTATATGACATAAAAAAGGATAAAAAAAAAAAGAAGGGAAATGTTCTAAACCCACATCATTACCCAGCAATGGAATTTTTGCACGCTTAATTGTTTGCAGTCTCTTTTTAAAATGAATTGTATCTGAAATGCTAATCTAAGGACATGGTTCCTTGCCAAGCATGACAAAATCCCTGCTAACAATGTTACCTGGAGCATTTAAATTAGCTCTCTCAGGTGAATGTTAGAATGTTGCACTTAGCAAGAATGTTGTTGAATATTTGACCTGGAATTGAGAAGTCTAGTAACTAACTAAAGCTATCTGTTATTTTAGTGTATATATGACCACAGAGGGCAATGAAATCATACCTAAAAATATAATAGTAATTTCCTCCATCATATCAAGAACTACATATTAAATCACTAAGCAACATTTATAATACTTATTTTAATAGAGTTTGAACTCTCTATGAAAAATGTAATATTCAACCCTGTGATTTTATAGTAAAATAAAAAAATTGTTTTAATAGTCTCATTCTTATAGCTGGAAGAGTTTATTTTATAGGAAAAAATAAGTTCATTTAATAATTTTAATGCTGACCTCTTCTCTATTAAAAACTATGACAAATGAAAACATAATGATACATTTTTGTGCCCTGTACTGTTTAAAAGATGCAAATATCTGTCTCAAAAAATGTAATATTTTTCTTAGTTTTATTATTATTGTTTTGTCCACTGTGATCAATGAAGTGTTTGCATAAAAACTAGAACCAGAATACTTTATAAAAGGCACATACAATGAACACTGAAAGACTTTGGAAGTACTAATAAAAGTTGCTGAATAGAATGAATTTTGTCTGCACAAAAGGAAAACTTTCTTTCATGTTACAATGTGTAGAAGTCTGAAAAATTCTCATAAAAAGCAATTCAACCACCACAAGCTAAAGGGTGTCCAAACTTTTATGCAGCATATATTATTCCATCTGTAGAAGATACACGGGGGGAAGATTTTTTTTTTAATGAAAACAAAAAAACCAAATAATTCAAGTCTAGGTGATCATTCCAAAGATTATTCAAAATACTGACTTTTTTTGGCAACCTATGAGGACATATTCGAATAGACCTAGTGGGTGAAGATAATGTTCTTTGATAAAAGATTTGGTGTGATTTGGTTAAAAGTCATTTAAAACCAAGAATGATTATCAAGGTACAAGATCAAAATAAATAAGGCATGTTTTTGTAAAAAGTAAACTGGGAGCAAATTATAAAATAAGGTGGCATGTTCTTTGTTTCTCTGAGAGAAAAAGAAAGAGTTCCACCACAAGAATTTTGAAACTGGCAGCAGGACTGGATTATTTTGAAAGACAGCATCAGAATGTATATGTGCTTTTATTCTTTAATCAGCATTTTTATAGCAACACATTGTATCATAAATTCCTATAGAAATCATTAATAGTTCGCAAGACTCTCTAAGATAACTATGCTGTATTAGGCTTCCATGGAAAGTGGTTGCCTTAAGATCAAGCAATCTACTAATAGTCATATCATATGAGATTTATGTTGACTTCATGTGTGTTTTTGCCCTTCTAACCAAAATCTTAGCCTTAGTTCTTCAGAATATTTATTTCATTTGGTCCACAAGGTTTGGCTTAACCTTTTTATGCAGGTAATCTTGTGCCTGACTTCCTTTATTTCCATTTTGTATAGTTTGTTAAGTAATATGAATGCATTCTGGTACATTTTAAATTCTTTGTTTAGGTATGCCTCCCACTGAGTGTGTTTTCAAAATTAGTATAGTGACTCTTTCCTTCACCTCTTTTTCATGCTCCCTCTCCATCTCTTAAATTTCATCTTCTGTACTTTTATTTTGATATTAAAATATTGATAACAGTTATGTTTGGTTATCATGATTAAGTCTTTCATTGTTTATCTATAGGCTAATTCTAAAAATTGAAATTCAGTAACGTGCATAACTAATTTGGCCTCATAAATATTTTTATTGCTAAGCCAAACATGTGTTAAATCATTTTCTTTTATTATTTCAAAGTCTTTAACCTTCTTCATTCCTCAGCATTTTTAATTCTCCAAAAGACAATACAGTTATGGTCATATTCATAAAGCCCTCTTTTTTCCCAGACACTTTTCTCTGCATCTCCAGGTACTTCTGCCCTGCTCTTTCACGCTGATTTCTAGAACCCTTGGACATGTATCTCTTACTTTACATCTTCATTTTGCTGAAGCACATCCCCAAGAAACTTCCCAAGAAAAACTAAACGAGAGATAAACTTTCTGAGTCTTTGCATACCCCAAAATATCTTTTCTTCATATTTCAATGATAGTTTAACCAGGTATATATTTTTAGATGAAAATTAGGTTTTTCCCATAATATTAAAGAACTTCCTACATTGTTTTTTGGAATCTAGAAGTGTTGATGGGAAGTCCCGAGTTGTTCACGGATTCAGTTTCCTTTGTAAGTGATTCTCTCTCTCTCTCTCTCTCTCTCTCTCTCTCAGTTTAAAGAATCTCTTCTTTATCCTTGATGTTCTGAGATTTCACAGAAGTATTTAAAAGTGCGTGTTTCTCCCCTCCCCATTCATTTTGACTTGATCAGCACTTTCAATTTGAAGAATAATGGCCTTCAGTTATGGGTATTCTTTTCTATTAATTCTTTGATAAGTTCTTTCTCTGTATTTGTTCCAGTTCTCTCTTTATGGACCTCCCATAGGTCAGCTCTTGAATCTATTAGATCAATTTTCTGATACTTACCTTTCATTTAGCTTTTCTCTCTCTAGGTTTTCTAGGAGATTGTCTTGGCCTTATATTTCAATTTCTCTAATTTTGATCATCATGATATTTTTAATTTCTAAGAAATTTTCTTATTCTGGTTATTTTGGTGCCAAAATTCATGTTGTTATTTGCTGTATATAGGCAGTATATCTGTGTGTTTTATTTTCCTATTACAGTTATCATTGCCTAATCCATTCCAACGATGTTATATACCCATGTTTCATGACCAGAGAAACTACATCAGTGTGACATAGGTGTGCTTTTCATTCTGATCTTATGATCCTGATTGACCCCTAGAACAGTAAGGCCTGGCAATAAATAATTCTTAGGACATCGGCGTCAACAGCTAATTTTCACCTAGGAAGAACTTTGTTGGAAACCCACCAAATGGAAGGCGAATGTTGAAATGTGTGTTGATATATATCAACATTTTATTCAGATGAGAATGTGAGTCAATATTTGAGAGTATGGCATTTCTTCCAAAACTTTCTCTAGTCTCCCGATTTCTGTTTAGATACATATCCCCAAATTGTTTTGCCCTGACTTTATTTATTTATTTCTACTCCTTAACTGATATAAAGAAAAACGTTCTTTAGACATGAACAGGAATACTGATTGCAAGCTTGGTTTGAAAAAACAGCTTCTCTCTCTTGTATATTTGTGATGACAAAGAAGATAATAGTAATAATCATCGTCATATCTAACCTCTATTGGACTCTTCCTATATGGCCAGCACACTTGTAAGCACATTATAAATAATACCTTTTCTCATTTAGTTCTCATGACAGTTCTGTGATTATTATTCCTCTTTTTCAGGTGAGGAAACAAAAAGTTTAAGTTATTTTCCCAAGATCTTGCAGACAAGAAGAGGTAGAACCAGAATTCTGACTCCAGTACTTTTGATTCCTGAACTTGCACAATTTACCATGATGCTAAAGCACCTTTCTAATACAGAAAAACAATCCACTCATCAAAGTTTGTGATTGATTAGTCTAGTCCCTGAAAAAAAACCTTTCTGGAGACATTCTGTAATTCAGAATAAGCTCTTCAGTTTATTTGCTACCCAGGGTTGCTGTTTCTTAAATGAAACAAAGAAATGGAAAGGGATGAGAACAAGTTTCGGTTAATGAATTTATCACAATACTATAAATGCTATTCTAATGTGGAGAAAAAATAAAGGATACATAGGCTATAGTTCCTTGCTATGCTAATTCATAACTCATGTATACAAACCTACAGACTTGAGTGCGCGCGCACACACACACACACACACACACACACACACACACACACATACACACACTGCATACAATTCAAGAAAGGCTCTTCCATCACACATGACCTGGTGGTCCTCGTACAAGCCTGCAGGCCCCAAATCACTCAAATCTAATTCTATTCTGACACAGGCTCCCTCTGTGGCCTTGAGCAAGGCAATTATCCTTCCTGACTGAGTTTTGTCAACCATTAAAGAATAATAATATGTGGTTTATGGGAAGAAGTAGTGGTGAGGATTAATGACTTAGTTAATGCGTGTCCAGTACTTTCAAGAGCTTATGTGCCGCATGAATACTCTAAGCACAATAGGGTCTCTATTTACATACCTCCAAGTGCTGTGGAAGGTAAAAATATATTCTCTCACAAATATCATGCATGTACCCACACCAGCAAAACTCCATTATAAGCCCCTGAGTGCATGCCCTACATTATTCTTTATGTCCAAGGGTAACCTCACATGCATCATATTTGCTATAACACATATTGATTGAGTTTACTTTTGGATACCTGGAGCTCAATATTGTCCACCTCTACAAGTCAAAAATATGAATAACTGGAGTACAAAAAGTATGTCCTCTCTCTAGTAGAGTTCAAATTTATTCTGGATACTACTGACAACTGCTACCTTAGGTAGCATGCAAGTAGTCATGGCTATGGGTAGACAGGGTCTCTCAAAGATATCTTCAATGAATGGCTTTTTTCTGTAGCAAACTGATAATACCAGTAAATGGTTATTGTCCATTCATGGGACTTGTACTTTTTCTAGTATTTTCTGGAAGCACCAGAGGACTTGCACTAATTATATGCATTTCTTTATCTGACTGTCCTTGGAACCAATTCCACTCATTTTTTCAAGAGAGCAGAGTTCAAGGGGACAGTATTTATTCAACAGAGCAATGGCTACTTAAGCTCACAGTTACTAAATTCATAATTTTGACTCATTATTGAGACCAGTTAGTCCAGAATCATGCATCACACATCTGTATGGGCCATTAAGTTTTTCTCTATCCTGTTGCTAAAATATGCATGGCTTACTCTGAACAGTTAGTTTTGCAAATGAAAACTAAATGTACTTAATGCTGCTTAACAGTATTTAATGGCAATTTTTCTCCAAAAATTGGAATGAGCCATGACTGTTTATATTGAAAATTATACTTACCTCAAGAGTTCTCTTTATTTTTCTTGATTAATTTTACCTATATTTGTCTTCTTCTGCAGTGCAATAGATGAAAAATAAAAAATATAAATAATCCTTTTTCATATTTTATTTTCTTCCTTAGTTCACATGAAACTTGATTATTTAAAAAGTTGATTATGTCAGAAAAGGAGTGTAAGATCACCTCTTAAAGTTAATCTGGGGTTTTCTTTGAGCTAATTTGTAGTGTTAGTTACTATAGCATAACCCACTTAGAGTAGAGATCGGTAAGTCACAAGTATGATCAAAAAGTAAATGCACCTGCATTGGAGAAGCATGGTTCACTGAGGAAAACAGAATTAACAGTCTCAGAATTTTAGAGTGGGATAAAAACCCACTACATCTATATTATTTTTTTAAAATGCATGTGGGAAAGCCAGAGTCATTTCTTTTCATCAAGACTAGGGGTATACTGGCTTGAACCAATGTCTTTTAACTCAGTGTTTTTCCTTCTATAGTATATCCTAAGCAGAAAAAACAAAATTGTCTAGTACACCTCCAGGTTTTCCATCCAGTGTTCGTTTTCCTGATATAGACTCTTGCTGACCTCTCACATAGAGTGTCTCTTGTACTATGTTATTGACACTCCTAATTGTCTGCTGTTGCTCATTTACTCCAAGTTCAGGTTGGTTCAATAAGTGGACATAGAGAAGGCAGTGGTTGTGCTGATTCTTCATTGGATTTCATCTATGTAGGTAATTTATAATCAGTGTTCCTTTCATGCTGAAAAGTTGTGAGCAGTATCTCTTATTATATTTATAGTACATTAGTTCGCATTTGGTTGCATATTTTGAATGGATCTGATGAAGAAACATATTTCTTAGCTCAACAAAGTTAAAAGAATCATAAAATGCTTTTCTGTTTCTGCTTTAGCTAAAGTTAGTCTTCAAAATTAAACTATTTTTATAAATATTTTATAAACTAAACTATTCTATAAATATTTTTCCTAAAATATCTATAATTAAGTACCTTCCAAAATTTAGATCAATGCCCCAGTGAATTTTTCATCTAGTAAAAACTTTAGGAACCAACCATGGTGCCCATCAAAACTGGACTGGATTAAAAAAAAAGAATGTGGTACATATACACAATGGAATATTTATACAGCCATAAAAAAGGAAGAGCATATGGACTTCACAGCAACTTGGATGGATTTAGAGTCTACAATACTCAATGATCTATCACAGAAACAAAGAACAGTGCCACATGTTCTCACTCATAAGTGGACCCTGAACATTATTTACCATAATACTATAAGAAAGGGATTGGCAGTAGTGGGATATAGCTGGAGGCAGGGAGGTGAGACAACACCAATAAGGGTACCTGATCTCAAACCAGGAAAAGTGGGGACCAACAGGAGGCTCAAACTTCACCTGTATGAAGACCACTTGTATACCTAATCCTGAACTGTACCCCACGTCTTTAAAATAAAATAAAATAACTTATGGGATTGTACACAATCACCAATGAGTTTTACAGACTCCAATAGACTATTTTGCCACTTAAACTACTTTTTCATTTTAATTCCTTCTGCTCAGTTTTGTGTGTGTGTGTGTGTGTGTGTGTGTGTGTGTGTGTGTGTGTGTGTGTGTGTATTGCTTCCAACTTTTATTTTCCAGGTCTAATAAACCACCTTACATTTAAAATACTTCTATTATATTAGATTTATTCAAACAATCAGGACTTGACCTTTTGAAAAATAACCAGAATTAGCATAGCTGAAAGAGTGTGATTACTTGTTATTTGGGGATATATGTATAAAAATTCTCCTAAGCAAATAAATCATTTCCTTATATCGTTATATGCTATATATATTATTAAGAATAATTTTATTCATCTTGGCTACTTGGGAACAAACTATCATAAGACTCTGTATCAGATTACTCATTTTTTGATAATCACATAATACCAACCTTCTTAGCACATGACCACATATGAGCAGGATAAGCATCTGAGAATCTGAAAATCTAGACAGAAGAAAAGCATTCTCAATGATGCTGTGGTACTATGTAATCTACGATGATTTCTTAAGTTAATGATCTTAAGAGTTTTAAATTGAGCCATAAAGCCTACCTGTATGGGTTTCTCCCCTGCTTTTTTACAGAAATAAATTTGATCAGCTTCAGGTTAATTTTATTTTCCATGTTTCCAAAATGTACAATTACATTACAAAAATAGCCTAGGGAAAATCACAAATAAGTAAAGAATTCCTTCTTATATACAAAAAAATCAGTTGACTATATCTGTCAGGAACACATATTTTTTGTTATATATTTTATTTCTTGATAATCCATATTTACATAATAGCATACAAGTTATACTTTAAAGAAAGCTTAAACACAATTATTTATTCAGATTACAGAATATTATGCTTATATCTGATAGCTTATCATATGAATTATGAGCATATATAATATTGTGCTGGCATATTGCATTTTCACATATTCATTATTTTGGAATTAATAAACTTAAGAAGTTCCATTTTGAATATATTTTAGACATGTGTTAGATAGGTTTTTCTTGAGCTAATGTTTTAATATTTGACCCTGGTGATTCGATAGTTTTCTGAAAATACAATTCCTACAATGCCTTTACCCACCTAAACACACTCACACACACACACATACACACACACACACTCTTTGACCATCTTCTATGTGTCTGGAATTGTACTAAATATTAGAAAGGAAAAAAAAAGTAAAATATTGTTCTTGCCCTTGAGGAGGATTATACAATGACTGAAATATATCCAAGCTATCTGGACATCTAAATAGAATTTTCTTAAGAGATTTATGTACACATTTGTATGAGTGCACAGTAGTGCAGGCTATTTCCCCCAAGCAATAGGTATTTACCAGGTCGGAGGAGAAAGAAGCATTTAGGAAATGACAAAATAGAACAGTGTGGTTGAAGTTTGAAGTTTGAGAGAATACGTGTAAGAGAAAGAGGTTGTTTGAAATGATTACAAAAGAAAAAAAATGTGTTTTTTTTAAAAAAAATTCAATCAATAAACATTTATTGGGCATCTAGTAAATGTCAGGCATTGTTCTCAGCCCTAACCAAGATGAAGACCGCGATGGATAAAGGATGTGGTTACATGGGTTTTAACTGTGGGCTCTATGACAAAAATAAGCCAAAGTGATAGAGAGTAATGAGAAGCAGGGAGGAGCAGATTTGGGAAATTAACAAAGTCAGAAATTTGGTTTGTTATGTTAATGTGATATAGATCTTAAATATTCAAGAGGAGATGCCAGATAGGAAGTAGAATACATGAATCTAGAGTTCAGGGCAGGGCAGCGGCTATGTATATATGTGAACCACCAGTATAGAAGTGCTATTTAAAGCCACGGAATTGGATGGACATCCAGGGATTTCGAAAGTTAGAAAAGATAATATGGCCCAAGTGTGAGGAGAAAAGGTGGCCTAGGGTCCTGGAGCATTCCAGTATTCAAGGATCAAAGCATGAGTGGAGATAAGACCAAAGCATTAAGGCTCTTTTACACTAACTAACTTGAGAACTTCAGGCCAAGGTGTTCTAAACATTTCCTCCCATCAGAAACAAATGCATCCATGCCCCTCTGTGGCTACAAACAAATACAGTAATGCATCACTTAATGACAGGGAAATGTTAGGAGAAGTGGATTGTTAAGTGATTTCATCATTGTGAGGACATTGTAGATTGTACATACTCAAAGCTTGGTGGTAAAGCCTGCACAAACCTAAATTGTATAGCCTTTTGCTCCTAGGTTACAAACTTGTGTGGCATGTTGCTATACTGAATACTGTTGGCAATTGTAACAGTAGCAGTTGTGTATCTAGACATAGAAAAGGTACCATAGAAATACAGTAGTATAATGTTGTGGGATCTTTGTTGTATATATAGTTTGTCATTAACAAGAATGTTATTTACAACACATGACTACACTCCAAATAAGAATTTTCTTAGAAATGTTTTATCTTTAAAAGACTCAGCAATGGGAAGCTATTAAGAGGCATTCAACATCCTTTTATTCTTATTTGTAATTTCATCTTTGCATTACATAATTATTTTATATGGTTTGTTAGTGTTTGTTTGGCTGTCCATCTATTACTAAGAGTAGAGTTTTCTGGTTTTGATTATGATCTTTTTTCTAAGAAGGTGAGGACTAATTTGCTACTTCACTTTCTATCACAATGTAAAGTCATTCTTTTATAATGAAGTTTCTCTTTACATTCTTAGAGATTTGTAAAGGAGCATCTTGAATATTTATATATACTAGGAAAATCTCGGATCCATTCTCTATTTGTGCCCTATTTATTAAAGTTATTTCACAAAGATTTTTCAATAGCTATATTTACAATCAACAAATAATAACAATCAAAACAAAAATAATCAACAAATAATAACAAAGAATAGTACATAATAGATATTCAGAGAATGCCCTCCCAGAAGACCAAGGCTAAAAACACTGAATTTTTTTTAAAACTCCACAAATGTCTTTTGTAATGCCTGGTTGATCTGGCAGAAAGTAAAGAAATTCCTCTGAGGCAAAAACAAGAAAGCTTTAATGTAGAGAACTGAGTGAAAACTGGAGCCATCGCTTGCTTTGGTGGTCTCTCTCAATCCCCTGTGGCCTAAAGAACTATAATAGACACTTTCAATGAATGATAAGTAAATCTTGAGTCCCCAAAACAGTAGTGACCCCATCAGGGTGTGACCAAGAAAAAATGCCTGTCTGCAAAGGAAACCTTGGAGAAAACTCTTGACTTAGCCTCAGCTCTGGGTAGAGAAGAAAAAAAGGAAATTATACTGAGAATGTCTAATCTCATGTCTTTATTCACATGGTATTGGGGCCTAAAGTTATATTATCATAGAATAGGGAAAAAAAAAACCCAAAATGCTAAAAGATAAAAATGTTATTTAATGGTCCTAGGTTGGCATTGTCTCTAGCTACCTCAAAGCAGAAAATGAAAATCCTCTTGGAAAAAATGTAACTTATATACAGGTATCTAAGAATTCTCACAGATGAAAATCCAAAAAAATGGGCCCTCAATAAAAATTTATTAAACACACAAGGAAACAAATTACTATGAGCAAGAGTCAGGAAAGGAAAAGGACCCCACTGGATTAGATCTACATAAACTGCCGATATTGAAATTGTCATATATAGAATATGAAATAAATGTATTATAAATATTGAAAAATCAGAATCTAGCAATATTGGCCTGTTGTGTTTTAAAAATAGATCTTCTAGTCATGAAAAATATAATAACTACAGGTAGAAACTCTGTAGATTTCTTAAATGTCAGACTAAATACTGTGAAGAAAGAATGAATAAACTGGAAGGTAGCATGACATGAGATAACATAACATGAGATCTACCCTCTTAACAGATTTTTAGGTGTACAGTACGGTACTGTTAAATACAGGCATAATGTGTACAACAGATCTCTAGAATTAATCTTGCATACCTGAAATGTTACTCCCATTGTTTCACAGCTTTCTGTTTCTCTCTCCCCTCTGCCCCAGGCAACCACAGTTCTTTGAGTCTATGAGTCTGATGATTTTAAGTATTTAACTTTTGTGGAATCATATGGTATTTGTCCTTCCATGACTGACTTATTTTACTTAGCATAACGTACTCGAGATTCATCCATGTTGTTGCATATTGCAGGAGTATCTCACGGTAATTTTGATTTGCATGTCCCTGATGATTAGTGATGTTGAACACTTTTTTATATCCCTACTGGACATTTGCATGTCCTCTTTGGAGTCATGTTTATTCAAGTTGTTAGCTCATTTTTAATCAGTTTATTAGGGGGCATTTATGCTATTGAGTTGTAGAAGTTCCTTCCTTATATATTATATAAATTAATTTATTATCAGATATATGGTTTGCAAATTTTTTTCCCATGCCATAGATTGCATTTTCACTCTGTTGATTGTTTTGATTTTTTTTTTCTGTGCAGAAGTTTCTTAGTTTGATGTAGTCCTATTTGTCTATTTTTTTTTTGTTACCTGTGTTTTTGTTGTCATACCCATAAAATTATTGTAGGAGCCAATGTTACGAAGCTTTCTTTGTGTTTTCTTCTAGAAATTTTACAGTTTCTTAAACTGTAGGTCTTATGCTTAAGTTTTTTATTAGCTGTGAGCTGATTTTTGTGTACAGTGTAAAAAAAGTACTCAATTTCATTCTTTCATATTTGGTTATTTAGTTTTCCAACACCATTTGTTGAAGAAACTGTCCTTCCTTTATTGGGTATCTTGGCACCCTTGTTCAAAATCAGTTGGTTGTATATGCATGGGTTAATTCCTGGGCTCTCAATTCTGTTTTATTGACTATGTGTCTGTCTTTATGCCAACACAATTGTGTTCTAATTACTGTAGATTTGTAATCTATTTTAAAATGAGAAAATGTGATGTCTCCAGCTTTGTTCTCCCTTCTCAAAATATTTTGCCTATTTGGGGTTCTTTGTGGTGCTATATGAATTTTACAATTATGTCTTCCATTTCTGTAAAAACTTTCATTGGGATTTTTATGAGGATTGCATTGAATTCAAAGATAATTTTGAGTAGTAAGGACATTTCAACAAGTCTTCATATCCATGAACATGGTACATTTTTCTATTTATTTGTCTTCTTAAATTTCTTTCATTGATGTTTTGTAGTTTTCAATGTACTTATTTTTCACCCCTTTACTTACATTTATTCCTAAGTATTTTATTTCTTTTGATGCTATTGTAAGTGGGACTGATTTTCTAACTTCCTTTTGAAATAGTTCATTAGTATATAGAAACACAAATGATTTTTGTATGTTGATTTTATATCCTGCAAGTTTACTAAATCTATTTGCTAGTTCTAACAGTTTTTTGTTGTTGTTATTGTTGTTGTTTGCTTGTTTGTTTTGCTGGAGTCTTTAGGATTATCTATATATAGAATCATAGCATAAGCAAATGGGAACAATTTTCCTTTTTCCTTTTGGATATGGATGCATTTTTCTTGCCTAACTGCTCTGACTAGGATTTCTAACACTATTTGGAACAGAAGTGATGAGAGTGGATATCTGTTTTCAGGTTTTCACCATTGAGTATGACATTAGCTGTGAGCTTGTCATATATGGCCTTTATTATGTTGTGGTAATTTTTTCCTATTCCTAATTTGTCAAGAGTTCTAATCATAAAGGTTTGAATTTTATCAAATATTTTTTCTACATCTATTGAGATGTGATTTTTATCCTTTATTCTGTAAATGTGGTGCATCACATTACTTGATTTTCATATGTTCATCCATTCTTACACCTCAGGGACGTGGTATATGATCCTTTTAATGTGTTATTTAATTCAATGTGAGGACTTTTGCATCTATATTCATCAGAAATATTGGCCTGAATTTTTTTTCTCTTATGGTATCTTTATCTGTCTTTGATAGGAAGATAATGCTGGTTTTGTAAAATGACTTTGGAAGTGTTTCTTTTTCAAATTTTTGGAAATGTTTGAAGGAGTTGGCATTGATTCTTCTTTAAGTGTTTGGTAGAATTTACCAGGGAAGCCATCTGGTCCTGGAATTTTCTTTTTTAGGAGGTTTTTGATTACTAATTTAACCTCTTTACTAGTTATGTTAATTCAGACTTTCTATTTCTTAATGATTCTGTCTTCATAGGTTGTATGCTTGTTGCTAGGAATATATCCTTTTCATCTAGTTTATCCAATTTATTGTCATAAACTGTGAATAGTCGTCTCTTATGATTTTTTCCCCTGTGACACCAGGTGTAATTTCTTCTGATTTTGTTTCTGATTTTGTCTGTTTGAATCTTCTCTCTCTCTCTCTCTCTCTCTCTCTTTTAAGTTCATCTAGCTAAAAGTTTGTCACTTTTGTTTATTGTTTCAAACGACCAACTCTTAGTTTCACTGACTTTTTCCTATTATTTTGCTATTCTCTATTTTACTTCTTTCTGCTCTAATCTTTATTTCTTTCTTTCTGCTGACTTTGGACTTAGTTTTTTTTTTTCCTTTGAGTTCTTTGATGCATAAAGTTTGCTTGAGACCTTTCTTATTTAATGTAGGCTTTTGTCATTTTAAACTTCCCTTAGCACTGCTTTTGCTACATACCACAGTTTTGGTGTATTGTGTTTTTATTTTTGTTTGTATCTAGATATTTTCTAATTTTTCCCCTGATTTCTTTTTTGCTGTACTGCTTGTTCAAACATGTGTAGGTTAATTTCCACATATTTGTGAATTTTTTAGTTTTTCTTTTGCTATAGAGTTCTAGTTTCATTTCATTGTGGTTGAAAAAGATACTTGACATAATTTCACTCTTCTTAAACTTGTTAAGATTTGTTTTATGATCTAACATGATTTATTCTGGAGAATGTTTCATGTGTGCGTAAGGAGAATGTTTATTCTGCTGCTGTTGTTCTGTATATGTGTTAGGTCCATTTGGTATAAAGAGTTGTTCAAATTCACTGTATCTTTGTGGATATTCTGTCTGGTTGTTCTATTTGTTCTATTCCTTTCTGAAAGTGGGGTATTGGGCCGGGTGCAGTAATCCTAGCACATTAGGAGGTTGAGGCAAGAGGATTGCCTGAGACCAGGGGTTCAAGACCAGGCTGGGCAACGTGGCAAGCCCTCGTTTCTACAATAAATAAATAAAAAAAAACCAAAAACCCAAAAATTAGCCAGTCATGGTGGCTCATGCCTGTAGTTCCAGCTACTTGGAAGGCTGAGGTGGAAGGATCACCTGAGCCCAGCAGGTTGAGGCTTCAGTGGCCATGAGTGTGCTACTGCACTCCAACCTGGGCAACAGAGTGAGACTCCCAACTCAAAAACAAAAAAAGAAAGTGGGGTATTGAAATCTCCACTATTATTGTATTGTCGTTTATTTCAGTTTTGTAAAGTTTATGTTCTATATTTAGGTCCTCTTGTATGGGGTGCTTATATTTATAAGTGTTATATCTTCCTGATGATTGTTTCTTTTATCATTATATACTATTCTTTTTTGTCTCTTGTGATAGCTTTTATCTTAAATGCTACCTTGTCTCCTGTAAGTATAACCACCACTGATCTCTTTTGATAGTAGTAATTTGCATGGAATAACTTTTTCTACCCTCTTACTTTTAGCCTATGTGTGTGCTTAAATCTAAAGTGAGTCTCTTGTAGGAAGTTGGGTCATGGTTTTGTTGGGTTTTTGTTTTTTTTTAGTTGGAGTCTCACTCTGTTGCCCAGACTGGAGTGCAGTGGCACTCTCATGGCCACAGCAACCTCGACTTGCTGGGTTCAGGCAATCCTTCCACCTCGGTCTTCCAAGTAGCTGGAACTACGAGCATGCACCAACATGCCCTGCTAATTTTTTTATTTATTGTAGAGATGAGATCTCGCCAAGTTGCCCAGGCTGGTCTCGAATCCATGGGCTCAGACAATCCTCTCATCTTGGCCTCCCAAAGTGCTGGGATTATAGGCATGAACCACTGCACCACACCTGGTTGTGTTTTGTTTTGTTTTTTTTAATTCATTCAGCCACGCTGTCTTTTGATTGAGAGAATTTAATTCATTTATATTAAAAGTAATTATTGATGGGGAAGGATTCATTATTGCCATTTTGATCATTTTTTCTGTTTGTCTTATACTTCTTTTCTACCTCTTTTCATCCCTTGCTGATTCCCTTTATGTTTTGTTGATTTTTATTGATATGCTGATTCCTGTCTGTTTTTCTTTTGTATAAATTCTATAGGTTTTCTTTGTGGTTACTGTGGGACTTACATAAAGTATTTTGTAGTTATAACAGTCTCTTTTAAGCTGATAGCAACCTAACTTCAATTACATACAAAAAACTTTGCACGTTTACTTCCCCTCCCATATTTTATGTTACTAATAGTACGATTTATATCTAGTTACATTATATATTCATTGACATATTTTAGTTATTTTGATGCTTTTGCATTTTAATTTTTATACTAGAAATAAAATTATAAAACCCACAAATGCTACAGTAATATAGTATTTAGTATTTGTCTATATATTTACCTTTACCAATAAGGTTTGTACTTTATTATAGTATTATGTTGCTGTTTAATGTCCTTTTGTTTTAAGTGGGAAAACTTCCTTTAGCATTTCTTGTGAGGCAGATAAGTGGTGATCAACTCTCTTAGCTTCCGTGTATCCTGAAAAGTGTTTATTTCTTTTACATCTTTGAAGAACAGTTTTTTGGGGTATAATATTCCTGGTTAGCAGTATTTTTTTATTTCAGCACTTTAAATATGTCATCCCAATCCCCTATGGACTGCAAAGTTTCTACTGAAAAAGTCACTGATAATCAAATTGAAGTTTCCTTGTATTAATGACAAGTTGCTTCTCTTCTGCAGCTTTTAAAATTATCTCTTTGTCTTTGACTTTTGACAAGTTGCTTATAGTGTGTCATGATGTGTGTTTATTTGGAATTCTTTGGGCCTCCTCTATCTGGATGTCAGTTACTTCTCCAGACTTGAGAAGCTTTCAACCATTATATCTTTGAATAAGCATTCTATACGTTCTCTCTCTTCTCCACCTGAAACCTCTATAATGCATATAGTGGTCTGCTTGATTGAATAATTTCAAATGACTTTCCTTTGAGTTTACTGATTCTTCTACTTTTTTCTTTCTTTTTTTTTTTTTTTGAGTTGGAATATCACTCTGTCACCCAGACTGGAGTGCAGTGGCCGCTCCCGGTGGCCTGCTGGGCTCCGGCGATCCTTCCACCTCAGCCTTCCGAGTAGCCAGAATTACAGGCAAGTGCTACCACGCCTGGCTAATTTTTTATTTATTGTAGAGATGAGGTCTCACCAAGTTGCCCAGGTGGATCTCGATCCCGCGGGCTCAGGCAATCCACTCACCTCAGCTTCCCAAAGCATGGGATTACAGGCTGAGCCACTGAACCCGGCTTCTCCTACATTTTTAAATCTGCCATTCAACACTTCTATTGAATTTTTCAGTTCGGATATTGCATTTTTCAGCTACAAAATTTCTGTTCTGTTTTCTTCTCAGTAGTCTATATTTTTGTTGAAATTCTCAACAACAACAAAATCAACTTTGTTCATACACCGTTCTACTGAGCTCACTGAGCATTTTTATGACAGTCATTTTAAAATCTCTCTCAGATAATTCATATACCTCTTTTTCATTAGGATCGGTTTCTGGAATTTTATGTTGTTTAGATTATGTTTCCCTGTTTCTTCATTTTCCTTGGCTCTGTATTGGTATCTACACGTTAGAAAAAAATACAATTATCTCCCAATCTTCATAAATAAGACTTACACAGGAGAAGAATTTTACATGACATCAACCTGTCAACAACTTCTGTGGATCTCGCAAACTGTGTTACTCCAAACCGCCATATTTATTCTTAGCGGTCTTCAGGTGCCCAGAGTATCTCAGATCTCATTAATGCTCCAAGACAGGTGACACAGAAGTCAATTCCTCAGGTAGCACCCAGAGATGTTAGAACATTTGCTGTGAAGTCTAACTTTTTCCCTCCCTAGGGATGTGGAGCTGGAGTTTTTTGTATGCTCACTTGTTCTGGGTTATGGGAAGGGGCTGTAGAGAGTTCTAGCATACTAGTTTAAACTACTTTCTTTGTTCTCAGTGTCCCTGAGGTATGTAGAATATGCCAGGTCCCATCAGCACTTTGAGACAGGTGAAACAGAACCCAGTCCTTCAGGCATCCCTTAGAAAAGTTGCAACATTGGATGCACAACTCAACTCTTTTCCTCCACAAAGAAAAACTGGAAGCTACAGATTTTTGGCCTTCCACTCTGCATTGACCCCAGGGTGGGAAAGAGCTATGACAATTGCCCATGGACTCGTTCAAACCACTGCCTTTTTTTCTCTGAAACCCTCAGGAGTTGAGCATTTTCTGGACCCTATCAGCACTGCAATACAGGTGAGACAAAAAGCAATCATTGTGTAGCACTTGAAAGATTGTAATGTTTGATGTTAAATCCTGGTCTTTTTCATGCTAGGGAAAGTTGGGAACTGGTTTTTGGTTTTTGTTTTTGTTTTTGTTTTCCTCACTCACTCTGGACCAGGGGAGGAACTATGGTGAGTTCCTCCGTGTTAATTCAAACTGCCACCTTGGCTCTCTGTAGCCCTATGGTTCTGTCATCTGGCAGGTCCCATCAGCACTCTGAGACAAGTGAGACAGAAGCCATTCCCTTGGGCAGCACCCAGAAAAGATGAAACACTGAGTGTGTGGTTCAAGTCTTTTCCTCTTCAGAGAGAAGCTGGAACCTAGGAGCCTTCTCCCCATCAGATAGCTGGGGATAGGGATTACGGTGAGAGGGTGTCTCCAGTGTTCCTACCACTTTCAATTAGGATGGTTTCACACTTGCAAAGGATGCAGGAGCCTCTAAACCATTTTATGGATTTTTCACAATGAGAATTTATTTATTGCTTTTGAATCAATGTGTCTTTGAGAGTAAGGAGAGTACAGAGCTTCCTATTCTGCCTGATGTCATTCTAAGATAAAGTTTTTAAATTCCTGATAATGTAGCACTGAGAGACAAAATGATAGGAAGTAGGAAAAAGGGGTAAAAATATATAAACTATAGAGTGAGAGATCCAACATAAGTTTAATTGGATGTCCAGGAGACCATAGAGAGACCAAGAAAGAGGCATTATTTGAAAGACAGTGACTGAGATATTCCAGAGTTGAGGAAAAGATATTAATATCTGAAGCTAGGAAGCCTGAAAGTTCCCAAGCAAAATACATTTGAAAAAATGAATAAAACAAAAAATTCATACCTAGATATACAATAATTTTTTAAGAATAATCTCTTTATACTTATATGGAGAGTTACGATCAAGTAGTAGTTAATAGACTGGTATATAGTGGTTCATCAATTTTAACAAAATGTGTACTCTCCAGATATTTCTTTAGATAATTCATCAATGTACAGATCAGTTACCAGTTCTATTATAATTGAGCCAAAACATATGAGTGTGTTTTATAACCATCTCTTGCTTCTTGAACCAACCAGAAACCCAATAGTTAAAACTCTCAAGGTCAAATTTAAGAATTATAACCTATTTTCTCATCATGGAGGTTGAAGAGAGAAATATTAGTGCCAATTTGTTCAATTTTTGCTGAAAGTGTTTTCAAGTCATTTTCATTTGCACATTATCAGTGGAAAGCAAGGTTGAAAATAGGAGAAAAACTATTTAGAGAACAATATGCAAATGGACAGTAGAAAATAGAATTTTAGATTATTGTTATTTTATATTCAGACCATGTATATGTGTCACTGAAAGGTTGTCTCCGTGGGATTCAGTGGGTATTCAGGTTGCTTGGGTGACATTGTCGCCCTGTTAATATTTTTAAGGGTATTTCTATAATTATCCTTTTTTGAATATTCACAAAAAGCGGATAGTATATCTACTAAACAAATCACTATATTTATTAGCATACCTAATGAGACCAATTAAAGTGAACACTGTGGTATCATCAAGGGAATTAGGACTTCCCTTAATAGATAATTCCCAATTACTGGAGATAATACAAAGCTGGCATCTTTTCAAGTTCTCCATCTAAACAGCTAGAGATCCTAAACACTGTGCAGAGAGTTATGTAATTCTCTTCTCTATGTGTACTTCAGAAGTAGACAAAATATTGCAAATTTTGTTTGTAAAATGTTCACGGGAAAAAACATGGTTTGAGAGGTATCTTTGCACATACTGGTTCATTTATATGTTTAAAACTTTGTCCAGCTGAAGTTAATGTGCTTAACATTGGTTGTGCTAATATTAGTTTTTCTTTTTCTACTTGTTTGCACCTAGAAAGGGTTAATATTTAAAATATTAAAGTAAATATTGAGAGGTTTAAGGGTTTTTTTTCTGCTGGGCTCTGGCAATCCTTCCGCCTCAGCCTTCCAAGTAGCTGGAACTACAGGCAAAAAATTACACCCGGCTAATTTTTTGAATTATTGTAGAGATGAGGTCTCGCCAAGTTGCCCAGGTGGGTCTCAAACCTGCGGGCTCAGGCAATCCACTCACCTCAGCCTTCCAAAACACGGGATTACAGGCTGGGCCACCAAACCCAGCTGAGGGTCAAGGTTTTAAATCTTTCTTTACAACGTAATATTGAATTAAATAGACACCGTGTTTAATGATTTCTGATTTTTGAAATCAAGTACATGCTTTGGGAAGTCACATTTCTGCTTCAGTGGTCTTATGCCAAATGGTGAGTGAAAGATTAAGTCCAGCCCAGTACGGACTTACACAGATGAAGAGTATATCTATACTGTGTTGACTGCATAACTAAATGCCATCATTTACCAGATGACAAAAAACATGAACTGTGACTGCAGCAACAACCCTGAAGAGACATTACTGTCCATCATTGTCTGAAAGTAGGAGAAAAATAGTGTGAGTGTTGAGGATGGAATAGGGAAGTCTGGTACAGAGAAGAGAGAGAAGAGAGATGAAAACTGTTTGGAAAATGACAAAAATAATAGCACATTGTTTTTCTTTTCATTTCACCATCTTTTAACTCAGCATACAGACCTTTTAAGAGTACTTTCTAGCCGGGCTCGGTGGCTCAGCCTGTAATCCTGCGCCTTTGGGAGGCTGAGGTGAGTGGATTGCCTGAGCCCGCGGGTTCGAGACCCGCCTGGGCAGCGAGACCTCATCTCTACAATAAATCAAAAAATCAGCTGGGTGTGGTAGCTCATGCCGGTAATTCTGCCTACTAGGAAGGCTGAGGCTGAAGGATCGCCGGAGCCCAGCAGGTCGAGGCTGCGGTGGCTGGGAGAGGCCACTGCACTCCAGTCTGGGTGACAGAGTGAGACTCCAACTCAAAACAAAAAAACAAAACAAAAAAAAAGAAGTACTTCCTCAGTATTAATTGTTGTGAAGATTACCAAATGACAAAAAGTGTACATTTTATTCTATTTTCATAATAAAAACCAAGTTCCAGAAGAGAGAGAACTTGAGAAGCACTCATTTGGTGCAGCTATCTTTAACTTATGATTGGTTAATTAATCAGGGAAGAAGAAATAAATATTGTTCTTTCATAAATGTATAAGGTAAACATAAATAATAATAAGCATGACTAGTTTCAGACTGTTATGTAGATGCTTACACCCAGGTTCTCAATAATGAATTACCTTTGTAGGATCCATGGAGGGTCAGAGTGCGTTGCCGGCCAAAGTTGGTCAAACAGCTTCAAGCATCATTAGGGCCTTCAAGAGTCAAATGATAAGGGTCATACTTGGGCAGCCACCACCACAGATGCCTACACTATGCTTAGAGCACTGGTAATCCAGCAAAATTTTGGAGAATGTTGAGAAAGGGGAGTGGCATGGTCAAATTTACACTCTCAAGGTAACTTTGGAAGTAGTTTGAAGGACTGGATGTGGATTTGAAGAATACAGGCAGAGAGGCGGCATCCCCAACAAAAAGTCCCTAATACATTCTGTCAGAAAGAAGGATTGGCTTTTCAAACATCT
Source organism: Cephalopachus bancanus (assembly GCA_027257055.1). Taxonomy (NCBI): domain Eukaryota; kingdom Metazoa; phylum Chordata; class Mammalia; order Primates; family Tarsiidae; genus Cephalopachus; species Cephalopachus bancanus. Next base: position 7,818,297 of record JAPVLO010000015.1, on the reverse strand, counting down.
TGGCAGCCACTGGGAAAGCAAAAGCAAGCATGCTCACTTCATAAACCTTCAGCTGAGGTCTGAATTAAAGAGCAAGCTATGGAGCTGAGGAAGAGAAATATAAAAGCAGTACAGCTGACAACTTCAAACAACAGTGGGTTCCATGAGGTGAAAGAGAAGAAGAGGTCTAGATTTTCTGGGTGACCTGGAGCAGCCATAACGGTATGAACCATTCACGGGTCTATGGAATAGGAGGTATCTTCAGCTTTGAGGAAGAAGCTCCTAGAAATAGTCAGAGGCATATTGAACTTGAGTTATCTGATGAACACCCAAGCAGATGTCTAGGAACCAGCTGGATATCTAAGGAGCTGAAATGCAAGGATTCTGGGCTGCATATGTAAATCTGAGGTGTTATTGGTGTATTGGAGCTTTGGATAAGAATAAAATCGCCCAGAAAACATGTCAAAGGCTGAGGACCAGCACTTAGGGATTTTAGATGGTCTTATTCTAGCTGTTATATGTTGAAAGAGGCAGTGATTGGCTGGAGCAAATTTATAATATAGGAATTGGTGAAAAAGACTGAAAAGCTGAAGATAAAAGCTATGCCAATGTGAGTGTGCTGTGTGCAGGTTTGGGCTCTTCTGATGTCCAGAACAGAGCTGGGACCAACTAGCGGAAGTTCAGTGGAGGGAACTTTGAGCCTGACCTAAAAAAGACCAACGGAATAATTAGAGTGCCACAATAAACAGACTGCCTCAAGAAGTAGTGCATTTCCTGTCACTAGACCAGAAGGAAGTTGAGGTGAAGCAGAGTTTCTGCACTAAGTGAGGAGCAGAATTAGGTGGGTTTCATGGTTACTCTCAACTTTCAGATTCGGGGATACATTGTGTACTGCAATAGAGGGAAACACAGCAAAATTCCAGGAAAACAGAAAATAACTGGACTATCCATATAAATAAGGTATTTTTTAAAAGCTGGCTTTAAAAATGTTTTTTGGGCAACCCCCTCGGGTCCCCTCCCGCTGTGGGAGCTTTTCTGTCCTCTCAATAAATCTTGCTTTCTCAAAAAAAAAAAAAAAGGTTTTTTAATACTCAGACATTTTTATTTTCTGTCTGTGTTGAGCTCCGTTACCCCATTCCTCTCTGTTTCTTTCCTTTCTATTCATATGGTTCCCCATAAGAAGTGACAAACTCAGTTTTCTGAAACATAAAAATGTCAAAGAAAACAAGCAGAAAAGGGAAGAGAAAAAAGAGAAAGGCCATATGACATTTCTTTCTTTCTTTTTTTTTTTTTTTTGAGTTGGAGTCTCACTCTTGTCACCCAGGCTGGAGTGCAGTGGCACACTCATGGCCACCACAGCCTCAACTTGCTGGGTTGGGTGATCCTTCCGCCTCAGCCTTCCAAGTAGCTGGAACCACAGGTGCATACCACCACACCCAGCTAATTTCCTGTGATTTACTGTAGAGACGAGGTCTCACCAAGTAGCCCAGGCTGGTCTCGAGCCCCCAGTCTCAGGCAATCCTCTTGCCTTGACCTTCCAAAGTGCTGGGATTACAGACTGAGCTTCCACGCCTAGACTTGTTTTCCTTTCTATTCCTGTTATCTGGAATTCTTATTTCATCTCCTCTGCTACTTAGCACAACAATGCTCCATGTCTTCCTCTCTGCTCTATATGGTAGAACCTCCTGTGGGTTCAGAGAAGCTAGGAAAGTCCCTCTGCTCCTCCTAAACACACACACACACACACACACACACACACACACACACACACACACACACACACACATTTATACTCCTACCTTGCATGTTCAGTACAAACTGAAATTCTAAGTAGGTACTTCATTCTTTGAATTAAGGTAGTCCTTCCTGCAAAATCACAAACCATTCTGGAAGACATACCATTTCAAATTAATACTGGTTTTCGATACCTCATGAGAATGGATTTTACACCTGTTTAAGAGCTAGTGTTAAAGTGAGAGAGAATACGAAGATGTCATAGCCTAGAGAGTAAGGGATGGAGCCCCTGTACCAGGACACGAACACAGGGACTCACGCTTGGAGATCTCTATGTCCCTTCCCATCTAGTCTCAAATGCCACCAAGATGTCATTTAGGACTTTCCCTCTGTTAAAAAGATTTATCATCCATATTTCTACCTCATATTTTGAGTTTATCCTTTCCAGTTTGTTTCTTCCTTTTCTTAACTGTCACAGTGGCAAGTCATTTCAGTCAGTGATATATTATTTATGTTTGTTTGAACAATGTAGTTCCTTCAATCTGATTATGTTATGTTTATGACATTGTCTCCTCTGTGGCTTCCCTCATGACCTAAAAATGTTGGTTCTATCCTCAAATTTGAAAGCATTTCATTCATTCTTATTATTGTGCTTATTAGCCAACCCTAATTTTCTTTTTCATTCTAAGAGTCCATTACTAAAGATAGTCTAAGCTCTGAAAGAAGCCTGAAAATTTTTGTTTCATTCCTGGTGACTAGAGACATTTTCCACAAGAAGTCACTTGTGAGAAGTAGGACTCTGAGGGCTTGATGGCCAACAAGTGGGACCTCATCTGTGTGTTGGTTTCATTGAAAACCGAGGCAGAGATTGATAGCTAGCTCAAGACACCACTTCCAGACTAGCAAGGCCAACTCATGAGTCACACCAGACCCTGAGTTTATTTTCCTACTGGCTAATCTAAAGGTTGATACCAAGCAATTATGCCCTGTTTAGTACAGAATACCCAGTGTCTACTGCTTGGAGACCTGATTGCTATTAAGCAGGGCGGAGAAAGGCTTTGGGCTGCTCCCTTACCTGGCTGTGTGGCTTATTTTGGACATAAACAAGCACCTTCCCATTATGGCTACGAAGAAAAGGCACCCATTCTTGCAAGTGTTGCTTGTGCCACTCCATAGACCCCAGCTAGCTTGTCCTTGTGTTTTTGGAACTTAGAGTCCAAGAGCCAAGGATGGTGGTCGGTAAAGCCTTTACTTTATTCTCTTAAGGAGTGTTCCTGCCTGCTGATGATTCTAGAATCACATTACTTCCATGTGCACAGATTTCTTCTTTCAATCATACAACATCCCCATTTTCATGAGGAAATCAAACCTTAGAAAAGGTAAGTGCCTTATCTCAAGGATTCAAAAATGGCAGAGTCACAACCCAGACTCAGGATCCTCTGTCTTCAATGTCCATGTTCCCCTCTATCTTAACCAATACAATAATAAAAAAAATAGGCTGTTCTTTTTTCATGCTACAAGAGTACTAAAAAAGGATACAAAGGCTTATATTCTTAGAAGTTATGAAATTATTAAAAGAAAAGGATGCTGTTATACTCTCAGATCTAATAAGTTGAAACCACTATTTAAAAACTGATAGTAAGCCAAGCTCGGTGGATCAGTCTGTAATCCCAGTGCTTTGGGAGGCTGAGGTGATTGCTTGAGCCCGCGGGTTCGAAACCCACTTGGGCAACTTGGCGAGACCTCATCTCTACAATAAATCAAAACATGAGCCGGGCATGGTAGCGCGCACCTGTAGTTCTGGCTACTTGGAAGGCTGAGGCCGAAGGATAGCCAGAGCCCAGCAGGTTGAGGCTGAGGTGGCCGGGAGCGGCCACTGCACTCCAGTCTGGGTGACAGAGTGAGACTCCAACTCAAAAAATAAAATAAAATAAAATAAAAATTTAAAAATTTAAAAAATAAAAACTGATAGTAAAAATACTGCCTAAAGGAGATTCAGATGTCAAGTACTATAGAAATTAAGAGAAGAAAAAAAACATTGCTCAGGGAAAATCTGGCCCAAGAATTTGAACTTGGCCCAAGAATTTGAAAAAATTCTTGAAGAACTTGAAAATCTGGCCCAAGAATTTGAACTTGGATCTGGAGGACTGGACACTATTGCAGAAGGTAATCCTTGACAGGGCAGTGCCTGAGGAGCCAGGCACCTGGAGAAGGTATAAGCAATTGAGAGGGAAGTTGTTCCTTAATGCAGCCCTAACTTAGACTGGCAACCTTCTAGGATTTCTCGTGAACAAAGGACAAATCCATTAGCTTCAAATCCATTGCACTCTTTTTCTCTTGCATGAGAATTATTCTCACTTTGTACATTCACCAGCAATGCTGATGATTGGGCGGGCACTTGGGTTCTAATTTTGGTGTTTCTTCCAACTAGCTGTGTGACCATTCACCTCTCTGAACCTACATTTTCTCTTATAAAATGAAGGGGTCATGGTAGCTAATCGATTTGTAAATTTCTTTCCACAGCATTCTTCTTCCTTGAGATAGTGATGAGTGCTGTGGCACTTTGGGTTCCTCTTGCATGTGTAACATGCTGGAGACTTGTGTTAACCCACTTCACCTACCATCGCTGGATTGATTCACAAAAGGACTTATCAGTATCCACAATATGCAAGGGTTATGAGAAAAGACAGCTTTAAAAGATACATGACTTGGGGAGACACCTCTTATCAACAAGGGTGCCTGAACGAAGCATATTTGGATACCTAACCCTTAACTGTACCCCACAATATCATAATAAAAAATATTGATTAAAAAAAAAAAGAAAAGAAAAAGACACCTGTCAGCAATGTGAAATCTTTCCATGTTAAGTGTCTTCTTAGGCCAACTTAATGTCACCTGAATTTTTGTTTTAAATAAATAAATCTTTTCATTAAAAAAAAAAAGATACATGGCTAAAGAAAACAAACACTGAAATAGAAGAGGAGTGTGACTGTGAGGTTTAGAGTAAAGGAACAGTATCAGAGCAATGGGCTAGCAGTGGTCACCTACACCCCCATGGTGAGTCATATAAGGCACCTCTGAGCACCAGAGTTAAGTTTGGGTACTTTTTAAAATTCAGGGTCTCACTTTGTCATCCAGGCTGGAGTTCAGTGGCACAATCACAGCTCAAGTGATCCTCCTGCCTCAGCCTCCCAAGTAGCTGGAACTATAGATGCAAACCACCAGGCCCAGCTAATTTTTTTAAATTTTTTGTAGAGATGAAGTCTTACTATGTTGCCCAGGCTGGTCTTGAACTCCTGGACTCAAGTGATCCTCCCATCTTGGCCTCCCAAAGTGTTGAGATTATAGGAGTGAACCATTGCACCTGGCAGCCAGGTTTGGGCACTTTCTAGTCACACCAGTAAAATCTCCTGGTACACTGTCTCTGTATGAGCAGAATAACAATCTCCATTTCTCTTAGAAAAAAAAATGAGGTAATGCCATCTACCCCTCATATTGTCATAAAAAACATACTTAGCTGGCTTAAATACAAATCAGATATCTGATTATTCCCATTCCTTTGAAATACTGAAACATACTTCCTGTAGGAAATCTGTAGTTGATCTTGGATAAGAAAGTATCCATTCCCTAATGCAACATTTTTTTGTACCTAGAAAATGGGTCATTTACAAAAGGAAGGGCCATCCCAAGGATGGTTGTAGATAACTATTGGGATAATGGCACAGCACACGGCTGTGGCCCCATCATCCACAGATATGGCCCTGGAGCAATATTTGCATCCCCAATGCCACACACAATGGAATTGAAATACTCATGTAACTGATAGTCTCTTCTGAAAACTCAGAATTGGATCTGAGAGACACTCGCGAGTAACTGTTGGTACTTAAACCAGAACATCCGGGCACTTCCAAGTTGGCCTGGTGCATAAAAATCAGAGAAAGATGGTTTAAAGAGAGAGAGGGCGGCAGAGAGAGAGAGACAAAGAGATGCAGAGAATGAGAGAGAGAGAGAGAGAACAAAGAGACAGAAACGGGTGAGACAGGTGAGTCCAGACTCTTCTGTGGCCCTCTGGTGCCTCCTGTCTGTGTCCTATGTGCAAAATCCCCATATCCTTTAAACCTTCCTTTCTGTTACAACTAGCATAAGTGGGTTTCTGTCACTTACAACCAAAGGCTCCCTAATTAAAACATTCCGATTTCCAAGGCCTTCTTTTCCTTTCTTGTTTCTGTCTAAGGTTTCTCACAGGTTTGTCAGATCTAGTGACATCTTGGCAGAGTGAGAGACGAAAGCAGATCCCTTCTGTGGGTGATGGCTACTAGCTGAACAGGACCTTTCAGAGCCTGACAATACTTACTACATGCTGTGTAGTTGTTTATGCTGCATTCCCTGGTCAGTGTTTGTCCTTGGTTTTATTTAAGAGGATGAAGGAAGAAGAGGGGACACTCTGTCCTTGGCATAACTAGCATTGTTCAGGGGCACATCTGTTTTCCCAAGTCATTAATGGATCCTTCCGGAAGCAGCCAATCCTTTCTCAAGCATTAGGTCAGCAATCCTGATTAGAATCGGCATCAACCACCCATGAAACTAGAAACTTCCCCTGTGATTTATTATTACAATAAAACCTCACTAATTAACCATAATTAGGAAGGAAAGCCTGTCTCATTTTTAAGATTCTAAAAGAAGCAACATTTTAATTTCCTTTAACTTTGCACAGTGATTTAAATTAAGCTAACCAAGTATATTTGACTTAATGTGTAAATAAAAATTATTTCTAAATAGCACATCAACTTAATATATGCATTTTTGGTATGCAAGGGGTCTTTAAAGAACAGCTTGTTTATTTAGGCAGGCAATTTAAGCATTCTACTTATACTCTTATAGTATTACTAGTTTAGCAAGTGTTTCTCCCCCCATTGAAAACACAATGATTAACTTAATCGTAACACTTGTCAAAATTATTTTTAAATAAGTAAGACCCGAATTACAGAGATTATTAAATGTTAGAACCAATATGACAATGTTTAGGGGAATGAGTGGTATGAGTTAAGTGTCATAAAACCTATTTGGAAGCTTCTATGTCTTTCTTAGGGTTTTACATTACAGCTGAACCTGAAAGCTGATTTATTTGTCTAGAGGAATATTGGCGTCATAGATGAGCTGAAAATATTTTCTCCTACATTTTGATAATGCTGTCATCTTTACACCAGGGTGCCAACTTACAAAGAGACAAGGCTAAAAACAAATAAGTCTGCGATAGGATATTTGGTGCCCAGATCACTCTTCCTGATTGTTTGCTTGCTGTTTGGAAAGCCTGATGAAAATGATCTGAGAAGCCAAGACTGGTTTTGTGAATAGAGATGTCTGAAATGGCTACACTAAATTCAAGCCTGCAGAATAGTCTCACCGGGACACGGGATGTGAGCTGCATTGGGCCACCAAAGCAGAGTTCCTGTTTATTTTTTGTGGGGGAAAAGGATGAAGTCTGGAATGAGAGAGCTGGGCACAGCATTTGGGGTGGCCTAATGCTCGTCGCTCTGGAACGGCATCTGCTGAGGATCCCGAGAGAGCCTGACTCACGCTGGCCTTTCACCTCCTGATCGAGCCCTCTCCCGCCTTGTCCTTTCCTCTTCCTGCTTTGTTGGCCGCTTTCAGCTTCCTGCTTTGCTTTTAACCTGGGCCCCTAAAATGGTCTGCACTGTGTAGTAGGACAGAGTGTAAAAACAAAGGCAGGTATTTAGAACAAAATGGAAACTGGCTACATCCAAGTGTCCCTTCCTGTAGTGACTTCACAGGGCCAAATGTGCTAAAGGCATGACATTGCCAGTCCTCCTGACCAGTTAAGATGAGACTAAACATGGCATTCACATTGCCAGGGTTCATAAAGGAAGATGAAAAGAATAGCAATTTCTGTTGCTGATGGCGAAGATGCTTTGTCCTCTGGTTAGGTAACTTCATCCTGAGGAATTCTTTGTGCTTCCCCAGGAGACCAGCCGGGCTTCAACATTTTTTTACTGCGCTTGTTATTTGTTGGGCATCTTTGCTGCCTTTTTACAATTTTTTTTATTTATATGAAATTAAAGCACACGTGAGAGAAGAAGGACTGGCAGCAGGCAGGAGCTATGGAGCCCAGCCTTCCTCAGGTCGCTCTGCTATGGCCAAGCTTGATGCCACAGATGACTATTCTGGTACCTCATTTCAATCATGGGCTCCTGTTTCAAGTGACCTTCGTGGCCCAGAGGGCATTGCTGGTGGGTGGGCGTCACCCTGCCTGGCTTCAAATCCTGACCCTACCGCAAATTACCTCATGTCTTGGTGAAGGTCTTGGTTTTAAAAGAAATACAATTACAAAAAATAAGAAGAAGTGCTCAGTGATTGTTGGCTAGCATTGTGAATTACAGTTTAGGGTAATATGTGGGCCTTTGTCTATCCTGGGAAAGAATCAATCTCCACATTCTTATCTAGCCCTTCTTTGCAATAGAGAAAGCACTTAACGTTTCAGGGTACTTTAACACACATCTCGAAGCATTTTTTCCATCAAATATTAATTTGATTATGGTGATTTAATAGATGAGGGGGTTGAGTAAAATTTAAAGCTAAATGTAAGTCTAAAATTATTACATTAAACAAAAAAATCCTGGAATGATCTTTTGGAGAGCAAGCCCCTTGTAGTACCAATTTCCCCATTAGGTGTGTTCTGGGAACCCATCAGCATCAGTGTATCAGCTAGTGTCATTGTGAGAAGCTGCGTTTGGCTTCTGTGATTTCTTTTGGAGATTCTCTCAATGCATTTGCCCATTTCATAATGAGTGATTTGCAAGCACACCTGCCCACACCGTGCTTAGTGTTTGGCAGTTTTTGATAAAAAACAGCACGACCCCCATGTCTCACCCTCCCTATTCTCCCAATCTCACCCAGAGTGACTTTCCAACTACCCCCACCTCCATGAAAAAAACCCATGAGCAAAAAAACCCCAAGAGCCGGGCTCGGTGGCTCAGCCTGTAATCCCGCGCCTTTGGGAGGCTGAGGTGAGTGGATTGCCTGAGCCCGCGGGTTCGAGACCCGCCTGGGCAGTGAGACCTCATCTCTACAATAAATCAAAAAATCAGCCGGGCGTGGTAGTGCATGCCTGTAATTCCGGCTACTCGGAAGGCTGAGGCGGAAGAATCGCCAGAGCCCAGCAGGTCAAGGCTGCGGTGGCCGGGAGCGGCCACTGCACTCCAGTCTGGATGACAGAGTGAGACTCCAACTCAAAAAAAAAAAAAAAAACCCCAAGAGTTAAGATAATGTTACAGAGAGTGACTGAGGTCTTTCACTTGCTCTCCCTGCTGTCTGGAGCACTATTTCTCCAGACATCTGCATGTTCCCCTCCCTGCCCCATGTCCTTCCAGGTCTTTGCTCAAAATGTCATCTTTGTGGTAAGACTCTCCTAGCCAACCAACTTTTAATTTCTTTTTTTGAGTTGTAATCTCACTCTGTGCCCAGGCTGGAGAACAGTGGCACATCATGGCCACCCCAGTGTTGACCTGCTGTGATCCCCCACCTCAGTCTTCTAAGTAGCTGGAACTACAGGCGTGCACTACCACGCTAATTTTTTTATTTATTGTAGAGATGAGGTCTCACCAAGTTGCCCAGGCTGTTCTTGAACCTGTAGGCTCAGGCAGTCTTCTCACTTCAGCCTCCCAAAGTGCTGGAATTACAGGCTTGAGCCACCACACCCAGCTCCAATTTTAAATTTTAAATGGCAAATGCCACCTACCCAAGCGCTCCCTGCCTACCTTCTCTGCATTATATTTTGACATCGTCCATGGCATTATCTAACCTGCTATCAATTTTACTTACTTTTACTTATTTACTTAGTTTATGATATTCTACCTGTTCTAATGAAAGCTCCATGTAGGCAGGGAATTTTGTCCATTTTGTTTGCATCTGTGTTTCCAGCAGCTAGAATAGTGACTGGTACATATAAATACTCAAGAAATATTTGTTGAATGAGAGAATGAGCCTTTCCTATGTACCTGACACTAAGTGATTACCATGTAGTCTCTCTTTTAATTTGAGTGAGAGACATCAGTTTACAACATATGACTTTATAGACAGTAATGAAGGCCATGAAAATGAATGAGATCTTCAAGGAGAGTGATTAACAAGAAAGATGAGAGGACTGAGAACACGGACCTACAGAATATCCTACTTTTAGAGACAGGCAAGGGAAATGGACCCCACAAAGGAAGCCAAGAAAAGCCACTCGAAGCAGGAGGAAAACCAGGCTACTGTGCTGCTATGGAGGTCAACTGGGGAAACATTTCCAGAGAGAGGATGTGTTCCAAGGTGTCGGATGTTACAGAGAAGTCAGACTAGATAAGAAGCAAAAATGACAGAGAACGATCTACCAGGAGAGCCCCCAGCCTTCCTCCGCCACATCTGACTCATAGTTACTGCTGACAAGCCTCTCACCCAAGTGGGTGGAACTATTTTTATTGCTATCTTCCCCTGACAAAGCGTATCACCAAGATTTAAGTGGTAGAGTTTACTTTTAAGCAAAATATAGATGGTAATAGTTCAGTGGTTCACAGACATTGGAATGTCATGAACTGATAGCATTTGAGGAAAAAACAAAAGAGGGGTCGCTGAACTATTAGATCAATTTGCCAGCCCTCTGAGTTATACCACTCGATTTCTATAAGACAATCTTGACTAGAGGGAAAGAATAAATTGGGAATCCTTTAGGAGATGTGAAAACCAGTCAAGAAACTTTGTGCTGGCTTCTGATCTTCAGTGCAAGTCAGAACTCCTTTTGAAAAGGGTAAGACTCCCAGCCCCTTGTCACCAATGACTTGCCCCGTTACGGGCACTGTGTCTGCCCTACTGCTTTGTTCACCATCATGGTGCCCAGAAGTAGCCTGAAAAGTCTTTAGCACCTTCGACCAATGATCTCCATCCCCCTCCCCAATCCATACCACAGATAAATATAATATATAGTCATGCAATCTCAATTTTAAAATGTGCGTGCTAGCCGGGCTCGGTGGCTCAGCCTGTAATCCCTCACCTTTGGGAGGCTGAGGTGAGTGGATTGCCTGAGCCCACGGGTTCATGACCCACCTGGGCAACTTGGCGAGACTTCATCTCTACAATAAATCAAAATGAGCCGGGTGTGGTCGCACGCGCCTGTAGTTCCAGCTACTTGGAAGGCTGAGGCGGAAGGATCACCGGAGCCCAGCAGGTCGAGGCTGCGGTGGCCGGGAGCGGCCGCTGCACTCCAGGCTGGGTGACAGAGTGAGACTCCAACTCAAAAAAAAAAAAAAATGTGCGTGCTGTGTCACTTTAAGACACAGCCTGACCCTACACACACACACACACACACACACACACACACACACACACACACACACACACACAAGGCTACTTCTTCTCAACCTCTTGTTTGGAAATCTGAACACTAGCCCTGGGCAGGTGAGATTTTGCATGATATGATGCCTAGTGTTGGTTGTTAATAGAGTCAGACTTTAAAAGGAGAGTACTAAAAACAGGGTGGAAGTGGCTTGAAAAGTAGCCTTGATAAAGGGACGCTTTTTTCCAGGGTCAGCTCTGCCTTTGGCGGTTGAGCAAATCAAGCATTCCTTTTGCTTCTGACAGTACTTCAGCCTAGTATAACCTCCCTCATGTTTTGAGAATACAGACAGTCATTCATTATCAGAGTGACATTAGCCAGAATATTTTAATGTCAACAAAGGCATGTGAATGATTGTTGGCCTAATTATTTCTTATATCCCCTTGGGAATTTTCCATTTGTATGAGACTTTAAATAAAGAGTATTTCCAGATTGATTTTTGTTGTTGTTGTTGTTGTTGTTGTTGTAAGAATACTGAATTTTATCAAGGATGCAGTTTAAGTGAACTTGGAAGAAAGCTTTGATTTCATATTTTCTGGCTAATGTTCCATAAATGTCATAACTTGGCTGTTTAATGGGGAGTGTGGTTTTTTTAATGTAATAGATATGACAAACATTAATGAAGGGAAGAAGAGAATGATGGAGACATGCCATGTCAAGCTCGAAAGCATCCAAATTAGAAATAAAAATGGAAGTTTTTATCACCAGAAATGAGAGAGGGATCATTACAGACATTAAACTAGACAGTCTGATCCTTGCTCCTGGTTTCCCACAAAGGATTCATGGGGTAACTTGACCCAGCAGTTCCAACGCCTAGTGCCTGTTTCCTCCATTTGTTCAGTGGGACATGGATGCTCATTTATCTAAGTGCCACTGAGATTTCCAGCTGGAGGTTATAACAGTCTTGAAGGTGACATGGCCTTAGGTAGTCCTCATCTCCCCATAACTGGACAGTAAGGCTCTGCGCAGAGAGCTTCATCTTACCTGGGGCTTCATGTGTGGTATTTCTGGTTTCCAGATTCAGCACATCTACCAATTCTTAAATGAAAGCTGCTCTGCAGAAAAACTTTAACACCAACTATGACTTAGGGTGTAAGAAAATAATCAGTCAGATTTAGTTGAGAGTATGGAATCACAGAAAAAATTTAAGATACGTAGCTTCATTACTTTGAAAGATTGATAGTAACTAAAATCAGATAAAATCCTGACCTAATGGCAATTTTTTCAGAAACACTTTGACACAGCTTTAAGAATGATCTGTTTTTAATGTATTGTCTTTGTATACTTTAAAGGGAGAGCTTTTGAAAACTATTTTCTTATCTAATGTGGGTGTTCTTCTACAACTATATTTATGCTTTTCATGGGTTTTCTAAGAACTTATTATTTCATGGGTTTTCTAAGAACTTATTTCAATGCTAAATTTTACATACCTTCTCATATTCTTAGCTAGAAGAATCCAAATATGTGAGGCTTCATTATTGTGGTTCTCTTATTTTGTATTCCAGATTTTCTCTTCTCACACTGTGCTTGGCACACATAATAAATGTTTGGGTGAATTAATTAGTAAATGAATGAATGGAAAAAAGGCAATAGATTTAACCCTTATAGCCATTACTTAGCCTTGCTTTAGTCCATGTGGAGAGATATATGTATCAAGACTGTGAAGGAAAGTATATGACTGCTATGTCACATGGGGCTTTTTTTTGTCACAGCAGTCTTTTAGTTCATGGTGACAGACCTCAGCACTTTTTTCACATTTGCATATTTACTGCAAGGAGTTAGGAAGTGTGTGCACTTCCTGCCTGCAGAAGAGTTAGGAAGACTATATGTAGGGTAATTTACTCTGTATGCCAGATCAGAGCTGTCTGTATCCAAGGGCCCCCTGTAATAAGATGTAGATGAAACAAGGTCTTCCAGTTTCCCAAGCCAAGTTAGTAGAACTTCCGTTGTGCATGAGACAGCCCAAACGAAGTAGTCCTTTCTCTAGGCTCACTGGTCCATTCTCACTCCACAACTCTCAGTAGCCCTACCACTATATCACACAGAGTAAACTCTAAGGATTAGGTAGTGAATGATTGTTCCCTAGAGATGAGGACCGTGACTTTGGCAAGTCAGAGATGCCTGTAGACATATGGCCCTCTTCTACCCAGGCTCAAAGAGTTATTTCCAAACCCATGTTCTCCACGTCTCTGTGTTTTGACACATCCTGACCTCTCTGCCTGTGTCTTGCTCTCCCCCGCCTCCTAAACAAGGAGCATTCAGTAGACATAGAAGCTATCATAAACACATTTTCTCTAGACTTTCCAAACAGAGCTAATCTTTCCTTTTCTGTGCTTCCAGTGATACAAATCACATTGGATTATAGTCTCTGCTTTCAGGTCTTTCCCAGAGAGCATTTGTCGGCAGGGAGTGTGAGCATTTTGAAGGGCAGAGACTATCTCAAATCCACAGTGGATCCCAAGTCCCCAGCACAGAGTAACTGCTCTATAGAAGTCTGTGAATGAGTCAAAATCAAACAGTGACCTTATAATCACAAAGCTACTTCCTAGCATTCTTAGCTCTGATAAGAATGGTGCTAAGTATTCTAGAAGGAATTTCTCAAAATTACAGCACTTTTATTTATAATATAGCAGCCCTGAAATATAGCTAAGAAAACCAAAACAAGAGCCAAAATCCATTAAAATGTGAGTTGCCTATGTAGATTATTTCTGGATTTTATAGCCCAAGTCACTATCTGCACAACTTTTCTCAGTCTCTATTGGACTTATGACTGTTTCAAAGCCTTTTTCAAAAATAAGAAAGTATGTTCCTGATTTAAATCCCCTGGCATTTCCAGGTACACTAAGATGAGATTACCACAGTAAGTTCTTTTTATACAGAACTACTCCACAAAACATTTATTGGTTCTTATGAGTTTTTAATGTGTTAAATCTGATATCCAACAACTGACTGTGTTATTATCAGTCCTGGCTCACAAATTGCTTTGCTACCTTTAAGAATGAGGTTTTATGGAATCTGAATGATTGGCTGGGGTCATTTCATGAAGGTCTTAAAATGGTGACTTCCTCAACAGCATGCCCCCAGTAACTTGCATCCTCATTAATTTGGTTAATACAAATGCTGTTTTCCTTATTGTGTCATTGCTGTTGATACCATTTTCTTTTTAAGAGTTGAGAAATACAGGGAAAACTACAGCCTGTTTTACTCATCAATGAGTCAGAAAAAAGTCGCCACTGCTTCTAATTATCAAGGGTCAATGTCAAGATTTCTAGCAAGGAAACATGTTTCTGTTATTAAGAAAGTTAACAAAGATGCCAAACCGTACAAAGGGGAATTTTTGTGACCATGCCACCTTTTGTGACCAACTCCTATACGTACCCAGATCCTGGTGGTCTGGGTGGTGATTGTTACATTGAATCAAATTTTGAACATCATTAGAATATTTTTGTTGAAAATGAGGCAAAAACATGCCTCTGGGAGTGAATATTAACCATCTGCTGAACTTACAGCTTTGCTTCTTCTCCTTAGCAAATGCTTCACAGAAGCAAAGGCAATCGACAGCCTCCTCCAAAAACCAGTTGGCTTGAGCATGATGGCAGCATGAGACAGTCTGATCGAGGCAAGAGTTTCTGCAGGCATATAATTTAAGAGGGTTGACCATATCTCCTGCCATTCTCTAAGAGGTCATGTGAAGGTCAGACTAGGGCTTTGAAAGATTCACCGCATTCATATCCTCTTATTAAGATGGAAGAACTACCTTCTTCTTATCAAAAGCCAGCCTCTCCCATCCTCCCAGAAACCTTACTGTCTCCTTCCATCCTCACGTTCTTCTCTTTCCTTATCTTTGACCTCTCCCTGTCTGCTTCCTCCTTCCCATCATCATTAAACATACTCAAGTCTCTTATCTTTAACAAACCAGCCCCCACTAAACCCCACAGCCACTTGCAACCACATCCCTGCTTCTGTGTCAGAGACATTCTCCACAGCATTGTTTTCACTCACTTCCCTCTTCCTCCTTAACCATCTCCACTCCTGTTTTGACCTGACCACCTCATCAAACGACCATAATCTCAAGATACTAATGACTGTAAAGCCTTGTCATATAACCCAGCATTCCTGCTCCCAAGAGCAATGAGCTAATGTTCAGACCAAACCTGGATGCCAGTTTTTCTAAAGGCTCTATTCATAATGAACAAAAACTGAAAAGAACCAACATGTCCTTCAACCTACGAATGGATACACAAATTGTGGTATATTCACACAATAAAATACTACTTAACAATAGAAAAGGAATGAACTGTTGACTCGTGTAATAACATGAATGATTCTTAAATGTATCTTGCCACATGAAAGAAGCATGGTTCAAAAGTTTCCATACTGTATAATTCTATTTATGACATTATGGAGAAGACAAAATTCTAGGAATGAAAAACAAACCGTTGGTTTCCAGGAGTGAGGAAGAAAGACTGAATTGCCAAAGGATAGCACGAGGAGATCTGGGAGTGATGGAACTGTTCTGTGTCGTGACTGTTGTGGTAGGTACGTGACATTTTGTATTTGCCAAAACCCACAGAACTCTACAGCACAGAGTGGATATAGATATTAATCATCCAAGATTTGGAGGTACCCCAAAGTAGAATACAAACAGAAATGTTTTAAATGGTACTAATGACCTCCATACCTCCGTGGGGACTTAGTTCATAGCTTACTGCATTCAGTATCATGACACCCCCACCCCATGCCACCCCACTTGACATAGGTTCTTCCCTTAGATTTCCAGAATCACACTCTCCGGCCTGCTTTCTATTCCACTGTCTTCACTTTATCAGACTCCTTTACGAGCTCTTTCTTCTCTACTCAACCTTTCCATGCTGATGTTCCTTGAGGCTCTGGCGCGGGCCACACTCTCTCCTCCATCTATCGAATTCTCTATAGACAACCTCCTCCACTCCCATGGTCTCAGTTACCAACTATGCCAATGACTCTCACATTTATGTCTCACATTGGTCTCTCTTCTGAGGTCCAGACCGGCCTATGCTACTACTTCCCAGAGATCTCCACTTCGGACTGAAATGCCCAAAACTAAACTCCACATCTGGTCTTCCCACGCCCACACCTACTTCTTCTTCTGGGCTCCCAACTCATTGAAGACAACCACTGTTCTCAGCTGTTTGGGCTAAACTTGGATATCATCCTTAACATCTTTCTGTCATTTCCCTTCCCTGCTAATCCCCCACAGCTGATCACTAATCTCATGATCTCTTGTATCCGTGTATTTTCTCCTTTTCTGCCGATGTCAGTGGCACTTCAGTGGTCCAAGCTGCCACATCTCGCATCAACACTCCTTCCCCTACTTAGTCACCCAGCAGCCTTTTCTTCAAACTTTCTCCACTCTGCAGCTGGGGGGATCTTTTTGAAACACAATAAATGGTTGCATTCCTCTGCCTCAAGCCTGCTGTGGTTTCCCATTGCTTTTATAATAAAGCCCACATTCCTGAACTCATCAGGTCAGGCTCTGCGTCTGACCCTGTCCCCTCCCCACCTTTATTTCCCACTGTGCTCTCCTACTCCCCCTTCACCCAGCCATGCCAGCCTTCTTCCTTCCACACCTGCAGCAGGCTCTTTGCCTCCTCAGACCCTTTGCCTATGCTGTCTTCTTCACCTGCATTTCACTAATGTGTAATTAGTCACCCTTCAGGCTTCAGCTGAAATGTCACTACTGCCTCCCATGACCTCAGAGACTAGAGCTATTTCCCTCACTGGGTGCTTTCATGGTTTTTCTTTCTAGGAACTTAGCTTTCATACCAATCCCTCTTCTCTAAAAGGCAAAAAGGAAACGACGGGCTTACTCACTGTCTTATGGCCTACTTATTCACTTACCCCTGGTTTACTCTCTATACCCAAGGAGGATGTACAACACCTTGCAGGGACTCAAAAAGTATCTGCGGGCATAAATAAAAACTAAGCTAATAGACTGAGTAACAAAGAGCTAAAAATAGGCTACCACTCAATCCATCAAGCCCACTACTGGGTATCTACCCAAGGAAAAGGAAATCATCATATCAAAAAGACACCTGCACTCCTGTGTTTACTGCAGCACTATTCACAATAGCTAAGAGAGAATCAACCTAAGTGTCCATCAATGGAAGAACAGATCAAGGAAATGGCTGGGTGCAGTGGCTCACACCTATAATCCCAGCACTTTGGGAGGCCAAGGCAGAGGATTGCTTGAGCCCAGAAGTTTAAGACCAGCCTAGGCAACATGGCAAGACCTCTCTACAAAAAAAAAATTAGCTGGGCATGCACATGTAGTCACAGCTCCTCGGGAGACTGAGGTGGGAGGATGTCCTGAGCCCAGGAGGTCAAGGCCTCAGTGAGCCATGATCCTGCCACTGCAATCCAGCCTAAGCGACAGAGTGAGATCTCGATTAAAAATAAATATATAAAATAAAGAAAGAAAATGTGGCATATATACACCGTGGAATACTACTCAGCCATGAAAAAAGAATTAAATCATGTCTTTTGCAACAACATGGATGGAGCTAAAGGTCATTATCTTAAGTGAAATAACTCAGAAACAGAAAGGCAAATATCGCATGTTCTTGCTTATAAGTGAGAGCCAAACAATGTGTACATATGGACATAGAGAGTGGAATAATAGACATTGGAGACTACAAAAAGTGGGAGAGTGGATGAGAGGGTGAGGGTTAAAAATTGCCTATCGGGCAGAATGTTCACTCTTCAGGTGATGGGCACACTAAGAGTCCAGCCTTCACCACAATGCAATATATGTATGTAAGAAACCTGTACTTGTACCCCCACCCATATAAACATTTAAAACACATAAATAATAAGTTGAGTAATGCACAGTATAATATGTTGTTTATTGGTAATGGTGAGCCACTGAAGCCATCTGTGCATGGAAAGACAAGGAAGAAAAGTGTCCAATGGCATTAGCATTGCAGTCATGTGCAGAAGAAACTGGAGAAACCAACATGAAGATTTTAATGTAAGGCGCCAGGCGTGGAGTAATACGGACCTGGATTCAAATGGTGACAATAGAAGAAGAAAAAAATTATAGGATTTGATGACTAATTGTATTTCAAAGGGAGAAGGGAAAAAGTCGATTCAGAAATTAAGCTCTGGCTGGGCATGGTAGTGCATGTCTGTAGTCCCAACAACTTGAGAGGCCGAGGCAGGAGGATTCCTTGAGGCCAGGAATTTGAAGTTACAGTGAGCTATGATCATACCACGGCACTCCAGCCTGGATGACAGAACAAGAACCTATCTGGAAGGAAGGAAGAGAGAGAGAGAGAGAAAGAGAGAGAGAAGGAAGGAAGGAAGGAAGGAAGGAAGGAAGGAAGGAAGGAAGGAAGGAAGGAAGGAAGGAAACAGAGAGGAGGGAAAGAGGGAGGAAGGGAAGAAAGGGAAGGAGGAAGGGAAGAAAGGGAAGGAGGAAGGGAGAGAAAGAAAGAAGAAAAGAAAAAAGAATGAATAAATTAGGGTTTGGTACTTCTTAAAATAATAAGAAATTAAGAAAAAAAGAACTAGGTTTTGAGGAAGTTAATGATTTCAGGTCATTAAATTGTCATGGTGACAGAAAGACTTTTGAAGAATTCCAAGTGGCCTAAAAAACAGAAGTCATATTTCAAAGACTGCCTGCATACCTCTTCCAAATCAGGACCATGTGCTGGGATAGCTCAAGTGAAATCATTATTTATGCAGATAATTTTCTCGGCAGGTGGTCTTTTCTGCAGGCGGGCTTGAGGCCAGACCATATTTCATAGGCAGGAGTGGCTGCAGCACCACTGGGGAGGTACCTGCATTCCTCCAGGCACACTGACTGGAAATGTAAGCTGCAGCCCTCTGTATCCAAGGGTATCATGCCTCCCTTTGTGCTTACATGCCCTCGAGCTGCCACTGATCTTTGGCAGAGGTAACCTAGAAGAAAGCCTAGTTAACCCTCAAACCATGATGCCATGCCTGTGAGCCTGTGGGTTATGGACCCGGGAAACTCTCAGAGGCAAGGAAGGAAGAGTAGCTGCCAGTAAGGTACCCGGGAGTCTATGGAAACAGAGATGCTGAGAGGACCCTAGGAGGCATAGGAATTGGAGGAGCGATTCCAGAGACCTGTCACTGGTTAAAGGCTGAGATCCTCACCTGACTGGGGTAAGGGGAAGATGCAACTATTTTGCCCTTCTTAAACTTACAGGAAAAATAAAGGGCAGTCTTAGACTACAGAGTACAGAGAAAGGAGAATGTCCAAAAAATGGACTTGAAGTTTGCAAAAGCCCACTTAGGGAAGAAACCAGGACCCTTGGGTGCTAAAACCCACTGCTCTCGGCCAGGCTCGGTAGCTCAGCCTGTAATCCCAGCACTTTGGGAGGCCGAGATGAGTGGATTGCCTGAGCTTGCGGGTTTGAGACCCACCCGGGCAACTTGGTGAGACCTCATCTCTACAATAAATCAAAAATTAGCCGGGCGTGGTAGCGCACGCCTGTAGTTCCAGCTACTTGGAAGGCTGAGGTGGAAGAATCGCGGAGCCCAGCAGGTCGAGGCTGCGGTGGCCGGGAGTATGCACCTGCACTCTAGTCTGGGCAATGGAGTGAGACTCCAACTCAAACAAAACAAAACAAAACAAAACAAAAACCCACTGCTCTCGATGGATTGCTCTGGTCTGTGAGTGGAGAAGGATCTGCCAGCTAGATCTACACAGACAAGAAACCAAAAGCGTCTGTGGAGCACCATCCATGCCAGCCACTTTCTGAAAGCTCTAGAACTGGAAGAATTTCTCTGAATCCTGAGAGAAGATGCCGGATGGGTTTAAAGTGGGCTCCACCGGGTCTTTATTTGGACCCCAGTCTATTCAACTGTCTCATGGAGAGCAGCCTGTAATTCCCATCTCTGAGTGGGCGTGTGTGTGTGTGTGTGTGTGTGTGTGTGTGTGTGTGTGTGTGTGTCAGATGGAGAGACAGAGACCCAGAGGAAGAAAGCCTCAGCCAAAGGGGTTAAGTTAGCCAGCGTCCATCTTAGGAGGGATTCACAACCTGACTGCACCCATTTCAGTCCACCCAATTCAACTATAGTACAGAAAACAGCAGCAAGAACAGCTCTCAGAGCCAGGCTCAGTGGCTCACGCCTGTAATTCTAACACTTTGGGAAGCAGAGGCAAGAGGATTTCCTGAGCCCAAGGGTTCGAGACCAGCCTGGGCAACTTGATGAGACCTTATCTCCACAATAAATTTAAAAAATTAGCTGGGCATGGTGACTCACCCCTGTAGTTCCAGCTACTTGGAAGGCTGAGATGGAAGGATGACCTGAGCCCAGCAGGTGGAGGCTGCGGTGGCCATGAGCATGATGCTGCACTTCAGCCCAGGCAAAAGAGTGAGACTCCGACTCAAACAAAAAAAAAGAAAGAAAGAAAAGAAAAGCGCTCAGGCTCTATTACTAATCCTGCTGATGTGTCTTGCCTTTGTTTGTGCAAACCCATTTCCCAGCCAGAGGGAGGAAGAAGGAAAGGCCCTTTTTATAGACACTGCAGTGGATGAGCATTCACTAGTTTTGCCACTGGTTAGACGACTTCCACCTCAAATACTGTCTCGCTTTTGCTGTTTTTCAAGGGAGACGGTTTGATTTCCTTGTGTTTTATTTGCCTATAATATCCTAGCTGGTAAGAGAGTGGTTGAGGCTGCCTTATAAGGGCAGTACTTTTCTTTGATTTTCCTTCTCCTCCCTTCCCGCTCCTGTCTTCATTATGACAATCAACCTGCACAGTCTTTGTGTCTTACTTCATTGACTTTCAAAACTTTTAGGGTTATTTTCAGCACACTCACCAGGGAACAGGGATCTGAGCTTGCTATTATGAAATTTATGTTGGTAACAAGCTCAATGTTGTTACTTTACAGGGCTGATAACTTCTGAGCCCCACGGGTTGCACATCTGTTTCACTAAGAATAAAAAGTTTCTCTGCAGACAGTAGCCCATTGGGTGTATGTTCTAGCAGTTCCCAGAGAGGATGCTCTGTGACTCTTAGTGCTAAGTGAAGGAGACAGCAGTAGTGCCCTTGTGCATTCAAATACATTCAATACTTTGGGCATGAAAATTATCACAGAAGAATGACAACAAAGTCAACATAACTAAGCATCACTTGAACCATAATATGCCCTTTCTGAAGTCTATCTACTGATCTTCAGCTTTCACTGGAAATAGGATGCTTTTCACTTGATGTCTTATGTAAGGCAAGCACTTAATATATAAAGTGAATTGGGTGGGGGCTTTAGCAAGACTATCATTTAGTTTGTGTCTTGGCCCAATTTAGAGAGTTGCCTTCAAGACAAGAAATATTATTACCTTTTTCCTTTTCAAAATATTTTGCAAGGATATCAATTCTCATACTATTATACTAAAGAAGTTAATTATAGTATTAGTGAAATTTTTATTATTTATATCTCAATTATCACAGATATTTTGCTTCTCTATTTTTAAAATTAATTTATTTATTATAAAGATGTGTGGTACAATTCAGGGATAGGTATATAAACATTGATCATGCAGGTACCCTTGTTGATGAGATATGCCCCTCCCTCCCCTATGCTTCCCTCAACTTCCAGTCCCACCCCCCCTCCCCTGACAGTTTTCCACCACTGTCAATTGCTTTCTTATAGTATTATAATTGTTCAAGGTCACCTTATGAGTGAGAACATATGGAACTCAGTTCTTTGTTTCTGTGATAAATCACTGAGTATGATCGACTTCAAATCCATCCAAGTTGCTGCAACTCCATATATTTGTCCTTCTTTATGGCTACATAATATTCCACTATATATATGTACCACATTTTGTTTATCCAGTCCAGCTTCGATGGGCAACATGATTGATTCCATGTTTTTGCTACTGTGAATAGAACTGCAACAAACATATGTGTGCAGGTATCTTTTTTTGTAGAATAATTTGGGTTTCACTGGGTATATTCCCAATAGGGGAATTGCTGGGTCATACGGGAGGTCAATTTCTAGTTCTTTCTGAAATTGCCACACTGTCTTCCAACGATCTTGTACTAGTCTGCATTCCCACCAGCAGTATAGAAGCGTTCCTTTTTTTCCACATCCTCGCCAGTATCTGTTGTTTTTTGTTTTATTAATGATGGCTATTCTTACAGGGGTTAGGTGGTATCTCAGTGTGGTTTTGATTTGCATTTCTCTGACGATGAGTGAGGCTGAGCACTTTTTCATGTGTCTGTTGGCTGCCTGGATATCCTCTTTTGAGAAGTGTCTATTCATATCTTTTGCCCACTTTTTAAAGAGGCTGCTTGTTTTTTTCCTTTCGGCACATTTGAGTTCCTTGTAGATCCTAGATGTTAGGCCTTTGTCGGATAAACAGTTGGCAAATATATTTTTCCATTCTGTGGGTTGTCTCCCTGCTCTCTTGATGGTTTCTTTTGCTTTGCAGAAGCTCATTAATTTGATGAGGTCCCACTTGTCTGTGTTATTTCTTAAGGCATTGGCCTTTAGGGTTCTAAATAGGAATTGGTTCCCAGTTCCAATTTTCATAACGGTGTCTCCTGCGCTTTCTAAAATTCTTACAGTTTGAGGCTTTACATTCAGATCTTTGATCCATTTAGAGTTAATTTTTGTGTATGGTGATAGGTAGGGGTCCTGTTTCAATCTTCTGCATGTAATCAGTCAGTTTTCCCAGCACCATTTTCTGAATAGGTTCTCTTCTCCCCAGTGGTTGTTGTTGGAGGCTTTGTCAAAGATGAGTTGGTTAAAGAATTAAAGCTTTGCTTCCGGAATCTCTATCCTGTTCCATTGGTCTATATGTCTGTTCTTGTACCAATACCGGGCTGTTTTGATTACTGTAGCCTTATAGTAAAGTTTAAAGTCTAGAAGTGTGATACCTTCTGCTTTGTTTCTTTTGCTAAGGATTGTTTTAGCTATTTGTGATCGTTTATGTTTCCATATGAATTTCTGTATTGTCATTTCTAGGTCTGAGAAGAATGATGTTGGTAACTTAATGGTATTGCGTTGAATCTGTAGATTGCCTTTGGTCGGATGGACATCTTAACAATGTTGATTCTTCCTATGCATGAGCATGAAATATTTTCCCACTTGTTTGTGTCTTCTTGGATTTCTTTAAGCAGTGTTTTAATTTTCATTTTAAAGGTCTTTCACTTCTCTGGTTAGGAAGATGCCGAGGTATTTCATTTTTTTGGTGGCTACTGTGAATGGGATTGTGCCTTTTATTTGGTCCTCTGCCTGCTTGATGTTGGTGCAGAGAAATGCAACTGTCTTCTGCACATTTATTTTGTACCCTAAGACCTTTCCCAAAGTCCTTTATCAGTGCAAGCAGATTTTTGACAGATTCTCTTGGATTTTCAAGGTATAAGATCATACCTTCAGCAAAGAAGGATAACTTGACTTCCTCTTTTCCTATTTGGATACCCCTGATTTCCTTCTCTTGTCTTCTCTTTCTGAAGTCGATCTACTGATCTTCAGCTTTCACTGGAAATAGGATGCTTTTCACTTGATGTCTTATGTAAGGCAAGCACTTAATATATAAAGTGAATTGGGTGGACTTTAGCAAGACTATCATTTAGTTTGTGTCTTGGCCCAATTTAGAGAGTTGCCTTCAAGACAAGAAATATTGTTAACTTTTTCCTTTTCAAAATATTTTGCAAGGATATCAATTCTCATACTATTATACTAAAGAAGTTAATTATACTATTAGTGAAATTTTTATCATTTATATCTCAATTATCATAGATATTTTGCTTCTCTTTTTTTAATGTTAGTTTTAGGGACATAGGGTGTTTTTTTGTGTTTTTTTTTTAACATTTTCTTCATAAAATAAGTTAGAAAAAAAAATTTCAAGACTGGGCGCAGTGGTTCATTCCTGTAATCCCAGCACTTTAGGAGGCCAAGGTGAGAGAATTGTTTGAGCTTAGGAGTTCAAGACCAGCCTGGACAACATAGCAAGACCTCATCTCTTAAAAAAAAAATCAAAAAATTAGCCAAGCATAGTGGCACATGCCTGTTGTCCCAGCTAATTGGGAAGCTGAAGAACAAGGATTGCCTGAGATTGCAGTGAGCCATGATCATACCACTGCATTCTAGCTTGGGAGGCAGAATGAGACCATGACTCAAAAAAAAGAAGAAGAAAAATAAATTCACTATATAACCCTATTATTAAATGTTCTAAGAAAATACACAGAAAAAAAAAATACTTTTGTAGCCACTGTGTTGAAAATTTCAGCTCTGCTAGCTTGCATTCTTAAAGCCTTTTATGATGTTTATATATATAAACAAGCATTTTTATATGCATAAACAAGCATTCTTTTTTTGTTGTTGTTATTTAGTTTTTATTTCTCTGTAATCCAACTAGAAGGGAATAAGGAAAATATGGAACCCAAAGAATTGTAGCGAGAGCACAAAGATTATAGGGATACTGCGAGCAAATGGGATGGAGGGGGTGCTCTCCTGGGCTACAGAAGGAATGATCTGGTAGTTTAAGATAAAACAAGTCAAATTTATTAGAGTTGTCCACAGTCAGCAATGGTGATCTTCTTGCTGGTCTTGCCATTCTTGGACCCAAAGCCCTCCATGGTTTACACAACATTCATGCCCTCTTCCACCTTCCCAAAAACCACATGCTTGCCATTCAACCATTCAGTCTTCGTAGTGCAGATGAAAAACTGGGAACCATTTGTGTTGGGTCCAGCATTTGCCATGGACAAGATACTGGGAACTGTATGCTTCAAGATGAAGTTCTTATCATCAAATTTCTCCCCATAGATGGACTTGCCGCCAGTGCCATTATGGTGTGTAAAG
This sequence comes from Cephalopachus bancanus, assembly GCA_027257055.1. Taxonomy (NCBI): domain Eukaryota; kingdom Metazoa; phylum Chordata; class Mammalia; order Primates; family Tarsiidae; genus Cephalopachus; species Cephalopachus bancanus. The sequence goes on along the minus strand of JAPVLO010000015.1, from coordinate 7,793,370 downwards.
TCACCACCCTGGCACATAAACCCTGGAATAATTCTGTGAAAGCAGGAACCCTTATAACCGAATCCTTTCTCTCCAGTGATCAGAGCACAAAAGTTTTCTGCTGTCTTTGGAACTTTGTCTGCAAACAGCTCGAAGGAGACGCAGCCCAAGGGCTCGCCGTCGACGGCGATGTCGAAGAACATGGTGGGGTTCCCACCATGGCTGATGGGAAAAGGCTCAAGGCTGCGGCGTCTGCAAAGCCAAACGAGCATTCTTGAAGCCTTTTATAAGATGTATGTGTATATATAATCCACATATTGCTCAAAAGAATTAAAACAACAAATTGCAATTTTTTCCAGTCAAATCACTATAACAGTCAAGGTCAAAATACAGTCACAGCTTGGTGGAAACAGCACCCCTGTGTTAATAGCATATATTATTGCAGAAACCCAGCTGATGGGTATCTGAGATGATCGTTAGCAGTGGGCACACAGTATTGGTACAATTTCTACTTTTTTCTCTAATGGTTATTAGTGGTGTTTGATAATGTGTTTTTAAATTATTCAGAAAATTATCTAACAAGTTTAAACACTGTGAAAGAAGTTTTTAAATTAATTTTTAAGCATTTGAATCCTCAGTCTGTGCATGCTTAGAAACCATCCGGACAGCCATTCTTGTGGAGATTTGTCAGCACTAGTGGATACTTAAACCAAGAAGTTAAATATAATTTTTTTTATTATTTGCAACTTTTATTTAGTCATATTTTGTTTGCACACTATTATTGCTATATTTAGGAGCCGATAATGAGTTAGAGGCTATACTCATTAAGATATTATGAAGAAATTCAGTAATTTATATGTATTGTTCCAAATGTTCAATTGAGCCATATGAAATTGACATGCTTAGGGCATTTTCCCTATAAAAACTTGCCTACAAAAGTGACATTTGCCTATAAAAATGACAATTTTTTAATGTTTAGCTTAGTATTTTCACTTGGAAATTGGTCATATTGTGCTTTTAATTGTGTCTTGGTTTTGTTTTTGCTCTTCTGTTATACATTTAAATTGTGTAACAGTTTATTTATCTTGGATGTTGATTTCTTTGTATAAAATGACACATCTAAGGAGCAGAGAATGAAAAGTGACTATTAATGGCTGTAGAACTTCTATTAGAGGTTATGAAAATGGTCCAGAATTAGATAGTAATGATGGTTGCACAATTTTGTGAATACATTAAAAATCACAAATTGTACACTTTAAAGGGGTCAGATTTATGGTATGTGAATTTTACCTCAACTTTAAAATTATCCAAAGATATACAGATTGGAAAGAAAAAAATAAACTTTTTTTTTTTTTGCAGATGACATGATTATCTATGTAGAAAATCTGAAAGAACGACAAAAAAAGTCCTAGAACCAAGAACCTAGAACCAAGAAATGATTATAACAAGGTTTCAGGATACAAGGTTGATATAGAAAAATCAGTTGCTTTCCTATATGCCAGCAATAAACAATGAAGTTTAAAATTAAAAGCACAAGACATTTACATTAGCACCCCCCAAAATAAAACCCTTAGATATAAATCTACCATAATACTCACAAGATCTATATGAAAAAAACTATAAGACTCTGATGAAAGAAATCAAAGAACTAAATAAATAGATATTCCATGTTTATGGATATAAAGATTCAATATTGTCAAGATGTCAGTTCTTCCCAACTTGGTCTATAGATTCAATGCACTCCTAATCAAAATCCCGGAAAGAGCCGGGATCGGTGGCTCAGCCTGTAATCCAGCACTTTGGGAGGCTGAGGTGAGTGAATTGCCTGAGCCCGCAGGTTCGAGGCCCGCCCGGGTAACTTGGCGAGACCTTTTCTCCACAATAAATCAAAAATCAGCCGGGTGTGGTGGCGCGTGCCTATAGTTCCAGCTACTTGGAAGGCTGAGGCAGAAGGATTGCCGGAGCACAGCAGGTCGAGGCTGCGGTGGCCAGGAGCGGCCACTGCACTCCAGTCTGGGCGACAGAGTGAGACTCCAACTCAAAAAAAAAAAAATCCCAGAAAGTTATTTTGTGAATATCAATAAGTAGATTCTAAACGTTATATGGGAAACAAAAGACTCACAACACCCAACACAGTGTTGAAGGAGAAGAAAAAATCAGAGGACTGACACTACCCAACTTACTATAAAGGACCATTGTTTTGCTAAACTCTGGTCTGGCCACATGGCTCTTTGAGCTATGGCCACCATGTTTCCTAGCTTTTGTCCCCTCCCCTACCTTAGGGAGGTGAATCGCTTTTCTATTCTCTCTCTCTCTCTCTCTCTCTCTTATTTACTTTCTTTTTTATTTTTTTGAGATGGAGTCTCACTCTGTCGCCCAGACTGGAGTGCAGTGGCCGCTCCCGGCCACCTCAGCCTCAACCTGCTGGGCTCCGGCGATCCTTCCGCCTCAGCCTTCCAAGTAACTGGAACTACAGGCATGCGCTGAGAGACCCAAGAGATTCAAAAAAAACTCTAAGAGAACTATTACTATATGAATTCCTACCCCACGCTCACTGTATTTGTTTGCAGTGTTTGTACTTAGAATTTTGTTAAGTTTAATTTTTGTTTATCTCATAAAATAACCCATTGCTTCCGCAACTGCTGCTAGCAGTATGTGAATGTTAAGTAATAAACCCCTCCCGGACATTCCTTTGCTTAGATAACCGTAGACTGGTGGCACCATCCACCCCCCCCCGTAGGTTCTGCGTTGTTTAACCTGCCTGCTTGCTAAACCTAGCTTATCTGACATCCTACCCTGCCTATTTAGCAGCTCCCCGTCAATCACAGGTAGCTGAGCGGACCAGACCAATCCCAAGTGCCCTGTACCCATTAGGAGAAATTACCCTCTCATGTAAAAACAAGTTTAAAGTTCTTTCCCCTCCCTCTGTAATGATGTATAAAAACTGCTTGCCATGCTGGATCGGGGCTCTCCTCCCTGAAGCTGCTGCTTCGGGCGTGAGCCCAGACTGGAGCCTGAATAAAGACCCTCGTGTGTTTGCATCGGAGCTGGCTCTTTGTGGTCTCTCTCTCTCTGATTAGAGTCTCAGGTTTAACACACTACCACATCCGGCTGATTTTGATTTGTTGTAGAGATGAAGTCTCACCAAGTTACCCAGGCGGGTCTCGAGCCCGCAGGTTTAGGCAATCCACTCACCTCAGCCTCCCAAAGTGCGGGATTACAGGCTGAGCCACCAAGCCTGGTTTCTAATTTACTTTCTAAATAAACTGTATTTTCCAATAAAAAATAACTTACTATAAAGCAACAGTAATCAAGACAATGTGGTATTGGTGAAAAAACAGACAAATAGATCAGCCAAAAGAATCTACAGCCCCCAAAATAAACCAACACAAATAGAGTCAACTGATTTGATAATGATAACTGATTTGATAAATGAACAAAGGCAATACAATGGAAAAGAGTCTTTTCAAAAAATGGTGCTAGAATGACAGGATAATACACACACACACAAACAGAATCTAGCCACACACCCCACATCCTTCACAAAAGTTAACTCAAAATGGATCATAGACCTAAATGTAAAATGCAAAAGTATAAAGCTCCTCTAGGATAGATAACAGAAGAAAACCTGTGTGACCTTGGCTTTGGTGATGACTTATTAGATATAACACAAAAGCTACAATTCACAAAGGAAAATTTTATTTATCTGTTTATTTGTTTGAGTCAGGGGTTCACTCTGTCGTTCAAACTGGAGTGCAGTGGCATGATCACAGTTCACCACAGCCTCAACCTCCCGGGCTCAGGCTATTCTTTCACCTCAGCCTTCCAGATAAATGGGACTACAGGCACGTGCTACCACACCCAGCTAATGCATGAAATAAATAATTGTCAACCTGGATGTCATTAAAAATGTCTACTCTCTGAAAGGCAATGTCAAAAGAATGAGACGACAAGCCACAGACTGGGAGAAAATATTTGCAAAACACATCTGATAAAGGGCTATCATGCAAAATGTACAAAGAACTCTTGAAATTCAGCAAGAAGGAAACAAACAACCAATTTTAAAATGAGCCAAAGACCTTAACAAATACCCCCCAAGAATATGTATACAAATGGCAAATAAACATTTGAAAAGCTTTCACAGCATATGTCATCATAGAAATGCAAATGAAAAAAATGATGAGATACCACTACACATCTAGTAGAATGGCCAAAATTCAGAACCCTGACAACACCAAAAGCTGACAAGGACGTGGAGCAATGGAAACTCTCATTATTGCTGGTGAGAGTGCAAAATGGTACTCTATGATAGACAGTTTGACAGTTTCTTACAAAACTAAACATACTCTCACTATATGATCCAGCAATCACACTCCTTGGTAATTACCCAAGGGAGTTGGAAACTTCTGTCCACAGAAAAACCTGCACACCTATGTTTATAGCAGTTTTATTTATAATTGCCAAAACTTGGAAGCAACCAAGATGTCCTTCAGTAAGACAAAGAATAAATAAACTGTGATACATTCAGACAATGGAATAATACTCAGCACTAACAAGAAATGAGCTATCACACATTGACAAAACGTGGAAAAATCTTAAATGCATATTACTAAGTGAAAGGAGTCAATCTGGAAAAGCTACATTCTGTATGACTCCAAATAGATGACATATACATCTACATGTCTTTCTTGAAAAGACAAAACTAAGAAGATTGTTCAAAAGATCAGTGATTGCCAGGGCCTGGGAGGAAGGAGGGATGAATAGGCAGAGCACAGAAGATTTTTAGGGCAGTGAAACTATTTTCTTTTTTTTTTTTGAGTTGGAGTCTCACTCTGTCACCCAGACTGGAGTGCAGTGGCCGCTCCCGGCCACCTCAGCCTCGACCTGCTGGGCTCTGGCGATCCTTCCGCCTCATTCTTCCGAGTAGCCAGAATTACAGGCATGCGCTATCACGCCCGGCTGATTTTTTGATTTATTGTAGAGATGAGGTCTCGCTGCCCAGGCGGGTCTCGAACCCGCGGGCTCAGGCAATCCACTCACCTCAGCCTCCCAAAGGCGCGGGATTACAGGCTGAGCCACCGAGCCCGGCTGAAACTATTTTCTATAATACTATAATGGTAGGTACACGTAATCGTACATTTGTCAAAATCTGTAGAATGTACAGCACCAAGAGAGAACCCTAAGGTATATTATGACTTTGGGTGGCAATAATGTGTCAGTGTAGGCTCATTGATGGTAACAAATGTACCACTGTGGTGTGGATGTTTACAGTGGGGTGAACTGTCCATTGTGGGGACAGGGAACTTTCTGTACTTTCTGCTTAATTTTGCCGTAAACCTGAAACTGCTCTTTTTTTAAAAATCTATTTTAAAAAAGTTATCTGTACTCAGACAGAAAAATGGCAAAGGCTATATTTTGAAAATTGGTGAAACAGCATTTTGTACCTAATTTTGCAGAACCTTACCTGGAATAATCAGGGTGGTGTCCCTCAAACACATTCCTGTCTGTTTAAATTCTAAGAGTAATTTCTTACTTGGAATTTTGCAAACACACCAAAGAAAATGTTGAAAATGACTAAACTTCCCATCACAGGATGGTAATTATGTATTTTTTATGCTACAGTTATGTAAACATGGATATATGAGAGGAACCCCAAAAAAACCCGGAATTATCTTTTGGAGGGTGGGCCCCTTGTAGTACACTTGGGATATGTTCCTCCAAATTAAACGGTCAACAAAAGTTTTTATCTGGAAGTTTCGAGAAGGTCGTGTCACAATTTGTGGAAGAAACGTCTTGAGTTGTGGCAAATAGGTGACTGGTTCTGTCACCATGACAACACACCTGCCCACACCAGGCTGAGTGTCCAGCAGTTTTTGACCAAAAGAGACATGACCTCCATGTCCCACCCTCCTTATTCACCCAATTTCACCCCTAGAGACTTATTTTTACCCTGAATGGAAAAAGTCCTCAAGGGGAAACACCTTGTCAATGTGGAAGAGGCGAAGCAAAAAATGGCAGAAGCACTGAAAGGCATCAAAATGGACAAGTTCAAAAACTATTTCGAGCAGTAGAAATAGCATCTGGACACGAGTATTGCACGAAGCAAAGAGTACTTTGACAGTGACTGAAGTTTAAACATGTAAGAATAAATACACAATTTTTTAATAAATAAATTCCAGGATTTTTTTGGCTTCCCCCTCATATTTGAGGGTCTGTATGCCAACTAACTAGAATACACCTGTGAAGTTTTAGGTTTGGGTTTAGATTGAAAAAAATTCTAGAGTCTCATAAGAGGCAAAAAAGTAGGGAACAAGACGGAGTCCCAGAAAAACAGACTCAGGAAACACCTGGATAGTACAAGGCATCAAGTACCAAAGAGCACCAGTCTACTAGACAGCGAAAATGAAAAAACTCAGCCACAAGGATCAGCCAGATGGAACCGACTCCGTAGAGGAAGGGCAGGTGGATTCTGAGATGCACTGGGAGACATGCACGAACCAAAGGCAGCAGCTTTTTAATCCCCCTCTTTCAGCCTATTCCACAGGTGAGGACTAAGTCCCTAAGAACAGCTAGCTGAGCCAGGCATAGATAAGCTTCTAGTTCCTTCTGCCCAGGGGGCCAGTGGTGTCTGTTCACATCTAGAACGGAGCTTCTTTTTATTCCACGTCCTCTGATCTCCAGGGGCTGCAGTGCTACCTGTTTCTCTGTGACCCAAGTTGGTCCTCTGCAGGGCTGCATTGCTTCTGTGTGGAATAGTTCCATTCATTTCTCAACAAATCTTTATGGACTACCTGCTATGTCCCAGTCACACTTCTAGGATGTGATGGTGAAGAAACAAATGCAAAGACCAGGTCCCTGCCTCCATGGGGCTTTCTGTCCAGAGTGAAGGCCATTGCGACCATCAATCCATGAAGCATGCATGCACGTGGAAAACTTCCACTGGGTAGATCACTGGGGAAGGAGGGCTACTTGAGCTATGTAGTGTGGAGAGAGGGACTCAATTCAGGCAGGGAACTGGTGAGGGGCTGAGGCCTGAAGGAAGGGGTGGAGACCAATTCTAGGCACAGGGAATATTGTGATGGGAGCTTTGGACAGCAGTTTTAACACCCTGCCACTCATCAGATGTGACATGCTCCGTATAACACAAAGTTGTTCCAGTACACAAGGATGATAGAGGCAGCTAGTTGTCTACCATTGCATTATGCCTCCTCGATAACAGAATCCCAATGCTTGGCTAAGCACAATTACCTCTGGGGGAAAGACTGCATGTTCCAACCTCCTTTGCAAAGAAATGTGGCCTTGTAACTACAGACTAACCAATGAAATGTAAGCGGTCAGCTGTACTTTGGGGAAAAGAGGGGGTAAGAACATCTTCCTCTCTTTCTCCTTCCTTCTGTCTAGAATGCAGAGTTAACAGACAGCGCTCCAGCAGCCATTTTGTACCATAAAGGCAACTCGGAGACTGGAAGTCCGCTCTCAGTTACAGGATTATAAAGATAAAAGGGAACTTGGTCCCTGATTATGTAGATTTTCCATTTAAGCCCTAACTGCTTATGAGTTGACTTCTTTAACATGACAAACCCTTGTGTGTTTGTACTTCAGTGACAGGAGTGGGAATTTCAGTTACCCAAAGCTGAATGCTATGCCAGGAGACAGGATGTCATTGGGTATCCTAGGTGGTACCCCCACCTTACTGTAATCGAGTATTCTACAACATACATATGGCAGGATACATCTCAGCCTCCTCTTATCAAGCTACATACTTTTCCTGCCTATATGTAAGGGATAGAACTAAATGTCCTTGCAAAGTCCCCACCAGCTACTTAATCACCAATTTTTGAATAGTCCATCTTGGGAGTGAATGTCTTGCCACGTCAAATCTCCTAAAATTGGTAACAGCATTATCAGAATCGCTTTTCTTTTAAAAGACCCTTGTGCTCACACACGGGATGAAGGATGTTACTCAGTATTGCAAAGGAGAACAGCACCAGCAAGGTGCTGTCCAGATTACTACTTTTAAGTTGCTTTTGGGTAATTGTGGAACTATAAAATAAAGGAAAAAATAAATAAATAAATAATTAGTGGTTTGATCACATTGCTCTGCAACATAGTAGGTGTTGGAACGAGGTTGCCCAGGAGAAGGCAGGTCTAGGGGTTCACCTGGAAGACAGTCCCTAGGCACCCAGAAAGCATCACATATTAAGACAGGGAAAAGGAAAGAAGCAATCAAGAAGGTTCCAGAAGCCTGCATGTGTTAGATTTGACCTCTAATCTTAGGGCAGGCTATCTTACTTTATCTACTAGATGTTAACAACTGTGTAACCAAAAAAATTGTTTATAACGGAAGGAAGTCACACATCTTCAGAAAAATATTAACTTCAACTGAGGTAGGGGCAGAAATGCTGGGGTTACCTCACAGTCAAGAATATTTTGGTGGCAAAAACAAATAAGGACACCTGATGATCATGTGATTAATTAGAATTCAATGACCGGAGAGTTCTTAAGATTGAAAAGACATAGTAGATTGGATAGTATTAATAATAATAAATAAGAGCTCGAGGAAAAAGGGGGGAAAAAAATGTGGTACTTGCAGTTTTAAGATGTTCGCAAGATACATCTTAGACTTTATTGCCCAGAAAGTCTGGCTTAAATCCTTTGTAAAATAGTTGGACAAATATTAGAAGAAAAGAAACCTTGACGCCAACTACATATTAGAAAAATGAGGGTCAGAAATCATGTTTTACTAACTCAATGCCTTTTTATGGAAGGATAAAATTAATGGACGAGGATAATGCAATCAATGTAATGTATCTGAACTTTCAAGAAGCTATATTGTCATGTCACCGAATGGTACTTGATAAGTTGATTCAAACTTGCCAAGATCTAAATATGTCCCCTAGATTGAAAAGTAGATGGGAATCTAGCAACAAAATAATGAATGATGGGCCGGGCTTGGTGGCTCAGCCTGTAATTCCAGCATTTTGGGAGGCTGAGGCAAATGGATTGCCTCAGACTGCGGGTTCGAGACCAGCCCAGGCACTTAGGTGAGACCTCGTCTCTACAATAAACAAACAAAAAATTAGCCAGGTGTGGTAGGGCACGTCTGTAGTTCCAGCTACTTGTAAGGCTGAGGCAGAAGGATCGCTGGAGCCCAGCAGGTCGACGCTAAAGTGGCCATGAGTGTGCCACTGCACTCCAGCCTGGGCGACAGAGTGAGACTCTGACCCAACATAATAATAATAATAATTAATAAATAATGAATGGTGGAGGAGCTGAAGAGGAAGCAACATTCTGTCCAACTAGCCATAGTTTGAATTTCACTGTCACTCCTTTCATTCATGATCAGAGAGATGAGATCAACACCATGAATAATGACAAAACAAGCAAAAATTGCCACTATGGATGCTTCAATTATTGAATATCACAGATGGAAAGACACTGACTCTTTTGTCTGTCTTCCCAGTTGCCTTTCTAAAAAAGGCCGTAACTACCTTGTTTTATAGAGTTGAGTTTATTAACTTTTCAGTTGAATTGTGATCTCTTTTTTTAATTGGCGTACTTAAGTTGGCTGGATAGATTACTGAGCAATATTTACATTGAGCCACTGCTTTATATCCTCTGTTTGACTCCTATCTTCTGTCAATAACTCTATGTAGATTAACTGTGCTGGGGAAAGCCAGGGAAAAAATGAACAGATGGAAACTGGAGGGTGGGGTAGAGAGTAAGTTAATGGGGATCTGAAATCAACAGAAATCCAGATGGACATTCAAGGGAAAATCAAGAATTTTGAAAAAGCAGAAAGAAATACTTGAAAGTGAAAGGAAAAACAATGACTGATTAATCCAGAAATAAGTACAAAAAGAACCCGGAATAAAAAGTAAATGTTTAGGGGATAGAAAAGATACAGGAAGAACTGAGTAGCTGTTGAAGCGATCCAGGAAAGACATAGAGGGTTTGAGGTAAGATCGTTTTGGAATTGATGAAAACTGAAATAAAAATGTCATTGGACTGTTGCTGATGATTCATTTTGTTTGTTTCTTATTCACAATTTTTTACATACTCGTCAAATGCAGAATGGCTCTGGAATGATTATGAATGAGAACTGGACTTTGAGACAGTCTTATTTACTTGAGTTTGTGTAGCAGAATTGTGCTTCCTAGTTCACCTTTTCAGGATCTCTGCTTTCATCTGAAGACAAATGAGTCGTACATTTGTATCAATCTTAGTAAAGTGAAGTATCAGGACAGATGTTCAGAGTGCTTTCTTATCCAAATGAGATAACTGTTAAAATAATATATTCTGAGGCCGGGCTCAGTGGCTCAAGCCTGTAATCCCAGCACTTTGGGAGGCTGAGGCAAGAGGATTGCCTGAGCTCAGGTTTCGAGCCCAGCCTGGGCAATTTAGCAAGACCTCATCTCTACAATAAATCAAAAAATAAGCCCAGGTGTGGCAGCATGCACCTGTAGTTCCAGCTACTTGAAAGGCTGAGGCGGAAGGATCACCTGAGCCCAGCAGGTCAAGGCTGCAGTGGCCGTGAGCATGCCAACAGAGTGAGACTTCAACTCAAAAAAAAAAAAAGTAGTATAGTCTGTGATTTTACTCAATGTACTTGGAAAATCAAAGAACAGTTTAAAATGAAGATTTGTTTGTCAAAGGAGCCTCTGTGCACTATTAATGATTTGTGATGATTAGACAAAAAAAGAAATACAAATTTCAGTGACGAAATGACCAATAACTTCTTTCTTTTTTTACAGAGGCTCTAATTCTTTCTTTGGGCCTAAAAAAAATTTTTCAAAATGTTTAGTCTTAATTCTTCCACCTAAAGCAAATGAATTTTAAAACTTTGTTGAGATAATCTATGAGAAATAATTCATTAAAAATATAAAATGTTGCCACATGGCATCATTTTTAAGTGCCCATTATGCCAGTCGTGTTTCTGCATTGCAAATTTGGATTTTCAGTTGTATGGCGACAAATACTTAGGTTAGAGCAATGCAGGTCTTTGTTTACTCAAAGTGCATATTTAAAATGAAGGAATTTAGGGTACCTGCATAATGAACATTTGTGAATTGTACCCCACATCTTTAAAATTAAAGATATTAAAATAAATAAATAAATAAATTTTTTAAGTGTGGTAATTTGATAGCAAACCTCCAAAATCAATTTTCAAATTTTTTTAGACATGACATATTTTTAGTAATTTTTCTTTATGCATTCTTATAGCTTAAATATTCATATTTTAGCTACAGTAGGCATTGTATTAATATTTTCAATGACATATTAATGTATGCCAAAAATGATTGTGCTGTGTGGTTTGTTTATACCAGTAGTTATATTTGATGTTGGCTATTTGGTACAAAATACAATTCCTACATGTTATGGGAACATAAACTTTATCGCTGTCTCATTACCATGCAGAAATCAAATATGAGTAAAAGAATAATATCCTGTATTAATCTTCTGAAGATTGGCTATGGGTAACCCAACTGATTGTGTTATAGTTTAATTAATGGAATAAAAAGGAAATAAATAGTTTCAGTGCTGCCTAATAAATGTAATTCTCTCATGGCAAGATATGTACAGTGAAAAACGATAAAAGAATTCTGATGGAATAGCTTTTTGTCTAGTTGAATAATGCAATCTTCTCTTCTATGCCCATAAAAAAGATATCTCCATCCTAAGGCTATATTTTGTAGTGTCATTTTAAGAATTCATTTTTGGGGGGGAAAAAATCTTTGCTTCTTCAGCTTTAAGGAATTAAATCTCATTGAACTAGAAAAAAGTATCTAAAATAGCTTAAATTGTTTTTTGATTTGTGAAATGTAAAAAGTCGTTACTGTGGATGAGTAAAGCCACGTTAGTTTTAATGACTTTGCCCGACCTTTTTCTCCTCTGCCTAAACACATGTCCTTTGCTGCTAGTACTAAGGAAATTTCTATAGTCAGAACAAAATCAGAGGGGTATATCACAAAGAAAAAAATTTTACATGAGGAGGTTTGCAATTTTAGATGGCTTAATTTGAGCTAATTATGGACATTTCTCTGTAATGCCAAGATTTATTTAATTTATTTATAAAGATATATTTATAAAAATTTAGCCGGGCTCGGTAGCTCAGCTGTAATCCCGTGCCTTTGGGAGGCTGAGGTGAGTGGATTACCTGAGCCCGCGGGTTCGAGACCCGCCTGGGCAGCGAGACCTCATCTCTACAATAAATCAAAAAATCAGCCGGGCGTGGTAGTGCATGCCTGTAATTCCGGTTACTCGGAAGGCTGAGGCCGGGAGCAGCCACTGCACTCCAGTCTGGGTGACAGAGTGAGACTCCAACTCAAAAAAAAAAATTTAATTTATTTAAGGACAAATGCAAAGTAAAATGTCTCTACATACGAAGAGGTATCATGAATGGTAAGGTATATTTGAAAGTAAAACAAATTGCAACTAGCTTCACTTTCTTCCATAGCAGTAAGGTTACCTCTAAGTCTTTCTAACTTTGTACATTTGCTGTTGGTTGGCTAAGTTAGTCAGAAACAGTAGTCACGGGGCCAAGATGTTTGACTTCTGTGTGAATTAAGAGGCTTTATTTTGCTCCATAGGCTAAAATTTATACCCTGGTATTGTGGGTAGAATAATGTCCCCCAGGGGTGGTTGTAATCTCTGACATAATACGGGACATTTGGGAAAAAAAGAAGAGGAATGTCCCCTCAAATTTGTGTCTACCCAAAACTTCAGACTGTGAATGTTTGAAAATTGAGTCTTTGCAGATGTAATTAGATTAAGAAAAAGTCTGAATTAGAACTGGCCCTGAATCCAAAGACTGTTGTCTTAAGATTGAGACACTGGAGAATGCCAAATGAAGAGGGAGAAACAGACTGGAGTGAGGAATGCCAAGGCCTTCTGGTAGCCCCCAGAAAAAGAAAAGGGCATCGAACAGGTTCTTCCTCAGACCCTCCAGAAGGAACCAACCCTGTCACACCTTGATTTCAGACTTCTGGCCTCTAGAATTGTGAAAGAGTACATTCCTACTGTTTCAAGTCACCCAGTTTGTGGTAACTTATTATGACAGTCAGGGATAATCTAACCCCTGGACAGACAGTTTGCTCACAATCCACCTGTTCCATGGGCATTCAAGTGAAACTCTAAACAGAGTAATGCCTTTATGCCTACCAGTTTATCTGTTAAAAAAACCAAAACAAAACAAGAAAAACTCTTCACAATGTAAGGGTGTAACTAACCTGCCTAAGGTCCTCCATAGTAAGCATAAGCAACAACTCCCGCTCTCTACCTATTAAGGAGCACATCCTGAACATGGAATCTCGAACATGCTGTTCAATGCTTCCACTTCAACAGCCCAAAGTCTGATGTCAAAACAGTATGAAAGTTTTTCAAGAAAGCCAGCTTCAGGTTTGGCATGGTGGCTCACATCTATAATCCCAGCACTTTGGGAGGCCGAGGCAAGAGGATTGCTGGAGCCCAGGAGGTCGAGATCAATTTTGGTAAAATAGCAAGACTCCATCTTTACAAAAAACAAACAAACAAAAAAGTCTGCATCACACACACACACACAAAAAGAAGAAGAAAGGAAGCCAGCTTGTCCTTGCAAGAATGTCCTTAGTTAGGAATGAGTATTGTGGAAGACAACAGCATTGACTCTATTTGAAACAGAAAAGGAAGTTTGCTCACAAAATCACTGGAAAGGCTCAAAAATCAAGATCTAGTCTGAGGTTCCAAAAATAGCTTCCTAAAACCTCCGAGCAGAGACGGCATGCCCGAAAACTATACCCTCTGTCATGACCAGGAAGCCACTGTCCCAGCTGTTGACTCTTAGCTCTCAACACCTAATTCAATATCCAGGGAACCAAAACTGCTGTCATGCCTGCTGACTGTTGGGAACTCATCACCGAACTCCCTTTAGCAGAAGAAGCTGATACCAGAAACTGTTGGCAGGACTGTACAAAATGAAAATGCGGACCCTATGTACAAAATTACTAAGGATCAAGACAACAACATGCAGAGCACTGAACCAAGTGTGGGACCCTTCTAAGCATGGGACCTTGTGTGACTGCTCTGGTCACCACCCTGAAGCTGGCCCTGACTGGTGGTTTTCAGAGCCTTAGTGACCTGCTGATCTGTACCCACAAAATGAATCAAAATGGATGCATCCTGTGCTGTCACTCTTCCTCACTTCAGTCGGCACCAAATTCAAGTCTGTGAGTATCCGGAAGACTGGAAGGAAGGGTTCTTTTTAGCTGTCCAGACCCTACAGTGAAGGAGCACTCCAGAAGGAGCTGCACTGGCTGCTGAGTGAGCCAATCTACTATCTCCACCCAAGTGTCCAAACTCTAGAAGGAAAGACAATGTTTGCAGAGCAATGGGTTCTCTTTTCACTTAGAGACTCACCGTGCTGCAGCTAGAGCTTTCTGTCCACAGTAGCAAACGTCCAGCTATGGACGTTCGAATGTGGCAGAACCACATACAAGCCGTCTCTGCTCAAGGCATGTGTTAATGTTTGGGAGATGGTTCAGACCAAGAAGAATTAGGTTTCTGCCTTCTGGATTTCCCTCAAATGGGCAGAAATGAAAAATTCGCAATTTTTCCCACTCTTTCTTCCCTCCAGCCCATTCTCAACAGCAGGGATAGAGAAACCCTCTGAAAAACATAAATCAGTTTACATCCATTCTCCTCCTGAGATCCTTTCCATAGTTTTGCCTTGCCCTTGAAAAAATCCAGACCTCCTCATCCTTCCTGACAAGATCACATGCCAACTGTTCTTAGCCTGTCTCTGACCCTTCCCCACTTACCATGATGCCACCCAAGTCTCCTCTCTTCTTTTGAGGACATGCCAAGTTTCTTCCTACCTCTATCTTTGAATTTGAGCTTCCTACTTCATTGCCGTGAGAGCCTTCACTTCTTCCAGCATTGGACTAAAATGCCACATTCTCAGAAATGTTCTCTCTGACTACCCTTCCTAAGATGGACTCCCCACCTCAGCCCAGTTATTCTCCATAGGATCATTTTGCTTTTTTCCTCCCAAGAACTTACCACAATCTGAAGTTATCCTGTGTACAAGTATATGTTCATGTGTTTCTCTTTCCTGTCCGTGAGGCCAGAGGCTTTGCCTGCCTGCTTCAGTCCTTTGCCCAGGATCTGCACATAACAGGAACTCAGGAAATATTTATTGTGGAGTTGACTTATTGACAGATTGGTAAATGTTAAAAATAGCAACATTCATGAGCCTGGAAAGTCAGGATTGCATTTATTATCTAGGTGAAAGTGATTATATTTGAAAACTGAGCATTATTTGGGGAAATGAAAGCAGAGAGTTTAAGGCAACAGTCATCCAATCACACAGGTCAGCTATTCTGGAAAAAAATGCAGGCTGGCTTTGGGGTGAAAAGGCCAAGCCAAAATCCGTCCAGTAGTGCGGATGATCTCACACTTGTTTACGGGTTGTTTGGAGGCCATTCTCTTCCTGTTCCCATAGTGTGAGTTCTCACAGTGAGATCACTTACTCACTGAGACAGGTACCCTGTCTTTCTGCAGTGTCCCTTGCTGCCCTCAGCAGCACCACAATGGCTCCCTACTTCTTATTTAAGCTCTCTAAGAACAGAAGGTACTAAGCACTGGGAAAGCTTTTGGTCAGCAGTTTTTTGTTTCAACCTGACTTCCATGCTTCTTGCATGGTACCTCCAGTTAGCTAGGGCAGCCAACTGTCAGGACTCCTTGAGACTAAAGGAGTTCCTGGATGCAGGGCCTTATGTTTTACAACTGGAACAATTCGGGGAGTAAGTCAATTGACTTAGTCACCCTTCCACTGGGCCAGCAGAAAGAAGATATCCAACTTGCTTATTTTTGCTCAGGGTCTTAGTCCTCCCAGCTCACTTCAGCCAGGTCACACTCCATCTACTAAAGAGTACGCAGTCCTTGTTATGCTTCCCTCTCTGTATGGCTTTCCTGTGCTTCTCCATCGTTACCCTCAGCCCCGCTTCTCTGGCTTCGTCTGTCTTTGACGGTGTCTGGATTCTTTCTCCAACTGTGTCATCCCTGTAACACCCCTATGTGGTCTGAGTCATCTTGTTCTACCCCACCCCAAACCCCAAGAAGCCCTTCTGCCACATTTACCCCAAAAGGAGAGGGGGAAATTGAGCGATCAGCATTATTCTCAAATATGGTTACGAGGATACACCTTGACTACACAGCTCAGAAAAAAAAATTGCCAAAGGATTCCAGGGTTATCGGGTGACCTTCTATCATAGAAGACATCTGTTAGCTTTTTCCGTATAGGGACAGATAGAAAATATTGTGGGTTTTGCGGACCATACAGTCTCTGTCATAACCACACAACTCTGCTGCTGTCGCATGAAAGCTGCTATAAACACGATGACAACAAACAGATGTGACTGTGTTCCAATACAACTTTATTTACAAATATAGGCAATGGGCCCAATTTGGCCCATGGACCATAGTTTATGGACCTATGATGTAGAACACCCTTCCAGATAATTTAAAGTTGTTTTTATTAACCCCATAAGAGTATTTTTTGTCCCATCCACTTAGATAGGCTGTAGCTCCACACACAACTTACACATCTGCTTCCTATACTTATCCTTATCTCTTGTAAACATTCCCTCTGTCACTCAGCTGGGCTCTGGAAAACCTCTGCCCCATAAAAATAAATTATTGCACCAAGACATTGACAAGGAGAGAAAGATGGTGTGGTACTTCTAGAAAGATGCTTAACACAAGTTTGTAATATGAAAGATGAATATGGAGTTAGAGTGACTCCTTAAGATAATTAAAATGAATACATAGTTAATGCTTTGTGAAGTGAATTCATAGATGAATAGAGGGAACCCTCCTCTGATGGGCGATAGCATCCTCACTCTTGGTGATGGGAAAGGAAATAACCCCAAATAGTGCTTTGAAAGGTGAGTTTTGGGCTATTCTGGGTTTTGTTTTCCAAGCTAAAGGGTATCAATCTGTGGTCAAGCTGTGAGCAGCTTATGTAGAATCCTACTTTCCACATATGTGCAATTTAATATTCCTGAGCAAAGCAGTGTCTTCATAACCTATTTTGAAATGTGCTGCCCTTAGGGGGGTAGAAAGAGAAAGAAAACATTAATAATATTTTAAATTAATTTTCGAGAATGCAGTCACAAAGTGCACATATCTGAAAACTGTCTATATCAGATAAGAAACCTGGAAGATGGACTTGATGAGACAAGCAAAAAAGCAATGGGAAAGAAGACTGAATCCCACAAAAATGCTCTTATGCACAGGTCTGTGGTCCTGGAGGTAAGATGTGATTGAAGCAGGGACGATGACAAACAGGGCCCTAAAACACTGTTGACCTCCTTCCTACAAGTCGCCGCAGTTGGTGGAGTTATCGCAGAATGACAGTGTTCTCTTTAGCATGGAGGCAGCGCATGTGGGCTCATTGCTGAGCCGATTCTGCTGAGCCCAGAAAACTGAGCGCCTTAACAAGTCAATTCCACACCCCCTCGAATTTGTGCCTCGGTAGGGAGTCCTCAGCAGGAAATCCTCCATCTGTTTTCCTTTACTACAAGGGACTTCAGAGAATGAGTTCATTTCTCTTCAAACATCCTCACACTGCTGTAAAACAGCACTGGGCTGAGTGATGAGAAATGTCACCAGGAATACAAGGGGACGCCTTAAAACGGAGGTAGCAGAGACAGTTACAGTCTGAATTAGATTCCAGTTGTGGAGAGGTTTATTTTTCCTTTGTGTTGCCTACGTTCTGGATTTGCTTTCCTTTTTTTTTAAGGGCAATCTTGTTTTTGACTACTTCCTAGTAAAGCTTGGACATTTGAAGAAATAAACACAAAAGGAAGATTTCTCAAAGATTCGTCCCCTGGAGTAACGAAGTATACCCTGAGGACCAAAAGACTGTAGCTAGATCACTCTTTCTTTTTAAACAAAAAGCTTAATTTGAAATTCAGGATTACTTTTAAAATATCACTGCAAGTAAGTACTTCATCTTTATTTTTTCTC
Source organism: Cephalopachus bancanus (assembly GCA_027257055.1). Lineage (NCBI taxonomy): Eukaryota > Metazoa > Chordata > Mammalia > Primates > Tarsiidae > Cephalopachus > Cephalopachus bancanus. The sequence continues at coordinate 7,775,385 of JAPVLO010000015.1, read as the reverse complement.
TTCTTCCTTCCTAATCCCTAATTGGCCTCTCTTTTTGCATATTGTAATCTCAATGAAGTTATCAGTTAAATTATAAATATAAGTAAAATGGTTTTCCAACCCATAAATTACTTGCAAGATGAGATACTGAACTTTCTGCTTTTAACACTGTTTAGCAAGTAGCAGGTGATATTTATAGTAATGTTTATGTTTTTATGTTGAGAGTCATTTAATTTCATTAACATTTCACATGAATATCCTTTGCCTCATTTACTCCAGTAATATAAACCGTATTTTAAATTAGAAAATAAGCAAGTAAAAATCTCTTCGGAAAAGAGCATTGTTGCTCTGGCAAGCAAACCAACCTTTGTCAACTTCTCTGGAATATTTAGGTAGATTTGCTGAGGGACCTGTAAATCTAGACAGTAAAATTAGCTACAACTATGACTCTTGTGAACCCCTTCTGAAAAGGCCATGGAATCATATTGCAAAAGTATAAAAAAAAAAAAACAACAACAACTCTGTAGCAAAAGGGCATTGAAACATGCAGATATTTCAGTTGCTCTTGCCCTTGGCCGTACTAAGTAAATTGAGCTACTGCTGTGGGTGACTCCGGATTCCCGGAATCTAGGGCTGTGTGGCTGAGCTACCTGGATATGGTTAAATGCGGCACAGGTGATCAGATGATCTAGAAGGGGCTAAGATGTCCTGTTTCCCTCTGGGCCTCTAACATCTACCACCCGTCCATCAGCTTCCTTGGGTGGTAGCTCTAAATCCTCAGAGTTTGCAGTTGACAGGGGTCATGCTAACCTTTCCCAGCAGTCACTTAAGAGAAGAGATGGTTGCGTCAGTGCTGTCTGGTTGACGTCTGGGAAGAATGAACATAGGAGTGATCTGTGCTTCCTCCACATGCCAGTCCCCCACTTCATCCCCAAATCCTGTGCCAAGGCTTTCTTCAGACCAGCAGGTCTGAAAGGACATCTTTGAAATAAAGATAATGGGTGTGACCCACTGCCATGGAGGTAGGGTGTTGCATTCTTCCCTGAAACTTCTCCTAGTCTTTAGATACTGTCTACCCCATCCTCTAAGAAACACGATTCCTATTCATCATCTGTTGCCATAGCCGAGTGCTCCCAGAACCGGTCTTGTGACTGTTTAGCCTTTCAGTGAAAGATCATTATCTGCCAGGCCATCTGTTATTTTCACTTAAGAGAGTATATTATTTCAGATCTATAGATGTCCTTTAAGTTTCCCCTACATGTTGTATAGTAGCTAGATGTAGTCCAAGGGTAAAGACCTGCTGTGAACAACGGGAATCAGTGTCCCACTTTTGAAAGCCTTAGTGGCAATGGTATAATCTTGCATGGCCACAAACCCGCCCTTAGTTGGGGGAGGAGAGGAGAAGGATGGAGCAACTGTGAAAAATGAAAGGAAATGAGAGCCTGGGTCTTTGCCATCCAGGACGGTTGTTGCTTTTAGAGGGATTGCTTTTCTGATTTAGCTATGCTGAAGGAGTATGCTTCTTTCTATGGGCATAGTGTTGTCCCTACAACCCCCCCCCCATGGGTGCTGGCTACCCACCAGCTATGGCGATCTTAGCACTCGACCCTTACAAAGGAGAGCCACAAAGAATGTAGTTTTCCTCTTTGTCAAGCCCTCCTAGAACAGTTGAGAAGATGTGCAGTAGTTTTTGCCTTCTTTTACTGGCCTATCATCTGCCTGCTAAATGAGAGGAAGCCTTATGACTTTTTTCTCCCAGTGGCAATTATATTGCTGAATTTCAAAAGATATCAGGTCATCTCTGCAACCGTGGGCAGCTGTAAAAATAATGGTTTGCATTGAGAAGCTCTTTTATAAATCTGTGTTCTAGAAAAATCTAAACTGCCATGTCCTGTGGCACTAGGAGATATGATGAGGAAGATGATGATGACATCTAACAAGCATTAACTGCCATCCTTTGCCAGGTGTGATACTAAATATTCTATGACACATGCCATGTTAACTCTTTCTTACCTTACCTGTAATGCAGATAATATAGGAAGCTGTGTTCATATATTTCCATGGATAAGGAAAGAAAAAGACCCAAGAATGTTCCTATCAACCAGCATCCTGTGTTCTTTCTGTTTCTTGTCATTGTTATTTCTTTCATTCAACTGTCCAGTTACCAAGGCTGTTGTCCAGCCTCCTTTCTATATTATTTTAAGTCACGAAGAGCATTTCTAGCAGAAAATAAGCAGCTAGACTAGGTGCAGGCGGGGGTAGAGTGGGAGGAAACATTGGGACCTCGGCAGTGAGTTTTTGCTACCAGTATTGGAAATGGATCTCAATTCTCTCTCCTCTGTGTTAACCTCTATGTAAAGACAGGCTTTACCCTACATCATGATTTTCTGGGCTTCAGTTTCAGCACGGTTACAGGGATAATAAACTCTATTGGCTAAAACATCACCATTCTTGGGAAACAACAGTACATTAGTGAGCAAATGTGTTGTAGTTGTTTGTGTTGAATCGAGTTCTCACTGGGGGGAGAAAAACCCAACACTTAGGAGATAGAATGAGCCAGGTACAGCTCATACCTTTAATACCAGCATTTTGGGAGGCCAAGGCTGGAAGACCGCTTGAACCTAGAAGTTCAATACCAGCCTGGGCAACACAGTGAGACCTCGTCTCTACAAAACAAAAAAAATCAGTCAGGCATGGTGGCACATGCCTATAGTCCAGTTACTCGGGAGGCTGTGGCAGAATAACTCACCTGAGCCCAGGAGGTCAAGACAGTGGTGAGCTGTGATCATGCCACTGCACTCCAGCCTGGACAACAGAGTAAGACTCCAACTCAAAAAAAAAATTTTTTAATATATATATTTTAAAATATATATTGTAATGAAATCTTTAAACTATCTAATTGCCACAAAGGAGTGGGGGAAGGGTCAGATTTTTGCTGTCATAAAACATATTTTAAATAAAATTTACTATAACATCTATTGTTATAAAAGTTTTACTAGTATATGACAAATAGTGAATAGCTAATTTGTAGATGGTTATTCAGGACAAAAGGCATATGAAGTAATCAGTGAACAAATGAATGAAGGCAAAAAGTTTATAAATTTGGGAAGTGAAGTCATCAGGGGTTTAGTGACACTTTTCTTTGTTTTTATATTATTCCCAACCTAGTTATTGGGAACATTTTAAGGCTAATTTGCAACCTTTATTATATATTCAATTCAAGAATTATTTATTGACTATCTTTTAGGGCATCACTGAGAGGGTTATGTGGGTGGGTGGATATTAGATGCAGACATGGATATATCTATATATAGTTATCTTATTGCTTTGTGCTTAAATTTTTAAATATATCAGGTCTGTGATTTCATTTGAGAACAAATGTACTGCTTTAGGGTGAATGAGTATATACTTTAAAGATGGCATCCAAGGAGAGAGAAAAATTGAATTCAGAATACAATCCTCTCATACTTTAGATTCACAGAAATTGCAAACTGGAATGAATTTTGGATCATCTTTTTTTGCTTTTTTGAGTTGGAGTCTCACTCCGTCACCCAGACTGGAGTGCAGTGGCAGCTCCCGGCCACCGCAGCCTTGACCTGCTGGGCTCCGGCGGCCCTTCCGCCTCAGCCTTCCAAGTAGTTGAAACTACGGGTGCACACAACCACGCCCGGCTAATTTTTTGATTTATTGTAGAGATGAGGTCTCGCCAAGTTGCCCAGGCGGGTCTCGAACCCGCGGGCTTGGGCAATCCACTCACCTCAGCCTCCCAAAGGCGCGGGATTACAGGCTGAGCTACCGAGCCCGGCTGAGGCTAGTCTTAAACCCATGGACTCAGGCAATTCTCTCACCTCGGTCTCCAAAAGTGCTGGAATTATAGGCATGAGCCACTGCTCCCAGCCTATTTTGCCATCTTTAATCCAGATAACTTATAAGATAAAAAAGCATTACCCTCTTCTCTTCCTCCTGCTTTCCAAGATAACTATTATCCTACAGTTGCTACATATCACTCCCATGTATATTTTGGTATTTTTACCACATGTGTATGTGTGTGCATTGTGTATTGCATTCAGACAGGGACATATCTATATGTGGTTTTATCTGTTTGTGGTTATACTATTGCTTTGTGTTCAAATTTTAAGACATATTAAGTATTGTCCATATTCTTTTGTAGATGTTTTTATTCAACATTGTTTTGGGGATGTCTCCATGTTGATACATAAGTCCATTTATTGCAATTGCAGGATAGTATCATGTTCCATAAACAATCTAAGATTGATTTACCTACTGAGGGAAATTTGGGTTGTCCCCGTCATTCTGCTATTGAAACCATGTAGCAGTGATCCTCATGCATCTTTTCATACATGTGTTAGAATTTCTTGAAGAGAGTTACCTGGAAGCTTAACTGTTGAGTCATAGAAGATGATATCCATTGATTTCTGTTACTTATTTTTGCTGTTGAGGAGTCTACTGTTGTATAATTGTTATCTTTTGGTAGTCAACTTGGCTTTTTTCTCTGGTTGCTTTTAAGATCTCTTTTGTCTTTGTTGTTTTTCAGTTTTACTACAAAGTAACTCTTTGTGGATTTGTCTTTATCTTGATTTCTTCTTAACTCAGAATCATATATTTAGTCAATTCTGGGAAACATATAGTCATATATCTTTGAATATTGTCTCTTCAGAATTCTGTACTCTTTCAGAAATTTATGTTAGACATGTTGAACTTTTGTGTTCATTTTATGTCCCCTATCACTTACCGTTATATTTTCCCCTTTGTCTCACTGTGATGCATTCTTAACTGTTCCCTTAAACCTGTCTTCCAGACCATTAAGTATGTCTTTAACAATGTCTAAGCTGGGCTCAGTGGCTCAGCCTGTAATCCCGCGCCTTTGGGAGGCTGAGGTGAGTGGATTGCCTGAGCCCACGGGTTCGAGACCCACCTGGGCAGCAAGACCTCATCTCTACAATAAATCAAAAAATCAGCTGAGCATGGTAGCCCATGCCTGTAATTCCGACTACTTGGAAGGCTGAGGTGGAAGGATCGCCGGAGCCCAGCAGGTCGAGGCTGCGGTGGCCGGGAGCGGCCATTGCACTCCAGTCTGGGCGACAGAGTGAGACTCCAACTCAAAAAACAAAACAAACAAACAAAAAAAACAATGTCTAAACAGATGTTTCACCTGCCAATTATATTTTTCATTCAATTGTAGTTTTTATTTCCAGGTGATCTATTATTTTAATATTTTAATACTGTATTTTTTCATATGATGTGTATTCTCTTTAGTCATTTAAAACTTATATTGAATAATCTTATTTTGTTCCTTTATTCAAAGGTCTTAATATTCATTTTTTTTTATTTATTATGTATGGTGATATGATTTTTCTAATGGTAGATATTGAGTTCATCTTCAATGGGAAATACTGTATAAAAATATGTAGCCAGAATAGATATAGCCAGCCCTTCAGAGACATTTTGCATTTGTTTTTAGTTTGTGTCCTAAGTGAATTCTTAGGCTAATTTTTTGATTCAGGTATTCCTAAACCATTCACAGAGCCGTCATTATAAATTCTGAGTGATAATATATTTGTCCTTTCACTTTGCATTTAAATAGAGACAAATAGACATCATTATTATGTCCATTTGGTGGAACACTTTCACTTGTCCCCTATCCCTACATAAGAATCTAAATCTAAACTTTCAGGTTACTGACACCCATAAGTCGCCTTAATGCAAATTAGTATCTGTTTGTGTTCTTACCATACTGCTTTTAGTTCTCCTTATCTCATACCTAGGTCTTTCGTTCTTGCTCACCCTCTCTCTCTTTTTGCAAGCTAGTAATGCACTTGAAAGAATATCTTTCTTAGTGTTATTTTTAAGTGCTTGTAGTGGGAACACTTCTAGGTTTTCTTTTAAAAAATGCAGAACAAGAAGTTCTACTTTGACCTTTTTGACATTAAAAAAAAAACCTAAGAATTTCACAAGTATATTCTCCATGCAAAGCTTCCTTGCTAATACTGTCCAAATGTAGACTATTCAAATTCAACTTAGAAATTATCAAACTGATGTAACCTTGAATGTTTTACTATCTAACCCCTGAGGAGTTGCATTTCCTTTGAACTACTACAATAAACTCAACCACAGTCTGTATGTGGAGAAAAGATGGTAGGGCTTGGAGAGAGATTATATCCTACCTTGAGAAAACTTTCAGGGAGTGTACTATAAAGGAACAAATAATACTTTCTGGAATAGTGCAAACATCTTTTGTTCTTCCTTTTGAGAGACTAGGAGGCCTTTTTTTTTTTTTTAATCAGTCTTACTCTGTCGCCCAGGCTGGAGTGCAGTGGCACAGGCACTGCCACCACAGCCTTGACCTGCTGGGCTCAGGCAATCCTTCTGCCTCAGCCTTCCAAGTAGTAGAACTTCAGGCGCACACTACCATGCCTGGCTAATTTTTTAATCTATTTTAGAGATGAGGTCTCACCAAGTTGCCCAGGCTGGTCTCGAACCCGTAGGCTCAGGCAATTCTCTCACCTCGTCCTCCCAAAGTGTCGGGGTTATAGGTGTGAGCCACTGCGACTGGCCAGAAGAATATTTTTTAAAGTTTTAATGCAAACCTCAAAGCCCTGGAGTTCTATAATTATTCTACTTCCTTGAGACATTTTTCTGACAAATCCTTCTGCAGTCTGTGTACAGCTTTATACATATATTTTAGGTATCAAAGTAGTCCAGTCTTCTCAAAATGCACTCCAATTCTCTCTACCAATCACTATAGCACCCCAACAGTTTCGTAGATATGAATGGGACTGTATTCGACATTTTTTCTGCTATTAATATTTATCTGATCTCATTATTCACATAATTGTATGGCACACCAAAGAGTACATTAGCAAATAAAATAGTTGATTAAAAGGAACATTAATTATCTAATGTTGTCTAAACATGACATGTTGCACAATACACACTGTTGGAAACTTTTATTACTTCCATTGAACATGCTGTAAATTTGAAATATTTTGCCCTAAAATTCTCTTTGGAAGCAACAAGTTAGTAATAAGTCAGCAATAAGACACAGTTGAAATGAAAACAAGAGATTCATAAAAAAACTTATAGCAAATATTTTTTCAACACTCAATACCCAAAGTTATTTCTGAAGCCTCAGCATATTTTAGATTAAATATCAAAAGCAAATTATTACAAAAATAAATTCATCTCTTTGCTGAGTTTTACTCTGTGTTTGGATGAAGTTGGAGTCAGTTGTTAGCTGCAGGATGAGAGCACAGACGCTGAATCTTTTTATTTTCTTAATTAAGAATGACCATCTCAAGCCCTTGTCAGTGGTTTACAATGGCAATAATCCCTTCCAAAACAGTTGTTACTCTAGATTCTAAGTGGTTTGCGAGAACATTAACCTCAGCTTGACCCCGCCTGGTTGCAGGAGGGTATATAACGGTCAATAATCATTTCTAGAAAATTATCAAGCCTGGGCTGCACCCCAGATTATGTAACTTGCTTTAAAAATAATTATAATGTGTTTGCCATTTTAAAGGACTGGGATCAGCAAAGCTAATGAAAATGTTTAAATCCTTATCAGTTGGAATGAATAGGGCTGGCTCCAGAAAGTGCTGACTTCAACATTTTTTGCACTGCTTTTGTTGATCCTGTCTGCTGATGCACACGACCTATTATGTGTGGCTTGGCATGCCATGGAGACTCATTCATCCATGTTATAAGTGAAAGGGGCTTCCGGGCCTCTACATGGGCTGCGGCACATTCCTCTAGTTCTCCAACAAAGCTTCTAATTGGCGTCTGTGACTAATGAGCATGAAGTCCCAGGAGAAATGGAACACGGTCTTCCACCACCCATTAAGACGAGCTCCAAGTTCAGAGTTCATGGAACTTGAACCAGGAGAAGGCAGGGCCAGAGCCTGGAGATAAATAATCACTAAGAGTTTCGCTTTCTACCTTTGTAAACTGGCATTGATAATTCTTAGCTAAATTACACTGCACGTCTAGTGTTATTACCTAAGCTACCATAGCCAAGGCCCTCACTGGCCCTGTGAAAGACCACATGCCTCTTTTCTTTTTCTTTTTTTTTGAGTTGGAGTCTCACTCTCTCGCCCAGGCTGGAGTGCAGTGGCTCCCTCACGGCCACCGCAGCCCTGACCTGCTGGACTCAGGCAATCCTTCCACCTCAGCCTTCCAAGTAGCTGGAACTACAGGCGTGTGCTACCACACCTGGCTTATTTTTATTTTTATTTTTGATTTGTTGTAGAGAGGAGGTCTCACCAAGTTGCCCAGGCTGGTCTCAAACTCCTGGACTCAGGCAATTCTCTCACCTCAGCCTCTCAAAGTGCTGGGATTACAGGCTTGAGCAATCGACCGACTGCATACCTCTTTTCAATAGAATCCAAATGGACCCTTAATGTAGCTAAAGTTTAGTCTGAGTACATTTCTCTAAGCCAAGACATTTTCCCTGTCTTTGTGTAGGGTAGCAATCCTCTTCTGCCTGAGGTCACGCGGAGCAACATAACTGTGGATGTGGGCCCTATTGAGCTGGGAAGAAAGAAGCTAAACTCTTACTATGTACAGAGAATGCTGATGCAGAGAACACTGCCCTAAGATTTGTGTTGTTGTTGTTTTTAAATTCATACTTTCAATTATATGTCTTTTTGCAGTGTAATAGAGGGATAAGTGTACTCCTGTAGCCCTAGCTACTCAGGAGGTTGAGGTAGAAGGATCACCTGAGCCCAGAAGGTCGAGGCTACGGTGAGCCATGATCATGCCAGGATGAAGAACTCATAGTCATTGCCTATTATTTGTTATATTTAGCCAAGGGCATCAAAGAGGTAAGAAAGCCATTAGAATCAGTAAATTGAGCCAGGCTCGGTGTCTCAAGCCTGTAATCCCAGCACTTTGGGAGACCGAGGTGAAAGGATTGCCTGAGCCCATGAGTTTGAGAACAGCCTGGACAACTTGGCCAGAACTCATCTCTACAATACATCAAAAAATTAGCCAGGCGTGATAGCGTGCGCTTGTAGTTCCAGCTACTTGGAAGACTGAGGTGGAAGGGTCGCTGATACCCAGCAGGTCGACACTGGGATGGCCATGAGCGTGCCACTGCACTCCATACTGGGCGATGGAGTGAGACTCCAACTCAAAAAAAAAAAAAAAAAAAAGAACTAATAAATTGCTAGGGTCTGGGGGAGAGATTATGCTTATTCCTTAAGATCTTAGCATTGATGTTTGAAAGGACACTTGTAGGTCTTATTTGGTCATTGGTATATTACAGACTTCAAACTTCTAAGTGGCATGAGTATGAATATATATTCAATAAAAATCTTTCAAATCTCTTGTCCCAGTGCAGTAGCTCACACCTGTAATCTTAGCACTTTTTAGGAAGCCGAGGCAAGGGGATTACTTGAGCACAGAAGTTCGAGACTAGCCCAGGCAACATAGCAAAACCTCGTCTCTACAAAAATAAAAAAATAAGTAGTCGAACGTGGTGGTGTACTCCTGTAGTCCTTGCTACTCGGGAGGTTGAGGTAAAAGGATCACCTGAGCCCAGAAGGTCAAGGCTACAGTGAGCCATGATCATGCCACTGCCCTTAAGCCTTGGCAACACAGTGAGACCCCAACTCAAATAAATAAATAAATAAGTACTTCAAATCTCTTTAAAGAATATTATAATTAATTTTTAATTCTAAATGTGCTATACTCCTTAATTTATAAAATTCGTTCTCCTATTATTGATCTTGTTTTTAAACAGCCGTCTTTCTACCCTATGACTCTACTGTCTCTTGTCCTGCATATCTATATCCTATCATTTCAACTCATCTATCTCAATTGCTTTACAACTTTTACCCATCCCTGGAAGCTTGATTTAAACTTCCCTTTCTCTTATCCAAAGGGGCCATCTAGTCCTCAGTTGTTCATGGAGCTCTTTTTTCTTTATCCCTTTTATGCCATTACATCAACTCATTATTGCTTTGATTAAGATTCATGATCTTAGACCCATGTGCCTCTCATAGTCAAGGGCCAGATTCATGATCTCAGGCCTTGTGTGTCTCTGCCCTTGTACCCTGTCCCACATTACCTTGGACTCCCCGTGATTTCTTACATCTTCCTAATAAGACCTGTACTCTTAGCATCTGCAGACTCCTTTAGAAACTTGTTGACCATTCTCTTCTGCCATCTCTCACACAAAAATGTTTTTACTCACATTCCTTCTTCACTCATAAGTTATAACTCAATCTTTCAATGAAAACTTACTGGATAGGGGTTATTGAGTTATTTGAAGAATTACTAACTTGGAAGATATGATGTATTTGAGCAGTAAAAACATGTATAATTGGCATGCATTGAGAAAGATATGTTTCATTCTTTTCCTGGAACCAGATTATAGATTATTTCTAGGTGGGTATCAGGTTTCAAGTCCTGTACTATCTTGTGTGCCTGCATGAACCCTTAATTTGTGTAATCTATATCACAGCAGATAATGATTATGGTGATATCTATCTAACTCCCTACAGAAAGAGACGTCTAGCAAATGTATGCCTATAATATAAAGTTGTCCAAGTACCAAGAAGTTCTTTCCTTATTCTTTAAGAACTGAAAATTGTACAGAAATTAATAGCCAAGAACCATCCAAAACAGATAAATCATACAGCTGCTCATAAAAATCAGAGCAATACCTACTGGAATTATCTCTTCTTGCACCTAGTGTCATATAATAGTTCTCAATAATATTAAATTTAGTATAATTGAAATATGTTCTTTTTTTTTTTTTTTTTTTTAGTTGGAGTCTCACTCTGTCACCCAGGCTGGAGTGCAATGGCATGCTCATGGCTACCCCATCATCAACCTGCTGGGCTCAGGCGATCTTTCTGCCTCAGCCTTCCAAGTAGCCAGTTCTACAGGTACGTGCTACCACGCCTGGATAATTTTTGATTTTATTGTAGACATGAGGTCTCACCAAGTTGCCCAGACTGTTCTTGAACCTGTGGGCTCAGGCAAACCTCTCATCTCAACCTCCCAAAGTGCTGGAATTACAGGCTTGAGCCACTGCGCCTGGCCTAAAATATGTTCTTAATATCATATAATTCATCACCATCATCAACTTTTCCAACAACTTTTCTATAAAATCTTTAGCTAGCCTATGATTACTTCAAGATTCCAAAGGCCATTGTAAATCAATGCAGCAATTGAAAGCATGACTCTTTAAATTGATATCCTTTAATCTAGGTGTACTAGGCTCTATCTTCCCTTGGTACACCAAAAAGATAAAAAGTTAAAGAGTGTCAACAACCTATAAGTGTGTGATAACAGTTCTTCCTCATGGAGGAATGAGAATATGTATCTTTAGATTACTGCATGAATGATTTAGTTAAAACAAAGAATTATTACAGCTCAGTGTTATTGAATATTGAAACATAGTAATGAAAGATATGAAATCACCTTTTTTATATTTTATTAAGAATAGGATTAACATATTGAAATCTGAGGTGAATTTGAAGACTATTTTAAACTCTATAAAACTAGGATTTTACATTCGTCAACAACAGTTCTCCTGTTCTTTGATTACTTGGTGTTTCTAGGTATTTTTAACTCTGGAACACTGAAGCAAAGATGTTCAAATTCAACCTTGGAGTGTCATCTTTTTCACCAGAAACATTTACTGATCCTGTGTTATTTAAAGGCCAAATGGTGAAAATCTGAAAAGAATGTCAGACCGAACACAGTATAAGGAACACATTTTCACAAAAATAATGATTCCAAGTCTTATAATTTAATTTGCATGGTTGAATGAACTTGTCTTTCTCCTACTCCAAAAATAACAGCCCTTTCTAGAATGGAAGGGACTTAAATATAATTTTAAAAATAAATTTAAAAATAAAAAATATAACCTACCATACCTTGAACTGCAGCCCTTTGAAAAAGAGGTCAAGTGCCTAAGTTAGCATTCCATAATTATGCTCACTCTACAGTTTCATACTCCATAACAATTTTTAATTAAAAATGAATTATAACCTACAAGCCCGAGAAAGTGATAAAAGAAGGAAAGGATTGTTCTATATTTCTTTTAACTAAAAATGAAATAACTTAACCTAAAAAGAGTAATGAAATAAGACAGGCTCAATGGCTCAGCCTGTAATCCCTGCACTTTGGAAGGGCAAGGTGAGTGGATTGCCTGAGCCCACAGGTTCAAGACCAGCCCAGGCAACTTGGCGAGACCGCGTCTCTACAATAAATCAAAAATTAGCCAGGCATGGTAGCACATGCCTGTAGTTCCAGTTACTGGAAGCCTGAGGCAGAAGGATCACCGGAGACCAGCAGATCGATGCTGGGGTAACCGTGAGTGTGTCACTGCACTCCAACCTGGGCGACAGAGTGAGACTCCAATTCAAAAAAAAAAAAATGAAGTAAATTTTAGGAGGGTGCCCATGCACTGCCCCAGAAAGGAATGGACCTTGTTACCTAGAACATGAGGAAACACACTTTTGGTGTTTTCTCAGGGGAGCTGAGAAAATAGTTCCTAGGAGAACTTCCTTAGCTTGTTTCGAAAAGTATATTATTAGAATCTAAGAATCAGATCTTAGTTATCTGAGTTAGTAAGCAAAACTGTAATAAACAATCTGCACTTCTCAGTGACTTCTCACTGTAAAGGTGTGGTTATCACAGCATAGTTTAATTGTGGCCAGATAAGTGCAGCTTGATGCTCTTCTCCATGCATTCATTCAGGGACCCAAGCTATTTACAGTGTGTGGTTTCGCTATTTCTAGGGCTCTGACCTTCTCTGTATTTGGCTGACCAATGAGAGGAAATCATGAAGGACTTCCCAGGAGATCTTCTGGTTCTAAACCTGACAGTTCAAACCTACATCACTTTTGCCTTCGTTCTGTTGGCTAAACCTCAATTATTAATTACAGCCCTACCTAACCACAAGGGAGACTGGGAAATTTTAATCTGGCTGGTTGAAAGAGGAAAAGGAAATAGGATTTGATGAACACAGAGCAGTCTGCCATATGAGCAATAGTTTTGAGTTTCAGCCTAAGAAGGTGTGTGAAAATACATGGCCGGTCCTGGATGCTAGTAGCTATCAGAAAATACAAGACCAAGTGTGTTCATTACAGGGAACTATAGCTACATGCTGCCTAGTAGGAAGCAAGCTCGACTGGATATAACATGAATCAGACATTTTCTCTGCCCTCAGGCAGTATATGGTCTTCTAAAGGAGAACTATGTTCTGGCTGTACAGCAGGATGTTAAATTTGGAAGTTTCTACTGAGGTTCTTATTCTAATAGAGATGAAATTCCAAAGTGAGGTACCAGATCAAGGTGTCAATTTTCAAAGGAAAATCAAGAATGGGTTCTGTACACTAAAAATTTCTCAGGTCAAAGAGGATATAAATGACCCTCCAAGAGAGGACTTCATAAGGAAAAATTCTGTTATTTAAAAGATGCTGGCCAGGCGCGGTGGCTCAAGCCTGTAATCCTAGCACTTTGGGAGGCCGAAGTGAGAGGATTGCCTGAGTTCATGGGTTCAAGAACAGCCTGGGCAACTTGGGAGACCTCATCTCTCCAATAAACCAAAAAATTAGCAGAGCATGGTAGTGCGCACCTATAATTCTGGCTACTTGGGAGGCTGAGGCTGAAGGATCACCTGAACCCAGCAGGTCGAGGTTGCAGTGGCTGTGAGCGTGCCACTGCACTCCAGCTTTGGTGACTGAGTGAGACTCCAACTCAAAAAAAAAGTTGCTGGGCCCAGATTACTGGTCACATCCTGATTACTGATCACATGAGCACAAAGGTGAGAACAACAGACCCTGGTCACTGCTAAATAAGGGAAGAAGGGAGTAGGGATAAGGGACCCATAACCACACACTGGATTCCAGGTCCACTGTTGGGGGCGAAAGGACCCACTGGAAGACCAAACTTCATGCAATTTACTTATGTAGTAAATCCTCGCATGTACCTCACAACTCTAAAATATAAATAAATAAATAAATAGGGTAAGAAAAGTAAAAGTTAAAAGACGCTGGATAAGGTATAGGGGAATGCTGTCTGCCACCTCAGCTAAACTCTAAGAAAACTGAGTGCCATTTTAAGAACTTGGCGCCTAGCTCCTGGGGTTGAAGAGGGCAATATGGACTGATGACTCAAACCCGAGAAATCTGGAGGCGGTTACACCATGACTGGCAAATTGTTCAGATGGTGGGAGCAAAGGAAAGTTTCTGCTGAGTTGAAATCGACCTGCCTCCCGAGAATTTGTTCTGTGAAAGAATGAGGATGCATCCAATATGGCTGCCAAGAGGGGCATAGACTCTCAACAGAGAAAAATGGCAAGTAGACAGCTGAGAAAGAAGTGACCAACTGGATTCAGCTGCGTTGCTTGAGAAAACAAAAGTGGGAAGGGTGAGAGAATCTCTGAAGAACCCACAAAAGTGGTGTTAGGAAGAAAGGATAAGCTTTAAATATTAGCTAAGCTCTTCTGTGATTCTATTAGTCAAAATAGATCTCTTCTGTTCCTCTGTCTCTCTTTCTTACTTCAACCCTGGAAATGGAGGTTGAGAAGAAGCAGCAGTTAGTAAGTGAAGGAGAATGGACATTAGCACGCTAGAGAAAGCCAAATATACTCTCTTTTTTTGTTTTTTTGTTTTGTTTTGAGTTGGAGTCTCACTCTGTCACCCAGGCTGGAGTACAGTGGCATGCTCATGGCCACTGCAGCCTCGACCTGCTGGGCTCAAGTGATCCTTCCACCTCAACTGTCCGATAACTGGAACTACAGGCACTCTCCACCACGCCTGGTTAATATTTTGATTTATTGTAGAGATGAGGGCTCACCAAGTTGCCCAGGCTGGTCTTGAATTCATGGACTCAGACAATCCTCTCACCTTGGCCTTCCAAAGTGCTGGGATTATAAACTGGAGCCACCACGCCCAGCCTCAAACGTACTCTTTATGCTGAAGATGGCAGCTTGCTTGCAGGCGGCCATGGTTATACGTGGTTAAGAAGTGTTATCTTTGAGTGATGATTAGAACACTCAAAACAAATACACAATAGATAGGTAGATAGATAAATAAACACTGATGAATATAGGGCTGGGTGTTCTAATGTCTAAATTCAGACTACGTTTTGTAACCCCCTGTGAACACAGAACTTTTTCTCAACTGGGAGTGATCAGACAATCGTGGTTTTGCCTGAGCTTTCATCAGGGTCAGGGGAAGAACCCACTCCTTTGATCAGGCTTAGAGGAACAGTGACAGGCAAAAACAACAGTTATTTTATGACTGTAACTGCCACAGCTAATTTGTTCAATGTGTCATTTACATTTGAATTCTGGAGAAGTTCCCGGGAGGAGTACAAATAAAGTACTCTGGGAGGTCAAACAGACAGTGCTTGCTTCTAAATGGAGTAAAAAGTATGCTTAAGGAAGGGTTTCATGGAGAAGTCATGATATGCACCAGACCTTCAAGATGAAGGAGTTCGGATGTGCAAAGATTTGGGACGGGCTGGGGGAGAATAGATGGCTGATGGAACATTGTTAAGGGCATTTTTAGCACAGCAAACAGAAAAAGGCAAGGAGACAGGAAAACAGAGCAGATGCGATTAGTTCCAATTGACTGAAGCCAAGCATGGGGCAATAATGGAAAATAAGGTAGAAAGTGTTGCCTTCTAGCTTGGGGAAAAGGCATAAGGCATGCTTGAAACCTCAGCAGGGTGTCTGCAGAAAAGGCAGGGTATCAGGGACTAGGTTCTGAGGGCAAAAGGAGAACCCTGGGAGCTGGGCTGACCTTCACAGTAGGTGCCAGATGTCCACAGTCTCATGGAGCTATGGAGCATTACTTTTTATCTAGATCATGTTGATATCCAAGAAGGCTAATGAGATAAGTGGAGTGTGAAAATAAGGAATTGTAGGCAAGGGATGACACATTCAGCAAATTGTGCTTGAAGGTAGTGGTCTTAGCTTGGAGTAGGTTTGGGAGTCAAAACTGTATAGATAGGAACAACTTTTCAGACAGGCAGCTCCAAGGTTCTGTGACCTCTGGCAAGTAAGTTGACTTCTCTAAGCCTCCATTTCCTGATCTGTAAAGTGGCTGTGATAATATGAAATAAAAGAATACACACGCAAATCACCCATCTGGCTTCCTGACACATATCTGGGTACCAGGAAAAGCTAACTTCCTTCTATTTTCTTCAAGAGGAGAAGCACAAGGGAGATTCCAAGTAGGCTGCAATTTTAGTGATGGTCCCAGCCTCAATGAGGGATTTAGAAGAGAAATGAGGACGCCAAAGTAGATGCTCTGTGTCATGGGCTAAGTCGTCAGTGGGCGTTGGGGGAAGGCTTTAGGTCAGTGAGTTTTAGATCTCCTGTATACTGAGCTTAGAGCAGAAAGCACACACCCTATGCCAATTCTGAGTCTTCTATCCTTGGGTGGCATTGGGGCAGGAACTAGGTGGGACTGAGTTTGCAGGTCCTAAGTCTTCTGTGTCTAATGTGCTCAGGGAGGCAGAAACAAAATGGATAATGGGGAGGAGGTATGCCAACCAAAGAGTCTGAATGTTATTCTAATGTGATCGCAGGCTTTTAAGCAGGACAGAGCAGAGGAGCAGAGAGATCTGAGACCTGATGTGTCCATGCAGCAATGGACAGGAGGTGGCAAGGTGAGCAAGGGGCAGCCAAGATGGCAGAAACAGCACAGACCAAGGCCCGAAGGCAGAGAGGAATGGCAAGAAGCAGGAGACAGGGGCTGTAATCCCAGCTCTGCCATGAACTTTCTGAGCCTTGGTTTCTCCAACTGTCAAATGGGCTCTGAGTGACACCTCACTTACCCATAGGCTGAGATCTGAAATTGCATCTAATCACAATTCAGCCAAACATAAAAGTAAATAAAAACTGTCTTTGGGCAGTCAGTGTAGACATCATTACAACCATCACACTGAGATAGTACTCCTCTCCAGCTTCTTGGTCAGTGACTACATACTTAATTTGGAGACAATTTTAATGTACTTGACACTCTAATGACTCTTCCCAGAGAACTGAAGTTGCAAATAAAAGGGGTATTAAAGATTATGAGATTCAGGCATGTGAATCGAACAAGCACGGAGGAGATCAAAGGAAGCAAAGGAATTATTTTCAAAATAGCAAGATAGATCCAGCCAGTGTGAACAAGAGTGAACACAGCTCCCTCTGTTCTGGGATCTATACATATTTGTGCTTTACTTGGGAGTCCCCAAACATACTGAATAATTGATGTTTGCAAAGATAGTTCTGAGTCATCAAGAAATGGATAAATTACATCCAGAAGTCTCTATGACTAAAGAAGCAGGAAAGGGGAGTGTAAGATATTTTTTAAGTTCAGTTCAAAATTATAAACTGTTAAAATGTAGGGCTTTTCAAGAGAGTAAGTTTTCATTATAAGAACATTCGTTTATTCAATATTTGTCTTTTGCAAGGCACACGATTCTCACTATAATGATGCAGTTATAAAACAAGTAAAAGTGGGGAAAGAGATATCCCAGAACATAGTCAAATGAGTAATCATCATCATAGGAGAGTATACACTTACACTGATGATCCTGCCTTTACTGAAAATAATTTTGTGGTTTGTATGTATTATCTACAAAGCTTTTTAGTGAGTTTCTAGTAAGATAAGACAGCAGCCTCTTTAGAACCTCACCTGGTTATTTACAAGGAAAACCTCCATCTCCAATGACAACATATTTTGTGCCTGGTTCTTCCAGAAAACATTGGATAAGCCCCCTGTGGGGGCTCTGCATGGTCCTTAAAATTAGCTGAGTTAGCCGGGCTCGGTGGCTCAGCCTGTAATCCCGCACCTTTGGGAGGCTGAGATGAGTGGATTGCCTGAGCCCATGGGTTCGAGACTCGCCTGGGCAGCGAGACCTCATCTCTACAATAAATCAAAAAATAAGCCGGGCGTGGTGGCACACGCCTGTAATTCCGGCTACTAGGAAGGCTGAGGCGGAAGAATCGCCAGAGCCCAGCAGGTCGAGGCTGCAGTGGCCGGGAGCGGCCACTGCACTCCAGTCTGGCCGACAGAGTGAGACTCCAACTCAAAAAAAAAAAAAAAAAATTAGCTGAGTTTAGCTAAATTATCCATATTATTCACAAGGATGATCCTTATTTATTTATGTTTGAGTCGGAGTATTGCTTTGTCACCCAGACTGGAGTGCAGTGGCATAATCACAGCTCACCACAGTCTTGACCTTCTGGGTTCAGGTGATCCTTCCCCGTCAGCCTTCCGGACAGCTGGGACTACAAATACATACCACCACGCCCAACTAATTTTTTTTTTTTTTTTTGTATTTTTTGTAAAGACAAGGTTTTACTATGTTGCCTAGGCTAGTCTCAAGCTCTGAAGTTCCAGCCTCAGCCTCCCAGAGTGCTGGGATTACAGGTGTGAGCCACCTCACGAAGCCTGTTCTTTTAACTGCTTACAGAAACATCAAACCTACACTAAAGGTCAAAATATTGCTACCAATTAAAGGATTTTTGTGTTTTGTTTTTTCTTTCTTATATTTTTTTCTCTTTTGAAAAGGGTCTTGCTATATTGTCTAGGCTAGTCTGGAACGCGAGAGATCTTTCTACTTCAGTCTCACAAGTAGCTGGCATTACAGGCACAAGCCACCACTCCCAGCCGAAAAGATTTTCTTTTTTAGATGTACCACACACTCTGATGTCAGAATCCAGAGTGGAGTATCAAAGGGGGCTTAAAAGATGACAGTGTCATTAAAATAAGGTAACTCACCTGATAGAAACCCTAACCTCACCATCACACAATATGTCCACGTAGCAAACTTGCACAGGCACCCCATGAATCTAAAAATAATAATAAGGTAACTCCTTTTTGTTCGTTTCTTTTTTTTTTTTTTTTAAGTTGGAGTCTCACTCTGTCGCCCAGACTAGAGTACAGTGGCACACTCCTGGCCATCACAGCCTCGACGTGCTGTGCTCCAGTGACTATTCCACCTCAGCCTTCCAAGTAGCCAGAACTACAGGCGTGTGCTACCACGCCCGGCTAATTTTTTATTTATTGTAGAGACTCGGCCTCGCCAAGTTGCCCGGGGGGTCTCAAACCCGAGGGCTCAGGCAATCCTCTCACCTTGGCCTCCCAAAGTGCTGGGATTATAGGCTGAGCCACCGAGACAGGCCAAGGTAACTCCTTGGAAGACAATACTCATTTAATATGCAAGTTTTGGCATACTTTAAAAAAAAAATTGCATGTCACGTGGAATCACATTTGAGAGAGAATATTGACAATTATAAGTGCAATTGGATGCACAAAAGTAAAAGTAGTGCTGTCACCACTGTAATATTGGTTACTTGGGTGCCTGAAGGTTGCAGAAGCACAGGTTTGCCTTCACGGTGGTTGGCAAGATCACCATAGCTCTCTCTGCCTCAGGCAGCCAGGCATGGTGATGATTGAATCCTGCAGAGACTGCAAGTAGGTGTGTCAACACCACTCAATTTCAGATGCTGGGCTTGCAGCAGGCATCCCTGGGCCCTGCAGTGGTGTTCTCCCCATGGTGACTCAGAGCAGAGAGTAACACTTTACAGATATTTTTTTCTTTTCTTTTTTTGAGTCTGGGTGTCACTCTGTCATCCAGGCTAGAGTACAGTGGCACAATCAGGGCTTACCACAGCCTCAACCTCGTGGGCTCAGGCAAGCCTTCTGCCTCAGCCTCCCAGCAGCTGGGACTGCAGGTGTGTGCCACTTCACTCCCAGCTAATAGTTTTATTTTTGTGGAGACAAGGTCTCACTATGTTGTCCAGACTGGTCTTGAACTCCTGGGCTCAAGCAATCCTCCTGCCTCGGTTTCCCAAAATGCTGAGATTACAGGCGTGAGCAGACATTTTCTTCCCCTGCACCGACATTCTCTTTAGAGGGACCCACAACATTTGAGGAAACCTGCTATACTCAAGACGCCCAGCACCATTAAGTTGGACCTAGAACCAAAACTTTTTGCCCAGATGTTGTTTTAAATTGTTATGGTCCAAGTTCATTTTTAAAATGTGTATTTTAATAAATAGAATCAAGGACGGGTGTGGTGGCTCATGCCTGTAATCCCAGAACTTTGGGAGGCAGAGATGAGAAGATTACCTGAGCCCAGGGGTTCGAGACCAGCCTGGGCAATTTGGTGAGACCTCATCTCTACAATAAATCAAAAAATTAGCCAAGCATGGTGGCACATGCCTGTAGTTCCAGCTACTTGGAAGGCTGAGGCGGAAGGATCACCTGAGCCTAGAAGGTAGAGGCTGTGGTCACCATTAAGTGCCACTGCACTCCAGCCTGGGTGACAGAGAGAGATTTTGACTCAAAAAAAAAACAAAACATCAAATCATACACTATGTGCCAAGTCTGAACTTGAACTGTAGAGACAGTATGTTTTATTTGGAAAGTTTCAACATTAAATATCCTATTTATCCTGGAGATCTGAAGCATTACGACTTAATCTGTTTATTCCCCTACTAAACTGATATAATGATATCCTAGTAAAAATACATCTTTTCTATGCATGGTTTTAATAAACAAGGATTTAAGTAGACACGTCAGTTCATATTCAGCAGTTCTTTCAAGTGCACAAGTAAATTGTATTGGTCTATTAATTGCATTGGTCTGTTTACTTTGTATTGGTCTATTTACTTTACTTTAAACCACATATTTCAAAATATAGAAATATATTCTTAATGCAGATTTTAAAATGCAGAAAAGTTGAAATTGAGAAGAAAAATAAAAGATAATCACTATGAACATATAGTAGTACAAGGTTCCTCCCAACCTTAGTATTACACATGGTTTTCTTCTGGGCTTCTAGTTTACAGTATTTGGTTGTATTGATTTAATGTACTTGCTATTGTTATATATGTGATCAGACTATTTTTTTCCTTTAAGATTAAATGTTTTTATGTTATTATAATCTATCAGTAGATACACATTTTAATGGCTATATAGTTTCCCGTAAAATGAAAATTCCATAATTGACTTAGCTAATTTTCTATTATTTTAAATTTACATTTCTTCCATTTGTAAAAAAAAAAGAAAAGAAAGAAAGAAAAAAATAAAAGTCACTTCAATAGGCATTTATATATTACCATCTCTCCATATTTGGAATTATTTTGAGATATAGTCTCAGAAATGTTACTGATCAAAATTGTAATTACATTTTGAAGATTCTTCACACACATGAATTCAGTGTCTAAAGTGGTTTTGTTTTTTGACCATTATACAGTTTTATATCAAGGGCCCTAATGTCATGAGATTTTATCATTTTGTTTTCTTTGAGTTGGTGTCTCACTCTGTCGTCCAGGCTGGAGTGCAATGGCACTCTCATGGCCACCACGCCTCGAACTGCTGGGCTCAGGTGATCTTTCCGTCTCAGCCTTCCAAGTAGCTGGAACTACAGGAGCGAGCCACCATGCCTGGCTTATTTTTTGATTTATTGTAGAGACAAGGTCTCACCAAGTTTCCCAAGCTGGTCTTGAACCCCTGAACTCAGGCAATCCTCTCACCTCAGCCTCCCAAAGAGCTGGGATTACAGGCTTGAGCCACTGTACCTAGCGAATTTTATCACTTTTTAAAGCTAGCGTGTAACATTGTAGTTTCATTTAGTGTGCATTTCTTAATGCTGAAAAATTTTTATATCTAATTTTTTATGAGAAAAGAAGTTGTTTATTCAGGTCTAAATACTTTCTTAAAATTTATATAACAGCTGTATTAGCAATATTAAAACTTT
Organism: Cephalopachus bancanus; assembly: GCA_027257055.1. Lineage (NCBI taxonomy): Eukaryota > Metazoa > Chordata > Mammalia > Primates > Tarsiidae > Cephalopachus > Cephalopachus bancanus. The sequence continues at coordinate 7,753,659 of JAPVLO010000015.1, read as the reverse complement.
ATCATATTTCTGTGAATATTTTTTCCAAAAATGTTTTGCCTTTTCATTTAATTTTAGTTATCTGTAAGATTTTTTTTTTTAACATAAAAAAGTTGATTACCATTATCACTTTTAAGCTTAGGAACTTTTTCAGATATTTAATAATATTTACCTCTACTTGCCTAGTTCATGGAATATTTCTGTTTTTAATATATCTCTATTTGGAATTTAGTTTAGCTATATGCTCTAATATGTAATTATAAATTACTCTTTTCTAACTAGCTAAGCTATTATTCCAAAATACTTCATTTTGTCCATATTGGTTTGTGGTGTTTCCTTTAGTATATTGATTTAGCATACTGATTTCTCATATACTGTATTATAGATTCTGTTTTGGAATTATTTGTGTTGTCTTGTTCATCTACATATCTTTATATCAGCATTGAAATATGTCATTCCCGCGGGTTCGAGACCCGCCTGGGCAGCAGGACCTCATCTCTACAATAAATCAAAAAATCAGCCGGGCATGGCAGCACATGCCTGTAATTCCAGCTACTCGGAAGGCTGAGGCGGAAGGATCGCCGGAGCCCAGCAGGTCGAGGCTGCTATGGCCGGGAGCGGCCACTGCACTCCAGTCTGGGCAACAGAGTGAGACTCCAACTCAAAAAAAAACAACAACAAAGAAATATGCAATTGTTATACCTTGATAGTATATTGAAATATTCATTCAGGTTTGCCTGCTTCATTCTAATTCTTTTCAACAATTTTTTCAATTGATTAACTTTGGTTTAGAGCACCAGTGTGATCTTGAGCAACTTATATAATTTATTTTGGCCTCAATTTTCCTACCTGAAAAATAGAGATGGTAATAGTAATACACACTTCATAGGTTTATTACAAGGATCATCTGAGATAATGTATATAGTAATCCCTTCACCCATGGGAATAGTTCCAAGACCCCCAAGTGAATGTTTGAAACCACAGATAGTTGTACCCCACATCTTTAAAATAAAGAAATAAAAAAAGAAAAAGAAACCATAGATAACACCAAACCTGATACATACTATTTTTTTTCACTTAACATTTTGAACCAAGGTTAATTTAAACCACAAAAAGCATTGGAGTTTTTACACCTATGATTAAATTAGGCAGAGTAAGATATTAACAGCAATCACTAATAATAAAATAGAATAATTAATATATTGTTCATAATCTCATGAATAGAAGACTTATTCTTTCCATAGATCTTAGCAAACTCAGCACACAATATTTTTTCCTTATGAAGTCAAGAACTTTCACCTTTTAACCTAAAGGAATCACTATACGACTTCTCTTTGGCATATCTGAATTTTCAGTATCACTACTGTTGTGTTTTGCGACCATTATGAAGTAAATAAGGATTATTTGAACCCAAGCACTGCAATACTGATACCACAACAGTCGATCTGATAACCCAGATGGCTCCTAAGTGGGGTAGCTTAGACAGCATGGATCCTCCGGACAGAGGGATGATTCATATCCTGGGTGGAACACACCAGGACTGCATGAGATTTCATCATACCACTCAGAACAGCAGGCGATTTAAAACAGCAATTGTTTATTTCTAGAATTTTCCACTTAATATTTTTGAACCACGTTTAGTTGAAACCACAGAAAGCAAGATCACAGATAAAGTGGGACTACTGTATATAAATTATTAAAGGTAGTGCTTGACAAACATTATATAGTCAATAAATGTTAGCTCTTACTATAATTTGCAAATAGTGATTGTCGCATCCTTTCCAATCATTATATCTCATTTCTGTCATGTCTTATTGCATAGTCCAGAAAGTCTAAAACAATTTAAATAATAATGGTAGTTCAAGTTCTGTTCTGGATAAGGTGGTCTTTTCCATTGAAGGTAGTTTTGAAACCTGGACAGTATTTATGAAGCAGCTTTTTGAAGACTGAAAAGTTTTGTGGGGTAGAAGACTGAAATTCAAACTACTATATTTACAGTATTTGACTGTATTTGTTTTTTAATGTACTTGCTGTTGTTATACATGTAATCAGAATATTTTTTCTTTTTTCCTTTAACATGAAATGCTTTTATGCTAGTATGGCAACAAGCTTACCTTTTTCGTTTCCCCCAACATCTCCTGGACTGAGCTCAAAAGGGCATTGGTGGCAGGGGTGTGGTGGCTAAGCCTGTAATCCCAGTACTTTGGGAGGCCGAGGCAAGGGATTGTCTGATCCCAGGGGTTCGAAATCTGCCTGGGCAACTTGGCGAGACCTCGTCGCTACAATATATCAAAAAATTAGCTGTTCGTGGTAGCACACACCTGTGGTTCAGCTACTTGGAAGGCTGAGGTGGAAGGATCGCCTGAGCCCAGCAGGTTGATGCTGGGATGGCTATGAGCATGCCACTGCACTCCAGACTGGGCAACAGAGTCAGACTCTGACTCAAAAAAAGGGGGACACATTGGTGCTAACAGAGACACCCACAGGAGAATTCCCTTATTTCTGGCTCAAAGAGCAAGAAAGGAATCTCTAATGCTCAGAGAGAGTAGAAATCCCCCTTTCTCTCTGCTTTCCTTTTCTCTGTTCTCTGAAGAAGGTAACTTTTCTATTCAACCCTTCAATTAAATGAACTGTGCTTCCAAGAGTCTGGGGCCCATATTTGTTGGTTTCATTCTTTCTGTCCTTCTATCACTAGGGTCCAGACGCAGTGTAGTCACAGGCAGTATGTCATAGTAGCAGGGTAAATAAAGTCCCAGATTTCTTGGAAAACCTCAGGAAACTGAAAATGACCATATTGCAGAGGCTGATCAGAATGAGTACCCTGGACCCCATCAGGTCAGTTGCCTGATAAATTAAAAGATAAGCAATCTCCATAGGCATTAAAGAAGAACCAGGCTCTCATACATAACGTTCAAAGCATCCAGGATATAATCCAAAATTCCTCAGTATATTAATAACCAAGAAAACCTTAACTTACCAGGCAAAAGAAAATCAACAAGCTGTAACACAGTGCTGTGATAACACAGATTGGAATTATCTGATGACAGATTTAAAGACTCTATTACAAAAGTGTTCCAAGTAAGCACAAACTCTTGAAACAAATAGAAGTAGCAATATTTCCAAACACTTGAAAATTAAACAATAAGTTTATGAAATCAAAGAGGAAGTCTCAAGAGAATTAAAAAATATTTTGAACTGAACCAAAAAAAAGAAATAACTCAAAATTTGTGAGATTCGGCTAACGGAGTGTTTAGAAGAAAATTTGTATTATACGCTTATATTAAAGAAAGAAGAAAAGTCTCAAATCAATAATCTAAACTTATGCCTCAAGAAACTATTAAAAGAGCAAAAATAAGGGTAGGTATGGTGGCTCATGCTTGTAATCCAAATACTTTAGCAAATCAAGGAAGAAGGATTGCTTGAGGACAGGAGATCGAGACCAGCCTAAGAATTATAGTAAGACCTTGTCTCCACACACACACACACACACACACACACAAATTTTTTAATTAGCTGGGCATAGTAGTGCATGCTTGTAGTCCCAGCTACTTGAGAGACTGAGGGAGGAACACCCAATCCCAGGAGATTGAGGTTGCATTGAGCCATGAGCATGCCACTGCACTCCAATCTGGGTGACAAAGTGAGACTTTGACTCAAAAAAAAAAAGCAAAAAGAAACCAAATAAAAGCAGAAAAAAGAGGCTGGGTGAGATGATTGACACCTGTAATCCCAGAACTTTGGGAGGCAGAGGCGAGAGGATTGCCTGAGCCCAGGGGTTCAAGACCAGCCTGGGCAACTTGGTAAGACTATGTCTCTTCTATAAATCAAAAAATTAAGCCGGGCTCGGTGGCTCAGCCTGTAATCCTGCGCCTTTGGGAGGCTGAGGTGAGTGGATTGCCTGAGCCCGCGGGTTCGAGACCCACCTGGGCAGCGAGACCTCATCTCTACAATAAATCAAAAAATCAGCCGGGTGTGGTAGCTCATGCCTGTAATTCCGGCCACTCGGAAGGCTGAGGTGGAAGGATTGCCGGAGCCCAGCAGGTCGAGGCTGCGGTGGCCGGGAGTGGCCACTGCACTCCAGTCTGGGCGACAGAGTGAGACTCCAACTCAAAAAAAAAAAAAAAAAATTAGCCAGGTATGGTGGTGCATGCCTGTGGTTCCAGCTACTTGGAAGACTAAGGCGGAAGGATCGCCTAAGCCCAGACGGTCAAGGCTGCGGTGGCCATGAGCGAAAGTTATAAAGAAAATAAGTGAAACCTAATGCTAGATCTTGTATTAAGAATCAAGACTTAATGTGAGGAGTGTTTAGAAATCAGTCTATTGAAGATAGAGAGATTTTATCATGAAAAGAGAGAGAGGTAATTTGTTTACTGTACTGAAATTAAAATTTGGTGACAGTGAATATTCCTCCATTACTCATGACTGGGGTCATTTTTTTCCTGACAAACAAAAGAAATATTTATCTGACAAATGAGGAGAACCCCAAAAAACCCCAGAATTTGTTTATTAAAACATTGTGTATTTATTCTTGCATGTTTAAACTTCAGTCATCATCAAAGTACTCTATTCGATGTAATACACCTACTGAAATGCTTTTTCCACTGCTCAGTTTTTGAACTCATCAATTCTGATGCCTTCTAGTACTTCTACTTTTTTTTGTTTCACCTCTCATGGGCCAAATGTTTCCCTTAAGAACTTTTTCATCAAGGAAAATAAAAAGTTGCTGGGGTGACAGGTGAATAGGGAGGGTGGGGCATAGGGGTCATGCTGATTTTGGTCAAACACGACTGAACACTCAGTGCAGTGTGGGCAGGTACATTCTCATGGTGGAAGAGCCAGTCACCTGTTTGCCACACTCGGGATGTTTCTTCTGCAGATCATCTCTCACAACAAGGCTAGCTGGTACACTGATGCCGATGGCTTCCTAGAACACTTACCTAGCAGGAGAAGCCTGTGCTACATGGGGCCCACCCTCCAAGAGATAATTTCAGGCTTTGGGGGTTCCCCTTCATACATAATATTAAATTTTCTAGCAGCCACATTTAAAAAGCAAAGTGAGGCCAGGTTCAGGGGTTCAGCCTGTAATCCCAGCACTTTGGGATGCCAAGGCGAGTGGATTGCCTGAGCCCGTGGGTTCAAGACCAGCCCAGCCAACTTGGCGAGACCTCGTCTCTACAGAAAATCAAAAAATTATCCGGGCATGGTAGTTGGAAGGCTAAGGCAGAAAGATCGCTGGAGCCCAGCAGATCGACGCTGTGGTGGCCATGAGTGTGCCACTACACTCCAGCCTGGGTGATGGAGTAAGACTCCAACTCAAAAAAATAATAATAATAAAAATTTTAAAAGTAAAGTGAAACAGAAGTTGATTTTAATAGTATATTTTATTTAACCCAGTTGCTATTGTCTGAATGTTTGTGTCCCCCAGAATTTATGTGTTGAAATCTAATCACCAGTGTGATGGTACTGAGAGACGGGACTTGGGTAGTTGATTAGGTCATGGAGGCAGAGCACTCATGAACAGGATTAGTGCCCTTATAAAAGAAGACCCAGAGAGCTGCCTGTCCTTTCCACCACGTGAGAACACATCAAGAAGTCACCAGCTATAAAACAGGAAATGAGCCATCAATAGACACAGAATCTGTTTGTGCCTTCATCTTGGACTTCCCAGCCACCAGAACTGTGATAAATAAATGTCTGTTGTCTATAGGACACCTAGTCTATGGTGTTTTGTTATAGCAGCCCAAACACACTAAGACACCAGTATATCCAAAATATTAGCTCAGCATGTAATCAATAATTTTTAAAATTAATGGGATATTTTTCACTCTTTTATTTTTCTACTCAATCTTCAAAATCCAGTGTGTATGTTATACTCCCAGCACCATTTAACTCGGGCATTAAATTTTCATCAAAAATGCCTAAGGTGTATTTAGATTTCATAAAATTTACAATTGACAAAAGTAGATTCACATACTGAAAGTTGTCCTACCCTAAAAGTTTTCGAATAAGTGAATCAAGTATCTGTTTTTAAATCTAAGTTTATCAATTGAGAGGACTGGATGAGGTGATGTTATCCTAGTCTAACAGTTGATGGTTCTACTAATTTTATGATTTACCATTCTTAGGTATGATCTTCATGCAGATAAGAAAGGCCAGGTATTGTCTTGATGTGGATAAGAGGGTTTCCTTGTGTTTAGTTAGGTGAGAAAAGGAACAAATGGGACACAGAAGAGCTGGAGAAAAATGAAGACATATCTGTTGTGTACAATGTACACTGCGGGTGATAGGTACACCTAAAGCCACTACACAGTATAAACCCATGTACCAAAACTGCACTTGTACCCTCTAAATTTATTTTTTAAATGTTAAATTTTTTAATTTTAAAAAAGAAAGAAGTCAGCAAAGGAGCTGCTAAGAACTATTTTTAGAAAGAAAAATAAGGGAGCAGAGAGTTGCTGTCAACGTTTAACATTGTCGAGAACTTGAAAAGGAGACACCAGCGTGACCTCCCATGGTGTCCTGTGACCAAGAACTGTTACTGAGAAACATCATGGTTGACCTGTGGGTTTAATACAAAAAGTGACTGAAAAAACACATATATCTGAGTTAAATACTGTTCTTGATATTAAAAAGACAAGTAAATATATCAGGAAGTGCAAAGAAATTTATTACCAGTGTCAAAGACCAAAACTACAATAACCCACAGCAGGGAGAAAAACATTAATCCACACCACACTGAAATTGTTTTCTTACACCCTTAAAAAGCAGAAGGACAAAGAGGACAAATAGCAATGAGCTATGTACTGACTGTCTCAGGAAGATTCTTTAAAGTTACAGGAGCGGAGAGCTGTGTAGTTTACCTTAGTTGAACTAAGCTTAAAGTTAAATAGAAAAATGAAAAGGGAAGTGTCTCCATAGCAGCATGGAACTCTCATGGAGCAGGAAAGCTGACCAGGAATCCCTCTGGACACTACAGCTGCAGGGGGCCACTTAACTTGTCATCCCCTCAGTAGCAGAAGTCCATTTCTTCTAAACATGTGCCCACCATTTCAGGGACAGGCTACCCTCTGTTTCTGCTTCCATTTATTCTCTGCTATAACCTACTAACCTCCCAATATGTCCCATATCCAATCTCACTGAGAACCAGTGTTTGATTGGTTCTGCCTGTCACCTCTGAGAAGGGGCAGCCTTGTTGACATGTTTGGCTTCTTCCTAGGCTAGCAGCAAACCTTTGGGTCAGGAGCTCATTATTCCTGATTAAAAAAAAAAAAAAAAAGCTCCATTTGGGGCAGCAGGATCACATGGTGCCAAGCATCTGACCTAAAGAAATATTAATTTCATCAGAAGAGAGTTCTGGGCATGGCAGACACTCAGTGAATCATGGACTTCTCAGCTGACTTAGGTCAAGTCTGTAATCCAGCTCTGTAAAAATTGATGCAAATGTTCATTTTCTGCAGTATTAGGCTAGACTTAAATCTACATAGTCTGGATAGAAAAGTGAATGGAAAAGCATTCCAGCAATGAATTCAATAAATAGAATTCAGTTGATCAAAAATTGTTGTGTTACATAAAGGACTTTCTTTTTATTCATATAGTCATTCCAATCTTAAAGTAGTTTTCAATATTCAATGGACTAAATTTTCAAAATCCGATTTTCATTTATCAGTCAGCTGAGACACATCAGTAATTCAGAAGCCTTTAACTGATTAATGTTAAGTAAACTGAGCAAAGAATATTGAAGAAACATCTTGTAAGCAATGGGTACAGGGAAAAGAGAAGATACCACGCAATGGAGTGAACCTGCTAAGGAAGGATGAAAATTTTATATTTTTTTTATTTATTATTTTAAAGGTATGGAGTACAATTCAGGATTAGGTATACAAGTGGTCACCGTACAGGTAAAGTTTGGGCCTCCCTTTGGTTTCCGTTTGTCAGGTTTGAGATCAGGTACCCTTATTGATGTTGTATCCCCACTGCCCCACCCCCACCCTGGCAGTATCCTGCTACTGCCAATCCCTTTCTTACAGTATTATGGTAAATGATCAGGGTCCAATTATGAGTGAGAACATGTGGTACTCTGTTCTTTGTTTCTGTGATAGAGCACTGAGTATGATAGACTCTAAATCCATCCAAGTTGCTATGAAGTTCATATGTTTGTCCTTCTTTATGGCTGCATAATATTCCCTTGTGTATATGCATATTTTGAAATGTGTTTACAGTTGGACACGGTGGCTCAAGCCTGTAATCTCAGCGCTTTTGGAGGTTGAAGCAGGAGGATTGCTTGAAGCAAGGAGTTTAAGACCAGTCTGGGCAAGAGTGAGACTCTAAACAACTTTTTTTTTTTTAGTTGGAGTCTCACTCTTTTGCCCAGGCTGGAGTGCAGTGGCATGCTCACAGTCACTGCAGCCTGAACTTCCTGGGCTCAGGCGACCCTTCCACCTCAGCCTTCCAAGTAGCTGGAACTACAGGTGTGCACCACCACACCCAGCTATAAACACCAAAATTTTTTAAAATTAGCCAGGCGTGGTGTCATGTGCCTGTCTGTAGTCCCCGCTACTCAAGAGGCTGAACCAGGAGGGTCTTTTGAGCTCAGGAGTTTGAGACTGCAGTGAACTACGATTGCACCACTGCACTTGACTGGGCAGCAGAGTGAGACCCATTTTCTTAAATTTTTTAAAAAAAGGTTTTCAAGTCATGCACATCCTCTGCCCTCATGCTTTCTTGGTTGGTTGCAAAGACAAGAGGGATGACTATGACTGACTTAATTCTGAGATTCTTATAAATTCCTAAAAAGAAACCAACGTACCAAGTGACTGACTTTTTAAAGTAAAAAAATAGAGAATCCGGGTGTAAGGATCACCAACTTGAAGCAGGATGCATAATCAGTACCTTTGCTGAATAGATAGGAAGAAGAGGATGCATTTTTAAAAGGTGCCTTTTTATAGATCTGGGCTTGAAATGACAGGATCTGGAGTACAATGGCAGATCAAGTATCTTCAGGACAATTTCCTAGCGTCCTACTATTTTTAGATAATTTGTGCTGACTTCTTCCTTAGGTCCCTCTAGCTGCTTTTGATTATCCTCTAAGTTACTTAATATATATGCTTTTCTCTTGTCGGCCCCACCTCTCTCCTTCCCCTGTTACATTCTTGGTAATTTATATATCCTGCTTCTCTGCCAAGTTTTCCAATCCCAGACAAAGAGTTATTTACAGCTGCCAAGTGGTCACAGTGGTTTGGTAAACAGGGCATTTAATTGAGTTAATGATTATCATCTTATTTGGGTTTTCACTGAAGATCAAAGGACACTTTGGAATTGGATTTAGTATGAGATTGAAACGTTCAGAGGCTCTCTTTTGGAGTTGCACGGAATGAAGATTGCAAACAAAGTCTTCCTCGACAAGTGCTGGCTCTTATTCCAAGACCGCACCCCTGCTGTTCATACTTATTATACCTCTGACCCACTTCCAGCAGTTACATACAGGCCTTGAATTGCTCATAAATCGGTGTCACAATTTAAAGCAATCTGGTCAAGGACAACTCTGTTATGTTCTCCACTGTCTATTTCACTGTAAATTGGAGACTTTGTTCACAAACATATCCAGGTGTTGCTTACTGGAGATTAGTTAGAGGCTTAAATTATAATTAAGTATTGTACACATCTATGAGTGCATATCTCTTATAAGAGCTAGTCTGGCAACTAATTTTTATAAAAGGATCATATAAATAAACTTTAAGAAAGACAAAGGCAGAAAAGAAGTATTTACTGAGTAACCACCAAAAGAATTTCCTTTTCAGCTTTGTTAGAAATGTCACACTGACCTGGTAAAAGGAGAAAATCATCTACTTTTAATAAGGATCAACCATGTACATATTGCGGTTGTAACACTTGGTCAGGGAAAAATACAAAATACAAAAGAGTCGCACAGATAATACACTGCACACACTTCTTTGTATTGTTTAGCTCCTCTGAAAGCATTTGGTAGTTGGAAGAAAATTCAGAAGTTGATTCTTCTAAGTTATATGAGCTACATAAAGAAATATGCTCTTTATAAAATTCTTTTTAGAATTTGATACTCAGAAAAGAATCCTAGCCGGGCTCGGTGGCTCAGCCTGTAATCCCGCGCTTTTGGGAGGCTGAGGTGAGTGGATTGCCTGAGCCCGCGGGTTCGAGACCCGCCTGGGCAGGCGAGACTTCATCTCTACAATAAATCAAAAAATCAGCCAGCCGTGGTAGCGCATGCCTGTAATTCCAGCTACTCGGAAGGCTGAGGTGGAAGGATCGCCAGAGCCCAGCAGGTCGAGGCATGGTGGCCGGGAGCGGCCACTGCACTACAGTTTGGGCGACGGAGTAAGACTCCAACTCAAAAAAAAAAAAAAAAAAAAAAAGAATCCAGGTACAGAAACCATCAACTTGATGTATAGAGAAATCATCCTCAAGCATTTATTAAGACCCTAGGCCACATGGTTTGTTCCGTGTTTTTACTATTGTGAATAGAGCTGCAACAAACATACAACGCTTGTATACAAAAGACAGGTGATACAAAGACCCTAGGCCAAGCTGGCCACTGTGGCTCACGACTGTAATCCTAGCACTTTGGGAAGCTGAGGTGAGAGGACTGCCAGAGCCTACAGGTTTGAACAGCCTGGGCAACTTGGCGAGACCCCATCTCTACAATAAATCAAAAAATCAGCCGGGCGTGGTAGCTCACACCTGTAGTTCCAGTTACTTGGAAGGCCGGAGAGGAAGGATTGCCTGAGCCCAGCAGGTTGAGGCTGCAGTGGCCGGGAATATGCCACTGCACTCCAGCTTGGGTGGCAGCGTGAGAGTTCAACTCAAAAAAGACCCTAAACCAGACATATTGGCTAATGCCTATAATCCCAGCACGTTGGGAGGCCAAAGTGGGAGGATTGCTCGAGCCAGGAGTTCAAGACCAGCTTGGGCAACATGGTGAGACTCCTGTCTCTACCAAAAAAAGACACCAAAAACAACAACAACAACAACCTTGGTTGAAATGTCAAATAAGGAGAATACAGTAGACCCAACCTTTATCCTCTGTGCAGGTGGGAGGGAATAGGCCAGATGGCCTTCCTTTCCACTTCCCAAATGTCCTCCTACCCTGCCTCTCAAAAATGGAGGGAGAAAGAAGTTACAAAACAGATGTCAGAGAGAAAGTGTCTTGGAAAATATTTTTGTTTCTGAAGGGATTTGAGAGTTATGCTTTCTTTTTTCTTTTTTCTTTTTCTTTTTCTTTTTTATTTTTATTTTCTTATCAGGGGTCACTCTGTTGCCCAGGCTGGAGTGCAATATCGCCATGGTGACACACCTCAGCCTCCTGGCCTCAGGCAATCCTTCTCTCTTAGCCTCCTGACTAACTTGAGACTACAGGCACAAGACTCCATGCATGGCTAATTTTTCACTTTTTGTAGACACAATGCCTTGCTATGTTGGCCAGGCTGATCTCAGACTCTTGGCCTCAAGCAATTCTCCCACCTCAGCCTCCCAAAATGCTGGGATTACAGGTCTGAGCCACCATGCCGGGATTGCACCTACCTTCAGCATCACACTCAGTGGCTTGTCCCTAGACCTCACTTAGGGAACCTGTTTTTAAAACTTCCCAGAGAGCTGGGCTCGGTGGCTCAGCCTGTAATCCCGTGCCTTTGGGAGGCTGAGGTGAGTGGATTGCCTGAGCCCGCAGGTTTGAGACCCGCCTGGGCAACTTGGCAAGACCTCATCTCTACAATAAATAAAAAAAAAAAATCAGCCGGGCGTGGTAGCGCATGCCTGTAATTCTGGCTACTTGGAAGGCTGAGGCGGAAGGATCGCCGGAGCCCAGCAGATCAACGCTGCGGTGGCTGGGAGTGGCCACTGCCCTCCAGTCTGGGCGACAGAGTGAGACTCCAACTCAAAAACATAAAAAATAAAAAAAAAAAACCTTCCCAGAGATTCTGATTTCGATTCCAAATTCAAATGAATTTGGTGAGGCCCCAGGATTTGCAGTTTAAATTACCCTTCTCTGTAATTCTGTAAAGGTGTGGGTAATCACTTCTACTGGTTGATAAATGCAGAACATCTTGATCTTTTCTACCAGTGTTTTCATTTCAGAGATCAAAGAAGCACTCTTGTTTTCTTTTGACAGTTTGAAAATTTAATATTTTTATTTTTGTAATTCAGTGGGGATTGGGGAAGGTGAAAAGTAGATTGTCTCTATTTCCCTAAACACATCTTGTTTTACAGGAAAAGAAAGACTCTTTTAAGGTAATCTATCTTGTCAATTCTTGAAGCACCTCTCCTAACCTTGAGAGCATCGCTTTGGGAATTCTTTGAAGGGTCCAGTTTATATATCTGAGTTTTAGAGAGTAGGTTGGCCAACAGATGAGCTGTGTTAAATAGTGGTGATATAGCCACAGTGTTAAAGATGTGTACTGGGAAAAATCATTCAGTCATTTGAAAAATGAACTTTCTACTCTGTACCTAGATTCACATTTTTAATTATGTATTTTAGAAAATACAAAATAAAAGGTATTACACTTAGTACATGTATTACCAAAACACTGGTTTTGAAAATATAAAGTTAGAATATCATCTTAAGTATAGTCACTTTTAAGCGTCTAAGTCCAAAAGAGTTAAAAGGTTTTTTTCTCACTTCCTAAAAATAAGTTTCCTTTGACTAAAAACCATATATGGAATATTTATCCCTAAAGGAGATTTTCTTTTGCTCTCTTGGTTTTAAATTACGAAAACTATTTTGCATTCTTAACTACAGCATTCATTACTATGAATAGATTTAAAATTCTTCTCGCACAATTTGAACTGAGTTTTATAGAACGTTTATGGAGTATTATATGGAAGAATTGCTACTTCTAATGGTAATCTTTTACATGTAAATAGAAAGATACAGTTTTCTAAAGTTACAAAGAAAAAAAAATAGCCTAAAGTTAAGCTTAGTAACTTTTCCTACTTATATGTAATTGTTCTGGGGGAAAAAATAGATACTACTTTTTAATCTGAATATATGTTTTTGTTTCTATAAAATATTCATTCCTAGTACATATAGTGAGGCCCTGTCTCTACAAAAAATTAAAAATAATAGCCAGGCTGGCTGCTTGTAGTTCTAGCTACTTGGGAGGCTGATGCAGGAAAATTGTTTGAGCTCAGAAACTCAGGACTGCTGCAAGCTATGATCACACCACTGAGTGACAGAGTAAGATCTCATTTCTAAAAATATTTATTTATTTATTTGTTTGTTTGTTTGTTTATTCCTGATCCTCCAACATTAATTCATTTTATGTATCTTAAACTCTATCTTAAAAACTCAAATGAGTTTTTTTCTTTGTGCTGACCACAGATAATACCATCCTATGCTAAGAAGAGAGTCTGGAATTTTGCCTGATCCCCCAGCTCACTGAAATTTTTTTTCTTTTTTTTTTTTTGAGTTGGAGTCTCACTCTGTCGCCCAGACTGGAGTACAGTGGCCGCACCCGGCCACCGCAGCCTCGACCTGCTGGGCTCCGGCGATCCTTCCACCTCAGCCTTCCAAGTAGCTGGAACTACAGGTGCGCGCTACCACGCCCAGCTAATTTTTTTGATTTTATTGTAGAGATGAGGTCTCGCCTGCCCAGGCGGGTCTCGAACCCACGGGCTCAGGCAATCCACTCACCTCAGCCTCTCAAAGTGCAGGATTACAGGCTGAGCCACCAAGCCCGACTCACTGGAATTTTGCATCCCCCGCCTCACTGCCCACATCTCACTCCCCATGAAATGAATCATAGTTAAAATGTTCTGAATTTTACAGAAATGTGGCACAAATGATTTGATAGACATGACAGTTTATAAAAGGGAATAATATTTCCAACAATTGTTTCCTCCTCAAGAACAATTTATATATTTATACAGAGAGAGGCAGCTTGTTTATAAACAGATCTTGAAGGGTGTTGTGTGTGCATGCATTTGAAGTGTCTGGAGAAAGGGAAAAAAACTATGGACAACTTTTTATTTTAAATGGAATCAAGAAGAGGTGGGGAGGATGAAGAGAAGTCGATTAAGGGGTCCAAAAATACTGTTGAATGGAAGAAATAAGTCCTAGTACTTGATAGGACAGTAGGGAAAGTATAGTTAGTCATAATTTATTGATTATTTTGTAATAGCTAGAACAGAAGGTTTGTGATATTTCCAACACAAAGATAACTTTTGAGGTGGTGGATACCCTAGTTATTCCAATTTAATCATTACACATTGTACACATGTATCAAAATATTACATGTACCCCCAAAATATGTACAACTATTATATATCAATTTTTTTGGGGGGGGGGGTCAGGGTCTCACTCTGTTGCCCAGGCTGGAGTGCAGTGGCATGATCACAGCTCACCACAACTTTGAACTCCTAGGCTCAAACAATCCTCCTGCCTTGGCCTCCCAAAGTGCTGGGATTACAGGTGTGAGCCATCAGCCTGAGTCAATTTTTTTAAAAAGAAGAAATGGGACCAGGTGCAGTGGCTCATGCCTATAATCCCAGCACTTTGGGAGTCCAAAGCAAGACTGCTTGAGCCTAGGAATTTGACACTAGCCTAGGCAACATAGCTAGACCTCATTTCTACAAAAAGTAAACCAAAAAAAAAGATTAGCTTGGCATGGTGGTGCGGGTTTGTAGTCCCAGATGCTTAGGATATTGCCTGAGCCCAGGCAGTCGAGGCTGTGGTGAGCCATGATTGTGCCACTGCCCTCCATTCTGGTGACAGAGTGAGACCCTGACTCATAAAAAAAAAAAAAAAAAAAGCAGAAGCAATAGGAGCCAGAAAGCAACAAAATGACATCAAATTGAGCCAAATGTGAAAGGTAAAACAATAAAGCTGTTAAGGAAAAAAATAGAACTCAAAGACATTCTGTATTTTTCTAAAACATTCATAAGTAATTTTTTAGAAGGCAGTAAGGTTTTTGTCAACCAGTGTGTTCATATTTAAGAAAAGAGTTGACATTGGGAATTTATTTAGGAGAACTGTCAAGTCTTGCTTTCATACCTCTGGGGACTGTTCTGATTCTAGTGTCACTGTGAAATGTTGACCAGACCAGGGCAGATGTGCAGGAACAGGAGGACTTGTTTTGAAGCCTTCGTGGAGGGTCTACTGATTTCCAGGCCTGTCATCCCCTCCCTCAATTCTTCTGTTCTTTCACTTGTCCAGACAGAATTCAGATTTCAGGACTCTCACATGCCAGGGCCAGAAATCAAAATAAATTGACTTTCGGGGAGGGGACCAGCAGCTTTGACAATTCCAGTTCAAACCTGAAATGAAAGAGCGTGTTATCCAAGGGGTAGGAGTAAGATACGCCTGAGAGTGAGACTTAAGGGGCTAGAAAGCAGAGATCAGACTTCAGTTCTGGGAGGCAAAGCCAAAGGCTCAGAGTTCAGGTGTGCTGGAAACTGGGCAGGAAGGGATATAGTCAGAAGGTGGGAGCCACGCCTGAGCCAAATGCTGGAAGTAAGTGTAGGAATGTGCACTTCTGTCTGTTGTTCATTTACTCTTTGATTGTAAGGGTGGAGGAAGAACTTATTAAAGACAGGCATCACGTACTTAATTTCACAGTAGTCTGAGCTGCTCAGACTAAATTTTACATATTTTATCTCCCTGAATCTGTACTAAAATCTTAGTTAGCAACTGGCATGATTAAGGAAAAGGAGGCTGAGCCTTTAAAAGACACTTGCCCCAGGTCACTTGCCCTAGTCAGGGTTAAAACCTAGCCGGAGGAGAGATTTTCCTGGAGTTCATTCATTGAGCATCTAAAATGTACCAGGCATGCATCAAGGTTCTGTGATAGACACTGGAAGAAGAATGTCCCCACCATAAAAGGGGTGAACACAATGCTACAGGGAGCAATGTAGTCCAGGTGTATGTGCTTCAAAGTTGATTCATAAGAAATCAGGAGGTCTTAAGATTCTCTGGAGAGAAAATACTGTTTTATAATGAGGAAGGAATACATCTACTTTCCTGCCTGCTTGAATTCCTCCCTGACTTGTGCTGAATCTAACATGGAAGGCCCCTTGCTAGAGGCACTCCTGGCTCTTTGTGTTCCTTTACTGGAGAATCATAGCCTTTTATGACTACACAGAGGAAGAGTTATCCAGTTCCCTCATTTTATAGGTTAGGGAGCTGAAGGGATGAGAGGTTTACTCATGATCACACAACTGGTTAGTGGTAGAGCTACGATTTGAACCTAATCTAACTGCACAGCCTACACTCTTTCCTTTCAGACTCCAACCATTTCTCAGGTTTAAGTATCCAAATAAAAGTTCCTTGCTGTTAACCAGAGTGGTTAAGTTTTGTGACCATAGATCAGACCTAACTTTCCAAATTAGAATTGTTTTTCCTTTCTCCCTCCTTCCCTCCCTCCATCACTCTCTCTCTCTCTTTCACTTCAGCCTCCACTGTCTCAAGAATGCTCTGGTTCTTGGGTGGGGCAGTAACCTCTCCCTCTTTCTTCCTCTCTCTCAGCATTTAGGATATCAAGCAATGATTGTGTGATGTTTTTTCCTGATGTGATTTTATGTATTTTAAACTCAGGTTTGACTGGTCTACATTTTTGCTATAAATGCCCAGCTTGCAAATGGTGCAAGAAAATGTGCTAGAAAAATAAAATGTTCTTATTGTAGTAAATAGCCACAGTAAATAGCACCCATTTTGTCTCCATTTCTTTTCCCTCTCATTGGCTGGATAAGTACTTAGCCTTTTAAAAAACCTTTCCTTGCAAATCAGTATGTAAGATATTTGCTATGTGTCCAAACTGAAAGTTAATGAATTACAAAAAAAAATTCTTATTTTGTGAAATAGCATTTTATATCTCTTTATGCATGAGGTACACAGAAAGAGGCAGTGGCTTGAAGTGTGATGATGGTTTTCCCAAAGCAGAGATTGTTTCTTCTGTGAGATTTCCAAATCACCCTCTATATCCAGTAATTCTCTCTTGGGACTAAACAAGGCTGGGCATATTACGTCTTTCCCATCTATTGTCTAACATTTAAATAAACTTTACTATCTTGTGCTTTCTATTCCCTTAAAAAAAAAGCTTTCTTTGTAAAGAAAGATTGTACTGATTTATTTTAAAAGCAATGCTAAGTCTTTTACCACAGAGGGAAGATTCTGAGGTTGGAATTTTTTTTCTCATTAAAAACAATCTGTAGTCGGGCTCGGTGGCTCAGCCTGTAATCCCGCGCCTTTGGGAGGCTGAGGTGAGTGGATTGCCTGAGCCCGCGGGTTCGAGACCCACCTGGGCAGCGAGACCTCATCTCCACAATAAATCAAAAAAAAAAAAAAAAAAATCAGCTGGGCTATCCCGATAGCGCATGCCTGTAATTCCGGCTACTTGGAAGGCTGAGGCGGAAGGATTGCCGGAGCCCAGCAGGTCGAGGCTGCGGTGGCCGGGAGCGGCCACTGCACTCCGGTCTGGGCAACAGAGTGAGACTCCAACTCAAAAAAAAAAACAAAAAAAAAACAAAAAAACAAAAAAACCAATCTGTTCCTAGAAATTATGGAATGCTTGCAAAGTTCTTTAATAAGAAATAAATAAGTCTCAAATGACTAATATAGAAAAGGAACAAAATTTACTCATTCTGAAGTAACCATTTTGCCTGTAAAAACAATCCTTAAATGTCAACTAGACGAACTTATTCAGAACAGTGTCTGCTGGGTGCACGTCCTCTGTTCTTTGACTTTGGAGTCTACTGTCAAATTCATGAACTGCTAGCCTTAGGTCAGTTTGCCCATCATAGAACTTTTATCCTTTCTACCATGAAGTCTGGCCAGGGGGCTGTCTGATTCACTCGGGGGTTGATTGGCTACAGCTGGTCTTGGAAGCAAACATTCCTTCATATAACATTAAGGGTTGAAAATTTCTCCACTCTGGGATTCACCAACAGCTGAGACAGCAGCCGGGAAAGGGTTAGTTGATGCTTTTGAGCATAAGAATGCCACTTGTGGTTGTGTCTGTCTGGAATCTTATTCTGTGTGTTTCTAGAGACATTTAATTCTAAACTAGAAGTAATAAAAACATGTTCTATAGTTACATGGTACTGTGCTTCTTTCAGAAGGCACTGGAGCTTTATACATTTTAGCTAACTCATTTTTATTTCACCTTGGTTTTAGGATTGAAGTAATATAAATAAACACACATATGCTCATAATTTATAGCCACACAGAGACTGAGCCACTAAGGTTTTTTGTTTTTGTTTTTGTTTTTTGAGTTGGAGTTTCACTCCGTTGCCCAGACTGGAGTGCTGTGGCAGCTCCCGGCCACCGCAGCCTTGACCCACTGGGCTCCGGCGATCCTTCCGCCTCAGCCTTCCGAGGTAGCCGGAATTACAGGCACGCGCTACCACGCCCAGCTCATTTTTGATTTATTGTAGAGATGAGGTCTCGCCAAGTTGCCCAGGCGGGTCTCGAACCCGCGGGCTCAGGCAATCCACTCACCTCAGCCTCCCAAAGGCGCGGGATTACAGGTTAAGTAGCCTACTATAATCCAATCAAGACTGCAAGTTGAGTGAATTCCACTGACCTGTATACTGTTCTAAAACATCCGTTCTCTCTTTGCTAGATCACTGCCTTTTTGTTAAATGCATTGTTATCGAATCACAGCGACAGAGGTTCAGGGCTTTGGAAGAAACCGGCCTTTGACTTCTTAGTTATATGATGTAAAGTTCCCCACTCAACATCTTAGTTTGTTCATTGTTTTGATATTTAGTTTATTGGGAGAACTGAATGAGATAATGTAATAGAACTTAGTGTACTATATGATGCCTACTTACGTGAAGTCCCTAGAGTAGTCAGATTCATAGAGACAAAGCAGAATGATGATGGCCATGGGTTGGAGAAAGAGGGAGTGGGGAGTTATTGAGTTATTGTTTAACGCATACAGAATTTCACTCTTGCAAGATGAAAAGTGTTCAGTAGATCTGTGATGGTGATGGTTGCACAACAATGTGAATGTACTTAATGCCACTGAACCATATACTGAAAAATGATTAAGATGGCAAATGTTATAGTATGTGGATTTTATCACACCACATAGTGCCCTGTCTAAGTACTCTTGTTAACAAGTACTACTCCTGCCTTCCTAGTCTTCCTTCCTTTTTGTCTTTGACCAATGTCTGACAGTCACTGGAGATATGATCAGGGGTTATCTGGAACTCTCAAGCCAGGCTTGGATCCACTGTTTAGAAGCACTGAATCACAGATTGTCAGAAATGACAAGCACTCAGAGAACATCTAAGTCCCACATATTCATATTACACACAAGAAAACTGAGGTCTGGAGAAATTGAATGATTTGCCTAAAATGACACAGCAAATCAGTGGCAGAGCTGGACCCAAGACCCAAGACTACTAACTCCCAGTCCAGTTTGTTTCTCAAGAAATCTTCTATCTTTTGCTATCTCTGAGGATAATTTGGGCTACTCTGTGACTTAAATTGATCTAAGGGTTTTCTGTATCCTGATGTGATAGCTTCAGGGACTGGTGTACAAAACATTCCCTTCACAAACAGTTGTTTTAAGTAGCTTTATTGAGGTATAAATGGCCTTTAGTAACTGCACACTTTTCAACTGTATCACTTGACCAGGCTTGACATCTGCATATACCATGAAACCATCGCCACAATCAAAATAATGACATATCCATCAACCATGTTTAATGTTTTAATCCCATCTCATTACCAAGTGACCACTGATCTGTAGTCTATCACTATAAACCAGTTTGCATTTTCTAGGATAAAGAGAATCACACATACTCTATTTTTGTCTCCTTTCCACCAGCATAATTATTTTGAGATCCATCTATGTTTTTGCATGTTATCAATAATCCATTCCTTCTTATTGTTGAGCAGTAGCCCCTTGTTTGTATATGCCGTGATCTGTTCATCTGTTTAACTGTGGACATACATTTGTGTTGTTTCCAGTTTGGGACTATTGCAAATAAAGCTGATATAGGCATTCATGTGAAGTTTTTGTATGGAGTTAGGATTTCTGAATTAACCATATGTTTCTGATGTTTTGATATCTGGGCCCTCACTGATTGGAGACATTGGCCATTCTAGGGTTAGCCTATTCCTAGAGATAGCAAAAGACTGATCTCCAGCATGATTTTTATATGCAAACTAACCAATCCGGACCCAATAACCCCCAACTACCTCTTTTATCAGGCTCTTGCACTCCAGGTCACTATCCATCTACCCTATCCAGGGCTGGGTACCTACAGCCTGCTGAAATTATTCAAGCTAGCCAATCCTGAACCTGTTTAGCTTTCTTATCCCGCCTCACCAGCCTTCCCTACAAAAGCCACAATAAAAGCTCTTGCTCAGCTGGGCTCGGTGGCTCAGCCTGTAATCCCGCGCCTTTGGGAGGCTGAGGTGAGTGGATTGCCTGAGCCCGTGAGTTCGAGACCCGCCTGGGCAGCGAGACCTCATCTCTACAATAAAATCAAAAAATTAGCCGGGCGTGGTAGCGCGCGCCTGTAATTCCGGCTACTCAGAAGGCTGAGGCGGAAGGATCGCGGAGCCCAGCAGGTCGAGGCTGCGGTGGCCGGGAGCGGCCACTGCACTCCAGTCTGGGCCGCAGAGTGAGACTCCAACTCAAAAAACAAAAAAGCTCTTGCTCATGTTTTCCCCTGGCTCCCTTTACTTCTGAACTGACCAGGTGCTTCCCTATGCATCCCTTCTTAGGGGCATGCCGTGCCTGTTTCTGGGGAACTGTGAGTATAACTTCTTCCTTGAGGACAGTCATTTCTGTGTCTGTATCTTACCATACCTGATTTAAAAATCCCAGGTACAGCCGGGCTCAGTGGTTCAGCCTGTAATCCTGTGCCTTTGGGAGGCTGAGGTGAGTGGATTGCTTGAGCCCGCAGGTTCGAGACCCGCCTGGGCAATTTGGCGAGACCTCATGTCTATAATAAATCAAAAATCAGCCAGGCGTGGTAGCACGCGCCTGTAGTTCCAGCTGCTTGGAAGACTGAGGCGGAAGGATTGCCGGAGCCCAGCAGGTCAGCCGGGAGTGGCCACTGCACTCCAGTCTGGGCGACAGAGTGCGACTCCAACTCAAAAAAATAAATAAATAAAAATAAAAATCCCAGGTACATTGTAACATTTTTTTTTTTTAGCAAATTCTAGGAACAGAATTGCTGGTTCATATGGCAGGTACATGTTTACGTTTTGAGAAACTACCAAACTGTTGTGCAAAGTGATGATATCATTTGCATTCTTTTTTTTTTTTTTTTTTTTTTTTTGAGTTGGAGTCTCACTCTGTTGTCCAGACTGGAGTGCAGTGGCCGCTCCCGGCCACCGCAGCCTCGACCTGCTGGGCTCCGGCGATCCTTCCGCCTCAGCCTTCCGAGTAGCCAGAATTACAGGCACGCGCTACTACGCCCGGCTGATTTTTTGACTTATTGTAGAGATGAGGTCTTGCTGCCCAGGCGGGTCTCGAACCCACGGGCTCAAGCAATCCACTCACCTCAGCCTCCCAAAGGCGCGGGATTACAGGCTGAGCCACCGAGCCCGGCTTATCATTTGCATTGTTAATGGCAGCATATGAGAACACCAGAGCTCCATTTCTCACCAATACTTGATCTGACTAGTCTTTTTAATTTTAGTCATTCTAAGAGCTATGTACAATCTCATTAATTTGCATGCCTTGATGAATAATTATGTTTAACTTTTTTGTGTACTAATTTGCTTTTCTTGTATCTTCTTTCTTTGTACCTTGTATAATTTTTATTAGATTATTTATTTTCTTATTGTTAAGGGGTTTTTTTGGTCTTTTTTTTTTTTAATTGGAATCTCACTCTGTCACCCAGGCTGGAGTGCAGTGGCACACTCACAACCACCACAGCATTAACCTGTTAGGCTCAGGCAATCCTTCTGCCTTAGCCTTCCAAGTAGCTGGAACTACAGGCACATGCCACCATGCCCAGATAATTTTTTGATTTATTGTAGAGACGAGGTCTTGCCAAGTTACCCAGACTGGTCTCAAACCCTTGGGCTCAGGCAATCCTCTCGCCTCTGCCTCCCAAAGTGTTGGGATTACAGGTGTGAGCTACCATGTCTGGCTTATTGTTGAGTTTTGAGAGCTCTCTGTGTATTCTGGTTGCAAGTCTTTTATCAAATGTATGACTTGCAAAGATTTTTCCCCCAGTCTCTAGCTTTTGTTATTATTCTCTTAACAGTGTCTTTTAGAAAGCATAAGTTTTTAATTTTAGTGAAGTCAATATTGTCAATTTATTCTTTCATGAATTTTGTTTTTTGGATCATATCTAAGAAATCATACCTCGATCCAAGGTCACAAAGATTTTCTCCTCTGTTTTCTTTTAGAGATTTTGTAATTTTAGGTTTTACATTTAGGTCTATGACACATATAGCGTTGTTGTTGTTGTTGTTTTTTAACGTGGTGCAAAATTCTTTGCATATCAGCATCTAATTGTTTCAGAGATGTTTGTTGAAAAGATATTCTTTTCCATAGAATTGCCATTGTACTTTTATCAAAAATCAGTTTTCCATATATATCAGTGTAAGTTTATTTCTGTATTCTCTCTTGTGTTCCATTGATCTGTTTGTTCGTCCTTCTGTTAATTCCACACTGTCTTCATTTCTATAATTGATAATAAGTCACAAAATCAGATAATTTGAGTCCTTCAACTTTACTTTTATAAGTTGTTTTGGCTGTTCTATGTTCTTTCCATTTAACAAGTATTTTGATATCATCTTGTCAATTTCTACCAAAAAAAGCCTTCTGAAATGTTCGTAGGAATACATCTATTTAAGGAAAACTGACATCTTAACGATAGAAATTTTTCCAACCTAACATCATGGCATATATCTCTCCACTTACTTAGGTCTTCTTTAACTTTTCTAAACAATGTTTTATTGGTCAGGCGCCGTGGCTCATGCCTATAATCCCAGCACTTTGGGAGCTCGAGGTGACAGAGTTGTCTAAGCCCACCGGTTTGAAACCAGCCTGAGCAATTTGGAAAGACCTCATCTTTATAATAAATTTAAAAATTAACCAGGCATGGTGGCACGTGCCTGTAGCTTCAGCTACTTGGAAGGCTGAAGTGGAAGGATCTCCTGAGGCCAGCAGGTCGAGGCTTTTGTGGCCATGAGTGTGCCACTGCACTCCATCCTGGGCAACAGAGTGAGACTCCAACTCAAAAAAAAAAAAAAAACCCAAAACAATGTTTTATCATTTCAGTGTACATGTATAACACAACTTTTGTGAAATTTATCCTTAAGTATTTTAAATTTTTGATGCTCTATAAATGGTATTATTTTCTTCATTTCCATTTCTAATTGGAAAAAAAATCTTGTTACTTCAAATTTGAATGCTCTGTTTCCATAGAGAATGGTAGAACAATGGTGTCCCCTTTCTATTTTGGCCCCTATCTCTCTAAAGAAGTTCTACAAATGGGTTTTCCTCTCAGCCTTTCAAGCTAAATGCCAAAAGTTCTATACCGAGGCCAAAAATGTAACTGTATTGCTGAGAAAGAGCTAACTGCACTGTTCTCTTTTTGCAAAAGTAGCTTAACAAACTGGGTATATTAGAGACACAAATTTCCAGGACTTGTAAGGATTCTGTCAAGAATGCGTAACAGGGATGAATTACTCTTGCCATGAGAACTTCAACTTTTGCACTTCCTGATGTTGCTATGGCTAAAATTGAAATACTAGAGTGATATTCCCCAAAGTGTTTAATTTAATAGCATTAATTACTAGGCTCCCACAAGTCTATAAATTCTTATTTAAAAATTCAGCTTTTCTATTTGTACTTTCTGGGAGTGCTTGACTTTTCTACCCATAAACTTTTCAAAAAGTAAATACCCTCGCCTCTGAAATCAGCTCCACACAAGGAGTGAATGAGCGACTCTACCTCTCCAAAGAAATAGCTATACTAAGGAGAAGTCTTATTGGCTAAATTTAACTGAGGCTTCTGTTCCATAAAACCCTTATGCTCTCAGAGCCTCAAGGAAATGCGTTGTGGTAAACTCTTTTAGCATCAAATATTAAGAGCAGAGAGCAGGTTCACACTTCTAAGACTCTCTGCATTTCCAAAGATTAAGAATCTACTGCACAGATGTTTATTGCAATGGTGAATTTCAGGCATTGTAGAAGGGAGAGACAAAACATTGAGACAGCCTCCTGACATCCCCGGTAATCTCATCATTCGTCATGCCTTCCGAAAGATCTGGCCAGACGTTTACCTCTGACTGTGTGAAAGCTGGGCTTTAACTTCTAACATATATCAACAATGCACGCAGACTTTTCTGTCTCCATATCTTGAACTGTGTGACAGTGGATATGAGGTGTTTTTTTCTTTCCACACAGGAAAGTTGAGAAGATAAAACATAATATTCCAAGTCACACAAAAGAAAGTTCATGTTCAGTTTGAGTTGGCATTATTACCATTTTTCCAACACCTTTCTTACCATGTTAGCCTCTGAGACACTGGCATTATTTGGTGAAATTTACTAAGTCCCTACTGTTCAAGCCTTGAATGTCCCTCATCTCTGAGAACTGGCATGGGGGCCAGAAAGGACACCCACAGAGACAAAAAGAAGTTACATAGAAGTAACTCAGCTGTACTCCTGTATGAGGCGTAATGATGCAAAAGAGATGGGTAAGAAATGATACTTTCCAGATAAAATCACTTTAGAAAAGTGTTCTGTCAATGGGTCATGTGTGCAAAGTGAACCTCAAACGCAGAAGGAGCTGAGAAACCAAAGAACAAGGCTGAAACATCCTGCTAGTCAGGAGAGGATGATCTTTTGGAGAACTGACAGACAGAAGCGTGGTCTTGGGTAGCTGTGAGACAGGTAGATCTCAGCACCACTTTTCCCCAGATGCAGGGCTTATATACCACAGGGAAAGGTGCACATGCTCTATAGAGACCAGTAGATAACCTAGAACAGACCAGAATACTATGTGCATCACAGCTTATAATTTGTGTGATAACATCAAGGTTTACACGTTCTTTTTTTTTTTTTGAGTTGGAGTCTCACTTCATTGCCCAGGCTGGAGTGCAGTGGCGCACTCACGGCCAACCCAGCATCGACCTGCTGTGCTCCGGCGATCCTTCTGCCTCAGCCTTCCAAGCAGCCGGAACTACAGACCCGTGCTACCCCGTCCAGCTATTTTTTATTTTATTTTAGAGACAAGGTCTCACCAAATTGCCCAGTCTGGTCTCAAATCAGGCAATCCACTGCCTCAGCCTCCCAAAGTGCTGCGATTTCAGGCTGAGCCACCAAGCCCAGCCAACACGTTCTTAACTAGGGACAGTAAATAAAGTAGAAATTATGGTGGTATTCCCAGGACTGGAGTTAAGCAGAAGTCATCATAGCAGATTAGCATCCAAGATGGAGTCACTTTTGTCTCCACAAGATGCTTTATAAGTCTAGTAAGCTCAAACTTAACGATGAGGAAGGAAAGAGACACAGTCTAGCAAATAAATAAGAATGTTATGTCTCAGGTACTAGGTGACACCTTTCAGACCCTAAGCATACCAGCACAAGTAAATCCCACTCACTAAACTGCAAGCATTTTAAAGTGTCCATAACCCTGGAACTGGTTAAGAAAAACATCAATTTTGGCTTCATTGCCATCTTCAAAAATCTTTTCTATAGAATCCAGAATAAACTTGTAACAAGGCAGGGAAAGAGCAGCCTCTGGAAATTTCCTGTCCTCTGAAAGCATGAAAATAGCAGCAAGAGATGGTGAGTTTTTCGAGAACTTCTGCCTAAAGCCATGCTTTGTGTTTGATCTGCTCTGTGAACATCAAACTGCAGCCGTGTCTTTGTTCCAGGTCTGCCAACGGAAGTTGAGCACAGATTAACACTCGCCTTGAGTTGTCCTTGAGGAGGCTTGCTGGCACTGGGCAGAGCCAGCTCCCCAACTTCCTCATCTCTGTGGCAGAGCCTAGGCAGGCAGTTGAGAAAGCAGGTGTGTCTCTCCCCTACTGGAGAAAAAGCGAGAAGGCGGTGGTGTCGCTGAGTAATGTAGCCCATTCCATGGTACCGAGGATGATATCAAGATCTAAAGCTCAGTGCCTTATCAGTTATGTGTTCTGCACAGACAAATTCCCCCCACCCCAAATTGCAGCATAAATCATAAATATGTATTATCTCACCGTTTCTGAGTGTTAGGAATCTGAGAGCAGCTTAGCTGGGTGGTCCAAGCTCAAGGTCTCTTGTGAGATTGCAGTCAAGCTGTCAGCTAGTGCTGTAAGTGCATGAGGCTGGAGATAGGCTTCCCAGCTCACTCATATGGTATGTACAGACAAAACTCCACTTCTTGCTGGCTGTTGGTTTTTTGTTTGTTTTGTTTTGTTTTTGTTTGGTGGGGGGTTATTTTGTTTATTGGGTTTGGTTTGGTTTTGTTTTTTGACTCAGAGCCTCACTCTGTCACCCAGACTGGAGTGCAGTGGCACGCTCATGGCCACAGCAGCCTCAACCTACTGGGATCAGGCGATCCTTCTGCCTCAGCCTTCCAAGTAGCTGGTACTACAGGCATACATTACCATGCTCGACTAATTTTTTTTTATTTATTCTAGAGACGAGGTCTCACCAAGTTGCCCAGGCTGGTCTCAAACCTGTGGGCTCGGGCAATCCTCTCACCTTGGCCTCCCAAAGTGCTAGGATTATAGACATGAGCCACACCCAGCTGCTTTTTTGTTTGCTTGTTTTTTTAGTCAGAGCCTCACTCTGTCACCCAGACTGGAGTGCAGTGACACACTCACAGCTACTGCCGCCTCAACCTGCTGGACTCAGGAGATCTTTCTACCTCAGCCTTCCAAGTAGCTGGAACTTCAGGCACACATCACCTCACTTGGCTAATTTTTTAAATTTTTTGTAGAGATGAGGTCTTGTCAAGTTGCCCAGGCTAGTCTAGAATGCTTGGACTCGGGCAGTCCTCTCACCTCTGCTTCAGAAATGTGCTGGAATTACAGGTGTGAGCCACAGCACCCAACCTGGTGGTTGAGTATCTCATGGTCTTACCATGTGGGACTTTCCATAGACTGCCTGAGCAACCTCATGAAACGGAAGCTAGCTTTCCCTGGAAGACATGATACAAGACAGAGAAGCCAATATGTCAGCCACAGTTTTTTATAACCTGGAAATGACACATATCACTTCTGCTATATTTCTTTTGGTCATACAGACCAGTCATGGAACACAAACAGGTAAATATCAGGAGACAGGGATCACTGGGTACCATCTTGCAAGCTGTCTACTACAACCCCCCTCTAATCTGATTGTGCTGAGAACACAGTTTGCCCTGGTATTTGATGTAGTGTATATCTGGCAACACTTCTTAGTTTAAAGGTACTGCAGTGTAGTAGCAAGACTAGTAAACTGCTAGTAAAGCGGTTTGGACTCAAGTTCAGTTCTGAAAATTATAAATGCTCTGTGACTTTGGAAGCCTGCTTAATTTTTTTGGTCACCTGTTACCATATCTGTAAAATAAGAATGTTGTCATTAATGATCTCAAAGATATCTCTCAGCTCTAAAATGCTATCCTTAATTCATATTCCTTAATTGCTGTAAAGAAATATGTCATTTCAGGCATAAATGTTAGGAAGGTGATTTTGTTTAACAAAATGGGCAATTTTCCACTGAGATTTTTCTTATTTTTAAAGTCATAAACCAACTGGAGAATTGGCACCCTAGAGTTTTCATGGAGTTTATTTCCTTTCCATTCATTATTCAGACTTGATTATAGTAAGCAAGCCTCGCAATAACATATTATAGTTTGTATAATGCTTTAAGGTGTAATACACGGATCTACATATGTAAGTTCTTTATCTACAAACTCCAATAGGAAGCCATTGGGCATGGGAAGTCTTCAGTTTTCTTCTCCCATTGCCTAGAGGCTAACGTTTCCATGGGTAGCAATTCGGCCAGGGCTACAATAGCCTTCTAATCGAGACACTCCCTGGCACATGACCCAAATAAATGAGTAGAAACACTCCTTCGTGTCTGAAATCTCTGACTCTAACGAGACAGCCCTAATGACCTGCCATATTCAAGGAGGACTGGCCAGAAAAATGAACAGTGTAGTTCTTTATCTCACATCCTAACCTAGAGCAAGTGGAGAACAGGGGGCAACATCTTGGGAGATTGAACGTCTAGGATAAGAATGGGAAAACCACCCATTTGCTTACCATCAAGTCTTTAAACTTGCCAACCGGCTTCCACTCAGGGCCTTTGCCTTTGTACTACCCGAGCATCATTCAAGTCCAGCTCAGGATTGCCCCTTCAGGTAGCCTTCTCCAGTCTCAAGTGGCATCCTTCCCTTGTCAGACATTCTCTACCACACCATATTTTACTGTCTTGGAACTCTTGGCCCCATAAAAATCCTCTTGCTGGCATACATATTGCAAGTGTTCACCTCCTCTAGAGTATAAGCTGTCTGAGAAAGGTAACCCCGTGTGTCCTGTTTGCTGTCACATCTCCAAGTGCCTAGAATAGCTCCTAGTACAGAAGGAGCACACAAAAAAAATTGTTAAATGTACGAATGAATTGATCAGTCTAGAAAAACTTGTGGTTTGACAGAGGTAGATTTCAGAAGACATTTAGATAGTAGTAGAAAAGAATATTAAATGGGCCTGTTTCCTGTTCCCTTGGAATTGGCAATTAGGGATGAAATAGAAAACAAGGAGACTCTGTGTATCCCACATACTAAGGCTAACCCCTGACAGTTGGGAGTAGACACTTTCCTCAAAGATTCTAGGGGCACAGGCCCTGCAACCAGAACCAACAATTATGCCCCAGGAAAAGGAGAAGAGGAGAGAAGGGCATTCCTGAAGTATTTGGGAGCACTCTATGGGTGCCGTGCTCATTGTGACAGAGAGTTCTCTCCCTTGGGGACTGAAAGGGCACCTTTCCCTTCTTGAAGCCAGTGAAGGCTGCCTTGAAGAGAAGGGTACTGGTAAGAGTGGAAGACTGGCACCTGTTTCGCTGGCTGGATGCCTGCTGAGGAACCAGACTAGCTCCTGAGCTTTTTTGATCTAAAAAAGGGGGCAAGGGAATAAGAGAAAGATGGCAGAGCAAAGCAGAGAGAACCAGCCCTGAAGCCGACTATAGTTACACTGCATGGAATGGCCAGAATGGGGCGTGTTCTGCATGGACCACGGGCAGGCTTATATCACTTAAGAGTTCTCCACTAGCAGACAGGATCTCAAGATTCTCAGAGGATGCCTGAATGTGTATGTGCAGGCGTGAGAGAGTGCTGCTTTACTGGGAGAAATTGAAGAGGAACCTGACCTCCCAACTCCAGGAATGGTATAGACCCTGCCAAGGCAGCCAAAAGCCAAAAATTCAGTCAGGTACCTGAAGGCACATTTAGATGCCTGTTATATTAGAAAAGCTGAGAGACGATCAGTGTTAGCCCAAGAAGCAAAGCAAATGACCCAGAGAGGGTTCACCTAATTTCTCCTCATTGCCCCAAACCCACCAAGGAGCCAGATTTGGGGTGAAGGTGAGGGAGAAGGTGCCCAGAGGCAGACTGTCCTGTCCCTAGAGCTATAGCCTAACCTGCACCAGAGAAGGAAAGGAGAAGAGATTCTTTTGCGGGGAGGGGAGCAGGGAAGGGAGACAGAGTCTCCTTTGGGCCACCTAGACTGGAGTGCAGTGGTATGATCATAACTCACTGCAGCCTTGAACTTGTGGGCTCAAGAGATCCTCCTGCCTCAACCTTCCAAGTAGCTGGGACTACAGGCACATGCCGCCATGCCTGGTTATTTCTTTTTTCCTTTTTTTCAGAGACAAGTTCTCGCTATATTGACCAGTCTGGTCTCAAACTCCTGGCCTCAAGCAATCCTCCTTCCTCAGCCTCCGAAATTGCTGGGATTTTAGGCATGAACCACTGTACCCAGCCTGAGATGACATTTAAGTTGGATCCAAGATTAGAGTTTTAAACTGGACTGAACTTTTCAATAACTGAAAGTAACCAGAAATTTATAGGATCTTGTGCAGATATCATTAGGAGATAGGAAAAAGGTATTTGACAGAGCATGTTTGATGATAGTAACTGGAAAAATAAATAAATGAAACCATTTCATGTTTTCAACACTGAACTCAAACTATTTAATTTCCTAGGTATAGCAGAGAAAAAACAGTCTGTAGACTTCCAGTAAGTGAGTTTCTCAAGCATTTGATTTATCTTTGGGTGAACTATTACTGGGTTTTGTCAAAGGATGAGATGACAAGATAATTTATAAAATCCAAAATTTAAGACATACCCTTAGTACTGCAGACTCGGTTACCTTTCTTCTTCCAAGCACTCACTACTCCTCTCCCACCTCTGATTTTATGAATCAAAAGAGGAAAGGACTCAGAACTAATTTTGCGAAAATCATTTTTCTGCAGCTTCAAAGGATTTTCTTAGACCTTTGGGCAAATCATTTTTTAAATGTTAAAGATACTTTTTAGTAAAACGGAATGACTAGATTGAAAGAAAAACACCACTCTCATTCCCTCCTTTTTTGATAAAGAAACCACATTGATAAAGAAAGTACCTGTGAGACTGTTCCTGAATGAGTGGATACAGGAAAGCTATTTCCTGTGGCTGCTGAAAGCTAGTTTAGAGGAAGACTTACTGAAATCATGTTAGGAATAACCTCAGTCAGAAAGAAACATATTTTGCATGTTAATTACTGGAGAAGAAAGGGTTTTTTTGGAAAGGAATGATAGTTGGATAAATTAAAAGTTAAGCATATAGCTTTGGGTTTCATGTAATGTATTTTTTAAAGGAAAAATACTTTTCTTGAATGCTTATGAAAAAAACACTTAAAAAGAGAAAGATCTAATCATAGTCAGCTGGTACGATTCCTTCTTGCTTGGGCTTCTCTAATCTTTGTTTTAGGATGACTCTGCTTCTGCAAATTTCTTTCATCTTCCTGATAAAAAGCACTGAGCAACAGAATAACACTTTCTTAGAAATATTAGAGGTGTGGTGGTGTGTGTGTGTGTGTGTGTGTGTGTGTGTGTGTGTGTGTGTGTGTATGTGTGTATGTGTGGTGTGTGTTACTTTAGATGTAACAAAAACGTGAAGCAAACCAGTGCCCTATATGTGTCCTTTCAGAATTTTGTGGAATTCAAAAACATTGCAGTGGCATTTTTGAAGTCTTCTGTTGGAAACAGCCCAAACTCAGGGGCTTTTTCATTTCCTTCATCTTTCTTGCAGTTCTCTACAACCTGGGCAAAACCAAGCTTGAGATGAAAAGGCTTCCTGGCTCTGCCTGGCAGTCAAGGGGGCTGTCTTGTAAGATGATAGTCCCAGGCCCTCTCACTTCTGACCTCTGAGGCTTTTTCCATTTCCAACATGGACAACTGTGAACAACATAGACAACTTGCCTTCCATTTTGATGTTCATAGTCATCCACAAACCCCTTTCCTCACTGACCCTGTTCCCCTCCCTCACACAAAACCCGTGTTGTGGGGTCATCACTTAAATCAAGCACAAGAATAGCTTAGTCCATTTTCTGTGCTGCTGTAGCAGAATACCACAGAGTGGGAGATGTATAATGAACAGAAACCCATTGGCTCATGATTCTGAGCTTGGCAAGTCCAAGATCGAGGGACTAGCACTTGAGGAAGGCCTTCTTGTTGCATCGTCCCATGGTGGAAGGACAGAGAGTAAGAACAAGAGAGAGCAAGAGAGGGCCAAACTTACTTCATAACAACCCCACTCTAGCGATAACAAGCCCACTCCTGAGATAATAGCATTAATTCGTTCATGAGGGTGGAGCCCTCATAACCTAAACACCTCCCAAGCTCCATCTCCCAACACTGTTTTGTTGGGGGTTAAGTTTCAAGCCTATCAAGCATTAATGGATGAAGCATAAGGATTCTAATACTGGCAGATTCTTCGCTCTTAGATTGTTGCTGAGCTTGAATCCTAGGGGTCACCAGAGGTATGTGACATAGGGACCTAAAAACTATACAGTTTGAATTCCAGCCGGGCACGGTGATTCAAGCCTGGGGTGGCCATGAGCGTGCCACTGCACTCCAACCTGGGCAACAGAGTGAGAGTCTGACTAAAAAAAAAAAATTATACAATGTGAATTCTTATTCTTACAGCTTACAAGTTGTGGGGGTTTTTTGTTTGTTTGTTTTTTTGGTTTTGGGGGGTTTTTTTGGAGTCAGGGTCTTGCTCTGTTGCTCAGGCTGGAATGCAGTAGCATGATCACAGTTCACTACAGATTTGACCTCCTGGATTCAGGTGATCCTTCTGCTTCAGCCTCCCAAGTAGCTGGGACAAGAGGCGCCCACCACTACAATGGCTAATTTATTTTATTTTATTTTATTTGTAGAGACGAGGTTTTGCTCTGTCGCCCAGGCTGGTGTTGAACTCCTAGACTCAAGCAATCCTCTTGCCTCGACCTTTCAAAGTGCTAGGATTACAGGCAGAAGCCACCATACTGGCCTAAAAATTCTTCCCATCAGTTCATTGCCTACGAGTTGCCAGGTAATATAGTTATATAATTTCCAATGCTAAAGCTTACTTAAAAGAAGAGAATTATTTTTTTCTGATGAGAAAAGTGAGGCTCAACAAAAGTAGTAACTTATCCAAGGGCGCACAAGTAGGAAGCAGATGAGCTGGGATTGGTCCTGGCCTCTTTCCAAAGAACATTTTTAAGCAGAAGCTAAAACCCAGCAGGGCAGTTCCTCTGTGCTGTGGAGATCTTTTGTGATGGAATGGGAGTGTGGGCCATTCTCTCCTTACATGGAACACCCACTTTTTTTTTGAGAAATGTGACAGAATGAATAGCTGATTATTAAAGGATTGGGTTATTTTCTGCATGATAAAGTGAGGAGGGAAGAAAGAGCAGACTAGCCAATATATCAAAGGCTTTCCTGACACTCCCCCGAAGCAGAAGAAGGGGCTGCCCTGTTTCTCCGTTCATTGAAGCCAGTCTCGGCTCTCCCTGGCCACCGTGTGACATTATCAGTGCTCACATGCATTCCTCTCCAAGCATGTCCTGCTTAACAGAGCACACAGCCTCTCACTTCCTAGAGAAATTATTTTTCTTCTTTTAAAAAAAGGAAACTCCACCATCTAATGAGGCCATTTTTCATCTGGAACATCAAGCGATGGCTCTGAATTTGTGTCGAAATCCACTCTCAGTGTGCTTGCCAAGAGCACCATCCTAGTGCAGGCAGGGCACAGGACCGTCCCAGTGTATCAGTCACAGAGTCCAGCCGCCAGCCGGGCCTGTGAAACAGGCAGAAAGGTCGGCTGCCCTCATAGGTGTTCTTTTTTTTTTTTTTTCTTTTGGGTTGGAGTCTCACTCTGTCACCTAGCCTCAACCTGCTGGGCTCAAGTGATCCTTCTGCTTCAACCTTCCAAGTGACTGGAACTACAGGCATGCGCCATCACGCCCAGCTAATTTTTTTGATTTATTGTAGAGATAAAGTCTTGCCATGTTGCCCAGGCTGGTCTCAAACCTGTGGGCTCAGGCAATCCCCTTGCCTCTGCCTCCCAAAGTACTGGGATTACAGATGTGAGCCACCACCACACCTGGCTTGTGAGCGTTCTTAACCCTTCAGAAGCAGGAGATACTGCAATATTTTCAAAAACACATGGAATTTTTGTAATGTGCTCAGTACTTGTCTTTATTTATTATTTTAATGTATTTATTATCTTTAAGTTGCCAAGGGCATTAAAACTTAGAATTTGAAGGCTCTCGGTAAATGTACCAATGCTTCTCATCATACTTGACTTGAAAGTTTGTAAGGCTTAATGGTCTGGCCCACACCTGCTCTTCTTAACCCCTGCTCCATCATTCTCCCCTCATTTTCTCTACTCTAGTCTCAATGGCTTCCTTGGGGCTCTGTGTAGTTATCAAACATGGTTGGCCCCAGGACATTTGCACATGTTTGCTGTTCCTTCAACCTGGAATATTTTTCCTCTAGTGGCTGCATGGTTCCCTCTACCACCTCTTTTATTTTTTTGGAGGTAAGTTGCTCTGTTGTCCAGGTTGGAGTGCAGAGGTGCAATCATAGCTCACTACAGCCTCAAACACCTGGCTTCAAGTGATCTTCCTGCCTCAGCCTCCTCAAGAGCTGTAAATACTGCACCTAGTTTACCACCTCACTTCAGTAACAAGAGCATGAGCATGACCTCATCACAGATACCTTCCTGAGGTACCCTCCTCCGCACCCCCAAATCACATGACCATCATTCTCTAGCCCACATCCCTCTTGTTCTCCACTGCATTGATCATTCTTTGTTTACTGTTGTCTACACCACTAGAAGGCTAATTCTGTGAGGACAGAGAATTTGTTTTGTTCCCTGTCATATCCAAAGGCCTAGTAGTTATTCAATAAATAAATTAAAATAATGTTGATGAATGAATAAATGAAGTATAGATCTGGGGAAAATGGTGGTGGTCAATTAGCAGGTCTACAAATCGTATGGAGGATTAACCTGGCCTGGGTGCACCACGCCTGGATCTGCAAAGCCCTCTGGCATCCGAAGTGGCCAGGACTCTTCCAAGGAAAAGGGCTCTTCTCTTAGAAAGACAAGAATAAGCCGGGCTCGGTGGCTCAGCCTGTAATCCCGCGCCTTTGGGAGGCTGAGGTGAGTGGATTGCCTGAGCCCGCGGGTTCGAGACCCGCCTGGGCAGCGAGACCTCATCTCTACAATAAATCAACAAATCAGTTGGGCGTGGTAGCGCATGCCTGTAATTCCGGCTACTTGGAAGGCTGAGGCGGAAGGATCGCTGGAGCCCGGCAGGTCAAGGCTGCGGTGGCCGGGAGCGGCCACTGCACTCCAGTCTGGGCGACAGAGTGAGACTCCAACTAAAAAAAAAAAAAAAAAGAAAAGAAAGACAAGAATAAGGTCTTTCAGTCTTGATCATCATCTGGTTTCCATGACAACCTTCATAAATTACCTCTGACCCTGAGCAGCTTATGGGAGACAAAGTATCCTACACTTAGAAAACAATAAAAAAAAATTTTAATAAGTTCCCTGAATTACTGTATTGGAGGATAATTTATTAATATTTAAAATGCTTTGAGGGTTTTTTTTCCATAGACAGGCTATATTTAATAGCAAAATAGTTGAATACACTATGGAAGTGCCTCTCTCTGCTGGCCGTGCAAAATGCAGATTTTATGCTAGCAAAGAGGCTATTGGGTGTGATTATCTACATACATCCATGCTTTATACAAAACCCCAAATTAAATTAAGAGTAACATTTTCCAGCGCTGGTTTGCTTCTGTCCTAAATACAGCAGTGTTGAAAAGTCTTTATTATATGTTGAATATTTTGCAACACTGGCTGCTGTTTGCCTGGTGGCAAGTTGGGGCTTCGGAACAGAGAAATAAATAGACTTACTCCTGAAAGGAGGAGAGGAAGGTGGGGAACCCAGGGGCAGCTGGCCTTTGTGTTTGATGAATGAGTCTTTTTCAGGTATCTCTGTTGTTTGGCTTTTTAAAAAGAAACAGAGACACTCACCTATCTGTTCCCAAGTTCACTGTGTGAAATGTGCCTTGTTTGGGGACCCCATTATTTTCCTGACTGTGAAACAGTCAGTGGGTTTTGCAGGAATGCGCTGTCGGGAGATGCTCCCAGGAGAGGCTCTTCTTTGACAGGCTGGGGATGGGTGTTTAGTCAATAAGTCCAGGTTCCATGACAGAGAGAAGACAAAGGCGGTGGTGAATGGAAGGGGTGGCCAAAAGACCCTTGACACTTCTGACTCTATTTATAATCTCCACTACCTCTGTTGCCTGTGTAACAAAAGACCGAAGTTGGTGCCATCCATTTCCATTCTGAGTTTTTTGGAGTTTTCCACATCTAAACAGAGGCCCTGTAAACTTGAAACATGTCCATGTGAACTGAAAGTTTGAAACATACAAAACCGTATCATTT
The DNA here is from genome assembly GCA_027257055.1 of Cephalopachus bancanus. Classification (NCBI taxonomy): domain Eukaryota; kingdom Metazoa; phylum Chordata; class Mammalia; order Primates; family Tarsiidae; genus Cephalopachus; species Cephalopachus bancanus. Next base: position 7,717,781 of record JAPVLO010000015.1, on the reverse strand, counting down.
GTAGCGGTTAAGACTTTCCCCCCCCAGAACTGCCTTACAGGTGAAGGGGTCCTTATCTTCTGGGTGCTCTGGCTGTGAAATCACCTTGAACAGGGCCCAGAGGGGCCTGCTTCATTAAGGGCAGGATTCTGTCCAGTAATGCCTAGTGGAAAAGCAAAGTTCCAGGTAGTTTCCTAAACATTCTCTTTTCTGCATGACATCAACAAAATTGAGCCTTACCACTGGCGACAGCTAGAAGTTTCGATGGCTAGGATCAGTCACCCAAGAGCAAACAGGGTATCAAGCACTTCATTCACTCAGAATTCATTCATTCATTCATTCATTCACTCACATAATCAGAACTATCCTCAGCCAAATCAGGTACTATCAGCATGTGGATGCTCAAAGCGAACAGGTTTGAGATTGTCGTTGTCATCATAATGATTGTCTTCTTCATCATCCATTTACAAGGAATTTCTGACACCAAAATATGCTCTCTGATTAAAGAAAAAGTGACAAGAAGCATTTTCATTGATTACATAAATAGGGAATATAGCATGCCTGAAAGGGATTCCATTAGTCTAATATTTACAAACAATTCGTGATTGTTTTAATGATCTTAATAAAAAACCGTCGCTTAAAAATAAATAAAATAAAATAAAATAAAATAGAAAATTAGCTAGGCATGATGGCACACGCCTGTAGTCCCAGCTACATGGGAGGCTGATTCTGGAAGATCACATGAGGCCAGGAGTTCAAGACCAGCCTGGACAGCAAAGCAAGACCTTGTTTCTACAAAAAAAAATTTAAAAATTAGCTAGGTGTGGTGGCACATACCTGCAGTCTAGGCTACTTGGGAAGCTGAGGTGGGAGGATTGCCCAAGAGTTCAAGGCTGCAGTGAGGTATGATGGTGCCACTGCACTCCAGCCTGGGCAACAAAGCCAGACCCCATCTCTTTAAAAAAGTTGAAAATATCATAAAACAAAATGTTATTTTTACTTTAATAATAGTTATGCTCAACATCATAATCAAAAGTGTAGCAAATAGCTAGAGATTTTGGACACCTCCCAGCAAACCAGGACCTATAGGGAGCAGTTTACATGCATTGCCTTCATGTCACTCTCACCGCATGCTCTGAAGTTGGTGCTATTATTATCCCCATTTTACGGAAAGGAAACTGAGGCTTAGAGACAGCAAATAGCTTAAGAGAGGTCCTAGAACTGGTATGTGACAAAACCAAAATGTATGGCCCAAACTGTTGACTACTACACTGAGTGTGTAATTCACACAGGGTGGTACAGAAGAGAAGTGAATACATTTGAAAATGTGGGTATCTGTTGACACAGCAACCACTGGAATGGGAGTGGAGGGTTTCTTGTGTCTCACCCTGAAATGGTGGAAAATGAGACAAAACTTACAGGAAAGCCGTCAAATAACACGTGACTCCTCCAGGAATCATTTTTCTACCGCTATGCCAACATGATATTCTTTCATGTCCAAAATCAAGAAGACAGCATAAATAGACTGTTCCAGGATTGTGAAAGGAGAAAACATCTCAATCACAGTTTTGAGAAACAGTCTGTTTAGTGCTTAAGAGCATAAACATGGAGCCAAATTCTCTGGGTTCAGGTCTGGCCCCAGTACACACTAGCTGTGTGACCTCAGGAAAGCTGCTTAGCCTCTCTGTGCTTCCATTTTCTAATCTGCAGAATTGAGACAGTAATAACACCTATTGCACTGAGACATTGTGAGGATTAAATGAGTTAATATTTGTCCAGTGGCTAAAACATGTCTATCACATAGTAAGTGCCCTATAGGTGTTGACTGTTACTGATAACTACATTGGAACAACTTTTTTTTTTTTTTTTTTTTTTTTTTGAGTTGGAGTCTCACTCTGTCGCCCAGACTGGAGTGCAGTGGCCGCTCCCAGCCACCGCAGCCTCAACCTGCTGGGCTCCGGCGATCCTTCCGCCTCAGCCTTCCAAGTAGCCAGAATTACAGGCATGTGCTACCACGCCCGGCTGATTTTTTGATTTATTGTAGAGATGAGGTCTCGCTGCCCAGGCGGGTCTCGAACCCGCGGGCTCAGGCAATCCACTCACCTCAGCCTCCCAAAGGCGCGGGATTACAGGCCAAGCCACCGAGCCCAGCTTGGAACAACTTTTGTTGAGGATCTGAGGGACACAGCTGACCCAAGAAGTCAGTGTTGTTCACATTTCCCCTCCTGTCCACAACTTCAAACTCAGGCATCTCACGTACTTTGTTTTTGCAGGTATTTAGGGTCTATTTATTCACCTCTATTTTCTCCCTTTGACCTCACACTTCAGATCTGCTTTTGCCTGCCTTGATCATTCTTTTCTTTTCTTTTCTTAATTTTCTTACCAACATCTCACTCTGTTACCCAGGTTGTTATACAGTGGGACAATCACACATCACCACAGCCTCCACCTCCTAGGTTCAGGTCCTGCTTCTGTCTCAGCCTCCTGAGTAGCTGGGACTATAGGCATACACCACCACACCCAGCTAATTTTTGTAGAGATGAAGTCTTGTTGGTGCCCAGGCTGGTCTCAGACTCCTGGGCTCAAGCAATCCTCCCACCTCAGCCTCCCAAAGTGCTGGAATTACAGGCCTTAGCCATCAAGTTCATCTCTGGCTCATTCTTTTTTTTTTTTTTTAGTTGGAGTCTCACTCCATTGCCCAGGCTGGAGGGCAGTGGCATACTCACGGCCACCCCAGCATCGACCTGCTGGACTTCTTCTACCTCAGCCTTCTAAGTAGCCAGAACTACAGGAGTGCACTACCACGCCCAGCTAATTTTTGATTTATTGTAGTGATAAGGTCTTGCCAAGTTGCCCGGGCTGGTCTTGAACCCCAAACTCAGTCAATCCACTCACCTTGACCTCCCAAAGTGCTGAGATTACAGACTGAGCCACCAAGTCCAGTCTCTAGCTCATTCTTAAGTGAACTTTTTCTCTGTTCTGCACCCAAAACTGTAGCTTTCAATGAAGATAATTAGCAAGACAACTCTCAAAAGCATAATACTCAAAAGTTACCAAGACTACACAGATGATATAATCGTTACAGAATCAAAGAATTTGAATTCTAAAGTGATCTGGTTCAATCCTCTACCTAAAAGATGGTTCAACTTTATACATTAAAATCTTTTCTAGACACTCAAAAGTGAAAACTAAGTCTAAAAATGGAGTTTTCCCTGGGTAATTCCAGAATTTAAAAGCTTAAAATACTGCCTACTCTATAGGAAATGCTTTAAAAATATTAGCCACATTATTAATATGTGTTAGTATCAATGCGGGAAAGCCAAAACTGTTGTCTCCCAAGCCTGTGACGACAGAAAAAGTCACACTACCTTTTGAATGCCCCAATTACAAAGCTCAAGCCGCATCTAACTTTGCCATATGTTTGCCAATATCCACGTGTCCCTCAGGCATTTCTGAATGTCCCACGGGACTGACTTGCACCCTCAGGAACATGTGCCTTGTGATAACATGTCATGTTCTGGTCCCTATGGCCCCAGCCTTGGTAGCCCACCGTAGAAATGGCCCATCTCTGGGCCCAGTTGTTCTCTGTGACATCACTGCGAAGTCTACTGCCACTCCATCTCCAGAGAAGGACTCAAGTCTGACAGAAGCAAGGCCAGGGCCTCACTGTGTGTGGAGACAAGCTTTCCTGGAAGTTTCATGGAAGGGCAGTAGGACATGAGTACAAGTTTATCGTTGCTATTCCTGCCTGCTATGATGCAGAGCCCACACACCCAGTCTTTCTAGATCGTTCCATCTCTTGAGCTGCTGCCTGGCGACCTGGCCAGCTTGCCCCTCATCGCGGGATGTGCCCAGGTTTCTGCACATCTCAGGGTCCACACCAACCACACAAGACCCCAGGGGAGAGGAGGGCATTCCTCCCATCCAAACCATGTGCACATATGTGTGTGCTTACACACACACACACACACACACACACACACACACACACACACACACACACACACACGAGTTGAAAGCTCTACCTTGAAACTCCATTTCCTATCACAGATGAGGACTCTTCCAGGAGACTGAGAAGCAAAAAGTTCATTTCCCTCTTGGGAAGCAGCATCTCCAAACAAGGGAGACGATCTTTCCCCGTGGTCTCCAAAGAAACCATTTACATCAGAACATTTTGTTCCAACATCGGAACATTCGGGTCCCAGCTAGCTCTGCTAAAACACTCAGGTTACATAATCAGGCCCTGGACCTCTCGGTCTTAAATATTTGCATTCAGGCACTGGCGTAGCACATTTTTGTTTTTCTCTTACTTACAGTTCTATGATTAAAAAGCCCATTTTCTGCCCCAAGGTTAAATTCAAGTCTCTGCTGTAAAGAGCCATAAACTGTGTATTATTTTAATTAATGAAATGAATGTAATTGTTAAAGCTGAGGGGTTACAGTCTTAGGTAATCCCTATAGAAAGAACAAATATGGAATATGAACCCACACATACACACATGGAATAGGAAAATTAGGGGATAAGAATTTGACATATCTTTTTTTTTTTGAGTTGGGGTCTCACTCTGTTGTCCAGGCTGGAGTGCAGTGGCACGATCATGGCTCACCACAGTCTCAACCTCCTAGGCTCAGCCAATCCTTTCCCCCAAGTAGTTGGAACTACAGGTGGATGCCACCACACCTGGCTAATTTTTTTATTTTTTTTGTAGACATGAGGTTTCACTATGTTGCCCAGGTTGGTCTTGAACTACTGGGCTCAAGCAATCCTCCCTTCTAGGCCTCCCAAAGTCCTGGAATTACACATGTGAGCCACTGCATCCAGAGACATGATATCTTTTTAAAAAGAGTCCCTGTAAACTTCTTCACAGAGAGATAAGTTAGCAGGCTACCCCACAGTTAAGGTGAGAGGAGATGGGATTCCTAAGGTGGGAGCAGTGGATGTGGGGGAAGGAGAAAAATTGGAAGTATGTTTTTTAGGTAAAGTCAAAGATCTAATGATCTAAATTGGATGTAGGGTATAAGGGAAAAAAAGTGATTCTAGGACTGAGCAGTCTTGTGAATAGGAGTGCCATGTACCAAAGTAGGGCATAGTGGAAGAAGGAGAGGAAACAGAAGGGGTAAATTAGGAGTTTGGTTCTGGGGGCCGGCACAGTAGCTCATGCCTGTAATCTTGGCACTTTGGGGGCTGAAGTGGGAGGACCACTTGAGGCCAGGAGTTCAAGACCAGCCTGAGCAAAATAGTGAGACCCTCAACTCTATTTTTAAAAAGTTAAAAATTAGCGGGGCGTAGTGGTATGCGCCTATAGTCCCAGCTACTTGGGAGACTGAGGGAGGAGGACGGCTTGAACCCAGGAGTTCGAGGCTGCAGTAATTCATGATCATGCCATGCACTCCAGCCTGGGCAATAGAGCAAGACTCTGTCTCTTAAAAAAAAAAAATTTGAAGCCAGGCTCGGTGGCTCAGCCTGTAATCCCGCGCCTTTGGGAGGCTAGGGTGAGTGGATTGCCTGAGCCCACGGGTTCGAAACCCACCTGGGCAACTTGGCGAGACCTCATCTCTACAATAAATCAAAAATGAGCAGGGCGTGGTAGCACACGCCTGTAGTTCCAGCGACTTGGAAGGCTGAGGCGGAAGGATCGCCAGAGCCTAGCAGGTCGAGGCTGTGGTGGCCGGGAGGGGTCACTGCACTCTGGTCTGGGCGACAGAGTGAGACTCCAACTCAAAAAAAAAAAAAAGTTTGAGACCAGCCTGGGCAACTTGGTGAGACCTTGTCTCTACAATAAATCCAAAAATTAGCCAGGCATGGTAGCATACACCTGTAGTTCTGACTACTTGGAAGGCTGAGGCAGAAGGATCACCAGAGCCCAGCAGGTCGACACCGGGGTGGCCCTGAGCGTGCCACTGCACTCCAGCCTGGGCGACAGAGTGAGACTCCAAGTCAAAAAAAAACCAAAAGAAAGGGCGGGGGAGGATTTGGGTTCTGTGCAAGATTAGAGCTCAAAGGACAGGAAAAAGACCAAGCAAAGGAGACTGAGCAAGGGCAACGATCAAGGTGGTATCCCAGATATCAAGTGAAGAGTGTTTCAGGAGGAACGAGGTGACCAATAGTCTCAAGAGGGGTCTCAGACTATAGTGTTAAGGGACCTGTGGTGTCATCTTAGTGGAGTTTTCCCGATAGGCTCAGACTGTAAGCCAGAATTGGGAATTCACACCAACTCTTAGAGACTTCCCATAATGCTTATCATCTTGAGTATACGCATAACTTTTTTCAGAAACATTTTCCTCACCAATAGACATAACTCTTTAAAATCTTGTAGAAGAGATACTTTTGCAGTCATCAAAGCACACAAAATATGACTCTCTGCAGTGTCAGGTGTAAACATCACTACTGAAATTTTAGAAGTGGAAGAGTGAGAGGAATAGTGATGAGGATGCTACAAGGCCCAGTCAACACATGCTTCACCATTGGGATCTCTGATGATGGGGGGAGCCCTTAGAAGGGGAATCTCCCCCACCTGCATCCTGCCCTCTCCCCCACGTGGCTGGCTCAGCTCGCGCAGAAGGAGCTGGATTTTATACTCCTCAGAGGGGCCGGCCCAACTTGGTGCCTTGGCAGTGGGGCTGGGAGTCCCCTGCTGGGAACTGGCTGAAAAGCTAAGCTGCTGCCCAGTCAAGCAGAGCCAGAGGGTGAAAGTGAAGACACAGTTGAGGTATAATACAGAGGTAAAGATTGGGAACCAACATGTGAAATCAAAAGGGGACCAAGCCGGGCTCGGTGGCTCAGCCTGTAATCCCGCGCCTTTGGGAGGCTGAGGTGAGTGGATTACCTGAGCCTGCGGGTTCGTGACCCGCCCGCGCAACTTGGTGAGAGACCTCGTCTCTACAATAAATCAAAAACTAGCCGGGCATGGTAGCACACGCCTGTAGTTCCGGCTACTTGGAAGCAGAGGCGGAAGGATCGCCAGAGCCCAGCAGGTCGAGGCTGTGGTGGCCAGGAGCGGCCACTGCACTCCAGTCTGGGCAACAGGATGAGACTCCAACTCAAAAAAAAGGGGGGGGGGGACCAAGGAGAAAAGTTGATTTAAAAAAAAAGGGAGATGATGAGAAAAGATGTCTGAGATGGGCAGGAAATATACAAAGAAAGGTTTTCATGAGCTTCAGATTCGTATCTGTATTGGCTAGCTGGGCCCTTGAAAGGATCCCAAGGAAGACAGTCACCTATAGTAACAGTATTGGGAGAAAGGCTCACACATACCTTATGGGATCATCTCATAGGATCAAATTTGTGCTCCTTGGAAATTTCATGGCTTGTATTGTGTCCCTCCCTTAAAAGGCTATACTGAAATCCTAACCTCTGGTACTCATGAACATAACCCTATTTGGAAATGGAGTCTTTGTAGGTGTACCCAGTTTAAGATGAAGTGATACTGGAGTATAGTGGGCCTGAATCCAACATGACTGGTGTCCTTAGACACAGATAAACACAGAAGGACAGATGGTCATGTGAAGATGAGGTCGAGATTTGAGTTATGCTGCCACAACTAAGACAGACTTGGGGCTACCAAAAGCTGAAAGAGGCAAGAAAGGACCCTCCCCTGGAAGCTTCAGAGGAAGCCCGGCCCTGCCAACAACATAATTTCAGACTTCTAGCCTCCAGGACTGTGAAGGAATACATTTCTCGTGTTTTAGGCCACCCAGTTTACGGCACTTCATGACAGCAGCCCTACGAAACTAATACAAAAACTCTAGATATTTTTTGGCCAATGATATATGTAAATCTGGGTATTCTACTACTTTTACAAATGTCTATCTACAAGAAAACGTTTTTAAAATCTTAACTCAGAAAAAAGTATACAAAATCCAAATCAATGCCTGAATTTATTTTTTCCCAAGTAATTAAACAAATTGAAGGTGGTGGGGGAGGGCTAGCTTCACTTGATTTCCAGTGAATAGTGCTGATGAGTCAGGACCATTACATCTCTCAGAAAATGCCCTGTAAAAAGCAAAATCTGAGTGTTGTGTTTACGAAAGTGAGACCATATGTTGGTTGATTAACAAGTTGTCAGAATATTAGAAGTTCTTGGCTGATTGCAAGAAGGAGCATCTGTTTGCTGAATCCTTTATCTCATCTGTGTACAGATAGCACCAGGTTTGGCACTTTTCCTAAATATCGGAAACAAATTCCCGCAGTAGTTAGACTTTAGAGAGTAACACCGATGTATGACCGGTTCAAGATGTTTCTTCTTAGGAAAGCAGACGAAGTAAGGTCAAATAAAATGATAAGTTACACATGAGGGTATTACAGATCACTCAGAATTGTTTACCCTTATTCCTGACATCATCTGCTCCCACTAATATTTACTTGAATGTCACCTTCATAGTAGTTTAAATAAAAGAAAAAAATTCTCTTTTAGAGCTATTTCTTGCTTTACCTGTTGACAGAATTTTATACCGCCTTGTTTTTATAAAGTGACTTCGAGGGCACAAGTACTTTCACATTGAATAATTCTCACAATTCTGTAAAGATGGCAAGGACTCCTGTCCCCATTTCACAGATGAAGTACCTACAGTTGAACTGAGGTAAATCCATCTGGCTTAAACGTGATAGAAATAGGATGTAAACCACTTCTGAGCTCCATCCCTACACCACCTGCAAATTCCATTTACAGGAGTTCAGGAGGGGTTGTGGGTGCTATGGGCTGGGATCAGAATGAAATTCTGGAATTTTCCTTTGTACCTTTTTACACCCCTTCCCCACACTTTGATAACAGCCAGGTGCCAGGTATTGGATTGTGCCATTTTAATTTCAGCCAGTAGATTCCTTTGCACTGCTCATCAAAGCAGACATAAAATACGTGGGAAAAGGGACTCTTCTTCCATCAACTAAGTTCAAAGTTAGAATTATATTTTAGCTGGTCCACTTCCTTTGAAGTTTCTCAGCACCTATGGTCTTAGAACTAAGCAGCTCTGTGATATGACGTATATGTCACCTTTTTACTTTAGCCTGGATTTTTTTTTTGTCTTATATTTTTATAATGTACAGGAAGGCTGTTTTATGGTGAAGTCTTTTAATGTTTCAGGGACATGGGGAATATTATGAAAAAAAGATATTCCTTTTAATTTTAGCTCTTTATTTAAATTACAAGTCTGATGTTACATTTGGACATTTCTTTCCTGTCACTTCTTTGCTTAATGTAGAGGAGGGGGAAATATCTTTTTCTTTATCCTCTTAGATTCAGTGGCTGGGGACTGTGAATTAAACTGACAGAAGACAGATAACAGGAGAAAAGGGTTGTCTCATAAACACACAGAGGACCTCACAGTAAAGAAGTGAAAACTGTCAAGGAGTAGTTAGGCCTTGATGTTTATATACCATTTTAACAAAGGGCAATACACTGCAAAGAAGTGACAAGACAAAGAAAAAGGGATTTGGGCTTCTAAGGGCAGTAAATTGTATGAAGGTTAATATATGGAGGGAACTAATGAAAGATATGGGTTTTTTTAATAAGATGTGTTGTGCATACACACAACAGTACCATCTTCAGTGATGAGTCATCTCCTCTTACTGGTATAAGAGAGGGGAAAGGGACACCTTCACAAAGAGAAATTTATGCCCTGCTTTCAGGCAGAAAGGGGAATGGCAGGATTTCTCCTGTATCTGCAATTTCCCGATATAGTCCTCATGCCAAAGTGGCATATTTTAGGGTGGTGTATTCTGACCCCCTTCATTATTCACTTTGAGGACCTCTATAATCAGGCCCTTTCCTATCTTTCCAACTACATCCCCAAAAACTCAATTCCTGATCCTTCTTTTCAGCAAAGTTCCATACTTCTTTTTGTACACTTCCTTTCCTCTGAACTCATGCTCACACATGTCTATCTGCAATACCATTTTCCTTCCTTTTCTATCCAAACTTACCCAGCCTTCAACTCAAGCCTACATTTATTTTCCTATTTTAATGCCTCCCTAGACCTCCAGCTATCTCAAGTGGCTGCTTCTTCTAAATGTTTTGAAGAAATGTATCATTGCTTGAGGAATTAATTTGACAACTTGTCATTTAGTCCTGCAGATTTTCCATGGTTGTTTTAATAGTTATGTAACTCTTCTATTGTTATTTAACTTCTCACATTTTGCTCTCTTTTATTCCTATAACTTCAATTCTGCTTCCTTTCTCTCTCTCTCTCTCTCTCTCTCTCTCTCTCTCTCTCTCTCTCTCTTCTGGATCAAGGAGTATAACATTCCAAATTGCGAACTAAGGATAGTCTGAGTAAAAAAAAAAAAAAAAACACCCCTCCCCTCAAGTGTTGTTGAAAAGGTATAATTCTGGAACTTATCATGGATATGCTAAATTGGCTTCCCACGTAATTCTTCTGCATAGTGAAATTTATGAACCATCGAGTTAGACAGTGCATGTCTCTCATTAATTTATTCATATAACAACTATTTTAGCACAAATTAGGTGCTAGGTATCTGGGATATAGTTGTGATTCAGACAGACATGGATCCTGCTATTTTGTATTTTCTAATCCAGTTTGGAAAACAGACAATGAATAAGGACTAAAGGGTATGATGTGGGTCACAAAGGGGAGACATAAAGAGTTGTGAGAATGTCTAAGAAAGGAACCCAATCTGACAGAATGTGGAATTGAGACCTAAAACAGGAGCAGGACCTGCCTAGGTAAAGGGAGAGAGGTGAGAAGGAGAGGTAAAGGAGTAGCATGTATGGAAGATCTGAAATGGGAAAAAGAATGGCCTCTTCTTCGGAGGGACAAGGAACAAGGTCAATATGACTTGAGCCTTCAGGAGGAAGGAGGAAAGTGGCAGGACGAAGAGCTAGTAAAGTAACATGTAGCTGAACTATGAGTAACATATAACTATGAATAGCATATAGTAAGGTACTATGTGGCTGAACTATGAACTAAGCCCAGGATAAGGAACTTGGAATTTATCCTAAGGGCAGTGGGAAGCCACTGAAGGAAAACAGTAGAATCAGTTTTTTCTTTCAGATCATTTCAGTTTTAGAATGGAACAAGAATGTACCCGGAGAAAATACTGAGAGACATTTGCAATTTTCCAGGAGAGAGAAGATGATGGCTTTGTCCAGGGTGGTAGGATGGATTCGAGTGGTACTTAGGAGATAGGCTAGATGAGATGAGATTTAATTATTAATTGCATATTGGAATGAGAGAAAAGGAGGTGTCAGGGATGTCTAATTTTTGTTTTGATAACAGTTGGTGAAGCTATATAATACTGAGGAGGAGCCGGGCTCGGTGGCTCAGCCTGTAATCCCAGCACTTTGGGAGACTGAGGTGAGTGGATTGCCTGAGCCTGCGGGGTTCGAGACCTGCCTGGACAACTTGGTGAGACCTCATCTCTACAATAAATCAAAAATTAGCCGGGCGTGGTAGTGCATGCCTATAGTTCCGGCTGCTTGGAAGGCTGAGACGGAAGGATCGCCGGAGCCCAGCAGGTCGAGGCTGTGGTGGCCGGGAGCGGCCACTGCACTCCAGTCTGGGCGACTGAGTGAGATTCCAACTAAAAAAAATAATAATACTGAGGAGGGCCATATCTTTTTTTTTTTTTTTAAGTCAGTATCTCACTCTGTTGCCCAGGCTGGAGTGCAGTGGCGCACTCAGGGCCATCGCAGCCTCGACCTGCTGGGTTCAGGTGATTCTTTCGACTCAGCCTTCCAACTAGCTGGAACTACAGGAACGTGCCACCACACCTGGCTAACTTTTTGAATTATTGTAGAGATGAGGTCTCACCAAGTTGCCCAGGCTGGTCTCGAACCTGTGGGCTCAGGCAATCCTGTCACCTCGGCCTCCCAAAGTGCTGGGATTATAGGCATGAGTCACCACACCTGGCTGAGGATCAGATTTTAAAAGACAAAAGTTCAATTCCTGGTACACAGATGCTGAAATAGCCACGAAACATGCGGGTGGAATGTGCCATGTACTTTTTCATGTTTCCCATGTAAGAGGGCTTTGAGAGAATTGTGAAATTTAGATGAGCATAACTGAGATCCACTGAGAAGACCACAAATTTGCTTATTCATCCAACGGGTGTTTTTGTGTCTTTTTTTTAATGTTTGGTGATGTGCTGAGTTCATAGTTCCATATTTTAAAATCAATCTTCAAAAGTGACTGTGATCTCTAAGAAGACTATGATGACTTTGTTTATTTGTTTTCATTTTGTTTTGTTAAGAAGTGTGTTGAGTCAATGAAGCTCTTTGTATGTACTGGATTTGTGTTTTTTCTCTTGGTTTGGAAGAGTAGTGTAGTGTAGGAGAGTATGTTTTTAAAAATAAACCTGTAAACACAGCTTGTATTTTTCTTTTCTTTTCTTTTTTGACTTGGAGTCTCAGTCTGTCACTCAGGATGGAGTGCAGTGGCACACTCACGGCCACCCCAGAGTCGAGTTGCTGGGCTCCAGCGATCCTTCCACCTCAGGCTTCCAAGTAGCCAGAACTACAGGTGCACGCTACCACGCCTGGCTAATTTTTTATTTATTGTAGAGATGAGGTCTCACCAAGTTGCCTGGGCTGGTCTCGAACCCACGGGCTCAGGCAATCCACTCACCTAGGCCTCCCAAAGTACTGGGATTACAGACTGAGCCACCGAGCCCAGCCTATTTTTCTTAATGTAGTATATTAATCAATTATGGATGAGTTAAAATATTCTTGAAGATATGAGAGAACTTCCATGAAGAGAACAAGTAAAAAGAAGAACTATATCAGGCTGGGCATGGTGGCTCACACCTGCAATCCCAGTACTTTGGGAGGCTGAGAAGGGAGGATTGCTTAATCCCAGTAGTTTGAGACCAACCTGGGCAACATAGTGAGACTCCGTCTCTATTTAAAAATTTAAAAAATTAACTGGGCATGGTGGTGCATGCCTGAAGTCCAAGCTGCTCAGCAGGCTAAGGTGGGAGGATCATCTGAGCCCAGGGGGTCAAGGTTGAAGTGAGTCGTGATCATGTCACCACACTCCAGCCTGGGTGACAGAGTGAGATCCCTAACTCAAAAGAAGAAAAAGGAGGAGGAGGAGAAAAACTATATCATTTAGTACCAAGATTATTGTGCTGCTGGTAAGCATTCATGTCCGGGGAGGGATTTTAGATTATTTGCAAGAATGAGTTGGTCTTTGATGAAAATGCACTCTAGGCCGGGCTCGGTGGCTCAGCCTGTAATCCTGCGCTTTGGGAGGCCGAGGCAAGTTGATTGCCTGAGCCCAAGGGTTTGAGACTCACCCGGGCAATTTGGCAAGACCTTGTTTCTACAATAAACCAAAAATTAGCCGACGTGGTAGTAGGTGCCTGTAGTTCCAGCTGCTTGGAAGGCTGAGGCGGAAGGATTACCGGAGCCCAGCAGGTCATCACTGGGGTGGCCGTGAGTGTGCCACTGCACTCCAGCCTGGACGATGGAGTGAGACTCCAACTCCAAAGAAAAAAAGAAAGAAAGAAAAGAAAAGAAAATGCACTCTAGGCCGGGCATGATGGCTCAAGCCTGTAATCCCAGCACTTGGGAGGCCGAGGCGAGAGGATTGCCTGAGCCTGCGGGTTCGTGTTACATGATGAGTCTCTACAATAAATCACAAAATTAGCCGGGTGTGGTAGCGTGTGCCTGTAGTTCTGGCTACTTGGAAGACAGAGGCAAAAGGATCAACGGAGCCCATTAGGTCGACGCCGGGGTGGCCCAGAGCTTGCCACTGCACTCCAGCCTGAGCAATGGAGTGAGACTCCAACTAAAAAAAGAAAGAAAGAAAGAAAATGCACTCTAGGTATGCAGGGTGCTATGTTTGGATTTGGTTTGCTTGTTCCCACCAAAACTCATTTTGAAATTTGATCCCCAGCGTGGGAAATTTGACCCCCAACAGCCGTGTTGGGAGGTGGGATCTGGTGGGAGATGTTTGGGTCTTAAAGGTGGCTCCCTCATGAATGTCTTGGTACTAGCCTGGTGGTAGTGAGTGAATGCTCTCTCTCGCAAGACTGGATTCATTCCCACAAGAGTAGATTTGTTATAGAGCCAGGATACCCCTTGATTTTCTCTGTTTGTGCACGTCCATTCCCCCTTTGACCTTCTCTGCCATGTTATGGCACAGCACAAAAACCCTTGTCAGAAGCTAGGTTCATGCCCTTGAATTTCTCAGCCTGCAGAACCATGAGCTAAATAAGCCTTTTTTCTCCATATATTATCCAGCTCAGGTATTGTTACAGCAACACATGAGAGACTGAGACACAAGTGTTTATATTTCATAGAACTATTCAAATGTAGCCAAATTTCCAAGAAAGAGAAAATAATGGACAGCTGCAGATTCTCCTTCTACTTCTATTCCTCTATTTTTCTTCTTTTCCTGTTTGTCATCTGCTTCTCATTCATCTTCAGAACAGAGAATAATGAATAAAAAGTCAGTGGGCTAATTTACTCTCTGTGTCCTAAAACAATTCTTCCAAATCATTATTCACTGTGTTTTGAAAATTATACAAAAGGCTTTATAACTAAGCACAAATGACAGAACATAAAAGTAGGTCCTTTGGTTGTTCTCATACATTCTAGTATGAAAAACCCCTCCGCACATTCCACATCAATGCCCAACTAGCCTCTGCTCAGTTATTCTTAGCAGCAGGGAGCTCCCTCACTATTTTAGGAATCAACCATTTTTTAAAAAACTAAATCCAATTAGATAGAATATTTTCCTATACATGAATCAAAATAAGCCCACCTCATGGACAGGTTCTGCCCCTCACAGAAACACAGAATAAATCTATTCTGTATACTGCATGACAGCATTTTCAATATATTAAGACAACTGCCATGTCTCTTCAAGTCTTCTCCTCTGCAAACTAAATATCCCCAATTCCCTCAAATACATTTTTTACAGAACACGGTTTCTGTGTTCTTCACCATCTTTATAAAAATGTGTCTCCTCTGGGCCCTTTCAAAGAGCAGTCACTCTTTTCTGAATGATACCCACACTCTGCCCAGTACCACCTATGTAGGACAGCTGCCTCTTGGTTGTTCTTGCATTTATTTTTAATGACAAACACTTTAGTTTTCAACAGAGACCAGTGAGTGGAGACTCGGGGATTTGTGCTGTTTTTAAAGCTCGGAGACATTCCAAAGTTAGTGGAATACGTATGGATGGTTTATAACAGAAGTGGTTTTTCATCTGTGGGATTTGAAGTGTGCTGAGTCCCAGAGGAATTGCTGGGTAATAAATGGGAGGGGTTTTAAATTTCATCAGAGTAAAATGGAAAGATATTTCTTTTTTTCACTTTTATGTGGCAGTTGTACCTTAATCTGCTTTTAAGAACAGCTGTTGTAACAGATGTTGGTTTTAGATGGTATCTTTTTTTTAGTATACCTAGCAAAATCCTTTTTGTGAGGAGATGTTTATGAAAGCCCCAATTGTTTTTTTCTAACACAAATAAGCTACCATTTGTACAGCACCTTCAGCCTGTCACCCAAACTGACTAAACGCCTTCCAAGGGCATGGTTCTCAGTTACATGTTGTGGGGAACTTTCCATGAAACCAAAGCCCCATCCTTGCCTCCAGAAACATTCAATGCATTCGTTCACTGTCCAGAGGCAGGATGCCAGCTTGTGAGGAGGTCACTGGTCAGTAGGTAGGACTAGAAGAAGCAGAAAAGTTGGCCCCATGGCTGGGAGTATTAGACTCAAAACCGGAAACAAGGGATTGCTCTTTTTCCTACAATAAGTTAGATCTTGGGCTCGGGTTCCATAGGAAGTCATTAAAAACAGAAGGAAATCACAAGCATGCTGGTGAATCTTGCTCCTGGTTGGTGCAGGGACAAAAAAAGTATCTCAGAAAAAAATATATATCTTTCTCTTATACATATGGTATATATGATAGGTATGTATAATATTATAAAATGTTTCTCTATGTAAAAAGAGAAAGAGATGATGAATAGGCTGAAATATTTTTTGCAAGTAACTGAAAGCTTGACCGAAAATGAAACCGGAAACCCTCAAGAAGAGGCTTCTCTTGCTGATCTCTGCTCTCTATTTATCTATTATCTAAAAGGAGAAATTCTTTGCTAAAGAGAGAACTCTTGGAATCACCGCTCATCCAAGTATCACCGTGGTGGATGTCTTCACAGTTCCACTATATACTCAGTAAAACCACAGGTAACCCCCTAATATTTGAGTAATATTGATGCCCCAAGAAGATATGCCATATGTTAACCCTGCCATAAAAGGAATTCCAGTTGAAGTAAGTTACAAATACACATACCAGGACACTACTCAGTCCTACAGTTTAGTTGGACAAGGCTTAATAAGAATCTCCTCTAAGACTGGGCGTGGTGGCTCACATCTGTAATCCTAGCACTTTGGGATACCAAGGTAGGAGGATCGTTTGAGGCCAGAAGTGTGAAAGCAGCCTGGGCAACATAGTGAGACCCCTATCTCTACTATATATGTACTATATAGATATATCACACACACACATATGTATACATATATATGAATTCCCTCTAAGACAATACCTCCAGCATTCTCCTTACATGTCCTCAAGCTCTCCTTTTGTTGTAACTAGCTATTATTTTATTATCTTAGATTTATCTTAATAATTAATCCAGACCTATGATTTTTTTTTTTTTTTTTTTTTGAGTTGGAGTCTCACTCTGTCACCCAGATTGGAGTGCAGTGGCCGCTCCTGGCCACCACAGCCTCGCCCTGCTGGGCTCCGGCGATCCTTCTGCCTCAGTCTTCCGAGTAGCTGGAACTACAGGCATGCGCTACCACGCCCGGCTAATTTTTGATTTGTTGTAGAGATGAGGTCTCGTCAAGTTGCCCAGGCGGGTCTCGAACCCACGGGCTCAGGCAATCCACTCACCTCGGCCTCCCAAAGTGCTGGGATTACAGGCTGAGCCACTGAGCCCAGCCTGGACCTATGATTTTAAAGATTAAAGACTATTCAATAATACTCCAATTATCTGATTTGCCAACCTTAAAGAATGCCTTTGAATTCTTCACTTAAAAAAATGAGAAAAATCAACATACTTACTCTAATTTCTGTCCTCTCTTCTTCTCTACTTCCCAACACTTGTTAGCAATATTGTTTGGGATTTTTTGCTTGCAAAGACAGGAGTCTCACTGTGTTGTCCAGATTAGTATCAAACCCCTAGCCTCAAGATCCTTTCCCCTCAGTCTCTCAAAGTTCTGGGGTTACAGGCACGAGCCACTGCACTCTACTCTGCAATACTGGCGCTTTTAAATGATCATTGTTCATAAAAGTTAAGTTCTGAAATCTTAATTCCTGAGGTTGTCTTACTTTTAGTTTTAGTGCTAAATGGATTCATTCCTCAAAGCAGCCTTGTTGCTATTCCTTTTTTGATTTTCTCTGGGATGACGGAGGCTTGGTCTTTCAATATTTCTTCAAAAAGGCTCACAGGAACATTTTTCTGAGCACTTAAATTTGAAAATCCTTTGCCTTTATACTTGGATGATAATGTTGAGTATGAAATTCTCGAGTCATACTTTACATCTGTGAAAACTTTGTACGTATTATCCACTGCCTTCCCTAGTTGACTTTTTTCTCTCCTAGGATTTGATCTATATTTGGTTTTTTTAGCCTGTGTTTCAGTATGTAGATTCTAGTCCTTTATTTCAAGAAAACTTCTTGAAGTACCTTTGAGTCTAAGTATGCCTTTTTCTCTTCCAATTATGCGCTTTTCTCCAGAGATGCTTGTTGTTTACAAGTTGAATCACCTTTGTTTTCCTCACCAATAAGATTTTATCAATTATTTTTCAGTCTTTTTCCTCAAAATTCATTTTACTCAATTTCCTCAACTGTACTCTCCATGACTCAGATTGTACTTTCAGCAATGTCTCTTCTGCTCTATCCTCTTCCAATGTTGCCTTTTTTTTTTTTTTTTTTTTTAGTAGGCGTCTCACTCTATTGCCCAGGCTGGAGTACAGTGGCATGCTCACAACCACCACAGACCTACTGGGTCAGGCGATCCTTCTGCCTCAGCCTTCCAAGTAGCTAGAACCCCAGGCAAGTACCACCATGCCCAGCTGATTTTTTTATTTATTGTAGAGATGAGGTGTCACCATGTTGCCCAGACTGGTCTCAAACCTGCGGGCTCAGACAATCCTCTTGCCTCCACCTCCCAAACTGCTGGGATTATAGGTGTGACCCACCACACCTGGCCTTGTTGCCTCATTGTTAAGACAACTCTGTTGATCTGCATCTGAGACTCATGGCCTGATCTGCCAGCCTGGCCTTTGCCCTTAGGATCTGTTCATAAACAATTGAAGAAAACATAATTAAAGGCCAATCTTTTTTTATTTTTTTTGAGTTGGAGTCTCACTCTGTCACCTAGGTTGGAGTGCAGTGGCTCACTCATGGCCATCACAACATCGACCTGATGGGTTCAAGTCATCCTTCTGCCTCAGCCTTCGAAGTAGCTGGAATTACAGGTACGCTCCACTATGCCCAGCTGAATTTTTTTATTTATTGTAGAGATGAGGTCTCGCCATGTTGCTCAGGTTGGTCTTGAACCCCTGAGCTCAGGCAATCCTCTCGCCTTGGCCTCCCAAAGTGCTGGGATTACAGGCTTGAGCCACTGGACTCAGCTTTTTTTTTTGAGACAGGGTCTTGCAGTGTTGCCCAAGCTTGAGTGCAGTGGCACAATCATAGCTCCCTGCAGCCTCAAACTCCTAGGCTTAAGCAATCTTCCTGCCTCAGAATCCCGAGTAGCTGAGATGACAGGTGTGTGCTACTGTAACTTGTTATTTTTTCTTTCTTTCTTTCTGGAGGCAGGATCTCACTCTGTTTCCTAGGCTGGTCTCCAACTCCTGACCTCAAGTGATCTTCCCACTTCAACCTCTCAAAGTGCTGGGATTATAAGTGTGAACCACTGCCCCAGCCAGGGCCCAATCTCACTCAGTCTTTTCACCTGAGCTTCCATTCTTGTCATAGCATCATGGGTTCACAGACTCCCTTTCTCTTATTTTTTCCTCTTTTTTATTCGTTCACAGAACGTTTGTGCCTGCCTGACTAATGGCAATTAAGCTCCTCAGAATTTCTCCCTCTTTTGCTGCCTTCTAGTTCATCTATTTTCTTTCTCAGTCTGGAGAGTCCAACATTTTTTTTTAACTTTTAATTTAAAATATATGGAGTACATTTCAGGGTTAGGTATACAAATGGTCATTATGCAGGTAATGTTGATGAGGTGTGCCCCCCACCCTGGCAGTTTCCCACTACTGTCAATCCCTTTCTTATAGTTTATGAGTGAGAACATGTGGTACTCGGTTCTTTGTTTCTGTGATGGATCACTCAGTATTATAGCCTCTAAGTCCATCCAAGTTGCTGCAAAGTTCATAATTTTGTCCTTCTTTATGGGTGTAAGATATTCCATCATGTATATGTACCACTTTTTTTTTAATCCAGTCCTTTTCCAACATGGTTGGTTCCATGTTTTTGCTATTGTAAATTATGCTGCAATAAACATGCGTGCGCATGTATCTTTTTCATTGAATGATTTAAATTCCTCCGGGTATATTCCCCCGTAGGTGGATTGTGAGGCCATATGGGTGGTCGATGTTTAGATCTTTTAGGAATCGCCACAGTGTTTTCCACAGAGGCTGTACTAGTTTACACTCTCACCAATAGTAAAGAAGTATTCCCTTTTTGCCACATCCTCTCCAACATCTGCTGTTTTTTTTTTTTTTTTGAGTTATTGATGATAGCCATCCTGACTGGAGTTAGGTGATATGAAAGTCCAACTTCCAGAAAATGGCACTGGTCTGCATTTCTCCATCTCTCTTCACTAATTAATATGTTCTGTGCTTTTAGACCATTTCCACCTAGTAATGAAGTAGTCTCATTATCAGCAGAGAAGAGGTACTCTTGGGAATTCAAGCACGCAATCTTGAGAGAATGCAATTTCTCACGCGTGCAATTTCTCTGAAGATCCTTTTATCTTAGGAAATAAGGCACTCTTTTACTGATTCCATAATATCTATGCTTGGTTTAAATATGTTTGTTTGAAGTGTTTTACATGATTTCACTCTTAAATTACTTAATTCCCCCACCCCACCTCCAAACTTAGAGTAAAATCGATGCCTCACAGAGATAAGCTGTAATAATAATGAGGTTTCAAGTACTTCCTATCATGCACTGGAGACTCTCAGGGGTATGAAGATCACAGCCATGAATAAATTGCATGTTTTAGCCGGGCTCGGTGGCTCAGCCTGTAATCTCAGCGCTTTGGGAGGCTGAGGTGAGTGGATTGCCTGAGCCCGCGGGTTCGAGACCCGCCTGGGCAACCTGGCGAGACCTCATCTCTACAGTAAATCCAAAAATTAGCGGGCATGGTAGTGCGCGCCTGTAGTTCCAGCTACTTGGAAGGCTGAGTCGGAAGGATCGCCGGAGCCCAGCAGGTCGAGGCTGCGGTGGCTGGGAGTGGCCACTGCACTCCAGTCTGAGTGACAAGAGTGAGACTCCAACTCAAAAAATAAATAAATAAATAAATAAATTGCATGTTTTAGAAGCCCCTTATTTGCATCTTTTAATCTCTCATCTCTGGCACGGTACCAGGCACACCTGGCAGTCAACAATTGCTTGTGGAATTGGCTGAAACAGAAGTTGCAAACTTTCTCCTTCCCTGCATTCAATACACTGTGGCCTATTTTACCTTATCCTCGGTAGCATTCTAACTAAAAATCATTCTATGAAAGAAAGATGAAAGTGGACCTCAAAGAATCAAGTCTAGGCCGGGCTTGGTAGCTCAGCCTGTAATTCCAGCACTTTGGGAGGCCGAGGCGAGTAGATTGCCTGAGCCAGCGGGTCCAAGACCAGCCCGGACAACTTGGTGAGACCTCGTCTCTACAATAAGTAAAAAAAATTAGCCAGGCATGGTAGCATACGCCTGTAGTTCCAGCTACCAGCTGCTGAGGCAGAAGGATCACCAGAGCCCAGCAGGTTGACACTGGGATGGTTGTGAGCATGCAACTGCACTCCAGCCTGGGCAATGGAGTAAGACTCCAACTAAAAAAAAAAAAGGAGCCTAATATGCATTTATACTTTGGTTGTCAGGAGTCAACTGTTGAAATTGGCATTTTCTGGTCATTCCTTCCAATATCAAGGAGACTAAACACTTTCCTTAAGCTTTTTGCCTATGAGTCTGTTGGTTGACTAATCAAAGCTTCATTTTCCTCACCTGTAATATGGGGTTGATCACAACACCTACCTCATCTGGTCTTTTGGAAGAATAAACAATGCCACCTATTAAAATGCTTGATGTATGACCTGACACAAAGTGTTCATTCATTAAATGATAGCTGTCATTACCATTAAGTTGTTGACTGAAGGGATAGAGAGATCACAGAGTGAACCAAAATGATTTTACTTAAAAATACTTTGAAAATGTGACCCAGAGACTGGGGAGCAGCTCTAAATAACAATTCATTGCTTTGGTATAAAAACCTGTAATTCCTACAATTAATATAATAATTTAAAACATTTTCCCATCCCTCATTCCTCCCCCAAACACACACATGCACACATTTTTACCCATGAAGGCATGAAAAGGTAACACCTTTTCCTTACCCATTGCAAAGGTCATGGCTGACAACTCTGCAACAAGACAGATTAATAAGAGAAAAGCATAACATTTATTTAACCAAGTAATATGAGACATAGGAGCCTTCAGAAATGAAGACCCAAAGACCCAGAGAATACTGTCTGTTTTTATGCTTAGGTTCAATAAAGAATGGACAGTCATGCAAAAATATGATTGGACATAAAGCATATGTATGATCTAATGGTAATAACTTGCGGTCGAGGGAAGGAACAACTTGGCAAGTCCCGTTTGTTCAGATTCTTCTTGGTCTCTCTTTGTAGCATTCCTTTCCATGAGTATAGGGTAAGACACCAGTCACTTGGGGGTCTTACGATCTATTTTCAGGAGAAACAGATCAGAGAAGCCCTTTATGGCTGACTCTCGCATAGAAAGATGGAGGAAAGTCTCAGAGTGACCTGCAGGTGCCATATTTGGGGGTAGTGTGGTTTGAACCCCAAAACCCAGAAATAGTAAAACTACTGGGGGAGGTTTTTGCCTACACAGTCCATGCTGTAGCCATTTCTCATCCTATTTTTTTTCTTGAGTCAGAGTCTCACTCTTTCACCCAGGCTGGAGTGCAGTGGCACGCTGCTCACAGTCACCACGGCCTCAAACTGCTGGGCTCAGGTCATCTTTCTACCTCAGCTTTCCAAGTAGCTGGAACTACAGGCATGCACCGCCACGCCCTGCTAATTTTTTGACTTATCGTAGAGAT
This sequence comes from Cephalopachus bancanus, assembly GCA_027257055.1. Classification (NCBI taxonomy): domain Eukaryota; kingdom Metazoa; phylum Chordata; class Mammalia; order Primates; family Tarsiidae; genus Cephalopachus; species Cephalopachus bancanus. Next base: position 7,695,495 of record JAPVLO010000015.1, on the reverse strand, counting down.
GAGGTCTTGACAAGTTGCCCACGCTGGTCTCAAAGCCGTGGGCTCAGGTAATCCTCTTACCTCAGCCTCCCAAAACACTCTCACCTCAGCCTCCCAAAGGATTATAGGCATGAGCCTCCATGCCCAGCCCATTCCTCATTCTTACACCCAAAGCCTGAATTGCCCTGCATAGTTTTGTGTGGAGAGGGAACATAGCTTGGGCCTTCCTGAGCCTTCCTGGTACAATGAATGATAAACAGTGGGAGTCCCTCTGGGCTTCAGAAGTTAGTTTTAGGGCTTTTCCCTAGCAGGATTACCCTGCTTGACAAGCACAAGGAGTCCAGAAGTTTCTCCTACTCACAGATTCCCCCATATGTCCTGGGAGAACCCCATACTATCTAGAAATTCCAGAATTAGAACAAGCCAACGAGGATATAGTGTTAAGGGTAGACAGGCTGTTGACCAGTTATTTTCTTAACACCTTTCCATCCTTTGGCACCTACTGCAGTAAATGCCAGCCAAAATTCTTCAATTAGCTACCATATGGATAGAATCTATAAGAAGACAATGTGTAATCTATATCAGTTAAGTGCTCTGATGAACAGATGATGTCATGGAGAGAAAAGGATGACAAGGACATAGGTGACAAGGTTTGCCATGTTGTCCTCCTAAATAGTATCACGGCCAGGCACAGTGGTTCACACCTGTAATCCCAGCACTTTGGGAGGCCAAGGCAGGAGGATTGGTTGAGCCCAGGAGTTCAAGACCAGACTGGGCAATATAGCGAGACCTGGTCTCTATAAAAAATCAAAAAGTAGCTGGACATAGTGGTGCACCACTTGGAAGGCTGAGGTGGAAGGATTGCCTGAACCCAGGGAGCAGACCTGTTGGGCTCTGGCAATCCTTCCACCTCAGCCTTCCAAGTAGCCAGAACTACAAGTGCATGCTACCAGGCCCGCCTAATTTTTTTTAAATTTATTGTAGAGACCAGATCTCACTAAGTTTCCCGGGCTGGTCTCGAACCCACAGGCTCAGGCAATCCACTTGTTTCAACCTCCCAAAGTGCCAGGATTATATGCTGAGCCACCAAGCCCCGGCCGAGTTTTTTTACTCCGCCACAAAAAAGAATGTCAGAGTGAGTCCAAAGTATAGTTTATGAAAGAATTTATTAGAAAGAGACATGCTCAAGGGAGAGCCTGGGTCTCTTAAAAGAGGGCACGTTCTTGCCTTTGACAAGAAGCTTTATATAATTTTACAATGATGATCAAGCAAACCATAAATAAGCTAAGAGGAGTGAGCTGCAGATATCTGGCCACAAGTTTTGATTATCATCTCTCAACTTTCTAGGGTCACAAGGACCTTCTAAATAATGAAAGCTATTGCCTAACTAGATTTGGGCTTTTTATTTTTATTTTTTAGAACATCATGTCTGTGTTTTGAGTAACTCCCTATTGTTGCTATGATTTACTGCACCGGTAGCTGTTCATTCCAACCTACAAGGTGGTCAGGTCTGATATGCCTGGCTGGTTGGGTGAAGGTTGTGTATCAATAAGAAAGAAGTCTGAATGTTTACCCTATTTTAATTTAGACCATCCTACAGGAAACTTATCTATGTATGTCTAAACAGCTATGGCTAACCAGCCTCACTTCCTGCTTCTGCTGTTTTCTCAAATGCCAAAGTGTCATATTTTAGGGTAGTGTGTCCTGAACCCAACCAAAGCAATCATTGTGACCTCATTTTCCAGTGCATTTCGTTCAAAGTAAAGTGCTTCCCATTCCTCTGGTTTACAATCCAGGCTGCTAAGAGAAGCACACTGGGGACAGATGACATGGGGCCACAAAAGGTCTTCTAACCTGATCTAAAGGTCACACCTGGATGGGGACTCACGAGATCCCTAATGGACTGGAGAAAAAGCACAGGGCCCAATTAGTTCATCTGTGTTTGTGACCAGAGATGACATTTACAATGGCTGGGGTAGTGCTTACAGCAAGACCTTGGGAAGCGTACCATTATTAATGGCTAAAAAACTCTGGCTTCCAAACTCCCTCTGGTAACTTTTTACCTGTCTTGAAAGGATCTTATAGCTCTGGTTTTATACAAGTCCTGTGGACTCATCTGGAGAGAAAATGTGCTATGAAGCCGTAGTCTGATACAAGATTTTATACCTCTGTCCAATTTAAATAGCTACTTGGCAAAGTGTGCCTCCATGATTCAGAGGCAGCCTTGTGTAGACAATGAGGTCTCCACTGTCATATCTCTGACCATCTGTCCTGCTGAGTTATAAATACAGCATTAGATATTAGATACTTCTTTATGTTCCCTGCAGTCAGGTCAGATAATGCTTGTCTTCCTTTATCTACAGGGGATAACTCTCTAAATTGTTGCTATCTAACCTGAACGTGAACGATGGCTTAAATTGTTTCTCCTTGAGGAAATAAGTAAACGGCTGCATGCAGCACTGTACACTAATCCAGATAACTCTATTTCGTCAACAGAAAATGAGAAAGTGCTCAATTCTTAACATTTGACATGTTAGAGCAGATCTCAGCTCTCAAGGAGGTGTTCGTTTGGTGTCGTCTCCCTCTTCAGCTTTTTCTTTACAAAAATAAGAGCAGTCATGTACATGTACAAGTATGTTTGTTTGCTCATTTAAAACTAATTTCAAATAACTTGGTTAGAAAAAGATGAGATTATTATGTTACAAAAGAATTCACAAGAGAAGCAGCACAACCTGGAGATAGTTTCTGGGCTCTATCCCAACTCCTCCCTTTCCTAACTTGGTAATTTTTGTCAAGCTCATGTTTGTTCTTATTTTCTCATTTGCAAAATAGGAATAATAATAACAGCACCTTCTTCATGGGGTCGTAGCGCAAATTCAATATGGAAGCACATGTAAAGAACAATGACTAACACCTCCTCAAGCATAGTTTGTGGTTTCAAAAGGTCCCAAATCTAATACCACCTTCCCTACTCAAGTTTTGATCAAATTAAGAGGTAAACAAAAGAGTCAGACAGAAAGAGACTAAAATGTGAGCTTGCTTACTAGAAAATAGAGCTTAGGGTTAGGGCAACAGTAGGCTGCACCCCAGAATAAGGCTGGCATTCCCACCAGTTTCAGACACAGCTGGATGACTACAGGCCCCCAACATGGAGACCAGAGAAAAAGAGAGAGAGAACTCTGGACTGGCATGTCCTGTTCCTCTCTAGAAAATAGTGAGGGGCGGGCCAAGTGGCTGAGGGGGTTGGAGAAAACATCCCTCCTTCTGGAAAGTCAAGGAGTGAGAAGTGTCTCTGCCTTAACCCACAACATCATGTAACTGACTAGGGTCATAGGTCCTCAACAAATGCTTCTGAAGTAATGAAGGAGTGCTATGTATTCCGATGTTTGTTTTTATTAAAAACCATCTCCAAGGAGTCTTTAAATAACTTGCCAAATTTTCTACAAAACCTTTCCTGGGCCGGGCTCAGTGGCTCAGCTTGTAATCCCAGCACGTTGGGAGGCCGAGACAAGTGGATTGCCTGAACTTACGGGTTCACCAGCCCAAGCAACTTGGTGAGACCTCATCTCTACAAGAAATTAAAAATTAGCCAGCTGTGGTAGCATGCACCTGTAATTCCGGCTACTTGGAAGGCTGAGGCGGAAGGATGGCCAGAGTCCAGCCAGTCAATGCTGGTGTGGCCGTGAGTGTGCTACTGCATTCCAGCCTGGGTGACGGAGTGAGACTCCAACACCAAAAAAAACCTTCCCTGACAATCCTGGCCTCTGTTTTGATTTCCTTCCTTCCTTCCTCCTTCCTTTCCTTTTTCTCTCTCTTTTTTTCTGCCTCTCTCTCTCTCTCTGTCTCTCTCTCTTTCTGTGTGTGTGTCTCTCCCTCTCTCTCCCTCTTTCTGAGATGGGTCTTGCTATGCTGCCCAGGCTGGTCTCAAACTCCTGGGTTCAAGCGATCCTTCCACATCAGCCTCCCAAGAAGCTGGGACTATAGGCTTATACTACCACATTGATGCCCTGGATATTTAAACTCTCTGTCAAACTCTCAAGTCAGGTGTCTCTACAGCTCACTTGATCCTTGGGCAGCCTGTGTTTTTATTTCTATTTTATGTGCCTATTCTTTCTCTCCATATTTGTAACAAGTCCCTAGTCTTATCCTTTTATGTTCCTTCCATGTTCTGGAGGTCAAGAGGAAAACAAGGGTGTCTCCCTCCTCTTCTGGCCCTACCCTGCCTGGCCACTCTGGGTGGTCTGTGTTTCTCTAGGAAAAGTCCCTGTCTTCCATGCAGCTCCATCTCTCCAGGCTGGAGTAAATGCTCTCTCCTCTTGCTCTTTCAGATCTAGGAGAGGTAAGAGTCCTGTCTGCTGGCAGCAGGGTTAGCACTCAGCCCACTCCTCTGGAAACACCGCAGTTCCTTTATTAGGCTTCCTCGATTTCCAGCTTCAAGGTGCCATGTCTTCTTACCCAGACCCTGACTGAGCAAACCATTAGGCAGGTGACTCAAGAGCAGTTCTCCTTGTGCAAACTGAAGCCCAGTCATCCTTTGATGATGGCTCTGACCCTGCATGTTGCCCAGTGCCAAAACCCAGAGCAAAAACCTTCTAAGAACGGGACTGCTTTGCACTGCCCTGCCTTGAAAGCCCTCTGAGGATTAATTGTTGGAAATGGGGATAAGCATTTGTTTTAGGGCTTCCACCTCCAGAAAAGTGGAAAAACAGCAGTAGACTGGGTGCAGGGGCTAACAAAACCAATGAGATGATATACGGAAATACTCCTTGGGAAGTCAGAAGGTGGGAAGATCTGATGATTGCAAGTCGCCAAGAATTCTTCGTCAGGCAGGTGGAAGCTGCTAGGGGCAAGGAGGGGTGGAGCACTGAGGAGCAGATCTCTTAAGCAAAAATGTGACAGCAGGGCATGGTGGCTCATGCCTGTAATTCCAGCACTTTGGGAGACCGAGGCAAGAGAATTGCTTGATCCCAGAAACTTGAGACCACCCTGGACAACAAAGTGAGAACTTACCTCTACAAAAAATAAAAAAAATCAGCCAGGTATGGTGGCACACACCTGTAGTCCCAGCTACTCGGGAGGCTGTGGTGGAAGAATCACCCGAGTCCAAGAGTTTGAGTCTGCAGTGAGCTGTGATCGTGCCACTGCACTCCAGCTTGGACAACAGAGTGAGACCTCAACTCAAAACACACATACACACACACTTGCCCCCAAATTGGAGAATACTTAACATTAAAAAAGTATTGTGGGTTCGAGACCTGCCTGGGCAACTTGGTGAGACCTCATCTCTACAATAAATCAAAAAATTAGCCTGGCGTGGCAGCGCGCGCTTGTGGTTCCAGCTACTTGGAAGGCTGAGGTGGAAGGATCGACGGAGCCCAGCAGGTCGAGGCTGCATGGCTGGGAGCGGCTACTGCACTCCAGTCTGGGCGACAGAGTGAGACTCCAACTCAAAAAAAAAAGTATTTATGGCCAGGTGCGGTGGCTCATGCCTATAATCCCAGCACTTTGAGAGGCCGAGGTGAGAGGATTGCCTTAGTCCTGGAGTTCGAGATCAGCCTGGGCAACTTGGCAAGACCTCATCTCTACAATAAATCAAAAAATTAGCCAGGCGTGGTGGCACATGTCTGTGGTTCCAGCTACTTGGAAGGCTGAAGCAGAAGGATCACCTGAGCCCAGGAGGTTGAGGTTGTGGTGGCCATGAGCAGGCCACTGCACTCCAGCCTGGCTGACAGAGTGAGACTCCAACTAAAAAAAAAAAAAAGTATTTATTTGTTATCTGAAATTTGAATTTTTTTTTTTTTTTTGAGTTTGAGTTTGAGTCTCACTCTGTCGCCCAGACTGGAGTGCAGTGGCCGCTCCCGGCCACCGCAGCCTCGACCTCCTGGGCTCTGGCGATCCTTCCACCTTGGCCTTCTGAGTAGCCGGAATTACAGGCACGCGCTACCACGCCCAGCTAATTTTTTTTATTTTATTGTAGAGATGAGGTCTCGCCTGCCCAGGCGGGTCTCGAACCCACAGGCTCAGGCAATCCACTCACCTCAGCCTCCCAAAGGCACGGGATTACAGGCTGAGCCACCGAACCCAGCTTGAAATTTGAATTTAACTGGGCATCTTGTATTTTCCCTGGCAACCACACCCGACATGCAGCGCATCTGACCACACTGCATGGCTGCTGGAAGGAGCACGTCGTGCCTCACAACTTTCAGGCAATTGCACAAGAAGCAGCTCAAAGCAATCGTCAGTCCTGGGAAGTTTCATGATTGTTTTCTGTTTTCTTTTTAATTTTTTTTTTGAAAGTAGGATTTATTGAGTGGATAGAAAAGCTCCCACAGTGGGGGGAGCCCAAGGCGGTTGTCCACATTTTTATTAGAAAAAAAAAAAAAGCACTGCCAAAGGTGGATATTTTCAATTGCTCGGGGTAAAATTGCACTATGATTCCTGATTTCTGCCTGTACCGAGGATGCTACAGTCAAAAGCAGAGGAAGAAATGTATACTCTGAAGAGGGTCCTGCTGCTAGAAGCAGTTTTTTGACTCTCTTGCCCTCTAGTGGTCGAATGCCCCAACAGGGATTTGGGTTCCTGCTATGACTGCCTGATCCCCTTGGACGTTTGCACTTTATAGACAGTGAAGTAACTGGGAAAGACAAAGAAAGGTGCAAGCCCAGGCAGATACTAAGCCCCTAAAGCCAGCCTGAGAGGTCGTGCGTCCAGGGCTGAAGCGTACAGCGCTGTGCTTCTCCCCTGTAGCCTCCTGCTACTTTAGGGGGTTCCCAGTCTAGTGCAGAAAAATCTGGCTTCAGAACCTGGCATTTGAATCTGCCCAGAGTTGGTTGCCTTTATTTTCATTCACTTATCCAACAAATATATCTGGAGTGCCTCCTATATGCCAGACACTGTGCCAGGTGCTGAGCGTAACACCTGACATCTTTCATTAGGATCTGGAGTTAAACCAAAGAGTTTGGCCAGAGTTCTCCGAACAGCACCCAAAACAAAATGAACCCACGGCTAGGCACAGGCAGGAATTTTATAACTGTAAAGAAATCTACATAAAACTAATTTCTCTGCCACATTCTTTAAAAAAAAAAAAAAAAACTCATATAGGCCAGGCTCAGTGGCTCAGCCTGTCATCCCAGCACTCTGGGAGGCCAAGGCAAGTAGATTGCCTGTGCCTGCGGGTTCGAGACCAGCCCGGGCAACTCGGTGAGACCTCATCTCTACAATAAACCAAAAATTAGACAGCATGGTAGCATGCGCCTGTGGTTTCAGCTACTTGGAAGGCTGAGGCGGAAGCATCGCCGGAGCCCATCAGGTCGATGCTGGGGTGGCCATGAGCGTGCCACTGCTCCAGCTGGGGTGACAGGGTGAAATTCCAACTCAAAAAAAACTCATACATATAGGGTTTGGGGTCTTTTTGATAAATGGTTATTAGACTTCTTGACAACTATTCATCATGTGGCACACAGTAATCAATCAGAATTGCATAAAGTATAAAATTAATGCCATGTGATGTGCTTAGAGCCAGTCTTAATTTATGAAAAAAAGAGTGTCTTGGCAGAATGTTGAATTTTTCCCTCTTTTTCTTCAACATGCAATGCTAAGTTGCTGATGTTGAAAGAATATACCCATAGAAACTCATTAGAGTAATGAAGTTGTTTTGGAAATAGTTGGGCCTTTTTGTGGCAGTACTGACCAAAGTAAATCAGTGTGAAAACAGAGGTGGAATGTTGAAACCTAACCTGAGTTTGTTCAGCTGCGTGGGGGCCATCTTCCCAACTTCTACCGCTCCACAGTCAATCTCTACATCCTGTTCACTTTATTTCTCAAGAATTTTCAGATCTGTATACTCGTTTTTTTAAGATAGCCTCATTCAACTGCCGAGGCTGGAGTGCAGTGGCACGATCACCATAGAACACTGCAGCCTCAAACTCCCAGACTCAAGCAATCTTCCAGCTTCAGCCTCCCAAGTTGCTGGGAATACATACACGTGTCACGTTTGGCTCATCTTTTTTTTAAAATTTTTGTCGAGACAGGATCTCACTACATTGTCCAGACTGGTCTTGAACTCCTGACCCCAAGCAATCCTGCCTTGGCCTTCCAAGTGCTGGGATTACAGGCATCAGCCACCCTGTGTACTCTTTTTATCCGAATGACCCCCTTGGTTCAGATGTTCGCATCTATTTTCCCGTACTACTATGATAAAGAACTTTATTGTAGTCTCTTTTCCTGCCTCTCTCAAATCCATTCTCCACATAGATTTCTCTCAAACACAAATCTGATCGCGCCACTGCTATGTTTTTATCATGTGAGCTTTTTGAGCACTGAACGCTTGGGACTGACTCCTGTCCTGCCACATTCACTGTCTTCCCCATCATTTTCCTGCTGGGGTCTTGCAGGTGCTCGGAATTGGTTTGTGAACCTGTTAAATGAATATCCAAGCATATAAATCTACTTTTGTGCTGTATTGCTTATGGGTTCTCCCCTTGGTAAACCAGGTAGCCCTGAGGTGACCAAATCCCATTCAAAATGTGTTATGAGTCTATATAAAGAATCCCATTATCAGTGAGTAATATGTTTATCAGATTCCAGAGGCTTGCCCTTCCCTCCTCCCCGTCTCTCAGCTGCGTGGAATTCTCTGGCTAATTCTCTTTGGGTACTCAGGGTTGAATTAACTGGATTTTGACTTCAACATAGACTAAAAATGCTTTGTTTATGAAGTCGCATTCTTTGTTATTTTGGAACCGGTTAGTGATGGGGGAAGGGTGAGTAGCCCCTATCTTTCTAGGGGAACTTCTGGAGGAATGAGTTCTTTCCTGACAGATGCTTCCTACACTAGGACCACGTTTCTAAACATTCTAACCTTCTCAAACAGGCTTGTAAACCTAATGCAGCTGGGTATGCCTCTTCCAAATCCGTTACTGATATTTCTATTATGTTCAGATTGCTGAGGTCACTGCATTTTATTTTCATTCAGAGTACTGCCAACATTGAAGAAACATACCGCAGTTTAACTTCCTGTGAAGTAGAGAGGGAACAACTATCTGTATCACCGAGTAGGAGTGAACTGGTGAATCCTAAAGGATCTTGCTGTTCTGTCCAGCATTGTCACTTTCCACTCTGACTCATATCACATAACTGGGTCCGTGGGCATCGTGGCCCACATTTGATGACAAAGATTAGTTTGGTAGGCCATTCTTTTATGGCCAAGATTGATATGACTGCTCTCACATTGTTCTATGTATTTCTTAACACACTTCAGTGGCACTTCCAACATGCCGGACTCAGTTCTCACTTAATCCTTACAACAACCCTGAGGTAGGTACTATTACTATTGGAATTTTATGTGTGAGAAAACTGAAGCATCTTGCCCAAGGTTGTATAGTCAGTGGAGCAGAGATTCAGGCTTGGACAAAGACCGTGCTGCCTCCACACTGATGATCTTGCAGAAATATCAGCAATTCATGGTAGCTAAAACCATGTGCAACCTTTTACCTTAGATCTCAGTGTGAGCTCTGCTCAGGCTCTGGGTAAAGGTGAGGCCTCAAGAATTAGGCTGTAGGCCAGGCACAGTGGTTCATACCTGTAATTCCAGCATTTTGGGAGGTCAAGGTGGGAGGATTGCTGGAGCCCAGGAGTTTAAGACCAGCCTAGGCTACACAACGGAGACCTCATCTCTACAAAAAAATTTTTTTTAATAAACTGGTGTGGTGGCACGCACCTGTAATCCCAGAGCTTTGGGAGGCTGAGATGGGAAGATCACTTGAGCTCAGAAGTTCAAGATCAGCCAAGGCATAATAGGAAGACCTCGGCTCTGCAAAAAATTTAAAAATTAGCCAGGAATGGTGGCACATACCTGTAGTCCCAGCTACTCAGGAGGCTGAGGTGGGGGGATTGCCTGAGCCCAGAAGACCAGGCTGCAGTGAATCATGATTGTGCCACTGCACTCACTCCAGTCTGTGTGACAGAGACCCTACCTCAAAAAAAAAAAAAAAAAAGAACTAGTCTGTAGCCTTGTTTGCATAGTCAGCATTTGTGCTAAAGAAAGAATACAAAGAGAAAAGCATAGATAACTTCCTTCTCCTTTCCATGAGTACAGTTGAGGCAGGGGAGGGAAGAGGCCCCAGCATGAGTTATCTTGCCCTATAATATGAACTTAAGTTATCCACAAAAACTGTAGGAGAAGAATTGCAATACAGTGTTATCATTGAGGGGAGTCTCAGAGTTGATCCAGCCTAAAGCCTTCATATTACAGAGAAGAAACAATAGGACTCCGAGAGGTTAAAGGACAACTCGTCTAAGATTATACAGTGAGAGAGTGAGCGTGAAGGTACTTCTGTGTAAACTAAGAACTGGAAGGAAATAGCACTTTGTTGATTAGCAGGGTTTCCTACCTCTGTTTTGTTATCTTTTGTTTTTTCATTTACCTGGCCAAATTTGCCACTGTTGATTTTTTCTTCTTATTAGATAAACATAGATGTTGGTTTGATAGTCAACAAAATATGTATGTAATAGTGACTCAAACTTGTGTGGAATGAATGAACATTAACTTGGATGAATATTTAAACCCTTTTAGACAGGTTGCTGGGTACTTTCTCTTGAAAGCAAATAAACAGAGAATGCAGGGAGGGGTAATGGAATGACCTTGACCATGAGTCCCTGCAGATACACACCATGAAATAGGGCACGTTTATCACAACTCCCAACCAACTGCGCTACTGCTCACAGCTTCTTTCTTCCTCCTCCTCCTCTTTTTTTTTTGAGTTGGAGTCTCACTCGGTCGCCCAGACTGGAGTGCATGGCCGCTTCCGGGAACCGCAGCCTCGCCTGCTGGGCTCCGGCGATCCTTCCGCCTCAGCCTTCCAAGTAGCCGGAATTACAGGCGTGCGCTACCACGCCCGGCTGATTTTTTGATTTATTGTAGAGATGAGGTCTCGCTGCCCAGGCGGGTCTCGAACCCGCGGGCTCAGGCAATCCACTCACCTCAGCCTCCCAAAGGCGCGGGATTACAGGCTGAGCCACCGAGCCCGGCTTTTTCTTTTGATTTATTGTAGAGATGAGGTCTTGCCAAGTTGCCCAGGTGAGTCTTGAACCTGCGGGCTCAGGCAATCCACTCATCTCAGCCTCTCAAAGCGCGGGATTACAGGCTGAGCCACCGAGCCGGCTTCCACCCACTCTTTGCGACCACATGCCACCTTCTCTAGCGAGTCTTTCCCGTTCTTTTTTTTTTTTTTTTGAGTTGGAGTCTCACTCTGTCGCCCAGACTGGAGTGCAGTGGCCGCTCCCGGCCACCGCAGCCTCGACCTGCGGGCCCGGCGATCCCTCCGCCTCAGCCTTCCCAGTAGCCGGAATTACAGGTGCGCGCTACCACGCCCGGCTGATTTTTTGATGAGATCTCGCTGCCCAGGCGGGTCTCGAACCCGCGGGCTCAGGCAATCCACTCACCTCAGCCTCCCAAAGGCGCGGGATTACAGGCTGAGCCACCGAGCCCGGCTTCTTTCCCATTCTTGACTAACATGGTTACTCCTGCCACGCTGTTGGTAGCTCCTCTAGAACTCCTCTCTTCTTTCTCTAATTAAGTGAACACAGGCAGCATCTTCTTGGTCTACATGTTCATTATTCCTTTATTGGTCCATCATACAAAAAACATTTCCTCAGCATGTGTATGCACCCAGGGCCGTTGCAGGTGACTAGCGCAAGTCTTGCTCCTTTTGACACCTCACTGACTCATAAGAGAGGCTCACATATGAGCAAATAAAGTGTGATGAATAGTCACATATCTATGGCTTCACCTCCATTTCAGCATCCTTGGCACTCACCATTGGCAAATTGGTGCTTAATAATTTTTTGAGCTGGGCATGGGGGCTCAAGCCTGCAATCCCATCACTTTGGAAGTCCAAGGTGAGAGGATTGCCTGAGTCTGGCCTGGGCAACTTGATGAGACCTTGTCTCTATGAGAAAACAAAAAATTTTTTAAAAATTAACTGGGCGTGGTGGTGCATGCCTGTGGTTCCAGCTACTTGGAAGACTGGGGCAGAAGGATCACCTGAGCCCAGCAGGTTGAGGTTGTGGTGGCCGTGAGCGTGCTGCTGCACTCCAGCCTGGGTGACAGAGTACGACTCTGACTCTTAAAAAGGAAAATACATAACTTTTGTCAGATCCATAATGTATCAATATTATATATGAGAAAAATTTAAATATTTTTAAACAGGTCAGTATAAGATCAGTACTAACAAAAATGGTAAAAACTTGACTCAATCACCTCTTAGAGGCCTGACCTTTGTTTCTTTTTCTTTCTTTTCTTTTCTTTTTTTTTTTTTTTTTTGAGTTGGGGTCTTACTCTGTCACCCAGGCAGGAGGGCATTGGGACAATCATGGCTCACTGTAGCCTCAACCTCCTAGGTTCAATCAATTCTTCTGCCTCAGTCTTCTGAATAGCTGGGACTACAGGTGCCCACTACCATGCCCAGCTAATTTTTTGATTTTTTGTAGAGATGAGGTCTCACTGAATTGCCCAGGCTGGTCTTGAACTCCTGGGCTAAAGCAATCCTCTTGACTCAGCCTCCAAAAGTAATTGTATTACAGGCATGAGCCACCATACCCAGCGAGGCCTGACCTTTCAATTTTGCCACATTGAGGATAAGTTTCAGCATGAATTTCAGAAGGGACAAGCATTCAAACCAGAACAGAAGAGAAACTGTTGCAGTTTAGGAAACATTGACCTAAACATGGCCATTTTCACTGTTTCTTTTTCCGTAGGTTTCATTCTTTCCCTGAGTTAAGTCACAAAGTTGTTTGTAAATTGTTTGGAATCTTTTGAAAAAGATTATTTGACTGTAAAAATATGCAACCAAAGACAATTTTAAACTATTGAATTGAAATCTTTGAAAAGATTGGACAAAACACATTGTGTGTATATGGTGTGTGTCTGTTTTTTAATATGAACCAAACCATGTTTCTTATTTATTTTCTATCAGAAGTGATTCTGTAAACATCCTCTTGAATTTCCCCGACCACAACCTGTTTAGGTGACAAAAACCTGCCCCTAGATGGGGCAATAATTTATACTGGAAGTCAGGAAGAATAAGAAAGGGCTTTCCTAGGTCTTCTGAGCAGCTGGACATGCTTCCTTGACATTGGTTCAGCGACTCTGGGAAATTGGAATCTGTCCTTGTTCTCATGTCAGCCACCCATCCCTACTGCTCTATTCCTGCAACCTCTACCCACTGCTGCTGCTGACTCTCCCCTCTCCTTTCTTCCCTCTCCCTCTCTGGCTTCTGGCTGTGCTGCCTCATAGCTTTTGCTTGCTGTCTTTGTGGGTCTCAACTTTGCCCACCATACTACCCGCATCTGGGGTGACAAACTGAACCCAATTTTCCTGGGACTTTGCCAGTTTTAACACCAAAATGTCCACATCCTGGGAAAACCTGAAGTCTTGGGCAAACCAGGATAATTGGGCAACCTACCTGCATCCCTTTTTTTCCTTCCTTCCTTCCTTCCTTGACTCTGAGTCTCACTCTGTTGCCCAGGCTGGAGTGCAGTGGCACAGTCATGGCCACCACAACCTCAACCTGCTGGGCTCAGGTGATCCTTCCACCTCAGGCTTCCAAGTAGCTAGAACCACAGGCACACGTCACCATGCTCAGCTAATCTTCTTATTTATTGTAGAGACAAGGTCTTGCCAAGTTGCCCAGGCTAGCCTCGAACCCCTGGGCTCAGGCAATCCTCTCACCTCCACCTGGAATTACAGGCATACTGGGATTACAGTGCTGGGATTTACAGGCATGAGCCACTGCACCTGGCTGATCTATACACATTTCTTATTCAAATTCAGTAAAGGAGAAGAGGACAGATCTGATGTCCCATGAGGGCCTTCTCCAGAGCAAGGAGCCTCTGAGCTCCAGGCCACTCCCAGCTAGTCTCTGCTGACTGGATCACCTGTCAGGTTTGGGGATGACATAAAGGACACCCTCTCCCCAGTCACCTTCCTCAGAAGGGACCCTGGAGCAGCACAGGCCTGGGAATATCATCAATTCCTCTGGTCCACTTGACCACATCAGTTTGTATCAGAGTCCTGGTGTCCACCATGTGGCAGGAGGCCTGTGGGATGGTGGGGAGGGAGTGGGAGACGGAGCAGGTAGAAATAATATTTTAAATTCATTTCACTCTTTTCACTTTAATGAATTTGATCATATTGCACAAATTAGACTCCTAATATAGTGTTATGGAAACTCTGGTGCAACCTGTCATGAAGTTCCTTATCCCACTAAATCTTGTCCAGTTGAGAGAGTATAACGTTTGCCAAAAGGGGTGCTTCAAAAGCAAAACAATATCATCTGGGAAACCAAGACATTTAAGTTCTAGCTGCCTTGAAGACACACTCAGAAGTCCCCTGGCTCGGGGCAGGAGAAACTGAGCCTCTGGATGGCCTGTAAGTGATAGAGGATGGCTGCTGCCTGCCCCCATTCCAGCGCTCTCTTTGCCCACTGGGCTCCAGAAATTAGTCCTTTATTAAAACTGCTTTTCCCATCTGCAAGGAGCAGCAGTCCCTCTCCCCTCGGCCCCACACCCCCGCTTCCGCCCCGCCTTAAATTCTGCGGACTGGGGTGGGGAGAGGAAAAGAAAAGCTGCGAAAACACTTAACTTCTGAAGCATGTGATTCGCTTTCAAGAATTCTAGAAAACTCGAGGGTGCGGAGTTAAGAAGAGGCGCCCCAGCGGGGAGGAGAGTGCTTCAGTGCCTCCGACTACCCCCACTCCCACCCCAGGCCCCTCCACCTCCCTCCATCCCCCAACCTCCCCGGGCCCTGAGTCCCCAAATCCCAGGCAGGCGACACAGCCCGGGAGCTGGGTGGCCGCGACCCCCTCGACGCGGTCAGCCTCCTGAGGGCGACTTGCAGGGGCAAATGAGTTTGCACTGCGCCTTTCATTCTCTGCGCCTCTCTTCAAGTGTGTAGCCATCCCTCACCTAGGCTGAGACCTGATACAAAAGGGGGGGAAAAGCAAACCAATCTAGAAGCATCGCTGACACAGTGGGCTTCGTGTTCTTTTGGCAGGGAAGCCTGTGCAAGTGATATTCCCACGGGTCCTGGTCTCAGGGGAAGGTGAGGTCTCCGAGTTCCGGAGGTAGGAGCAAGGAGAGTCCAGGCCCTGGAGGCAGCAGGAAGGAAAGAACTCCCCCTGCCTGCACCCCAGCAAAAGTACCAGGGTGACCCCCAGGGTCCATCGCTCAGGGGCCCCCACCTTCACCCTGGGCCCTGCACCCCAGACTTCAAGACCTGATGGGAACTTAGAGGAAAGAGCACAAGCCAGGCTCAGTGGCTCAGCCTGTAATCCCGCACCTTGGGAGGCTGAGGTGAGTGGATTGCCTGAGCCCATGGGTTCGAGACCCACCTGGGCAACTTGGCGAGACCTCATCTCCACAATAAATCAAAATGAGCCAGGTGTGGTAGTGCGTGCCTGTAGTCCCAGCTATTTGGGAGACCGAGGCAGGAGGATCTCCTGAGCCCAGCAGGTCGAGGCTGAAGTGGCCGCTCCCAGCCACTGTACTCCAGTCTGGGTGACAGAGTGAGACTCCAACTCAAAAAAAAAAAAAAAAAAAAAAAAGCACAGAGACACGCCCCCTCCGCCCCGCACCTCTTCCCGGGACTCAGGAAGGCATGTCCAGGATGCTCCCATTAGAGCCTGGAGCTAGGTGGAGCCCGACCTTTAGGCCACCCCTGCCAAGAGCCTGTGCTCCAGGTGCACCCCTGCACCCTGTCCCATCTCAAGGTGCTTTCCTCCATCTGGTGACTCCAGGCTTTCCACACCCACCTTTGATGGCTCCCAACTCTCCCCTCTCAGGCAATCCCTGTCCCACCCAGGGAATCTCAGTCCAGCTCACAAACAAGGGATCTCAATGACCAGAGCTGGTGCTCAGCTCCTGGGAGATTTGTAAATACCAGTAGGTGAACTGCCTGATGCCTCTTAGCTTTTGCAGCAGAGCTCCCAAAATAACACCAGTCCCAACTCCATATTTGAGGGCAGAGGGATTTTAGAAACATATACTCTCCCCTTTACCAACCCTGCTTTTATTCTTCTTGTCAGCATATAAAAAAGAGTGAGAAGAACTGAGAAGTCACGGAGGGCACAAAGATCTGGGAGTTCAGCAGTGAGAAAAGAGGATCAAAAATCAGCAAGCATAAGAGAGAGAGGGTTGAGACAGGAGAGGTGGGAGAGATGGAGCCGGACTCTCATGAGCTCTCCAGGCCTCAGTTTGTTCATCTGCAAGATGGGGAGATATGGGAGGAGCCATAGGGAGCAGAACATTACATGATCTCAGTTTTCTGGCATGTAATTGACTCCCTCCACCCCCACTTCTTGCTCCCTCCGCAGCTCACTGCAGTTTTTTTTGTTTTTTGTTTTTGGAGTTGGAGTCTCACTCTGTCACCCAGGCTGGAATGCACTGGCACGCTTACAACCACCACAGCCTCTACCTGCTGGACTCAGGTGATCCTTCTGCCTCAGCCTTCCAAGTAGCTGGAACCACAGGCACGTGCCACTACACCCAGCTAATTTTTATTTATTTATTTATTGTAGCGCTGAAGTCTTGTCAAGTTGCCCAGGCTGGTCTCGAATCAGGGGGCTCAGGCAATCCTCTCACCTCGGCCTCCCAAAGTGCTGGGATTATAGGCATGAGCCACCGCACCCAGCCTCACTGCAGCTTTAAGGGAGGCAGGTGGAGAAGCCCTAGCAGAAAATTGGCCAGAGAAGTCCCTTTCCACAACTTTATCTGTTTTATTTTTAAATAAATTAACTTTATCATTTTTGTTTTTTTGCTTTTATGTGTACACTAGGTGGTACAAGTGGATTTCTTACATGTATATATTGCATTGTGGTACAGTGTGGGCTTCTAGTGTGCCCATCACCTGAATAGTGAAGATTGCACTCAATAGGTGATTTCTTGTCCCTTACCCCCTTCCATTTTCCCACATTTCAGATTCTCCAGTGTCTATCATTCCACACTCTGTGTCTACATGTAGCCATTGTTTAGCTCCCACCATAAGTGAGAACATGCTCTCTATTGAAATGCTCTATTGAAAGGGCTGATGGCCAGGCTTGGTGGCTCAGCCTTGTCATCCCAGCACTTTGGGAGGCTGAGGCGGGTGGGTTGCCTGAGCCTGTGGATTTGAGACCAACCTGAGCAACTTGGCGAGACCTCATCTCTACAATAAATAAGTAAAAAATTAGCCAGGCATGGTAGCACACGCCTGTAGTGCCGGCTACTTGGAAGGCTGAGGCAGAAGGATCGCCAGAGCCCAGCAGGTCGAGGCTGGGGTGACCATGAGCGTGCACTGCACTCCAGCCTGGGCGAAGGAGTGAGATTCTGACTCAAAAAAAAAAAAAAAAGAGCTTATGATGAGCAACCCCTTTGGGTCCCCTCCCATTGTGGGAGCTTTTCTGTTGTCTCGATAAATCCAGCTTTCTTTTTTTTTTTTTTTTTGAGTTGGAGTCTCACTCTGTCGCCCGGACTGGAGTGCAGTGGCCGCTCCTGGCCACCACAGCCTCGACCTGCTGGGCTCTGGCGATCCTTCCACCTCAGCCTTCCAAGTAGCTGGAACTACAGGCGTGCGCTAATTTTTTTGATTTATTGTAGAGATGAGGTCTCGCCAAGTTGCCCAGCTGGGTCTCGAACCCGCGGCTCAGACAATCCACTCACCTCAGCCTCCCAAAGGCGCAGGATTACAGGCTGAGCCACCGAGCCTGGCAAATCCTGCTTTCTAAAAAAAAAGAAAGGGCTAATGATGATGATGGCATGGCTGGCTAAAGTGAGGTAGCAAACAGGGTGCTTGTATCTGTGGAAGCTCTCACATGCTCGTGGATTCCACCCCTGCCTTCAAGAACTCTGTGGAACACTCCTTGATATAGCGCTCCCTGAGATGAAAGGGGTAAGCAGATACATGTTGCAATTTTCACTTAAAAGTTGCCAACTGGAGCCCCCGCTGGTGACTCATACCTGTAATCCCAGCACTTTGAGAGGCCAAGGCAAGAGGATTGCTTGAAGCTGGAGTGCAGTGACACGCTCAGGGCCACCCCAGCGTCGACATTCTGGGCCAGGCGATCCTTCTGCCTCAGTCTTCCAAGTAGCCAAAACTACAGGCTCTCACTACCACACCTGGCTAATTTTTTGCTTTATTGTAGAGATGAGGTCTCGCCAAGTTGCCCAGGCTATTCTCGAATTCGTGGATTTGGGCAATCTCCTCACCTCGGCCTCCCAAAGTGCTGGAATTACTACAGACTTGAACCACTGAGGCCGGCCTTGTCTCTATTTTTTTAAAGTAAATTTAAAAACAAATTTGCCAGCTGGAATTCAGACCTGGTCTGCTTTCTCCATGATAGGGCGCCCAGATAGTAGCTCTGCTACAGGGTTGTGTGGATGTGGTCTTTGCCACTTACATCTTTCAATTTAAAATAGACTAAAAAAAGGCCAGGTGTGGTGGCTCACACTTGTTATCTGAGCATTTGGGAGGCAGAGGTGGGAGGATCGCTTGAGGCCAGAAGTTTGAGACTAGCCTAGGTAGCATAGCAAGCCCTCATCTCTACCAAAAAAAAAATTTTTTTTTCAAAAAATTAGCTGGGTGTGGAGACAAGTACCTGTAGTATAAGCTAATAGGGAGGATGAGGCAGAAGGATCATCTAAACCAGGAGGGCGAGGCTGAAGTGAGCCAGGATCGTGCCACTGCTGTTCATCCTGGGAAACAGTGTGAGACTCTGACTTAAAATAATAATAATAATAATAAAATGGATAAAAGAAACTGATAAAAATGAACATCAATGGATTCTTTTAAAAATAAAGCAGATATACTTAAAGTATGAGCACATTCCATATAAGTGGAGCCTCTGGGATTTCTTTTCTTTTCTTTTTTTTTTTTTTTAGTTGGAGTCTCACCCTTGTCACCCAGGTTGGAGTGCAGTGGCATCTCACGGCCACTGCAGCCTCCACCTGCCGGGCTCAGGCGATCCTTCCACCTCAACCTTCCAAGTAACTGAACTACAGATGTACACCACCACACCTGGCTAGTTTTAGTGATTTATTGTAGAGACAAGGTCTCACCAAGTTGCCCAGGCTGGTCTTGAACCCCTGGGCTCAAGCAATCCTCTCACCTCAGCCTCCCGAAGTGCTGGTATTACAGGCTGAGCCACCATGCCTGACTGCCACTGGGATTTTAAGGACTCCAAGTGAGGGAAGATTGGTTACCCTCTAGAAAGAGTGATGGAGATATTAGTGGTCATACCTTGCTCTTAACACAGAAAGGAAAATTCTGTTTGAATGGATGACTAGTACAAAAATGTATCATATTGTGGCATTTGTGTTTTCTGATGTGAAGTTGTTGCAGGAGCTTGTAATTCAGTTCTGATGAGGCTCATACCTTTGCTTTAATTATCACTTAAAATTCTCTTCTGGGCTCTTTTTTGGGAAACTCGAACAGCATTATAATGTTCATTTTACATTTGGAAACTTGAGCAGCACACAGGGCTTATCTTGGATCACATATAGGTGGCCATCTGTGCTGGTTTGCCAGGGACAATCATGGTTTCTTATTGTCCGGTTGCAATTATCCAGTGTCTCCTTTCCCCTCTCACAAGAGTGCTGGTTTATATTTAAGTATAATGTCACCCTAACCACCTGACACATTGCTGTCAAAATGAGAATTGTAGATCCTATGTTTCACATTCACCAGACTGCCCACTGAAGCAAATGTTTTCCCAGTTGTTAAAAGTCCTTTATTTCGGACTTATAGGGTGACACATGGTAGCCTGCCCCTAAGAAACTCTGCTGTATAGCACAGCAAACATGAGTCCTCTGGTTGAAAAATTTTGGTTGATCTTATTTTTCGCTTTATTTTGATGTACTTGACTCTCCCAGTTATCAAAATTACATTTGATACATTTTGAAAAGCTCAGTTTAAGAAATGTGTCCTGATGTCATTTTAAAATATTTTCTTTTTCTTTTTTTTTTTTTGAGTCAGAGACTCACTGTGTCATCCAGGCTGGAGTGCAGTGGCACGTTCACAGTCACTGCAACCTCAAGCTGCTGTGCTCAGGTGATCCTTCCACCTCAGCCTTCCAAGTAACTGGAATAACAGGCAGGTGCCACCATGCCTGGCTAATTTTTTGATTTATTGTAGAGACAAGGTCTTGCCATGTTGCTCAGGTTGGTTTCAAACCCCTGAGCTCAGACAATCCTCTCGCCTCCACTTCCCTAAATGCTGGGATTATAGACATGAGCCACCACATCTGGCCTATATAACTTCAAGGGTAAAAAATTAAACATATATCAGGACAATTCCACCTATGCTTGGTTCTAGCAATGATTTTTTTCTCTCTTGAAAAACTTACATAAAGGGAATTAGCATATTTTCTGCAGCCCTGTAATTATATAAATACACTTGTTTATGTCCAATTGTTTATGATTCTTGTGATGCTCATCACGGTGGACACCACTTACATTGTGTTATCAAAATAATAATGGTCCAGTTCTGCCATAGGTTAACTATGGCTGCAAATTTGCCTGTACAGCGCTCTTTTATCTCATCGCTTGTCTTTACTTTTAAACACTTGTTTTATGTGTTAGCTCATTTGGAGTCATGTATTGCAACATACGGAGCCATTAACCAAGAAATAGTCTTGCACCTTTCCTGGATAACAGAAATGGAGTTGAAAATTTAGCCTCCTGGTATCATAATTGTAGTTCTCTATATGACTGGGGGAAAATCAAATTTCAAGTTCTTCCCGCTTTCTTTATGCCTTTCACAGCAAATTTCAAAGTACAGCAGTAGGCAGATTGGATTATAATAGCAAATTTGAAACTCAGAAATTAAATTAAACCAAAATAGAACTACACCTACTTCCAGTTCAAATAGTATTTCTTTCAGAAAGAAGAACATCTCCACAGCGATGACAATATCAGTATTTTTCATGAAGATCTGAGTTATCAAGTTCATGTAGATTGCTAGAGAAATTGACAATCAGCGCTAAATTGTTACTAATGTTTCTTTCTCTTTTTTTTTGAGTTGGAGTGTCACTCTGTCGCCCAGACTGGAGTGCAGTGGCTGCTCCCGGCCACCGCAGCCTCAACCTGCTGGGCTCCGGCGATCCTTCCGCCTCAGCCTTCCAAGTAGCTGGAACTACAGGCGCGTGCTACCACGCCCGGCTAATTTTTGATTTATTGTAGAGATGAGGTCTCGCCAAGATGCCCAGGCGGGTCTCGAACCTGCGGGCTCAGGCAATCCACTCACCTCAGCCTCCCAAAGCGCGGGATTACAGGCTGAGCCACCGAGCCCGGTTTTGTTAATAAGGTTTCTTACAAACAATTGAAGGGGGAGGACGGGAGGATGGAATGGTCAGTACAATGGCATTACTACAGTGCCTTAAATTGCTTCAGTCCCTGTTCTTATGGAAGAGGAACAAAGAGAGAGGCCAACAGAAACTTTTCCCTATAGAATGGTCAGAAAGTTTGACTATTCAAGAGAACACGTTTTACTGTAAATACGTGTCTAGATTTCAGGATCCTTAACTATTTGTGTTCATTATCTTCCTCCTAATGCCTTTTTTCTTTTGTGCACATCACAAAACGTTTTGCTTCCTGGAATGATCAGCAGAAACGGCTGTCTGCTTTGCCTGTGGGGGAGGGGAGGGTCCCAGCACTTTGGACGCAAGGTCGGCCAAGGAGTTCCCTTGGGCTGTCTGGGAACTGGGAGTTCAGACCCCATGAGAGAGCTTCCCCCTTTTGCCTGTCTGGGGATCAACAGAGGCCTGAGGAACCGCTCTGATACTTTGCAAACAACCCCCAGGAAAGCATAATCTACATCTACAAATGGAGCTTTTCTGCCTGGATTGCACTAGCCTGGAGGGCCCCTGGGCAGGGTGCTGTTTGTGGTTGTTGCCATCGCAGGCTTGCTGTTGTCTTCACCCTGGGGGCTTTGCTTCTGTACTATGTCAAGTGACAGGGAGGCGCTGCTAAGAGTGGGTTCTTGGCACACACCAAAGCAAGTGGGTTGGCTTTAGAACCCGAGGCCCAGGGACATCTGGTTAGGCTGCCACTCTGACACTGCAATACTTCTCTCTCTGCCCCCCCAACTGCTTCTGGCATTAATAATTAAAAGACAAATACACAACAGCTATACAAGAATCAGGATAATCTTGACCTGAGGGGCTGAACACAGGAGATCCTTCCTTCATGAACATTCTGTACCTAATAGTAAGGTTAAAATAAGATTCAGCTGATATTTCCCCATAGGCCACCAGTTCAGAAACTGTGTAAAAAGTTAGTTTCTATTTATTTATTTATTTGTGTGGCGATGAGGTCTTGCTGTATTGTCCAGGCTGGCCTTGAATTCCCGGGCTCAAGGGATCTGCCTTGGCCTCCCAAAGTGCTGGGATTATAGGTGTGAGCCACCACATCTGCCCCCCACCCTCCTCTTTTTTTGAGAGATGAGTGTTCCTTCTTAAAGCAGGTAAATCTGTTGTAGAGTCATGGAGACCTTAAGTTATTGCCCCTGTAAGCCCAACTGCCTGTTCACGCTGCCAAGGCATGGAAAATCCTATTGGGAGTTGAGGGACTCTTTTGCTCCCTTCCTAACTTGAGTGAAACTCACTCCCTGGCACAGCTACTTTTCTCCTGGTCCAAATCCTTTGTCCTTTAGAGGCTTCCGCATCTTTATGTCCCAAGCGACCAAAATATGTCCCCTACACTGCCAAAACACACAGGTCACTCAAGGTCATAATGTGGAGGCCAGGCCAGTCATTGTTCTGCACACATTCTTGATCTAAATCAATCTGAAACCTTCCCTGAATGGCCTGTAAACTGGGTCAAGGTATGGTCACCAGGCTAGCCATTGTCCTTTCTTTCCCTCTGAAATGATGGGGCCACTTCAGATCACAATATCACGCTCTTCCTTCTGGTTATTATGTTACTTTAGATATCTGACATGGCAGGGCTAATATTGCTTAGATTACTTTCCCATCCTTTATTTGTGGACATCGTGCCTCCTATTTTCAATTTCTGGGAAATTTGCCAGGTTTTCAAGTACTGGGTAAAGAGCAAAATAAATATTTGTAGGTAGTTTAAAAGGAGAATAAGTATGTTGGCTGCAACTCTGCCCATCCAAAGAAATGCATTTTAATTTTCTTTCAGGCATTAACTCGAGAAAGATTCACAAGGTTGATTTACCAGTTTACTTTTCAGATTTTGTGATCAAGGGGCGTGTGTGTGTGTGTGTGTGTGTGTGTGTGTGTGTGTGTGTGTGTGGTGTGAAGAGAGAGAGAGAGAGAGAGAGAGAGAGAGAGAGAGAGAGAGAGAGAGAGAGAGATGGAAGAAGGGAGGAGTTAGGGAAAGTGAAGCAAATAAGGTAAAAAATTTTTAAACTCCAGGTTAAGTGATTAAAATCAACTGTGTGGAAATGACTATTCTTTAGTGATGTTAATCAGGCCCTAAAAAGTCAGTGCCAGAAAGTGTTTACTTAACGACATTCAGCATACACTTTCTTTCAAATTGTTTGGGTTTTTTTTTTTTTTAAGAGATTTCACTGAATTTGGGAGGTGCAACAGGTCCGTGTTTCTTAAAACGTCTACCAGCCGCTTTGGGAGGCTCACTCCGGGTCTGGGATTAAAGAGACTAGGTTCCCGGCCGTGATCGTGTGTGAAATGTTTTCCTTCCTCGGCTGCAGAGCCTCGGTGGTTTGCAGCGAGAGCCGGGCAGGGTGAGTCGCCAGTAGCGAAGGCCGTCACCTGTTGGGGCCTCCCTCGAGACGGAGCACAGCCCCCAGTCTCCCGGATCCGGGCGGGAGGACGCACCGACGGACAGACGGGGGGACGGGGGGGCAGGGGGTGGGGAGGCCCGGGAGGCCCGGCGCTGGAATGCAGTTTTCTCGGGCGAGGGAGACTTTGCAACCGAGTGGAAAATAGTTTGGGGTGGGGTTTCGCCCGGTCCCCTCCTCCCCGGCCCAGGGCCCCCTCCCAGGCGCTTTCTGGGAGCTTTTAGAACTGAGCTCTGAAGTTGCCAGAGAGCGAGGAGCTTGTGCCGCAGGCGGAGACAATGGAAGAAAATGAAAGCCAGAAATGTGAGCCGTGCCCTCCTCACTCGGCAGACAGCAGACAGATGCAGGGTAAGTAACAGGCTCATTCAAAGATGGGACAGGGACGCGTGCCCCTCGCCGCTTGCTGCTTTTTATAAACTGCGGCCCCTGCACCCGGCAGAGGAGGGAAAAAAAAAAAAAAGTCGATTTCTTAGGGTGGTGCGTTTCCCAAACTGAGCAGGGAGCTGTGATTTCTTGGGCTTGACTTTATCATCTCTGGCACGATTTCTCTTAAGCAGCCCAAAGAGGTGGTGGGTGATGGCACATTTGTAGCACCGGGAACAGTCGGCGTGTTCCTGTATCTCTAGCCAATGACAAATAAATCACCAAGCAGCTTTTAATCCGACCCCCCTCCCGCCCCGAGCGCCAGCCCCGGGGAGAAAGGCGCTGTTTTTGTGAAACTTCTCTCGGACGGCAAAGCTCCCATTCATTGGTTGGGGGATTCCATGAGGCAAACGCACGCTGGCTGCAGAGTTTTGCAGCATTTTAGAGCTGAAGCACAGAGTTTGGGGGTGTTTTATTTTACAGATCCGAACAGCAGGGGAGTACTTGTGCATCTGGATGAGAGAGGGCTCTGGATCTTCTTTAATGTTTTAATTCAAAAGTTGGGAGTTGTAAGACAATTTCGGTCAATTTCCTCCAGGCGGTTTCCCTTTAATTGTGTTTATAATAGGCTTGTCTTTTCCGTAGGGGATTTCCAGAAGCTTGTGTTGTTCCAGAGAAATCTCGCGGTGGGGTTGGGTGGCAAGAGAGCTTCACAGCTCTCCAGAGCCTGGCGTCTGGGATGCCCCGAGCCCAGCCTGCGGGACCGTATAGGAAGCGTGTTCATAAACCTCGCAGTCCTCAGCCGCCCCCGCCCCACCCTCCCCAGGTTCATCCAGGGGCCAGTTAGTTACCAAAAGACGTGCGGGAGTGCAGGGCTGTGCGTGGGAGTGGGGATTATGCACAGGGGATAAGGTGTGTGTTTTGTAAAAATGCAAAAGGGAAGTAACACATGACTCATCCGCACTGAAAATGCAAAGCTAAGCCCCAGACAGAAGAAATATAATGACAAGAGATTGAAAGCCCCCAGTGAAATGCAGAAAACTTGGAATTTAGTACACGCTAGGGGATCCCAGAGTCTTAGTCATCAGTCTGGGTTTCTGTGTGTGTACTCCCAAAGCGGAGGGCTGTTTTTGAGGGCATGGGGTCAGTGGGGTCCGGTGGGAGATAAGCCCCCTGTTCTCCACCCCTTATTTGTTAGTTCAGGATCTTGTAGCAGGAATTCAACCTCCAGGCCTGTCCTGAAAGAAATGTCCCCGATTCTGGAGGGGCCGTGGATTTAAGAAATAAAGTTTTTTTTTTAAAGTTATTTAAGAAATAATTTTCAAACAGCCGCAGCATTTCAAAGGTGCTTCAGAGGCTAGGATGGTCAGGCTGAGACTGTGTGCTCGTTTAGTTCATTCATTCATTCATTTTGTGAATATTGGACATTTGTTATGTAGTCGTCACTGTTTTCGCTGCTGGAGAGCCAGAAGTGAGCAAACCAAACTAAAAATACTTGCCTTCATTGAACTTATACTCCTAGGGCCAAGTTTGGAGGTGATGACGGGCGGGGTGGAAGAAGCAATGAACAAATATGTAAAATAATATGTAGCGTGTTAGATGGCAGGGCTGCCAGATTTACCAAAAAAAAACAAAAACAAAAAACCACAGAATGCCCATTTAAATTTGGGGTAAGCAGTGAGTAATTTTTTTGAGCATTAGTATATTTCCTGCAATATTTGGCATATACTTATGCTGAAAAGTTATCCATTGTTTATTCGCTATTCAAATTTAACTGGGCATCCTGTATTTTATGTGGCAACCCTAATAAGGTTATGGGGGGGGAGAAGCAGGGAAAGAGAATCAATAGGGAGTGGGGAGTGAAACTGTAAATAGGATTATCAAGGGGAACTTCACTGAGGTGATGTTTGGCCAAAGACGAGGGACGGAACAGCCAGGATCTAGTATGTCCAAAGAGCAGCAAGAACATGGGAGGAAGGATGGGAGGAAAAGAGGCTGAGAGTTAACCCCAGGCCAGATCACCTAGGACCTGTGAAACTGTGATAAAGACTTGGGCTTTTATTTTGAGGGAGATAGGAAGCCACTGGCAGGTGGAAACTCTTTTTTTTTTTTTACGTTTTATTGAAGAAAAAATATTTCTCAGAAACAGGAGTCTCACTATGTTGTCCAGGCTGGTTTCGAACTCCTGGCCTTAAGCAATCCTCCAACTCAGCCTCCCAAAGTGCTAGGATTATAGGCGTGAGTCATTACGCCTGGACTGTAGTTGTCTTTTCAAAGGGTAATACTAGGTGCTTTATTTATTTATTTATTCGAATAGGAGTCTCACTCTGTTGGAGCGTAGTGGCAGGGTCAGGGCCACTGCAGCCTCAACCTGCTGGGCTCAGGCGATCCTGCCGCCTCAGCCTTCCAAGTAGCTGGAACTACAGGCGCGCGCCACCACGCCCGGCTAATTTTTCTTGATTTATTGTAGAGATGAGATCTCGCCAAGTTGCCCAAGCTGGTCTCGAACCTGTGGACTCAGGCAATCCTCTCACCTCGGCCTTCCAAAATGCTGGGATTATAGGTGTGAGCCACTGTGCCAGGCCAATACTCGGTGCTTGAGCACAACCCACGTGAGGAAGGGAGAAGGGCAAGGAGGGCTTTAGGAGGCTTCACAGTGAACCAAGTAAGAACCACAGCTAGCTTGGACCAGGTGGTGCAGGTGGTGATAAGAAGACAGATTCTAGATGTTTATTGAAGGTATAGCCAGAAGCATTTGTGAAGGGATTCATTGTGGAATGTAAGAGAGTAAGAGATAACTTTCAAAGTTTTGGTGTTGGCCAAGCATGGTAGCTCAAGCCTGTAATCCCATCACTTTGAGAGGCCGAGGCAAGAGGCTTGCCTGAGCCCGGGGATTCTTGACCTGCCTGGGCAATTTGGTGAGACCTCATATCTACAATAAATTACAAAGCATTAGCTGGGCATGGTGGCACGTGTCTGTAGTTCCAGCTACTTGGAAGGCTGAGGCGAAAGGATCAACTAAGCCCAGCAGGTCGAGGCTGTGGTGGCTGTGAGCAGTGTGCCACTGCACTCCAGCCTGGGTGACAGTGAGACTCTGACTCGAAATTAAAAAGAATAATAATAATAAATATATAAAAAATTTTGGTGTGAGCAGCTGGAATAATGGAGCTGCCATTTGCCTAAGTGGAGAAGCATTTAAGAGGAGTAGATGACAGGGTGTTTACGGTTTGTGAGTGAGGGGAGTAGAAAGGATATGAATGAGAATTTATCAGGCATCCACGTGATGTTGATTGCAATTTGGATATTCATGACTGAAGTTGAGGGCATACTGGGAATTATGAGAGGTCCCCTAGGATTGAGTCTGTGCATCGAAGGAAAAAGTCAGGAAATAGTTGAAGGGATTTCCCTTCCCCCTCCAGGATATTCCAGCATTTGGAGGTCAGGGACACTGGAGAGTGGCTGGAAGAATTATAAAAGTGTGGTAAGGTCTTTGACATGGTGGCTCACGCATGTAATCCTAGCACTTTGGAAGACCAAGGCTGGAGGATCGCTTGAGCCCAGGAGTTCAAGAACAGCCTGGGCAACATAGTTAGACCTCGTTTCTACAAAAATAAAAAATATTAGCTGGGTGTGGTGGCGCATGCCTGTAGTCCCAGCTACTGGGGAGGAGAAGGATCACCTGAGTCTGGAAAGTTGGGAGTGCGGTGAGCCTTTATCGTGCCACTGCACTCCAGCTTAGGTGGCAGAGTGAGACCCCAACTTAAAGTGTGGTCAGAATCCAGGTTAGGTTTTTAAGATCCTGTTTGGTTCTGGACGAATATGATGTTGCAGAGGAATACAGCTTCACTTCCAGTTCCCGGATTCGCACCGGGACCACATCTCTGATGCTGACGTCACCCATGATATAAGTCCATTTCTATCATTGTGTATTATCTTGTGTTTGTCTATGTGTTTTGCACAGTGACAATGTGATTTTCCAGGGCAAGGATCATGTCTTATTTATACACACTTGCATCCCCAGTGCCAAACAGAGAACCAAGCATGTAGAAAACACTCAATAAACATTTGTTGAATGAAAAGTTAATTATACCACTCCAAGACGTTGGGTTTTTCATTCTGCTATAGATAAGGGTCCCTTGGGTGATCGTGTAACCTACTATCCAAACAAGACTCTTTTGAGGGTGAAAGGGAACGCTATAAATAATTTCTCTGGGACAACAGTTGTAACCCAGAGCTGTTTTGGCAAAGTGGGGCATAGGACTACCCCAAGAATAGCTCTAATCAATGAAGTTTCCACAGCTGACTAGTCAGACTACTGGGTAAATAACAGCATGGAAGTGCACAGCATGGTGCATTTGACAGAACAGGCACTCAATAATTAAGAGTGGAATTTGAATCTGACTGTAACAGGCTCCCTTTGAAGGTCATGGGCTCCTCAGTGTGTCCCCAGGGGATGAGTGCTCCTGAGAGATGCTCTGTCTACTGGGGTGTTTGCTCTTGCTTTGGTCCTAAGGTCTTGAAACTTCTATGCAGGTGAAGTGCCATTGGCTCACCTGCTGGCCTACCCACTGTCTGGTCTGTAGCGTTTCGTGGAGTCTACAGAGCCTGGGGAATCCCAGATATGCAGGGCTTTGCTCAGGAGTTTCTCAAATAGCTCCATCTATCTCTGCCCCATTATCCTGTTTTATTCCTCAAAGCACTTATCACAACGTGCTGTTTATTATATGCATATGTGTGTGTGTGGTGTGTGTGTGTGTGTGTATATATATATATATATATTTTTTTTTTTAGTTGGAGTCTCACTCTGTCACTCAGGCTGGAGTGCAGTGGCATGATCATGGCCACCGCAACCTCGACCTGCTGGGCTAGGTGATCCCTTCCACCTCAGCTTTCCAAGTAAGCTGGAACTACAAGCGTGCGCCACCATGCCCAGCTAATTTTTTTATTTATTGTGGAGACGAGGTATCACCAAGTTGCCTAGGCTGGTCTTGAACCCATGGGCTCAGACAAGTCTCTCACTTCTGCCTCCCAAAGTGCTGGGATTACAAGTGTGAGCCACCCACTATAATATATATATATATTGACTTGTTGCATGCCTCCCTAATTGTAATGGGGATTCCACCATGTGGGAAGGATTATTTATTATTATTTATTTATTTACTTATTTGTTTGTTTGTTTGAGGTGGGGTTTCGCGTTAGTACTGAGGTTGGAGTGCAGTGGCACGATCCTGGTTTACTGCAGCCTCAATCTTCTGCCCTCAGACAATCCTTCTGCCTCAGCCTCCTGAGTAGCAGGGACTACAGGCTGTTTTTGAACTCCTAGGCTCAAGCAGTCCTCTGGCCTCAGACTCCCAAAATGTTGGAATTACCGATGTGAACCACCGCACCTGGCCAAGGGCAACTTGATGAGATCTCATCACTACAATAAATAAAAATCAGCAGGGCGTGGCAGCGCGCACCTGTAGTTCCAGTTACTTGGAAGACTGAGGCGGAAGAATCGCCGGAGCCCAGCAGGTCAAGGCTGCGATGGCTGGGAGTGGCCACTGCACTCCAGTCTGGGCAACAGAGTGAGACTCCAACTCAAAAAGAAAAAAAAAAAAATACACACACACACACACACACACACACACACACACATATGTGTATAGACTTTGCCAGTTTATTTCCTAACTCCTTTTTCAGTGTACGAGCAGGCACCCAGTATTTGTGTGAATGAATGAATGAAGTAATCAAATTGATTAGCTTTAATCAATACTTGATGCAAGAATGCTTTTCTGGGTATAGGAGGGGCTGTCTGTGTCCTGTTCATACTAGAAATCCTCTTTGGCCCAGTGTGGTGGCTCAGCCTGTAATCCCAGCGCTTTGGGAGGCTGAGGCAAGAGGATTCCCTGGGCCTGGGGTTTCAAGATCAGCCTGGGCAACTTGATGAGACCTCCTCTCTACCATAAATCACAAAAAACAAAACTAGCCAGGTCTGTATTTCCAGCTACTTGGAAGGCTGGGGCAGTAGGATCACCTGAACCCAGCGGGTTGAGGCTGTGGTGGTCATGAGCGTGAACTGCTCTCCAGCCTGGGCAACAAGAGTGAGACTCCAACTGCAAAAAAGAAACAAACAAACAAAAAAATCCAAGTGAGCTGGAAAACCAAGGGACTCTGTAGGCTGCCAACAGAATATATGTTTTAGTCAGGCAGGCTAATTGTTGTAATCACCCCTTAATCTTGGTGGCTTTGCATGATCAGGGTTCATTTCTTGCTCACACACAGTGGAATGTGATGTCCCTGACTAGGTGGATCTCCTGGGTGGACACTCAGGCTCCTCCTGTCCCGTCACTATGTCATCCCCAGGGCCTTAGAGGGTTCCACTGGATCATTTGCCTTCAACTGGCTGAAGAGTAAAGAAAGGGCATGGAGGATTATTTAGGGGGTCCAGGGGCCAGGACAAAAGGCGACCCATGTGGCTTCTGCCCACATAGCATCGACCAGATCTTAATAAGATGGAGGAGGCTGGGAATTCAGTCTTCCTGTGTATGCAGCAGGACAATGTTATGGGTTGAACACACAGCACCTTTGCTGCCACGGTATGCCCAGAGAGGTTGTACAACCAGACAAAGCAACTTATTGGTGTTCCTTATGACAAGAGAGCATCTCAGCAACATTTAAAAAGAGACAGCTACAGAAGCCACTAGAAAGAAGTGAGGGACGCTTTTCCGAAGCATCTGCAGCCTACCTAATGTTTTTTTTTTTTTTTTTTGAGTTGGAGTCTCACTCTGTCACCCAAGCTGGAGTGCAGTGGTACACTCACAGCCCCCGTAGCCTCAACCTGCTGGGCTCAGGCGATCCTTCCACCTCAGCCTTCCAAACAGCTGAGACTACAGGCACACGCCACCATACCTGGTTAATTTTTTACTTATTGTAGAGATGAGGTCTCACCATGTTGCCCAGGTTGGTCTCAAACCCGTGGACTCAGGCAATCCTCTAGCCTCCCCCTCCCAAAATGCTGGAATTACAGGCATGAACCACTGCGCCTGGCTTGGCTATTTAATCTTGATGCAGGAATAAAACCTCAGGGAAGCTGGCAGTACTGTTGCTGGCTCTCAAGCAGGTGTGGAATGCTGGAATGATGCAAGGCCCCAAATCCCTTACTGTGGGTCAGCTGACCCGGCCAGGGTAACCCGAGTTGTGGCGAAGAAGCCGGCCTTGGCAGCCCCTGCAGTCGCCTGCCTGCAGAATTTGCTGTGTGGATATCTCTGTGTGGATGCCCCATCTCCCATGATCCTCTGCCTAATTGGTATCTGCCCCAGCTCCCACTTCCTACTTTCTAGAAGGCCCACCTCCCAGCCGGGAAGCCCTGTGGGGCTCTGAAGAGTGTCTCTTCATTCGCACTTCTCCAGGGAATGTCTAAGGAATTGTTCTGGGCTTTAAGCTCCTGTGTTGCTCTTTGCCTTGCTTGAAGTGCACTCCCAGGGGGTGTTGCTCTGGGCTCTGCAGAGGTTGGGAGGGGCAGGAAGGGAAAACAGGGCCACCTTTCAGCAAGCCTAAGCCTTGCCTTCACGCTGCAGCTTCATTATTTTGTTTGACAAGGATTCCCAGAATAGCAAACAGCTGGACACACCCGTATTTAAATGTTAGTACCAAAGCGCATTCCAAACGAGAAATAGAATTGTATGTCTGTTTTGATGGCTTGGGTAATCCGCACTTGAGCTTTTCTCTATTCATGTGGATAATGAGGACTTGGCCAGCCCGGCTCTCTGACTCCATGGCTGTGGAATTGTGACTCGGTGTCCTTTGCCTGCTCCCTCTTGTTTGTATGTAACCCTGCTTAGTTTTTCTCCTCTCCTAAAAAGACCACGTGCTTCCCAAATGACCGGAATGGTAGAGTTGTCGCTTCTCCCTAGGTGTGGGAGTCAGCAGCGTGGAGAGCTGAGCCTTGTTGAGGAAAAGGCTCAGGTGCCAGATGCTCAAAGGTAGCTTGTTTGGAGAGCCTGTTGGTTGTTCTGAGTGCTGGTGACAGTGAAACAGGTGCCTGGAGGTAGAACAGGAGGCCGATGGGGTGCTAGGACATCAGGTGGCAGGCAAGAAGGTGAGGCACAGGGGAGGAGTGGGCTCCTAGGACAACCTGATGTCTGCCAAGTGATTGTGCGTGGAGCCTTCCAGTCCCATTGGCCATTGGTGCTTCCTTCCTCGACAGCAAAATCCTGTTAAGCAACTGAAGATATTTTAGAAATACCCACAAGAGCCAGACTCGGTGGTTCAACCTGTAATCCCGCGCTTTAGGGAGGCTGAGGTGAGTGGATTGCCTGAGCCCGCGGGTTCGAGACCCGCCTGGGCAACTTTTGGCGAGACCTCATCTCTACAATAAATCAAAAATGAGCCGGGCGTGGTAGCGCGCGCCTATAATTCCAGCTACTTGGAAGGCTGAGGCGGAAGGATCGCCAGAGCCCATCAGGTCGAGGCCACGGCACTACAGTCTGGGTCACAGAGTGAGACTCTGACTCAAAAAAAACAAAAACAACAACAAAAAAGAAATATCCACGAGAAAGAGAGGGGGGATAAAAAGGGAAAAGTAATGGAAGGTTGATGTGACCTTCCCAATGTTAGAGGAAAAAAAGGGGGGTTGTTGAGTCCAATCATTCGGGGCTACTCAAAGGTTAACCTAGACAGAAGACCGACTCTGACCATGAGGACTTTCCTCTTCTAGCTCCTTTCCTAATTTCTTTCTTTCTTTTATTTTTATTTTTTTTGAGTTGGAGTCTCACTCTATCGCCCAGGCTGGGTTGGAGTAGCACACTCATGGCCACT
This sequence comes from Cephalopachus bancanus, assembly GCA_027257055.1. NCBI lineage: Eukaryota > Metazoa > Chordata > Mammalia > Primates > Tarsiidae > Cephalopachus > Cephalopachus bancanus. The sequence continues at coordinate 7,662,563 of JAPVLO010000015.1, read as the reverse complement.
GCAAACTCAACCTGCTGGACTCGGGCGATCCTTCTGCCTCAGCCTTCCAAGTAGCTGGAACTACAGGCACACACCACCACGCCCAGCTAATTTTTTGATTTGTTGTAGAGATGCAGTCTCGCCTAGTTGCTCAGGCTGGTCTCGTACCTCTGAGTTTAGGCAATTCTCTCACCTCCACCTCCCCAAATGCTGGGATTACAGGCATGAGCGACTGCTCCTGGCCCGTTTACTTCTAAAAAAAGGCCAGGTACGGTGGCTCACACCTGTAATTCCAGCACTTTGGGAGATGGAGGTGAGAGGATCACTTGAGCCCAGGAGTTTACAACCAGCCTGGGCAACATAGTGATTCCTTGCCTCTACAGAAAAAATAAAAAAAATTAGCTAGATGTGGGAGCATGTGCCTGTAGTCCCAGTTACTTGGGAGACTGAGGCAGAAGGATTGCTTGAGCCCAGGAGGTGAAGGCTGTGTTGAGCCATGATCATGCCACTGCACTCCATCCTGGGCAAAAGAGTGAGACCTTGACTCAGTGAAAAAAATAAATAAATAAAAATAGTACAGTCCCTGAGGGGTTACTGTACTGGCTGTCTTAACCTCTTATGATGATTCTTGGATGAAACAGAATAGTTCACGTGAGCCCGTGTGGCATAGTGAGACTGCAGGCAACTCTCTGCTCCTGTTTTTGGGATTGGATGTGCGTGAACATTTATCCAGATGGGTGCATGTGCATGGATGTGTACTATGCCTGTGTAAAAGGTAGATTAGTTTAATGATGTCAAAAGCAATCATAAAAGCCTACTTGAGAGTCAACAGAGTCAGATCAAGTATACAACAATTTTGGCTAACACGAAACACATGCACAACACTGTCAAAAGGTAAAGCTAACCCTCTTCAGGTTGGGCATGTATTTATCAACCTGAGACACAGCATTTTCTGCATCTGGCTGTGTTCAATAGATCTTACTTCTATGTTATAAGGGAAGAAACCATAAAAAAGATAGCCATGATGTGAGTCTGAGTATTAGAAGAGTAACCTAAATAAATGAGATTACAGTTTATCCCCCAATATCTTTTAAGCCAATAGTTTTATCTTCTTTTCCTTCGAAACTTCTGGCTGAAACTAATGAAAAGTAGAAGAATTAACTGGCTTGGATGTGTTTTTCCTCCCTTTCCTCATCAGTGTCTGATGGAGATGCTATAATTAGCAATGTAATGAGAAGTGAAGGATAAACAAGAGGAGTTATTCCCAGAACACACTTCAAGGGTTAGAAGCCTGGAACAGGGAAACCAGCCGGAGATTGAAATATTTTCTGTGCCTAACCAAAGAGTGTCTATACCTACAATTCTATACACAGACATTTCTAGCCAAAGATGTGTTGGTGGCATTGCTTTTAGGGAACTGTTTTATGCCTAAACAAACACTGGACACCTGTTGCTTTGTACCACTAGTGTGAAGATTTAGGTTTCTGTTTATCTGAGATTCAAGTGAGCAGAACTCTCAAATATTGGTTCTATTTTTCTGCACTTAATTTTTCTTTCTTTTTTTTTTTTTTTTGAGTTGGAGTCTCACTCTGTCACCCAGATTGGAGTGCAGTGGCCGCTCCCGGCCACCGCAGCCTCAACCTGCTGGGCTCTGGCGATCCTCCGCCTCAGCCTTCCAAGTAGCCGGAACTACAGGCGCGTGCTACCTTGCCCAGTTAATTTTTTGATTTATTGTAGAGATGAGGTCTCGCCTGCCCAGGCGGGTCTCGAACCCGCGGGCTCAGGCAATTCACTCTCACCTCAGCCTCCCAAAGGCGTGGGATTACAGGCTGAGCCACCGAGCCTGGCTAACTTTTCTTTCTTTTTAGAGACAGAGTCTCACTCTCTCACCCAAGCTGGAGTGCAGTGGGGCAGTCATAGCTCTCTGCAGCCTCAAAACTTTTGGGCCCAGGCCAGGCACTGTGTCTCATGCCTAGAATCCCAACACCTTGGCAGGCTGAGGTGAAAGGATTGCCTGAGCCCATGGGTTCGAGACCAGCCTGGGCAACATGGTGAGATCTCTTCTCTACAATACATCAAAAAATTAGCCAGGTGTGGTGGCGCATGCCTGTAGTTCCAGCTACTTGGAAGGCTGAAGTGGAAGGATTGTCTGAGCCCAGCAGGTCGAGGCTGGGGTGGCCGTGAGCTTGCCCCTGCCGTCCAGCCTGGGTGACAGAATGAGACTCCTACTCAAAACAAAACAAAACAAAACAAAACAAAAAACAAAGCTCCTGGGCTCAAGCAATCCTTCCACCTCAGCCTCCTTGGTAACTGAACTATAGGCACATGTCACCATACCCGGCTAATTTTTTTTTTTTTAAATTGTGAAGTTATGGGGTACAGTTAAGGGTTAGGTATACAATTGCGTTTCATTCAGGCACCCTGTTGATATGGGATGTTTCCCCGTACGCAGACAGATATTTGCTACTGTTAATCCCATCTCCCTCCCCCCCCATAGTTTCCCAGTGCGGTCAGTCATTTTCGTATAGTATTGCATTGGATGTTTAAGGTCCATTATATGAGTGAGAACATGTGATACTCGGATCTTTGTTTCTGTGAGATGTCACTCAGTATTATAGACTCTAGTTCCATCCAGGTTGCTACCCGGCTAATTTTTAAAATGTTTTTGTAGAGACAGGATCTTGCTATGTTGCCCAGGCTGGTCTCCCAACTCCTGGCTTCAAGTGATCCTCTTGCCTCAGCCTAACAAAATGCTGAATGCACTTAACTTTGGTTTTTTTTTTTTTTTTTTGAGTTGGAGTCTCACTCTCGCCCAGACTGGAGTGCAGTGGCCACTCCTGGCCACCGCAGCCTCGACCTGCTGGGCTCCAGCGATCCTTCCGCCTCAGCCTTCCAAGTAGCTGGAACTACAGGCGTGTGCTACCATGCCCGGCTGATTTTTGATTTATTGTAGAGATGAGATCTCGCCAATAAATAAAAGAGACCTCATCTCTTTATTTTTAAAAGAAAAATGAAAGATAAATAAAAATAAAAAACCAGATTAGGGGAAGAAAGTAAAGAACGTTCAGAAGTACTTTAGGAACTAGACAAGTTCTCTTAATGAAGCCTGGTTCTCTTCACAGAGAACAGTTCTTATCATACAGTATTGCAGATGCAGGCAGAATAGTGTGTCCTTGTCCACTGAATTCCCTGGGAAAAGCCCTAGGCTGGGTCTCAGGAGTCCTGGCTTTCAGCCTACACCTAGAACAAACAATTTCACCTCTCCTGGTCTTTTTCTTCCTTCCTTCCTTCCTTTTGAATCAGATGGAGTCTCTGTCACCTAGGCTGGAGGGCAATGTTATGATCACAGCTACTTCAGGCTCGACCTGCTAGGCTCAGACAATCCTTCTGCCTCAGTCTTCAAGAAGTTGGAACTACAGGCACTCACCGCACACCTGGCTAATGTTTTGATTTACTGTATAGAAACAAGGCCTTGCCAAATTGCCCAGGCTAGTCTTCGGTCCCTGGGCTCAGACAATCCTCTTACCTCAGCCTCCCAAAGTGCTGAGATTGAGCCACCATGACCTACCATGCCCAGCCTTATTTTTTTCATTAGTAAAATAGGTTGCTGGACTAGCATTAGATATGCAAAGAAGACCTCATCTTGACAATAAATCAAAAAATTAACTGGCTGTGGTGGCACGAATCTGTAGTCCCAGCTACTCAGAAGGCTGAGGTGGAAGGTTCACCAGAGTCCAGCAGGTTGAGGCTGTAGGGGCTGTAAGCAAGCCACTCCACTCCAGCCTGGGCAACAGAGTGAGACTCCAACTCAAAAAAATAAAAAATTTAAAAAGCAAAAATAAAATAATAAATAATTTAAAAATAAATTTCCAACAGCAATGTATTTGTTAAATATATATCTTTAAAAGTTAAGTGCGCCAGGCTCGGTGGCTCAGTTTGTAATCCCGTGCTTGGGAGGCTGAAGTGAGTGGATTGCCTGAGCCCGCGGGTTCGAGACCCGCCTGGGCAACTTGGCGAGACCCCATCTCTACAATAAATCAAAAATCAGCTGGGCGTGGTAGCGCGCACCTGTAGTTCCAGCTACCTGGAAGGCTGAGGTGGAAGGATCACCGGAGCCCAGCAGGTCAAGGCTGCGGTGGCCGGGAGCGGCCACTGCACTCCAGTCTGGGCGACAGAGTGAGAATCCAACTCAAAAAAAAAAAAAGAATATTCAAGTGGTTCACATGTGTCAGTGATTACCCGACTTATGTATAGGGTGATAGCTATTTTTGTTCTTGGTGGTGAAACAGATGTTTCAGAAACAATTTTCAGCTTATAAAAATATAAAAATCCTGTTACCAGGATGAAACTGTTGTTTAAAATACAGAAATAATCAGAATCACTGGAGTTAACTCTTCTATAATTATGGATGAGGGTCAGCGATAACCCAGTCATCTGCAAACAACTGACCTAACCAAATGTTCTCGTTTAGAATAACCTCCGAGAAAGTCAGAAATAGCAGTTTTTGCTAGAACATCTTTATTTCTAAAGTACGAATTTTTGTATTTCTTTGATTGTGGATTCCCCCAACCCTTATGCTTACTGCAAAAAATAAAAAAGAGAGAGGGAAAAAGATTTGCTAAGTTACATTCCATTAACAATTACCGCAAACCCTCCTGATGTTCTGTAAACAAGATTTCTAGTGTGAAATTATTAATTGTGAACCGTTTTTTTTACCTGTTTGCCTTTCAGAACAAGGAAAAAGCAATCTGCATGTAACATCATCAGAAGATGCAGAATGCCGCAGGACCAAGGAACGCCTTTCTAATGGAAACAGTCGTGTTTCAGTTTCCAAGTCTTCTCGAAACATCCCAAGGAGACACACTTTAGGAGGGGCCCGAAGTTCCAAAGAAATACTGGGAATGCAAACATCTGAGATGGATAGGAAGAGAGAAGCGTTCCTAGAACATCTGAAGCAGAAATACCCCCACCATGCCTCAGCAATCATGGGCCACCAAGAGAGGCTGAGAGACCAGGTACGGATATGCTGCCATTTTCACTCGCGTAGCTCAATTCTTGAATGAACGTGAGGGAAGCAAAGTGACCCTTAATATAAAGGGGAAACATAGTTTAGTGGACTGTGCCTACTATTTGGTTGTTCCAGATATCTTTTGCAGCTTGGGAGGAGGAAGCTGGCTGTAGAAAGGCTCAGCCTGAAAGCTCAGTCCTCTTTACCAATGCAGTAAGAGGACAGGCCAAAGAGGAAGGGCCTTGAGAGTATGCAGTTCCCCAAAAGAGTGTTCTCATGTTCAGCCACAAATACATCCAAAGTGCAAGCAAATGGAAAGGGTATTCCTTGACTGAGTAGGGTGTGACGCCAACCACTGTGCACCCTGAAAGCCCTGAGGGCTTGCTCTGTGGATGAATGAATGAATACACAAATACATAAATACATTTTTATGGTAAAATAGAGCACAGAGGCTTAGGCTTGTGATGAACCTCTTTTCCTTAAGAAGTTGACATGAATGTTTTGTGTCTGCTTTTCGTTTTCTTTCTAATCACAGATGTGTTCCCTTTGCATGCCTTGTTTTCTGCTACCTTTTCAAAGTCTTCAGCTACCTGTTTTCTCTGGTTATTTTGACAGCCAGACATCGCCCAACTGTGGCTAGGGATGTTTTTGTTTCTTGGCTGTGTGCAATTACTTTTGAGCAGACAGAGCAGGTTTGGGGTCACAGGAGATGTGAGGCCTCCTTTTGGACTTCCCTGGCATGTTATCAGATTGACCTTTAAAGTCTGGAGAGCATAGGAAAGGAACGTTCTTAGCCGTATGTATGGCGGGTGGGGGAGGGAAGAAGGGCAGGCTGATACTGATTTCCACACTCCAGGCAGGGAGGCGCGCTCAGTGTTTTAAGCCTGCCATCTTGCCAGTTAGTTGCACATGTTTGTCTAATGAAACTTGGCTTTTGATTACCAGGGAAATGGAGATTGGGAGCAGCCTGAATACATGTAAATCTATACTTTATCCACAATGTCATATTCTTCCTTTAACTCAACCTTCTCTAGAGAATCTTTTTTTTTTTGAGTTGTATTCTTACTCTATTGCCCACACTGGAGTGCAGTGGAACGCTCCTGGCCACTGCAGCCTCGGCCTGGTGGGCTCCAGCGATCCTTCTGCCTCAGCCTTCCAAGTAGCCGGAACTACAGGCATGCACTACCACGCCCAGCTAATTTTTTTAATTGTAGAGATGAGGTCCTGCCAAGTTGGCCGGGTAGGTCTCGAATCCACTCATCTCAGCCTCCCAAAGTGCTGGGATTACAGGCTGAGCCACTGAGCCCAGCCTCCTCTGGAGAATCTTTATCAAAGTGCCAAAAATGTGAAATGTGCTGTATGGACTTTATGTTTGCTTTTTGTTCATGCAGCCTAAAGACAGTAAGCCCAGAAAGAGAGAAAAGAAACAGGAGTCCTGGTTGATGTCAAAATGGGCTGATGATTAATTCTTTAGTGATTAAGAAAAAGAGGCTATCTTTTCATTGTAGGCATATATAGAAAATACCCCTCTTTTCTATTTATTGTAGCATCACTATGCAGTTAATTAATGAGATCTATGCCTCTCCCTAGGTCAGATTTTGGAAGGCGCCATATTTTATCCAAAGCTGTTCAAACTGAGGACACTCAGACTCAGAGAGGTTGCAGTTACGTAGTTTGCTAAGGAAAAGTTGAGATTTGAACCCAGATAACTGTGAATTCAAAATCCTTATTTATTCCACTAATCCTACAAGTTAAAGGTGACTGCTTATGAGATTAGACAATGTGGTCTGAGTAAATGGGCAAAGGATATACTGAAGGAGGAGAGAAGAGAGAGAAAGAGAGAGAGAAAGAGAGAGAGAGAGAGAGAGAGAGTGTGTGTGTGTGTGTGTGTGTGTGTGTGTGTGTGTCCAGGGGCACAAGGGCAAGGGTGATCAAGGCTTAAAAAAATGGGTTATGGGTTGAGAGAGGAGGGAGAATATTTATTCTTTAGAAGTTAAAAATGTATTGACCAGGTACAATGACTCATGCCTGAAATCTCAATGCTTTGGGAGGCTAAGGCAGGAGGATCACTTGAGGCCAGGAGTTGGAGACCAACCTGGCAACACAGCAAGACCCTGTCTCTACAAAAAAAATCTGAAAACTTAACTGGACTCGGTGGCATGTGCCTGTAAGCTTAGCTACTCAAGAGGCTGAGATGGGAGGATCACTTGAGCCCAGGAGTTTGAGGCTACTGCACTGTAGCGTGGGCAACAGAGTGAGACCCTGTCTTTAAAAAAAAAAGTATTAATTTTTCTGAGAAATATAGAAATTAACCTGTTAAAAATGATATATTTTTCTATGTCGAAAATATTTCAGTTATTATTGTTACTATTATTATTTGTAATGTCATAATTTTTCTTACTACTATGATGATAGTGGTTTGGGTTAAAACTATCACAAGGGGACCCTGGTTATAATAAGACTACCCGGATGCATGGTAGCTGAGGAAAGGGACTAGTGAGTGTGGTTTGGTGGCCTCAAGCTCTGATCTGCCATGACATACATCTCCCGAAAAGGCACAGCCCTGTTATGGCTAGTTAGCTGTCTCTTCTCTGGGTAACATGGGAAGAATGAGCACCACATTCTGTTTCAATGCCTCTTTCGTGTTCCAAGCTGACCATCCAAAAGGGGAGAGCTTTTGACACGTGAATTTGTGTCCACATTTTTGTTCTACCACCGTGCACCTGCAAGGAAACCCCAACCAACACAGAAGATGCCAGAGATCAGCGTAGGCATGGCTTGTGAAATTGCTACAGACATCACCTCATCTTCTGTCTTCCATTCTTGTTCTCCTACTGTTCATTTCCTCTTTCCTGTCCTTCTCTCTGTGATAACCTTTTGCTCCTTCCTGACCTTCTGACAGTGGGTTATTCCAGGCTTCCTTTGAAGGAAGACGACACAACCAGCTTTAAGGAGGAAGTCTAATCACACAAGCCCATGTACTTCTCTGGACATAGAGGTTCTAAGTATCAGAAATACGGCTGCCTTTTCTGGTGGCTGTTTTCCTGGCTGCCTTCTGAAGTGGCCTTAATAAAAAAAGAGCCAATGAGCAAGACAGAGAATAAGGTGTTCAAAATGATGTCTCTGGCACCTAACATGAAATTTCATGATAATAGAAAAATCCAGCTTCTAATTGCCTGGAATCAAACATAACGAGAAATAGTACATGCCTTTTTTTAAAATCTGAATTCAAACACTGGAAGATTCACGGTTGAGAAATTTATATTTGAGCCTTCAAAAAATATGTTAATGAAGAGTTTTCTTCTTCTTCTTTTTTGTTTTTTAAAGAGATGAAGCCGGGCTCTGTGGCTCAGCCTATAATCCCGTGCTTTGGGAGGCTGAGGTGAATGGATTGCCTGAGCCCGCGGGTTCGAGACCCGCCTGGGCATCTTGGCGAGACCTCATCTCTACAATAAATAAAAAATTAGCCAGGCGTAGTAGCGCACGCCTGTAGTTCCAGCTACTTGGAAGGCTGAGGCGGAAGGATCGCCAGAGCCCAGCAGGTCGAGGCTGCGGTGGCCAGGAGCAGCCACTGCACTCCAGTCTGGGCGACAGAGTGAGACTCCAACTCAAAAAAAAACCATAATTTAAAAAAAGAAATAAATAAAGAGACGAGATCTCACTATGTTGCTCATGCTGGTTTTGAACTCTGGACCTCGAGCAATCCTCCCACTTTGGCCTCCTAAAGTGCTGGACTTACAAACATGAGCCACCACACCTGACTTGGTCGAGCTTTCTTTAGTCTAAATTATTGAAAAGCCAAGAGATTACAATAACTCCCTTTTACAGTCTTCAAAGAATGCAAGTGGCCACTCTTGAAACATAATGCTTATCTGCATAATGTATCTGTGATATATCTGTGATCTTTATAACACATAATAGTATGGGTGCTCTTTACTGACTCCCTCAACATACCCAGAGCCTTTTTAGTTGTGGAGGCAATCAGGCTGAGTCCCCATTGCCTGGTGGCTAAAGGTGTGGCTCTGGGGGTCAGGCAGAACTGGTTGGGATCCAGCCTTCCCCATATGCTAATTGATTTGAGGCAAAGGACAAATCTCTCTCTGTTTCAGTTTCCTCATTTGTTAAAGGATAACAATATTTGCATCATAAAGTATTGAGAAAGAAAATGATAGAGCCTCTTACTGGTTCAATAGCAGCTCTTAGCATTAGAGTATTCTGGTTTAGGGTGTCCCAAAGAAGAATCTCAAAGGCTCTTATTTTAAAATGATTTCAGATAACTTAAAATTAGCATTTAACATAATTTTGACTTTTTTTTTTTTTTTTGAGTTGGAGTCTCACTCGGTCGCCCAAACTGGAGTGCATTTTAAAATGATTTCAGATAACTTAAAATTAGCATTTAACATAATTTTGACTTTTTTTTTTTTTTTTGAGTTGGAGTCTCACTCAGTCGCCCAAACTGGAGTGCAGTGGCCGCTTCCGGCCACCGCGCCTCGACCTGCTGGGCTCCGGCAATCCTTCCGCCTCAGCCTTCCAAGTAGCCGGAATTACAGACATGTGCTACCACGCCCGGCTGATTTTTTGATTTATTGTAGAGATGAGGTCTCGCTGCCCAGGCGGGTCTCGAACCCGCGGGCTCAGGCAATCCACTCACCTCAGCCTCCCAAAGGCGCAGGATTACAGGCTGAGCCACCGAGCCCGGCAATTTTGACTTTTTAATCAACAAATATTTGAGTATCTGAAGAAGTTCACATTTTCTATTGTTAGAGAATACTTTTTATTATACTACTGAAACTGGTATTTTTCATTCCTTGAAAGCTTCAAATTTGTATTTCTTTCAATTATTTATCTCATCTATGTTTATTTGTCATTTACCATGGTAAAGGTATCATGAAGGATGCAAATGATGCAACTTAACCCTGTTTTCAGTACAGTAAAATATAAAGCATTCATATACGAAGAATAGTTTCTTTGAGGTACAGCGCAAATGTTGTACTTTCTGAGCAGGTCATAGCAGCTTTCAGTACTTAGATTCCATCATCTAATCATGTTGTATTCCTTTTCTAAAAAAATTTTTTTTAATTTTATTTTTTGAATTGGAGTCTCTTTTCCCGGCTGAAGTGCAATGGAATTATCACAGCTCACCTCAGCCTCAACCTCCTGACCTCAGGAGATCCTTCCCCATCAGTCTTCCAAGTAGCTAGAACTACAGGCATGCACCACCACGCCCAGCTAATTTTTTGATTTGTTATAGAGATCAGGTCTCACCAAGTTGCCCAGGCTGGTCTTGAACCCCTGGACTCAGGCAATCCTCTCACCTCTGCCTCCCAAAGTGCTGGGATTACAGATGTGAGCCACAGTGCATGACTTGTGCTACATTTTGTTGTGTTTCTTTCTCTCACCTAGAATAAGCTTATGGATGGAGGAAACTGTGTATTAATCACCTTTGTAAACTCAGCATTTAGAGGAGTACACAACCTAAATTAGGCAATAGCCAAAATATTTGTTGATAGAGGGACATGATCACTCATGCCTATAATTCTGGCACTTTGGGAAGCTGAGGTGGGAGGATTGCTTGAACCCAGGAGTTGGAGACCAGCCTGGGAAATATAGTGAAACATTGTTTCTTAAAAAAAAAAAAAAAATTGTTGAATGAAGGAATGAGCCACTGATTCTAATACAGTTAGAATGTGATCAATGGTACAGATAGAGAGGGGCAGGGAGTCCAAGAATTAAATGGTTGACTGCTGTTTGGTCAGGCAGAAAGAAGAAATTGTGGTTAAGAAGTTAAGAAAGGCTGAGTAATTTTCCCCGGATCAAGAAGCCAACTTTTGAACCAGGATCAGAACTTCTAGTCTGTGGTCTTTCCATTTATCGCTGACCTTGGTTTTGTTTCTTCCACCTTTAATTTTTCCTAAGTTTGTTAACATCGTCTATTTCCATCAAGTATCGTAACATTATATACATTGGGTCCAGCAAGAAAGGTAAGAAGGACTTTCATTACCATTGTCACTTCTTTTTTTTTTTTTTTTTTTTGAGTCAGACTCTCACTCTATTGCCCAGGCTGGAATGACCAACTGCTGGGCTCGGGTGATCTTTCCATCTCAGCCTTCCAAGTAGCTGGAATTACAGGCACACACCACCACACCTGGCTAATTTTTTGATTTACTGTAGAGATGAGGTCTCGCCAAGTTGCTTGGGCTGGTCTCAAACCCATGGGCTCAGGCAATCCTCTCACCTTGGCCTCCCAAAGTGCTGGGATTTTAGGCGTGAACTGCTGTGCCCAGCCAATTGCCACTTCTTTATTTTATTTTATTTTTTTGAGTCAGAGTCTCATTTTGTTGCCTAGGCTGGAGTGCAGTGGCATGTTCACGGCCACTGCATCCTTGACCTGCTAGACTCAGGTATTCCTTTTGCCTCAGCCTTCCAAGTAGCTGGAACTACAGGTGTGTGCTACCATGCCCAGCTTATTTTTTGATTTATTATAGAGACAGGTCTCACTATGTTGCCCAGGCTGGTCTTGAACCCCTGAGCTCAGACAGTCCTCTCGCTTTGGCCTCCCAAAGTGCTGGGATTACAGGCATGAACCACCACTCCCGGCTGCCACTTTTTTAAAAGATAAATCTTATTAAATTCCAGAGTATATTAAATAGCCATAGAAAATAGATCTCTCTATATAGTTTACAATAATAGAAAGTTGCTTATTTAAAATGACTGAGTTTAGAAAGTTGTGTAGTTCAGCAATCTCTTATAGTCATGGTCACTGAGTAAATAAATATACAATTGGGAAATGCTATTCTTTTCTTTTCTTTTTTTTTTTTGAGTTGGAGTCTCACTCTGTTGCCCAGACTGGAGCGCAGTGGCCGCTCCCAGCCACCGCAGCCTCGACCTGCTGGGCTCCGGCGATCCTTCCGCCTCAGCCTTTCGAGTAGCCGGAATTACAGGCATGCGCTACCACGCCCGGCTGATTTTTTGATTTATTGTAGAGATGAGGTCTCGCTGCCCAGGCAGGTCTCGAACCTGCGGGCTCAGGCAATCCACTCACCTCAGCCTCCCAAAGGCGCGGGATTACAGGCTGAGCCACCGAGCCCGGCTTATTTTCTTTCTTTCTTTCCTTTCTTTCCCTTCTTTCCCTTCTCTCTCTCTCTCTCTCTCTCTCACCCAGGCTGATCTCTCTCTCTCTCTCTCTCTCTCTCTCTGTCACCCAGGCTGATCACTCTCTCTCTCTCTCTCTCTCTCTCTTTGTCACCCAGGCTGATCTCTCTCTCTCTCTCTCTCTCTCTCTCTCTCTCTCTGTCACCCAGGCTGATCACTCTCTCTCTCTCTCTCTCTCTGTCACCCAGGCTGATCTCTCTCTGTCACCCAGGCTGATCACTCTCTCTCTCTGTCACCCAGGCTGATCACTCTCTCTCTCTTTCTCTCTCTCTCTCTCTCTCTCTCTCTCTCTCTGTCACCCAGGCTGATCTCTTTCTCTCTCTCTCTCTCTCTCTCTCTCTCTCTCTCTGTCACCCAGGCTGATCACTCTCTCTCTCTCTCTCTCTGTCTGTCTGTCACTCAGGCTGATCAGAGCTCACTGTAGCCTGGAACTCCTGGTCTCAAGAGATCTTCCCTCCTCAACCTCCTGAGTAGCTGAGACTACAGGTGCACACTAACGTGCTAACTTTTTAAAGTTTTTTGTAGAGATGGGTTTTCACTATGTTACTTAGGCCTCATACTTCTGACCTCAAGCAATCCTCCCACCTCAGCCTCCCAAAGCACTGGGATTACAGTTGTGAGCCACTGTCGCTGAACTGGAAATGCTATTCTCTAAGTCTTTACTAACAGAGAAACAGATGTCCAACTAGCCTTTCACCTTCAGAAACCAACCTTCTACTCCTAGGCTTAGAAAACTTTCTGAAAATAATTTTCCAATCTTTATTTCTACTCACTGAATTTCTTTTCTTTTTCTTTTTTTGAGTGGGAGTTTCAATTTGTTAACCAGGCTGGAGTGCAGTGGCATGCTTCTTTCTAAGTATCTGGAACTTCAGGTGTGCGCCACCACACCCAGCTAATTTTTGATTTATTGTAGAGACAAGGTCTCGCCATGTTGTTCAGGCTGGTCTCGCACCCTTGGGCTCAGGCAATCCTCTTGCCTCCACCTCCCAATGTGCTGGGATTGCAGGAATGAACCACTGCTCCCGGCCAGTCACAGAATTTCTGTTCAACTCATGAGACATGTAGTACCGGGCTGGGCTTGGTGGCTTAGCCGGTAATCCCAGCACTTTGGGAGGCCAAGGCGAGTGGATTGCCTGCACCTGCAGGTTCTAGACCAGCCCAGGCAACTTGGCGAGACCTCGTCTCTACAATAAAATAAAAAATAGCCAGGTGTAGTAGCACGCCTGTAGTTCCGGCTACTCGGAAGGCTGAGGCGGAAGGATCGCCGGAGCCCAGAAGGTTGATGCTGGGGTAGCTGTGATCATGCCATTGCACTCCAGCCTAGGGGATGGAGTGAGACTCCAACTAAAAAAAAAAAAAAAAAAATATATATATATATATATATATATGTTGTACCTACTTGTGGTTACAGTTATTCTGATATTCTTATAGCTCTTGTAGTCAAACCTTAGGAGGAGCTAGTAATACATTTTAACTGAAAAATCTGGTGTGTTTTTTTTCAGTTCTATAAAAGATTAAGAGACTTATAAAGGTATCATCCTCTAACATGAACATTATGGAGGACAAAAATAAGATGAACGCTATGACTATTTGAAACCGGGTCAGGAAGCCATTTGTCTGAGTCCTCCCCTCAGGCTAGGGCTGTGTTGCCATCTGAGTGGTCCTCAGACTTTTTTGGTGTCCCCTCCTCTGACTGTACTTCTGTGGAAACAGCACCAGAGCTCTTTCTTCTTTTTTTTTTTTTTTGAGTTGGAGTCTCACTCTCTCACCCAGAGTGGAGTGCAGTGGTTGCAGCTTCCAGCCACCGCAGCCTCAACCTGCTGGGCTCCGGCGATCCTTCCGCCTCAGCCTTCCAAGTAGCTGGAACTACAGGCACGTGCTACCATGCCCGGCTGATTTTTTGATTTATTGTAGAGATGAGGTCTCGCCAAGCTGCCCAGGTGAGTCTCGAACCCGCGGGCTCAGGCAATCCACTCACCTCAGCCTCCCAAAGGTGCGGGATTACAGGCTGAGCCACTGAGCCCGGCCAGAGCTCTTTCTTTAGTGCCTGGCTAGTTGGGCACCACTTCTCCCTTCTCTACCACATATAGAGTATCTGATGCTGAAATGTAACTATGCTGACCATTGTAAAAATGAGGGAAAAATATCTCTCAGTTTGTTTATTCATAAACCCCCAAAGTTGTAGTTCATTGCCCTTTTTTTTTTTTTTTTTGATTAGAAGTCTCACTCTGTTGCTCAGGCTGGAGTGCCCAGGCTGAAGTGCAGTGGCATACTCACGGCCACTGCAGCCTCGACCTGCTGGACTCAGCCTTCCAAGTAGCTGGAACCACAGGTGCACATCACCACGCCTGGCTAATTTTTTTGATTTATTATAGAGACAAGGTCTCACCTAGTTGCCTAGGCTGGTCTCAAAGCCCTGGACTCAGGCAATCCTCTCGTCTCTGCCTCCCAAAGTGCTGGGATTACAGGCTTGAGCCACCACGCCCAACTCATCGCACTCTTTTAAAGCAATGAGGAAGAGTTGTTCTATGAAATCAGGAACTGGGGACTTTGGTTCCGTTTCAGCATTATCTGTTCCCTTGATTGGTTTCTCCTTTCCAGAAGAGGTATACTTGGTTTTGTCAGTAATCACAGAAAGTTAAAGACAAACAAGAAAAGTCTTAATTGCCTTTGAATCAGAAGAGCAGGTCTCAAGAAGCAAACGCTACTTAAAGTTGGTTGAATAAAGGCATTTTTTTTCTGTTCCCTCAATACTCATTGAAAATGATGAAAAGTACTAAAAATGGAGAGGGAAACAAAAACATCATCTTGAGTGAAACAAGGAAACAGTCAAGACCCGTGCAGTAGCTTTGTGAGACTACGAGCGTCTTTGCGGAGACCCAGTAAATACAGAGTATAGAAGTGAAAAAGACGGCCAGAGGAGGAACATATGCTACCAACACTTCCTATGTTCTTAGCCTTACCTTCAAATACAGGACGCTTTCCAGATGAAAAGCAGAGGCGGTGATTACCAGATCACAACACTTCCAGTCACAGCAAGCTCTGCTGTGAGCCACACAGACATGGAATGCCACAAATCAAAGAATGAGGGTGACATGTATTCAGGGCAAAGCAAGTAACATACGCACAGGGTGCCAAAAGAATGTATGCACATTTTAAGAAAGGAAAAAAATATTAAAATTGTAATAATATATACCAATAGCAAAAGATGAATACAAGTCGCGTTTGACTGCTGCAATTACAAGAGATGCTCAAAGTGTTACTGTCAGTGTACAGACACTTCTGATGATGGCAAACTAACTGCAGGACTTGTCGCTGCGGGAGGCCTTCTGGATCTTCCCTTGTGCACATCACACACAGTACCATGCGACTCAGACTTACCATGAATGCATGCAACTGTTAGGTGTGGAGGTTCTGTTGCATACTCATGCCTCCATTGTTGTGCTTCCACAAGGTTCTCGAATTTCAAATACCACTTCAAAATGGTCTCCTGCTCCTTGAATGACATCCGCACTTCCGTCATTTTCTTTGACTATCCTGCCCGTCCTATGGTGATGCTAGTATTCATTTGATTAATGCCTGCTTTTGCGTGAACGTCATACTACACATTGCTACTGTAATTCAATTCGATTTTGAACAGTAATACATGGGTAACATTGCTTTAAATGTATATACATTTTTTTGATACCCTTGTATTTTTTGTGGAAAGGGCATTTGATGTCAAGATCCAGAGAAGATAATGTACGCTACCTCTGCTGACTTCTCCCTTCCGCATACTGAATTTCAGTAGCCAGTTGGCCCCCATATCAAATATAAGTTTTAATAAAAAAGGTGCTAATAGGAGAAATACACCTAAAACTGATGTATTGCTCAGGATTGTCTAGATTATGCTGCATGACAAATAAGCCCTGGAATTTATTTGTGGCATTTTGTGAAATGACATAAACCATTTTTTTGGTTTTGTTTTTTGAGTTGGGGTCTCATTCTGTCTCCCAAGCTGGAGTGCAGTGGCACGGTCATGGCTCACTGCAGCCTCAACCTCCTGAGCTCAGACTGTCTCTCCGCCTCAACCTCCCATGTAGCTGAGACTGAAGGTACATGCCACTACACCAGGCTAATTTTTGAATTTTTTGTAGAGGCAAGGTCTCACTGGGCTGCCCAGGCAACCTAGTGAGTTGACCTCCTGGGCTCAAGAGATCTTGTTGCCTCAGCCTCCCCAGGTGCTGGGTTTACAGGAGTAAGCCACTGCACCTGGCTGGGAAACATTTTATTTCTCTCACACACAAAGTCTGTTGCTTAAGCAACTCCCAAGAGGAACTGTTCTTGCAATGATTTGGGAATTCTAGCTACTTCTATCTTGCAATGATGCCATCTCAGCACACAGATTCCTAGTCACCATGATGGAGACGGTGAAAACTGATGAGGTCAGTATAGGCTTCTAAATACATTGGCCCAGAAGTGTAGAGTATATTGCTTCACTTTATCGTAGCATCTCAGTACTAGTACCTGTTGGAATATTTGTTTTATTTAGATTTTGACTATGAAATCTAGCTCAAGAATAAAATCCTTCTGCCTCATTTTCTTTTATAACTCTCTCAAATGTAATTGTTTCATCAACTTTTTTGTTCATAGCGCATTATCTGTACAATAGCATCAATCATGTTTATATGTAGTAGAAATATATTAGTATATATTTATATCTATGCAGTCACATCTTTTTGATGAATTTAATTGAATCACAGTAGAGCTCCTATCACTCTGCATGCTGTAGATCTCAGGGTATCAGTTTATACTTTGGGAAATACATGTATTCCCTACATTATGTTTAAAAACTCCAAATTAATCAGAGTTTTGTATATAGTACTTGTCTTACCCCGATCAACAAATATATATGTGTTTGTGTTCGAAATTCTTATACGAAGGGAGACCCAAGAAAACCCGGAATTTGTTTCTTAAAAAATTGTGTATTTATCCTTACATGTTTAAACTTCAGTCACCTTCAAAGTACTCTCTGTGTGATGCAATATACCTACCAAGATGCTTTTTCCACTGCTCAAAACAGTTTTTGAACTCGTCAGTGTCGATGCCTTTGAGTGCTTCTGCTGTTTCTTGTTTCACCTCTTCCACATCAGAAAAACCTTTCCCTTTGAGGACTTTTTTCCTCTGGGAAACAAAAAGAAGTCATTCGAGGCAAAATCAGGTGAATAAAAAGGGTGGGGCACGGGATTCATACTGTTTTGGTCAAAAACTGCTGAACACTCAGTGCAGCGTGAGCAGGCGCACTTGTAAATGACACATCATGAAATGGGCAAACGTGTTGAAAGAATCTCCAAAAAAAATTCACTGAAGCGGAATACAGGCTCTCACAACAATGCTAGCTGGTACACTGATACTGATGGGTTCCTAGAACACTAACCTAGCAGGGGAAGCCTGTATTACGAGGGGGCCGCCCTTCAAAACATAATTTCAGTGTTTTCTGGGTCCCCTCCTTGCATATACATCTATATTTACAGATATACCTGCTGCCAGCAAAGGATGGAAAGGAGGCTAATTGGAATTAAAGATGCACTAATCCCATAGACTGTTCAGTTAGGCGATGGTGAAGGTCTAGGGAGAAGGTTAATGTAGAAGGTGTAGATTTTGAAAAACTAGACATGGTTTTTATTTTATTTTATTTTATTTTATATTTTTAGTTGAAGTCTCACTCTGTCACCCAGTCTGGAGTGCAGTGGCATACTCATGGTCACCGCAGCCTCGACCTACTAGGCTCAGGCGATCTTTCCGCCTCAGTCTTCCAAGTAACTGGAACTACAGGCATGCGTCACTATGCCTGGCTACTTTTTAAAAAAATTTATTGTAGAGATGAGGTCTTGCCAAGTTACCCTTGCTGGTCTCGAACCTCTGGGCACAGGTAATCCTCTCATCTCTGCCTCCCAAAGTGCTGGGATTACAGGCTTGAGCCATCGTGCCCAATCTTAGACATGTTTTTTAAATAAATACATACATAACTAAAATGTTGGTAAATGATGGTAAAGGAAATAGTCTTGACCAATAATTCCTCTTTAGAGCTATTCATTGACTCAAATCCGAAGTGGAAAATGACGGAAGAACAGCCATGCTTAACAGGAGAAACCATTTAGCCATTTGGACTAATGGCTGAATATGAGTTTACAGACCAATTTCTTGCCTAAACTTTAAGGGAGAAGGAAACAACTTCTTGCCAATTAAGAAATCTAGCACAATGTGTGCTAATCAACCACAACAGGAAATGGGAAGAAATAACCTTGCACAAACTCCCAAGAACATGGAGAAAGTCATTTAAATGCTCAGCATCTCTTTAGCACTATTTTCTCCACAACTATTTATGATGGTGAAAAAGTGGAAAAGACTATAAGAAGATCATCTTATTGCCATCTGCTAAAATTGTGACAGTATTGCTGTTTACCCATATTATAGGTTGTATATCCCTTATCTGACATGCCTGGGACCAGAAGTATTTTGGATTTCAGAGTTTTTGTATTCTGAAATATTTACATTCTATACTTATTGGCTGAGCATCCCTATTTTGAAAATTCAAAATCCAAAATGCTCCAGTGAGCACTTCCTTTGAGCATGACCCTTGCACGTTATGTTGGCACTCGAAAAATCTCAGATTTTGAAGCATTTCAGGTTTTGAATTTTTGGGTTAGGGATGCTCAACCCCTATTGGGTAGACACTACTATTAACTTAATTAACCAGAATGGGAAACGGAGGCAAAAGGCAATTCAGTCTCATTCTAGGTGACACAACAATTAAGTGGCAGTGCAGATATTTTAATCCTTTTATCTGGCTGCGGGGCTCTTGCCCTTAACCTGTAGATCATACTGCCTCTCTGATGGGTTCTAGAACAGAAGATGTTCTGCCATGCTGAGGAAATGAAGGAGGACTGGACTGGGGGACTAGTCTGCTCAGTGGCAGTAAGTCTGGATGAGATTTAGTGGTGATCCCAGCGTGGCTTTCTGGTTGGATCTGCCTTTAATTATTTGGGGAAGAAGGAATAGTGTAGGCCATGGCGATATAGAGAGAAAGATGGAAATTGAGAAAATGGTGCTATTGCCAGGGCAGCACTTGCAGATGGGAGGACCGTGATGGCATAACAGAGTCCTAAGTCATATCTGAAGAATGTTTATTATTATATGTATGAGTGTGTGTTTATTGAAATACTAGAGGCATATGAGCAAGGAATATGATAAGATTGAAAGAATCAGGATAAAAACATTCCTTGTCCTCAGAGAAATTCCAAATAACCTTTGATATGTCTAAGGGAAATCAGCATGTGACTAGTGATCAGAAACAATAGTATCTAAATTTCAATATGATGAAAAACAAAAGCAAAATTTAAAATACATCTTAGATTTGAACCGCGGCGTAGTAGGACCTCTTGTAGCAGGAACTGAATGAATGAAAAGATTAAATTCAGGGCTTGCGGTTTTACTTGAAAATTGACTTAGAAGAGTAGAAGTTACTCATACAACATGCAGAAAAAGAGAAATCAAATCCTAAAGGGGGATCATTCATAACACATGGCTTTTGATCCTTGTTTAATTGGGTGCCACCAACCTCAGTGTTAGCTTTCATTTTAATTAGTGTTGTGGAAGAACAAGAGAACATATCTTGAGAACAGTGTTATATTAAGAAGAACTCTGCAGAATATCAAAATAAGATTCTTCTGGAAAACCTGCTAAGGAGTGCCTGGTGGAGGTGGGAATGTAAGGGGATGCAAGAACCAAAGTATTGTTATACAGTGGCAGGAGACACCTGGAGACTGGTAATCAGAAAAACCTAGAGAAATTGTCATCAAATTAGATGGAAATATTCACTATTGAGGAGTATACAAAAGACCAGTGTGATTCAGTCCAGTACATAGATGCTGAACTCATTACAAATGTCTAAATTGTCCTTCCTGTCCTTTCTTATCAAGCTCACTTCTTTGCCATGCATTCATCTTTCTTCCTGCAGGTGTGTTCTTGGATTAATTTGATCAGTCAGTGGTTATTTATTATGGACCTACATTCTGAACTTTGCACTGGGTATTATGTAAAAAGTACAAAACCCAATACCTTTCCTGTCTTTGTCTATTTTGTGTTGCTAGAGAGGAATACCTGAGGCTATTTAATTTATAGAGAAAAAAAGGTTTATTTGGTTCATGATTCTGATGTCTGGAAATTTGGGGAGTTTTTTTGTTTTTTTTAAGTTGGAGTCTCACCCATCACCCAGGCTGGAGTGCAGTGGCACACTCAGCCACCACAGCCTCGACCTGCTGGACTTAGGTAATCTTTCTGCCTCAGCCTTCCAAGTAGCTAGAACTACAGGTGTGTGCACCATGCCTGGCTAATATTTTGATTTATTGTAGAGACGAGGTCCTACCATGTTTCCCAGGCTGATCTCGAACTTCTGTGCTGAGGCAATCCTCTGGCCTCCACCTCCACCTCCTGGGATTACAGGCATGAGCCACTGCGCCCAGCCTTATTTTACTTTTTAGGGTTGTTTAGTTCTGAACAAACTATAATAAATTCTCTGAGTAATTGTATTTTTATTTTGTTCTTGTATTCCAAAGAATTTTTGCTTTACAGTTTTTTAGTTGCTTTGTTGTTTGTTGCAAACAAATTTAGGATGATCACACCTTCTTCATAACTTATGTCTTTAGCATTACCAAATGATCTCTTTATTCGGTTGAGTGTTTACTAACTTTGCTATAGTTTTTTGGTGGTTTTTTTTTTTGCAATTGTCAGGTATATCTTACTATTTATTATCAACTTTTCTGATTAATACAGATTGAATATCCCTAATCTGAAAATCTGAAATCCGAAATGTTCCAAAATCTGAAACTTTTTGAGTACTGACATGATCCAGTACTCACTGGAGCATTTTGGATTTCAGATTTTTGGATAAGGGATGCTCAACCAGTAAGTATACAATGCAAATATTTTCTTTAAAAATCTGAAATCAGAAACACTTATAGTCCCAAACATTTTGGATATGGGATGCTTAACTGGTAATATGTATGTTTATTAGAGACTACATATAGCTTCATCTTACTTTATTAGCCTAATTTCTTAGTCTGTCTTTTTATGGGACAATTCAGTCCATTAACACTTAATGTAGCATCCAGTCGACTTGATTATATTCCTTCATCTTAATTTGATAGCAAGTACTGTATGTCTATTCTTCTTTATTAAATGCATTTCATGCTAGGTAAGTGCTAAACAATTGCTTGAGTTTAGGTCTTTATAAGCTGTATCTAAAATAATAGCTGTTGCTCCAAGTGAAAATGACTATTAGACAATTGGACTGGACACTATGCCAAAAACAAGACCAGACAGATATGTGTTGGAGTTATCAGCTGTATTAATTACAGTCCTCCAGAAAAACAGAATCAATAGCAGAATTCCTTTTTCCTTGGGCAGCCTGTCTTTGTTCGTGAAGTCTTCAACTGGTTGAATGAGGTCTACTCCCATATTATGGTGGAAAGTTCACTTTAATTAAAGTCTACTGATTTAAATGTTCAATCACATCTAAAAAATACCTTTCAGTAACATCTAGACTGGTGTTTGACCCAACAATTGAGCACCATAACCCAGCCAAGTTGACACATGAAATTATCATCCCCCTTAGCACAAAATATGAATGGATAATTTCTAAAACAAATAATAACTACGATAAAAAACAGAGCAAAAGATCAAGGACTCAACACTAGGGAATTACCCCAGTTGGGGTCCATTGTTTCATTCAAAATTCTAAGAGCCTTTATTCTTTTGATGATACCTATAGTGTGCTTTTAACTTATAAAATGTATGCCTTTTGTTTTTTTCTTCTTTAATGTTTGGCCGTTTTTCTTTAGACCAGAACTTCAGGTTGCAGATATTTCTTGAGAGTCACTGCTTCATTAGCCCTATCTGCATCCAAGGGATCTATTTGCCCTGGAGCTTTGAGGGCTGAGCCCTGAGTTGTAATGTGTTTACCCTGTTCAGTCCTGCCAGGCCTACTTACAGCCTGCAGCTAAGTACACTCTGCTTCTCCAGCGCTGCTGCCGTGTTGGTGTGTAACATCTCTGTCTAGGCTACCCAGAGCTCAGTACCATCTGTTAACTTGGTATCTTTGGGAGCATCTGCAGAAGGTCTGTGTTGACCCTTTGCAGTCCAGTGTGTGCTGTCAGGTTCATCAACAAAATAAATCTTTTTTTTTGAGTTGGAGTCTCACTCTTGTCGCCCAGGCTGGAGTTCAGCAGCATGCTCACGGCCACCGCAGCCTCGACCTGCTGGACTCAGGCTATCCTTCCGCCTCAGCATTCCAAGTAGTTGGAACTACAGGCATGTGTCACCACTCCTGGCTAGTTTTTTTTGTGTTTGTGATTTATTGTAGAGACAAGGTCTCACCAAGTTGCCCAGGCTGGTCTCGAACTGGGCTCAGGCAATCCTCTCACCTCAGCCTCCCAAAGTGCTGGGATTATAGGCTGAGCCACCATGCCTGACCTACAAAATAAATTCTTACAGCATGGTTTAGTTTAGTTAGGATTTTAGTATCCCCAGTTATGAACAAATTTTTGAAGCCAGTGGTACCATTGCCTGATAGCACAAGTGTTTGGGGTTCAAATCTTGGGTCTGCCTGAGTTCAGATAGAAACTCTAACACTTAATAGCCATGTAAATTTACTGAAATGACCTAATCTCCCCAAGGCTCCATTTCTCCATTTGTAAAATGGAAATAATGATTGTTCTTACATCATACTATTGTGAAGCTTAAATGAAATAAGGACTGGTTATTGTAATGGTGAGAGTATTGGTATTTCTATTCAAAGAAATATTCCTTTTCTACCTGACAACTTCTAACCAAGTTCCTTAAGAAACAAGAATCCAGGCCATAAATGGTTAAATCTTATCTCTTTCACCAGTTATTTGTCTTCTTTTGTTTCCTTTTTTTTTTTTTTCTTGAGTTGGAGTCTCACTCTGTTCCCCAGGTTGGAGTGCAGTGGCACACTCACGGCCACTCGAGCATCGACCCACCTGCTGGGCTCTGGTGATCCTTCTGCCTGAGCCTTCCAAATAGCTGAAACTACAGGTGCACGCTACCACACCTGGCTAATTTTTTATTTATTGTAAAGACGAAATCTTGCCAAGTTGCCTGGGCTGGTCTTGAACCTGCAGGCTCAGGCAATCTACTCACCTCGGCCTCCCAAAGTGCTGGGATTATAGGCTGAGCCACTGAGCCTGGCCTTCTTTTGTTTTCATGAGCTTTCTTCAGTATGTGTTTTTCTCTTTTTATCTATCTTCCCCTTTTTTTTTTTTAGTCAGGGTTTTACTCTGTCACTTAGGCTGGAGTGTAATGGCTTCATCACAACTCACCACAGACTTGACCAACTAGGCTCAGGCCATCCTTCCGCCTCAGCTTCCCAAGTAGCTGGGACTACAGGTATGTGTCACCATGCCCAGCTGATTTTTTGATTTGTTGGAGAGAAGAGGTCTAGCTATGTTGCCTAGGTTGGTCTCAAACTCCTTGTCTCGGCTGGCCATGATGGCTCACACCTATAATCCCAGCACTTTGGGGTGCTGAGGTGAGAGGATTGTCTGAGCCCACACGTTCGAGACCAGCCTGGGCAACTTGGCGAGACCTGTCTCTACAATAAACAAAAAAAAAAAATTAGCTGGGTGTGGTGGCGCATGCCTGTAGTTCCAGCTACTCGGAAGACTGAGGCAGAAGGATCACCTGAGCCCAACAGGTCAAGGCTGCGGTGGCCGTGAGTATGCTACTGCACTCCAGCCTGGGCGACAGAGTGAGACTTCCACTCAAAAAAAAAAAAAACTCCCCCAAAACAAACAAAAAAACTCCTGATCTCAAGCAATCCTCCCATCTGGGCCTCCCAAAATCCTACAGGCATGAGCTACTGCACCCAGCTGGCATGAACAGTTTTCTACCTCTGTTAGGGAAAGTCTTATTTGCTCTCCAAGTCTATCACAAATACCTATGATGCTAAATTTAGAAACAAAATAGCTTATCTGCATGAGTTATTGAGCTCCCACTTGATTAGTGTGGTGCTGAATTGCTATCAGGCAAATCACAATGCCATTAAAGCTTAGTCAGCATGATGTTTTCCTCATTTGGGGATGGTAGGAAAAATCGTTACTGGACCAGTCACCTCTAATCAAGTCTTGGGATTTCTGCCCAGCCCTCACGTGTTGTCCCTATTACTGGGATTGTTGTTGCCCAAAACTTTCCCAGCTCTAAGTCGTTCAAGCTCCCCACATCATCATCATGATGTCATCGTTGGTCACAAATGCTTCTGTCAGTGTTGACCTCCGCCTGCCCGCTAATGGATGGCTTAATCTAGCTGCTTCCAAATCTGAATATTTCTATGACTGTCTCCCTCTGCCTTTGACAATCTGATTCTTTTTGCCCTTTTCCAAGCTTGAATTCAGTAAGCAAAAGCTGAGATATTGTCATCTCCTAAATAACCCAAAGGGAAGAATTGGCATAATTTATAACCACTCCTACTGCTGAATCAACTGGCACTTGCTCTTCCCTCTAATGGAACTTTGAGGAATAACTGTAATTGAAGAGTACTTCCACCCCATCTTCAGATTTCACTGAATAAAGCTCAGATCTGGTTCTGTCTTGTTTGTGTTTGTTTCCCGTTGTGTTTGTGTCCCACTGGGGAAAGCACAAGCTCAGGCTTCATCTGGATGTATTTTCATCTCACAGAGGCAGTAACTGAATCTCTGACAATAGTCTTGCCTCTGAGGAGTGTTCCATCTCCGGCTGCTATAGTAAGCCACGGTAGCTCTTGGTTTCCCTTCGAAGGTAATGTCCCATCTGTTGACTGCGAACTAGGGCGAGGCAAAACTCTCAGAATCATCGCAGGAGGGGCTCCAGAGCATTTGCGATTCCCCTCTATGATTTATCCCTCTGCAAGTACCAGGGTGCACTCAGCTGGGTGTGGAGGTTACTGTTTGCTCTCTAACCTTTGAAGACTGCTGCCCCGAGCCTGTTGGCGTTTGCTGCAGGATCAGTGAAGAATTAAAGCAGGCGGTTCTTTCAGAGACTGCTGTTTGCAATGCTCTGCAGTGTTGCCTTCTGCTTGTGGCTGCCTTCAAGTGTTTCTCAGCTTGTTCTGGATTGGGAACTTTGTTCAGCTTCCGCTTAGTCCCCCCGAAGAACTTTATGCTGTGGTGTGTGACAGTCACTTGATAACATTATGAGAAACCCCCGTGGATTTGAACTCAGTCCCATTTAAACCTTCCGGGTGCCTCGGGGTCAGGAGTCTTAGACTTGGGGAGTATGGAGTGTGTCTGCAGTAAATTTAGAGGAGAGAAGAAAGTGGTTTGGGCCACAAATTCGGCAGAAATTTGCCCAAAGCTTTGTGCAAACAGTAAGAATTCCATGAAATTTGAAATAGTGAAAGGTGAATGAATGAAAGAAGGGTTGAGTATCTTAGAGCCTATAAGCCGTTCCTCAGTGCTGTTCTGGTAATCTCTGTAAGTTAGACTAGACGTGCAAAAGATGTGGATATGTTAGGAAAGGAAAGAGTTAAAAAAAATTCTCCGCACCTTCTACCACCTCTGCCACCACAGAGGCCAAGGGAAAATGCACACACACACTCCACACTCCGCAGGGAACCTGTTTTGCAAGTTTTGCTGGTAAAAAAGTCAGAAAGGGGCTGGTGGAAAGCAGGCTGGAAAAGCCTTAGAAGTATCAATTGAAGGTTTTTCAAGACCTGAGTTTTCAGGGTAACTTTATCCTGCGGAGAGAGGTATGCATGGCCACTGTAGGTTTTTCCTCCACCAATTAAGTGCATTGTTAGACAGGGAGGGGCAGATTAACGAATGCCTATAATTTTGATTATTGTTTTCCACAAAACAGCCCGGGCTTTGAAAATGAAGCCATCGTTCTTGGCTAAGTTTCTGCCAACAGCACAAATTACACTCTGCAGAGATCCCATGCCCCTAAAAAGGTTTCATTAATGAACAATTTTCAGACAATTGTTTAAGTCTTCGCCTGACAGGTAACGCTGGCATGGAGGCAGGTGGGGTTAGGGTTTCCATGGAGATTTATGATGTCATGCTTGAAAGAGCATGTCAAGACAGCCAATTTAACAAGTAGCTACTCAAAAAGTCCTATAGGCTACAAGTAGGTTTTATGCAAATGACAAGAGTTTCATTGGGAAAAACTGCAAAAGAAAACTGCGGAGACATGGAGGGGGTTTTACCTGACAGCTCGGAAGGATGACCCTGGAGTCCATTAGAGACGAAAACTTCCAGAAGAAGAATTAGATTTTCTCCTTTAACTGCTGCCTCACCTGTGACGCTCTGGGTACAGGTAAATATGCATTTTTTTCCTTCCGAATTATTGCCAAAAATTATTTAAAAACAATGCGGTCTGTTTCTCTGCATTGTTCTCTTGGCAGGAGGGACTGAATCAATAAGCACAGCTTTCCCACATGAATGTTTGAGCTTCAGGGCTGTTTTTAAGGGCTTTTTTTTTATTGAATGAACTGAGATTTTTGAATAGAGCTGAAAACAAGTGATGCATTATGCATTATGGTGATTTTGCCCTGTGAAAAGTGCTATAAAAATGCCATAGATAAGGGTTAGAAGGACTATCTGAGAATTGTGATGCTATATGATTTGTTGATTATTCCCACATGTTGTGTGTGTGTGTGTGTGTGTGTGTGTGTGTGTGTGTATTTTACAAACCTAAAATTGGGACTGTATGTATTTCTGTATCATTGTAAAATGCCAAAAATAAAATCTGTAGAGTATCACAGAAATATCACCAGTCTTTGAGTCAGGTTTACGAACATGGCACTTTTTTTTTTTTAAGTACATATATCTGTGCTTTTCTCATGGAGGCATTTTCTGGGACTACAAAAGCATGCTAGAGAAATCAGAGTTTCTGAACTTTTAGGGAAGGGGGACTTCTAAATTCCAGGAAGACGGATAAAGGCTTCTTGGGGGAAGGGATTAGTATGAGTGATAAAACGTGCTTTAAAAAGGAGGGCTGGGCACTTGGTAGCACAGGGCTTTCTGTGTGCATCAGCCACAGGGAGGATAAAGCAAACAGTCTTGCCAGCCATTTGGACGTGATAACAATCACTCCAGGTGACTGTGGTTCTGTGAGTTCGCTGAAAGGGGTTAGCTCAGGGGCAGCCGTTGCCCGGTGAGTAGTAAGGTCTACCAAGCTGAAAAAGAACACAAAGAAAGCCCATTGTTTCTTCTCTACAACATGAGTTGAAAACACAGAGTTCAGAATAATTGAAAGATACCTGTGAAATGGGAATTTGGACTTTTGAAACAAAAACTACTTAGGAGCCTGTGGACAGGCTTTTAAGATGTCTTATAAACTGTCTAAAGTGTTGCGAATGAGACCTCCCAAAGTTTTGCAGTCTGATCTTGTGGATTCATGCCAGAACTGACATGCATATTAAGCTGTTACCACAGTTGTTTCAAAACTTGTGAGTGACACAGAACGGATCCTCCAACTTTGGAAGGCCCGGCGTTGCGTCCTGGCTTCAACACGTAATAGCTGTGTAACTTGGGGAAAGTAAATTTACGTCCGTAAGCCTCAGTTTTCACGTTCATAAAATGGGGATGACTTTAGGGCATTGTGAAGATTAAAGGATACGACATATGTTCTAAGCATTCATGTTCTACTGCTAGCCATTGCTTTCGTTTACTGTTGATACGGCACTGTTGTGCTTATAAAGGGTTTTTATAGTCTTTATCTCATCATTATGTAAAACAGCCAAGTAGGTGGGTAGTCTTTTTGTTCCCATTTTACAGATAAAGAAATTGTGGTTCAGAGAGATATTGGAAAATTTAGCATCCTAAAACTATGTTACATCTCCGGCATTTTCTAATTTTAAAGGTTATAGGAAACAGATAATGTTACTAAAATAACTCCCAGCAGCAGCAATTATTTCTATAAATTAACTAAAATACAAACTGTTAAGTATGTCAAAGGAGCTAGGCTATTTATATTTTTACATTAATTATACTTTTGCTCCTTTTTTCTAGCTGGGCTATGAAAAGGGTATTCATTTACTTTTTACTGGAAAATACTGATAGACACTCAGTCGATGCAGACTTAACATTTAATATCTTACCTGCCTCAAATTTCTCTTAGCCCTCTAAGTACAGAGTCAGGTTTTGCTGTTAACAGGTATTTCCTGAGCGGGAACCCAAGTCACTAAGGGGCTGTGGGTGCCACAGGGCATAGGAGCCACTGAGAAGTTGGACACATCGTCCTTTATTCCTTTTGTATTCTAGATGTTGGCACCTCTTCCTCATCTCCATCCCAGACAGAAACGCAGCCCATAATTATGTTTTACATCCATTGTATGTAAGAGACAAATATGTTTTTCATTGTGCTATTTTAAGCCACAGCATTTCTAGCCAGGGAAAACACTCTATTAGTTGCAGGGTTGTCTTCACAACTTCTCCAACTTTTCCATGTCAGAATTTTCAGAACTGCTCAAGTTCCACACTCCTAGAAGAGGCTCCTAGCAGGAGTATTGAGTGGGCTCATCCAGTGGGATTCCAGAGGTGTTTTAACTTCTGAGTTGCTGAGACCAGTTAGTGGTAGATATTGTCAGTGTTCCTGTGAATTAGGCTGCATTGCTGACTCCAATTCCCAGCACTTTCTGGGGACCCTGGGGAAAGCTCTGGTTATCTTACTTCAAGGCCAGATCTATAAGTATGAAAACTAGTATTTATTTCAGTCAAAGTTTTTGTTCCAAATATGAATCACGAAGCAGCAATTTTTAGGTAGAGAAAGTCATGAAATCAAACAACAGACAGTAGGGTTCCGAAGTTCCAAGCAGTTTGGAATTACTGATGAATCTTCTTATACTTTTTTTTTTTAACCTGCAGACACTGTTTTAGAAGTCCTCTGAAGCTTTTTATTGCACTTAATTGTTGTAGTGCTCAGAGATTACCTTTAAAAAAAAGCGTTTCACTTTGTTGTCCAGGCTGGAGTGCAGCGGTGTGATCTGATCATAACTCACATAGCCTCGAGCTCCTGGGCTCAGGTGATCCTCCCACTTCAGCCTCCTGAGTAGCTGGGATTACAAACTCAAGCTGCCACGCCCTCCAAAGATTATCTTTGATCAATAAGTAGTGATTATATTGAGTAGAGTGTTTTGCCTAGTGGGGTTTAGAAAAGGTTTGCTAAATTACAGAGCCTGCATCCATGACTGAACAATGGATTCTAATTAACGCTTGCTAGTAGTACAGGATATTTAAATATTATATTATTCTCTTTTAAAAACCTTTTTGGGCCTTGTGAGGTGACTCATGACTGAAGCGAGAGGATTGCCTGAGACCAGGGATTTGAGACCAGCTGGGGCAACTTGGCGAGACCTTGTCTCTACAATAAGTAAAAAAATTAGCCGGGCATGGTGGCACGCACCTGTGGTTCCAGCTACTTGAAAGCCTGAGGCAGACGGATCGCCACTGCGTGCTACTGCTTTCCAGCCTGGGCAACAAAGTGAAAGTTCTATTAAAAACAAACAAATAAACAAACAAATAAATGAAAACTTTTTGGGGCCTGCTTGATGGCAGACACCTGTAATCCTAGCAGTTTAAGAGGCTGATATGGGAGGATCACTTGTGCCCAAGAGTTCAAGGCTGCAGTGAACAGTAATCACGCCACTGCACTCCAGCTTGGGCTACAGAGCTAGATCTTGACTCAAAACAAAAAACAAGCCCACTTTTTGGGAATTTCTACGGAAACCTTTTCTTCATGAAGAAAGACACTTGCAGCCAGGTGTGGTGGCTCATGCCTGTAATTCCAGCACTTTGGGAGGCCAAGGTGGGAGGATTACTTGAACCCAGGAGTTCACGAACCCCCTGGGCAACATAGTGAGCTCCTGTCTCTACAACAAATTAAAAAAATCAGCCAAACATGGTAGCGTGCACCTATAGTTTGAGCTACTCGAGAGGCCGAGGTGGAAGGATCACCTGATCCCAGGAGGTCAAGACTACGGTGAGCCATGATCTTGCCACTGCACTCCATCCTGGGCATCAGAGTGAGACCCTGACTCAAAAAAAAGAAAGAAATAAAAGAAAGGCACTAGAATCTCATAGAGCAAAACATGGAACTAGAATTTCCTCTTAAGCTGCTGAGGAGACAGAGGTTCTCCTGAGAGGGAGGGAGGCTATTTCTAGAATCTGTTTACAGTTGAATCTATTTTTGTAGCTATTCATTAATTTAATTTGATCAGAAACAATCAAGTTTTGAAGCTGCTGGAAAGTAGTTTCTAAAACCTCTTTATTTCAAAGAAAGTCATTGGAAAAGCAGCATCATCCCAGTTGACATTGCTTTTTCTCTTCTGATGTGTGGCCATGGAAGGCTCATCAGATAGAATGGGAAGGGTGTTTTCATCCTTGGATAAGCAAGCTTCCTTTTCACTTTTATTTCAACTTTCTATTTTTTGGGGGTTTTTTTTGAGTTGGAGTCTCACTCTGTCGCCCAGACTGGAGTGCAGTGGCTGCTCCCGGCCACTGCAACCTCGACCTGCTGGGCTCTGGCGATCCTTCCGCCTCAGCCTTCCGAGTAGCCAGAATTACAGGAGCACGCTACCACGCCCAGCTAATTTTTTTATTTTATTGTAGAGATGAGGTCTCGCCTGCCCAGGCGGGTCTCGAACCCGCAGGCTCAGGCAATCCACTCACCTCAGCCTCCCAAAGGCATGGGATTACAGGCTGAGCCACCGAGCCCGGCTCAACTTTCTATTAAACAGGTAAAAACAGAATTTATTGGATGCTAAAATTCCAGAGGGAACCAAAGTCTGGGATCTGTTCTTGTGATAAATTATACAGCACATGGCAGGGCCATTTCTTATTTCAGGATGGAATTTCCTAAGTCATTTCAAAATCAATTGCTGGCCAGGTGCGAAGGTTCATGCTTGTAATCTCAGCACTTTGGGAGGCTGAAGTGGGACGATTGCTTGAGCCCAGGACTTCAAGACCAGCCTGGGCAACATAGTGTGACCTCGTCTCCACAAAAAATAAAAATAAAAAAATAGCCAGGCATGGTGGCACCCACTTATAGTCCCAGCTATTTGGGAGGCTGAGGTGGAAGGATTACCTGGGCCCAAGAGATTGAGGCTGCAATGCCCATGATCTTGTCACTGCAGTCCAGCGTGGGTGACAGAGTGAGATCCTGTCTCAAAAAAAAAATAAATTTTCTTCTTATAAACTTCCCAGCTTTTTCATTTAACCTGTTACTGTTGATGAAAGAAAATATGGGAGAAGAAAGAGTTCTGTTTTCCTTTTTTTTTGAGTTGGAATCTTACTCCATCACCCTGGCTGGAGTGCAGTGCCACACTCATGGCCACCCCAGCATCGACCTGCTGGGCTCAGGTGATCCTTCCGCCTCAGCCTTCCAAGTAGCCAGAACTACAGGCATGCACTACCACATGCTAATTACTACCAGCTAATTTTTTGATTTATTGTAGAGATGAGGGTTCACCAAGTTTCCGGGGCTGGTCTCAAACCCGTGGGCTCAGGCAATTCACTCGTCTTGGCCTCCCAAAGTGCTGGGATTACAGTCTGAGTCATCGAACTCGGCCCTGTTTTCCTTTTTTATGGAGGATTAAATTCAGGTAGGCAGGATTCTGAGGTTATTCAATCTGTTATCCCTTTTGGTTTTATAACCAAAAAAAAACCCCAAGACCTCCTTGGTTTATGGTGAGAACCATGTGACATCTAGGCAGTTGGAGGCCATGGGACCTGTGGGCTGTGATGAACTTCAGGACAACCTTAGATGGGAAGGGTTCAGAAAGGGACAAAGGATGGAGCCTGAGATTAATTTATTTAATGACAGGAAGCGCTACCGCTTTTGCTTCTAGACAACAGACCTATTGGCAAAAGGAAGAATTTCCAACTCCCTAGTTGCATGAATTGCAAGAGCAAATGCAAAATGTGACGCATTTAGAGAAACCCTTCTCT
This sequence comes from Cephalopachus bancanus, assembly GCA_027257055.1. Lineage (NCBI taxonomy): Eukaryota > Metazoa > Chordata > Mammalia > Primates > Tarsiidae > Cephalopachus > Cephalopachus bancanus. The sequence continues at coordinate 7,630,442 of JAPVLO010000015.1, read as the reverse complement.
AGAGCTCTCTCCGAAAGGAACATCCAACTGATTTTATGGGATGCATGAGTATAGTCAGTCCAAAGTCAAGGTGGGTGGTAGCATTTGTGGCCTCTTGGTGTCCCAGGATTCTATATTGCAGTCTAACGTCATACCCCCTCTTTGCCATTGCGTAAAACTCAGCTTTCACCTCTTCCCCTTTGCTCATGATGAAGAAACAGAAGTGATAATGGTGTTTTCCATCCTCAGCGTTATTAGGGTTAGTAAATGCAGACGATCACGTTGGACCCTGTGATGGTGTGAGTCCTAGAGCTGGGGACTCCTCCTTGCCTGGCCCCTTCCTGCTTGACTGTGCCTGCTCTGCGCTCTGCTCAGTTCACACAAGATGAGGCAGTGAAGACCCTCATCAGAGAAACCCCCTGGAGCGTGGCATTGTAGACTTTCCAGAAAGGACTTTCTTTGTCCATACTACTTGACACTCAGAAGCTGCCACATATATTTTGGAATGGCTAAGAGAACAGAGATTCCGTTGGAACCTTGGTTATTTTCTCTCTTTGACATTAGGAATGTTCATGAATACCTCTCAAAGGTCATGTGGTCAGCAGATCTCATTTTTATAGGTGTTGGTAAGGTGATTGTGCTGCAGCCAACGTTTGGCCTGTGTTCCTGAAGGAAAATGTTTTTTCATTGTCTGTTTGAATTGTGCACCAAGAAAGGTTGCATGGTTTTCTTTCGTCTTTAGCTGTATCATTGTTGAATCCTTTTTCATGGTAAATTTTAAGACTGTAGAAGAAAGCGACCCCAGCCCAGTGACAATTTTCTGTTTCTTCTTTGTGGAGTATGTGTGTGTATTTATGATGGCAAGAACAGCACAAACTCTGATTTAAAACTGTTCTATCTTCAGAGTAATTATGATAGTGGCCCCATAATATATGAACTTGACCCCTTTTAATTGCTGTTTAGATTGCTTCTTTTTTTCTCCCTGTCATGAACAGTACTGCAATGATCATCCTTGTATCTGTGTACATATCAGTCTATCTGAAGGACAAATTCCTAGATGTCAAATTGGCTTGCTAGGGTTAAAAGATATTGCTTAATTTTCTCTCAGAAAGACTGACTAGTTTATTCTGTCGATATGAATGTTGAAGGAGATGTTACGGTACATGCCAGTGTATGAAATAGACCTTATATTCCGGTACGGGCACATAATAAGTTATATTAAGTAAGCAGTACAAAAGTCAGAGCAGTATAGCTAATGTGTACTCGTTTATTTTAAGAATGGTGAATCCTATTTGTTGAAAAAGCTTGCATTTTCTGTGTACCTATCTAGACATTAAAAATTTCTAGAACGTTGTCCAGTAAATCAGAGAGAGGGACTACTAGCAGGTTAGTGAGGATGGAAGCTTTTATTCTTAACTTCTAGACTTGGCTACCATTTGTGTTTGTCATATGCAAACACAAGCTAGTTTAAACAAAGGCACAAACAAAAGCTAGTTTAAAACAAAGGCAATTACTCTGGAGTGTAGCCTGTGTTCCTCCGAGAGGCCAGCAGTTTCTCCATAGACTGAGAAAGTGACTTCATCTCACACACCAACACAGGAGTATGTTTAAGCTTTGATGTGGTTGTTCCTTGAAGAAGGTACAATTCTCATCTCCTTTATAAGAGGTCACTTCCGAGGGCATGGGTAGTCTCTTTTGTAGCAGAATATTCCAGATAGGATCCCACCTTTCTAAACAAATGCTGTTTTGAATTCTGAGCATCAGGTGTGTTTGGTTTAAACATTTTAAAGCTGCCTCAACTTCAACAAGTGCAGGAAATTCACCTTTATAGGTCAGGGCATCTCTGATCCATTGTATAAAACATTCACTTCAAATTTACATGAAAATACTTTTTTTTTTTTTTTTTTTGAGTTGGAGTCTCACTCTGTCACCCAGACTGGAGTGCAGTGGCCGCTCCTGGCCACCACAACCTCGACCTGCTGGGCTCTAGCAATCCTTCCGCCTCAGCCTTCCAGGTAGCTGGAACCACAGGCGCACACTACCACGCCTGGCTAATTTTTTGATTTATTGTTGAGATGAGGTCTCACCTGCCCAGGCGGGTCTCGAACCCACGGCTCAGGCAATCCACTCACCTCAGCCTCCCAAAGGCGCGAGATTACAGGCTGAGCCACCGAGCCCGGCTTGAAAATACTTTTTAACTAAACTTCACCCCTTGCCAATTTACCAGGGGTCAATTTTGGGTAAGACATATTTAGGCTTTCATATTAATTTTGTAACTAACTGTGATTCAGTTATCTAAATGGAAAAAACACCCCAACTGTTTTAATATACAGAATATTTAGATTTGAAGAGACTATGAGAGCTTTTTCTTGTATAGCAAGGCAAGCTCAAGAATAGAAGGAAGCATACTGTCAGAGGGATGTCTTTTGAAAGAAAGGAAACAACACTTTTTATACTCTCAAATCACTAAAGAAAGCTTTACACATTATTTCAAACTCTGACTCCTTTTTAATTCAGATGCACAGAATGCATTAAAACCATGAGTGTAGTGGACTTGATTTATAAGTTCTGTTAGCACAAATCAGTACCTAGCTTCTCTGTAATTAGACTTTTCTTCCTTTCCCCTTCTCAAAAGCTACATTTGAAACTTCGTGTTTTCCTAAGAGAGAGAGTTATATTTTTTATTTCATAAAGTATCTCTGTTCTGCAGCTAACTGCAAATATTTGCAAAAGGGAACAAATATAAAATAAATGTCTCTTAATGTACTGTTTTGTGAATAAACATATATCTGACATTAGTTGGTTAACTAAAAAATAATAAGAAACAACTCTGCATAGAGGCAAAAGGATAAAACCGAGACTGCAATGTTCAAATCAAGAAAAAGCTATAATTTAAGAAATTTTATTAAAGAGAGTATAATTACTATGACCTGGGGGTGGTGGTAGGTGACGTTTAAGCCTAATATGACTTTTTCTTTATCATTAGAAAAATGGGCCACATTTTCTTTTTCTTTTTCTTTTTTTTTTTTTTTGAGTAATTGTAGAGATGAGATCTTGCCAAGTTGCCCAGGCTGGTCTCAAGCCCATGGACTCAGGCAATCCTCTCACCTCGGCTTCCCAAAGTGTTAGGATTAGAGGTGTGAGCCACCACACCCAGCCTTTCACATTTTCTATATCAGAGGGCAAATACAACTTTTTCTTCCTCCAAATATGAAATCCCACTGACTTTTAAACATGTCTACATCCAGGCAGGGCATGATAGTAAGATTCCAACTCAAAGCAAACAAGCAAACAAAAAAGATATATATATCCAGATCTGAAATGCGTTCATGCACACCAATGCAATGCAATAAAAATTTCCCTGTGTGCATTCAAACAACTGCAAATAAGTACTAGAATTCCTACAAGTATTTTTACTTATTATATGTCAGAAACTTTTGCACAACTTATTTCAAGCTCGATTCTCTGGAAAAACCCTATGGAGGCATACATGTAAATAAGGAAACCAAGGCTGAGAATAGTCTAGACACTCAGTTCTTTAGGCCACAGAGTGGGGATTTGAACTCAGCTATTCAGTCTCAAGCCTAAGGTATGTTTCTGAGGTCTCTGAAATGCAGGCTATGAAAACGGTGGCTCTTTTTATGGATTCCCGAACACTACAATCATGCTGAGAATGATTTACTTCTTGCCTGTGCAGCCTGACATTCTCGCTTGCACCTCCAATCTTTTTCCCATTTCAGTGAAACACCAAAGGGTGACGTTGAGGAACCAGAGGGAGTTGGCACAGCCGTCAGTTTTGCTACTTGTTAGTCGCACTCTGGAAAAGGCGTGGGGAGGGAAAGGCTTAACTCACCCCTGAAGTCGAGCCTGGAGATTACTTGTCAGGAATGTCAGAAGCATTTATTAAGCAACCTTCTTCCTCGTTTTATAGGAAGAAAGTTGCGTACATAGATCAAGTCTCTCCCTTCAGCAGCCTGTACTCTGAACAGTCCCTCAGAAGTCAACCTAGAGAAAGAATACTTAATGGGTCATAGAACATGGTTGGCAAAATAGTGCTGTTCACGTATTTTGCAAAATAACCCCCAGACATACATGCACATATGTTGCCAATGCTTTCATGTGTAATTGCAAAAGTGCTCACTGGCAATGAAGGGACAAATTGGGCAACTTCCCTTGGTCAGTGATTTATACAGGCCAGAATAAGGATGGCTTAGAGGCTTCTGTCTGGGGTCAGGTTCTCCAGAAAGGCCTGCACAATGGTTTCTATAAATTTTGATAAGCTACCAAAATTTTGTAGAATCAGGAGTTTTCACATAAAATCAAATTTCTCACATTTGGGGGTGGGGTAGGGAAGGGACCTCAGTTGATCAGTAAACACTGGACTCAAATTCCTCTGTTACAACCTTTACTTGAGCCAAGTAGCAGCTGCCCCGTTGAGATAGGGCCCTCCTCTCCATCCCACACCTGCCTCCCTTACTTACCTGGCTCCTGTTGAGGACACAGACTCTAGCCTAACATTTTTGTAGGCTGTGTCCTAGAGGCACTTAAGGCATTGTGAGGTAAGAGGGATTTTCCTTTTGTTGTTAAGACTGAGAACTGGTTTTACTGCTTACTGTTTGTGTGCTCTTGGGCAAGTCACTTGATCCAAGTAAGCTTCCATTTCTGCATCTGTAAAAAAAAAAAAAAGGGTGGGGGGGGGCTAAGAACTCCTACCCAGCAAGGTGGTTTGCAGATCAGAGACAGTGTGCAAAAAGCACTTAACCCAGAACAAATCTCAGTACATAGAAGCGACTATAATGGAAACATCTCAACAAAATATTTTTTGAGAAAGGATCAATGTCTCCCCAGTCAGTGTCTTAAACATTCATAGTCATTCAAGTTGGGAATTGCTACAGGAATCATTCTAGTGTTATAGAGGAGGAATCTGAAGCTGAAGGAGTCGGCCAGTCCAGAATTACTCAGTTACTTAAAGGCAAACAAGTTCATAGCCGATCGCCTTCCACTAACCCACGAAAAGCCCTTGGAACATGGTTTTGATGGTTAAATGTATGAAATTGCTATTTGAATTATTAAGTGTAAGAATAACATAATTTTGATGATCTTGAAGATGGTACAGATACATGTGGTCATCAGATTTAGAAAAAAAAAAGCCCACTCATTTATTCATTCCCTGGGCCCTGATGGAGTCTCTAGTTTGAACAGATCTTACACTAGGCTCTGGGAAGACTACACTAGGCAAGACTGAAAGGGCGTTCACTGCCTTCATAGAGCTTCAGATCTAATGAGAGAAGGGGGAGGAGAAACACATACAGGTAATTTTAGCTTGAGATAAATGTCATCAAGGAAATAAAGAGGATTAGGTGAGAGGAGCCAGTCTCGAAAACAGCCAGGCGAAGGAAGAGTGGGCAAGATTTTTTCTGGTGAAGGGTACAGCAAGTGCTTAAATCCCGAGGCAGACATCTGCTGAAGAACCCATGTGACCTGGAAGAGGTGGCTGAGAGCTTAGCAAGCTGCCATTAGGAGTTTGGATTATATTCTCAGTGTAGTATGGAGGGTTTTATGCAGAAGAGTGATAGCCCTCTTTGGATGGGGCAGGAGGGTGTTCTACCTAAGCCCGTCCCCCTGTCTCTGTAGTTGTACTCAGAGGAGCACTTTAGAACTCCAGCGCTCCACATAACCCACTGTGGAGACCCCCAATCCATGCAATTTACAGAAGCTTGAGGATCTGTGATTTGCCCGTCCAGAGTCCCATGCCTGGTGTTCTTGTCATTAATGCAAAAGTCAAATGATGCTATTTCTTTTCTTGTTTGTTTGTTTCCTAGTTTCAATATGTTCAACATGTCCACTTAGGTTACCAAAATGTTTTCTTCTTGCCGGGCGTGGTGGCTCAAGCCCATAATCCCAACACTTTGGGAAGCCAAGGCGAGAGGATTGCCTGAGCCCAGGGGCTCGAGACCAGCCTGGGCAACTTGGTGAGACCTTGTCTCTACAATAAATTAAAAAATGAGCTGGGCATGGTAGTATACGCCTATAGTTCCAGCTACTTGGGAGGCCGAGGCAGAAGGATCACCTGAGACCAGCAGGTTGAGGCTGCAGTGGTCATGAGCATGCCACCACTATACTCCAGCCTGGGAGACAAAGTAAGACTCCAGCTCAAAAGAAAAATGTTTTCTTCTTAACTATACAAAAAAGGCATACGTCAATGCATTAATGCCTGAAACAGGGACATGTTCTATGTGTCCCTGAGTTTGAGATTCCTCAATGACATGATGATGCACCTAACCTTTTCCCCTTAATTTGCTCACAACTGAAAAAAAAGAGAAATTATTCATTTATATTTCAAGATGCTAACTGTAAGCTTCTCGCTTCTTCTGGTTCAGGATGGATGATGGTCAGAATGCATCCAGTGGAGACTGACTGAACCAAAAAAGTATAGATGATGTGAGGTCCACCGACACCCTTAACACTGGGTGTTGTTCAGTTTGGGCTTGTTTGTGAAAATTATGGAAATTTCAGTAGGCAGGTGCAACCCACTTTATGGGTAAGCAAACTGAACCTCAATGAAGCGCTGTAACATGGGTCAGTCTCATAGCTTGTAAGTGCCAGAGCCGGTCTGAAATCCAGGTTTCTGGCTCAGAGTGACCCTTATTCAGCCACGTGGTAAGAACAGTCAGGCAGGGTTGGTGGTGCAGGTTCCCAATACCATCAGGAAATTGGGGGCCATGTCTTCTGCATGATTCTGAAGCATTTGGATGTCATAGCCCTTGCTTCTTTATTCTGTTGTTCTAGAAGTTCCAACCTGGTGTGATTTGAGGCAGATTTGGCCACTAATGAAACATATTCAGGATGAAGCACTCTCACCACACACTGGTGTTGAGACAATTGGCAATTTGTGTTTTGTCACATGATAGAAGAGACATGATACATATATTTTGGTATGAATTAAGCAAAGGTGTGTCTCTAATCTCAGACTGCATGTGAACATGTTAACTGCCCAGCGTATACTGGGGAACTACAAATGGCCTCTTTCCACTCTGTTCACCTCTCACTTTCTTCCATGACTGGTGATAGGAGGAGCCCATTTGACTGAACAGGATCTATGGAAAAGACACGTTCTTGCCCTCATTTTTGGTATCCACATCCGGATTTACCTAAACCCCACCCAGGTTGCAACATAGCAATGAAAAACCGGTATTTTCTACCCATGAATCACATTCACATCCTGTGCGCCTGTCTGTCAGGGGCCCATCAGGCCAGCTTTAGGGAAGAATGGGCAAGGCGAAGGGCGAGCTGAGAGAGGAGGGGTCGTGTCTCACCACCCAGGACCGGGCACTTGACTGCTCCAGGGACCTTCAAGATCTGACTGATGTTTACTGCTGCACCTGGACATGAAGGCACCTGTCTACCCTCCTGTAGAAAGGCCAAGAGAGAAATGCGACTTCACATGTTTCTGCTGTCGGGGGCCCTGTCATGTAGCAGACAGGAATGAGGTACAGAAGTGGCCTGTTTCTGTGGTTGCCTCCCCTCCCTGGGGTTTCTAAACTGCTGTGTGGTGTGTTGTTGACCATCTGGGTAACTCACCTGGGAGTGAGCCCTTCCGGCCATTTCTTGTTGAGTACAAATCAGAGAGGGCAGTGGGGTAAGTGTGGCTTCTTTTCAGTGAAATTATGTTTCTCAGACAGAGGATGATTGCCCACCACAGTTAAACCTTGTTTGATGATAATTAAATCGCTTTTCTTTACTTTGAAAAATCTCTTAATTTTCTGTGCAAAGGCAGAAAGCATTCTTCGATTCCACAGAAAGCTTCTAGGTAAGGTGTTATCAAGCCATCTTACTTGCTGAACTCTGAAATAATGAGTCTGTGCAATCCAGATTTGGAAATTCCACAAAAGTGCCAAGTACAGCCAGTTAACAATGTGCTCAGACAACAACAAAAAAGCTGCTTTCTCCTCCACTTCTCCCTCTGGTTCTGCCTTAACACTTGCTTTGGAGTTTCATAAAGCAAATGCGGCTGCTGGGCTGGATTGTATCACCTTTTCAGAGTGCGGTTGAGGTTTGGCATGTCTCTTCTTGTTCCTGCCTGGCTTAAACCCCGTACACAGATATTGTTGATCTGGCTCAGAGCTCACAGTGGCAATCCTCAGAGCATGGACAGTAGAAACTTCAGTTTTTCCCAGTGCTTGAGAAGCTAACCAATTGTCTTTCCCGTGGGGAAAACATTCTAACATGGTGGGAACAGGAAAGAGACCGTGACGGAAGTCCATAGAAAGCAAAAAGCCAGTCTTCAATAGTGAAAAGCCCCAATGCTGGAATTTATCTGATGAGTCTTCATTCAGACATCTTTGGGCTGTGGTGGTATCAAACTGGCAGCAAAAACGGTGGGAGCCGAGCTGTGGAATATTGGTCAACGGAGAATAACTACAGAATAAGACATACATTAAGGTCATAGGTGAGATAGAAACAGGTGCCAGTCACTTGTATGGTTGACAGGAGAAAGGCCCAGGGACTTAGAAGGACTGTGAAGATATTTTAGACTGGGCAGAGCAAAAGAGCTTGGGAACATATAAATGTATGGAAACAAGATAGTCAGGAAAATCTTTCTCTGTTTCGAGTCGAGGTCTGTCTGTCGCCCAGACAGGAGAGTAAGTGGCATGATCGTGGCTCACCACAGCCTCAACCTGGACTCAGGCGATCCTTCTGCTTCAGCCTCCAGAGGAGCTAAGACCACAAGTGTCCACCACCACGTCCAGCTAATTAGGAAAAACTGATTTTTCAATGATATTATGAGCGGAGTGAAGCAAGGAAACCCATACTTGTGCTGTTGGTGGCTTTGTGGGAAAAGGCAGATAATGACTTCTGTGTGGAGATGAGACTTTAGTTCTTCTGCCACCAGAATGGAGGATTGAAGAGCTTTCTGTTTTGGAGAGGCCCTTCAGTCTACACTTGGTTGTCTAATGGCTTTTAAAAACTTTGGTGAGCCGGGCTCAGTGGCTCAGCCTGTAATCCCGTGCCTTTGGGAGGCTGAGGTGAGTGGATTGCCTGAGTCCGCGGGTTCGAGACCCGCCTGGGCCGCGAGACCTCATCTCTACAATAAAGCAAAAAAAAAAAAAAAAAAAATCAGCTGGGCGTGGTAGCGCATGCCTGTAATTCCAGCTACTTGGAAGGCTGAGGCGAAATGATCACCGGAGCCCAGCAGGTCGAGGCTGTGGTGACCGGGAGCGGCCACTGCACTCCAGTCTGAGCGACAGAGTGAGACTCCAACTCAAAAAAATAAAAATAAAAACTTTGGTGTATTGAGGGAATGGACAGGAAGACATTTATTAGAGAAGTGGTTGGTAAGAAATGCTGATCTTATTCTTGAGGATAGATGGCCCGGAGTGGAGAGGGATGGGGTCTTGGAACTCTGTTCTGAATTCCTGGAGCTGATCAGAATGGTCCATGTAGGTTCACCAGTCATCTAAGGGGAGCCCATATCTGACATAAGCCCTTCTCTTTCTCATTTTATTTTTCTCTCTAGGAGCCTGGATCAAAATAGGTCCCCAATTCCCTCACACCATCCCAAAACTCTTTTCTAGGGAAGTTACCGCCTAGTAAAATCTTCTAAGTCTTGATCTGAGAATCAAAACATACTCAGATCAAAGTCTACCTCAGAGATGAAAGAACATAAGAACCAAAAGATATATACAACCTTTTCACCTTCCCTAAATGGCAGACAAGGAAACTGAGGCTGGGAAGCTCAGGTGACTTATCTAGGGACTGAATTAAGGACTCAGGCTTCCTGAGAACAGCCTCCTGCCTCTGGTTTATGACCCTTCTTGAGGAAGGACAGAAGAATATGGATAAGGCAGGATAGTTTAGCAGTCCAGGTGACTTGGGCACACACCCTGACACTTTCCCTAGGCCCCAGTTTTTGATTTCTTAATCTACCCAGGTCTCAGGACCCGCCTTCTGACTCTCTTCCTTCAGTGGGTCACAGGTAGCTGTAGAGGCAGAAAGGATGTCTCTCTTAGGTACCTGTTTGCCAGTACTTGTGTGTCACTTATTTTTTTTTTTTGAGTTGGGGGTCTCACTCTGTTGTCCAGGCTGGAGTACAATAATACAATCATGGCTCGCTGCAGCCTCAAACTCCTGGGCTTAGGGTATCCTTCAACCTCAGCCTCCCAAGTAGCTGAGACTACAGGCACGTACCACCATGCCTGGGTAATTTTTTTTATTTTTTATCTTGTAGAGACGAGGTCTCACTATGCTGCGCATACCGGTCTTGAACTCCTGGGCTCAAGCAATCCTCATACCTTGGCCTTCCAAAGTGCTGGCATTACAGGCGAGAGCCACCATGCCCAGCTTCTTTTAAAAACTCTGTTGATGAGGACTATCCATGACAAGTGCTACATGCCAGACAGATTCTGGATGGAGAAAGGAATGTAATTGTAGGCAAAAGGGAAAATATTATATTTGATTATTTAGTGTGTTCTCCAAACCCCAAATGCAGAGATACATACATACACAGTAGAACAGGATATTTGAAATCTTGACTGGCTTTTAAAATCTGAGACTAATAGTTGTAAGAAGTGACAGGTGAATGTGAAAAAGCAAATTGGTAACAGATCCATGCTGAGAATCAGACCCGTGACTACGGGACTATCATCTGCTGGACCTAAGCCTTACAGTAGGTAATACTAGAACAAACCCACGGTGCAAACAGCTCTCAGAAGCAGTCCCTGGCACCTGGGGGCTTACGTTTTAATGAGCCTGTAGCTGCCTGTCAATGTTGTGTCATCACGAAGGTGATAGCTTTTTTCAGCAAGCTATTTTTCCCTCAAAGCCTGAGGCTCAGGGGCAGCTCTTCAAAGATGAAGCCCTGTCTGATTCGAGCAGATGCACATGGGAAGTTAAACTACTTCTACCCTGTTCAACTGTGATGAGATTCCAGCAAAAATCAGCAATCAAGGGACTCTGTTTGCAGGGGGTTCTGGTATTTTTTAAAAATAGAGAGAGGGATCTGCTTGTGTGTCTGTGTTTGTGTCTTTAAGTGGGAACAGGGAGGTGCAGATTTTCAAAAAATAATCTTGGGCAGTTTCTTTTAGTATTTCCTATGTAAAAGCACTCGGTATTACCCAATAAGAGTTCTGCCAACATACTTGGCACTAAAAATGGGTCCTACTCAGAGGTCCCTTCTGAAAAGTCATGGAATCTGGAACTGAACTCTGTGTTTCTCTCACACCCTCCCTCTGGGACCCTGAACTCCCCCGAGGGTGATAGACACTCAGGGAAGCTTGTGCACCCAGGGGCCACTCCCCTCACCCCTTTTACCCAGATGGAGAAAGGGGAAGGTGTGAAAAAAAAGGCCAAAAAATCTCCACATTTTTCCTTACTGCCTCACTAACTAGAATTGAGATTCTTTCTTCTTTTTCCTGTGAAACTGGATTCTGAAAGGCCAAACCATCCCATCTGTTGTGTTTTGGCCAAGTTGCTCAAAAGAGCTTAGGTGTCTACCTTTGGAATTTCCCTGTGGCTTAAAATCTAGTCCTGCAGATCTGTCCCCTGTAGGAAATGGAGGGGCCTTTCCTCTATGTTTCTCACGCTGTAAAGAAAACAAATGTTTAGACCTTTGTTGGGAGGGCCTAAGTAGGAAGGAAAGATTATTTAAGTCAAAGCACTCTCACAAACTTGGATTTTGTGCGTGTGTGGTACCAGCTCAACAAATGGAGTCAAGAGTCAGGGCTCTTTGAGGGATGAGGAAGGGTATATTTGCAGTTTTCATACATGTTCCTTAGAAAAGCTCTCTAAGAGTAATTAGGAAGCGTCTGAACTAGGAGGGACATCCTGAAAAACAAAACACAAAGTTGTGCCATAATCAATATTTGAATTGTATAATAATTACATTATAAAAAGCACAAACTCATTTTAAAAGATAATTTTGAGAATAAAATAGTCCACTAACAGCTTTATCCAGACTGCAGACCTTTTCTCTAGACTTGACAGAAGTTGTTAAATACTGGAATGTTATTTATTTTGCCTTCCCTGTCTGAGAATTTACCTCATTTATCGGATTGTCATGAGGAAAATTAAAGTAACAATGGATTCATAGCATTGAAGGTAGAGGGTCAAAATGCCTGTTCATAAAGGAGAACTGGGTACAGGGCTATGTGAAAAAAAAGTTGAATATCAATTCTAGATGGTGGTTCCGTCCTTGTTGCTCAAATGATGGTTTGTTGGTGTAAAAGTTTGTCTTCTAAGCTGGTTCTGTGGAATTTGGCCCCTGCCTACCTAATTGTCCTACAGAAGTGCACTTCATCTGCTACTGAGCTGACCTACTGTACTCTCTGAAGTTTCCGTTGTTTCTATGGGAAATGGGTCCTAAGTTCTAGTTCGGTACTTGGGACTTGGTGAGTATTTATCTCCCAGGCTTTGATTGAGGGATCCTCTGTGGAGGTGCCCTGGGGAGGGAGGGGGATGGGTGCTTGGAGGGTGGGTAAGTGCAGCCCGAGGATAGATACAGGGCAGTTGATAGCTGGGAAGCGTTGGAGGGCTGGCTGCCATGAATTTTGCCTGGGAAGGACATTTGCCTGAGCTAAGTCATGGGAAAAATTAAATTTAGATACCCGAGCTCTTCACTGCAACTGAGCCAAGTCACAGCAGACAGAATGGTCTGACTTTTCAGAATCCAGTTTTTGACATACAAGGATCTGATTTCATAGAAGAACCTTCTCAACATCTTTGTGTGTATGAAAAGAAATGTTGACATACAAGGATCGTTGTAATGTATTGGATCCATATCATAGCATTCAGCCCCACTTTAGTTAACCCAGAAGGTTCAGGGAGGAAAAAGCAGCAAAAATGATAAAAGGAATAGAAATGTTAAAGGAATTGGATTGTTATTGAAGAGAAGGCTAAAGGCAATTTATTCGTTGACTGGAAGTCGATGAAGGGTCTATTCGAGGAGCATTCAGATATCATTCCACATGTCCATAGAGAGCCATACAAGGAGAAAAGGACTAGAAGGTGAAATAGTGGTTGACCAAGTCCTATGAGTCTAAGCGATCAAACACTGGCATGTGCTACCAGTTAGGTAGAGAGCTTATTGCTGTTTTAGAAACTCCACAAGTTATCTGTTTTTAAGAGTCAGTATTTGTGGAGTCCCAATTTAAGAGGCTAGGTAAAGTCCGAGTTATACCTGAGATTGCCTTCAAGATAAAATGCCTTATCAATGTACTATAAGTCACTTTAGCATCATAGTTGAGGGCCAAGGGCCACTCATGTCTAAGCATTCCCCTCATGGAAAGACTCATCTCTCTGTTGTGTCTCAGGCACCACTTTGTGCTGTCTCTGAGGTTGTTCATTCCAGTTCTCCCACTTCTCTGTTCCAGGCACAGCTGATTCATGAGAATGTGCTTTATTCTCTGCCCTTGCCATGTAGATGAAAACACACAGGAGATTGAGAACGATGTGTGAATATTCCAATTGTACTTCCATACTGGTGATTACTGCTACTCTTTGTTGGTAGCTGTGAGGAAAGTGTCTGTATGGAAGTGACTTAGAATTGAAATTGTGCAAAAGGCTAGACCATTTCAGGGAGAGGCAAGGCTTGGAAATAAAGGCTTGGGTCATTCTGTTGTACTTAGCTCTAACTGGAAACCTTGCAATTCCTTGCTATCCGTGTTGTCCTCTGCCTGGGTTCAGCCCCACTATAGGAGAGAGTGAATGGTGTCTTTAGTGTCTCACAGAAGGGACACTGAGTTCTTGAATGCCTGCCATTTCTGTCTCATCTTAGCTCTCAATGCCTTGCTTTACGACCACAGATCAATTGGCTATTTGTCTCCCATATGTGTGTTGGGCATTTTACATTTTAAATATGAGGAGCTATTTCCTTCTGAGACTTCTGCATTTTTTTTCTGACTGACTTTACTCAGCTGAGTGAAGTTATGTCTCCATTTCATGTTGTGAGAAGCCTCTAACGTTTTTATCATGAAAATAAATTTTTGTTCATTGAATAGGTTTACAAAGAGTATTTAAGCTTTTGTGGGGTAATTATAGATTTAGTATAGATATACTCTCAATCACACATCTTAAATCCATACACATACAGTGTTATTTTTCTTTCTCTGCTCTGAGGTGAGGAGATTGGGTAGAACATATAAAATAAGGGCCAAAACTGTGTTCACAGAGCTTAAAGTTCAGTCTTTTCCTATTTTTGTTTTATGTCCAAGACATGTAGAGGGGCAGGCAGAGATGCCTTTTAAAAGGAGCTTCTTGTGAACACATCCCCAAATGGTAATTTGGGAAGGAGAGTGGGAAAAATGAAAGCAGACAGGTTTAAATTTTGCCAGGTTGACAGAGTTGTGTAAGCAGATGAAAGGTGAAGACTGTGATAATGTGTTGAACTAGTAAGACCAGCTTTAGAGTTTAGAAAAAAAAGAAGAAAAGCACACACACAAAGAGAGTTGCATAGAACATTCCAGGAAACCACTGGACTGTGAGTGATAACATTTCCTTCTTTTCCTTCAAAGATTTGTTTCCAAGGATAGCCAGGATAAGAACTTGTCCTGTAAAAACAATCAGGGGGATTTGTAAAGAACAGGGAAACGAGCCATCTGACATGGCATTCATTATCACTAAAGTTATTCTTAAGTTAATTTAACTTGAAGTTACTTACTATTGTGGTGGTCTTGATATTTCCAAGACGTTGGCCATTGCCTTCATGTTTATCTGGACTTCATACCTTTGACCATACGTGATGCTTAAATTGGTCTTACATGGTTTCAGATCCACCAACGTTTCATTCTCAATAATGCCACCATGATTGTGTGTGATTGTTAAGAGAATATATAAAAAAAAATCCTGTTTAACTGACAACACTGTGACTGTCATTTTCGCCTTAGCTCACACCCCTTAATCTCACAACATGTGCTGCCCATTCAGAGAGATATCCCACCTTACTCTTGGCTTGCTTTCTTATCTCTTATCTGTATCCCAAGACACTGTCTGAATGAAGGTGCTTCTTTTTTGGTGCAGCTCAGAGTTGGAAGACTCAAGGGTGAAGGGATGCTGGGCAACCAGCTGTAGCCATCTCCTTCCCATCTTAGTGTCTTTGTCTCCCCTATCTTCATATGGAAGTTTTCCTCTCTCCTTTTTTGAAGAGGGCACTATACTATGGATTTACAGCAGGGGGCAAGATGGATGACGTTTCTATCTTCACATGTATTAAGAAGGCTAAAGGCAATTTATTCGTTGACTGGAAGTTGATGAAGGGTCTATTCGAGGAGCATTCAGATATCATTCCACATGTCCACAGAGAGCCATACAAGGAGAAAAGGACGAGAAGGTGTATTAAAGTTTGAGGGGAATAAAACATTAAAATAAATAATTGCAGGGATGGGAAGTATTAAGAAAAGCTAAGGAATGTTTTACAGGGGGACTGATGTAGTCTAAAGGTGGGATGAGTAGTCAGGGAAGTCTGAGTAAGTAAATTTAGGAGAAATTAAAGAGCTATACTCTAAGATTTCTCTTTAGAGGAGAGGAAGGAGAAAGACTTAAAATTCCAGAAGGAAATGGGCAGAAAGATGCTTTGATTTATACAGAATACTGGAGGTCATAATGATAGTCAACCCCAAATCTGCAAAGACTGATCTTTTTTTTTATGCAGCACAGAGTTTTCTTGTTTAATTTTATCAGTTTAAGGGGCAGAGATGCAGTTTTGTTACATGCATATATTGCATAGTGGTGAAGTCTAGACTTTTTGTTTTATTGGTTGTCCAAATACGTCATCTTTTCTCTTTCTCTGATACCATTCCTTTTGACCATTATGCTACTCACCAACAACTCCCCTTTGACGAGAAGAGTGGAATCCATAAACATCTGCCAGGATGGTATTGTGATCATATAACTGGCTATAATTGGAGGTGAAAAGTTTGGGGTAGAAATTTGTCAGGCTTTATTGCAATGAGGGTGAGTTTTTTTTATAGCTTTGTGATTTTCCTCTTCTCCATAAATATAATTAAATAAAGTCTCATTATGCATCCATTCCTAAGAGTCAGGAATTCACACAGCGGCCAGGAACATAAAGATTAATAAAGACCAGCCGGGCTCGGTGGCTCAGCCTGTAATCCCGCGCTTTAGGAGGCTGAGGTGAGTGGATTGCCTGAGCCCGGGGGTTCGAGACCCACCTGGGCAACTTGGCGAGACCTCATCTCTACAATAAATCAAAAATTAGCCGGGCGTGGTGGCGCATACCTGTAGTTCCAGCTACTTAGAAGGCTGAGGTGGAAGGATCACCGGAGCCCAGCAGGTTGAGGCTGTGGTGGCTGGGAGCGGCCACTGCACTCCAGTCTGAGTGACAGAGTGAGACTCCAACTCAAAAAAAAAAAAAGATTAATAAAGACCATTTGTGTTCTCTCAAGGAATCTCTCAGCAGAGACTGGTGTACATAGAACCAATGGAATAAATATTCTGCCGGGAATATGAGTAAATTATTTTAGGAACCCAGAGCAGGAACGAGTTCTCCCAAGGTGAGGGAACCTGGAAAAACTTGGAGAGGAGATATTTGAATTGATCCTGAAAGAATGATAGACCGCTAATGTAGCAAAATAACCTTATTAAAAAGTCTTGGCAATTGCTTTGGTAAACTCTGGTGTGGTATGTGGCTCTTTGAGCTATGGCCAGGCCATGTTTCCTAGCTTTAGCCCCCTCTTCTACCTTGGGGAGGTGAATCTCCTCTCTTTCTCTCTCCAATTTATTTTCTAAATAAACTATATTTTCCAAGCTAAAAAAAATTCTTATTATTTTGTAGTTAATGCTTAATATGAGTATTAATGCTTTAAAAAGAGAATGCTTTTCACCTAGGCATCAGATTTAGCATAAGTTGGTCCCGAAACAACTTTATATTCTTCTCATACTGTTACTTGGTTTGTCTGAGACTACTCAACAAAATGGAATACTGAAATTTGAGTGTGGGTTGAATTTTCACAAATCAAATCCCATTCCCCATTATCTTGCATCTAATTAAAGAGATGGTATACTTTCTGATTACCCTGTAATTGGCAGGGGTAGTTAACCCCTTAACTCTGTTTCCCTGCTCTGAAGCTCTCTACTCCAGCAGTTAGTTAATCATTTGTACACTGAGACTAGCAGTAAGCTACTTGGGGAATTATTGTTCACACACACACACACACACACACACACACACACACACACACACACAAGCTGTCGATGAGCAGGAAAGGATTCTGAGGCAATTCATTAACTTTTTAGTTAATTTGAGTAAAAAGGTCAGATTCCTTATATTGGGTTTTCTTAAAACTGGGCAGACTAGTAGTTCCCCATTCACAATATGTCAACAACCTGTTATATTTGAAATTGGTAAAACTGCACCATAATTTCTCCCTGCCAATTAATTGACTTGTAAACCTCTTGCCAAAATGTGTCCATTTAAAAAAGAATGGCTTTAAACATTCATCAAAAAGCATATAGCAAATTATACTTTGGCAGAAATATGGAGGCTAATGCTTAGATCCAAGCATCCACTCCCTGAAGAATTATCACCTGAAGGCAAAATGAGGGGTTGGCCTTTCTCTTTGAGAAATATTGCTCTGGACCGGGAAGTCCTCAGTCTTTGTTTCATGTAGCCTGCATCATAGAATAGGTTTGGTTGCTTCAAGAAGTTCTGGGAAATGTTCAAACAATGCAGATATTTATCACGGGACATGTTTTGGAGTGAGGAAAATGCTGAGAAATCAAATTGGAATGTAGTGTCAACCTCTTTTCCCCACCTAAAGATCGGGGCCCCATGCTATATAAAATACTAAATAAATTTCCAGTTCTGTGATTGGAAAATACCATGACAAGGCCTCTCATCTCTTCCCACCATCTTATCATCTGCAGCAGACCCACCCCAAAGCACAAGTATGGAAGAGTCTCCCTGACCATGGGAGTGGGCAGTGAGTGGTGAAACTCAGATAGTTGAGTTCTGGTTCTGGGTATACCCAAGTCTGGTCTGTTTTTATTACTGTAGAATGAAGCTGTGGGAAATGGAAAATCCTTAATGCATTCTTTGATTTTTTCAAAAGAGGATAATTGATTTTTATCATCTCTCTTAGTAAACACTTCACATTCTGAACCATGATTCTGGACCAAAACTCAAGATTGTTGTTGACGTAAAGAGTCTATAAAGGGTGGCCAGCGAACACTGTCCTGTCCAGCTCTGGGACACTCACATGAATTCTGTCGTAGGTTGCTCACGTGCTGCCTCTTACTAGGTTCCAGTGACACTGTTCTCCTGGGCTGTTAGATAAAATACTTACAATCTAGCCCTCTATCATCAGAAAGGCAATTTATGTACACAAACTCTACTGTCACTAAATTGCATGAATAAGGCCATTTTTCTTATTTTCATCTTCTTGCCAATTAACAAGCATGAAAAATAAAGGCAATGAAATAAGCTATTACATTGTGAAGTGTAGCTTAAATTTCTTTCTTTTGATGAGGCTCAGAAGTAATCCTGGTATGTAACCCCCCCACCTACTTTGCAAAGTGATATTTCTTTGAACTACAAACCACACCATATACTTCTCTGTTCTGCTGAGGGAAAATGGGTGAGATTGCTGGATTTCTATGAAAATTATAGGTTTTCAAATCATCGTGGTGAAAATTACTGAGATTTAGTGTCATTGGGAAAAAGCATATTCCTAATTTGCCTGCAATTGTTTCTTTAATTGATACTTTGACTCCATTTTCAAAGCACTTTTGAAGCTTTCTTTTCCAATTTGGCATCAAAGTTATTTTTTTTAAATACTGTTCAATTTTAGAATTATTTTCTATTTTGATTGACAAAAAATGTGTCATTCTGAGAGGAAAGCTATCAACACTTATTTTGGGGTAAGGAACTCAATAAAATTGAGTTTAGTAATCACTTCTAAGACTAAGGTTTAGGCACCATAAATATTGGGAAAACCTCACAGTATAACCAACATACTGTTGAATCTCAGTTGAGATTTCAGAACGTAAGGGCTAATTTCAGTTCTGACTATAACCAACTCATTAGTTAATTCTTACTTTTTACCAAAGAAGTAAAGACTAGTGATAATGAAAATTATATACACACAGGCCTTTTAATAAGCATTTTCCCTGTGCACAGCTCATTTTAACTATATGTTCCTTGGTCCCAACCTTTTCAAATGAAAATTTTTTTAATTTTTTTTTTATTTTTTGAGCAGAGTCTCACTCTGTCGCCCAGACTGGAGTGCAGTGGCCGCTCCCGGCCACCGCAGCCTCGACCTGCTGGGCTCCGGCGATCCCTCCACCTCAGCCTTCCAAATAGCTGGAACTACAGGTGCGCACTACCACGCCCGGCTGATTTTTTGATTTATTGTAGAGATGAGGTCTCGCTGCCCAGGCGGGTCTCGAACCTGCGGGCACAGGCAATCCACTCACCTCAGCCTCCCAAAGGTGCGGGATTACAGGCTGAGCCACCGAGCCCAGCTATGAAAATTATTTTATTCAAATAATATGACATGGCCTCAAATAAGATAAAATAGCCCTTATTGTCACATTCATGCAGAACTCACCTCCATTTCAGGCGGGTTACAAGATACACAGAGAGACCAAGGCCCATGGGGACACTTACAAGAGTGGGAAATTGAGTTGGTGGGGCTTGGGCTGGGGAGACAACCTCGTACTTCTTTACTTGAAGCTTAGTAATGAGATTGCTTCTTTATACACGATTAGAGTCCCTTTCCTGTAACAGATGGCGTTGTGTTTAGGCAGTAAAATTAGGTAAGGGGAATTACCAGGAAAATCACTGCTCAGTTAAGGATGTCATTAATGCTCATTACAGATGCAAGTTAGTGATAAGAGCCCCAGACCAGTATAGGCTAGTCCTATTTCTTTTTTTCTTTTTTGAGTTGGAGTCTCACTCTGTCACCCAGACTGGAGTGCAGTGGCCACTCCCGGCCACCGCAGCCTCGACCTGCTGGGCTCCGGCCATCCTTCCGCCTCAGCCTTCCGAGTAGCCGGAATTACAGGCATGCACTACCACGCCCGGCTAATTCTTTGATTTATTGTAGAGATGAGGTCTCGCTGCCCAGGCGGGTCTCGAACCCGCGGGCTCAGGCAATCCACTCACCTCAGCCTCCCAAAGGCACGGGATTACAGGCTGAGCCACCGACTGGCTAGTCCTATTTCTAACTTGGTGTATGACCTTGGCCACTTTTTTTGGCCTTAGTCATTTTATCTATTGGGAAAAATGTTCAAGTTGCATAGATAACGAAATGACGTCTGTCTGAGTTTTCTTTCAACTCTAAAATTTCTCAACTGAACAGTCTTTAAAGAAGAACACGAATTCCCAAAAGCTCCACTCTAGTGAACCCTACCGTCACCAAGTCACTCCGTCATTGTTGAGAATGAAATACTGAGGTTGACTGATTGTCGGAGCCCATTCTAGTCAAACTGAACGCACATGCTCAAATTCTAGCCACATTCCAGCCAAACTGAGATAGCTGTTCAGATAGTAATGGATTTATTTAATAATTGTCTTTGAAATTCTTCTTTCAAGGTGACATTAACAGACATCCTGGAATTTCAGCAGAGATTGGTTTTTATACACTCTTCAATGATCCCTGTGAAATAAATCATATTGAAGAGTTTTTCCCCTTATGAGTTATTTGCCTGGAGGAAAAATTCTTCACTTTCCTTTTCTTCTCAATGCATGTTAGAATAAAGTCTTCTTTGAAAAGTCTTAATGAAAAGAGCAAATATGGTTATAGCATCCACCCCCAGTTATTTCTCTGGTCTCTGCCCTCTGAGAATGAAGTCCTAGACTGCTAGCAGAACGTCAGCGGACTCTGCCTGCGTAAAAGTCGATGTCCTTTTGCCCCTTAGACAGTTGATCTGGTGAATATTTATAGAGAGAAGCCTTTGAGAAGGAAAAAAAAATAAAAGCTAGTTAATTTTCTATGCGCTATTTTAGCAACTTTAATATATGAGAAAGAGGTTGGCATTTTCTACATAAAGTGCCTCTTCACTGGGCCCAAGTCATTGGTGACTCAGGGAAGAGAAAGGGGAAGAATTATGCTGAGAGACTGATGAAGTTACTATCAAGAGATCAGACTCCTTTTTTTTTTTTTTTGAGTTGGAGTCTTATTTTGTCACCTGGACTGGAGTGCAGTGGCCCACTCACAGCTACTAATTGTATTAACACCATACTAATGTAAGATGTTAATAATAAGAGAAATTGCATATGTGGTATGTGGGGACTCTGTATTATCGTCACTATTTTTCTGAACATCTAAAACTGTTCTAAAATAAAAACATTATTTTATTTTATTTGTTTGTTTATTTTTTGAGTTGAAGTCTCTGTCGCCTAGGCTGGAGTGCAGTGGCACACTCACGGCCACCCCAGCCTCGACCTGAAGGGCTCAGGCGATCCTTCCGCGTCAGCCTTCCAAGTAGCTGGAACCACAGGCATGTGCCACTGTGCCTGGCTGATTTTTTGATTTATTGTAGAGACAAGGCAGTAAAATTAACTGTTCAGGCTGATCTCAAACCCCTGAGCTTAGATAATCTTCTCATCTCTGCCTCCCAAAGTGCTGGCATTTTGGACATGAGGCACCACGCCCAGTTGAGATCGGACTCATTAATATTTGCAAAGTGTGAACAGTCAAGAACATCTGAGCAATAGGCATAGATTAAGTGTTACTCTTTCCTTCATTCCCCTTTCTCTAGAGACATTCTTTTTTTTAATTTATTTATTGTAGAGACAAGGTCTCGCCAAGTTGCTGGGGCTGGTCTCGAACCTGCAGGCTCAGGCAATCCACTTGCCTCGGCTTCCCAGAGTGCTGGGATTATAGACTGAGCCACCGAGCTTGGCCAAGAGACATTCTTGAAGAATCCATCCTAAGCATTAACAGTCTTCTTTGTGGTTAAATATGCCATTACTACTTACGTTACATTATTATTTTTAAGTTCTTCCTTTTGGGATACTCAAGGCAAATGACATGGTAGAACCTGTCACATCCGTCTCACTGTCCCAACCCAGTGAGAGTCCCTTTTGCTTATCTCTATGTGCACCTGGCCTCCACCACATCTTTAGTTAGAAGTCCAAGTTATTGTTGAAAGGATTGGGAGCATGAATAATCCCAAACGTAAAAATATAAGATCTAAAGCCCAACTAAAGCAAATGGTGTACTGATAAATTAGGGACACACACTCAAATCCAAATCCAGTCAATAATAAAGTAATCATTTGCACTTCACTTACTCCAGAGTAGAGACTAAAATCACACATATGTGTGTGAACTGAAAAGTGACTAATGCTTATTTTCAGATGAGTCTATAATTATTGGATAATTCTGGAGAATAACGAATGCTTTCTGAGAGATGGTGTAAGACAATATAACCATTGCTTTAAAACTTGGAGATGGATTTAACAAAGTGGTACCCAAATCAGACAAAAGTAAAACATTACAAACACACTCACACTGTGTTCAATAACTTTTGCTTGTCTATATTAAAAAGACTCTGGTTGTTTTTATTCTAAGTATTCAGTTGTTGAAATTTAGTTTTCTGTAAAAAATAGACCTTGGAGAGCATTGACAATGTGTTTTAGGTGGAATCACCACACTGCAGCTGAGTGGAAGCAGTGGCTAATGTTTCTTATTGATTTGGGTAAAGATTAACTTTGCAGTGTAAACATATACGTGTCTTAGTTTGCAAAGGGTAGGTAGGACTAGATTGGAGGTCTTAACTCCTTAATAAACCTGAGTAGAACACCTGTGAAATTCTCATTTTGAGGAAACTCATTTTGTAGATGATTGCCATATTTAACCTATTTTTTCTTCCAGTGAAAATATACATCATGTTTAGGAGTTCATCATAATTATGACTACTTTCTAACAAAACATCACAATATATAGAGGACCACATAAGTACTAGCTGGCTGTGTTCTCCAACCTAAGTCCAGGGATCAGAAATTGTCAAGTTCTTAAGTCTGGAAGAAAGTGAAAAAGATGAACCTGTGACATTTAAATAACCTTTATTGTTTTCCTACAAGTCCTATTTCACATATTTGTGACATTTTTACTGTAGTTTGAAAATACAGTCGATTGTCATTATTTGCAGTAGTTATGTTCTATAAAATTGGCCTAAACACTGAGTTGGTAAATGCTGAAATTATCAGTGAATATTGAACTTCCTAGGGGAAATATAAACTTAGGTTCCTGTGAGCCTCTGGTTACAGCATTTTTGTCAATCGATCAACACACATACTTGTTTTATGTGTGCTTTTGTTTAAAGACATCTTATATAATATATATTATTGATTCATTAGCATTAAATCCAACAATCAACGGCACTATAATTCGTTCCTGAATGAAGCTTATCTAACTCACTTATTTTCTCAGACTTCTTGAGCCCAGGAACACCAGACAGCACTTCCATACTATACTTGGGGGCCATTTTAAATAATGAAATCACACACACACGGGCACAATAATGTGAAGCTTGTGGCACTAAATAGATTGTGGAAAGGATGCTTCTTTGTAGTATGAAACTGAAACAAGAAGGCAGAGTGTTGTTTGTTTGAACTCCACCTGGGAACATGCTTGTTGGTCAACTCAAATAGTTCATGATGACTGGGACATTGCTGGCGGTAATTTGGAGGTCACGAATAAATCTTAGTAGGTATAATTACAAATACAGAATCTGTAAATACATGAGGATGACTGTATAGTAAGGAAATAGTTTTTAGTATCTTTTTTTCTCATTAAGCTGTTGTTAAAGAAGCAGGTGAGCCTGATGCTACTGGCTTTGCTGACTTTTAGCATCAGAGCAATTTGGTTAATGACAGAATTTCCCAAAGTAGTGTCTTCTCTACAAGGGCAGTCTCTAGCAAGGGTCTTGGTCATTGCTTCTGCCCTGTCAACTTCTCTGACATTCCTTTCCAAAGTGTCTTTCCATAGTCCACCCTCCAACGGACTTGACAACTTTACAGGGACTATGGGAAGCCTCTGCCCCTGGCCCCCTGACCATTTCTCTTTCTACTCAGGCCTGCTCAGAATATGGAAAAGTTGAATTTAATTCATGAATTCAGCAGCTTGAGGACTGTTGATTTTGCTGTTACTTAGTGAAACAGTGATTGAATTGGGCTACAAGGTCATTGGAATCAGTGTTGTTTCATTTCATATCATTTTACATGTTATTATTCTAATAAGAGTACAAATGGAGTTTGATGCCATTTGCTGATCATCCTTTTTCTTGATGCCATTGAACAGAACGCGGAAACACAAACGGAATTATAAGGCATTGCAGCTTTGATGTCCTTTGAAAAATGAAGGTCTTTTTAGAAATGCAAAAGACAAAACGACTTACAATTCCATGTAGTTCTGCCTGGTTTGAGAGCGTCCTTTGCTATTCCTGAGATAGCTGCTAATGAGAATCCTGAAGAAATCTGGGTTTGAGTTTTGCAAAAACTCTTAAACCAATATAAAATGTTTTATCATCTTAGAGTCATATCTCTAGTTTTTAAGTTGGAAGTTCCTGCTTTGTTCAAGCCATGTCTTTAATCTGATTAGAATGTGGTGACTCTTCAAATACGGTCTGTGTCAGTGCTCAGCCTGGATTTGTCAGTTGCAGAGAATGGCTTTTTCTAGATTCCTGGGTTTGCTCCCAGTGTTTCACATATTGCTGAGATAGACCCCGGTGTGGCTCCCACATCCAGGGGAGTGTGGCAGGTCTTCCTAGAGGGAGACCTAGTGAGTAGTGTTGAGGAGATGCTGCCCTGGGTGGGACTGTGAATGGGAAGACCCTGTTTAGATGTGTCCTCTCTTGGTCTCACCCTCATAAGTACCCGAGGCAGGTAACAGCCATGGGACAGCTTAGCACCGCCAGCCATCAGCCAGAGAACTTTTCCCCTATAATATAAAGCACTACTCACTGGCTTCTCTGTATGACGCTTTTGGATGGTAGGCCTATGGGTTTGTGCTTTTTGCCCTTTGAGCCTGTTGATACATGTTCTCTGCAGCTCGATGACGCTGTCATGGGTGATATGCTTTTAAAGCGTTGTGACGCCGTCTCTTAGGCCCTGTGTGAAAATGGTGAGGGGGCCCTCATGAGCCACTTTGGAACAGGCTGCAAGCACTGGGGAGAACATTCGAGCCACAGAGGGGGTGTAGCCTCCGGATTCTGGAAAGTCTTCATTTCTGAAAGGTTGTCAGGTAGAAGATGAATGAGAATTTCTCTGTGAGGCCCAACGCCTAGAACTCTGGTCATTGTGTGCAGACTACAGAGAGAAGCACTGTTTGGAGTGAGATAAGCAGGAATTTTGAAGTTACACAGACCCAGTTTTGAATTCACTTATGAACTCTGTGACATAGAAAAAAAGCACTTAATCCCACTGACCTTCATCTGTAAAGTGTCCAAAATTAGTGCAGAGCTTGCAGAGTTGTGTGGATAAGAGATAATCTACTCAAAGCATCTGGTAGGTACCAAGTGGGCATTAGGTAAGTGGCAGGCCCCTTATGTTGAGTCTCTCTCATCCTTTCAGTAAGTGTTTGGGCGCTAACTCAGTCTGGGCATTATGTTAGGCACTGGGGAGACAAGAGAAATGAGAAAGACAGAGTAACCTGGTACATGAAGTCTAGTGGGGACTGCAAGTAAACTGACAACAGAGTGAGACTCCTACTCAAAAAAAATAAAAATAAAAAGAAGGGAAATCTGAGAAGCTGTCAGACGGTAGAGCCTAAGGAAACATGATGACTAAATGTATTTGTTCTCAGATCCCACATTACAGATAGATTCTGGAAATCAGAATACATATGGACTTTAGATAGTTATAATGCATCAGTATTGGTTCACTAATTGTATTCACGCCATACTAGTGTAAGATGTTAATAATAAGAAATTGCGTATGTGGTATGTGGGAACTCTGTATGTATTGTCTTCACAGTTTTTCTGTACATTTAAAGCTGTCCTAAAAATAAAAACTTTTCTATTTAATTTAATTTAATTAATTAATTTATTTATTTTAGTTAGAGTCTCACTCTGTTGCCCAGGCTGGAGTGCAGTGGCACACTCGTGGCCACCCCAGCCTCGACCTGCTGGGCTCAGGTGATCCTTCTGCCTCAGCCTTCCAAGTAGCTGGAAATACAGGCACGCATCACCACGCCCAGATAATTTTTTGATTTATTGTAGCGATGAGGTCTCGCCAAGTTGCCCAGGCTGGTCTTGAACCTGCGGGCTCAGGCAATCCCCTCGCCTCAGCCTCCCAAAGTGCTAGGATTACAGGCTGAACCACTGAGCCCAGCCCCAAAACATTATTTTACATACACAAGTAAAGTTTTGAAAATTATATTATTTTCTACCAAATATTGCATATCAGCAATTTAACTTTAGTAAATGAAATGTATTGATTTGAAATAAACTATCAACATACCATTCTAAGGAACATAGGCAATCCCAAATTTCTCCAGAGTATTTGAGACCTTTATTTTCTTAAATAGAAAATATCCATCTGGTAATTCATTTTATTCTTTTATTGAAATATTTTGCTTCCCTATGGGAAGTTCATTTTCAACCTATAATTTAGGCATAGTTCAAATTAGTGGTGAAGTTCAGCACTTTTCCATTTTACTTTATTTCACCCTTTCATTTTCCTTCATGTATATTTTTACCTTCCTATAACCCCGTTCAGATTATTCCAGAAATCCCAGAAAAGCAAAACATTTATTTCAACAAAATGAGTCTTCCCTGAGCACTGCACACCATGAATCTTCAAATTAGTTTTTAAGAAAATCAAGCATTAAACTTAGATAGTTAAATGGCAGAGGATCTTTTTAGAACATCTTAGCTACAGCCATCAGATGAACTTGAGCTCTCTCAATGCCTCTCATTATGTTTTTCGTCAACTAGCAATATTATTTTCCTTTTTAAACCATAACATATTTAGGATGTATTTTTCTCCCTCTGTGACTGCAAAAAAAAAAAAAAACCCAAAAAACAAAAAACAAAAAGCTTTAACTCGAGTTAATTGGCAAATTAGTTTTTCTATTTTGGATTTATTACATTTTAGTTTTATAAGTTTCCACATACATCCCTGATTCTTAATGACAAGTTCTAATTTAGTTACTCTTTTTAATTATAATAAAATAAATATTTTAATAGCTATTTACATTTAATATGCAGAATCCATAAGCCTTTTAAAAATAATCTTTCTCATATGCTCTTCTGCGAAAATCCTTCAGTCCCTTTCACAAAGACGTTTTCTAGAAAAAAATGGTCCACATAATCTCTAAGTTTAATGTTTGATTTTCTTAAAGGATGTTAATATCTTCCAGTTACATGGTTATATCTTCACTTGAGTAATAATGTAGATTTTACGGTGATATATTAAAGACAATTGTGACTGAGTCAGATGTCATCAGTGCTAAAGGACTTTGAAGTCAAGGATGCCACTAGGCTCTTGGTTTCAACAAGCACACGATGGAATCTGCAGACATTTTTTGAGAGCACATGTAAAAAACACAGACACACGACACAAGAGACCCAAAGAAGAAAGCATAAAAATAGGGAATTCTGGCCCTATCTTATATCTTATCCTCTATCATTCCCATTCATTTGAGTCTATCTACCTCAGACTCAACAGACTTAGCTCTTAGTTAGTGATGCCCTCACAATAAGCAATCTTAATCACCTAAATTTAAAAAACACAACACGAACAAGGAGATGGGTGGCCATTTGAGTGAGGTAGATTTCTATTCAGCATGGCACTGTAAAACTAACTCGTGGTAACACCCGATTCATTCTGCAAGGAGTATCTAGCTGTTGGAATTAGTGGACTCAAAAACCATTATGCTGTGGTTCACTGCTGATTTTCTAGAACATACCTCATGGCTTGAACTAGCATCAGTGATTTACATTAGCCAACCACTGCCTAGGTGGGATGGAGCTAAGAGCAGTTTTGGCTCCTGTTATGTCAGACCTTGTATTTGAGAGAGTAAAACATCAGGAGTTCATTCACCCAGTGGTAAATCCTTGAAGATAGGGATTAAGCAGTGTAGTTTTTTGTTGATTATGGGATACTCTTTAAATTACGTGTTTAGTTAGTGCTTTCTGATGCTGAGGGTGACAGTTATGACATGCTATATATCCAAGTGGGGCTTTCTCTAAGTGCATGAAATAAATAATGAACTTCAATTGTCCATCACATATTTTAAACTGACATCACTGGCACAAGTAAGGCAGAAGAATTATAATTATTCCCAAAAAGTTATGACAAGGTAATTTTACATTTACTGCTTGAAGACAGCCACTAAGGTTGGGATTTGCTGATCAGCAGCAAAGGCATTGGACAGTTGAAGTGGGATAAACTTTCAGTTTTTAGAGGATATGAGAGAAGCTAAAAATTTATATTACTTGATGACTTGAGAACATGTTCGTGAAATGTTGACAAATGTAAAATTAAAAGATTCAAGTGTTCCACAATTTCCTATTTTTGTCTAAAAATATCAGTGCATCGATAAAATACTGAAAATTATAAGCAAAAGTGTTAACAGGGATAACTTCTTGGAAATGAGACTGTGACAGACTGTTTTTTATACTTCTCCAACATTTTTATCCAGAACAAATCAGTTTAAAAATTCACAATGATGCTACTTCACAAAACTCAGCAATGTCTACCCTAACAAAAGTATACCTTGAGATTTAGAACAATTTCCCCTGAAATTTGAGTATTCTGCCCAAGCAGATACAACTCAGGAATTGCTCCTATCTATGATGTAAAATGACAAGATAGTTATAGATTTCCTGGAGAAAGCTGGAAGCCACCAGAAACAACTTATGATTCCATGTGAGGAAGGGCAAAGATGGCAATGGCTCAAGAAAGAGTTTCCATGGCTTTCTTAGTCACCAGAACCTCAAACACAGATAAGGTCTGTAGCACTACCTCATCTCTAACTTGCTTATTAATCTCTAATTATATAGCCAAAATGATCCCTGTAAATTAGCAAGATTTCAAGTCCCTTTATGCCACAATGCCATTAACTTAGAACTTGTGCAGTTGGAGATTCTGGCTTTGGGTACTGGCAGGCCCTTCTAGCCTGAGTCACCTTGCTAAGAAATTAAAGTGTGTGCAGAACACAGACTCATTTTATATTCTTGGCTTTTCGTAAGATCTAGATCATTAACTCTATGCCAATTTCCTCTGCAGAAACTAGTTTAAATAAAGTGTCTCAAATAGAAATGCAATTTAGGAATAATAAGATAAGAGTAAGTTTTTGAAAGACGGAGCATGGATTTCCCAATGTGCATTTCAGATCATTTCTGTATAATTTTTCTTGACCCAAGAACTGTGGCACAGACTTTTTAAAATGTGGTTACACTGGACACCAAAGGATGCTAAGAAGTCTTCTTTCTGGTGCACATATAACCCAGTGTCACTGCTATTATACAGGAAAAACCCTAACAAGATGGGCAGTTGAACATAAATGTTGAGCCTCCCAAATGTTAATGTTGATAGCTGTATACTTTCTGCTAACCTGTTGAGCTTCGGAGGTTTAAATTAAAAATATCTTTCATGGAATTGAAGGAAATTGTTATATGATATCTGACAACTAAGTTCGTGAACTCATCCTAGAAAAATGCTGTATACCGCATTGCTGAATATCACTAAAGTCACCTTTAAAGTACACCCCTTGGGCAGCTATGCACTGACACCAGTGCCTAGTCCACTCACCACAGCAATTTTGGAACTCTTTTTCTAGAATGGTATCATAGTTGTCGTTGTATCACCCTTGATGTTCTGAATGTCATCAAAATGTCTTCTTTCAATATTTCTTTTATCTTTGGGTTAACAAAAAAGTCACTGGGGACCAGATCAGGTAAGTAGGGAGGGTATTTCAATACAGTTATTTGTTTACTGACTAAAAACTCTCTCACAGACAGTGCTGTGTGAGTTGGTACATTGTTATGATGCAAGAGCTTCTTCAGGACCATTTTTATAAGCACCTTTCTCATGCCAAGATTTTCAGTTAAAATTTTCCTGTTTCTCTATGGATGTTTATTTGGTCTGCTATGCTTCTCATAGTCAGCTGGTGATTTTGACACACAACTTGACAAGTTTTTGCAATGTTTTTGTCATTTCTGCTCATTACTGGCTATCCTGACATCTCTTCATCAGTGAGCCTTTCTCTCCCCTCAGAAAAATGTTTAATCCATTTGTACACTGCTGTTTTTTTTTCATGGCATTAGCCCCATAAACTTGGACTAACATTTCCCTGATTTCACTTCCACTCTTGACAAGTTTAACAAGAAATTTAATGTTTGTTCCTTGCTGTAATTCAAGCTTCTATATTCTCATGATGGCACATAAAAACATGCAACAACAATAATGAACACCACTCAGCAAACACTACTACATGTCGACACAAACACAGCTATGAGACACTGATATACCAAGGTTATGAAACATTACTGAGTTGTTTGTACAGTGTTGTACAGGCAATTCCAGTATACATGAATATCAAAATCAAAATTGTTAACCTGCATTCCATGGAAAATAACTTTATCACCAGAGTACAGTTCTGTTGTATAGTTTCTTTTGTCTTTAGTCTTACAGATATCATTCATTTCCAAAATTAATTGGGTCACCATCTTCTCCCTACCATTGCCCCATCCATACACACACACCCCCAGTGAGATTGTTTCTTATGTTTGTAATATTCTTAGATTGTTTTGTCACATGCTGCATTTCACCCTGGGATCCCCCATGTTTATATACATTAATGCTTATTAGTCTTTGTACTGTAAAGTTCTGAGTTTTGACAAAAGCGTTGTGCAAGGTAACCACTATGACTGGATCATACAGAATAGTTTCAACACCCTAAAAATTTTCCCTGTGCCTCACCTGTTCAGCCCTCTCCCCCTCCCCAAACTCCCAGCAATCACCAGCCTTTTTATCATTTTTATTTTGCCTTTCTCAGAATGTCATACAATTGGAATCATATAGTATGTAGCCTTTTCAGACTGAGAGTTGGAGTTTCACTCTGTTGCCCAGACTGGAGTGCAGTGGCTGCTCCCAGCCACCGCAGCCTTGACCTGCTGGGCTCCGGCGATCCTTCCGCTCAGCCTTCCAAGTAGCTGGAACTACAGGTGCGCGCTATCACGCCCGGCTAATTTTTTGACTTATTATAGAGATGAGGTCTTGCCTGCCCAGGCGGATCTTGAACCCACGGGCTCAGGCAATCCACTCACCTCAGCCTCCCAAAGGCACAGGATTACAGGCTGAGCCACCAAGCCCGGCTTGACTGACTGTTTTCACATGGTAATGTGTATTTAAGATTCATTCATGTCTTTTTGTTGTTTGATAGCTTTTTATTGCTTCATAAGAAACTGATAAGCTGTTCTTTAAAGTAGTTGTACCACTTTTACATTCCCATCAGCAATGAATGAGAGTTCCTGTTGCTCTGTATCCTGGTCAGCATTTGATGCTGTCAGTTTTTTGGATTTTAGCCACTCTAATAGGTGTGTATCTTACTATTGTTTTAATTTGCAATTCCCTGATGACAAATGATGTTGAGCATGTTTTCGTATGTTTATTTGCCATTGTATATGTTCTTTGGTGTGGTGTTTGTCCAGATATTTTGCCCACTGTTGATTGAGGCTTTTGTTTTCTTATTGAATTTTAAGAGGTCTTTATATAACTTCACTTATTTTTCACAACAGAAAATAGTCTATGTGTTTTAAGGGACACATTCAAGAATGTGATCATCAACTTCTTAATAAGTTTTTAAAATTAATTCAGAATAAAGTTTACCCTTCATTAATATAGGTTATGAGATTTGTTTAGTTTCAACAAATATATGTTCTATGTATTATATAAGTTATATATAACATGTATATATTATATATGTTACATACAAATATTATATATAATACGTCAAATGAGCCAGACCAGGACTTTTAGAAGTTTCAATTCAAGAAAGAAAATGCAATGGGAGGTATTATTATAGATTTAATTTGATAAGAATTGAGGCAGAACATGTCAAGTACATTATCCCCTTAATATCCTCTTCACTCTTTGCTAATTCTGGCTTTAAAGACTTCAGAAGTAAACTTCGCCTGTACGATGACCACTTAGGTACCTAACCCTGAATTGTACCCACATCTTTAAAATAATAATTTAAAAAGCCATCAGGCTGGGCACGGTGGCTCATGTCTATAATCCCAGCACTTTGGAAGGCCAAAGTGAGAGGATTGCCTGAGCCCATGGGTTCGAGACCAGCCTGAGTAACTTGGTGAGATCTCATCTCTAAATCAAAAATTTGCCTGGCATGGTGGCGCATGCCTGAAGTTCCTGCTACTTGGGAGGCTAAGGCAGAAGGATCATCTGAGCCCAGTCGGTGGAGGCTGCAGTGGCCGTGAGCATGCCACTGCACTCCAGCATGGGTGACAGAGTGAGACTCCAACTCAGAAAAAAAAGACGTCAGAAGTATTCCGGAGATATTTTTGCATTTTCTGAAAAGAGTGGTAAAAAGTCCTAATTTTGTATAATTTTGTTTTACTTCAGACTCTTGGTGCTTAGATTTTGTTTTATAGTTTTTCATCAAAGGATTCTGTCCCTTCTAGAAAGGATAATATTGGACAAACAAAAATACCCTCACTCTCTCGCCTTACTTATCTAGCACTAATTGGAAGGGCTACCTTCCAATTTTATTTATTTTACTTTAAGTCATAAGATGGAGAATCATAATTATGTTTGATTCACTCAGATAACGTGAAATTCCCCATCCATGCCTATGGATTTGAATTTAAGAGCATCCTGCCTTTACCTCTCAGAAGCTTTTCTCACTTGTTTTGAATCGGGATACTTAGGTCATTGAGAGCCTGTGTGAGTCAAAAACAGCCACATTCATATTTGAAAAGACTTAGGCCGACAAATCAAGTTTTTAATTACAGGAAATAATCACAAACTACTGGAGATGCAATTACAGGCATTTTTCTTTGGGGGAAGCTTGTTTGTCTTTTATATTTTCCCCCCAAGCTCATTATAAAAACTACTATGTTCTTTCGTACTTATGGTCTGAACTCTAACTTCCTGCTGTGAATATGGAAATGAATTTTGTTGAAATCAAAGAAATTAGTTAATAGGATTTTTTAGCCTGTTAGTGGAAGTGGCTTAACACTTTTAAAGGATATTTGCTTTGCTCATGATTAAATGGAAGTAGGCATCTGACCTCTGATATACATCAAATCCCACACCTCTTTCTGTGACCTATGAATTTCTTTAAATTCTACTAGTTGAGAATTGATGAAATAAAGTCATAATTTGATTCTCAAAACTGTTTAGAATACAAATGTGTAAAACATATTTCACTTAAGAGCATGAGGGTTCTTTGTTTTTCTTTTTAAATGTTCACCTTGGCCTTTAGTAGACACCAGAGAAACACACGGGTTTGGAAGGGTATCTTAGGTCAGTCCTAAAAGCCTACAGAGGAACTGAGTTGGCAGAACATAATCCTGCCAGTGGAAACTTAGCCAGCCTTCATCTGAAAAGTGCTACAGGATTTTTTTAATAACATAGAGACATGCTACTTAGAAGCCTACTCCCTAATGTTCTCCTAATTATTCATTTGCCAAGATGACTTGTTTACTTGAAAGATATTGTGGTAGAAGGTGGACTGTATACATGTTGATTGCCTTTCTTTCTGTATATCACTTTAATCGAGAATGTCAACAGATATCATCAAATATTTTCCTATTTCACAGGTTGGTAAAGAGATATAGGATTATGGTGGGTTTGAGCGAGGCTAAATCTCCATGGAGCTTTCTTTTACTATTTTATACAGTCCATATAAAGCAGCTACATTATAGAGCATTTTATCTGAGTCCTACTTCTGTTTGGCATTCCTTCAACATATATATATTGGGCACCACACACATGCCTGGCAGTGGAACTGCAAGTGTAGACAGTTCCATGAACTTGTCCTCAAGCCAAGTGGAATAGGTGGCACAGGATTGCTATGTAGAAGAGAAGTGTCAACTTAAGGGACAGAGCATGCAGTGGGACCTGAGGGAAGGGGCAGGTACCAAGCACTGGAAGAAGCAAGGACCTGAGAGAGACGTTTTGGATCAGGGAAGGCTGCCCAGAGGAGGTGACCCTTTTAATGAGACTTGAAGAATGAATTAGAGTGTACAAAGAGTCCACTGGAAGCAAAAAGTAAATGGCATGTCCTGTAAAGGATTTACTGAGCACAGCCATGTGGAGGAGGCATGCTGGGAAGTGAGAGTTGAGGCCGGATCAATGAAGTACCTGATTGAGAAGTTTAGCCTTAATCCTGTAGGCAATGGGAAGCAACTTAAAGATTATGATTAGAGAAGGGACAAGATCGAATTTGCATTTTAGGCCAGGCATGGGTTGACTCCAACCTGTGATACCTGGGAGGATGAGATGGGAGGATTGCTCGAGGCCAAGTGTTCAAGACCAGCCTGATCAACAGGGAGGCCACATCTCTAAAAAATAAAATAAAAACCAGATTTGCGTTTTAAGCAAGTCCAGTCTGAAAGTCTCGTGCTCCATCTTATGCAAAGCTGGTTTTAGATGTCCTTCGCAAATACTACTGGCACATATTAATCTCCTACTGTGTGCCTGGGCATGCCTATATACTTTCTCCTGTACTTTCTACCCTTTTCTCTCTACTGGCCTCATCCCATGACTCAGTTCAATATTAGAGATGAAATAATGATACAAAGCCAATAAGGAGAGGATAGTGCCATCACTGTTGGATTTAGCAAGAACTGATTTAGTGTAGGGGTAGTGATTGGTTGGGAGGTCAGGAAAGTGAAGCGGAATATAGATGTTCTGTAAGTTTGACTGTGAAATAAGGAGTTAGTAAGAAGTGTGTGGCCTGGCGGAGGCCTGAGAGGAGAGACCCTGGAGGCATGGAAAGAGCTGATGAGTGGATTTGCTTTTAATAGAGAAAAGAGGAGGAGGAAGAGCGATGGAAATATTTTTTCCTCTGTCAATGATGGAAGACGGGTTGGGGCGGAATATAGATAAGCTTGTCCATGGAGGAGGAAGAGGAAGAAGTTGGAAAAGGCTTATTGCCTGCCTTTGGTTTTTCCAACAAAGCTCTTCCGTGGAAGATGGGAAAAGAGGTGAGAGCAAAGAGGCTGGAAGAGGAGGGCCAGATTTGAGCCAGAGTTTGAGTGGGAAGGAGGAGGAAATGTTGAGAAGGACTATCACCAGGAATGTGCCCAGAGTGGAAGCCACGGGTAGGTAGTCTCAGCAGTGACCACCAGCAGCCTACTGGGGGAAGAGAGAATGATGCTGAGACTGAGTGGGATTGAGATCGTGTGGGTAGGTGTGGTGCGAGAGAGGTAAATGGTCTGAGGAGGTGAAGACCCTGAGAATAGTGTGAGCAAGTGACAGATCCTAGCATCAGCCTGTTTAGGAGTAGATTAGCAACCAACAGGGAACCGAAAGTAGACTGAAAGAGTGGAAACTGATGGCTGTGATCAGAAGTGGGGATGACAGTTGAAGTTTTCAGCTGTCATCAGGTGTGGAGCAACAACTCCAAGCTACACTAAGCTCTGATGGATGATGGACAGTGATGGATGTGTGGAGTGCCAGGCAAGAGTCCTCAGGGGTAAGGAGACCAAATAACCTGAAGGCAGAGGTGGAAGGACTTGTCCTAAAGACCCTGAGGCCCCAGGGTGGTGACAGAGATTGGGGGGAAGAGAGCATGAGTATAGAACTCCCAAATCATCAACGAACTATGGGCTTACTATCTGAACAGGAGTAAGGATTAATATAATGGGGAATGTGACCCCCAGGAGAAGAAAGCTTCTTACTTGAATTGAAAATATTAAAAGTAACTCCTAAAATCTGATTTTAATCACAGTTTCTCTCAGTGGATTTTAGGGTTTTGGAAAAGGTCAAAAGTGCCCCAAAGTAGAAATCTATTGGAATTTTGAAAGTATTCTAAAAACTGTTCCTGCAAATATTGCCCTGTCATTCAACCCTCAGGTGAGGTTGTATAAATTTTTTTTACGTGCCTGCTCTTTTGTGGAGTTTCATTTTGCCACAATAATACAACAGGAAGAACACTTTAAGAAAGCACAATAGGAACAGATGTCTCTCTTAAGACCTTTTTATTTTGGAGGGATCAAAGTACATCTAGTAGGAATAGCAAATTGTCTCTTTTTAAGCTTGTTTTCCATCTATCACCTATATTTGAGTTGTTCTGTGTGATGTCAAGTCTTGGAATGCTTCCTCCCTCTTGACCACAGTGGTGTTTGGCAAAGAGGTCCCCCGAGGTTGTCTTGTGGACACCAAAATCCAAGTTACCTTTCTTCCCACATGGGCAGTCCCAGAGTCTGATTTCCTGGGACATGACCACCAGTATCTTAGAAAACTTGGACTTACCATTTCACTTCTACCTCTGCTACTCCTCTTTGGAGTGTGGGGACACTTTTAAAGTAGTCTGTGGGGACAATAATATTTAGGTTGTGCCCTGTCCAGTCATGGGCTTTTTATCTGAAGTCTTCTTTTGATCAATTACACCGTGTCTGTGGACCACCGCAGAGCTGACAAACAGTGTTCATTCATTTCATCTTGCTTTTCTACTTTAGTTTTAAGAAGAAAAGAAATCCTACTAAGGATTGTGTTTCCCTTGCAGATTTTTCAAATCAAAAGCTACTATTTAAATGCAGAGAATCCCAGAAATCTAAGATGTTAACGAATTTAAATTCATCCTGTCTATGTTAAATTCTCCTTTATCTACATGGGACTGTAGATAAAGCATAATAAATACCCTTGCAACATGTGTAGAGAAACTAGACCCTGAAATCAAATGAAACAACATCGGAGGAGTTTTGTTTAGTGGCATAAAAATTCAATAATACTTTAAACGCTTTGTCCAGGTTTTTAATGGCAATGCTTGGGTGAGTTTTTTGTTTTTCCTAATCAGGAAAGGCTCACTGGGGAATTAAAGGAGACATAATTGAGAAAATAAAACACAATCAAAATAATGCAAAGTTATTCTGGACTATTATGATGGAATTTTTTAAGGGACCCTAAAGTATCAAGTTAATATAGTTTGGAGCCAGGGTTAATTGTTATGATAGGTTGTTATGTAAGATGAATCCAGAAACTGAATTAGACCGATTTGGACCAATAGCTTGGAGCTCGGTATCACTACTTCATTTCTCTGGTCACAGACTCAGCCCATCCAAATGCCCATTCCTCTGCCTGGGCAACACAGGCTGGCCACGCAAACTTTCCTGAAAACCCTTGTGGTTCCGGTCCATTTTCTTCACTAATCAGAAGTAAGAGGGATTATTCTGTATGATTGTAGGCCATTCTCACATTCCATCTTGAGTTAGATGTTTCCTGTTACCTTCTAAAATGTCCGGCAGAATTTACCCCAGACTATTTATGACGCGTCTCATACCGACCACAGAATTACGTGTAGAATGTGCTAGCTCCCAAAATTCAGAAAAACGCACTGCCGATTTTTCGATGAGGAAGAACTGCTAAGTCATGGTTGAGGCAGGCTGTCTTAAGAGACTTGAGTGAGTGGAGGCAAACACTTAGAATGCTGCAGCCTGAGTGGGAGATACTGCAAAAGTGTAGCCACTTCTTGAAGTTGTTCATGATGGGAGGAGAGGAGATACCAGCACATCCTTAGATTAGGAAAGGAAAGGAGAGGTGGAAGGAAAAGGGAGGAAGGTAAGGAGGAAGGGAGAGAGGGAGGGAGGGAAGGAGGGAGGGAGAAAGGAAGGAAAGAAGGAAGCAAGGGAGGGACGCAAACTTCTTATCTAAGTACATCTGAAAATATACAGACATCTGGTACATCTGGTTACAGCATCCTGTGAACCAGAAACCTGAGTCCTACTCGATGCAAGCTGCACTTCAAAATGCACCCAAATGTATGCTCGGGAAGTCGTTTTCAATGGCACTAAAAATGAACTCTGTCTCACCCTTGCTGCCTCTGCAGGCGCTGCCCTGCCCCCATCCCTCCACTCATCAGAGGAAAGCACCTGGCATTCAGCACCTTCCATTCTGCACCCAGGAAACAATACATATGCTCAGGGACTTTTCCTGTAGCTTGTAATTAGGGACTTCTGCTGGGCTTGGCAGCCGGCAGGATGAGAATGGCTCAGTTTAAAAGCTTCCATTGTTGATCTCTACCCTGAGCATGCGCTGTTGGACTTTGTGTTCCAGGATGTCTCCTGTGTGTGCTTCAAACTCTGAAGCCTCTTGTTGCCTCTTCTTTGCTAGACTGCATTAGCAACAATGTCTTAAATTAATAGCTTCTCTTTACTGACTGTTCACCTGCCAGAGCCAACATGAGGTTTCTCAGTCCTGAGTGTCTGCTAATGAAATCCACATCTGCAACACAGAAACTTAGGCAGGATCTGTTTTGCCAGCTTGCTGGTGACCTGGCATGAAGGGCTCCCACCGCTGTCTTTGGTCTAGTCCCTTTCCACCCAGGGTGGACTGGCCACCTTGGGGCTCTACTTTTGCCCGCTTGAGTCAGGCAGTTTTGCCCCATTTCATGTACATTTCACTCTTTCCCTACTTGCTTCCTTCAGTTCAAATTCTTGATGTGATTGCCTATTCTGACATATATTTCTGCTAACAGTTGATCATTTAAAAACTCCAATTATTTAGGCCAGTTACAGTGGCTCACGGTGGTAATCACAGCATTTTGGGAGACCAAGACTGGCGATTGCCTGACCTCAAGAGTTCGAGACCAGTCTGGGCAGCATAGCAAGACCTCATCTCTACAAACAAAATTTTTAAAAAAATTAGTTGGGAATGGGGGTGCCTGCCTGTAGTCCCAGCTACTGGGGAGGCTGAGGTGAAAGGAGCCTCGGAAGTCAAGGCTTCTGTGAGCCATGATCGTGCCACTGCTCTCTAGCCTGGACAACATACTAAGACTCTGACTTGAAAAAATTAAGTAAATAAATAAAAACAGACTCAAATTTTTTAACGATTATCAAAATGGGAACTGAACAACTGGAACATTCCCCATTTGCCCATTGAGGGGTGTGTTTGCTGGGCACACGCCATTACTCCCATGAGGCAAGTTGATGGTAGTTATCTACATTCATGCCGAGGAGAAAACAGAGTACTGAACATGTATTTCCTGAATATAAATGTAGTCGGTGGATCTGTTTCCTTAATGCAGTGGTTCTGCTGCACTGTACAGTTCCACCAACTGCCTCCAAGTAAGAGTGTTCCTTAGAAGAATTTTCACTTAATTAGGATTTAGAAAAGAATATGGAAACTTCAAGATCTTCGGTTAGGCCTGGGTGTGGTGGCATGCACTTATAGTCCCAGCTACTTGGGAGGCTGAGCTGGGAGGATCACTTGAGCTCAAGAGTTAGAGACTGCAGTGATCTATGATCACACCACTGCACTCCCATCTGGGTGACAAAGTGAGTCCCTAGTTCAAAAAAAAACCAAAACACATCTTCATTTAGCGTCCTGCATACTACTGGGATTTCTGAGGTCTTACTGGGATGGAAAAGGAGTCAGGTCTCTGAAACTTCAAGATCCAAAAAGTAAGCACAGTTTAGACACTGTCTCCATTGCCAGGGTGTGAGATCATGCATCCCCTGCCTAACAACCTGTGAACTGAGGAATTTAAAAGTATAATATTTTCAGCTGGGGAACACCTTGCAGTCTACCTCTCTGTTAACTGATATTTTGGGGGCATCCTCTCTTACTCTGTCTCAAAGCCAGATGCTTTTCTCTTGAAATACATCTCTTCTGGGGTGATCTCAAACCACCATAGTGTCGGGCACTAGAATAAGAGAAAGTGTGGTCAGTGACCCCAAGACGACCTCTTCTGGATGTGAAAAATGACTAAGTGTTTTGTATTAGGCAAGACATTATTCATTATTAGGGAACTTAAATCTTAAGTCTCCAAAGAAAAAAGGGCAGCGTCTCTTAGTTGTTTCCCACATAACCCAGGAGTAAGCATTCCAAGAACATCGTCTGGTAACTTTTTTTTGAGTTGGAGTCTCACTCCGTCACCCAGGCTGAAGTGCAGTAGCACACTCACAGCCATCACAGCCTCGACCTGCTGGGCTCAGGCGATCCTTCCGCCTCAGCCTTCCAAGTAGCTGGAACCACAGGCACGTGCCACCACGCCCGGCCAATTTTTTGATTTATGGTAGAGACGAGGTCTCCCATGTTGCGCCGGTCTCGAACTCCTGAGCTCAGACAATCCTTTTGCCTCGGCCTCCCAATGTGCTGGCTTGAGCCACCACGACTGGCCATCTTGTAACTCTTAATTAAGATATCTCTTTTTCCCAAGCCCTTAAAGAAATGCTTGTAACTTTGCTTGTCAAATTGGGAAAAGGTAGGTCATGATTCAGAGTAAAACTCAATATAGGAAATCCAGTTATAAACGGCTCAGCATTTTCTTTTCTTATCAAAGATTTATGGCCGTCTCTATTTCAGGGCTTCTTTCTCTTTTCTGGACTATTTCAGGAGCCTCTTCATTGGTCTGTCGTCCTCTGTTTCTTTCTCTCCGCCTCTTCCATTTGTCCCTTCCTGCCGCTCTGAGGACATTTGTCACAAAGCTCAGTTCTAGACTTCTTGGGTGAGTGTCCCGGGTGATCCCCCTACGCTCAGATGGGCTTCTCAACCCTCTCTCCCACCATTCTCTCCACACTCCCTACAGTCACTGCATCCCATTCACCTCCACCTCCTCACCTGAGCACATCACACTTTTAAATCCTGTCCCTGTGTTGACACTGGTCCCTCTGCCAGGCACATTCTCCTCCTAGCCTGTTGCTATGTGCCCAATCCCACCTTCGCTAGGAAACCAGCCTAAATGCCACCTTTATCATGTCTCCCCAGACACCCCTCCCCCACCACAGCCAGGAGTAATTATTTGACTTTGAATAGCTTTTTAGCTGTTATGTCACCCTTACAGCATGTAGCTATTCTATTTGGTTTGGAAAGAATCAAGGCCACGTGGTAGACAGTGTCGGGGAAGAACTTCAGAGTCTGGTGCATTAATTCCTGAGCCCGATCTCTGTCTGTTCTGATGAGGTGCCCAATACATGAATTTTCTCGGTTTTATGTAAACCGTAAATTCTCTGAAGGCAGGGTCCATATTTAATTATTTTCTTTCCTAAAGTGCCTTGTGACTCAAAATGTCATCTGGTGACCAGCAGCAAGGGCATCACCTGGGAGCTTAGTGGAAAAGCAGAATCTCAGCCCCCATCCCACACCTGCTAAATCAGAGACCACATCTTAACAAAGGCCCCATGAGAGTCCAGTGTACATGCATGGAAAGTTCTCCTACAGTGCACTGCACAGAACTTTGTATGAAGCAGGGACTCCATGGATATCTATTGAATGACTAATGGGTGGATTACATCAAAAGCGGAGGTCCTTCTCATTGACTTAGAGGAAGATTATTTCATCATTACTCAGACACAGAAAATGTCACCCAGCATATATCGTTTTCCTGTAACCATTTTCAGTCTTAAAAATATGGAGACCCTTTTCTTCCTTTAAAATATTTGTTGCGTTACTTAATGTCACCTTTTGTAGTTTTTCCTTTTCTTTCTTATTTTTTTGAGCTGGAGTCTCACTTTGTTACCCAGGTAGGAGTGTGGTGACACAATCATGGCTCATGGGCAGCCTCAACCTCCTGGGTTCAGGTGATCCTCCTACCTCAGCCTCCTGTGTAGCTGGGATTACAGGTGTGTGCCACCACACCTGGCTAAGTTTTAAATTTTTTTTTGTAGAGACAAGTTCTCACTCTATTTTCCATGATAGTCTAAAACTCTTGAGTTCCAGCAATCCTCCCACCTCAGCCTCCCAAAGTATTAGGATTACAGGTGTGAGGCACCAAATTCAGCCTTTTTTTCCTTTTTTAAAAATACTCAGGCTGGGTGTGGTGGCTCACACCTATAATCCCAGCACTTTGGGAGGCCAAGGTGAGAGGATTGCCTGAGCCCACGAGTTCGAGACCAGCCTGGGCAACTTGACGAGACTTCATCTCTACAATAAAGCAAAAATTAGCTGGGCATGGTGGCACATGCCTGTAGTTCCAGCTACTTGGAAGGCTGAGGCTTGGAAGGATCGCCTGAACCCAGCAGGTTGAGGCTGCGGTGGCCATAAGTGTGCCATTGCACTCCAGCCTGGTGACAACAACAAAAAAAACAAGCATTGAGTGTGAAGGCTCTGAGAATCACTGGCATAGACAACCTCATTAGTTCTTAAGACAGAGAGTAAAAGGAAAGGCCCAGACTTAATCAGAGTGTTAGAGGAATAGTTAAGGGCTGGGCATGGTGGCTCATGCCTAAAATCCCAGCAATTTGAGAGGTCAAGGCAAGAGGATTACTGAAGTCCAGGAGTTCGAGACCAGCCTGGGCAACATAGCAAGACATAGTCTCCACAAAAAATAAAAAATTAGTTGGGTTTGATGGTGCGTACCTGTAGTCCCAGTTATTTGGGAACCTAAGGTGGAAGGATCTTCTGAACCCAGAAGGTCAAGGCTGCAGTGACCCATGTTTGTGCCACTATACTCCAGCCTGGGAGACAGAGTGAGACTATGACTCAAGAAAAAAGAAAAAGAAAGATAATAATAGGCATAACCCACAGGAAAAGAAGCTGAGGGAGAAATACCAAGAAAATTCATGTATTGGGCACCTCGTCAGAGTGGACAGAGCTCAGACTCAGGAATTAATACTCTAGACTCTGAAGCTCTTCCTTGCCACTGTCTACCATGCTGTCTTGATAACTGTCCCTGAATTTGGGATCTGGGGATTCCAGCAGCTCAGAATGAGTATTAGAGATAATGACCTTAAAATGCTTGGCACAAGCGTTACAAATTATAAATAATATATGTAATAACCCTAATATCATGTGGCTTTTCAAAAATGGAAAATAAAGAAACCATCTCAGCGGCTTCCAGAGACATTGACTGAGTTTTCTACAGTTCCTCGTGGCTGGCATTTGGGTCCAGGCTCCCAAATCTGGGTCCTTTCGATAATTTTGACCCTAACCGTGTACCGTAGGTGAAATCCCTGCCTTGAACCCTTGCCTGTCCCTCTGAAATCTCCTGACTTCTTAAACTACAGAACTCTTTCATCAAATTACACCAAATGTCACACAACCCCTCAAACAACCCTGTGACTTTTTCATGGCAACTGAAATGTCTTCAACATGTGAATTGAATTTTTTCCTTTTCGATAGTCACTTTACACTTCCAAAAAACTAACAATTTTATGAAGCAAGAGGAGACGATAAAAGTATTCCCCTGGCTCTCTTCCTGTCTTCTCCTGCCAAATACTCCTTGGTGTAGGGGTTGGACCTGCAGCCAGCTACTTCCTCTTTGGATTCTACCTGCCCCAGGGGCTCCTCATGAGATTTACCTATTTTTATTTTTATTTTTTTGAGTCAGAGTCTCTGTCACCCTGGCTGGCATGCAGTGGCACAATCATGGCTCACTGCAGCTTTGACCTTCTAGCTTTGGTGATTCTTCTGCCTCAACCTCCAAAGTAGCTGGGACTACAGGCTTGTGCCACCACACCCAGCTATTTTTTGTAGAGACAAGGTTTCCCTGTTCTCTGTGTTGCCCTGGATAGTCTCAAACTCCTGGGTTCAAGCAAGCCTCACACCTTGGCTTCCCAAAGTGCTGGGCTTACAGGCATGAGCCATCACACCCAGGGTCATGAGATTTAACTGGCACGACGCATCCTTCCCACTTAAACTTCCCCCCCAACCAAATAGTCTAGGTTTTCCTTCCTTTTAGAGCCCAGAATTTGTGTAAGTTCTGAATCCAAAACCAACTTTTTTCTAGATTCCTTATTAGCTTGTTCGATTCCAGATATTAAAAGTAAAGACTCACCAGCATGTCAAATATTGATTTCTCTATTACCACAGGGGATAGTCACCAACCTTTTACTCCAATACAATGCCGAGGCTGTGTAAATGGGGATGCTTTGCTGGTCATTCACCTCTATGGGACATCTGGGGAGATTCACAGTGTAGTGTTTGTGAGACAATATGAGTTATGAATTTTGAAACACTATTAAATGTTGATAGCAAAAGGAATCTTTGTTCTGTAGAGCAAAGAGATTACTGCTTAGCTAGTTTTCTTTTGAGAGAGTTATTTCAGAGTTTTATTATTATTATTTTAAAATAAGAACCATAGTCTCCACGCCCTCTTATCTTAACTCAGACATTCCTTTCTACTGATTTCAGGTCTTTATTTTTATTTTTATTTTTTGTAAAGTTGAGATTATGCTATGTTGTCCAGGCTGGTCTTGAACTCCTGGGCTCAATCAGTCTTCCTGCCTTGGCCTCCCAAATTGTTGGGATTACAGGCGTGAGCGACCACACTCAGCCCCAATTTTTATTATAATTATTACTATTATTTCTTTCCTTCCTTTCTTCCTCCCTTCCCTTCCCTTCTTCCCTTTTTTCTGAAACAGGGTCTCAATCTGTTGCCC
The DNA here is from genome assembly GCA_027257055.1 of Cephalopachus bancanus. Lineage (NCBI taxonomy): Eukaryota > Metazoa > Chordata > Mammalia > Primates > Tarsiidae > Cephalopachus > Cephalopachus bancanus. The sequence goes on along the minus strand of JAPVLO010000015.1, from coordinate 7,585,995 downwards.
AGGCTAGAGTGCAATGGTGCAATCCTAGCTCATTGCAGCCTTGAACTCCTGGACTCAAGCAATGCCTCTTCCTCAGCCTCCAAGAGTGCTGGAATTGCAGGCGTGAGCCACCACTCCAGGGTGGTTTTTTTTTTTTTTTTTTTTTGAAAATTAAATGCTAGTCATTAGAAAAGTGGCTGTGTGGCTGCTTGAGACCGTTTGACCTTTTGGTATAATTTCCTTCTCCTCTTTTCTACCTCCTGATTTACTGGTCAAGGTCCTCCAGAGATTCCTTCCGTTCTTTTCTTTGGCAGGATCGTCTTTAATGAAGAGTGGTAGAAATAGATCCTATCCTGTCTTTATTATGAAGGCTCCTTTTGGCACTTCATGCATGGTTCCCTTAAGCTATGTGTGCATTTCAGTCAGCATCTACACTCTTAATGTTGCTTCTGAGCCTGGTGATCTCAGACAGTAAAATTCAGTACATCTGAGGCAGTTAAGTGCCCTTTTGCTCTGACATTTCTCTTTGGTCTTGGCATGTTCAAGTGAGACCCAGGTCATTATTTTTGTATCAGTGACATTTTCATAACGCACTAAATAATGAGGTGTTAAGAACACCAAAAAAGCCTTTAAAATGACTAGAACATTTCCTGAAGCATTTAATATTAAGGGTGTTAACCTTTCACATCTCATTTTAGATATAAATTGATTATAAAGTGAGTGAGTGACTTCAAACCCAAGGTCTTCAGCATCTGGAAAATTGAAATTTAATGGCAATCCCCTCCATGTCCCTGCAGTGTGTGCATTTCAGCTTAGCTGGCAGGGCTGCATGCACCTCTGACTTCCACTTCCCAAACAGGTCTTCCTTCCCCACTGGTCCCCAAAGCCCAACCATTTCTATGTGCTGACACTGGGACCCTGATCACTCCAGCTGAAAGGGAGTTTCCCTTTTCTGAAATCCAAGAAGGCCTTTGCTTGCAAACATATTTGTTATTTAAAAAAGGTAACAGGGCTGGGTTGTGGTGGCTCATGCCTGTAATCCCAGCACTTTGGGAGGCGGAGGCAGGAGGATTGTTTGAGCCCAGGAGTTTGAGACTAGCTGAGGCAATATAACAAGACTTCATCTCTCCAAAAAAATTAAAAAATTAGCCAGGCATGGTAGGTAGCATGTGCCTATAGTCTCAGCTACTTGGAGGCTGAGGCAGAAGGATGACCTGAGCCTGATAGGCCAAGGCTGTGGTGAGCCATGATTGTGCCTAGGCAACATTGTAAAGTCCTGACTCCAAAAAAAAAAAAAAAAAAAGAAAAGGAAAAAAGGCAACAGAAGGTCTACAATTAATGTTTTTTTAGAAGATAGACTTAATTAGGTTTAGGTTCATAGCATAAGTAAATGGAAGGTACAGATAGTTCCCTTAGACACTTTACCCCTAAACACACTAGCCTCCCCAACTATCAACATCCCCTGCCAGAATGGTCCATTGATTATGTCATCCAAAAGACCACCTGGATGGCTAAGTAGTAGAAAGGAGAGCTTTACTGGCAATATCAATTTGCAAGTTAGGGAGAGAAAGTCCCCAATGGGATCTGAAAGTGATCTCTCCTCTAAGAGGAGATAGACAGGCTGGGTTTTATGCCTTATAGGACCTGTGTCATACATATTCAACAAGTTTCTGTGGGAATCTATACATATTCATGAGGGGAGCTACACACATGCATAATGTGTACACATATATGTATCATACATCTTATGTTCACTTTGGGGTAAGGTTTTAGTATTAAAATGAAGTGGAATTTGACTCTTTATGTCAAAAGGTGAACTATAGACCACAAAAACAGTGTGTGCACTGGCCCTATAAGTTGCTGAAACTGACTTAAGGTCTGCAGTTGCTTATCAGAAAAGAATGTAAGGCCAGCCCTCTGACCAGTCACAGTTGTAGTGGTCTGGATTGTAAATCAGACTTGATAGCTCCTATTGCTAGGGAGTTTAGCTGTAGGAATGTAAAAATTTGCCATGGCAGCCAGATGCTGAACCCTCAACCTGTAGATAACTTGGTTTCTTTACCCTAAGGGTAAAGAAAGGGCATCTATTTTGTTCTCTCAGGTCACATTTCTTTTACAGCCTGACCAGGTTCTTATGCCCACTGCCTAGAAAAACCAATACACTGATAGCAGTTGTTGTCATAGAGAAAGAGTTTAATATCACACAAAGCAGCAGAACAAGATGGAAGATATTTCTCACATCCACTTCCCCAAGAATTTTAGGCTGGGATTTTTTTTTTTTTGATTTGGAGTCTCACTCTGTCACCCAGACTGGAGTGCAGTGGCCACTCCCGGTCACCGCAGCCTCGACCTGCTGGGCTCTGGTGATCCTTCCGCCTCAGCCTTCCAAGTAGCCGGAATTACAGGCATGTGCTACTATGCCTGACTGATTTTTTGATTTATTGTAGAGATGAGGTCTCACTGCTCAGGCAGGTCTCGAACCCGTGGGCTCAGGCAATCCACTCTAGGCTGGGATTTTTAAGGAATAATTTGGTGGGCAAGGGGCTGGGGAATGGGTGCTACTGATTGTTTAGGGATGAAGTCATGTTGGTTGTTATGGACCCAGTTTCTGGGAGGAGGTCACAAGACCTGCACAATCAGTTTATCAGTGTGTGTCCTGGGTCCACGTGGCTTCACGTCCATCAGAGTGCAAAGTCTGAAAAATACCTCCAATACCATTCTCAGGTTTTACAACAGATGTTATCTATAAAGTGAATCCCGCTACCAACCATTGACCACTGACCCCTAAGCAGTGAGCCATTTTAGAGGTAGTTTTAGGAGGAAGGTATATGGGAGGTAGGATCCATGGAGATTAGAGCCGCTCATGCCATTGAGCTGATCAGATTTAAGGAGGCCGTCAAGGAGTTCTGTGCTGCCTTGGGCCATTGTTTTTTTTTTTTGAGTTGGAGTCTCACTCTGTCACCCAGACTGGAATGCAGGGCCGCGCCCAGCCACCGCAGCCTCGACCTGCCGGGCTCCGGCGATCCTTCCGCCTCAGCCTTCCAAGTAGCCGGAATTACAGGCGCGCACTACCCTGCCCGGCTCATTTTTGATTTACTGTAGAGATGAGGTCTTGCCAAGTTGCCCAGGTGGATCTCGAACCTTCAGGCTCAGGCAATCCACTCACCTCAGCCTCCCAAGGCACAGGATTACAGGCTGAGCCACCGAGCCTGGCTTGGGCCATTGCTGATGGGAAAATATGTTAATATGTTTATTAACCTCAAGGACAGCTTCCCCCTTCCCCAGGGGTCAGGATATGAAGATAGATAATCAATAACTTTCCACTGATGTGGCTTTGTCAATGGTCATGCAAGGAGGAGAGAAAACTTAGAAACAATAGATATATTCACTTTTAGCCATAGCTGTAGTTTTACAGGGCTCAGGTCTCTTCGCGCTTTTATCTCATGGTTCTGTATTGGTTTTATTTAGGTACTTTCAGTTACAATCAATGATTCCACATTGATATACCTTTTTTTTTTTGATGTATCATTATCACTCAAAGTCCATAGTTGACATTAGGCTTCTCTCTTGGTGTTGTATATTGTGTGGATTTGGGAAAATGCATACTGACATGTGTCGGCCATTACAGTACAGGGTAGTTTTACTGCCCTAAAAACTATCTGTACTCTGCCTGTTCATCTCTCTCTCCCTCTAGCCCCAGGCAACAAGAGATCTTTTCACTGTCACCATGGTTTTGCCTTTTTTTATGTCGACAGAAGATACTGAAATCTTTCAAATATCTAAGATGGCTTATTCTAAGCCAAGTGTGAGTGACCTTAGGTCCATAACACCTGTCCCAAGAGGTCCTGAGAACGGGATCCCAACATGGTTCAACTGCAGCTTGTATATATTTTAGGAAGACAAGCGTTACAAGAAACCATAAATCAATACTTCTGAGATTTACATTGGTTTGGCCCAGGAAGGGGGAAATTTCCAGGTGGGAACTTGCAGGTTATAGGTAGATTCAAAGATTTCCTGACTGGCAATGAGTAGCAAAATTCCTCTTATCTGAGGAATTTTGAAATCAATAATGAAAATGAATGGCTTAAGGAGTGCTGAGGGAGTCAAGTTTCTTGGTATGTAAGTGAAGCCTCTTAGGTAGCAGACTTCAGAAAAAATAGGTGATATCTTAAAAGGCGTCTAGAGTCCAGGAATCTACAAGAGGTGACTTTCCAGGATCATAAAATGCTTTGATTTCCTTGTTTACCTGTTGTGTGATGTTATGCCAGAGTTACCTTGAAAAGTCAACCTCATTATGTAGAGTTAATAAAAAACCCATCTATGAGTCTTCGTGGGGTGTGACCACCCAGACCCCTTAGCTAGGAATGTGAGAGAGAGAGAGAGAGAGAGAGAGAGAGAGAGAGAGATATCAGAGAGTTTAGTCCTTATCCAGAATTTCATATAGCTGGAATCATACAATATCCACATTCAACCTTTCATATTCATCCTTTCTCTTCCTGAACATATTGCGGTATGAAACTCCTTGAGGGCTGGCGTGGATTAGCTGATCTTTGCTCTACAGTTTACGGCCTTTCACAGTCACTACATAATGTGTTTTGAGTGAGTGAGCAGATAGGTATCACTTCACGCACCAGCTATTCTTAGAGTTGTATGGAACGTGACTTCTTAAAAAGGAATCCTACAAGAGGAAAGCTCATTGTTTAATAGAAATTTTCAGAGAAGGTAAATGATTTTTTTTTTAGCATGAAGGATCACGACCTAATGTGTTACTCTAATTTATGAGTGAATTCCCTTTGATTTGGCTTTATGATTTTTATGGACGCATCTTGCTACTCTTTTTTCCTGTCATTTATTCAGTGTATTTTTCATAAGAGCATATTCTGCATCACTGTCTAGGTCTGCAGACACCCAAACAGTAGTGAATACCTGCCTTCTTAGTGCTAGCATTTCAGGAATGAGAGGCAGACGATAAACAAATAAATAAGAAATGACATGTGGTTTAAGTGCTGTGAAGAAGAAGAAGACAGTGTAAGGAGATGGAGAAAAAGGAATGCTTTATAGAGAAGGCCTTCCAGATGAGAGGACAATTTGAGCAGAGACCAGGGAGCAGTGAGGGAGAGAGGTAGCCATGTTCTGTCTACTGGAAGATCCTAGAAGGCAGAGGAAACAAGACTAGCTAGACTTAAGGTCAAAGCCTTTAAGTTTGGAGGCAGGATGGCCGGGGGTGGACTGAGGGACCTGCATGAGACTGAAGGGTGGGGGGACATAGCCTTCTGGCCAGGATAAGGGTCATGCAGGACCTTTCAGGCTATGATAAGGACTGGAATTTTTTCTCTAAGTGAGAATGTGAGTCATTGGAAGGTTTTGATCACCTATGCACTTTGTAAAAGTAGTCTGTAGGGGGACAGGGCAAACTTGGAACCAGGGAGACCTGTGAGGAACCTTCCTCTTACCCTAGTGAAAGACAACAGGTATGACGAGGGTGGTGGCCAAGAGAAGTAGTTAGATCCTGGTTCATAGAGTTGATAGGATTTGTTACTGGTCTGACTACGATGGGCCTGTGAGGACAGTTGAAAAGCCTTATAAGCAAGGCTGGTAGGTAGAAGATTCCTATTGTCACTTATTAAGATAAGGGAGGGTCTGAGGGAGGATTGAGTTTGAGAGACAAACTCAGTTTGGGCTTTGGACAGGCTACCTTTGAAGTTTCTGTTGTACATCCAAGGCTGTTGGCTGTGAGACTCCCTTACAAATCTGTGATTCCTTGAATTCAAGGTCATGTGTTGGCCATCTTTGTATTCTCCAGTTAGCCTCCAGAGGTTCTGGCTCAAAGGACGCTTAACGCTTGTGTCTGGTTAATGGGATTCGGATTTGCATAGTGGGATTTTCTGAAAGTGGCCAGCCCTTCCACTTGCATCTTCATATCTTTTTTATCACAATCTGTAAAAGCAGAGAAAAGACAATTGGAAAGAAATGCTGTATGACACTTTATGAAAATGAGTAGAACCAGAAATGATGCTGACAGGAGGTTTAGAAGTGAAAAATAGAGCGTACACAGACCAAATATAAGTAAATTAGCATAAATCATCATTCTCTGATTTCCACGCCTACTTACCCGAGTTGTTGGTTGACTCAACAGCTGCTAAGACTACAGCTGTGTAATTCTTCCACATTTTCTTTTTGCATGGAAAAAGTCTTCTGGTTTGTCATTGCTTCATCATTTGCAATTTTATATGAGGTTTTTTGTTTTGTTTTTGTTTTTTGCTTGACCATAATGGCTAAGAAAAATCTTGCAACCATCCTTTACTCTGTTGAACCAACCATTCTGTTGGTTTTCACTTAGGGTTTTGTTTTAGATCTACCTGAGGTCTTATTATTTCCCTACAAGGCCTTGCAGGCAGCTCTACCTAGAAGGTTGAGGAAGTCTTCTATAATGAAACTTCCTAGCCGGGCACAGTAGCCTCACGCCTGTAATCTCAACCCTTTGGAAGGCTGACGAGGGAGGACTGCTTGAGCCCAGGAGTTCAAGAGCAGCCTGGGCAACATAGTGAGACCTCATCTCTACAGAAAAATTTTTTTAAAGGAGCCAGGCATGATAGTGTGCACCTGTAGTCCCAGCTATTCAGGAGGCTGAGGCGGAAGGATTGCCTGAGCCCAAGAGGTCGAGGGTGCAGTGAGCCGTGATTGTGCCACTGCACTACAGCTGGGTTGACAGAGTGAGGCTCTGACTAAAAAAAAGAAAAGAAAAGAAAAGAAAATGTCCTAATACTTGGATTGAACCTGGTGTGATGGTCGAGGTTCCAGGTGAAGAAAGACCTTCCATGTGGAAAAGCAAGCCCAAAGGTATGTGGCTTCTATGAAGCGGGGGTTGGCTGGAACATGGGCATCATAGGAGCTGGGAAGAGAGCTGAGTCACAAAGGGCAGATGACAGGCAGGTAATACAGGTGTTTATGAGCTAGCTAAAGAGTATAGGAAATGGGGAGCATCTGAAGTATAGAGCCCAGTAGTATTATGAGATTTGCATTTTTAGACAAAGCTACTTTGACTGCCCTATGAAGAACAGACGGGAAGTGAGGAGGCAACCTGGAAGGTTCTTGGTGATGCAGGCAAAAGATGATGAAGATCTTATAAAGTTCTTTGAGCAGCAACTGGTGCACATTCAGTGTGATATAAGTGCAATATTACATAAAAGTAAATAAGTGAAAGCAGAAACATTTGCATTGGGGAGGTGAGCACAAAATTGGAGCGACACCTTACATGCCAGATGACAGCATCTACTGGGATGAATGGTGATGTCATTCTAGGTCGAGGAGCAGGTGGGGTTAAGTGGAGCTTGAACAGAGGCCACAGTTCTGTCTGGACACGTCATCCTTGTAGAGTCTGGGGTCATCCATTAGACAGCTGGAAATCTTGCTCTCAGGCTCAGCCGAGACCTCGATCTGGAAGAACACACATGGGAGTCTTTGATATCTAATTAGGAAAGAGAAAGAGAAAAGAAATAAAGCAAAGTGAGAAAAATGGTCAAAGATAGAAACCATACATGAGGGATTGAGTCTCTGTGTTTCTAGTGCCTTTACCATTGGTGTTGGAGTTTTATTTTATTTTTTTCGAGTTAGAGTCTCACTCTGTCACCCAGGCTGGAGTGCAGTGGCACACTCATGGTCTCCCCAGCATCGACCTGCTGGGCTCCAGCAATCCTTCCACCTCAGCTTTCCAAGCAGCCGAAACTACAGGTGCCTGCTACCATGCCCGGCTAATTTTTGATTTATTGGTCTCACCAAGTTGCCCAGGCTAGTCTCAAACCCATGGGCTCAGGCAATCCATTCGCTTTGGTCTCCCAAAGTGTTGGGATTACAGGCTGAGCCACCGTGATGTTGGAGTTTTAAAAAAGAAGAGAGTTATCTTAAAATTCTGGTCGATTGAGTCTCTTATTAACATCTTCTGGGCCAGGAACAGTGACTCATGCTTGTAATCCTAGTGCTTTGTGAAACCAAGGTAGGAGGATCACTTGAGGGTTTTTTGTTTTTTGTTTTTTTTTTGAGTTGGAGTCTCACTCCGTCACCCAGACTGGAGTGCAGTGGCCGCTCCCGGCCACTGCAGCCTCGACCTGCTGGGCTCCGGCGATCCTTCCACTTCAGCCTTCCAAGTAGCCGGAATTACAGGCATGTGCTACCACGCCCGGCTGATTTTTTGATTTATTGTAGAGATGAGGTCTCGCTTCCCAGGCGGGTCTCAAACCCGGAGGCTCACTTGAGGTTTTGGAGACCAGCCTGGGCAACATAAGGAGTCCTTGTCTCTACCAAATACAAACAACAATAAAAAACACACACACACACAATTAGCCAGACATGTTGGCCACGCCTATAGTCCCAGCTCCTTGGGAGGCTGAGATGAGAGGATCTCTTGAACCCAGGAGTTCAAGGCTGCAGTGAGCTATGATCATACCACTGCATTCCAGCCTGGGTGACAGAGTGAGACCCAGAGACAGACAAAACAAGCAAATAAAAAGAAAAAAATTTTCTGACTAACCAATTAAATGTCCTAGGGAAATATCATTAAAAAAAAAAGAATACAAACTCTTTGACCACTCTTCAGGCAGCACCAAACAGTGCCAATGAAAACACTTTAATAAAGTGTCCTTTCTGCTGTCAATACCCATAGCAACCACCTTGGAAGTCAGTCATCATAGAGGATGATTGCCCATTCTGGCTTCACCAAAGCACTGATTATTTGCAGCTCTGTTCTTAATACTGTACAACATTCAGTGGTGTATTCCGGGAATCTTTAAGAGTGGAAGCAGAATTTCATTTTGCCCTAATCCTAGACACCATGATAAGAATCCAGACAGGACACTCTTTACCAGCAAAATGGCTTCCTGACGTTATCATGGGACAATAGTAAATCCTACACTTGTGAGTTTGCTCCACAACTCTGGGTGCTCAAGCATGGTATTTAAAACTGCCTCTCTGGCCACTTGATATGTCTGAGGGACTTGCAGGCAGCTGTCGGTCTTGAGCCGTAGTTTATTCTCTGAAGTCATAGAACGCATCAAGGAAGGCAGGGTGCACATCACACATGTGCATGAGAAATAATACTTTCAACAGCAGCGTCTTCCAAAGGATAAAAATAATCTAGCTTTAGTCAGTAGCCCTGAAGCCAAGTGTCCTCTTTCACTTCCTGTTCTTTGTTGGTGTTCTCCAAAGGGACATCTTGTCTTCCACAGTTTGGAATGTGAAGTTTCTGTTCTTGTTGATGTAACTGTCTTAATATCTGTCTGCTTCTCTTCTTGTCATACATTTTGAAGGTCCTTGCCTCTTGGTCACTTGGATTTTGCATTCCTCATGTCTATTGTTCATTCATACAGCAGGAGTTTGACAGTTACCTGCCAGGCACTATTTAACATAGTTGCTTATACTTTGATTTCTATCTTTCTCCCAGTTTTTAGACCTTAACTGTTTAATTCTTGAGCAACAACTTTCATGTCCATGATTCTTTTAATCTTACTTTATTTTATTGCCCCATCATGGAAGGTTCTTTCAGGCCCTGCATTCTGATAATAGGTGTATTACCTCCAAGCTATTGAATCAGCTTTTAGTTCTTCACAAGTCTTCTTTTTAAAATCTTTGTTGACTTGAGAATATGATTTCTTCTTTTCCCTTAGCTCTGGGTTGAGCTCCTTCTCAAGAGTTCTCTTAAGTTATAAGGTCTGCCTTAGGGAGCAGAGAAGGATTGATAGTGGATGTTGTTAATCATTGAAAGATGTGGCTGCTGGTGGTGTTATTTCCTGTGTCAAACTTCCCACTGGCAGACCTGGCAAAGTGCTGGAATGCTTTGAGGACCGCCTTCACGTACACACTGGTTGGCTCTACACTCTCTTCTTCCTGTCCAGACAGAGTGGTGTACGTCTCCACCCAACACACAGAACTAGCTAACTCCCTCACTGTGGAGTTTTTTAGATTTAGCTGCTAAAATCACCACTGAGTGCTTTATTATTGAGTGAAATAAAGGAATATTAGGTCACTGCCCGAGTCATAGGGTCCCTGCCAGTGCCATAGAAAGTTTTTGATTTCTGGAGCCATATTGAATAGACCGATTACATTTAAAACTGTAAAAGAAAAATATAGCCTAAGATAATTGGATACAGTAAACCGATGTATCTTGTCTGTTCTTACATATACAAATTGTTGAGTAGGTATTATGGTCTTTATTGCTAAGCCGTGTAAGGAGACGTGTTCTGGAATTCTCTCGGCCCTTCTTCCCCGTTATTTCCCCAGGCTTATCCGTTCCCAGCCTCCCGTGCTAACTGATAGCACATGTGTTTCAGAATGGAACCTGGAAAAGGAATGTGTATGGCCCTTGTAAGGATATACCATTCCAAATTCCATATGCCATTAGATAATACACTGGCTAGACCGTCAAAAGTTAGCCCAGAAAGGGGGAATTTGGATTGGAAAGGAATCAAAGGAATTGTGGAGCCAATATAATGGACTGCAGTTAAACAATAATAGGGTGGTTTGGACAACTGGACGAAGGCCAGGTTCAGAATCTCAAGCAATCCCCCTTCTCTTTCAGAATGAGGTGAAGTCCTCTCAACGGAGAACGCAGCAAGTCATCAACTTTCTTAGGGTTTAATCCAACCCTGAAAGGAACAAAGTCATTGAATCCAGCCAGAAAAACCTGTGCTTATCCATCATCAGCATCCACACAGTCTTCTTTTATGGCCCTGTCCTTCTCTCTCAGAAACAGAGCTCTAAAATAAGTTCTTGGTTATGTCTGATAAATGTTCGATGATGCCCATGACACCTTTATTTCTTTTGTCTCTTGCATCTGACATAATGTCTAGTATAACCTATTTGCTGAATGAATGAATGAATGGAAGAAAGAATGAATGGCAGTAGTATTGGAAAAAAATAAAACAACAGGAAAATGTTAGTGAGTAGAGGAAAACAACAAATTCTAGTTCTGAGGATAAGGAGTTTGCCTTCAGTGTCACGGGGGAAGTGATATGGTATGTATGAGTGTGGGATTTTCCAAACTGTGTTCCTTGGAGCATTAGACCTTGATAAATTCTCTCTCTCTCCCTCTCTAGACCTCGATACATTCTCTCCGTCTCTCTTCCATGGTCTGGCAAATGTTGCACACTGTATCACACTGTGAAATCCACAGTGTACCTTTGTAAACTGAAGTCTCAGAAAAGACTAGCAGTGACGATAACCTAGTCAGCCTTTATCTTCCTCAGCTTTCCCCCATCGTATCTGACTTTAGTGCTTCCTGCATTGCCCCTCATTACATCCCAGAACCCACTGAACATGCTTTGGCCAACATTGGTAGCAAATTACAAAATCATCATAGATTTGAGTCCAGCTGACCTGAGTTTAAGTCATGGTTTACCACATACTGTGTGATCCTAAGTCAAATTAAGTAATCTCTGGTCCCCTGCTTGTTCATCTGTAACATTCATCACATTATCCATGTGAGGATAATGTCCATCGCCTAAATGAGAGGATTAAATCAGATAATACAAGGTATGCCATCTTTCATGCACGCAGCACAGGATGGCGCTTCCTGGTTGTTAGTTTCCACCTTGATGCCTGGCGTTTCTTTGCACCACCACACCGTTTTCCACAAGGAGGTCTGTTAGGGTATGATCTATTGCCCTTAATCTTTATGGTCAATGCAACAACTTTTACTTACACTTGTAAAATGTGAATAACTGGTCCTTTTTTTTTTTTTTTTTTTGACTGCTTTCCCAAAGAAAAGGTATGACCAAGGGCTCATGCTCTAAGTACTTTTATATGTTTTGGCACCAATGCCTCCTAAGTTCTAGAAACATGGTGTTTCTGTTTTTTCATGACTCCCCCAAGTTCTTCTAAATTGTATTTTTTAACCTACCAAATAAATGACTGTCCAACAACACCATGGAACAAGAGTAACAGCCACTAACATCCAGTTTGCTTTCACCAGGCACCAGGTGCTGCTCTAAACTCTTTTTTTTTTTTTTTGAGTTGGAGTCTCACTCTGTCACCCAGGCTGGAATGCAGTGACACGCTCCCGGTCACCACAGCCTCAGCCTGCTGGGCTCAGGCTATCCTTCCGCCTCAGCCTTCCAAGTAGCTGGAACTACAGGCATGCGCCACCATGCCCAGCTAATTTTTTGATTTATTATAGAGATGAGGTCTCGCCAAGTTGCCCAGGCTGGTCTTGAACCCGAGGGCTCTCCTCTCACCTAGGCCTCCCAAAGTGCTGGGATTATAGGCATGAGCGCCTGGCCCTGCTCTAAACTCTTTATGCATTTAACTTGTCTCATGCTCACAGCAACCCAGTGATGTGAGTGCTGTTACGGATGAGGAAACAAAGCTGGAGAGGTAATATGCCTATGGCCGCCCAGCTAGAGAAAGGCGACCAAGACTTTGAGAGACTGAAGTCACGAGAGATGCACGCTGACTGGAATGAGTTGAAAATGGGAAAGTCTCAAGCTTTTTATTTTCTTGCCAAGTTTTGGTGAAAATACCTCATTTTTTGGGAAATGAAAGTTATATAGTACAAAGTTTGAAATCACAAATTAAGCATCCTCTTCTCAACCCTCTATGGTTTGTTTTTTTTTTTTTTTTAAGAGAAAGGTTTTTGCCCTATGGCCCAGGCTGGAATACAGTGGCGTGATCATAGCTCACTGCAGCCTCAGAATCCTTGGGTTCAAGGGATCCTCCAACCTCAGCTTCCTGAGAAGCTGGGACTACAGACACGTGCCACCACACTTGGCTAGTTTTTAATTTTTTGTAGAGACAGTGTCTCACTTTGTTGCCCAGGCTGGTCTCAAACTCCTGGGCTCAAGTGATCCTCCTACCTCTGCTTCCCAAAGTGCTGCGATTGCAGGTGTGAATCACTGCATCTGGCTCGCCTCTACATTTTTAACCAAAATCGACAGATCCAGGTGGAATCCTACTGAGTTCAGGGACCTCATTCCAAAAGCTCCTCCCAAACTCAGTCCCTTTCATAAGATAAGGCATATATAATAGAATGTTGCCAAATATTCAAATGCCAGTTACTGCTATTTTAACTATTTAAATTTCAACCAGAAGTCTCATCAAAGTGAAAAATGCTGTTTTCCCCAATGCCAAAACTCCTAACGGGACCCCAGGCCCTGTGGAGTGATTGATAGTTGACCCTAAATTCAGAGCTTTGTGCTCTGCAGGAGTGATGCAGCCCTAGGATCAGGGATGTGTCAGGTGACACCTGGGAGAACAAGAGTTAAGAAAGGAACCTTTCTTTTGCCAGCAACTCTGTCGTATAGTGTAAGCATCTTGAGTGTTGTGAACAGGTCCTTGTTGGGTTCTTTGAGTTTCACCCCTTGCCTTGACAAGGGAATCAAGTAGGAACTATTGGCTGAAGGAATCAGTGGTGTTTGGTTGTCCACTGTGCCCTCTAAGGTTTGCCTGGGATACGGATAAGTGGGGAAAAGACCCAAGGAACAGTGGTGGAGCTGCCCTCTGAGGGAATTAGTGATGCTGACCACGTTCCAGCTCCTTGCAACTCTTCTTATTTTTTTGCCTGGGATAATCACCTTCAAACCCGAGGAATGGTTCCATGCTGGGCAGTACTGCAGTGGTGGCCGTTGCATGTCATTTGGGGATTCTTCTATCTCACATATGGTTTAGGGACAGGGTGTCATAAATCACTTGGGGATTTTTTTTGGTCAGCTGGGGGAGAAAAGGCTTTCATAGAAAAAAGTCTCCTTTTATACTCTCTGAGGGTGAAAAAAATGCAGTTAGGATAGGTAGGGGCTTCTGGTAGACTAGAAAAGTGAGGAACTTAGCAGGTGCCATCTGGACTTTGTTCAGTAGAAGGGGAAAGGAGTGAGAAGGCAGGAGGATGTCTGGCTTTTCTTTTTAAGACTCACTAATCCTCCGGTCCATTCATCAGAAGCTCTCTGCTCTACAGAGTAAACTCGCCTTGCGGTGGAAATTTGTTTTCTTCTCTGTGCCAGTGTTAGATTCGCTGGATACTTCAGGTGACAGGAGAAGCAGAGGGGATCATCACAGTTTATTTGTGGAATCCAGACCTCTTTCTCAAGAGCCAGTGCTTTTCCTCCAAAGGGGGCAGCACTGACACCAAGATACCTGTTCATTCTCTGAGCCACACAGCCAAGAGCAAGAAGGAGAGGAGCCCAGCCAAGGGGCCAGTCCACAAATCATTCAGGAAAGACAGACGCACAGCGTCGTGGCCAGAAGGCTGCATGTGTTTTTCTGCTGTGGGAAAGCTGAAGTGAAACTCTAAAGCAGAGATTTTTAAAAAATGAATATTTAAGGATGCACCATCCTTATGCACCTCAGGTGTGGAAATTCATGAACGTTACTTTGGTTTAATAAGATATGGAGGTGGCCAGGCATGGTGGCTTAAGACTATAGTCCCACACCTTGGGAGGCCAGGGTGAGGGGATTGCCTGAGCTCCCGGGTTCGAGAACAGCCTGGGCAACTTGGTGAGACCTCATCTCACAATAAATCAAAAAGTCAGTCGGGTGTGGTGGTACATGCCTGTAGTTCCAGCTACTTAGAAGGCTGAGGTGGAAGGATCGCCTGAGCCCAGCAGGTTGACGCTGGGGTGGCTGTGAGTGTGCCACTGCACTCCAGCCTGGGTGACGGAGTGAGACTTCGACTCAAAAAAATAAATAAATAACTAAGATATGGGGGGGAATTTAGCATTACTGATGCCATTTTTCCTTTTCCCACTGCGATCTCTTCCAGTTAGCCTTTGGGAGGCAAACCAACGGGAAAGTGGAACATATTCTGCAGTTTTGTTATTGATTGTTAGGGAGCCTGGGAGAGTAGCCTTATAAGTGTTTCTCTGAGGATAGTGACCAGAGCCTTCATTGTCAGCAGGGATAACCATGAAGTTATAGTTCTGTTTGTTTCACAAGCACTGGCATAAATGCTCGACAAAGTGCTCTTACTGGTAGCCTGAGGAGAGTGGCCTGGTGATTAAATATTCTTATTTTGAGTGAGCAGCGTGACTGTCAGAAGAGCCCATTAGCTGAGCACAAGGCCCATCAACAGTCCAATTAAGAGGACAGAGATGTGGCTGTGGACATGTCAGCGGGCTATGTTGTTAAAGCTGTCTGGGATTAGAGCCAAGTGTGCTTTCGATATGAAGTCGGGGTGAGACTTGTGTATTTGCATGTGGGATGCCTTCCCACAGAAGGGATGGATTTTGATAATAATTGCTTTGGTTCTTTGGGATACCACCTGCGAAGTGTTTTTATTTTGAACATTTATAGATTACAGAGAGCTGGTGAAACTGCCTTGAGAGAGGTGAGCCTTTGGATGGATGTCTTTCCATCCTATGACAATGCTGAGCTTGAATGGGCATCAGGCTAAAAAAGTTATGGACCGTGGTCTTAGAGCTGATTCTTAAAGCTGATTCTTGGTCTATAGAACCGCTGGTCATGGTCTTGGTGAACGTCCTTCTTATGAATGATGGAAGTAACCTTATTGATTACTGAAAGACAACTTAATCCACAGCCAGAGAGCTTCAAAAATACCTGCAATCCTTTAGCTTCATTTAAGAAAAGAAATCCTTATTGCCTTGTTCGCTTTCATCCAGTTTCTCATATAGTTCTTTTTACATATTATAAACTGTGTGTCTTTGAAGAGGGTTAGCCCTGTTAGTCAGTGGTAATATTTCTGTCTAAAGTGTAAGCAACTTGGCAACATGGTGAAGACTCAGGTAGGGCAGGGAAGGATCATTCTTAGAGGAATAACCTCTGAGCTCAGCAAAGTTGTGTAATCTCCCCAGGTAGAACTTGAACCGTTTCCTAAATGAGGAAGGCACATGTGTGTTCATCCATGTATGGTGTGTGTGTGTGTGTGTGTGCGCGCGCACGCACACGCTAATGTACATAACTCCTTAGAAAACAAGCAGGAAAGCATGTTGTTTGCCCTGTGTTTCTATAAAGCCCCCTGAAGTTCTAGTTTGTTCTGTTGGTGGTTGATGGAGGTTCGGGTGTGAATTTTTTCTCTGAACTGAGATCCCAGTCTGTCGCCCAGGCTGGGAGTGTAGTGGCACAATCACAGCTCACCGCAGCCTCAGCCTCCTGGACTCAGGCCATCCTTCAGGCTCAGGCCATCCTTCTGCCTCAGCCTCCTGAGTAGCTGGGACTATAGGCTTGTGCCACCATGCCAACTAATTTTTAAGCTGTTTTTTTGTAGGGACAAGGTCTTACTATGTTGCCCAGGCTGGTCTAGAACTCCTGACTCAAGCATTCCTCTCACCTTCACTTCCCATAGTGCTAGGATTACAGGCATGAGCCACTGTATCCATCCCAGATGTGGAATTTAGTGATCTCTACTATCTACCCTAGAACCTACCCATGCCTTTTGGGTGGCCCTCTGTCTCGTCTTGGTGCTGACAGACTTCTGTGGCACCCAGTGATGACCGGGAACATCTCTGAAAGACTGAGGTAGGGCACAGAAGGGATGTGGAAAAGGCGGGGCTTAATATGCAGGAAGTTTATGAAGAGGAGAGGGTAGTGCATGGAAGACCACCAACAGTTGCCCAAGCTACTAGGTTCAAGATAACTGCAGAAAATCAATGCTGCTACAGCCGAAAGATATATAAGGCTGAATATGGGACCCAGAGTGAGTTTTTTCAAAGGTGAAAAGGAGCCTAAGTTTCACAGGACTATCATGGCAAGTAAGAATTCTTTCCTGCCGGGCTCGGTGGCTCAGCCTGTAATCCCCCGCCTTTGGGAGGCTGAGGTGAGTGGATTGCCTGAGCCCGCCGGTTCGAGACCCGCCTGGGCAGCGAGACCTCATCTCTACAATAAATCAAAAAATCAGCCGGGCATGGTAGCGCATGCCTGTAATTCTGGCTACTTGGAAGGCGGAGGCGGAAGGATCGCCGGAGCCCAGCAGGTCGAGGCTGCGATGGCCGGGAGCGGCCACTGCACTCCAGTCTGGGTGACAGAGTGAGACTCCAACTCAAAAAAAAAAAAAAAAAAAAGAATTCTTTTCTGTCTTTGCCAGATACCCCCCTTCAGAAGTGGGAATCCTCTAGTTAGACGACAGGCTTCCCCGCCTGCTTTCTGGAGAGCGATGCTGAGTGTTGGGGACAGAGCTTCGACTAATCACACAGAGAACAATTTTGTGGTTTCAAAGTCAGGAACTCATTCCCGTGCTGGGGAAGCCTCCTAGGAGGCCGCTGCTTGGCGTAGCTGGTGCTAAGTGTTAGGACACTTTCGAGTGCAGTAGCTGCTGATGGAAATGATTGCAATTCTGTCTGTTCCCAGAACAGGAGTTAAATATTTTTCAAACGTGAACAGTTGAAACAGGTATTGGTTTATACTTCTTACATTTTGTTGTTTAGGATAACTTTAACTTTTGATCATTTAATCAGTGAGTAGGTGGAAGTTTATCTTGAAGTTATCTAATAGTGAGGGAATCAAAGGAGTGTAACAAAGATAGTTGGGATAATTGAGATGATAAAGGGTGGTTCTCTGCTAAGCTGGAAATGCTTTTGGAAAACACTTCAGGCATTTGTTGTACAGCCCAGTCTTGAGCACCTTCTGCTAATGCTTTAATATGCTGAATATGCAACCTGCAGCTCTAGGGAGCGCCAAGTGCTTCAGGTGATGTGTCTACTCCGACAGGTGTTCCGTAATCCAGGCAGTTCATCAGTTGCTGAATTGCTGTGATGTGAGTCCCAGCAATTCAGGGAGACAACTTGTAGAAGGAACCATTTTATAGTTTTGTGTATATGTTTATAGGGGGAGGGTGGTGGTGGTGTTAAACTGTCCTGTCCCATTTTGCAAGCATTGAGGGAGTTCCCAGGATGTGAGACCTTCAGTTTTAAAACTGGGAAAGTCCTGGGCAAACCAGGATGAGTTGTCTCCCTGGGTGGGGCAATGGATTTGGCCATAAACTTCACTAGTATATTTCAAAATATTAAGTGTTGGCACTTTGCACTGCAGAGTGAACCTGTCCTCCCATGCCCTGTGTCCATGCCTAGAGGACCTAATCACCTCTTGACAGGCCCCTACTAGGAAGGGGCACTGGAATGGCTATCGAGTGTGTCTCATTTATGTACCCACAGGCATTGACATGTTGGTGACTCTGGTCTAGCGGATGCCCCTGGCCTCCTACCCTCTTCTTCATCCAAAATGTTCCTATTTTTATCGAGCAGGAGGAAGGCCTTGCAGCTAAAATTGAAAATAATAATACTAAAATCCAGAGATTAGATACCTACGTATACCTTCTGACTCCAGCATTTTGTGGTCTTCTGTAGAGAACTGCTCATTTTCTGAAGGTTTTGAATGGAATGAATTTAAAGAAAACTGCCGGTTCAAATGGTTCTTGGGATAACAAGAGATGCTCACTGTGTGGTCCTTTTATTTTTAGTAATAGTGTTGGAAAAATCAGGTTATGTTTATTCTGAGTGTCTGGGGGGAGCTGGTAGGATTGTGTAGTCTAGAAAATGCTTAGAATTATAAATGATTATAAACGTCAGCCAGGTGGGGAAATTCATATACCAAAAAATACTGCAATGTAGAAGTCAGCTTATAGATTTTCACCTAGTTTCTTGCCCAAAAATGTATACATTGGCTGAAGAGAATAAACGAAGAAGGCGCTTTCACAGAGAAATATAAATACATTTAACTGGGCTATTCTTTTGTTGAATGTGTTTTTATATCAGATTTCTTGCTTGTCCAAAAACCCTCAGTTTTGAATTCATTTATTTTTGTGGCCGTCATTCTAAATCTTAGCATGGACTTATTTTTCGGTTAGATAAATGTATTCAAATTGAAATACTTCCTAGTTTTTAGTATTAACCAAATATTTTTGAGAATTGTCTCTGAACTGTCATTTATTTTTAGCCTTTTGATGTTTATTTTCACTAGAATACTGGGTTTTCCGCAGGGCCGCTGACTTCCTTAGATGTGTGGAGGGCTGTTAATAGCCGGTACTCACTCAGCCAGGGCTGGAGACCCCTTTTAAATGGGATGACTTCTTTTTATGGCAAAGCAACTGCCCTTTATGAATAACAAGTGCCCCTCCTTGAGAGAGAAAAATCACACTGCCTTGGTATCGCAGGAGTGCAGTTCTGTAAATATTTTCATGCGTGATAGAACAGCATCTTTATTTAAGAGAGCAGATATTGCCAACAAGTAAGAAATAATAGAGGAAATAACTTCCAGTGGTTTCTAGCTTTAATTATGAGAAATAAATGAAAAAGAGTTTACAAAGTTTTTTGCACAGTGATCCGGTGGCTACCTTAGATTAAATGGATTTTTTCCCCCCTGGCATTTTCTGCCTTTGGTTTTTGCTTTATAAGGTTACATGTTCTACTTGTGTGTTAAGCCACCCACAAACTCAGCTATTTGGGTAGGGCTGGGTGCATCCCTGGGACGGAGGCTGGCACAAGTTTATTACTGTGGAAGGCCCAGCCCTTTCAAGGTTCATTTTAATGAAATTTCTGCCAACGAAATGTTTCATGAGAGGCCATCTTTTAAAGTGTTGTGTCTTCTAAATCAAGGGGAATTTTTCTTACAAAAAACATCTTCTATTGTTACCAGACTGGGCCTCCTATCTCGACTGCTTTTTCTAGATACGAAGACATGCAGAAGTTAAAAATAAACATTTTCCCCTGAAAAATTGGCAACAAAAGCTTCTTTCTGTGAGTATTTTACCTTTTTTTTTTCTTTTCTTTTCTTTGGAGATGGAATCTTGCTCTGTTGCCCAGGCTGACTTTGAACTCCTGGGTTCCAGTGAACCTCTTTCTTAGCCTCTCAAGTAGCTAGGACTATAAGTACATACCACCACACCTGGCTTAAGTTTATTTTTATAGTAAAATGTGACATAGGTAAGTCATTACCTGACCCTTCAAGGAAGTGAATGGTAGTAAGGAAAAGAGGTGGTGAGGATGAAAAGATGCATTGCTGGAAATCAGATTGACAGTAGGCTTGGTGGGCGCTTTAAGAAACCTATCTTGGAAAACTTTGTGGTGAGTTAACTGTGGAAATTCTCCTCTTTCAACTATACATGTATATAGACATGCATTTAGGATAAGCATGTCTGGGATTCCAGTCTACAGTCTGAGCTGTAGCTTTCAAAGTTCTTAAGCTTACTCTGTTCATGGCATTCTCTGTGCCCTAGGCCAAAAGAAGGAGCTAACAGTTCCATTTATTAAGTAGTAAAGTCCAGACAATTTAGTAAGTATTGGCTGAGCTTGGTGGCTCAGCCTGTAATCCCAGCATTTTGGGAGGCCGAGGCAAGTGGATTGCCTGAGCTCGTGGGTTTAAGACCAGCTCAGGCAACTTGGCAAGATCTTGTCTCTACAACAAATAAAAAATTAACCGGGTGTGGTAGCACATGCCTGTAGTTCTGGCTACTTGGAAGGCTGAGGCAAAAGAATCACCGGAGCCCAGCAGGTCAACAATGCTGGGGTGGCCGTGAGTGCCACTGCACTCCAGCCTGGGTGACAGAGTGAGACTCCAACTCAGAAAAAAAAAGTTTAGTAAGTATTTATAACCTAATACTTTAATGACTGATTGAAAATATAATCACACAAAGTCAAAATAAAAGATTTGTTTTTCATTCTTAGGTGATGGCTCGTTTTATGTCACTTGGCTAGGCTATGGTGCCCAGATATTTGGTCAAACACCAGACTGAATATTGTTTTGAAGGTATTTTTAGATGGGTTTAACATTTAAATTAGCAGACTTGGAGTAAAGCAAATTGTTATCCTCCATAGTGTGGTGGACCTCGTTCAATTGGTTGAAGACCATAAGAGAAAATAGATTGAAGTTTCCAGGAAAAAGAAGAAATTCTGCCTCCAGGCTGTCTTGGAACTTGCACTGCAACGTCAACTCTGTCTTGGGTTTACTAC
Organism: Cephalopachus bancanus; assembly: GCA_027257055.1. Taxonomy (NCBI): domain Eukaryota; kingdom Metazoa; phylum Chordata; class Mammalia; order Primates; family Tarsiidae; genus Cephalopachus; species Cephalopachus bancanus. Next base: position 7,565,140 of record JAPVLO010000015.1, on the reverse strand, counting down.
TTGTGGACCTGCCTGGCAGATTTTGGATTTGCCAGCCCTCACAATCATGTGGACCAGTTCCTTAAAACAAATTTATCTTCCTTTCTGTCTGAATACACACACACACACACACATACACACATGGACTACCAGTTCTACTTCTCTGATTCATACACTTACCAAGGGGATGTGTGCCCCTGTTGGACACCGCACAACTTCCCAAACCTTGGAATCAGATTGGACACCATTTCTTGTTCCACTTTAATTTTTGTGCCGAACTTGCTTTTTATCACAGCAGCCTCTGAAAACCTCACTTTGCAAAGATGACATCATAAAAAGGCATATAGATGATTTAATGTTGAAGCTGTAAGCTACCTGAAGCTGGTAGTGTGCACAGGGTCCAACAGCTATTGCCATGTTTCCTTCAAAAACTTAAATTATCCCTCAGTATCTCCACGAGTTCACTGTGGCATCCCTGTTTGGGAACCGTGGGTACAGGTGGTGTGGTAGTCATGGGGATAGCTGAGCTCAGAGGAGGCCCGGGAGGTATCAGAGCAGAGATGAAGGAAGGAGGGAATAGCGAGGGGAGAGATTTTCAGAGGAGATTCTAAGGGGAGTCTAGAGACATAGGGGGAAAATTGATATACTGTCTGTAAACAGCAAGGAAAATATGATTACAACTGAGAAGTGAATCTGGCATAGAAGGCAGGAGGAAATAACCTATAAAGCTTGCGTGGTTGAGGGAGTTAGAAGCTAGAGCCCAGGGGCTAGAGCGCACCCTGGTGGAAAGTTTGAGAATTGCACAAGTGGGTCGAGCCTGGAAGAACCCCCACCCCCAGCACAACACTTGGGCAAGACTCCAGCAACTAGTGGTCAGAAGGGCTTTTAATGACGGTGTGTGCCCAGCTTGAATTCAGAGCCATCATTTTAACGAGTCGGCATCACATCCATAGGTCTTTGCACTTTAAGTCTCTTGGCGTTTACTGAACTTAATTCACCTGCAAAAAATGCATATATCCAACTTTGTTAACTGTACACTTGGGTAAAACCTTTCCATGAGATAACTGAAACCTATATTGATGATACAACAGTGTGACAAAACTGAAAGTGACATAATTAAGCATATAAATCCCTAGAGTTTTTGCAGTTACTATCACCTCATAATGGGTTGTCTCATCAAGTGAAAGCAGTGATTCCAAGAGAATTGTGTGAATTGAGGCTGTGGGCTTATGTGTACAATATGAAAAACTGTTTGGCTTCTATTAAGTTTTTATTTTAAAGAAAAAAATAAAGGACAAGGAAAGCATCTCCAAGAAAGTTATGTTTCTAATTCCACACCACAGAAAATGCAAGCAAATTTGTAATTACACTTCAATGCATAGAGATCTGAGAGGAAAAATAAATTGGTACCCATCCACCCCAAAGCCACAGATCAGACATAGAATGGCTAATCACAAATATAAATTGTTTGCTTGGTGCTGATTACTTTCTTCTCTCTATTGTGAGCGATTAAGAACTTAGATCTTGGGCTGGCAGTGCTGTTTTTGAAGTATGATTCAAAAGCATAAAGTTCATTTTAAATTCTCCTAATCCTGGTTTACACTTTTTCCTTTTTGGTTAGAGTATTTTCTTCAAGAGGCCCATATTAAACTATAAATACTGCCTCAGGGCAGTGTTCATAGAAACTATGGCTCCCATTCATTTATTAGAATTGCAGGGCTTCCTGGTGGCTAAGAGAACACAACCATTTTTACTCTGTAAAAGCAAAACAACTTTTAGTAGCAGTTGCCATTCATCGATTTCATGGCATGGAGAAGGTGCTAATGGTTCCTCCACTTTCTCATCCCCATCAGAGTCACCTAGGAACATCTTAAAAACTGCAGAGAAATGGGGAAGCAACTATGAAAAGCAGTGTGGTAGTTCCTTGGAAAAACTAAAAATAGAATTACCATATGAACCAGCCATCCCACTTCTCGGTGTATATCCACAAGAATTGAAAGCAGGGACACGAAGAGATGTCTGTACACTTGTGTCCATACGGCATTTTCAGAATCACCAAGAGGGGGAAGCAACCCAGGAATAATGGATAAAATGTGGAAGGAAATTCTGACACATGCCACAACATGGATGAACCTTGCGGATATCATGCTAAGTGAAATAAGTCAGTCACAAAAAAGACAAATCTGATTCCACTTGTATGAAGTCCTTGGAGTAATCAGATTTAGAGATAGAAAGTAGAATGGTGGTGGCCAGGGTCTGGGAGAGTCAAAATGGGGAGCTATTGTTCCATGGGTACAGAGTTTCAGTTTTGTAAGACGAAATGGATGGTGGTGACAGTTGCACAGTGTGAATGTACTTAGTGCTGCTGAGCTGTACACTCAAAAATGGCTACGAAAGGACATTTTAGGATTGTGTATTTTACTGAAATTTAAAGAAAGAAAACCTACGAGGAGTAGGATCCACCCTGGAAATTCAGTTCCAGTTAGTAAGCAGCAGGGGCTGGGCTGCAGTGATTCTGGTCTAAGGTGTAGGACAATCTTGGAGTAATGAAACTCAGCTGGTGTGACCCAGGGGCCAGGATGGGGGAACTGAGAGAATGGTCATGTGAGGAGCAGTGAGGCGCCGGCAAGGAAGACACGCACGTGAACTTGGCCAAGGAATTGTTCCAGTGATGGACATTCCAGACACTGTAAGTGATTTGTGCACACGGGCCAGAGAAGCCTTTACATCACGTTGGGGCCACAGTCTTTCAAGTCACCCAGAGTAGGTGGACATCTGTCCTGCCTCTAAGAAGCACCAACTCTGTCCTGGGTCTCAAAGATAGTGGACATCTGCCTAGAGTGAAAAATAAATCAGAAGGAGGCGCAGAATGAATATGTGTCACCTTGGCAACTTGTGACTGAATAAAATAACTTCTTTAGAAGTGTAAAGTCAGGGGGGTGGGTAGCCCGCACCTGTAATTCCAGCATCTTGGGAGGTTGAGGTGGGAGGATGGCTTGAATTCAGGAGTTTGAGACCAGTCTAGGCAACGTAGTGAGACCTCATCTCTACAAAAACTTAAAAAATTGGCTGTAGGTGGTGGCATGCACCTGTAATCCCAGCTACCCAGGAGGGTAAGGCAGAAGAATCACTTGAACCGAGGCTGCAGTGAGCTGTGATGATGCCACTGCACTCCAGTCGGGGTGACAGAGCGAGATGCTGCCTCAAAAAAATAAAAATAAAAAAATAAAATTAAGAAGATGGTTTACAAGTGGTTGTCCCTCTTTCACTGGTGGAGTGGACCTGGCTTCAGCTGCTTTGTTTCTTCTAGTGCCTGGACATCTCCTGGTCCAGGAACACCTGATGAAACACTGGATTCATGGTGTAGCAATCTATCAGTTCAATTTTCATGTATGCACAGTCTTTCTGCTTGCCTCAGTGACTCCTAAATAAGGCAAACCACAGTCACTTGAGTTAGTCCTCCCAGGCTATGAGAGTCCTCCCAGGCTCTAGTCTCCTTTTCCGGGAAGTTGCTAGTAATCAAAGTCAGTCCTGGTGTCCCTACTCACACTCTTTATTGAATACAATTCATTTTGAGTGACCTTTACTTTTCAGTAATGGTTCTTTATTTCTGAAGTGTAGATTGCAAGCAGTCTAATCGGCCCTGTGGCTTTTGGGTACCAGTATTTCATCTGCTTTATAATGTCATTATAAAACCCAGTTGTGCTAGGAAGGAAAATGGTATTGATTGAATCTTTCAAAGGAAGAAAAATTTGTGTGTCGTTAAGATTGTCTCAGACTCAGATGGACTTTGAAAACAATAGTAATGTCTTCTTTTGATTGTGTGTATATGTGTGTGTGTTTGACTAACTTAAGATATTTTGTTTGGGCCAAGCATGGTGGCTCATACTTGTAATCCCAGCACTTTGGGAGGCTGAGATGGGAGGATAGCTTGAGACCAGGAATTTGAGGCCAGCCTGGACAATATAGCAAGACCTTGTCTCTAAAAAATATTTTAAACTGAAACAAACAAACAAACAAATACTAGCCAGGCATGGTGGCATGTGCTTGTAGTCCTGGCTATGTGGGAGGATCACTCCAGTCCAGGACTTCAAGGTTACAGTAAGGTATGATTGCACCACTGCACAGAGTAAGACCTTGCCCCTAAAAAAAAAAAAAAAAAAAAGAATTTAAAAAAAAAAATTTCTTCTTGGTATCTGAGAGTTAATGTACTCTAGTTAATGATGAAATTAGGAACAAAAGTTTCTAAAAATCAAAGGAGGAATAATAATTTTGATAACAAAATGTTTTAAAGGTAAGCATTAGCTGTTAGACTAAAGAACCACTGTAAATATGGAGAAGAAAGTCTGGATAAATTGATCCAGAGTGGGAGTATTAGGAAGGACTCTTGGATTTTTCTCCCCAGACTATGGCTCATTAGTTATCTTATAGTCTTGCTTAGCTTTGTACTCTCTTAGATCCTGTTTTTTAAAAAGGTGGTGTTGATGCTTGTTTGTGGGCTGGTCTTGTCAAGTCTTGCAGACTTGTACTGCTGTTGTGTTAATTTCTTGGATAGGAGCCTAAGACTATCATGTTTTCATAATAATGCTTAAACTTGCTCTCATTCAGAGCCTGCCTGGTAGTGCCTTGCCTTCTTGGGTTGACCATGACCTTGACCTCTCAGGTATTGGCAGTGCAGAACTTGAGGAGGAAACGGTGTAAGCAGGTGAGCATCCAGATGCTGGTTGGTTGTCTTCTCAACTTGAAATAATCCTAGAAATTCTCATTTTCACTTAGAGAACAATCCCAAAGCCACCTGGAAATAAGCAGGATATTTACCTTGACGCTCAGGTTTCTGCTTTGACTTCATTCTGTAGACATTTCCTTGTTTCAGAAGTGAGGGGCAGTGATTTGCAAGTTCTTTGACGGCAATTTTTTGTATTGTATTGGGGACTTCCTTTTCCCTTTCAGGTTTGTAGCCTAGCTCTTTGATTTCAGAGCTGCTGTGGCAGTTCAGTGCTCTGCTGGTGTCAGTTCCTGGAGTAATGGAGAAATTCAGAAGTATGAGGGGGATTTCTGGAAGCAAGATGAGATGTGAAAGAAGGGTGTGTAATGGTGCCTGAGTGGGTACCTTAGAGTGAGAACAAGAAGGACATCTTGGTCTCAGCCCTTCAGCTTACAGATGATAGTCCAGGAAGAACACAGAGCTCTCAGCCACAATCTCAAATAGTTAGTGGCAACCCCGCCCCCAGTCCCTTTATCAACAGCCTTTTATACCACAGTTTGGATAGATTGTCTTAAACCTCTCAGACAAGACTAATTACAAGCAGCCAGTTGATCCTATAATTCACCGATTTGTCTGGTCTGGCTATAAGATTAGAGAAAATTATGCTCTTGATGCACAGTGTGGAAAACAGAGTAGCAAGTAATGAGGCGGAAGTTTCGCTTTGCATGTGGGTAATGCATGAACATATATGGGGGGGACCCTAAAACCCCAGAATTTATTCATAACAAATTGTGTATTTATTCTTGGATGTTTAAACTTCAGTCACCTTCAGAGTACTCTACGTTTGATGAAATTCACCTATTGAGACCCTTTTTTCACTGCTCAAAATTATTTTTGAACTCATCAGTTTTGATGACTTTTAGTGCTTCTGCTGTTTTTTGTTTCACCTCTTCCACTTCAGAAAACGTTCGTTTCCCTTTGAGGACTTTTTCTACCTGGGGAAACAAACTAAAGTCACTCAGGGTGAGATCAGAGGACTAGATAGGGTGGGGCCTAGGGGTCATGCTATTTTGGTTAAAAACTGCTGAACACTCAGTGTGGTGTGTGCCAGTGTGCTCATAAAACACCCATCATGAAATGGACAAACTCACTGAAAGAATCGCCAAATAAATGTTCATAAAGCTTCTCACAGTCTCTCACGACACGAGCTGGTACACTGATGCCAATGGGTTCCTGGAACACTTACATAGCAGGGGAAACCTGTACTACAGGGCCTCCCCCAAAAATAGAATTCTTTTTTTGAGGCCTCATCTTTTATGTACTTGTGTGTACACTTCAGAGGGACATTTGGGGGAGGAAAGTAAACAATTTGCCACTTTCTCCTAAATTCAATATCAGAATTCAGTTGGGAAGTTCCTCTCTGAGTGAACACTTCAGTAAATTTTTCAGGAAAAACCTCCTTTGGGAAAACCAAATAATTACACTCATATTTTTATAAATTTTGTTCATACTATGTGTAGTCTTGTTCCATTTATGTGTGACATTGTTAATTAAATACCATATTCTTCAGCTAAATAATAATACGAAAATTACCTGATTTACATGTACTTAGAGCTACTCAGCTAAAGGATACTTCCAACAGCTAAAAATCATGGTTTCACTTCATCTATTATATATCACTGCATTGTACAGTGAAAGGGAAGCATGAACATAAAACCATCATTTTTGGTTTTTAAGATAAGCAAATGAAGGTAAGCGTGTATTCTAATCTAGAAAAAAGAGAGGAAAGAGTACAGGAGGGAAGACATTGAAGGGGGCAGAGACTTGGGAATTAGCACACAGTGGAAGGGTGACCTCAGGAGCAAAGACAACTTTTCCATGTAAAGAGTTGGAAAGCCATAATAGATGGGTATGTAGATTTGGCAGGTTTGAGGGTGTCTTAACCCATTTTATGTTGCTATACTAGAATACCATAGATAGTAATTTATAAAGAAAAGAAATTTATTTGTTACAATCCTGGAGGCTGGGAAGTGTAATATCAAGGTGTCAGCATCTAAGGGCCTTCTTGCTGTATCACTGCATGGTGGAAGGTATCACATGGTAAGCGGGCAAGATCATGCCAACTCGAGTCTTTCTTCCTCTTCTTAGAAAGCCACCAGTCCCTTCATGGTGTAGTTGCCTGATGTAGTCGCCTAATCCTAATTACTTCCCAAAGGCCCCACCTCCAAATACTATCTACATATGAACTGGGGGATTCAGTTTCCAACACATCAAATTTGGCAGGCAAAGTCAAACCATATTAAAGGGTTTCTGTCAGTGACATAGGAGAGGAGGTGATCAGAAGAAGGAAAAGGAAGGAAGTTTGAGGAGATAATAAAATGAACCCGATTGTCATCCTGGAAGATAAAAAGTAAAGTAACTAGGAACATGTAGAAGAATCATCTAGCAAAGTTGAGTGCCAATTTGAGATCTGTGGTAATGCTTTTAAGATAAGACCATCGAGCACAGTTGTGTGGGTTTTTTTCTTCCAGCAATTTTAGCTGCTCAGTTACAAGTGGTTAACTGGAGTGGACCTGTATTGAATGTCAGAGAGAGAGGCAAAGCAGACTTGGTCACATAGTTGTACCATAGTATCTAAGCTGGGTGTGGAGGAGAATAAAGTACAAAGTGGACTGGAATTGAAGGATAAGATCCTTATGCATTAAAAATTATTGGAAAGAGAGTGCTAGAGTAAGTGGTTTTGACTAGTTTAATTTTTATGCCCTCAATTTGTGCATTGTCTAAATTATACACTATAGTCAACTGCCCTGAGGGCATATAGGAGAGGTTGTTTTTTGGTCCAGTAGTCAAATTCTCACATCAGGGTGTATATTTAATAGACTGTATTAGCATTTGGATGATGATAGAGGGGTTTTTTTGTTGTTGTTGTTTTGTTTTTGTTTTTGAGTTGGAGTCTCACTCTGTCGCCCAGACTGGAGTGCAGTGGCACACTCCCGACCACCGCAGCCTCCACCTGCTGGGCTCCAGCGATCCTTCCGCCTCAGCCTTCCAAATAGCTGTAACTACAGGCGCGCGCTACCACGCCCAGCTAATTTTTGACTTATTGTAGAGATGAGGTCTCGCCAAGTTGTCCAGATGGGTCTCGAACTCGCGGGCTCAGGCAATCCACTCGCCTCTGCCTCCCAAAGTGCTGGAATTACAGGCTGAGCCACCAAGCCCGGCCAATAGAGGGGTTTTTAAAAAAATTAGACTTTATTCAATTTGGGATTAATTTATCAATTTTAAAAAGCTCAGCTGTTCCTTAGTGATTTTTTTTTTAATCTGTCTCTTCTTAAAGTTTCTTTCTCTTAACTGGTTTTGTAAATCACATGTAAAGGTAATAATTGATATTTAGTCCACTGGAAATAAGAAAAAGGCAATCACATTTGTTATGGAAAGATCAGAAATTTTAAGGAAGAATTTTTAAAATGTTCTACAGATAGAAATGTCTTTCTGTTTTTTGACATATATGTATTTTTTAATAGTTTCTATTACTTAATGTCTTTTTTAATGATTGCAAGATATTTGTGTTAATTTTTTAAACACTTGAAATTGTTTTCTTATTAGACAATTAAATTGTTTCCTCAGTTATAATATTATGAATAACTCTGAAATTAGCAAGAGACCATCTTAAGTCATAGGAATACCATTAATGGGATCATGAACTATTCCATAAGACCTGGTTTGGAGCAGTGTTTCCATTTCAGTATACTCCAGAACTGTCAAGAAGAAAGTACCATTAGGAAGGTCTTGGATATTTGTGAAAGTAAAAGAACTTTATTTTGTATTTAGTTTTTACTTCTTCATGTTTTTCATCAAGTTCTTTCATTACTGAAATTCCTATATTGATACTGTTGGATGTTATAAGTTGCAAAAGTTTCATAGGCTACCATTTTACTCATCACACCTCCTAGGGTTGTTCATTTCATCCGAGAACTTGAATTAACATATTTTAGAAAAAAATTTTATTTGCTTTCTCCACTCCAGACTCTTTAAGAATTAAATTTGCTGTTTTTTAATATTAATGGCAGAATATTATGGTTAAGCTCATGAAATACAAATATTTACAGTAACCTAGTTTGAGAATAATTGACAAAAACACTTTGTAGGACAGGTGTCGTAGTTTTATAATTCACTTTTTCCAACGTGCTCTAACATTTCTCAAATCTGAAGGTGTGAAGGACATGATTACCAAAAACAAATAGATGTGAACAACGCTGTGTTATTAAATGTCATGCTTCTCAATTTGTCAGTCATGTGTAGTCTCTAAAAAAAGTTGATTTTCCTACTCTTAATGTTTTTGTATTTCCCCAACTGGATTGTCCACTAAAAGTTTGTGGTATTTCTGTTTTTCCAATGAAGAATGGAAATCTAAATTGCTTTTGGGCACTTTCACAATTATATAAATTAATACTGGCCCTCACAACTCTTATGTACAGGAAAGGTTCATTTGAAAGTAGTATGGTATTTTGATGATAACTACTGAAGAGAATGATATGAAAGTACTGATGATTTCTAAATGTTGCTTAATAATTTAAGCAGAGAAAGGTGGCAAATTGTTGTCTATGTTGGAAGTGTTTTATACATAGCACTTGGTTTTCCTTTTGTTGAATTATTGCTTCTTGGTATTTTCAAAAGACAGAAAAAAATTATTTGAATTTGATTTGGTTTCTGAAAGATAAGATGTAAAGTGCAGACTCTTCAGACTTGTGTTAGAATGGATACAAGCTAGTTGCACTCCTCTAAATTGGCATAGCTTATCCATTGTTGAGAACTAGCTTGGGTATTGTCAGCATTTTAGAAAACCATTTCAGGGTGCTGCCTTCACAAAGCAAAGATGAATATTTCAGAAATGCACATTTGATGAGCTAGTATCACTGAGCTACCCAGGCCAATCATGGTATATTATCTAAGTGAGATGTTTAAGAATCTCTCTTCAAATACGGTTGCCTATTTGATTTTAATGTGTTTTGCCTATGAGTGCAAATTTAAGGGAGTTGTTCATTGAGTCCTATGTGCTTGACATGTAGTAATGCCTCTCTCATGCCCTTTGAGATATGTAGTTTTGCTTATTTCCATTTTATTGACAAGAAAATGGAGGCACAGAGAATTTATGTAGCCTGCCCAGGATCACAGCTAACAAGTGACAGAACCAGGATTTAAAGTCTAATTCTAGACAGGATAATCTTTAATCTGTTTCCCTCAGGCCTGGATTCGGGGTCTAATGTTCTTTGCTTGCTACATGCAATCATGGTGCCCTTTATTTCGGAGGCGAAACGTTAATGTCATCTCTGTGTGTGACTTTGTGACTCCCTAATTGGGCCCAGACTAGTCCACTGAGCAGTGGAACAATTTTATTAGTAGAAATGCCAGTGTACTAGGAATAAATGGGTAATTGATGTGTTAAGTTCTCAAATTTTCATGACTGTGTCCCTTTTCTTTATAACCACAGAATATCCTCACAAACAATATAATTAATATAGACTCAATTTTTGAAAGCCACACTTCTTTTTCTATGTATAGATTATCTTAGGAACCATGTGATCCCAGTTTAACTGAATTTGCAACATGGAATATGAAAGCTCCTCTGTGGCCAGGCACGGTGACTCAAGCCTCTAATCCCAGCACTTTGGAAGGCTGAGAGGATTGCCTGAGCTCAAGGGTTTAAGACCAGCCAGGGCAACTTGGTGAGATCTCGTCTCTACAATAAATCAAAAAATAAACCGGTCATGGTGGCACATTCCAGCTACTTGGAAGGCTGAGGCGGAAGGATTGCCTGAGCCCAACAGGTTGTGGCTGCGGTGGCCATGAGCATGCCACTGCAGTCCAGCCTGGGCGACAAGAGTGAGACTCCAACTCAAAATACCATACTGCATTTATCCTACATAATATATAGTGTTTGTGGATATATATACACATATATATACCCCCCATTGTACTTACTACTCAGAGGAAAATAAGAATTGTTGGCAAACACTTGAAGTAATAAGGAGTCTTTTCTATGCATAAAACCGTGTATAAATTCCCTTTCCTCCAGAGCCAAAAGAGAACGGTAAATTGTGTGAAGATGTAAGGATACCACTCATTAGCTGATCAATCCTTTATAGACCAAAGAGGGCAGCAATACACAGTGTGCCCTTTGATGGAGTGCATCGGTAGAAAAGTGACTGTGAATAGCCTGGATTTAGTAAATCAGAAGTTATTTAACTCCTTGAGTCTTGATGTTCCCATCTGTGAGATAGGAATAAGAATATCTATCTTAACAGGTTTATTTACATGTAAATGTAATTACATTGCACGCTTAGTGTTGTGCCTGCCCACCTCTGGATTTAGACACTTAATAAAGGGTGGTGACTGTTAATAATTAGTAGACTGCCACAGGGAACTTGAACAGGTTTGGAGAAGCAGCTATTAGCAAAGAAATCACAATGGAGAGAAACCAGGGAAACACACAAGGCTAGCCCTGTCTAATGGGTTTGCCTAAATATAGGAAGTAAGGGAAAACGGGGGCAAAGAAATCTCTGTTCTTGTCTTAGACCTTGTTTGACTTGTCAAGTGCATAATTTGAGAATTCAAAAGTGTGACCTGTTTAAGAAAAAGTGGAGACTTGAAAAGTAAGGCTTTGCACAATTTTTTTTTTTTGACATTTAAGAGGACGTAAAAAGGAGATCATCAGGCAGAAAATGTATAGATTTTGGAAGTAAAATTTTAGAAAAAGCAAAGGGAACCCTTTCAGAGACTTTGATATAGAACTCTCATTTGAGAGAAGCTGTGGACAGGCTTCCTGAACATCTGACTACAGCACAGACCTTGACGGTATTAGAAATCTCACTGCCCTCTTCTGCCTTATAGAATCAAAGATATTCACAAAGACAGTATTTCGTATTCCTGGCTGTGAAATCGCAATAAGAATACCTATTTCACTGGGTTTATTGACTCTTAAATATAATCATGTAATGTCCTGTGCCTGCATACCTCCTTATGTAGACATTCAAGAGAGGGTAGTCACTGAATTGAAGCAACTTTCAAAAACACAGCAAGGGAAGTATTCTTTAAATACATCAGAAACAACCAAACGGGGAAATGTCACTTCTGTAAGGTAGAGAAGGGAGTTGGTTTTATTTATTTATTTATTTTTTAGTTGGAGTCTCACTCTGTCGCCCAGGCTGGAGTGGAGTGGCATGCCCCTGGCCACCACAGCCTCGACCTGCTGGGCTCAGGTGATCCTTCTGCCTCAGCCTTCCAAGTAGCTGGAACTACAGGCACATGCCACCATGCCCAGCTAATTGTTTGAGTTATTGTAGAGTTGAGGTCTTGCCAAGTTGCCTAGGCTGGTCTCGAACAGTCGGGGCAATGACTTCAATAGGTCCAATTGTCCATTATTTTTCCCCTAAAAGCAAAACATTTTAAAAAGTTTCCCCTGCAGAAGAATCAAGCAGGATCTCTAAAATTAAATATTCCAAACACAGAAACTGGATAATCGTCTAATTGGTGTGAGGATGACTTAGGATCTTCCAAGGCTAAGAATCAGCAGTATTTACGTGAAGTTGAATTTATTAAAGTAGATTTCAGGCATGTAAGAGGAAGCTATCAGTGCAAAGAATGAATAGAGAAAGACCTGAGGATCTAGCAGCACTAACTGCCTCAATGAAATTCCAGTTAAGAAAACAATGAAGGGCTATTTTAACTGATCTAGGGAAGGTAGGAGGCCACTCAACAGGGTGAACAAAGAACTGCTTGAGTAGCTGAGACGGGAACAAGGATTCTACAGCAAAGTGGAGGGGCTGGCAGAGGGCCAAGGAGGAGTACAAAGAAGTAGCAGCAGCCTAAAATTGGGAAGCTCTAGCAGGAAATGAGAAGCAACTTTCAAAACACATCAAGGGAAACATTCTTTAAATACATCAGAAACAACCGGATGGGGAATGTCGCTTCTGTTGGGTAGAGGGGGCAGTTGGTTTTAAGTGACATCAATAGGTCAGGTTGTCTGTTTTTTTTTTTTCCCCACAAAAGTAAAACTTCTTTGTTTTAAGAGTCTGGTACGGCCAGGCATGATGGCTCATGCCTGTTAATTCCAGCAGTTTGGGAGACTGAGGTGGGAGGATCGCTTGAGCTCGAGAGTTCAAAACCAGCCTGGGTAGCGTAGTGAGACTTCGACTCTACAAATAATAATAATAATAATAAAATAGAATAATAATAATAATTAGAGTCTGATAATATTCACTGGTAGTTGGGAGAGTCAGCAAAATCATTTGAAAAGCTGGCAAAAGACTGTTTTAGTAGACTGCTTATATTAAAATCTGTAGGCTCCCATGGCCTATCTGTCAGGGTGCTGAAGTATTTGTTTAGAATGAGAACCTCACACAGAGCGCCTATTGTAGAGAAACTATAGAACTAGAAAAAAAAAGCAACATGTCATTTCTATGTAACTTGGGGTGAAGAATGGCCTTGAAGTGACAAATTTGAAAGTGTTTACGACCCGCAAGAAAATTTGGGGTGGGGAAGGTAGCATATATCATTGCAGAATCAATTTGGGAGTACCTTGCAAGCTGGAGGGTAGCAGGTGTTACCAATAGGGTTTAAGAGCGAGCAACACCTGTCACACTGTTGCAGCCTCTTTGTGACAGAGTGACAGCACCGGAGATTGAGGGAGAGTGAAGATGTAACCTAGATCAGTCTTAGGAAAGTTGCTGATGCTTGTTCACATATCACCTATTAGAACACAAAGAAATAATTATTTTTCACTATGCAGCCCTTGAGGGGCTATCTTGTTTGAGCACATCGAAAGTGTGTAAAATTAGGAACTAAATGGTCATAGTGGAGGAAGTCAAGAGGGTCATATCAAGAACTGTTTCCAAGTGGTCAGTACCAGATCCAGGGCATATTCACAATATTCAATAACCTGCATGATGTTCAGGGAACACAGAAAATGGCTGGGTTGGGACAGGGATGGGAAAGAAGTAGGGAGAGAAGGAGAGAGGGCAGAAAAGAAGAACTTAAGATCAGTGGTCAAAATGATTGTGGTCGTTTAGAGGCATGGTCAGAAACAAAGCAGTAAAAAGTAATGTCAAGGGCAAAGGGGTAGACATAGAGTGCTTACTCTTTGGTGTGTAGAGATCTTCATGATGAATGCATGATGATGATATGTGTTAAGTTTATCTAGGAGTGGCATTATTTTCCAAAAGCAGTATTGAGTGGGTTTCTTTCGGAGTCCTATAGACTGGTCCTTTCTTGACCAACTGCTTTCTATGTAGAGTTAAGAAAAGACCTGTCCGGCCAGTGGCTCATGCCTAAAATCCCAGCACTCTGAGAGGCTGAGGCGGGTGGATTGCTTGAGACCAGGAGTTTCAGCCTAGGCAACATAGCAAGACCTCATCTCCACAAAAAAAATCCAAAAGTTAGCCAGATGTGGTGCATCTGTAGTCTCAGCTACTCAGAATGCTGAGATGGGAGGATTGTCTGAGCCCTGGAGGTCAAGGCTGTGGTGAGCCATGATTGTATCTCTGCACTCCAGGCTGAGCAACAGAGTAGGATTCCAAATAATAAATGAAATGAAATGAAATGAAATGAAATGAGAAGGAAGGAAGGAAGAAAGAAAAAAAGAAAGAAAGAGAAAAAGAAAAAGGAAAAAGCCTTAGATATAAAGCTCAAAATCAGCAGGTCAACCTATAAGGTCAAGTAACAAAGTACATTGTTCTAAGCTCAGGTCTTAGCTTTAGTGGAGCAGGGATCTACGAGGGGGACCCCCCCAAAACTCACAACTTATTTATCTATTTGTTAATTTTTTGAGTTGGAGTCTCACTCTGTCGCCCAGACTGGAGTGCAGTGGCACACTCACAGCCACCGCAGCCTCAACCTGCAGGGCTCCGCTTGTCCTTCCACCCCAACCTTCCAAGTAGCTGGAACTTTAGGTGCACACCACCATGCCCGGCTAATTTTTTGATTCATTGTAGAGAAGAGGTCTCACTAAGTTACCCAGGCTGGTCTCCTGTACTCAGGCAATCCTCTCTTCTCAGCCTCCCAAAATGCTGGGATTACAGGCTTAAACCACCATGCCCAGCCCCAGAATTTATTTATAAAACATTGTGCATTCATTCTTACATTTTTAAACTTCACTCACCTTCAAAGTACTCTTTGTTTGATGCAATACACCTGTCAAGATGTTTTTTCCACTGCTCAAAACGGTTTTGATCTCATCAGTTTTGATGCCTTTTAGTGCTTCAGACATTTTTTGTTTCACCTCTTCCACACTGGTAGAACGTTTCCCTTTGAGGAATTTTTGATCCAGGGAAACTGAAAAAAAAAAAAAAAAGAGTTGCTCAGGGCAAGATCAGGTGAATAGGGAAGGTGGGGCATAGAAGTCGTGCCAGTTTTGGTTAAAAACTGCTGAACATTCAGTGCAGTGTGGCCAGGTGCATCCGTAAATCACCCATCATGAAATGGGAAAATGCACTGAAAGAATCTACAAAAAAAATTTACTGAAGGCAAATGAATACTCCCACAACAATGCTAGCTGGTACACTGATGCTGATGGTTTCGAAGGACACTTACCTAGCAGAGGAAGCCTGGACTACAAGGAGCCCAACCTCCAAAAGATAATTCTGTTTTTGGGGGGAGTACCCCTTGCCATCTTAACTCTACTAGTAAATGAGTGATTGGAGGCATTGAAAGAGCCATAACGATGGCCGAAAGGTGGGAAAAGTAAGACCCCCAGGACAAACAAAACTTGAATTCAGTGAGGAAAATGTTGAGAGGTAAGTTATTAATGTTGTTTGCAAAGAACTGAAAGCACATTGGTGATAGCTGTTCTATATTTCTTTTGATAAGAAGGCCAATGCTTAACTGAAAGAAGGATTTGGAATAGACTTAAAAGAAAATATAAAGACTGTTACTAAACATTGAGATAAGTTACTGAGCAAGGGTGTGTGTCTTCTTCTAGGGGATCTTTAAAATTATGAGCAAATATATTTTGGGACTGAATACATACATTTGTAAAATGTCTAAGTTTGGACTCAGAATAGAAAATAAAGGAGATAAGCCCTTTTATCTCTTTCAACTATATGTCAGAATTTGTATTTGTTTTAAAAGATTTAGCCTCTTGTAAGAAAGTTTTAATTGGGAGCTGGCATAGTAGAGCCTGTCTGTGGTCCCAGCTTCTCGGGAGGCTAGGTGGGAGGATTGTTCAAGCCCAGGAGTTCAAATCTAGCCTAGGTAGCATAGTGAGACCCATCACTAACAAAAAGAAAGTAAGAAAGACAGAAAAGTTTTAATTGGCATTTTCTTCTTCTTGCTGCAACTGTATAATCAGCCGTCTTCTAATTACTGTGTAACCCCCTTACAGTCGTGTTTGCTGATTCTTAATGTATTTACTGCCTAACTAACAGTTTTCTTGGTGTCTCTCATTTCTGTGAATGAACCTTGTCTATTTGCTTACCACTGTAACTCCACTTCCAACTGTCTTTGGCACACAGTCTTAATATTTGTAGAATGAATGATGGATGTTGAAAGAAATACGGCACAGAAAGTTTCAGGGTTAGAAGGTTGTCGTTTTTGGAATGATTTGTGAAGGTGGGAGTATCACTAAAATGTAGTTCCCATTCTTTTTCATATTGTTGAAGTCTCCACTGCTGGAAATATAGGTCATTTGAACCAAAGACAAGTGACTCTTTAACCATTTTCTTTTTAAATGCATATGGAATCCACACAAAAGCATGTACGTGAATGTTCAGAATAGCACTGTTCATAATTGCCAAGAAATGGAAACAGGCCAAATGTCCATCCACTGGTGAATTGATAAACAAAATGTAGTATATCCAAACAACGATACTAATACATGCTACAACATGGATTAATCCTGTCTTCAGGATTATATTGTGTGAAATAAACCAGTTACAGAAGACTACCTGTTATATGATTTCATTGATATGAACTGTCCAGAATAGACAAATCCATAGAGATTGAAAGTAGACTGGTAGTTGATGAGGGCTTGGGGGCGTTAGGAAGATGTGGGAGCACCCATCAAAGGGTGTAGAGCTTCACTATCGGATAAAAAAGATGTTCTAAAATGGACTGCCATGATGAGTATATTGTGAATATACTAACGCTCACTGTATTGTGTACTTACTTATTTATTTTTTGAGTTGGTGTCTTACTCTGTTGCCCAAACTGGGGGGCTGTGGCACACTCATGGCCACCACTACTGGGCTCAGGCAATCCTTCCACCTCAGCCATCCAAGTAGCTGAAACTACAGGTCCATGCCAACCACACCTGGCAATTTTTTGATTTATTGTAGACACGAGGTCTCACCAAGTTGCCCAGGGAGGTCTCGAACCCTTGTACCCAGGCAATCCTCTCACCTCGGCCTCTCAAGGTGCTGGGATTATAGGTTTGAGCCACCGTGCCCAGTCGATTGTGTACTTCATTTTTTATTTTTATTTATTCTTATTTTTTTGAGTTGGAGTCTCATTCTGTCGCCCAGGCTGGAGTGCAGTAGCATGCTCATGGCTACCCCAGCATCAACCTGCCTGGCTCAGGCGATCCTTCCGCCTCAGCCTTCCAATTGTGTACTTTATTTATTTTTTATTTATTTATTTTTTTTTGAGTTGGAGTCTCACTCTCGCCCATGCTGGATTGCAGCAGCATTGTCCCGGCCACCGCAGCCTCGACCTGCTGGGCTCAGGTGGTCCTTCTGCCTCAGCCTTCCAAGTAGCCAGAACTACAGGCATGCGCTAATTTTTGATTTATTGTAGAGACGAGGTCTGGCCAAGTTGCCCAGGTGGGTCTCGAACCTGTGGGCTCAGGCAATCCACTCGCCTCTGCCTCCCAAAGTGCTGGGATTACAGGCTGAGCCACTGAGCCCGCCACAATTGTGTACTTTAAATGGGTACATTCGTGGGAGCACCTAGCATCATGGTGATACTCCTCTAGCAAGGAAAAGAGCACCAAGAAAATGGAGTTCAAATAACACAAAATTCAAAAGTTGTCTTATTTTTCCAGTTTTTACCTTTGGCTAAGTGTATTTAAGAGTTACATTTGGCAAACATCTCTTCTGTAAAGCATTGTAGCGTGTTTCTATTTTCCCTTAGAATGTGTGCAGACCATCTCAACCTGAACTTAGCACATTAGATTTTTTTTTTTTTTTTTTTTGAGCTGGCGTCTCATTCTGTCACCCAGACTGGAGTGCAGTGGCACATTCCCAGCCACCGCAGCCTCCACCTACTGGGCTCTGGCGATCCTTTTGCCTCAGCCTTCGTAGCCGGAATTAGGGGCGTGCACTACCACGCCTGGCTAATTTTTGATTTACTGTAGAGACAAGGTCTCGCCAAGTTGCCTGGGCAGGTCTTAAACCCGCAGGCTCAGGCACTTGCCTCGGCCTCCCAAAGTGCTGGGATCACAGGCTTGAGCCACCAAACCTGGCCACATTAGATCTTAAGTATGGGTTTCTGTGTTTGTCTCGCCCTTCATGCCATGAACTTGAGCACTGTGATTCCATCCTGTTTAGTGCTGTGTCCACGTTGATCCCTCCCAGAAGCTGGCCCTAGTTAGAAGACCATAGATATTGCTGAGCTACCCGTATTTAAATATAAAGACCTTTCTTTTGTTTTAAAAAAGGGTGCAGACTCTATTATGTGCTTAACAGAGTTGCCTACTTAGAAAACGCTTTTAAAAAATTTACTCTCAGATAATTTTGTAAGGATGCCAAGACCTCTCCATGGAGAAAGGAAAATCTTTTCGATGAATAATGTTGAGAAAATGATGCTTATCCATATGCAAAAAAAAAAAATTGGTTGCTTACTTTATACCATATATAAAAATTAGTTCAAAATGGATCAAAGTCCTAAATGTAAGAGCTAAAACTATAAAACTGTTGGAAATAAGCATTGGGGGAAAAATTTCTCAACATTGAATTGGGCAGTGATCTGGTGGATATGACAAGAAAGTACAGGCAACAAAAGGAAAACTAGATTAAAAAAAAAAACTTGTGTGTATCAAGGGACACTATCAATGAGTGAAAAGGCACCCCACGGTATGAAAGTAAATAAAATCATATGTCTGCTAAAGGATTAATGTCGAGAATGCATAAAGAACTCCTACAACTCAACTACAAATTTTTTTAAACTCAGTTAAAAAAATAGGTAAAGGTGATACACAAATGACCATTAAAAATAGCCAAAGAAGCCAGGCTCAGTGGCTCAGCCTGTAATCCCACACCTCTGGGAGGCTGAGGTGAGTGGATTGCCTGAGCCCGCGGGTTCGAGACCCGCCTGGGTAGCGAGACCTCATCTCTACAATAAATCAAAAAATCAGCCGGGCGTGGTAGCGCATGCCTATAATTCCGGCTACTCGGAAGGCTGAGGCGGAAGGATCGCCGGAGCCCAGCAGGTCGAGGCTGCGGTGGCCGGGAGCGGCCACTGCACTCCAGTCTGGGCGACAGAGTGAGACTCCAACTCCAAAAAAAAAAAAGACCAAAGAAGATATGCAAGTAGTGACTAAGATTAAGCACATGCAAAGATGGTCAACATCATGAGTTATTAGGAAAATGCAAATCAAAGTCACAATGAGATCTTGCTTCACACTCATTGGGATGTACATATGTAAGAGAGAAAGAAAGGGAGAAAGAGAGAAATAACAGCATTGGCCAGGTTGTAGAAAAATTGAAACTCTTGGGCATGCATTTGTTATGAAAAACAGTATGGTGATTCCTCAAAAAATTAAACCTAGCCTGTACTACATGATATAGCAATTCCACTTCTGGACATATATTCAAAAGAAACAAAGTAGGGACTTGAACAGATATCTGTGTGCCGTGTTCACAGCATAATAGCTACAAGGAGGAATCAAACCAGTTGTCCATACTGTATATATCTATATGATGGAATATTATTCAGCCCTAAAACAAGTAAGTTTTGACACTTGGTACAACATGGATGAACCTTGCAGACACTGTATTAAGCAAAATAATCCAATTATAAGCAGGCAAATATTGTATGATTCCACTTATGTGAGGTACCTAGAGTAATCAAACTCATAAAGACAAAAAGTTGTATGCTGATTGCCAAGGGCTGGAGGGAGGATGGAATGGGTAGTTATTTGATGGGTCTACAGTTTTAGTTTTGCAAGATGAAGAGTTCTAGAAATGAAAGGAGCTGATGGTTACACAACAGTGTACACAACTTAAGGCTACTGAATTGTACACTTAAAAATGGTTACAGTGGTACAGTTTTATGTTATGTATATTTTACTACAATAAAAAATTGCTATTTTTAAAGTGAGGTTGTTTACTTATATAGACAAAAGTCGGCCATAAAAGTCCCATACCACCTATCCCAGCATAAGTGTCCTCAGCTGCTGCTTCTAGAACACAGTGAGGACTGTAAGCATTACCTCATCTTGATTCTGTTACAGACTGTACTTCAGGATTACTGAATGAACCACACCGTAAATCACACAATTTACAATAGTGCTGAAAACAGTATCAAAAAACCTGGACTTGTTAGGAGTCATCTGGGCCAAACTCTATGAGATTTCATAGTGTTGTTTTTGTTGTTGTTATTGCTGGTCTAATAATTTTTCATACTCAGTGATTTGATAAAGCCCTTTAAAAAAACCTGTATGGTATTTTTGAAAGGTACAACTCATGAGCTATTTCTTAGTAGAAACCAAAGACTTCCTGATAAAGATGGAATGCAATCTCGCTGCTTGGAAAGGGGTCTGGGAAATTGGTGTTGGGCACGCATGATTTCTTCTGTGACCTATGACTTACCATGTTGGGTTGGACTGCCCATGCTTACTTCACTCATGGGAGCATGATGAATAGCATTTTGGTACTCTGCAGACTTAAATGTTTTTGCATTTTTCTTTTTAAGTATTTTTGCCAGTTTCAGCAATACATGGGACATTGTAATCTTTCAGAATGTGTTCCTTTTTTTTGAGTTGGAGTCTCACTCTGTCACCCAGGCTGGAGTGCAGTGGCACACTCACAGCCACCGCAGCCACAACCTGCTGGGCTCATGTGATCTCTCTGCCTCAGCCTTCCAAATAGCTGGAATTACAGGCATGCGCCACCATGCCTGGTTGATTTTTTGATTTATTGTAGAGATGAGGTCTTGCCAAGTTGCCCAGGCTGGTCTCAAACCCATGGGCTAAGGCAATCCTCTCTCCTTGGCCTCCCAAAGTGCTGGGATTGTAGGAGTAAGCCACTACTCCCAGAGAGAATGTTTTCTAAATTTAACAGGTCTGTTGTCTAGAAGGCAACCAACAAATACCCAATCCAGCATAAGAGTTTCAATGTCTGACCAGCCTCATTGAATTCTTGAGTCATTTTGTCACCAGAAGTTCTGAGTAGTCTGTGTCCCCATGTGAGTGATTTTCTAGGTTCTTCTGCCAAGGGTTGCTGTGGGTTATTCTAAAGAGGCCTGAGACTGTCTTTCTTTCTCATAACCCTGCGTAGAACCCACACCAACACCTATGTTTATGAGATCTCTGGTGTCTAAAGTGCAGGGCCTTTGTCTATGCCTTGTGGAATACTTAACATCCCATTATGAACCCAGCCCTTAAGCAACCCTCTTAGTCCTAGTCCCCCAGGGAGGCTGACACATAAGTGACCCTGAAACAAATGACATTGACTACCCCTTGCTTCTGAAGGACTTGCAGGCATCTCTAGGTCCTATAGCACGCGCACATTCTGGAAACTACCTCATGAAATTATTCATGCATTCAAGCTGGGCTGAATTTAATCCTTCAAAGAGAGGCAGCTGTCAACTTTTCAAGAAGCTGGGCGTATTTTACAATTTTGACCTTGCTGCTCAAGAAATTTCTGTGTTTGACCTAAAACTTGTTTGAAATAAGTTTTCTTTTCACATAATGTAAACACATTTGTTTTTTCCTCATTCGAGAAGCAATACATGTTTCTTTTCAAATATTGTCAATTTGAGGCATTTTAAGTTTATTTCCTTTAGTTCTTTTCTTGTGACTAGAAAATCTAGACAGAATTGATTCTTATAATACAGATGACTCTTAAGAAAGTGTAATTTCATCTTAACAGAATCATGTTGAAACTATCTTATAGAAGGGCATATAGAAAAATATAAACATTTCAGGAATATATTCCATTTACTTGGACAGGGAAAATTTTGAGCCAAAGCGACTCACATTTAAATTCTGGTTTATGCATGAACCTGCTTTCTAAAGCAAGTTTTTGGTTTTCTTATCTGTAAAACCAAAGATACCATATTTTTTCTCAGTGTTAATGTGTGGATTGAGTACAATACTACATGTGAAAGGACATGATGGATATCAGGTACACATAGCAGCCACTCAAAAAAAATGACTTCCCCATCACATCTTCTTTTCTATACTTAATATTTCCCTGTCT
The DNA here is from genome assembly GCA_027257055.1 of Cephalopachus bancanus. Classification (NCBI taxonomy): domain Eukaryota; kingdom Metazoa; phylum Chordata; class Mammalia; order Primates; family Tarsiidae; genus Cephalopachus; species Cephalopachus bancanus. The sequence continues at coordinate 7,543,045 of JAPVLO010000015.1, read as the reverse complement.
CTTTTTCTCTCCCTCTCTTATATCCCTTTTATGGTTATCTTTTTATTGCAACAGAAAGCAGGGTTTTTTTGAGTTACAATTATTGCAATTCAGTCGGTGAATGTATGTTTTACCTTTCTTGGCATTATCACCTGATTTCTAGTCATTCAAATTGATATTAATTTAAAGCTCATTAGTTGTTACCTAATTTCAATCTGAAGATTAGCCTTCTAAATGGAAGGAAATCTCATGTCATCTCTTGTAAAGGATTTACTTTCTTAGTATCAAAGTAGTATGTTTGAGGCTTAATCTCAATCTTCCATGGATCTATTGAATTATTAGGTTCAGAAGCCAGTTACCTCAAAGGTGAGATGATAGGTGTTTGTTTATGTTGGTGTTTATCTAATAACTACCATGGTCCAGGAACTAGACTGGGTGCTGTGCATACATTTCCACATTTAATCTACACAACTGTTCAATGGATATCATTATCACTATTTTATAGGAGAGGAAATTAAGGCCACAGAGGTTGGTTAACTCAATGAGCATGACACACTAAGAAAGTTCTGGGCCAATGTTGCACCTAGGCCTGTCAGAGTCTTTTAGTACTTTCTACCATTTAATTGAATTTAGGGGTTGTGATTATAGGGGGCATCTTTTAGCATAAAGAATTTCTGTAAGGCCAGACGCGGTAGCTCAAGCCTGTAATTCCAGCACTTGGGAGGCCGAGGTGAGAGAATTGCCTGAGACCACGGGTTCAAGACCAGCCTGGGCAACTTGGGGAGACCTTTCTCCACAATAAATCAAAAAATTAGCTGGGCATGGTGGTGCATACCTGTAGTTCCAGCTACTTGGAAGACTGAAGTGGAAGGATTGCCTGAGCCCAGCAGGTCGAGGTTGTGATGGCCAGGAGCGTGCCACTACATTCCTGCCTGGGTGACAGAGTAAGATTCCAACTCAAAAAAAAAAAGAACTTCTGTATTCCCTCTCCAAAAGCCAATGTCAAAGTCTGTCTCACAAGACAGATTCTCACATTTCTTCTGACTCTGTCTTCTCTCCAGTATCTCTTGCTTGTCACAGTAAGAGGTTCATTGTTGAGGATATGTTAATAAATAGAGTCAGTTCCAAGGCTTCTTCATAGTGTCATGGTGCCACGAAAAAGTCCTGCTGCAGGCTGCATGGTCAGAAAGCAAAGTGCATCTAACCATCTAACTGAGACTTGACCTTCAGGCCATTTGGGACCAGGTGAGGAGAATGACTCAGGAATATGTCTGAATGTACCACCTTCCTAGGAGGAGTATGACTCTGATGTGGCCACAGGTCCTGTCCCCTCCTTAGCACTGAACAGTTCTCGCCACCCGCATTGCTTCCCTCTCCTCTCTGTATGATCCGTCACTGCACTGAAGCCAGATGAGTATCCCTTGGCCCAAGCGGAATGCGTCGTTGTGAAGCTTACTCTTGGGAGTTTTCTTTTGCCTTAAACTGTCACAGAAAGAATAATCTAGACAGCTACCCTAGGTAGCTGACTGTCTTACAGTTAGTGGAATACTCTTTCCTTCTGCGATATCAGCCTCGTAAGAAGTCATTATTTTCGAGTAAGTAGAAATGCCTCAGCATCCAATCCAGCTTTCTAATGGATAGGAATATTCTTTGAGTGTGTGTGTGTGTGTGTGTGTGTGTGTGTGTGTGTGTGTGTGTGTCTGACACATGTTACATGGAGATAGTTCTCTGTCCTGTAATCCTAAGAAATGCAAATCCTTTTCTCTCTGATTGCTTCGCTCTTTCCTTCCCTGTAGACGTTGTGTTATGCTCAATAGGCTGCCAAGTCCATACGGATTAGAGCTGCTTGTTATCCTTCCGCTACTCCTGTCAAAATAACCATCATGGTGTAAAAGGAAAACCAAGAAATGCATTCTTCCTGGGCTGAAGTTGGACTCAGTGTCCAGCTTGCAAATGAACTCTTTTTTATTTACTTCTGGAAGTATTCTGCAGCTGTGAAGAATAAGATTCCCTTTTCCATGTTGTCTGAATGTAGGCAAAATGTTTATTAAACCCCTTGTTGGATGGCAGTCAGCGGGTCAGTTGGAAGATTGTCAAGCCAAGACAATTCTTTCTCTTCCTTTCCCAAAAAGAGACCTCTTGAGTTATTTTTGTTTTTTGGAGTTGGGGCCTCATTCTGTTGCCCAGGTTGGAGTGCAGTGGCATGGTTCACTGAAGCCTTGAACTCCTGCGCTTAAGTGACATTCCTACTTCAACCTCCCTAGTAGCTAGGACTGCAGGCACGTGCCACCATGCCCGACTAATTTTTTAATTTTGTAGAGACAAAGTCTCACTATGTTGCCCAGGCTGGTCTTGAACTCTTCAGCTCAAGCAGTCCTCCAACCTTGGCCTCAAAAAAGTGCTGGGATTACAGGCTGATCCACCACTCCCGGTCTGTTTTTGTTTGTTTGTTTGTTTTTTATTGGATGTTTCATTCATCTCTGTCTGGACTTGAGTTCTCCTTTTGGTTTCATTTTCAGTGAAGTCTTGTTTATTTCATCACTCCCACTTCTAGATACAAGCATAGCATCTCCCCTACCTCAGCCCCATGTTTCTGAGAAAATGTGAATTTGAATCAGGGAAGCAAAGTGTATTTCCTTCATACTCTGTGTGATAGCTATAGCTCCTTTCGTATTTATTTTCATGAACTGAGATTGGTTTAGATTTCCTCAGTATGGTTTTTAGAGCAAAGAGCATGAAACTGGTATTCAAGATATCTAGGATTTCCCACTGGCTTTGCTAGTTGCTTACTGGTAACCTTAGTTAGATAAGCCATTGAATTTTAACAAGTTCGTCTCTTAAATGTGGGAGTTGAACTTGATAGCTTCGAGATGCCTTTTAGTTTTAACATTCTGACATAGACTAGGAATATCCTCATGTGTTCCTGAAGTATCATCCTTTATAATAATTGATGTTGTTTGAAGAAAGAGCTGATATACGGATCTTGGACAAATAATTAAAATTTAAGGAAGTCTATCACTGTTTTTGTCAGCATGAAATTATGCTTGAAGGCATAGCTTGTGGCCTTTGCAGCCAGCCCGCCAGCTTATTTTAGAAGACAGGCCACTGTAGATGTCACAATAGCTGGTGAGTTCTGTGTGCAAATACACCAAGGCCACGGTCACCAAGAGCAACAGCCACAAATATCAGAATATGGCTATAAATGCAGATGTGGGGAAAAGACAGTTGAGCAACAAATGGATGTCATTAAACTTAAGTGTTCTAATCAGGGAGACCTACCTTATGTAATTGATCAATTTATAAGATGCGGACAACAGAAAAGATGGCAGCTGACAGCAGAGAGGATTGTTTAAATTTAAAATGTTAAATTAAATGTACTATATGTACATGGGAAAACTCTTCAAATCATACTTTAGGCTGTATACGCACAAAATTACACTCACAAAATTAAAAGCATCTATCCTCAATTCTCCTTTCTGAAATTAACCATTGTGAATGGTTTTTGTTAGATCCTTTCCTGAAATGACATATGCATGCTCCAGCAGATAGATGCATTGTTTATTTTAGCATTCATACAAATTGTAATAATGTACAATTCTTCCCTACCTTGCTCCTTCTCTTTGTGGTACATTTTCATGGTACTCAGTTCATAGAGGTCAACTCAGTTTTTTTTTTTTTTTTTTTTTTTTTTGAGTTGGAGTCTCACTCTGTTGCCCTGGCTGTAGTGCAGTGGCCGCTTCTGGCCACCGCAGCCTCGACCGGCTGAGCTCCGGCGATCCTTCCACCTCAGCCTTCCGAGTGGCCGGAATTACAGGCATGCGCTATCATGCCCGGCTGATTTTTTGATTTATTGTAGAGATGAGGTCTCGCTGCCCAGGCGGGTCTCGAACCCGTGGGCTCAGGCAATCCACTCACCTCAGCCTCCCAAAGGCGCGGGATGACAGGCTGAGCCACTGAGCCCGGCTTAGGTCAGCTCAGTTTTTAATGATTGTAACCCCTATCACCGTATGGGTTACCAGAATGTATTAAATCATTCTCCTATGCAAATTAAACACTACTTTCTCTTGTTTTCACATTTCTCGGTCTGCAGCTCCTGCGTTCTCATCTTGGTCTTTTTTTTTAGGAAGGCAGAGGTGCAGGCTCATGCATCTGGATGTTTTTTTTTAGTTAGTTTTTTTGTTTTTCCATAGAGTAAACTTCTAAATGTGGAATTGACGGCCAGGCAAGGTGGCTCACACCTGTAATCTCAGCACTTTGGGAGGCCAAAACAGGAAGATTGCTTGAGCCAGAAGTTTGGGACGAGCCTAGGCAACACAGCAAGTCCTCGTTTCTACCAAAAAATAAAAAAAGTAGTCAGGCATAGTGGTGCATGCCTGTAGTCCCAACTACTCAGGAGACTGAGGTGCAAGGATCATTTGAGTCCAGGAGGTCAAGTCTGCAGCGAACCATGATCATGCCACTGCATTCCATCCTGGGCAACAGAGTGAGATCCCTGACTCCAAATAAATTTTTTAAAAAATGAAAGTGGAATTGATTGTGCAAAATGATTACAGATTTTATCAGAAAGGTTGTAACAATTTGGATATCCCGACAACATATAAGAATGCTAGTTTATCGTGGCTACCTCTGGATATCAAATTGTTGAAAGTTTTGCTAACCTAATGAGTGAAAAAAGAAGCCTACTGTTTTGAGTTATATTTTTTAAATCACTGATGTTAAGGTGCTCCTTTCTGTGTTAATCAGTCAGTTTTGTTTGTATAAATTTCTAGGTTGTGCTTTTTGTTATTGCCCATTTTTAACCGACTAATTGATTTTTTTGGTAGTAATTTGCAAGGCCACTTCATAAATTAAGAAATTAATTTTCTATTACACTTGATGCAAATTTTTTTTCCAGTTTTTAAATTTTGTTTGTGGAGATTTTATTCTCCTAGAAGTTCAAATTTTTCATGTCATCAAATTCAGAACTCTTTCATTTCATATTTCTCCCTTTGGAGTTGTATTTCCAGTATTAGATATTAAAAAACTGTTTGTGTTTTATTCCATTGCTTTTAGAGTTTAACTTTCGTTGGTTGTAATACTTGATCCCTCTGAAGTGTACTTTGAGGTAAGGAATTTGATAGAGATCTAACTTTATTTCTTTTTCCAAGTGGCTAGTCAACAGTACCACAACCACTGAATATAATATAATTAATATTTCCCCCATTGATTTGAAATGCCATTCTGTGAGATCCAAGTTTCTGCTTGTATTTGGGTCTGTTTTTGAACTGTTTTGTTCCATGGAGCTGTTTTTTCCTTCTCCAATTCCAATGTGTTTGAATATGACTGTATTTTTAGTTATAGGTCACGCTGGGAGGAAGATTGACCATTGTTCTCCATTCACTGTTTTGAGGCTGCTTCATGAAGGAGCTTCTTTGTTTCCATTTTCTCTATTCACATCAGAATTAATGTGCATGATGACATTGTATCATCTAAAAAGAATTAGCTTTTGCCATTATACTAAGCTTAAGAAGATTGAATGCAAACCAGGTGTGTTGTCTCACGCCTATGATCCCAGCACTTTGGGAGGCTGAGGAGGGAAGATCACTTGAGTTTAGGACTTCAAGACCAGCCTAGGCAATATAGTGAGACCTCATCTCCATGAAAAATCAGAAAATTAGTTGGGTGTGGTGGCACAGACCTGTAGTCCCAGTTACTAGGAAGGTTGCGGCAGAAGGATCTCCTGAGCCTAGGAGTTTGGAGCCTGTGGTGAGCTGTGATCGTGCTATTGCACTTCAGCCTGGGCAACATAGTTAGACTGCCAACTCAAAACAAATTAAATAAATAATCGAATGCAAACAAAATTAAAAACAAATAAGATGACTTTTAAAATAGCACCTAGAAAGATATTTTCAAAATGTCTTATCTGGAAACCTCGCTTCTGTGAAAATATTCAATAAATATATGGTACCTAGTCATGCACACATTTGTAGATGATCAGCCAGAAAAGCATTAGTTTTTCCTGTGCTTTGTCTCTTAGTTATATGGCATATCAGATGGAGTTATGGGTTGCCCTGATCCGCCTGATTTCATAAAAAGGTCTTTGCTTTGGCAGCGGTCGGGACCTATTCATTCTCCGAGGTAAATCTTCTTGCAGAGCAGGAAGTTGAGGTTTTGGGGTAGATTCCAAGGGTCCGTTCTGACCTTATTATTGAAGAATGTGGAAACCTAAAGCCTTCCTTCAGTTAATAATGTGCATAGTGAGGGATTTCTCCCCCTGAGCTGATTGGGTATTTTCTAGAAGAGGATGAGCTTTTAATAACAGGAATGTAACTTTTCATTTTACACAGATCTGTACTTAAACATGATCAGAGAACGGCCCCTGCTTTCAAATCTCCTTATTTGTACATGTATAGTTCAAGCGAGAGAGGGAGAGACCTTACTATTTATGTGGAGAAAAAATAATTGAGATTTCTTTATATCTGCCTTCCATATGTTTAATGGTAGGATTGTGTCTCGGATCTTGAGTTAAAACAGACTGTGGATTAGTGAGTTGATATAATTAAGAATGGTTTTTGTCTCAAAATCTACTCTGCAGACTATCTCAGAGAAGCTGGTGTCAGCTGTCCAGGTGATAAATCCATCATACACTGGATGGGCGGTGTGGTCATTTTGGTTCAATTGAACAAACAGCCATGGCTGCTCATTAGTTCCAGGCCCCGGTCAGAGAAGTAATATAGGTATGTGAAAAAAGAGATATATATTCTATTGTCGTGGCTTCAAATATGAAGAATCTTTTTTTCAACCCAGCTAAATGGAGACACCAAGTGTAATGATTTCTTCATCAACAATTAGAGTCGATCATACTCAGTGATCTATCACAGAAACAAAGAACAGAGTACCATATGTTCTCACTCATAAGCAGACCTTGAAAAATTATAATACTATAAGAAAGGGATTGGTAGTAGTGGGAAACTGTCGGGGGGGGTGGGATTGGCAGTTGAGGGAAACTGCTGGGGAAGGAGGGGCATACCTCATCAACAAGGGTACCTGCATAATCAACGTTTGTATACCTAACCCTGAATTGTACCCCACATCTTTATAATTAAAAAAAAAAAGTTAGCACTGAAAATCAACTGCATTTTCCTCCCAGTACACAGAAAGAGGCTGTGCGAAGCCACAGCAGATCATGGCAGATGGCACTTAGGGACAGCTGTGGTGCTTGGCTTCAGTCCCCTCAGCATCAGACACAGAGCTGCCCACTTTGTAGGAATATGGCAGTATTTGTCTCATATAGCCGCCTTCCTGATAAATGGGGAAGCAGAAAGGCCCCCTCCACCAGGCTATCCAAAGGGCATCCATGTACAGCTCAGCATTTGACGTGAGAACATGGTTCAAGGTCTTATGGAGTCAGTAGATAGGGGGACCACCAAAAGAACCATTAGGATAAATGAAATGAGCCGAAGATCTTCATTCAGACTTGACCGAGTACAGAGCCAGTCCCTTCTGGAGAGAGCTGTTAGGGTAAGACTTAACTTGGTCTAAATATATAAGGAGGGAAATGCCTTTTCAACGCAAATGAGAGGTTAAGAATAATTTGCTATTTGATCCCTCCTTATATACTTAGATGCTTTGTAGGGAAGCCTGGGCTTGGAGTTGAGTTTTTGTTTGGGTGGAGTTATTTTTGTTTTTGGTTTACTTTGTGATCTCTTATTTTATTCATTTTTAGACTGTTAACAGTATTTTTTGTTTTTGAGTTGGAGTCTCACTCTGTCGCCCAGGTTGGAATGCAGTGGCACACTCATGGCCACTCCACAGTTGACCTGCTGGGCTCCGGCGATCCTTCTGCCTCAGCCTTCCAGGTAACTGGAACTACAGGCATGCACTCGCCAAGTTGCCGGGGCTGGTCTCAAACCCGTGAGCTCAGGTAATCCACTTGCCTCGGCCTCCCAAAGTGCTGGGATTACAGGCTGAGCCACCGAGCCTGGCCAACAGTATTTTTTTTTAAACTGTGGTAACATGCACAAAACATAAACTTTACTGTCTTAACCTTTTTTTTTTTTTTTGAGTAGGAGTCTCACTTCGTCGCCCAGGCTGGAGTACAGTGACATGCTCACGGCCACCCCAGGCGATCCTTCCGCCTCAGCCTCCCAAGTAGCTGGAACTACCATGCCTGGCTAATTTTTTGATTTATTGTAGAGATGAGGTCTTGCCACCTTGCCCAGGCTGGTCTTGGACCCGTGGACTTAGGTAGTCCTCTCACCTCAGCCTCCCAAAATGCTGGGATTACAGGCTTAAGCCACCTTGCCTGGCCTATCTTAACCATTTTTTTAAGTGTACCTTTCAGCCCTGTTAAGTACATTCACATTGTTATGCAATCAGTCTTCAGGACTTTCTCATGTTCACAAACTGAAACCCTGTATGCATGAAAAGCTCTTCATCCTCCCTTGTTCCAGCCCCTGGCAACCACCATTCTACTTTCTGTTTCTGTGAGTTCAACTGTTCTAGACAACTCATAGAGAAAATCATGTAGTATTTGGTTTTTGTGTGTGTGACTGGTTTAGTTCACTTAGTTCAATGGCCTCAAGGTTCGTTTATGTTGTAGCATGCGTCAGAATGTCCTTCCTTTTTAAGGCTGAATAATATTCCATTGTGCCTATAACACATTTTGTTTATGCATTCTCCTGTCAATGGACATTTGGGTTTGGTTCACTTTTAGTCAATAAATATGCAAACACTGCATATGTCTCCACAAAACCATTTTAGAATCTGAAACTGCTTCCTGGTTAAATTTTGTTAATAACTGTGAGTTGGCTTAGTGAGTCTTAAGGCACACAATAGTGGTCCAAATGATTGCTTTAGAAATAAACGGCAGTGATGGATCACTTGTCTGACACTTCATAGCTTCCTCACTTCAAGTTTAGGCAGGTGCAGGGTCTGAGAAAGCAGTCAAAAGACAAAGGTGGCAGCCACCTGGTGAGGATGTTTGTTTTCTGGAATTGACATCCCTCTACCCAGCATCCAGAAAGGTGTGCTTTTCATGGACATTTTCAAAACTCTAAGCTTGAGATGTGGGTTTATTTTCTCAAGGACACAGTACGTGATCTTTTCATTGGACTTTCTCAAAGGCGCTACTAGATAAACACTCAGAGGTCCGGAAAATGGGACTGGAGGGAGCCATTTAGATGTTTTTCACATCCTCTTGCCCTCAAGTACTTTGCTTTTTTTCACACTTTTCTCACGTTTCTCAGAGAAAGAAAGACATAGAAACTTGGTACATTTGTTTTTTGCATACGTGCCCGCTTTGACCACTCTTGGCACTAGCTGGGTGGGAGATTAATGGCTGGGCTTATGCCCATGGAAAAAGCCAGAAGGCTTACATCACAATTTTTTTTTTTTTAATATTTTGTTTTTATAGCTGGGGGTTACTCTGTTGGCATGCAGGGAGAGAATGAGAAAATATATTAAGATAAAAGAGTGAGTACTAATTAAAGCAACAACAGCAGTGCACACATACAAATTCCATGTCAGTTCTGTCAAGAAACACTTGAGGGTTCTTTCCCCCAGCTTTATTGAGGTATAATTGACAAATAAAAACTGTGTATATTCAAGATACACAAAGTGACAGTTTCATATACAAATACATTGTGATCAAATTAATGGATATAGTCAACACCATACATAGTTACTAGGCTTTGAGTTTTTTATCATTTGCATATCATTCTTTGTCTTAAGAGAATTACTATAGAACTGAAAGGTAATTACTGACCCCATGAACTTAAGATATGATTATTCTTATCCTAAAAGGATTGCTAGTAAATTTATTTCTAAAATGCAAGTTACTCTAGTTTATTCCAGTATTCACATTATGGGCTCTATTTTATAACTAAACATCAAATTTTGAAAACTTAGTTGAAGATAAAATATAAAGGAAAATAATCTATCCATAAAACAATCCTAATATTGCACAAATGAGGAGATGAAAAAGATAATTCCATTAACATTTGTTTGATTTACATGTACTTTTCAGGCACACACTTCCTGTGTAACCATATGTACACAAGTAGCTGGAAACGTGTGAGCACAAACTCATGTTTGTCACTAGGAGATGCCGTGGCTTTAAAATACCATGTCTAGCATAGGGTTGCAAAATGACCCATTATTGGTCCTGGGTATATATTCACAGCAGAGATTTCTTTCCTTTTTACTTCATATTTACAATTTGAGAGATCGCCTAAAAATTATTTTGTTTTTCCTAAAATTTACCTAAAGAAAAAGGGAAGTCATTAAACTTGTTAGTCAGATCTTTGGGAAAAAGAAGAGATGCATATATATCAGGAGAGCCCACCACCTGCACATTTCATAGGAGTTTGTAGATAATGGATCTCAAGAATAAGCCGTCTAAATTTTCACACCCATTTCCTGAGTAATGATTTCAGTGAAATCATTGGAGATTCTCTTTGGGGAGAAATTTGGGGGCCCAGAGTAGATCGTGTTCTGAGCAAGTTAACTACTCCCAAGGATAGGCCCAAGCATTCAAAACAGCTGGGTGGTGGACAGGGTGACTTACGCCTGTAATACCAGCACTTTGGGAAGCCATGGTAGGAGGATTGCTTGAGGCTAAGAGTTTGAGACCATCCTGGGCAACATTGTGAGACCTTATCTCTACAAAAAAAATTTTAATTTAGCTAGACATGGTGGTGTGGCCATAGTCCCAGTTACTTGGAAGGCTGAGGTAGGAAGATCACTTGAACCCAGGAGTTTGAGGTTACAGTGAGCTATGATCATACCACTGCACTCCAGCCTGGGTGAAGAGAGAGACCCTATCTCTTAAAAAACCAACCAGGCCATTGCCTTGCTAGATTCTGGTGTGGCCATGTGCTCTTCGAGCTATGGCTGTCACCATGCTTCCTGGCTTTGGCCCCCTCCCCTATCCTGGGGAGGTGAATCTTTCTCTCTCTCTCTCTCTCTCTCTCTCTCTCTCTCTCTCTCTCTCTCTCTGTAGTTTACTTTTAAATAAATTATATTTTCTAGTCTAAACTCCATGCTTGCTTCTGAGTGTTGGACCCCTTTCCAATTTAACTTAGTGATTTTGTTTGTGAACAGCACGTACCCTGGATCATTTGAATGAAAAAAAAGGTGATGGCCAGAATGGGCCAATATGTAACATAGGAAGCGATCTACCTGGTTTCCATCCCTTAGCATCTGTGTGTCTTCTGGCAAGATTTTTGAATAGAGGTTGGAAAAGGAGCAAAGCAAAGGTATTTGCTGGGCACTGACCATGCTCCAGACACTAAAGTTGTTTCATTTACTCCTGACTGCAACTCTGGATAAGCTACACGGTGGTATTCCCATTGTACAGACGAGAAGATTGAGTCTCAGAGAGACAATCTGTTCCAAAGCCTATATTCTTTGCAAAAACACCTTCTTGTGCCTGACCGGCTTGATGGCATCTCCATAGGGAGGTGCGACCTTCTTGATAGAACCTGAAGCTGTTTTCTCCCCTTCGGGTAGGGGATTGTAAACACTGGAAAGTGCATGCCAAGAACTGAACGACATTAAAGAAAATGAGTCACTTGCTGGATGCAGTGGACATCTGTAGATGATGGAGTTTTGTGGAGAAAGTGCAGAAATGATTTTTCTTCTGAAAAAGAATGGAGTCTCTCTCCCAAGTAGAGATTGTTGGCAAATTCACATATAATCGTGGTCAGCAGAAAAGAAATCTAAGCAATAATGAAAAGCTTGTGTACTCAGAATGCCTTTAACCCAGAGAGCTGAAGAGCAGGCCTTTGGGGGAACGATGTTGGAAGGGGCTGGAATTGGGGCATGCCAAAAATCCCGGTCCTGGAGGGAAAGACAGGTAGAAGAAAATAAGGAGCTTAAAAACAGACATGATATGTGGTTACTCTTCACCCCCGGGTAAGGTAGCATAAATTGCTTTGGTTTTACCCTGGGTCCACCCAAATCATTTTTTTCTTTAAAGAAAGAGAAGAAAATGTTTTTGAGGTATACCTCATTACCTTTTGGCTTTAGGCCTAGAAGTCTCAGAAGTTGAAAGTAATTTTATATTTTATATGCCACAGATGCTTCCTGGTTTTAAAACTCTGACCTGGCTCCTAAACCCTTATGGCATCAACGCTGAAGGATAACGCACTTCTAAGGAGTAGTTAACTGGCTCCTAAACCCTTATGGCATCAATGTTGAAGGACAGCGCGGAATTCCAGTAGCTGTCGCGGGAGAGCCTTGACAAAGTCAGGGGGAGGGGAGGCAATCTGATTTAGCTCAGGAACCACCCAAAGAAAAGTTATTTAGTGTGACTTTGATTTTATATTAATCTTAATTTTTATGTGTTCTAGTTCTGAGACAATATTATAGATAACCTATCTTGCCTTTTGCTTTTTGAAAGGGCTTTGTGTGGATTACCTATTTTTGATGTGTTTTCATGATCAGTTCAGACTATCCAAGCCATAAAATATCAGTAATTAAGAAAAACTCTCCTTGGGAGAAGGATCAAAGAAGTTCTGCTTCTTTCATTTAATTTTTGGCATCTCTGGAGGGACCTAGTAAACTCTTTACCCATTAGTAATTGACCTTGAAATAGGATACGGATGGGTTTCCTTAGGAGTCTCACATAAGTCTCAGTTTTATTCTTATTTAGCTTGAGGTTAAGTGACAGAAACAAAGCAAATTTCATAAAACAGATGGTCCTACACTTCCCTTCTACATTCATCGGTGCTAGCTAACAGTAGCTACTCAGTGGGCAGGCAGGTGACGAAGTGGTGAGTGAAGGAAAAAACCCAGATAACCTGAAAATGTCTTAATTGTAAGGGTCATTTTCAAGTTTGATCATACCTGATGGGTCATGTATTTCAACTCACTTTTTGGAAGAGTGAATATGTATCTTGTAAATAGATTTTCAGGACTGGATGCCATGGCTCACTCCTGTAATCCTAGCACTTTGGGAGGCCAAGGCAGGAGGATCACCTGATCATGCACTGTAGCCTGGGTGACAGAGTGAGACCTCATCTCTGAAATAAATAAATAATTAAATAAACAATTTTTTAAAAAAATTTTATTTTAAAGATGTAGGGTACTCTTAAGGGTTAGGTACACAAATGTTCATCATGCAGGTACTCTTGTTGATGAGGTGCATCCCACCCCCTCCCCTGGCAGTTTCCCTCAACTGCCAATCCCACCCTCTCTCCCCGGCAGCTTTCGACTACCGCCAATCCCTTTCTTATAGTATTATGTTAATTGTTCAAGGTTCGCTTATGAGTGAGAACATATGAAACTCTGTTCTTGGTTTCTGTGATAGATCACTGGGTATGATCGACTCTAAATCCATCCAAGTTGCTGGGAAGTCCATGTGTTTGTCCTTTATGGCTGCATAATATTCCATTGTGTATATGCCACATTTTTAAAATCCAGTACCACAGTTTTTAAATCCAGTCTAGTTTTGATGGGAAGCACTGTTGGTTCATGTTTTTTGCTATTGTAAACAGAGCTGCAATAAACATGTGTGTGCAGGTATCTTTTCTGTAGAATGATTTGAGTTTCTCGGGTATATTCCCAGTACGGGGATTGCTGGGTCATATGGAATATCAATTTCTAGTTCTTTCAGAAATTGCCACACTGTTTTCCAAAAAGGTTGCACTAGTTTGCATTCCCACCAGAAGTGTAGAAGCGTTCCTTTTTCTCCACATCCTCGCCAGTATCTGTTGTTGTTTGTTTTATTAATGATGGCCATTCTTACTGGGGTTAAGTGGTATCTCAATGTGGTTTTGATTTGCATTTCTCTGATGATGAGTGAGGCTGAGCACTTTTTCTTGTGACTGTTGGCTGCCCATATATCTTCTTCTGAGCAGTGTCCATTCAGGTCTTTTGCCAACTTTTTAATGAGACTGTTTATTTTTTTTCTTTTTGGCACGTTTGAGTTCCTTGTAGATCCTGGATGGTAGGCCTTTGTCAGATACACAGTTGGCAAACATTTTTTCCCATTCTGTGGGCTATCTCCCCACTCTCTTGATGGTTTCTTTTTCTAACAATTTTTAAAAATAGGTTTTTGGAATGTAACTTTTGCAGAATTTCTATCTAGTTTCCTTTCTTCCCCTTTAAGAGTCCGCATCTTCTTCCCTGCCCCTGGCTTCATTCTTCTCTAGAGAGCCTCCGGTCTTCGCGTCTGATTTTTGTATTGAGGAGGTCTCACTATGCTGCCCAGGCTGGTCTCAAACTCCTGGGCTCAAGTAGTCCTCCTGCCTGGGGCTTCCAAAGTACTAGGATGACAGGCGTGAGCCATCGTGCCTGGCCTGCATTTTTTAATAATAAAGTCCTGAGCCCCTGCTTAGCTCACCAGGCAGCTGTAGATTTGCAGGGTGCAGCCGGCAGGTTGGTGAGGCATTCCTAGATCTCAGTGGCCTTTGGTTCTCTTGAAGTCACCCTTCACAGTCTTGTCTACAAGACACCATCCTGCTGCTCACAGGTCGGACGCTGCCCTGTGGTTGATAGACAGGATGGGACTCTACACAACCCGGTGTCTGGTAACATGATGGGGAACCCACCAGAGACACCTCAGACAGGAGTTTTTCCATCATCTTTGAATGTCGAGCGCTGACCATCAGCAGGGCTCTCTAACACCCACCTGAAACCTGCTTTCTCTGCCTCACTGCAGCCTCTGTGGGCTGGGAGAGTGGTCAGCAGACAGATCCATAAAAAGCTGAATGTTGAATTACACTTTCACCATTACTTTTTTCAGCTGACCCAAGGATCGCATTAGGAACTGGGAGGTAGGGGTAACTCTCCTTTAAAGAGAGCTTGAGTCCCTCAGAAGTCGACCTTCTTTCAAGAGTTTGCATAGAATAATCATGGGTTTCATAATATTTTGCATTGTCATGCAATTAATTTCAAGGCATGTGTGTATTCTTCGGGTATAAATTAAAAACTTTCTTTCCCCTTCTCAGACATGGGTGTACTGCTCTACCTACTGTAAATTATAGTGACCAAAGAAACCACCCTTCTATTAAAAAGTGTTTTAAAAAAATCTTTTTTTGAGTGGGAGTCGCACTCTTTTGCTGGAGTGCAGTGGCACAATCATGGTTCACCATAGCCTCAACCTCCTGGACTCAGAAGATCCTTATACCTCATCCTCCTGAGTAGCTGGGTGTGTGCCACTATGCCTGGCTAACTTTTTGTTTTTTTTTTTTTTTTTTGGTAGAGACAAAGTTTCACTATGTTGCCCAGGCTGGTCTCAAACTCGTGGGTTCAACAAGTTCTCCCACCTCGACCTCCTAAATTTCTGGGATTGTAGGTGTGAGCCATGGCACCCAGAAAAAAAAAGTGTGATATGCCAACAAACCAAATGCTCTATCTTAAACTCTGCCCTGTGCTCTGGATTTTAAACTCTGCCCTCTGCTCTGAATTTTAAAAGTGTTCAGTCACACCTCCACACCAGCCCTTCACTGAGAAGATCAATGCCAAAGCAGGAGAAGACGGAGAGTCAAGGTTATTCTTGTTCAGCAATCTTGCCTTGCAAGAGTGAGTTACTGTTCCCAGAGGTGAAGGAACTGCTGCTTGATGATATGCAAGTGGGATTTATTAGTTTTGTGAAAGAGGTGGGAGGTCATCGTGATACTTAGTAAACTATGAGAGGGGTCTGGGGGAGGGGTCAAAAAGAAGGAGACTCTTGCCAGATGTTCCTGGCTAAGAGCTGAATACCCTGGAGCAGATCATCTGAATATTCTGAGTGATCTTCTTCTCCCCTTTGTTCTAAACCCTTATGC
Source organism: Cephalopachus bancanus (assembly GCA_027257055.1). Classification (NCBI taxonomy): domain Eukaryota; kingdom Metazoa; phylum Chordata; class Mammalia; order Primates; family Tarsiidae; genus Cephalopachus; species Cephalopachus bancanus. The sequence continues at coordinate 7,527,314 of JAPVLO010000015.1, read as the reverse complement.
CTGAAAGTGCAACCAGGAGAAAGAATGGGGCTTTCTAGGGAGTTGGGGGTGGTGGGAGGGTGTGTCTGGCCAATTCCTTTTGGGGTTCCTCAAGGTTGTGCTGGAGACGAAAAAGAGTGTTGACCTCAACCCAAGAACCCTAGAATGACCCCACAGTCCTCCAAACCAGCCTCAAACCCTCAGCAATCTCCTGGGTCTTCAGTTGGAAGATGAGATAGAGATGTCCCATCAAGATTGTCTTCACCAACCAGGACCAACCAGTCAGGGATGTGGCTTCCTCTTTGCTCCCTGACTTCAAGGTCCCCCTTCCCCTCACTGTACCCCAAAACTGCTGAAACAGACCTGCTTCTGGGGAGGGAAAGGGAAACCACGTAACCTCACGGTGTCAACATCCCGGTCCCATGCCCCTTTCTAAAGGACCTCCCCTAAAGATGGAGGCAGCTCTCTCCAGGCAGGTGTTCCAGAAGAAAATGCCAGTGAAATTACGCTGTCACCCCAATACCCATTTGGACCTTATTTAGGACAAAAAAACCTCACCTTTTCAACAGCACTATATTCTGTCTGTAATAATTTCTGTTTTTCCTTCTCTCCCAACACATTGTTCATGAGGTCTCTTCTGTTGCAAATTTTCAGTTTATTTCTGTGAAGTTTTGAGGGGAGGAGCTTCCAGGAAGCACCACAGTAACTTTTCCCCCCCCCTTCTCCTGGAAGAGCACTTGGTAATTTTCTTAAATGTTTTCCGAAAGCCTTTTAATGACACCACTCAGCGCCCTGCTGATCATTTGTGAACTACGGCTGTACAGCAACTCAGAAAGTTCCATATTTATGATGATGAACAAGAGCTGTAAGACTTTTAATTTTGCTAAGGCGCTATCTTCTCTCTCTTGATCTGACTCTCGGTTTTTCCATGCAAGGCCAGAGGCTGTTTGTGTACTCCAAGACTTTATTTTCAACTTTTGCTCTTGATATTTCCAGGCAATTAGCAAAGTCTGTTTAGAGTTAAATTGTGATGTGCATATATTCGATTTTAATTCATTGTAATTAGAGGGAGGAACATGAAACTTCTTTAAGAAGAATTCCTAAGAATCCAATCATCTGATTTCCAAGGATCAAAATTTTTACTTATTTTATGAACCAAAGATGTGACTAGATATTAAAAATGACAACCAGTAGCATTCCCCCAGCTAGCAGAATGTATGAACTTCATTCTAGTGACTTCAGCTGGGTTTTGTTGTTTCTCCACAGATTATCTTACTAAAAATGTAATAATACTAAAACTAATAATTTGTTATGATGACCTTCAGTTATGTTGTGATTATAATGATGATGTTTGATTATATAAAGTGGCAGTTGGCCCATGCTCCTTGCCTGTTTAAATAATATAAGTCCTGCTGGGTGCTGTGGCTTATACCTGTAATCCTAGTAATTTGGGAGGCTGAGGTGTGAGGATCACCTAAGGCCAGAAGTTCGAGACTAACCTGGACAACATAGTGAGACCTTGTCTCTACAAAAAAGTCAAAAATTTAGCTGGGTATGGTGGTGTGCACTGTGGTCCTAGCTGCTTGGGACGCTGAGGCAGAATGATTGCCTGAGCCTAGGAGATCAAGGCTGCAGTAAGCCATGATTGTGCCACAGTACTCCAGCCTGGGCGACAGGCTCAAAAAATAAAATAAAATATTAAAGTAAAGTAAAAATCAACCTGATTTGAATTTAAGAAATGATAGCACTCTCTTACTTAATTGCTATCCACTGTGAAATAGAACTGTCAAGAATAGTATTCATCTGAGAAGCCATTTTTTTCCCTCAACAAAGCTTAACAGAGTTCACAAAATAATTTTCAGCCCCCAAAATATTTTTGGTGTCTCTGGTGGGTAATAGGCCAGAAGCTGGGAGATAAGGCCAGAGTCTAGCATTGAACTCTCAAAGTGACACAGGCTGGTGGAGGGAGTAGGTTGGTTGAGCCCCGTTCACAAGGCTTTGGGTGGGAGAAGGTCACAACTCCATGGGCAGGTGGACCTCAGAGCCTCAGAATAGTGTCTTTCAGCCAGATTCCCAGCTGGGGATGTGGATGCTAACACCTGCTGCCATGGCCCTTTCCCTCCCATCCCCTCCCTTCCCCTCTTCCCCTCTACTCTTCTCTCTGTCATCCAGGCTGGAGTGCAGTGGTATGATCATGGCTCACTGCAGCCTCAAACTCCTAGGCTCAGGTGATCTTTCTGCTTCAGCCCCCCAAGTAACTGGGACTACAACCATGACAACCACCATGCCCAGCTATTTTTAAAAATTTTTTCGTAGAGATAGGACCTCACTATGTTGTCGAGGCTAGTCTCAAACTCCTGGCATCTAGCGATCCTCCCAGCAACATCCTCCCAAAGTAATCACCATGCCTGGCCTGCCACCATAGTTTTCATTGGCTCATTATCCTAGTCAGTTTGGGCTACTATAACAAACACCATAGACTGAGTGGCTTAAATGACACAAATTTATTTATCACAGTTCTGGAGACTGAGAGTCCAAGAACACGGTGACAGCATGGTCAGGTTCTGGTGAGGACCCTCATCCTGGTTTGCAGGTGGCTGTCTCTCACTGCATCATCACATGGCAGATAGAGTGCAATCATCTCCTTCTTTCTTTGAATTGGAGTCTCGCTCTGTCGCCCAGTCTGGAGTGCAGTGGCACACTCACAGCCACCTCAGCATCAACCTGCTGGGCTCTGGCAATCCTTCCGCCTCAGCCTTCCAAGTAGCTGGAACTATAGGTGTGCGCTATCATGCCCGGCTAATTTTTGATTTATTGTAGAGGTGAGGTCTTGCCAAGTTGCCCATGTGCTCAGGCAATCTACTCGCCTCAGCCTCCCAAAGTGCTGGGATTACAGGCTGAGCCACTGAGCCTGGCCAATCATCTCTTTCTTAAAGGGCACTAATCCCATCCTGAAGGGTCTACCCTTATAACCTAATCACCTCCCAAAGGACCCACCTCTAGATACCAACACCTTGGAGATTAGGTCTTCAATACAGGAATTTTGGGAGCCACAAACATCCAATCCTAGCATTTGTGAACCGAGGCTGAGTGCTGGAGTTCTTCTGTCCCCACAGAGGAGCAGGCTGGGGTGAGCATAGCAAGTTCTCACTCTCTTTTTTTTTTTTTGAGTCGGAGTCACTCCGTCACACAGGTGGAGTGCAGTGGCACACTCATGGCCACCGCAGCATCAACCTGCTGAGCTCTGGCGATTCTTCCTCTTCAGCCTTCCAAGTAGCTGGAACTACAGGCGCGCACTACCACACCTGGCTAATTTTTTGATTTATTGTAGAGACGAGGTCTCACCAAGTTGCCCAGGCTGGTCTCGAGCCCCTGGGCTCAGTCAATCCTCTCGCCTCGGCCTCCCAAATGGCTGTGATTACAGGCTTGAGCCACCACATCTGGCCAACTTCTCACTCTTGAGCAGCAAAACATTTTAGGGTTTCTTCTCTTTCTTTTGTGCATGTCCTAAGCTCCTTCTTGTTAATTCTTTTACAACTTTCTAGGTGACAGTGCTTGCATCCTTGTGAAGTAGGCAAGTGATTATTGCCACTCTGCAGATTTGAAAAGCAAGACTCTGCGGTTGAATGGGCCCGATACAAAGCCCCATGTTGGGTTAAAGAATTTATTCAAAGTAAAACAGTAAATGAGTGATGAGCCCAGGTCTTGAGCCCATGTCCTACTGACCGCTAGTCCTTCCCACACGCGTTTGGAGCTCTGCAGAGAGCACTTAGAGCTCTACCCTCTAGCTCGGCTTCCTTGATCACTATCCTTTCTTTGTGAGGTAGGAGCTCTGGTGTGGCCAGGGGTGTTAGGAGGCTGCTGTGGTTTGAATGTGTTCCTAAAGTTCATGTGTTGGGACCGGGTACGGTGGTTCATGCCTGTAATCCCGGCACTTCAGGAGGCCAAGACAGGAGGATTTCTTGACCCCAGGAGTTGGAGACCAACCTGAGCAGCATAGTGAAACCTCATCTCTACAAAATTTAGCTGAGCATGGTGGCGAGTGCCTGTCATCCCAGCTACTCAGGATGCTGAGGTGGAAGAATCACCTGAGCCCATGAGGTGGAACCTGCCATGAGCTGTGATCATTATGGTCATGCCACTGCACTCCAGCCTGTGCAAATGAGCCAGACCCCGACTCAAAAAAAGTTTAAAATAGAAAATAAAGTTCATGTGCTGGAAACTTTGTCCCTGATGCAACAGTGTTGACAGGTGGGACCTTCCAGAGGTCATTAGGTCATGCAGCTCTAACCTCATAAATGCGTGAATTCTGTTACCTGGGGAGTGTGCTTCTGATGAAAACGAAGATTTTGGGCCCCTTCCTTGCTCCCTTGCATTTCTGCCGTCTGCCGTGGGGTGGCGCAGCGAGAAGATCCTCGCTGGGTGCCAGCACCTTGATATTGGACTTCTCAGCCTCCAGAACTATGAGGAATACGTTACTTTTTAAAAATAGATTGACTAGTCTGTGATATTCTGTTATGGGAACACGGTATAGACCAAGAGAGAGGCAATCTGAGTCTAGAGCAACTCAAAGCTAAACCTTGCTGTAAAGGTTTAATCCAACTCTTTCTTTGAATTGGGAGCCAGATAAATGCCAAAGTCACATTGAGTTCAAGGCAGCACCTAGGCTGGAACCTGGTCTCTGACTCTCAGTCCTGTGCTCTCCAGACCACTGAGCCTTACTTCTCCCTCTTGATATGGCATCAGGGGCCATCCCATAGATGCCCCGTTGATACCACTGCCAGCTATAGATTATGAGTGCCAGTCCCTCCCCACTCTGGGAGGAGGAAGACAAGGAGCTCAGAAGCACCCTCCAGCTGGTGGCCCATGCCTGGCGTGGTCTGACTCACCCACTTCTGATGCTAGTTGGTCGGAATCTGTGAGGGTCCAGACTGGGCTTGCTTTTCGTGGGGAAAAGGAAAATCAGAAGTGCATGCCTGACTGGCTTCAACGAACGGCCCCGCGTCCCCCACCTCTCCTTCCTGTTAGAATTCTTACCTTTAGCCAGGCCTTGAAGTCTGCTTCTAAAGCCAGACCCTTCAACCCTGGTCGCAGCAAGCGTGACCCCTTCCTACCCCCACCATCCCAGCACAGGGCTAATTGCCCCACAGCAGTGCCCACGGGCAGCACTGAAGGCAAGATGGAATGTCTTACAATACAAAGTCTTTGTAATCACAGGGGGAAATAGAAATCTGGGGTTTGGAGGCTCTTTTTTCTTGAGGGGTTCTGAGTATTTTTGTTTAACTTTAGTTTCGTGTTCCAGGGGAGGAGGGCTCTGGTGAAAATTGAAGGGAAACCCTGCCAAACAGAAATTCCATATCGGATAGATATTTTCCTCCTTTCAAGAAGGTGTGAGAGCAGCCAAGAAGCTATAAGGCACAGGGGAGTCGGGTGATGGATTGGAATGCTCTTGGCTGGAGTGTGATCGGTGTCTGGAAATGAGGACCTGCAGGTTGGCTAGTGAGGCCGATGTAAGCCTTGGGCTGGATCCAGGTCTGCCAAGCTTGCAGGCCGGCTCGGGGCTGTGGGCACCGCCGCCTGGGGCAACTCCTCAGATCCTGAGAAGTGGTTTATTGTCAGGAGGGAAGTTCCCAAGTCCACCAGGCCACACAAAGCCAGGTCTCCCCAAGACCCATGCCTTCTTCCAGCCGTTTCGTTCATTTGTTCTGTAAGTGAACACCGAGCAGGGAGGAGGATATTCCCGCCTTCTTGGTCTTCCATTCCAGTGTGTGGGTGCAGAAGGAAGGGGACAGACAAGCGGGAAATAAGTAAAGTATCTAGTGTGTCATGGGTGCTAAGTGCCGTGGAGGAAAGAAATAAGCACTGTCTTCAAGGACCCGGCCATCCTGATGTCCGTGGGCTGCACCTGGTTGAGGGCGGTTCTGAGAATGTCTGTCACCCTTGCAGAGATAGATGACCTGGTTAACTCTTCCCAGACACTTCCCTGACACGGGGCCAGGCACACTTCCAACTCAGCTCACTTCCATTTCCCTGTTTGTTAACGGAGATTGTGGAGGCTTAGGAAAGGACTCTGAGATCTGTGAATAAGATACCAGTCATTCTAATAAATGCTTAGTTTTTGTGTTTGTTCATCCTAATACTATCTTTTGTAGAGCAATAACCATGTCAAAGCTCTCATAAATCCATCACATTTAGTCTCACACCAAGGTAGGAAGGGTGGATATGGAGAAACAGAATTGAAGACGAACCATCAGGGTTAATATTACAAAATTTCATAACTGCTGTGGCCCAGGTTGTGCAGTCAGGACAGTGGCCACACACAGTGGTGCGGCTGTAGCGAGAACTGGTCATCTACCCTGTGTATGACAGATTTATTTTCTATGACCTTGGTACTGCATGCAAACACGCAAACACACACAACGTGACTCACTCACACAACGTGACTCACCCACTTCTGATGCTAGTTGGTCGGAATCTGTGAGGGTCCAGACTGGGCTTGCTTTTCGTGGGGAAAAGGAAAATCAGAAGTGCATGCCTGACTGGCTTCAACGAACGTCCCCACGTCCCCCACCTCTCCTTCCTGTTAGAATTCTTACCTTTAGCCAGGCCTTGAAGTCTGCTTCTAAAGCCAGACCCTTCGATCCTGGTCCCAGCAAGCGTGTCCCCTCCCTACCCCCACCATCCCAGCACAGGGCTAATTGCCCCACAGCAGTGCCCACGGGCAGCACTGAAGGCAAGATGGAATGTCTTACAATACAAAGTCTTTGTAATCACAGGGGGAAATAGAAATCTGGGGTTTGGAGGCTCTTTTTTCTTGAGGGGTGTGTGTACACAACGTGTGTGTGTGTGTGTGTGTGTGTGTGTGTGTGTGTGTGTGTGTGTGTTTGCATGTTTGCATGCAGTACCAAGGTCATAGAAATACTTGCAGCTGGGCTCGGTGGCTCAGCCTGTAATCCCACGCCTTTGGGAGGCTGAGGTGAGTGGATTGCCTGAGCCTGCGGGTTCGAGACCTGCCTGGGCAGGCGAGACCTCATCTGTACAATAAATCCAAAAATCAGCAGGGCGTGGTAGCGCATTCCTGTAATTCCGGCTACTTGGAAGGCTGAGGCGGAAGGATCGCCGGAGCCCAGCAGGTCGAGGCTGCGGTGGCCGGGAGCGGCCATTGCACTCCAGTCTGGGCGACAGAGTGAGACTCCAACTCAAAAAAAAAAAAAAAAAGAAATACTGGCATAACCATTCAAACCCACTACTTTTTTAGTTTTAATAGAGACAGGGTCTCTGCAATGTTGCCCAGGTGGATCTTGAACTTCTGACCTCAAGTGATCCTCCTGCTTTGGCCTCCCAAAGTGTGCTGGGATTACAGGCACGAGGCAGCCCGCTCAGCTAAAACCCACTACTTTGAAAGCCAGCAGTCCACTGTGTATGCAAACACACACACTGGCACACACACACACACACACACACACACACACACACACACACACACACACACACACACAGCATAGTTGTTGTTAAATCAGGCTCCTTACTTGGACTCCTGAAAACACAAGCACAGGGATTCAGACATCCCTGTTGGCCACATACTGCTCAGGAGCTGTGGTAGTCATCATAGTCATCCGACTCTTATTAAGCAGGTAAGTACTGTGTTATTGTATGCCAGCTGCTGGCTTTAGCATTTTTCTTCCATTATCTCATTTCATACAACAAAGTGTAATATAAACAGTGTTATTACCATTTTATGAATGAAGAAACTGTCCAAGGTAATATACCCAAGCTCTTATGGAGAGTAAGTGTTAAAAATGAGACTCGAGCCCAGTTCTGTCTCCTTCCAAAGTTACACTCTCAATCACCATCCTGTATCCTCTATAGGATTACTTAGGATTCCGGGGATTTCATAGGAAATTCGAGATTCTTAGGATTAGAAATCCTTAGGATATCTGCTCTAAACTCTTTTTTGCTAGATGTTGCTGCTTTTTTGTTTGTTTACCCTTTAAAGTCCACAAGACTTGATGTTATATTTTAAGATTATTGTTATATCAATTATAAATCTTAGTGTGATTTATAAAGTCTCACAAGGCTACATAATTTTATTCCATCTTTAATATTTTAAATACTTAGGAACATAATTCTATTACAATAACTTTTTTTTAGCCCCCAAATAGTTGGGAATTGCTTTGGTCCACGTTACTAATGGACTGACTGGGTGTCTTTAGGATAGAATTACTTCTAAGACTGTTTCCCCAACATTGGCTCTTGTGTTCTATAGTTTTGTGTCACAGGGGCTGCTAATTTTTGGTTCTTCGTTGGCAACTTTATTAAATCTATGAGGCTTGGCAACAATCAACTCTCATAATGTGGGTGCTAACTATGAAGCTGTCAACCCACCATAGTTTTGTCCAAGACCTTTTATGTACAGCCTCAGTGAGGCTGAGCAAGGAATTCCCTGAGGCAAATTGAAGGGGTAAGGACTGAGCGAAAGCCATCAGTATGCAATGTGTCTTGTGTCCTCCTAGGTGTGGGATTTCAACTGCCTCCTTCCATCATGATGGAGACTGTTCTGTACTTGCTAGGTTCAGAGCACCCCCTTGTGGTGCAACTGATACATGATCAATGTGAGAAAACAAAATGATGACAAGATAAGTAATAACGAGGTTACTTTCAGATACGCTTGCATTGTTCGTCCCGTTCTTAAAGCTCTCAGATGAATGAAATCTTGTTTGCGCCTATTGTTTCAATCTGAAGCTACTTATAGCATAGTCAATGCTAAATTTTTTGGAGGTAGAAAAACAAGCATAAATAATTTGATACCTAAACCCAGGTGAGCTTTTAAATTAATTTCTTATTTTTTTAATTTCAAAAGTAATACATACATGTTCTCGAAATGTTAGAAAGAATAGATTAGCAGTAGAAGAGTCTTTTGCAAACCCAGGACCCACATAGAATAGTTCTGCTAATATTTTGGTGTGTATCCTTCTGCTATATTTTTCTAGTATATAGACTCAAAACTGAAAGCACATGCCACTTTTTTAAATGTGATTTTATGCACTTAATAGTGTGTGAACTTCTCTTCCTGTTGTTTCAGAGTCAGCTTCTTCATCACTGCTAGAGGTTGCTTAGCTTTGTTGGTTTCACTGCCTGTGTGCAAGCACAATACTATGTGGGACCCTTTGTGAATTACTGTTGATTATTTACTTAGGGTCACTTGCTAGAAATAGAATGGCTGAATCAGGAGGGTATGCAAAATTGTACTGTTGTTCGTTTGCTAAAATAAAGCATCTTTTTGATAATAAATTTTATTTTTGTTTTGTTTTTGTTTTTTGAATTGGAGTCTCACCTTTGTTACCCAGGCTGGAGTGCAGTAGCATGCTCACAGCCACCACAGCCTCGACCTGCTGGACTTAGGCAATCTTTCTGCCTCAGCATTCCAAGTAGCTGGAACTACAGGCACGCACCACCATGGCTGGCTTAATTTTTGATTTATGTAGCGAAGATACCTCACCAAGTTGCCCAGGCTGATCTCAAAGCCTCAGGCTCAGGCAATCCTCTCGTCTTGGCCACCCAAAGTGCTGGGATTACAGACTGAGCCACTGTGCCTGGCCGATAATGCAATTTTGTTTGAGTCGGGGTCTCACTCTGTCACTCAGGCTGGAGTGCAGTGGCAGAACCGCAGCTCATTGCAGCCTCTGACTCCTGGGCTCAGGCAATCCTTCCACCTCAGCCTCCCAAGTGACTGGGACTCCAGGTGTACACCACCTCGCTAGGCTAATTGTTTTATTTTTGTAGAGATGAGGTCTCACTATGCTGCCTGGGCTAGCCTCGAACTCTTGGCTTCAAGTGATCTTCCATTCTCAGACTCCCAAAGTTCTAGAATTACTACACTTAACAATAATGCAACTTTTTTTTTAAGTTCAATTTCTAACATTTGCATTCTTAGTCTGTGCAAGGAATTATACATAGTGATCTGCAGGCCTCAATCTCATTAAATCCTCCCAACAACCTATTATGATCTATTGCTATCCTTACTTTACTGTTGAGGAAAGTCAAGCATAAGGAAATTAAGTAGCTATTATGAGACTTCCAAAACAGGGAGACAGTAGGCTTTCAGAAATTTGATAAAAATAGCACTTTGTATTCATTGAACTTTAACTAAGTGGAAACTAATACTCAAATTTCTCCACTGGTAAAACAAAAAATGAGGATGTTAACATAAAAGAACAGAGGAGAGAAAGGAAGTATGCTTCCATAGATTTAAAAACATAAATAAAAAACTAAGTTAAATCTCTGGAGATCAGATCTTCATGTTGGAAGATACATTAGGTGACTCTGCTGTGTAATTATTACAAACCTTAGCAAGCTTCTAACATAGAGATGTTTTCATGGGATTTTATAATTTTTTCATGAATGCATTTTCCTTTACCACAGTTAGTCTTATAACTGGTTAAGTTGTTCCCAAAGTGACATCAGAATATCTTCAATTTCTGAACAAAGCCAGGACCTTAGGTGAGAGTTTCTTTATTTATTTGTGTATTTATTTATTGGATCTATTGTAGAGACGAGGTCTCTCCAAGTTGCCCAAGCTGGTCTCAAACCCCTGGACTCAGGCAATCCTCTCACCTCGGCCTCCCAAAGTGCTGGGATTATAGGCTTGAGCCACCATGCCTAGCAGCAGCCTCCGAAGTTTCTTGCAGTTCGTTTACCTTTCATTGTTGCTCACTAGACAAACACAGTTCACTTTTTTTTTTTTTGAGTTGGAATCTCACTCCATTGCCCAGGCTGAAGTGCAGTGGCACACACTCTCACGGCCCCCCCAGAGTCGACCTACTGTGCTCTGGGATCCTTCCACCTCAGCCTTCCAAGTAGCTGGAACTACAAGTGTGCACCACCATGCCCAGCTAGTTTTTTTTTTTTTTAATTGCTCAGGCAATCCTCTCGCCTCAGCCTCCCAAAGTGCTGGGGTGACAGGCTGAGTCACTGAACCTAGCCACACAGTTCTTTTTTTGCCGGCTTTACTGATACTTTTCTTTTTACCTTGTCATAGAATTATCTTTATTATAGAAAAAACAAATAGACACAGCCAAAGGAAATAAATACTGCTCATCATTCAGACTACTGTAAATACTGTATGTGTTTTTCATTTGATAATGCAAGAAAACAAAGTTTCAGGTTCCTAACATTTGCATTCTTAGTCTGTGCTAGGAATTGTGCATAGTTTTGGTTCTCTCTGCTACATTTATACATTAGGCGTTTGTCCAATATCTGCTATTCCTGATCAACCCTTTGCAGTATTAGTCGCATTGTTTTAGTTTTAGGAAAGAATCTTTGAACTTCTTTTCCTTCCTGGCACACTTAACATTTCTGTTTTTGGTTTTTTGGGGGGATTTTTTGGTAGCGATGGGGTCTCACTATGTTCTCCAGACTGGTCTCAAACTCCTAACCTCAAGCAATTCTCCCACCTCAGCCTCTCAAGTAGCTGCTACGACAAGTGTTCACCACGACACCTGGCTAACTTTTTTCTGTGTTTTTTTTTTTTTTTTGTAGACAGAGTCTCCCTATGTTGCCCAGGCTGGTCTCAAACTACTGACCTCAAGCCATCCTCCTGCACTTGACCTCCCAGAGTGCTGGGATTGCAAGTATGAGCCATGGTGCCTGGTCACACACTTATTGTTTTTAAGAGCTCTCAAGTACCACTTGATATAACGGCAACCATTTGTCGCTTCTCTTTTGCCATTTTCCTCTTAGGATAGCCATTGAATTTACTGGGAGTCTTTGAAATAATAAATGCCCTTTTATTTAATTTTTATGACATTATTATTATTGTTATTATTTTTGAGTTGGAGTCTCACTCTATCGCCCAGACTGGAGTGCAGTGGCCGCTCCCGGCCACCGCAGTCTCGACCTGCTGGGGTCTCCGGCGATCCTTCTGCCTCAGCCTTCCAAGTAGCTGGAACTACAGGCATGCGCTACCACGCCCGGCTAATTTTTGATTTACTGTAGAGATGAGGTCTCGCCAAGTTGCCCAGGCGGGTCTTGAACCCGCGGGCTCAGGCATTCCACTCACCTCAGCCTCCCAAAGGCGCGGGATTACAGGCTGAGCCACCGAGCCCGGCTCGACATTATTATTTTTACCACTCCAGATTTTTCCTTAAGGTGGTTGAGTCTTCCTGTTTTCCCAGTTACATTCCCTTAATCTTGATATAACCTCTTTGTACTTGACAAACTACTAGATTATCACTATGATTGACAATCCAGTAGTTCATCGACAGTTCTCAGCTCCTTTCTCACCCTCTCTTATTTTTTAGGAACAATTTTCTATTTTATAGTCAAAGCCATAAATCAGGCTTCGAAATTCTACACACTTGATTTAGCTGGTGTATGTGAGAGGCCTAGCAAAATCCAGTTTCCTTGCTCTGTTTTCTTGCTGTTTTCTTATTGCCAGGCTTGAAACTTCTAGGGCTCAAAACCTTTTCTCCCAAATGACACCTACTGAGAGGTAGGAAAGTTCTTCCTGAACCTCAGCTTGTAATCCTGGGAAAAAGTATGTGATTATAGAGACTACAGCTCCCAAGGTCTCAAGTTCCTGAGCTGCTTTTCTGTGGGGTTCATTGCAAGGGCGTCCTGCCTCTCCAACACTGCCGTGGCCTTCTCTGCTCTGATGCTGGAGACTCTTCCAGCCTCCAGGTTCCCTGGGCCTCAGTCAGCCAAGGCAGCCAGAAGAGTTGGGGTTTGCTCCAAAATTTGGAGCCTTTGAGCAATCGTGTTTCTCCTGCCTCTACTTTCTTGGTTTTCGGATGGTATTTGCCTAAAACGACGACTGTAGCCACGTTCCTTGTCTCCTTTTCTCTACATATTCCATTTTCTTTTCTTTTTTATTTTAATTTTAAAGATGTGGGTTATACACCTGTTCATTATACATGTACCCTTGTTGATGAGGTGTGCCTCCCCTCCCCTGGCAGATTCCCACTACTGCCAATCCTGCCCCCGCCCTCCTCTGGCTGTTTATCCCACTATTACCAAACTTTTCTTCTAGTATTATGAAAATGTTTCAAAGTCTGCTCTCTTCTCTTCTCTTCTTCTTTTTTTGTCGGGGTCTCACTCTGTCACCCAGGCTGGAGTGTTTGGCATGATCACGGCTCACCGCAACTGCAATTTCCTGGGCTCAAGCAACCCTTCCACCTCAGCCTTCCAAGTAGTTGGGACTACAGGTGTGTGCCATCATGCCTGGCTAATTTTTTACTTTTTTGTAGAGACAAGGTCTCGCTCTGTTGCCTAAGCTGGTCTTGAGCTCCTGGGCTCAAGCAATCCTCCCTCCTCAGCCTCCCAAAGTGCTGGGATTACAGGCATGAGCCACTATACCTGACATATTCCATTTCTGTTGATGTAAGTTCCTCACCTTGTAAGAGAACAGTTGGGGGTCTCTCTGGCCCTCCTGGCAGCCCCATCGGGGCTCTGGTCTCTTCTAGGGGCACCCCTCCATTTCTGGTCCTCTCTGTACAGGGCTTTGGCTCTCCTGAATCTCTGACCCCGCCCCCCAAGAGTTCATGTCACTCATCATCTTGTAATGGAAACTCTCTGTGGTTTTCTGGACCCTTTTCTTCTTGCCTGTCCATAGCAGCTCTTCACATCCATCATCCTGTTTTTATCTCACACTTTTATTTACCACGTACCTGCAGGGCTTTATTATTTGTGGTCTATTCCGAGATCTTTCATAGTTGATGAAGCCCGTAAACTTCAGAGCAGAGATTCAGAGGGCCCTGCAGCAACCCTCACCCCTCTAGGGAGAATATATTCACCTAGAAAAGGGCTTTTATGAGGTCACTCTGGCTAATAGCACTTCTGATGGTGTCACTCCCTTTTTCTCTTTAAAGGTCTCTTCAAGTTCTTTTACTTTTATTTAACCCCTAGTGCATTCTGGGTAGAATGTTTTAGTACAGTACTTGTCTGGAGACCTGTCTTTTGGTTTTGTATTGTATTCAAATGTTTGTTTGTTTATCCTTCTTGTGGACTTTAATGTCTGATATATGTGGACTGGGTTCTAAGTAATATGAAGTTATTCAGAAGTATATATGTGTAGATATTATATACATATAGACAGTGGTGAAATGGATCATGGATGTTGTGTCATTCAGTTATGATGGAATTTAGAGGCTCGTTGTATGTTGGTGGTCCATATCTGTATGCGTATGCAACCATATATGCAGCTATGACACCTCACTGGGTGATTTGGGTACAAAAGGAAGTCATTTGTGCATGACAATTATACAAATTTTCATTTTTTTAAAGCACAAAAGTATGTTGCTGCCATGGGTTTTAAAAAACTTAAGTTGTGTGGTCAGGCTTGGTGGCTCACGCCTGTCATCCCAGCACTTTGGGAGACAGAGGCGAGAGGTTTGCCTGAGCCTAGGGGTTCGAGACCAGCCTGGACAACTTGGTGAGATCTCATCTCTACAATAAAAATTTTAAAAAGTAGCCAGGCATGGTGATGTGAGCCTGTAGTCCCAACTACTCGGAGGGCTGAGGCGAAAGGATTGCCTGAGCCCAGCAAGTTGAGGCTACAGTGGCCATGATCGGGTCACTGCACTCGAGCCTGAGCGACAGAGAGAGACTCTTGACTCAAAAGAAAAAGAATAAGTTGTGTAAAAATGAGTCAGTGGGATCAAAGAGAATTAACGTAATTAAATATTGTCACAGTAAGCATCGTAAACTGAAGGCGTGTTCCAGGGTTCCTGAGTTCAGATAGTAGAATTTGTGCCCTGAATTCTAATGCTCGTATTCATGTTGAGTACGCCTTCCTGCCTGGCACAGCGCTGACCCACAGGCCTGCTTCTGTAGAGCAGCCCAAGGGCCAGTGTCCCTAGGACCAGGGACAGTCAAGACAGCAGTCTGGGCCTTACCACTAAACTGCATTCTGATTAAGGAAGGTATTTCATCTGGGTTTAGCAGGGTCTGGTAAGTCATCTGCAGCCTTAGACCAACCTGGGAGAGAATGGGTCAACACAACACCATGTCAAATCATACAAGGTCAATTCAGATGCACTTATGGCAGGATATTTTGGGGGGAAACTCATTGCTACTGTTTAGGACTTGCTTTCGACATTCCTCTCTAAAATTAAAAAATGGGACTGCCGCCATTTTTTCTTTCTTTTGTTGGGAGAGGAGTGAACTGTGTGCTACATTTTCCACCTGAATGAGTAGATGGTCCATTTAGTCAACCTGTTCTTTTTGTGTTCATGTTTTCACTCCTCTTCTTCTCTATTTTTTTCTCTTTTTCTCCTGGTCCACAGGCTTTGAAGTGCATGCTGATCTCTCTTCAGGCAGAACTTGACATTCAAAGGTACTTGATGAAAATCGAATCATCCCAGCGAGTTAGTACTCCGCCTTTTCTTTTTCTGCATTGAGTTGCACCTCACCTTGCGCCTTTTGACTCAGCTGCGTGTGGCATTCTAATCAGTGTCAGCGACTAAACCAGATGCCTGTACTTTTCTCTGTTTACCCCAAGCCCTGATTCAAAACCATCAAAGCCAAGTGCTTGCAGCTTTCTGAAATATGTGCATTTTTAAATTATGAGAGTTGACATTAAAATGAACACTAATTGCATGCTTGCTTCGAAATACTTCATTTGCTTTCCACAGATTGGATTGTGGAACCAGCAGCAATGCAACAGCAGGTCAGGGATCTTTGAGCACTCGTTTGAAAAGTGGGCCTCTCTCACAGGAGATGCCATCCTTGCCAGCTCACTCAGGCTGCATTCTCGTGGAAGTCAAACAGAAACCTGCATCCTTCAAACAACCCCAGAGCTGTGTAACTCACTTTGCTCAGCTCCAATATACCCAGTATTGGTCCAGATCATTTTATTTACATACATTTTAATAATGATGATGGGAATGGACACATTTCTATAGAACTTGCTATGCACCAGGCACTGTTCTAAGTGTTTTACGAGTACTAACCTCTGGGGTGTGAGGGTGATCTGGCTGCGACATCTGTCACCTCATTGATTGCTAGTGTTGATTGGGCTGATCTGACTGGCTAGGCCGTTGTCTCCTTCCTCCCTCCATGTGCGTCCCTCCCAAAGCTGCGCCCTTGGTGGAAGAGGCCAACCCTCTGTGCTAGAGGAGTCTGGGTCTTCGGTCAAGGGGATATGAGTGGCTGTGCTCCCCTGCTACAGCCTCCAAATAGGCTCTTAAGCGTTAACCTCTCACCACAACCCTGTGGGCCAGGTGTACCATAATCCCCATTTTACAAGTGAGGAGACTTGTGGCACAGAGAAGTTAAGTAACTCGCCTAAGGCCACATAGCTAGGTAATGACAGGTGGGATTTGACTCCAGGTAGCATGGTCCCAAAGTCAGTTGGCCAACTTATTATTTTCCTATAAACCTTAATGTCCTCTATTTTATTTTGGAACAATATAAAATGTTAAAACTGGAAGGAAGGGAGTGGGGAGCATTCCCAGCCATATAGCTTAGTGCCAGTAACCTGTCCCAACAGATGCTGTGCCACCCATGTACTTTGTGCCCCCCAAACATGGACTGCTTCTCACATCTACTGTACATGGGCAGGTCAGAACCATTTGGCCCGAGACACACTGGATTAGGAAGTGTCCAGCTTCCTGGCTTTTGTACAAAGGTGGCCTCCTTCCCCTTGGGCATCTTCAGTGACCACACTGACCTCTTCTCCTCCCCTTTCTTTAATCAGTCTTTTGATCTTTATTTTTTTGTTAGGGTAACAAGCTCAAATTGGAAGACTCCTGCCCAAACAAATAACTCAGAAGTTCAAGTTTCGATGTACTGAGAATCATCACCATGCCCTGCAGTATCCCAATTTTGACAGGCGTTTATCATGAATTTTTTTCCATGAGTTCTTTTTTTGTTTGTTTGTTTGTTTTGGTTTTTTTGAGTTGGAGTCTCACTCTATCTCCCAGACTGGAGTGCAGTGGCCGCTCCCGGCCACCGCAGCCTCAACCTGCTGGGCTCCGGCGATCCTTCCGCCTCAGCCTTCCAAATAGTTGGAACAACAGGCGCGCGCTACCACGCCCGGCTAATTTTTTTGACTTATTGTAGAGATGAGGTCTCACCAAGTTGCCCAGGTAGGTCTCGAACCCGCGGGCTCAGGTAATCCACTCACCTCAGCCTCTCAAGGCGCGGGATTACAGGCTGAGCCACCAAGCCCGACTCCATGAGTTCTTAATTGTTTTCACATTTCTATAATTCATGCCAAATTGAGGCATCTTTATGATGTCCTTGCATGCATGTTGTGTACTAAGCAGAAATGCAGAAAGGGAAAAGTGGCAGGGTGAGCTCTTCCCTGTAACTTCATTCCCAGCCATGACCCATTCTTCCTGCTTTCAGAACAGACCCAACGTCGCCATGTGGGATTTACCCATCATAAATAGCACAGAGTTTGGAATCCCTTCCCACTGTTTATTTTTTCTTATGCTGAAACAAATAAATCCACTGTCCTGACTTTTTTTCTTTCTTTTTTAAAATTCTTATTTATTTTTTTGTTATGTATCAGCAAATAATTGGATATCTGATGACTTTTTCAAGGACTTTTTT
Organism: Cephalopachus bancanus; assembly: GCA_027257055.1. Taxonomy (NCBI): domain Eukaryota; kingdom Metazoa; phylum Chordata; class Mammalia; order Primates; family Tarsiidae; genus Cephalopachus; species Cephalopachus bancanus. Next base: position 7,509,782 of record JAPVLO010000015.1, on the reverse strand, counting down.
TTGGTATTTATAAACATGGTACAATTACAGTGGCATTTTCTTGAAGATGGAGTATGATGAAGGTAAAGGTTGTTCTTCCTCTCCTTGGTAAAAGAGTAACTCTCAGCTCCTTTGCAGATGTCAGATTCTCTATTTGAAATGGAATTTAACCATTACCAACCTCACGAGAATGAGACCAAGGCACGGTGGACTCATGAAAGGATTGCTGTTTCCTTCTCTCTCGTGAAATCCCTCAAGCCAGGGGACCTCCTGAGTATAGTAGGGGGCTGAGCCGTCTATAATCACTCCACTGAGAAAAATACCATAGTACTAAGATAGCTAAATGTTTTGCATCACTCGTAATTTACAAATTGCTGCCCTGTGCATTTTTTCTGTTTCTCCTCAATTACTCACAACTCTATCAAGTAGACATTCTGATTCTTTTATAAAAGTGAGAATCCAAAAGTTTCACATTGGGTCACACTGCCAGTACATGGCAGGATTTGGAGTCTGCATTTCATAAAAGAATAAGTCCTCTCATTCCAAATCTTATCTTTCATCCATCTCTTCAAACTCTGGTGTGTTTTCCTCTAGTAGGGCAAGAGGGACAAAAGAATCTTTGGCCCAGAAAGCTAGCCAGAAGTTTCCCAAGGTGCTTTTTCATTTCAAAATCATGCCAGTGAAATTATACAGGTGGTGGTGATTTCGGGGTGCGTGTGTGTGTGTGTGTGTGTGTGTGTGTGGAGAGAGAGAGAGAGAGAGAGCGTGCGCGCGCGCGCAAGAGAGAGAGAGAGAGAGAGAGAGAGAGACAGTAAACTGTATTCCCAGGATGTATGGAGAAGCTCTGGCTGTGAGGCTCTGAAGGCTTGGTGGCCATGGGCACCCACAGTAGCCCCCCTCTGGTCCAGCTCCCTGTGGCCTCTTCCCCCGTGGGGTGGTGAGGACATCGTAAGATCTCCCATGACATGACCCATGCCCTAGCTGAGGATGGGGGCCTTTGCTGTCAGGGAAAGCCTCTTTGGTGTGGCAACAATGCAGTTAAGCTATAGGGATATCACCCCAGACCTGGGTCTCCACATCGTCTCCAGAAAGCACTGAAGCCTATGCTACAGGGATGGGTTTAATAAAGGCTTTTGTTAGAAGGTCTTCTGAGGTACATGTTTAGCACTGTGTGTTATGCTGGTTGTATTTTACTTGAAATTTCAAAGGCTACAAGCAGGTGTCTGTCCTTTCATCACTGTAATAACAGCAATTCTCACACAGACACCTTTTATCCTGAAGCCTTTTAAGGTGCATTCCTGACTCTGAATTGCAAAGGCATCTGCTGCCTTACTCAGACCTCCACCAATGAGGACTTGGGGAGCCAATGCCCACTCAACTTTTTGCTTCTTTAGAGTGTATACTTCTCTTGTTCCAGAAAGAAAGGAGAGGAGAGATAAATTAATTGTTTTATTCAAGGCAGCTTGCAATAAAAAGACATCTACACTAAGGTGGATACACCAAAAATCAAAAGGCAAAACCTTACAGGAAGAGGAGGCACATTTTCAGATATAAGTACTACGATTTGCTTGAACACTGAACGTAGCTTCGAGCTTCCTGACATACATGATAATTTACATAATTCTTATTGTATGACAAATACTTATTAATCCTTCATGAGGCAAAATCGTTTTCCTTGTTTTAAATTCCAAAAGAAGCATCGTCCATTGCCTTCATAAAAGGGCAGTGATAGTAGGCAGGGCATAGTAGGCAGGGCTGACTCGTAAACATCAGTATTCTTTATCTGACCTTTCATTTTGTATCAGCAAAATAAACACAGCACTAAACAACAGTTGTGTGAACGTTTGTCTGAAGGGGGTGGGTTACGAGTAATGAAATCCAGACTTGGAAGTTGCTGATGATCCAACTTTCTAACTGGATAGGAGGATGCTAAGTCGAGGTGATGGGCGAGCTAGACTTTATTTTCTTTAAATAGCCTTTAACTCACTCTGGCTTTGCGGAGGAGTTAGAAAGCAGCCCATTCTAGATGTTGTTTCAGAAGAGAGTGTTTGTTGTGTGACAGGTGTGCCACCAGGCGGGCAAGTGGCAGGTTGACGTCTAAAGGCTGTCCTGCCTTCTGATCTGATAAGAGCCCATATCTTATCTACAGAGCAACAGGTTTAATATCTCCTCTAGGCAGAGCCAAGCCTCTTAAAGGAAATAAAGAAAGATCATACTATCTACACACTAGGAAGGGGTGGAAAAGTAGAAAATGTTCAGGAGATTATAGAAAATTGCCCAAATTTGGCCAGGCTTGGTGGCTCAGCCTGTAATCCCAGCACTTTGGGAGGCTGAGGTGAGTGGATTGGCTGAGCCTGCGGGTTCAAGACCAGCCTGGGCAACTTGGCAAGACCTCATCTCTACAATAAATTAAAAAATAGCCAGGCATGGTGGCACATGCCTGTAGTTCCAGCTACTTGGAAGAAGGCTGAGTCAGAAGGATCACCTGACCCCAGCAGGTCGAGGCTGCAGTGGCCATGAGTGTGCCATTGCACTCCAGCCTGGGAGACAGGGTGAGACTCCCACTCAAAAAGAAAGAAAGAAAATTGCCCAAATTTACCTGAGATCAAATGTTAGGGACGTTAAAATTAAGTTCCTGTAATGGCATCAGAAATACATATGTGGAAGTCTGTCTCTTTAAAAGATGAAGTATAATCTGCGTATCCAAATTGATGTGATTGCCTTGGTGCTTCTTTCTTAACTGTATCTTTTTTTGGAATTGGAAGTTCTTGCAGTGCTGAATTCCTGCCAAATTTTGCATGGCATGAAAATGAAAATGTATTTCCTTTCCCGTGTTTTTGTGTCCCCGCATGTTTGTGTCCTCATTTCAGGGGCCATCTCTAAGGACGACACCCTGAACCTGGAATCCAATCATTTTGGAATACACAAGAGAAAACCTTCAAGTTACCGTAGACAGGAATCCTACTGGAGTCTGTTTTTTGTTTGTTTGTTTGAGTTGGAGTCTCACTCCATCACCCAGACTGGAGAGCAGTGGCATGATCATAGGTACCCCAGTGTCAACCTGCTGGGCTCTGGCGATCCTCTCACCTCAGCCTTCCAAGTAGCCGGAACTACAGGCACGCACTACCACGCCCGGCTAATTTTTGATTTATTGTAGAGACGAGGACTCACCAAGTTGCCCAGGCTGGTCCCAAACCCACGGGTTCAGGCAATCCACTCGCCTCGGCCTCCCAAAGTGCTGGGATTACCAGCTGAGCCACCGAGCCCAGCCAAGTCTAACTGTTTTAGGGAAAGTCTTCCCTTCCTCTGATCTGTTCTTTAAAAATATAATGCTTATTCAGTAACTCCCTGATTTATAAAACAATTTGTAGAAATAAAACATATTACCCATTTCACTACAGAATGTAATCTGAAGCAAAGTGAATACCTAATTCCACTATCAAAAGAAAACCAGTGCTGATATTTGGGTGTATTGCTTCCATTTCCTAAATTGTACTCCCAACTTTCTTTTTAAAAGCTTTTATTATGATTGCATAGTATTCCAGAGTGTGACTACATTGTAATTTGTTAAACAGCATTCTAGGTTGTTTCTAGATTTATTTATTCTGTTGAGGTTGAAATATGTACAGATTTGCTTCCTGACATTCTAGTACAGAAACTGTCACTTTTCTCAGTTTCCCAAATCAAATTAACCTGGCTTGGCTTCAGCAACTATTGAGAAATTCATTCATGTTATATTAAGGGGGAAGTTCCCCCACCTCACTTGGAGACATAGAGAAATCTCGAGGAACTCATTCAGTCCAAAAAACCCAGCATGGGGCCTCTGAGTCTTCTGGGACTCACAGTGAACAGACTCCCATGCAGCCTGTTGGCAGGAATGCTCACGGGACCTTTACTAAGTCCCCTGAGCTTGAGCACCTGGTCTCAGCTACTCTAAGCATGCTGCACATCCTTCCTCCCAGCTGGGGTCACTCCTTGCAAATGGAATGCAGGTCTCCCCAGTTTGAAGACTATCCTCTTCACTGATACAAAACTGCCATGCTCGTCCGGCTCTGGAAAGTCATCCTGTCCCCCCTTCCTGCTCAATAAAGGGTCTCTTCCTCCACTCTTCTCGAGGCAACACCACATTCCTTTTCCAAATGCCTTTACCTTCTAAGGCCAACAATCTGAAGAGTGGCCTCTGTGGTATGAACATGTTAGCATTTCTTCCTGGAGGGAAGACTTCAGAAGGCAAAGACCTGGTAGTTTTCCCAAGAGATTTGAGCTATGACAAGAATTCCATACATTTTTGGTTTGTTTCTGACAACCACAAGGACAAGATAGAGTAATAATATCTCAAAAGACGAATCTGACACACAAATAATACTCTGTGGAGTGGAGTGTGGTGCTTCTTTAAATGATGAGGGAAGCATCCTTTTCTGCTTAGAGGTGTCCTTGTCATTTGTTTGTTTACAGCTGTGGGAGAGGAGGGGCTTTGCATGGTGACAGTTGGCAGAGGGGCCCCACCTGGCTTCCTCTGCTCTATGCCGTGGCTGCCTGAGTGCAGGGATGCCTGCAGCTGGCTCTAAGGAGCAGTCCATGGGCAGTGTGCATTTGGCATCACTGCCCTTTCTTCTTTCTGATCTGATAGTGAAATAATACACGCAGGGAAGAAAATGTGGAAACAAAGGATACAGTTGTACTTTGCCCAACTGCTGAATCGTCTGTTTTTCCTCCAGACCAAATGCTGTTCTGTTTTCACAGGTGAAAATCATGAATAATGTCTGGGTACTCTTTGGATGGAAGAGGGAGGAAAGCGTTGAAATATGAGCCCTGAAGAAATGGTATAAACTGAGTGTATCAGGGATCATTCGTCAAAATAAGTCCTAGAGAAAATGCTTCCCCTTTGTCCAAGTTGGGAAAGAGAAATGCTAATATTCAGGACTCAACATAAAGTTGAAGACACAAGAATCTCAGATATGCGTAGCTGGAAGTTGGTATTAAAATGGGGGTAGTGTATGTGTATACAGATTCATCTATCACACTGTAAGATCCCGAAGTTCCTGGCTACCAGTGAACCTGGCACATGTCCACCGGCTACATATCTGATGCACCTAGATTATCTGCAGAACATCCATTTTGTGTATGCTTTTTTATTTTTGAGTTGGAGTCTCACTCTGTCGCCCAGACCACAGTGCAGTGGCACGCTCTTGGCCACCACAGCCTCGACCTGCTGGGCTCCTGCTATCCTTCCTCCTCAGCCTTCCAAGTAGCCGGAACTATGGGCATGTGCTACCACGCCTGACTAATTTTTTGATTTATTGTGGAGATGAGAGCTCACCAAGTTGCCCAGGTGGGTCTCGAACCCGTGGGCTCAGGCAATCCACTCACCTCGGCCTCCCAAAGTGCTAGGATTACAGGCTGAGCCACCAAGCCCAGCCTTGTGTATGTTTTTTATCCAGTTTTTGATTAACAGCAAGACCTTTTAGTGCTTGCACCCAAGTTTTCTATTACCAACAAAAGTTGATGAATTTTTCTCTGCCACCATTTCTCTGAGTCTTCAGTGACAGGCTCACTCAAAAGTTACAAGATCAGGATAAAACTCACTGCCATTCTCTCCTACATTGATTGGTATTGCAGTTCTCACATCCACCTGTCGGATTCTAGAACCGTGGATGTCCTCAGTCTCTCCCCCAGAGTGACATCATCTTAAGGATGACACTGGGGAGGTATGGACACTTACTTTTGTTTGGCTTTCTGGCCATAAGCCACAGAAGCTGTGGGATGTGGCCAGAGAGCTGTGCGGAGATCAGGGCCCGCTCTTCTAAACACATACCTTGGCTGTGGAACCCAGGACTCGCCCAGGCATGGCAGGTGGCCAGCTTGAAGGGAGAGGATCTCACCCATGCTGCCACCTGGGATGGGTTTATGTAAGAACAGGATACGGGATGGAGGCCAGGTGTGCCTGCTAGAACTCTGTTTTTCTTCCCATCCCCAGTCCTCAGCCCAGCATAGGCCTTAAAGACTTTGAAAACTAGACGAAGGGGCAGAGAATGAGAGGAAGATGACTACACTGTGACTTGTAGAAAGGACTCTGTAAGCAAATTTAGAAGTTTGGTACTTCCATAGTGAGTTTGTTATCCTCCTAGAGGCTAGAGTGACGTGGAGCAGTGATGGTGAAGAAAATCTGAAGTCCATGGATGATCTGTTTGTTAACTTAATAATCTGTTCCTAGAATCTTTAGTAAGAATACCTGGCAACCAGAGGGTTCTCTTCAGTTGAAATCAGAATTTTGACTAGGTTTGAGTTGAAAGTTTCAAAAGCGAAAGAAATGGGGCTCAAGTGTCTGAATGTCACGATTAAATTAACCACATCAATTAGTGTGTGCTATGAATTAGTCATTCCGAATACATTTGCATGTGGGAAGCTTCATTATATTTCCAAATGCTCTGTGGCGAATTGGGCATTAATTAGGATGAAGTAAAACTTCATTAAGGCAATGCTGATTTTTCTTTTCACAATAGAATGTAATCTGAAGCAAAGTGAATACCTTGGCTACCCAGACACCCCACTGTTCTGACAATTAGCATATTACGTCAGGCTACATTTGTAGTTCATTTTCTGGACCTCAGCATTTCAATTTAGAGTTTAAAGGGTCTGAAAAATAGAAATGAACAAAAAAAATCACCAATGCCTCAAGCTCTAACTTTTTTTTATAAAGCATAGTGCACTTGGTGAGCATTTTAGCAAATATTTATTCATGATAATAAACTACAAGCATGGCAGTCTTTTAAAAATTAATGCTGTGCAATTATGTTGCATACACTTAAAGACACAAATGCAGAAAACTTGATCTTAGCACTACCCAGCTACATATTTCTAGAGAGCAGATGCTAGAGGGTAAATAATTGGAAAGGAATCTCAGTAAACTCATTTTTCCTGAGCAACATGATCTTTTCTTCTTTGTGTGATATGTATCTTAGAGTTAGGAAGTTTTCGTTCTGATAGGGATCTTAGATACCAGCTAGTTCAACCTCTGTGGTCTTACAGATGAGAAAGCTTTGATTCAGTGAGGACATATGTTAACCACTTTTGGATAGAAACTGGACTAGAGTCAGTACCCTCAGATCCTTTGTTCAATAACCTTTACTACGGAGCATCAGCTCTGGAATTCACATGCTTGATCTCGGTTCCTTCATTTGCTAGCATTTCGGGAGAAGCTGCTTAGTTTATTTCTCAGTTGTTACCGGTAGAATGAAGTGGCAGGAAGGGTTCAATGAGATTACCATGTGACAATCACTTGGCACAGTGAAGTGGGCACTTGATATGTTAGTTCCTTTATCTCCTCCCTCTCCCCTTTCACTAGGAAGAGAATATTCCTAGAGGGCCAGTCTGCAGAGGTTGCAGATACAGAAGAATAGAATATTCCTAGAGGGCCGGTCTGCAGAGGTTGCAGATGCAGAAGGAAGGAGCTGTGTGGAGCCTGTTAACACCAGCATGTCTTGGTGCTATGATAGAAAGTCCTCTTTGAAGAAGAGAAGAATAGAAAGGACGAGTGGGGTTCAGGTGGCCTGGTTATGCAGATGAGCCCTTCCTGCATGACTTCAAAGACTTCCCATTTGGGTTTGCAGGTCTGGGGTTGCCTAATGATTTGGGGAAGTCTCTAGAAGGTTGTGATGGAAGCAAAGGGAGATTGGTGTCTTGAGTCTCCGTGGAGCAAGGAGGGAAATCCAGTCATGCAGACCCTTGAATCCTGCCCGAGTGGCTCAATCCCAGCATCCCCTGCTTCCTCCCCAGTTAGGGATAGCTCTCCACTCAGCTGCCTAGGGTGGAGGCTTCAAACGCCAGACTGTAGACCATGCATGACCGAGAAAAGTTTTCATTTGAGGCAAAATGAGAACAGTACCTCCAACATATTTTTTCATTAGATCAAATCTGACACTGTGTGAGGATGTCTCCTTCCCTCAGCCTTCCAAGTAGCCGAAACCACAGGTGCGCGATACCATGCCCGGCTAATTTTTGATTTATTGTAGAGATGAGGTCACACCAAGTTGCCCAGGTGGATCTCGAACCCATGGGCTCAGGCAATCCACTCACGCCGGCCTCCCAAAGCACTGGGATTATAGGCTGGACCACCAAACCCGGCCCCAAGTTTTTTTGTTCTAATGCCTCTAACTTTGCAAAATAAAATCAGCATTTCTATGTTGTAACCCTTCATAAATTTGTTTAGAAATATTAATCCATGAAATACAAAATAATGGGCACTACTGCTCCTAAAGAATTTAGCTTTCTTCACCGTGATTACTAATATATAAATGTGTGAGCACTATTGCACCCTGGCCAGGGGATACCATTAGAATTGGTGTTTGTCAGTGATAGTTTGCTTTCAAGGCACAGAGTCATCTCAAATTAGTGCAGGAACAAAAACTGGATTAATTAGAGGACTTCATTGGAAAGTCCTCACAGTTTACTAGTGTCTCTCTGTCTCTCTGTCTCTCTCTCTCTCTCAAGTTCTCTGTAGACACTGGCTAATAGATTCTCTGCCCTAGATCAACATTTCCAGAGGAGATAATTTGATTATTCCAGCTAAGATCAGATAGCTACTGCTTGGTCCAATCAGGAAGCACATTCTCATGGGAGAGAATTTGATTGGTCCAGCTAAGATCAGAAAGCTACTGCTTGGTCCAATCAGGAAGCACATTCCCATGGGAGAGAATTTGGTTGGTCCAGCTAAGATCAGGTGGCTACTGCTTGGTCCAGTCAAGAAACACATTCCCATGGGAGAGAATTTGATTGGTCTAGCTAAAATCAGGTGGTTATTCCTTGGTCCAGTCAGTGTAGACCTGGCTAGGAGTGGGTGACTGGTCACTCTATTGCTAAGCCCAGGGCAGTCCTCACCACCTCCCTCACCATATTCTTCCTCCTCTCCAACCCACCCTTCAAAGTGAGCAGTTATTCCCCTAAACCCCTTTTGCACTCACAATGATGCACTTCTTGGTTCCTCTTGCTCTACTGTTGCATGCTTGCGTTTATATTATTGTTGGCCCCCAAATGTAACTTAAATGCTCGAGGAATTCAAGAATCACAAACTGCACTTGCATTCCCAAATGACTTGCACTGTGCAGAGTGCAGAATTCCTGTCCCAATTGCTTTCTGACTTTTTTTTTAAATATATCAAATCACAGGGTATCTGGCACCAGTGTCAGCAATTTCCATTGTCTTTTATCTGAACTAAATGATGTTTCAGCAGTGAGTTGGCATCAGAGGGGAGGGCACTGCATGTGAGGAGATTGCTAATGTGCAGTGATGGTTTTCAGTGAGAAAGTGAATAACATAAAAAATGAGAGGAGTTTTTATACTTGGAACTGTATAGCTTTGAGTAGGAAGTTGTTGAGGGGAGATTTAGCCCTACATCTCTGGTTTTCTGCATACCTACTACCAAGATGACCCTGGACAAGAAATAGAGATTTGATTTTGATTTTCTTCAAGGATTATTGCCTTCTGCAATGGAAAATGACAACTCATCAAATGTATCATGTCTGCCCTAGGCTGTAAAAATGACCAAATGGCAGAGGTTGTAAATGTAGCCATGTTGCTTGAAATAAAATTTCTTGGCTATCTTGCTACACTGAATGTCTTTTTTTTTTTTTTTTTGAGTTGGAGTCTCACTCTGTCACCCAGACTGGAGTGCCGTGGCCACTCCCGGCCACCTTAGCCTCGACCTGCTGGCTTCCGGTGATCCTTCTGCCTCAGCCTTCCAAGTAGCTGGAATTACAGGCATGTGCTACCACGCCCAGCTGATTTTTTGATTTATTGTAGAGATGAGGTCTCGCTGCTCAGGCGAATCTCGAACCCGCGGGCTCAGGCAATTCACTCACCTCAGCCTCCCAAAGGTACGGGATTACAGACTGAGCCACTGAACCAGGCTTTTTTTTTTTGAGTTGGAGTCTCACTGCGTCGCCCAGGCTGGAGTACAGTGGCACTCTCACGGCCACTCCAGCATCGATCTGCTGGGCTCCAGTGATCCTTCCATCTCAGCCTTCCAAGTAGTTGGAACTATAGGCACTTGCTACCACGCCTGGCTAATTTTTTATTTATTGTAGAGACGAGGTCTCACCATGTTGTCCAGGCTGGTCTTGAGCCTGTGGGCTCAGGCAATCCTCTCGCCTCGGTCCCCCAAAGTTCTGGGATGTCAAACTTGAGTCCATGCACCCAGCCCTTTTTTTTAAAAGTTAGGGATTAGGACATCGTAGCTTGATATTTCACTGAGCCTGGTAACTAGAAAGCTATTTCATTGAGTACCACGTGAATTTATCTAAATCTTGGTGAACTGGGCAGTGATTTAGGGATGATTTTCCTAGTCAAATAACACTTGTAATGTGTGCCAAAGTCGGATCCCCATAACAGAAGTAGATTTTATGAAAAATAAATCTGGGAATAAACCACTTTGGGGGTTTGCCCAGAAGAATTAACCAAAAGAGACAATTGGACTGTTAATGGGTGTCCTTTCTGGCCATGATATTGGCATGTAATCTGAACTGAGTTTCCTATGAAACTCCCAGGCATCTCCCCAAGGGACGTGGTGGAGTGGGGTACTGACCTTATCCGTTTCCCTTTATGAGAAGGTCCTGAGAGTTGTAGCAAGTTGTGAGTATCTAGATAATGCCAACAAAGGTCTCCTTAGACTTTAAGCAAGGAGGAGGGGGAAAAACTGACCATCTCACCCCAAAAGATTCCTCTAGAATGTCAGGCACATCTTTCAGAGGCATCCCTGAAAGAGATCTGCAGTCGAAGCCTTGAGGCAGAACTGACTACAGAATTTTCAGGGTACCTTGTTCAAAAAATGATTAAGAATTTCAAGACAGCCACAGAAGAATATGAAAAGAAGCACAAACCCTTTCAAGCGTGGGCCCAGTGTGAGTGCGCAAGGTTGTACCCTCAGAAAGCAGGCCCTGCCGTGAGAGATAAATGCCTTGGTGCTTTACTTCAAAATGCATGGGCAGCCTTAGGAAAACCTAATGGAAATTAAGGAATGCCAACAGATAAAATCCTGGCTCCTGGGACTTAGGGACTGCCTATATCATACTGCCAGTGTTTCAGCATCTTTGATGTCTTAATAAAACTCATCTGCCTGATCGATTCAGGTCAGTTGCATCCCAGACTGTGGCGGGAGTGACTCACATCAGGTAATCAGGGGTGGGAAGTGAGAGAAGTGAAAGTTGAGATAATGACTATTCAACCTAATCTGCCCAGTTTTATTGCTCAGTCTCTGCCCTTCCACATGTATACTCACCAGTCAGGGCTGCCTCTCGAGCATTTATCAGAAACATCCATTTATTCTTTGGAAGCCATGTCTTAGAGAGATGCTCGTCTCTACACAATAGCTCACATAATCTTTTTAAAAAATGTATCTGATCCTGCCCCCCATCCTTTCCCTGTCCAGATACCTCAATGGTGTTCTGTTACCTTAAAGTCAAGGTGAGAATACTCACCATGGCTTCAAGGTCATGTGTGATCTGTCCCTGCCCACTAAACCTCAGCGTATGCCACTTCTTCATACCTGAGAGACTTTGCACATGCTGTTCCCTATACCTGGAATGTCTTTCTCTCTCTTCATACCTGCCCTCTGGCTTGCCCCCTCTCCCGAACTTTCCTTTTCCATGAGATCATTTAATTTGTCTTTCATACCTGTCTCCTTTCTAGATTATAAGCACTAGATTATAGGCATCTGTTTTGTATGTCATTCTGTTCCTAGTACCTAACACAGTATCTAGAACTCGTAGGTGCTCAATAGGTGTTTGTTGAAAGATGAGTGAATGTACCATGCAGTTCACAGTTTATACTTAATTATATACCATTTTTAAAAATTTAATTTATTCACACACATATATCATCAATCTAATCAATAAATTATGTTAATTTTGTTTGTATGTATTCTTTTTTTTTTCACTATCTTGTGTTACTTGTTGGACTTCATGAATTTCACCAGTTAGTTTAGAAATTGTGACATTAGCCAACGTATTGTTCATTTAAAAAAAATTTCCCACAGTGCTCAACCTACAATTCATGTTCAAGGAATATTATCGACCAATAAATTATGAGTATTTTTCACATTCAACCTCTGCCTTTGCAGGATAGATAACCAAGAGAGAAATTCAATGATTGTTGTGTGTGTGTGGGTTTAAGTTTATCATAGATACTTTCTGCTGATTGGCTGTCATAACCAAAGCTAGACATGATCTTACTTATGGGATTTCTGCCTCAACATAAAAAGTTCAGCTGTAATATAAGTATCTCCCTCGCAATCTTAGTTTACTGATTTTGGAAACAGTCTTGATATAAGACTTTGAAGGACTGATTGTGTTCAGTTTACTTTGGTGTGAGTTCCTCAGTCATGTTGGGGGTTGAGAAAAGTGCACAGCCCCATCTGTTGTGAGGACCACTGTCAGAACTCATCTGGCAAAAGGAATTGATTTGCCATCATTCTTCCCTATAATGTGGCTTGTCCTCAATTCCCTTTTGGAAATAACATTTGTACCATGGAAGTCCAGCGATAAAAATCTTAATGGACTACTTAGGGACAGTATTATTTTTTTCTTGGGTCTTTAGTTTTCTCTATGCAGTCCTTCTGTGGGGCTTGAACCCTTGCCATATTATTTTTCCAGATTGACAGAGACAGCATTGGAAATATTTTCAGCATAATTAATAATAGTCTGTTTTCCCATGTTCTTTAAAATGTCTTTTGCAGACAAGAAGCCCCAAACTGTCTCACAGTCCTCAACCTCCCAGTCTGGGCGACCCGGTCGAGCATTTATCAGAGACATCTGCTGATTCTTTGGAAGCCATGTCTGAGGGGGATGCTCCCAGCCCATTTTCCAGAGGCAGCCGGACTCGCGCGAGCCTTCCCGTGGTGAGGTCCACCAACCAGACGAAAGAAAGATCTCTGGGTAAGCTCCAGAAGGCACTTTCTGATGTCCCCTTATTATGGCATGTGTGTATTTTTATAATTCTGAATCTATATTCCTACATTCAATGTTGACTTGCTCTTGATTTGTAAAAACACTAGTATTGGAGAACTTCATTGGGTCAATGTCAAGCACTGAGGTTATTCCTACTGAGGAATAAGGTCAAGTACAAGCTGGCTTCGGGGTTGGACCTGTTCAGAACTGACTGGGATGAGCAATTCACGCCAAGAGGCTGGTAACACTAGCCTATGTTCCTAGTACTAGAGGGAACAGCCAAGGACTGACTGCAGAATGAGACTCTCCACTCGCAAACCTCCTCCCTAGTCCCAGAAGCCAGCACGGTTGGGGTGTGTGCCCTGTGATGTAGGTTTGGACCAGTGCTGCTCCATCTGACTGGCAGTCCAGTGGAGGAAACGAATGACTTCAGGACAAGGAGCAACAATGTGGCCAACACCTCTCTGACTGTTCGTGAGAGCCATAAACACGAGGCTCCTCCACATGAGAGGATGTAGGGGCTTGGCACATACAGGTCACAGCTTTTCCAAAAAGCAGGATTCTTCCTATACCATATATCATCTGCTCTTTTGTATTGGAGATTCACTTTCTACCTTGCTTTGCTTTTTGTTTTTTTAACCCTTTAATGAAATATACAAGTCATGAGGATTTAGACCTCTGCCAACTGTGCGGTGTACCATGTCCGCCCCTACCATGTTAAGGTTCTGTTTGGGTACTTGGGTTTGCAGACTGACAGGACTGAAGGTGAGGGCACAGGAAAAGGATCAACATGCAAAAGGCTTCAGAGTCTGACCCATGTAAAAGGTAGCTGAACTCTGCCATGTAAAACTGAGCAAATGTCTTGCTGGAAGGAGAAGGACGAAGACAGATGTGAGAAGGTACCCTGATTTTGTTCCTTAGTTTCAGATGCCACCTGAGTAGATTGGTTCAGACATTGTCCTCGCTGTCCTTAAAACATTATTATTTGCATTATCAGTACTAATGTTTAGCATTACATTTTATATACTTGATCTTAGATTAGTAATCCAGGGTCCTCACTTTACAAATGAGAGAAAGGCACAGAAAATCTCCTTCTTTATTGTGTATGTGTTTGTTTGAACTCACACGGTCAATTAATTGAATGACAAGTGGGAAGTCCAGGCCTCTGGCTCTTATTAGTCTCACCTTACAATTGAAGGCCCAAGGACACGCAGGGATGAGATACCCCCAGGGAGCGTCCTAGGCTAGGGCTGTGTCAAGATGACACAGTCTTCCACTCCAACACTAAACTGGCGCTTTCCATCTGGATTATAGAAACGTGCGCTTTCTTTTTATTTTTTTCATAGAGATGAGGTGTTGCTGTGTTGCCCAGGCTGCTCTTGAATTCCTGGGCTCAAGCAATCTCGCCTTGGCCCCAAGTGCTGGGATTATAGGCATGAGCCACCACACCAGCCAGTTGTGCTTTCTTAACCCCACTCACACCAGAGGCAGAAGCCAGCCAAGGAGTGGAATTTCTTCTTTGTGCTTTGGCGGAAGTGAGTAAAGCTCAGGTCTCTATAAAGATAGCCTCTGCTTTGCAAGCTAAAGTGAAGATAAGAATAAACACCTTTTTGCCTTCCCCCAACCCTGGGGAACTTTGACTGTTGGATAATAGATTCTTTGTTTTGAGGGCAGGAATTTCCCTTGCAGCCAAGAGTGCTTGGCAGTGCAGGTAGAGACTCCCCCGCCTTGTTCCAGAACCAAGCCTTGGGGCAGAGAGGCTGCAGGAACTAGGGACAGCTTTACCCAAGGAACTGCTGAGGGTGGCGTGTGTTCTCGCCCAGTGGTGGCTGCGATTCTGCAAATTGCTCAGTTTTCCTCTCAGCACCCCTTGCTGTAAAGTGCCAGTGTGCAGTGTCACAGCAGGCTCAAAAATGCATCTCCGCTGTTTGTTCTGCTGTCTCCACAAGGGGCTTTTTGGCTTGTGATTTTCACAACTGCTGGATTGAAACAAAGGAACACAGTGAGAGGAGAGAAGAGGAGAGAAATGAGTTTCTTGCCAATGCGAGGGAAGCCGTGATTCCAGCAAATGAGGCTGGCGCTGGGCCAGCTGGGATGGTGCAGCCCTTGACCGCCTCTTTGTGGCCGATTTGGGAATGTCCTCCCGGCCGCACCTGGCCCTCGTGGCGTAACCCAGTTGAGCCTGGATGGGAAATAAAGAGGAATATGTGAGTCATGGAGAGTGTAAACGCGATCTCTCTCCTGGGGGCCATGCTCAGCCTTGTCTTTGGGAAACTCCCCGCGTGCCTGGCCTTATTTAACTTGCAGACAGGCGGGCTCCTGGGATGAGCAGCACTCTGCAGAGAGCCCCGGCTGTGAGCTGTGAGCCACGGTGTCCCCCAGCACCTGGGTGGCTCGGAAATGCAGCTGTGGCTCCACAGGGCCTCGTAGGCTGCCGACTGGACACCCTGAGCTGTGACCTTCTGGTTTGGAAGCCCTGGGTGTCTTTTGGGATCTGTACATTGTCATTGTGTCTCAATGCACAGTTTTAAGATCTCCCACGAAGCCCCGTTGATCTTGTCTTTATTTAAAATTTTGGTGGTCTGTTCATCATGGATTTTTTTTTTATTTAAAGATTTTTTTTAAAGAACAATTTTAAGTTTGCTGCAAGATTGAGCAGAAAGTGCAGAGATCCCATATAGCCCAGCCCCTATACATGCAGAGTCTTCCCTACTGTTGATACCACCCACCAGAATGGTGCATGTTGTGATCTACAAACTTACACACTAACACATCATTGTCATCCAAGTCCATGGTTTACATTAGGGCTTACTCTTGGTGTTATACATTCTATGGATTTGGACAAATGTATAAATGATGTCTATCCATCACCGTAGTATTATACAGAATGTCTCACTGCCCTAAAAGTCCTCTGTGCTCCACCCGTTCATCCCTCCTGCCCCCAACCCCTGGCAACCACTAGTCTTTTTACTGTCTCCATAACGTTGCCTTTTCCAGAATGTCATAGTGTTGGAGTCCTACAGTATGTGGCCTTTACAGATTGGCTTCTTTCGCTTAGCATTAAGTGTATTGAAGTTTCTTCCATGTATTTCCATTGCTTGATAGCTCGCTCCTTCTTGGCACTGAATAGTATTCCATCGTCTTGATGTGTCACAGTTTATTTGTCCATTCCCTTACTGAGGGACATCGTGGTTGCTTCCAAGTCTTGGCGGTTATGAAAAAAGCTGTCATAAACACCCATGTGCAGGTTTTTGTGTGGACATACGTTTTCAGCTCCTTTGGGTAGATACCAAGGAGCGTGATTGCTAGATCATGTGGGGAGTCTATGTTTAGTTTTGTTTTGTCATGGATTCTTGTATTAATTTTAATCTTTAAAATATCACATTAGGTGGCTCAGCCTGTAATCTCAGCACTTGGGGAGGCCGAGGCGAGTGGATTGCCTGAGTCCACGGGTTCAAGATCTGCCTGGGCAACTTGGCAAGACCTCGTCTCTACAATACATAAAAAATTAGCCGGGTGTGGTAGCGCATGCCTGTAGTTCCAGGTACTTGGAAGGCTGAGGCGAAAGGATTGCCTAAGCCCAGCAGGTTGAGGCTGCGGTGGCCGGGAGCATGCCACTGTACTCCAGTCTGAGTGCAGAGTGAGACTCCAACTCAAATAATAATAATAATAAATAAATAAAATAACAGGATATTATTTATTGTGATTGCTGAGCGTTTTTTGGGGGGGTCGGGGGCTTTAATTTTGCACTGGAAGTACATGCTTAGCTGGCCTTGCTAGTGCCAGCCCGGTGTGTCATTCCAGGATGGTCAGATACCACCACTGCTGGCCCCCAGCTGCAGAACACAGAGTAAAGAGAGTGGAGAAGGCTGGGTCCCAGCCTGCACTCCAGCACATGGCCCCATATGTTGTCGCTTGAATCCTTCCCCAGTTTGGGCAGCTGCAGACGAAAAGCCTATAGACCCCAAGGGTGGAGCCTGGACACGGCAGAATTCTCAAACCACTCCTGTTCCCAGTAGGGGAGGAAACCGTCTCTCTTTAGGCTGCCTATGCCTGGAGATAAACCTGTCCACCTCACGATTTTTCTGCCTGAATAATCACTCGTTTCTATTGCTCCAGCCCTGTCAGGTCTGGGAGGAAAACAAGGAGACTGGGCATGGTGCATTTTCCAGATGCTGTTAGAAGACATGCAGGAGAGAGAAAGGGGATCAGTAAACTGTTGTTTCAGACCAGTCGTAAACATTGCTCTTGTCTATATCGTGGTCTCCCCTGGATGAAGTCCTGGAATGCAAGGATGCACCTCTCATTTGAGAGAAGCATCCTGTGACTTCAGCCAGGGCCAATGACAGCAAAACTCAAACCCTTTCTGAGTAGTCATTCTTGGAGATTTACAAAGCAGAAAGGTAAAGAAAGAAATTGGCTCCGAGACTCTGATTTATTCCATGACCAGGTTCCAATGACCATCTCTAAATCTTTATCACCATCTCTAAATCTTGACTTCTACAGAGTAGTGGGATCCCTGCCTGTTCCTCCCATCCAGAATCCAGCTGAATTTTTTTTTCAGTGAAATTTATGCCATTTCTCTTTCGCTTTAACTTCAGTGAAAAGAGAGACAATCGGGAGAAAGGAGGCCCAAGAAATAAAATGAAAACCGCCTTCCAGTAGAATTTGGTTTTAGCAATAATTTCCATGAAAATTTGTCCCTCTGCTATTAGGTTTGGAGTCTTAATGATGGAGTAGTTTCCTTTTAATCATGATGCTGTCTTATAAATGCCTGTCTGGAATGTGACCATAGGCAGGGGCTGGTGTCTGGCTGCTCTAGAGTTGGCCTTCGGGGAAAGGGTAGCCACAAGATGTTCCCACTCTTCTGTGTGCCCTCAGGAATTCAAAAATAAAACTCATGTAAAAACAAGAACAACAGCGGCAGCCTCTCTATGCAGCCAGATTCCTTTGTTGACCGTATTCCGAATGAATGACTTTAGAAAAAGACCTCACCAACCCAGCAGCCAGAGGTGTTATTGTTTCTGTAACAAACTGCCTCTTAAACACTCAGACTGAAAAAGCAAAAATGATCTTCAGTGGCTTAGGAGGATGTTAGGCTGGTTGGGCGAGAAGTTCTCCGACAGGGTGAATTATTGAGTATCTGTGTGACTGTTCTTTCATTCCAAGGTGATAATTTTGATGGCTATCATTCCTTATGGAGACTTAAGGAAAAGAAGGTTCATGGGTGCCAGATTCTTCCATTCTGTGCATGTACAAGGATGGGCAGAAGCTTAGGGCAAAGGACTGAGAAAATTCCACCTCCAAAGGGGAAAGCCGAGGAAGTGTGAGTAACCGCTAAGACTAGTATCATATTGTTTGAGTGTAAACAGTTATCCTTTGAATATTCAAAAATAAATAAATTGTAAACAAATGAAAAGAAGTATCTCTCTGTAGAGTAAGTAAAACATTTACAAAAAGTGATTTCCTCAGCACTGGTAGTATTTGAAGGGTATAAAATATTATAAAAACAAAAAATTGCAGAGGACAGTTTCATAGCAGGTCAGTCGATTCGGGGCACATCCCTGACCTTTTGAGGGTCTCAGCAAAAAAAAAAAAAAAAAAATGTCACTCTATTCTCTCTAGCCTCAGAGCCACTTCCCTGGCCCAGGTGGATGGGAGTGAACAGACAGGGTGACTCGCTCGAATCACCCACGCCAGCCTCCTCCTAGTGCATTTTCCGCTACTGTCAAGGTTGGAGAGAAGACTCATTCTGGAATATCAAATGTGTGAGTTCTGGAAGATAGGAAGCAAGGCCGTTGTGGAGGCTTTTGGGTTTTCTTTAGCATCAGTTGCCAAGGCCCTGGGCATGATCACTAGCTTGATGGGATTAAGAGTCTGGGGGCGAGGCATCCGTTTATTGTTAGCACTGAGAGTGTAGGTGTGACTCAGCTGTACTCTAGGATGCTGCTGGCAACTTCTTGATCAAGACAATGTGGCTTTGGAGTCACACCTGACCAGAACGCTTCCTCTTTGCCAGATTCTGTGGTGGCCCAGTTTTACAGTGAAAATTCAGCCCAGTGATTCTGCAAGTCTTTTAATGAATCCGTTTTTTGCTTTAGCTAGCTGGAGCCAGTTCAGTTCTCTGCAACTGAAGCCTGACTGACGCAGGGGGTTCTGATTGACTGTGTTTGCAGATATCATAGTGCTGCCTGTTCTGTATGTTTCAGAAAATAGGACACATACTGGCAGGAATAGGCTGATGACTTCTAGAGGCTTGGCAGTGAGGTGGAGGTATGGTTTTCAAACTGCATCCTAGAGAACACTCGAGTTCTATGGAGTTTTCTCTGCTATAAATATTGTCGTTTCATATAAGATTTAATTTGAAAAATGAGCTGATGCTAAAAACATAAAATAAAGCCCATTTGCACAATGAAAAAAAATTAAATAGACCAGTGTTATAGAGAAGGGAAGAAGGGAGAGAGAAAAGGGGAAATAAATAATGAGTAAATGTTCTCCATACAGCAGGAGACCTTAGGAACTTTGGGTAAATCAAAAGGTTGCCTCTTAGTTTTCTTTTTCTTTCTTTTTTCTTTTTTGAGTTAAAGTCTCACTCTGTTGCCCAGACTGGAGTGCAGTGGCCGCTTCTGGCCACCGCAGCCTCGCCTGCTGGGCTCCAGCGATCCTTCCGCCTCAGCCTTCCAAGTAGCCGGAATTACAGGCATGCACTACCACGCCCGGCTGATTTTTTTGATTTATTGTAGAGATGAGGTCTCGCTGCCCAGGCGGGTCTCGAACCCGTGAGCACAGGCAATCCACTCACCTCAGCCTCCCAAAGGCGCGGGATGACAGGCTGAGCCACCGAGCCCGGCTTCCTCTTAGTTTTCTTGCACCTGATGTAATGAATGCCCTGAAAGGTAGATTTTATTAACCGAATCCATCTTTAAATAAAACATAGATGTGAGGCTGGGAATTAACCATTGGAAGGAATATGTCAAGAAATTCTTTAGTATAGTGAAACATGCTTTGTGATACAAATCATCATCCCTAATTTGCCCTTCATCCACTGGGATTTTCATATATGAGGTTTACTGAAAGAAGGGAGTACTTATCCAAGTTTAGCCACTTGGCTTCTAATTCACCCATAAGAAAGAACGTCCTTGTAAAACATTGTGTAGACTCATGGCGCATTTGTGCTTACTTTAAAAATTAAAGTCAGATATCTTTAGAAAATTCTTGCTATTAAAATTCCTGGGCTGAAACTCTAGAATAGATGTCTCCAAACTTGAAGAAATTGTTTAGTTGCTGTGGACCTGAGTGGTCCTATGTCCCCTACCTATATCTTTTAGGATTACATTGCAGACAGGACTTGAGTAGGAAAAGCATTGACTGAAGTAAAGAGATTTGATAGATGCTGAGATATGATTGAGCCCTTCCTGCACCACTATTATCTGACAGGGTGTGCCTGTGGTTGGAGCAATTAGCATTGAGAAAGCTCTTAGAGAAGACTTGGGCTCTCCTGTTTCTGTTTTTTTCCTTTGTAGCCAAGATGTTTTTTTAAGCCTGGTGCATAGGTCACCTTTTTATAAAGCTAAACTAAAACTTTACAGTGCTGAAGATAGAGCTATAGGGTTAAATAACTGAAAAGGGGTTATACTTTTCCATTTTGCATTGCGGTAAAGGAACACCTGAGGCAGGTTGTTTATAAAGAGAAGAGTTTTCTTCAGGCTCATGATTCTGCATGGCTCTGGCATCTACTGGGCTTCTGGGGAGGCCTCAAGAAGTTTACAATCATGGTGGAAGGTGGAGAGGGAGCAGGAGAGTCATATGGTGAAGACTGAAGTAAGATGGAGGAGATGATGGCAGGCTCTATTAAACAATCAATTCTCATGTGAACTAATAGAGTGAGAATTCTTTCATTATCATGAGAAAAGGGCATAAGCCATTCATGAGACAGCCACCCCCATGACCTGAAAAACTTCCACTAGGCCCTACATTCAACGCTTGGGGATCACATTTCTTTTTTTTTTTTTTTGAGTTGGAGTCTCACTCTGTCGCCCAGACTGGAGTGCAGTGGCCGCTCCCGGCCACCGCAGCCTCGACCTGCTGGGCTCCGGCGATCCTTCCTCCTCAGCCTTCCAAGTAGCAGGAATTACAGGCATGCGCTACCACGCCCGGCTAATTTTTTGATTTATTGTAGAGATGAGGTCTTGCTGCCCCAGGCGGGTCTCGAACCCACGGGCTCAGGCAATCCACTCACCTCATCCTCCCAAAGGCACGGGATTACAGGCTGAGCCACCGAGCCCAGCTGGGGATCACATTTCAACATAAGATTTGGAGGGGACAACCATCCAAACTAGATCAGGGGTGATGGGTAGAGTAGACCATATATACTATTTTTTTCTTTGAAAATATAAATAACTGGAAAGGTAACTTAAAATCCCAAAGCCATTTCAAAAAATTAGTCTTCCCATAAGTCAGAGTGAATATTCTTTTCTCTCTCTCACAGCCATGATACCTCATCCTAACACAGGAAATGAAAAATACTCTAATTCAGAAAAAAACTCTGCACCAAATTTAAAGGACTTGTATAAGTAAAACAAGTTTTGTCTGTTATTTATACCTTTCTACATACAAAATAGATTTGATTTGGTTTCATCAAAACCAGGAAACAAACATAAGAAACATTAAAACAAGAATTAATATAAGAAGCAGTTGAGCAAAATATGTGTTCCAGAAAATTTAAGGTAAAGATAATTGCTGTAATTGCAGTCAAGATATGAAAAAAAGATAGAAGAAATAACGTAGAGAGTTAAATAGATTTTATTATTTCAGAACAGGTTTATACCAGTTCATTAGGAAAAAAGGTTTTAAGGCATTATAATCTAAGAACTCCTATGCTGTAAAGTTCTCAACATCTGATTATGTAATAAGTAGTTAAGCTTAACAGCTGGTTTCTGGAAGATTTTTCATATAGCTATATCTTTACCATAAAACTTAAAATCCAATGGCATAGTATTACGTCATGCTGTGAGAAGGTCATGTCTAAGAATCTGTAGATTTCTAGGGGCCTGATTTGATACGTGGGAAAAGTGGATATAGTATATTTAAATTTTTAAAGTTTTCATTAGTACTGACACATAATCACTGTACCTATTTATGGGACACATGTGATGTTTTGATGAAGGCAATGATCAAATCGAGATAATTGGGTTATCCATCACCTCAACCATTTATCATTTCTTTGTGTTAGGAACATTCCAGTTCCACACTTTTTGCTATTCAAAAATATACAATAACTTATTTCTGATTATAGTTATCCTATTGTGCTACCAAATACTAGATTTCATTTATTCCATCTAATGATATTTTTGTACCCGTTAGCCATTCCATCTTTATCTCCCCTTCCCACAACCCTTCCCAGACAATGGTAACCATCATTCTACTCTCTATTTCCACGAGTTCTATTTTTTTCCAGTCCCCACACGAGTGAGGACATGTGATATTTGTCTTTCTGTGCCTTGCTTGCTTTGCTTAACATAGTCCATACATATTGCTGCAAATAACAGAATTTTATTCTTTTCTGTGGCTCAATAATATCCCATTGTGCACATGTACCACATTTTCTTTATTCATGTATTCGTTGATGGACACTTAGTTATGTTCCATATCTGGGCTATTGTGAATAGTGCTACAACAAATATAGGAGTGTGGCTACCTCTTCAATATACTGATTCTCTTTCTTTTGAATATTTACTCAGCAGTGGAATAGCTGGATCATATGGTAGTTCTATTTTTAGGTTTTTGAGGAACCCCCATACTGTTCTCCATGGTGGCTGTACTGTGTATATTCCAACCAATACCATGCAGGGTTCTTCTTTCTCCACAGCCTTGCCAGCATTCATTATTGCCTGTCTTTTGGATAAATCCCATTTTAATCAGGGTGATAGGATATCTCCTTGTAGTTTTGATTTGTATTTCTCTGATGATTAGTGATGTTAAGCGTTTTTTCATTTACTTGCTGGCCATTTGTGTGTCTTCTTTTGAGAAATGTCTATTCTGATCTTGTGCCCATTGTTTTAATTCGAGTATTTTTTTTTTCATATTGAGTTGTTTGAGTTCCTTATATATTCTGGTGACTAATCCCTTGTCAGATGGGTAGTTTGCAAATATTTTCTCCCACTCTGTGAGAATCTAGTCTTGATAATTAATGTAGCCCTCAGGTGATTGGTCCTTGGCTATTAATTGTCTTAGCAGGGTGGGTAACCTCAGGTAGAGAGGAATATTTGAAGAGCAGGTCATTGCTGAAGGCTTGATGACAAAAGAGAGTTGGAGAAGGAATCTTTCCCACGATGGCAATATTCCAGAATTTTAGTAAGTTCCAATAATACCAGCTTCTACTGTGCACTCTCTCTGGGAATAAGATTGGGAGTATCTGGATTCAGATGCTGTACTCTCAGATGCCATGATGTGGTTGCAACAAGAGATGAGACATTCAGAGACATTGCCTAAACTACTGATGAGGAAAAAAAATTGGTTTATCAGTCTCTTTCTTTTCCTTGCCATGAAAATTCTATCTAAAATCTGTTTATTCTGCCTTGCCGTTTTGGTAAAGACAAGATTCATTGCACATCAGTTTTTAAAATTAAAAAGCTTCTTGCCAAGTTAATTATTTTTTAATTTTTAAAATGGAAAGTTTCTTGCCAAGTTAATTTGCTTTTTAAAAGCTAACTTTCAAATGTGATTCCTTAGGTTTATTGAACTCTAAATGAGTTCACCCACATTCTTTGTACCAGCTTTTAAAGACTATTCTATGAAATACTAGAAATTAAATTAAGATGCAAGCCAGTTTTACGACAAACACCCAAGTAGAACTTCCTCCTTGGTGTTCTTGTCCTATTAGTGACCTCAAGAAGTCTGTCCACTTATGTCCAGAAACTGAGATTCGGGCAGTTTCTCATATTTCAGGCAGAGGATAACACAGGAAGGCACACATTCTGCATTGCTGGCGGGCAGACATGTCTTCTTAGACTGAGGAGTGACTCTTACACTGAGTCTTCTTAGACTGAGCAGGTGAAGGGGCCTGGTCTGCTACACTCCAGATTTCTCAAGTTTGCTCTGTGATGTGGGTTGAGACTAAGCAGGCCTTGGTTCTGGAGACGAGATCCTATCTGGGGCAGTAGGGAACTAGACTTTCCACCTAAGAAAGCTGTTTTTGTGCATGACAGTAGGCGAGCTCCAAGGTACCATGCTGGTCTTTGGTTCCTTGTGAGTCCAAGCCACTCTAAGGGGCTTTTATGGGCTGAATTGTGTCCCTCCAAATTCACATGTTGAAGTGTGGTTCCTTGTGAGTCCAAGCCACTCTAAGGGGCTTTTATGGGCTGAATTGTGTCCCTCCAAGTTCACATGTTGAAGTCCTAACTCCCAAAAGTCCTGATTTGACCATATTTGCAGATAAGATCTTAAGAAGAGATGATTAAGTTAAAATGAGGTCATAAAGGCAAGTTTTAATCCAGCATGACTGGTGTTCTTACAAGAAGAGTAAATTCAGATACAGAGATGTACAGAGCGAAGACCATGTGAAGACACAGGAAGAACACAGCCACCTATAAGTCAAGGAGAGAGGCCTCCGAAGAAACCCACCCCACTGACACCTTGATCGTGAATTGAAAAATTAATTTCTGTAGTTTAAACCCTCCAGTACCGGCCCTGAGTACTTGTTGGTGGCAACCTGAACAAACAAATCCAGGGTGTCTTCCCCTTCTTACTTCCTTTTCCTTTGAGGGGAATGCCAGGCTGATGGCGTTGTCACAAACATATTGTGTGTCTTTCTTCAAGACATTCAAATTATATTTGTGAAATTTTCTATTTGTTTCCCTTGCACGGTGCATCATCAACTCAGTTTCCTAGCATTGTAAGGGGAAATTTTATTTTTTAATTAAAGCAAATTTTTAGAGACAGGATCTCATTCTGTTGCCTAGGCTGGAGTACAGTGATGTGATTATAACTCACTGCAGCCTCCGACTCCTGGACTCAAGCAATTTTTCTGCCTCAGCCTCCCGAGTAGCTGGGATGACAGGTATGCACCACCACACCCGGCTAATTTTTTTTTATTTTAATTTTTAGAGATGAGGTCTTGGTATGTTGCCCAGATTGGTCTCAAACTCCTGGCCTCAAGTGATCCTCCTGCTTCAGTCTCCCAAGTAACTAAAATTCCAGGTATGAGCCATGGCATTTGGTCTGCAAAGGTAGATTTTAAGACCTTAGGTACAGACTCCACTGACATGACTATTTTTCTTTTCAGCAACCCTTAAGACCCATCCTCAAATTTAGCAAATAAAAGTTTGTTTGACATCTAGCAGGTTTAACTGCATCCTATCAAGAAAAGCTCTAATTTCATCATGCTGAGTCTGGGTTCTCAAAAGTTTGGTAATGTCATTAAAAATGATATTCCCACCAACTTTTCGTTTGCAGAATTCTCTAAGGTGTTAATTGGCTTTCAGACATCTCTGGCTAAATGTCTCCCAGTAATATAAAGCTAAACATGATAAAAATAAACCTTTCATTTCTCCTTCTCTCCCCACCCCAAATTTTGCCCACTCTCAAAAATTTTTTTCTCCATTCATGTATTTATTAAGAATCGACTCAGTTCCTGGCACTGTTAAGGTGCCATGGTGAGTTATTTTAAAAATATATGAAATCTGGTTCTTGTATTTCAGGAATTTTCAGTATAACTAAAGACACATGGTAACTA
Source organism: Cephalopachus bancanus (assembly GCA_027257055.1). Classification (NCBI taxonomy): domain Eukaryota; kingdom Metazoa; phylum Chordata; class Mammalia; order Primates; family Tarsiidae; genus Cephalopachus; species Cephalopachus bancanus. The sequence continues at coordinate 7,484,132 of JAPVLO010000015.1, read as the reverse complement.
TGTAAGGACCGACTTTAAAATATCCATAAATCAAAGACTTCACAGCTGAAGCTATGATTACACCCAGCCACCCTGGCCTCCTGGCTGTGCCAGCAGTCGCTCCCCCCAGAACCTACATCCCTTCTGCTCTCTCTGCCTGGATTCACCCCCCACCCCCAGTTTCTCATATCCGCATTCAGACCTCTGCTCATCAGAGAGTGAAATAACACCTACCCTGCCAGTCTCTGTCGCCGTACGTGCTGCATTCTCTTTTTATGACACTTACTTAGAGTAGCGGTTCTCAAACTTTAGTGGAGAATCTGTTAAAGCACAGATTTCCAACTGTACCTCCTGAGTGTCTGATTCAGTAGATCTAGGGTGGACCTGAACTCTGACAAGTTCCGAGGTGACACTGATGTTGTGGATCAGGGACCACTGACTTAGGGCAGTATATGCCCTCTGAAAGAATGAAAGTGTGATTGTGTTAGTTGGGCATGGTGGCGCATGCCTGTAGTTCCAGCTATTTGGAAGGCTGAGGCGGAAAGATTGCCTGAGCCCAGCAGGTCGAGGCTGCGGTGTCCGTGAGCAGCATGTCACTGCACTCCAGCCTGGACAATAGAGTGAGAATCCGACTCACTAAAAGAAAAAAATAAATAAAGTGTGATGGCGATATAGCACAACGTGAGGACATTCTAATCAATCTCTGATAGGGAGTGGAACGGCGTCATTATACTCTGGCCGGAAAATATTGAGTTCTTCCCATGGAGGAAATTCAGAGGGCTGCCCTGGATCATGTCCTTAAACTAGAGTATTGAATCCCAGCACACTTGGATAGAATGACCTCCCCGGAGGTATGGGATCTGCATCTTCCCTATGGTGACCTTCAGAGCCATCCTGCTTACCAAGGTCTGTTTCTCCCTCTAGAGTTTGCTGTTCCTGTTTTTTTAAAATCCCTACTTGATCTCTGAACTACTTTAATTTCTGCCTCATCCCCTAACTTGACATCCTTGGAAATGTACATAGACTCAGCATTTCACCTCTGGCCCATTTCTTGGATCTTGGGTGGTGATCTTTTTGTGCGATTTCACTCTGTACACACGTCCCAATTTTCCCAGTTTAAGAATTATCCCATACCAGTGTCCTACCCTCATCTCCCCATCCCAGGGGCACTCTGACCCCAACCATGATCTGTTTATCACCTAAACATTGATACTGTTCATGGTGTGGACAAGGGAAAGGACACATTCATGAGGCCAATGCCCTGAAGATGTCCCTGAGGAAGAAAGTTCCCTTGAACAAGATGCTTTGTGTTTTGATTCAGTAATTGGTCTTCCATGATTCTAGCGTTAGGCACGTTCTTGTGTTCCCATTTACCTTCACAAAAGGAGCCATATAATGTCGGAGCCTTTTAGAGTAAAGGTGCAATTAAAAGTATATATTAAAAATGCTTGCAATGCACTCAGTGCTCTATTAGGGGGAAAGAAAGAAAATTATTCTTTTAAGAAATACTCCCTGAGCACCTAACTCCAGTAGGAATGGCATCATCAATAACTCATAAAAACAACAGGTGCTAGAGAGGATGCGGCGAAAAGGGAACACTTCTGCACTGTCAGTGGGAGTGTAAGCTAGTCCAGCCTCTGTGGAAAACAATGTGGCAATTCCTAAAAGATCTAAAAATCGACCACCCGTACATCTCCACAATCCCTTACTGGAAATATACCCAGAAGAACTCAAATCACTCCATGAAAAAGACACCTGCACGTGCATGTTTGTTTCAGCATTACTCACAATAGCAAAAATGTGGAACCAACCGTGCTGCCCATTGAAAGAGGACTGGATAAAAAAATGTATAAAGAAGGACCGAATTATGAACTTTACAGCAACTTGGATGGACTTAGAGGTTATACTGAGTGATCTATCACAGAAACAAAGAACTGAGTATCACATGTTCTCACTCATAAGTGAACCTTGAACAACTATTGTAATACTGTAAGAAAGGGATTGGCAGTAGTGGGAAACTGCCATGGGTGGGGGGTACACCTCATCAACAAGGGTACCTGCTTAATGAACATTTGTATATCTAACCCTGAATTGTACCCCATATATTTAAAATAAAACTTAAAAAAAAAAGGAAGTACTCCTAGCCACTCTTGGTGCAATTCTGGAGTTTCTAATCTGTTGGAGGAGGAAGATGATGAACAAACAGTATATATAATAGGTGGTATAAGTGCTAAAAAGAAAACTCAGTCAGGAGAAGGGAAACAGAGTGCTGCAGAGATGAAGATGGGGGAGTTGTCATTTTATAAAGGATGGGCAGGGAGAGCCCCGCCAAGAAGATGGCATTTGAGCCATAACCTGGAGCATATGAAGACGTTAACCGTGCAGACACCTGAAGAAAGAGAGTTCCAGACAGGGAACAGCCAGTGCAAAGGCCCTGAGTAAGAACATGCCTGAAGCATTCAAGGAACGGCAAGAAGACCACCATGACTGGAATGAGACCAGAGAGGTAACAGGGGCCGAATAACGTGGGAATTTTCTAACAGCAAAGGCTCTGGCTTCACTGGCCACTTTAGAGTGAGAATGGCTTCTACATTTCAGAGTTGTGATCAGTGGCCCATTTTTTATTTATAGATTTTATTCTGGGCCAGACGCAGTGGCTCATATCTGTAATCCCAGCATTTGGGGCAGCCAAGGTGGGAGGATTGCTTGAGCCCAGAAGTTCGAGATCAGCCCAGGCAACATAGGGAGACCTCATCTCTACCAAAAAATTAAAAATTTGCTGGGCCTGGGAGCATGCACCTGTAGTCCCAGCCACTCAGGAGGCTGAGACAGAAGGATTGTCTGAGCCCAGGAGGTCGAGGCTGCAGTGCGTCATGATTGTGCTGCTGCACTTCAGCCTGGGTAACAGAGTGAGACCTGACTCAAAAAAAATTGTATTATGCCTGCTAGATTTGGAGTGACTAAAGACAACCGCATGGACAGAAGTTGAGAGACCAGTTAGGAGTCTTGCAATAATCCAGGAAGATGTGAGTGTTAGCAGAATAGGCAAGGAGAAGAATTTGGGTTCTGTAGATATTTTGAAATGAGAGTAGGCCGGGCTTGGTGGCTCAGCCTATAATCCCAGCACTTTGGGATGCCGAGGTGAGTGGATTGCCTGAGCCTTTGGGTTCAAGACTAGCCTGGGCAACATGGCAAGACCTTGTCTCTACAATAAATAAAAAATTAGCCAGACATGGTAATGCTCACCTGTAGTTCCAGCTACTTGGAAGGCTGAGGTGGAAGGATCGCCAGAGCACAGCAGGTCGATGCTGGGGTGGCCATGAGTGTGCCATTGCACTCCACCCTGAACAACAGAGTGAGACTCCAGCTCAAAAAAAAAAAAAAAAAGAAAGAAAGAAAGAAATGAGAGTAAGTTTGGCTCCTGCCATCCAGGAGTTTTTGCTGTAATGGAGAAGACATTCATAAAAACCTCCAACCTAAGGTGCGAATGCAAACATCACCATAGTAGCCTACATTATGCTGAAGTAGCAAATAGCTTCCAAATCTCAGTGGCACTTATTATGACAACTGTTTATTTCTTGCTCAAGCATGTCAGAGCAGGTTGGCAGGAGCTCCTGTCTGTTGTAGCCACCCAGGGCCCCATGCTAATGGAGGCCACATCTCAACCCATCACCAGAAAGATGTATAATGAATCTCACTTTGAGAGACGTATGATGTCTCCCAAGGCTTCTGCAAGAAGTGATGTTTCTGTTAAAAAAAAAAAAAAGCCACAAGGCCATGTTTAATCTCAAAGGGGACAAGGAAGTACAGTCTAACAATGGACCTAGAATTTTCATGACAACCACACCAAGTTTATAAATTAATGTAAAAATAATCAGTATCATTCAAACCCCTAGTGCAGATTATTTAGTTGAAGAAAGAAAGAGTCAACTAAATGTAAATCTGCAAAAATCTCACAATCTGAGGATAAAGGGAAAGAAAACATGAAAAGCCAATTCAGAGACAGGATCCATTGATCAGGATGCTTTATCTCTAATAGAATTTCTGGAAGACAAGATTAGAAAAAAATGAGGAAAGACAATGATTGAAGAGAGATTGGGTGAGAAATTTTCTAGAACTGCCAGCAAACCTGAGTCTTAAGACTGAAAAGAAGCACAAATCCCAAGGGAGAAAAAAAATCCAGACAGGTCCACTGTGGAGAAACTGCAAAACATCATCAAAAGAAAATCTTAAAAGCAGTGAGAAAGAAATGACAGGTCACCTACAAAGAAAATGAAACTTGACAGCAGCATGCTTTTATAAGTCAAGAAATCAGAGAGCAATGGAGCAATATCTTTAAAATCCAAGGGGAGAAAAATCACCATTCACCAACATTTATTTATCCAGTAAAATTATTATTTGAGAGTGGGAGCAAACAGAAGCCATTTTCAGATAAACAAGATTTGGAGTATTTACGATTCATAAATTCACTGAGAGAACAAGTAACATGTACTTCACACAAACATCCTGAATAAGATATTGGTAAATAAAACCCATCAATGTATAAAAACACTAATACATCACAACTATGTGAGATTTATTCCAAGTATGCAAGGCTGGTTTAATATTTGAAAGTCAATTAAAATAATCCACCATATCAACAGGATATAGAAGGAGAATCATATGATCATGTCAGTTGACATATAAAAACCATATGACAAAATCCAACAATTCATGATTTAAAAAATCTTCCACCAAATTAGGAATAGAGCAAAATTTCTTATCTGATAAAAAGCATCTACAAAAATCCTTATTACTAATATTACACTTAATGGTGAAAGATGAAATGCAAAAGTTTCCCTCTAAGATTGGGAACAGCCAGGAATGCCCAATCTCATCATTCTTACTCAGTATAATTCTGGACATGCAAGCCATGCACTGGTTCAATAAGCAGGGGGGAAAAAGGCATACAGTTTAGAAAAGAAGAAATAAACCTGCCTTTGTTTACAGATGACATTATCTATGTAGAAAATCCCAATGGGTAAAAGAAAATCCCAATAAATGTAACAAAAAAGCCAAAACAAAACAAAACAAAACAAAAAACTCTCCTTGAAGAGTAAGTGAATTCAACAGGGTCATAGGATTAACGATCAACACACAAAATCGATGGGATTTCTATATACTAACAGCAAGTGAATGGAAGCCAAAATAAAAAACACAGTACCACTTACAGTTGTTCTAAAGAAAATGAAATATTTAGGCATAAGTAAAACAAAACATGGATACAATCTCTATGCTGAAAATTACAATACGCTGATGGAAGAAAACAAAGACCTGATGACTGTAGAGACATACTATGTTCATAGATTAGAAGACTCAGCCAAGTAAAGATATCAGTTCACCCTAAATAGAGCTGTAGTTTTAAAACAATTCCTCAAAATCACAGCCAAGTTTTTATTTTTATTTTTGGTAAACATAAACAAGCTTATTCTGAAATGTATTTAAAAAGGCAAAAAAGCCAGAAGAACTAAAGCTCTTTTGACAAAGAAGAATGAAGTGGGAGGAATTTGTCCATCTGATTTCTAAGCTTATTGTGGAGCTACAGTAATCAAGACTGTGTGGTATTGGCAGAAGGGTAGACACAGAGGTCATTAAAACAGGATAAGGAATCCAGAAATAGACTCACACAAATATGGCCTCCTAATTTTTTGCAAAATTGCAAAAGCAACTCAATAGAGAAAAGATAGCTGTTTCAACAAATGGTGCCAAAGCAGTGGACTATCTATTAGCCACAAACCAAAAAAAAAAAAAAAATCAAAAAAACTTTAAGTGATCTTCAGCCTAATCTTCACACTTCTGTCTTCACAAGTAATTAAAAAAAAAACAAACTCAAAATAGATCATGGACTTAAATGTAAATATAAAATGATAAAGCTTTTAGGTTTAAAAACAACACCAACTACATGAAGATATTATTTAGGACCCACAGTTTTGTGGAGATTTCTTAGACATGACACTAAAGGCATGACCCATAAAAGGAAAAAATGATTAGTTGGGTCTTATAAAAAAAAGAAAAGACCCTGTTAAGAGGATGAAGAAACAAATGTCATCCTAGGACTAAGACTTCATCCATCCTAAGACTAAGACTAAGAGAAAATATTTGCAAGCCACCTCTCTGATGAAGGGCCAGTATCTAGAATATATAAAGAACTCTCAAAACTCAGTAGTAAAAAAGCCAAACAATCCAATTAGAATTTGGACAAATTACAAACAGAGACATTTCGCTACAGGGTATGTGCAGATGGTAAATAAGCACATGAAAAAGGTGTTCAACATCATTAGCCTTTAAAAATGCAAATTTGAACTACAATGAGATATCACTACACACATATCAGAATAGTTAAAATAAAAAATAGTGATAACACCAAATGTGGGCAAAGATTCACAGGAACCAGATCACTCATACATTGTTGGTGGGAATGTAAAATGTCATAGCCACTCTGGAAAATCATTTTACAGTTCCTTTTAAAATGAAAAATGGACTTACCCTATGACCCAGCAATTGCATTCTTTCACATCTATCTCAGAAAAATGAAAATTTATATTCACCCAGACACTTGTACGGGAAGGTTTAGAGAAGCTTTGTTTGCAACAGGCAAAAACTAGAAACTACCCAAATGTTTTTTTCAGTGGGAGAATGGTTAAAACTATGATACTGCCATACCATGGAATGTTACGTAGCAATAAAAGACATGCTATTGGTGTGCGATGACTTGGATATACCTCAAGAGAAGAATGCTCAGTGGGGTGGAAAGCTTACACTGTGTACCATTCCATTTATGCAGAACACTGTTGAAATAAATTATAGAGATGGGGAACAGATGGTTGCCTGGAGTTAGGGATGGAGGTGGGATTAGGGAGTTTGAATACCAAGGCATGGCACTGGGAAGCCTTGTTGATGGTTCAATTAAGAATCTTGATTGTGGTAATAGTTACAGCTACACCTGTGGAAAATTGTGTAGAACCACACGCACACATGAGTATATGTATAAATCTCAATAAGCACTGTGGGTTGCCCCAATTCTAATGATTTGGTTTTGTTGCTGTCTAGAGTTACACAATTGGGAGAGTTGGGCAAAAGGGCATGGGTCCTTCCTGACATTTCTTTACAATTTTCTTTTACAAAATACGAAGTTAAGCTGGGCGTGGTGGCTCACACCTGTAATCATAGTACTTTGGGAGGCAGAGGCAGGGCAATCCTTGAGCCCAGTAGCTCAAGACCAACCTGGACAATATAGCGAGACCACGTCTCTACAAAAATAAAATAAAATAAATTAGCCAGCCATGGTGGCACATACCTGTAGCCCCAGCTTCTTGGGAGGCTGAGGCGGAGGGATTACCTGAGCCCAGGTGATCGAGGCTGTGGTGAGACGTGATTGTGCCACTGCACTCCAACTTGGGCAACACAGTGAAACACTGACTCAAAAAGCAAACAAGACAAAAAATAAAGTTAAAAAATGTTTACTTCATTAAGAAGAATAATAAAACCCAGCGGGAAGAAGTGCTATGTGTGAAATGATGGTGAGAAAATAAGTTAATAAGCATGGTTTTAGAAAACCTAAATAAACATACATTATAAAGAATCGTTTAAGGAGATTAAAAGCAAGATAAAAATACCAGACTGAAACAATAAAACAACAGAGAGGGTAATCGGAGTGAAAGCATTTTTTTCTCTCTTTTTAAGAAATTGTTTATTTTACTTTATTTTATTTTTTATTTTTGGAGTTGGAGTCTCACTCCATCGCCCAGGCTGGAGTGCAGTGGCATACTCACCGACACTCCAGCGTCGACCTGCTGGGCTCCCCCAATTCTTCCACCTCAGCCTTCCAAGTAGCCAGAACTATAGGCGCGTGCTACCATACCTGGCTAATTTTTTTTTTTTTATTGTAGAGATGAGGTCTCGAACCCCTGAGCTCAGGCAAACCTCTCACCTCGGCCTCCCAAAGTGCTGGGATTATAGGTGTGAACCACCGCACCCAGACTTAATTTTTCATTTTAAATATGTGGGGTATAATTCAAGATTAGGTATACAATTGTTCATTATGCAGCTACCCTTGTTGATGAGGTGTACCCCTCCCCAGCAGTTTCCCACTACTGCCAATCCCTTTCTTGAAGTATTGCGATAGTTGTTCTAGTCCGCTTATGAGTGAGAACATGTGATACTCAGTTCTTTGTTTCTGCGATAGATCCAGAGCGAAAACATCTAAAGTTCTCATATTTTCCAGGAGGAGACTGATATTCATGCACTTGAAATACTTTTTACGATAAAATAGTAGAAAGGCATGTAAACCAAATGACACTATTTTGATGCAAGGTATCATTTACTGAACATCTGCCCTGTATCTGGAAGCCTACTGACATCACAATCTTTTTTATAGTCCTGAAAGGAAGTGGCTTTTCATTCCCCCACTTTTTTTTTTTTTTGAGTTGGAGTCTCACTCTGTCGCCCGCTCCCGGCCACCCCAGCCTCGACCTGCTGGGCTCCGGTGATCCTTCCGCCTCAGCCTTCCGAGTAGCCAGAATTACAGGTGCGCGCTACCACACCCGGCTAATTTTTTGATTCATTGTAGAGATGAGGTTCCCACCTGCCCAGGCGGGTCTCAAACCCGTGGGCTCAGGCAATCCACTCACCTCAGCCTCCCAAAGGCACGGGATTACAGGCTGAGCCACCGAGCCCGGCTTTTCATCCCCTTTTATATTGGTAAGAAACAAAGGCCAAACAGGGTGAATAATGTATAATGTACAGGTCAGAGCAGTAAGTGGAAAAGGCATATTTGAACCCAGGGCTCTCTACTGCATAAACCCAACTAGTGCTCTCTTGGTCATAATGAATGTAGAAATAAATACTTCTCTAAAAGGAGTGCTTGCAATGGTTTGAAGGCAAAATAGTTTCACCCTTTGTGGAATGAAATACAAATTGTCTCCAAACTATGGTTGCAACAGAAAGCTTTCATATGCACCCTTTTCTTTTCATTTCATTGATCAAACTGTGGACAAAACTGATAAAAAAACAGAGCGTTTTCATATCTGCTCTTTCCCGTCTCAGCCCGAAACAGAATCAGTGTGTTGTGTTACCTGGAAGAATGAAGAGCATCAGTTCACATTCAGATTTGATGTTTTCTTAATAAAGCTATGAGCATAGAAATAAAAATTTCGATACTGTCCTGTACAGGTGAAAAGAGAGAACTCGTGTTTTAACCATCAAAGAAAACCACAAATCTATTGATTTTTCCATTTGTAAATCTTGTTTCTGTGTCTCTTAAGGCTAAAAATGATCTTGAAATTCAATATGCTAAGGCAAATTCTCATGCACACACATATCCACAGAACATGCAGAACATGCAGGGTGAACACACACGCATACGCATGCTTGCACGCATGCACACGCACATACCCACACACATAAACACACACACACACACACACACACACACACATTGGTAATGGGTCTCAAAAAGGGAATGATAGGACTTAGTTGCACATGTTTGTTGACAGGTTTGAATTAAAGAAACCTGAACATTCCTCTCCAGTCAATTGGGCCTTTTCTCCTTCTTTTAGTCTAGAATAAATGACTAAAGTTCTCCAGTTTATAGGATTGAAAAGAGGTGGTACTTTTATCTTACCTGAAACATTGTGCAGCAAAAGCTTCTATTTACTGACTCATAAAAGATTTTATGCTTCATCTGTTGTACTTAAGATGACTATAGAGAATGTACTAGAAAAAGATTGGAAATGTGTTTCCTCCTGAAGTTGGAATTATAGTCAGGTGTATTATTTAACAACCCTACTTTCCTTGATGCCATCAGATTTCAGCATTGGCAGGAAGTACTGAAGTAAACTCAAACAGAGCATTAAGCAAAATGTAGCCTCAAACTCTAAAAACATGTACGATTGCAACTCCTTTGTGTGCAGACTTCAGAATGAGTTTGCCCAGCTCTTTCATAATAGTTTCATCTGATGAAACAACAAAGGCACCTGTCACTGGGTGAGCTCACAGCCTTCTATAAAAACACCAAGAACATTCTGATCCCAGAACTGCCATCACAGCTCTGTCATGGAATCAGCCAGAGACCCTGGGCAAATCTCTTATCCTTTCTAGACCTCAATTTCCTCATCCATAACATCCAGGCACATTTCCCAAGAAATATGAGAGGACGATTGGCTGTATAGAAATGATTCTGAACAGCAGGATGTCCCTAGCAATATTTTATCATTAGTGATGGCCAAATAGAAGACTATTTATTGTCTGCCCTTGCTAAAGTGAAGACAGCTGTTCTTTTACCAAGATAAAATCAAAATGAAAGTACCAGAAAGAACTCATCAAAAGGATGGCAGATATGACCATAATGCTCTGAAGTGTTCATGTCTAGTTCCATTTTGGAGTCATTGTTTTCTGAGGGGTCACCATCAGGACAGTCCTTAAGAGTAATCACCATTAATATGGTCATGGTCATGGTCATGTAAGGAGACCCTGTAGCCCTACCTTATTCAGGTGGACACATAAAAAAGTGGCTTCACAGAGATATTGGTTTATTGTGTTCTTATCAAAAGATAAAGAGGGTGTTTCTGAATTTTTTCTTTGAGACTCTAAGTTTTAAATGAAGAGCCATTATGAAAATATTTCCCAAATTTTTACTGGTCTAATCTCACCTTGAGCAAAATATTATTTATTTTTTGACTTGGAGTCTCACTCTGTCGCCCAGGCTGAGGTGCAGTGCACACTCACAGCACCCAGCGTCGACCTGCTGTGCTCCTGTGATCCCTCTGCCTCAGCCTTCCAAGTAGCTGGAACTACAGGTGTGCGCTACCACACCAGGCTAATTTTTTATTTATTGTAGAGATGAGATCTCACCAAGTTGCCCGGGCTGGTCTCGAACCTGCAGACTCAGGCAATCGACTGCCTTGGCCTCCCAAAATGCTGGGATTATAGGCTGAGCCACTGAGCCTGGCCATTGTTTTCCTTTATGTATTAGCTTCGAGAGGTCATATAGCATACGGTTAACAGCATTGACATGAAGCCAGACTTCCAATGGGAATTTATTTCCAATTCTGACATCTACTGTGTGATACTGGTAGGATCATCTATTCTTTGCCTCAATTTCTTCAGCAGTAAATGCACATAAAAGTAGAACCCATTTTGTAGTATTGCTGTGAGAATTAAATGAGTTTATGTTAGTTGTTCAGTATAGTCCCTGAACCATAGTAAGTACTACCTAAACTGAGGGTTTTGTTATTATTAAGCATTTCATAAAACCATTGTAGGAGAATAAATCAAGAACTATTAGCCCACCTTCAAAATGTTTCTAGAACCTGACCACATCTTACCTCCTCTACTCCTAGTTCACCATCACCTCCTGCTAGGACTATTGCAGTAGACTTCTAACTGGTTCCCCTGCCTCACCTTGTGTTACAGTAGTCCCCATACAGTGCCATGAATGGTCATTCAGCTCCTAAGTCATATTACATCATTCCTTTGTTCAATGTACTTCATAGCCCATCATTTCATTCAGAATAGAAGGCAGAGTAAAAGCCCATGCATCACTTGCCTCGTCCCCTGCCACCCTCCTTGCCTCTCCACTCCAGCTCCTGGCATCTTGGCAATTCCTTTAACAGCCTAGCTTAGTGCGAGCAACCTCAAGGCCTTTGTATTTTTTGTTCCTGGTCTATAAGACTTTTTCTCCTTCTTTTAAGCCCGAAAAGCATTCCTTAGGAAGGGGCTTCTTCTTCATTCAGTCTTTATTCAAGCATGGTCTTATCTGAAGGAGGCTTCTCTGGCCACATTTTCTGAAATATCTTTTCCTTTGTACATTTATCCCTAACCCGCCTTATTTCCCTATAGAGAACTGATCACCACTTGATGCAGTATGTGCTAATTTTTTTTATTGACATACGGCCTGTCTCTCCCTGACCAGCATGAAAGCAGCTATTTTGTTTTGTTCACTGCTCTTTTACAAGCTCATAGTACAGCACCTGCACTTGCATAAATTAATAAACTGAAGTGGATGAGAGAGTAATGAATATTGGACTTTCAAAGCATTTTTACATATGTGGTCTTATTTAATCCCAGGAAGTAAGGATCATAGGGCGAAAACTTTCTTTTCTTGCCTCTACATCTATAAAGGTTAACTCAGATCCCAAAAAGGGTCCTACCGTTCCCAGACCCTATCAACCTGACTGCACTTTACTTCTGTACTTATGTCAAGTATTACTTTTTTTTATCAATTAGTGAGTTTTGATAAGTGAGATCACTTTATATGCTCTTGATACAAGCAATAACGGGAATGAATCTCATGATAATTATGCTGAACGAAAGAAGCCAGACCAAAAGAATATGTAATGTATGGTTTTATTTATATGAAAATCTAGGACCTGCAAGCTAATTTATAGTGACAGAAAGCAGATTAGTAGTTGCTCAAAAGGAATTGGGAGTGCATTGCAGTGGACCCCAAAAAGGAATATTTTGGGACAGTACAGATCATTATCTTCATCTTGGTGATGCTTTCATTAGTATATGCATATATCAAAACTTATCAAAAAGTACACTTTGAATATGTGCAATTTATCTATATTATTTTGCTTAGTAAAGACTTTTGGGGGGAAAATGTTAGAGAATTTGCCCTATACAATTGTGATTTTAATTTCATTTTGATAAAAGGTCATGCTAGGTATTTCTGCAAAGGTTAACTAGAGTCCCCATTTGTGGATTCTTGATGTGTCCTGTTTCCCGCATTGCCCATCCAGTGATTAACAAGACCCAGGTTTTTCACAGTAACAATGCCCCACTGACAATAACATTTATTTATATATTCCCCTGTGCTGAAAGCAGGACTTTGATTTTACAGTTTGGGGGTGTTCTCTAACTCTTTTATAAGGCTCTATTCCTTAAATTAAGTGAAAAATCAAATAGCCAACATGGATTGGATAGTATTTGAGGAACTGCAGGTTAATAGAACTTTTATATGAACAAATTGAGTGAATTATCCAACCGAGGCCGTCTAGAACAGCAGCTTTGTGCAGGGATTAGAAACTGGATAGCCCTTGCATTTTGTTTTTCAGCATAAAAGCCATATTTCTCTTCCTTCTATTCTTTATTGGCAAATTGTAACCCTTTTTTTTTTCTAAAGTATCTAAAATATCTGTTTCCCACAGTTCTCTGTCTGAGTCTTCTTTTTCTGTCTTGTGAATGAGACACACTAAATGCTTCCTGGAACTTAAAGGACTCAATATTACGTTCTTCCCTCACCCCCACTCCCCCAATTCACCATATAAGAGAGGCACCACCTATTAGAATCAATATCCATAGAATAGTCCTAGCAAAGGTGTCAGAGTAAGCCACGGCAGATTAAGGCTAAAATTCCAACTGCATTGTTTAAATAGGCCATATGCTAATGAATAAATTTGGTACTTACAAAGCATTTGTTCTTCATTTGGTCAGCATTTTACCATTCAGTTTGACATTTAGAAAAAATGTACTACTGTGTGCTACTGAGTATCTGCTTAAGGCTCATTGACATAAAAGGATTCAAAGATGTCAGCCTAACTCTCAAGCAGACAGACTAGAGCAAATTGCAAGAAACGCATACTTCTCTTGAGATGCCTGAGATTTAGGAATTTTAAAAAATTGTTTTTGATGGATTTTTACACTTTAGATTTGCATTTCTTGATTTATTCCTTTTTTTTTTGGTACTTATAGTCCTAAGACCCTTGATCAATTAATTTATAATTGTGATTTTAGTTGCATTTTGATACCAACTGCTACTTACAGGATATGCTTGGTGAATTCTTTCATAATATTAATAGTACTCCCTGGTTTATTTCTTATGAAAAATTGTGTGTGTATGTACTTATGAATGTGTGTATACACACACACACAATTTTTCTTCAAATTGTGACACTCTTTTTAAATTATATTTGCAAGTATCACTAAGTATTCTAAGTCAACCCTATTCTAGCAGAGAGCAAGGAAAAATGGAAAATTTAAAACTCCAGTGTGATTTTTTTTTTTTCCATTTGTGTCATGCCTCATATCTAAATGAGCAATAGTGTGTTTCTTCAGGTCTCCCTGTGAACACCGAAAATTTTTAGTTTTTCTTTGGATTCTTGCAGACTAGATACGATCAGTAGGAAGTTGCTGATGGAAACTGATGCTTTTGATTCAGGCCAAGCATACCACAAAGACACAGAGGTGACATCCAACTTGTACGTAAAACATGCCTTTGTAAAGCGAGCAGTCACTGCCGAGGGTGGGCTGGTAACATGTGCATGAGAACAACTCTAACTTCATTGCCAGACATATCGCTGTGACCGAAAGTTGTCTGTGTCTGCAGAATTCTAAAAGAAAGATCCTGTGCGATTTTTGTGTTTGTTGTACTTTTCCATTAAGATTATAACAATACCGCAAAAAAAAAGTTTGGCTAAAAAGAAAAGAAAAGAAAAGAAATCTGAATCTTCTAAAAATATTTCTCTGATTACTGGTAGCATTCAAACAATGTCTCATCCAGCTTGGCTGTTAGTCTTCAGCAATCGTCAGGGACTATCTTGAGACTGGCAGACCCAGTGTTTTAGCCTTAGCTCCATGTATTTTCCTCAGTGCCCCTCCAGCAACTCTCCTGTTATGACAAAATGGCTAGAGAGAGTTGTCTAAAAGCATTATTTCCGATTCCTCTCCTGTCGTTTTTCTTGAACCCATTTGTTCAGGCCTTCAGTCCCTCTGTTTCACAGAATAGCTTTGGTCAAGGTCACAGGTGACTCCACAAGTTGATCAGTGTTCATTTCTGTTGACTGCCAGCATGTCACATGTTGGACCACTTCTCACCCTTCGGACACACCTTTTTCTTGGCTTCCTGGACACCTCCTTTTCAGCTTTCTTACAGTCTCGCTGACTGGTCCTCCTCGGTCTCCTTTGTTGGTTGCTTCTGATTTTCTCACCCGTAGACATTGGCCTATGCCCCAGATCTTGTCACTTTATACTCATGCCACCTGATCTGCTCTTTGGTGCTCTGTCAGCTATATGATGATGACTCCTCTGGCCTTAGCCTCTCCCCTGAAGTTCAGATGAATGTTTCAAATCATCTGCTTGACATCTCAGCCTTAACAAGTCCAGAAATAACCCATCTCCTCCCATTGCCTTCCTCAGCTCAGTAAGTGCAACCCACTGAGTTGCTCACAGTAAAACCTTGCCATTAACCTTGATACCTTTTTTTAATCTCATTTCATATCCACTCTGATAGGAAATCCTATTCATGCTACTTCCAAAATATATCAAAAAATCGGACTGCATCTCAACATCTCTGTCCCTCCATTCAGGTACATTACCCTCTGATATCTCTGTCCTGGATTATTGCCATAGCTTCCTATGGCTTCTTGACTTTAGTCCATGTCCCTAGCCAACTTCTTTCTCTTTTTTTTGAGTTGGAGTCTCACTCTGTCACCCAGGCTAGGGTGTGATGGCACACTCACGGCTACCCCAGCATTGACCTGCGGGACTCAGGTAATCTTTCCGCCTCAGCCTTCCAAGTAGCTGGAACTACAGGCGCCCGCTACCATGCTCTGCTAATTTTTTGATTTATTGTAGAGATGAGGTTTTGCGAAGTTGCCCAGGCTGGTCTTGAACCCATGGACTCAAGCAATTCTCTCACCTCGGCCTCCCAAAGTGCTGGGATTACAGGCTTGACCGCACCCGGTCCCTAGCCAATTCTTCACAGAACAGCCCTAGTCATCAGTTTCATCTTGTCACATACTCGTGATCTTCCCATCTTAATTGAGAGTACAGAGACCTCCAGGATCTGACCACTTGCTACCTTTGTAACCTCATCTCATTCCTTCTTCCAACTCACTCTCTCTCCTCCAAGTCCAGTAGCTCTTGGCTGTTTCTGGAACACACTGAGCATGCTTCTGACTCAAGAAAACTTGCTTTTCCATTTGCCGAGATCCTTCTTCCCTCAGCTGTCTGCAAGGCTTGCTCCCACATTTCTTCCAAATACCTTTGCATCAGCAGGACGTCCAACTCCTATGAATAAAATAGCAATCCACCCACTCCCGCCCCACTGCTCTCTATTCCCCACACCCTGTTTTATTTTTCTCCCTGCAACTTGGCATGCTCTATACTGACTTGTTTGTGAGTTTATTGTCTATCTCCATCAATAGAAGCTACGATCGCAGAGCTTATCATTGTGTCCCCTGCTTTTTGAAGACTGTGTGGTACACGTAGGTACTCAATAAATATTTCCAGAGTAAGTGAAACCCAGCTTTTACCATACCAAGTCTGTTTAAGTAAATGCAGTGCTGCTGCTCTGTAAATCTAAAACGGTCCCAAGTTTCATCAACAGTTCTCTATCCCTAAAGGATTTATTTAAGGATCAAAATAATAGTTCAGTCTGCTTAGCTTGAGTTGTTCTTACTTGCATAAGCACGCTGTGTAGGTTGAATTATCTTGTCCTGTAGAAAAGGGACATGGACTATTATTCTCCCTTTTGTTGTGCTTATATAAGCATTATGTTTCTATATGAGCTGAATTGCTATTCTGAAAGGTAAAACTGAGAGGACGCACATGCCTGTAAATGACAGCAGTTGGGTGGAGACCTGGCTTTCCAGGCTTCCTCCTCCCAGGGGAGGTGCTGGACTTGTTCAAGGCAGTTACGATAGGGGCAGCCCAATGCTATGACATTGCTTGATACATCCCTTAGGTAACAAAGCAGATATAGGTACCCACAGGGCTCACTGCTTCTTTCTTAATGCTTTTTAATTTAAAAAAAAAATTTTTTAAGTTGGGGTCTCATTCTATCACCCAGGCTAGAGTGCTGTGACATGATCACGGCTTACCACAACCTTGACCTCCTGGGCTCAGGAGATTCTTCTGTCTCAGCCTCCCGAGTTGTTGGGACTACAGGCATGCCTCACCACAACATGGTTAATTTTTAAAATTGTTTTGTAGAGACGAGGTCTCATTGTGTTGCCTAGGCTGGTCTCGAACTCCTGAGCTCAAGCAATCCTCTATTCTCAGCCTCCCTAAGTGCCGGGATTGCTCCTGGCCCCCCGCTTGGTTTTTAGATGGAATGCCAGCAATTGTCATTTTGACCATGAGGCATTTAGAGGGGACTCCTACCCCTGAACTTAATAAGAAAGGGAGAAAGGTGATTTATGGTGAATCTGGAGGCAGGGGTTCTATTTGACAGGTGGTGGTGGGGAGACCTGGGGACATGAATCAGAGCAGGGTCACCTTGTCATTGCAGTCCCCTTCTACCCACCACCCCAGAGCTGTTCAAAGGGGACCCTGTGTGCTTTGGTCACCCTCAGACATTTGTTCTTTATTGTGATCTTGTGGTTGAGAGCAGAAGCTGATCCGAAAAGGCAGCACTGAAGCTTCAAAGGGAAATGGGGAGGAGGACGTAGCCATGTGTGATGTCTCTCAAATGCCTCTTCAAAAGTACCAGAGGGGAACAAAAGCAGAAAGTTTGGGGGGTGGCTTTGAGGGCATACTGGAAAATTAGGTTTGTCAAGCGCAGCCCTGAAGATTTACATCATAGGAATTAGCCAGCCCAAGCTGACTGTCCCTTAAAGTCTCTGCATGCTGGTGGCCTTGCAGTTTTTGGATAGATTGTGGCCTTGTCTCCTGTTGCCCCCCATGCCCCTGCACTTATGCTAGCTGCCCCTCTCCTCCTTCCCACTTGGTCTTGAAGCAAAAAATGGCAAACAAAAGTCAAAAAAGTGGCCTTGTAAAAATCAGATAAGCCTTGGCTGGGCACTGTGGCTCACGCCTGTAATCCCAGCATTTGGGGAGGCCAGGGTGGGAGGATCGCTTGACCCCAGTAATTCAAGACCAGTTCAGGCAACATAGCAAGACCTTGTCTTTACAAAAAAAATTTAATAACTAGCCAAGCATGATGGTGCATGCCTGTAATCTCAGCTATTCGAGAGGCTGAAATTGGAGGAACGCTTGAGCTCAGGAGGTTGAGGCTGCAATGAACTGAGATCATGTCACTGCACTCCAGCCTAGGTGGCAGAGTGAAACCCTGTCTCAAAAAAAATTTTTTTTTGGTTTAGCTAAGCCTTACAAGCACTTTGTAAAAACCTCCTTCCCTACCAAGACAAATGCCACCAAATGGATCTGAACACTTGGTGTTGCAACTGGTCTGTCTTAAGGCCCGCTCTCTCTTGTCTCTTCACACACACAACTGTGACCTGAGCACCCGTCCTGGGCATTAGAGAATTGGGCACCTCCCTCACCAGCTCTCTAGACTCTAAGAAATAATAGCTACCTCAGGAACCCCTTTATTCCTCTGGCCAGAGCTGAGAGAGGGACATTCCATTTCTCCCACAGGGCAGGGTGTATAGAGGAGCAGAGACAGAAGACACAGATGAGGCAGCCAGCAGATCCACACCCTCTGGCATGGGCCTGAGGACATGGGCGGAGCAATGCTGGGAACAGCAGGCGGGACTCAGGGAGGGGAAGGGGCGGAGAGCCAGGGACAAGCCGGAGCCGAGCTGGATTTGTCCAAGAGTGTCCCCAAGGCAGCTCTGCCCTGTCATGGGAGAGGGCACTTTTATAACAGACCCAGACCCAGGAAAGCCTGTTGAAAGCTCTCAATGGTGAACCTGAGAGTGAACAAACAACAACATAATTAGCATATATTAGTGACAAGAAATTCTTAAAGCTTAAATTGTAATAAAGGTAGCTCACCGATATATATCGACAGTGTGGACAGCTAAAAGCAGCTCAATTGTTGCTACTAGCATAAATCCCAAAATAAAGTAATCAAATCCCTGCAGAAGGAGAGGACACTCAGGTACCGGTCTCTGTAGCACCACTTAGGAAATAAAAATAAAACAACCTGTTGATGGAGTGGACAGCACACTTACTCGAGTGTCGAAAGGTGAGGAAGGTTCTATTCCTGGCTCTGATGCTGACATTTGAGAGGCTCCCCTGGTCTTTCTGAATCACACACAAGCCTGCCTGGGGCAAGAATACAGAGGCTCGAGTACCATATGTCTAAATACTTTTAAGGGTATAAATCAAGCTAACAAACTGTTAGATAAAATAGGCTCTATTCTCATACTTTGACAAATATACCTTCGTCATGACCGAGAAAGCCATTTTAGAATTCTCTGATTCCGTCAGAGTTCTGTGCTGGATCATGTGATCAAGAGGGGTCCCCTTCCCCACCCCAAATTGCTTGCAGCCTTCCCACCTCCTCGTTCCCCCTCTGACCCCCTTCCACATTGCAAGGGGTCTCAGGGACACACAAGTGATATCCCCAACCTGTAAGGGCCAGCTCTCTCCACATGCCTTGCAAACAGGGTGCAGTCAGTACCAGGGGTGTATACTCCAATATCAGGTGAGGGTTAGGGGACAGGGATCCCTTTCCAGACTCCTCCCCCATCACACTGTTTGAATCTTATTCATTAGGACTTAGACACCTAAGCCCTGCACTTCCATCAGATCAAATCACAAGGACCTAGGGTAAGCTGGTCATTCCTCTGAGAGCTGGCATTGCATGGATTATGTCACTTTATATTTGCAGGTCACATAGGATCTACAGAAATCCTAATTTTTAAGAGCTCCAAAGTGAAGGCCAGGAGATATGAATTTCCCCAAACTGCCCACACACTCTTTCTCACCACCCTCTGGAAAAAATTCTGAGCCTCCCCCTCAGATACCTAAGAAGAAGCTGAGAAAAATCTGCCCAGAAGAACAGCTGCTCAGAGCATGCCTCACCCTTCCTGGTCAGCCATGTTCCCAACTTTATTGCCTTCTTCAGTAGATCTCGGGAATGAAAAAGCAAGGAGTGAAATCTTAGTGTTCCTGAATATCGCTCCATGATTACTGATGGTAAACTGTTTCCCCAAAATATCTCCCTGAGCTTTTGGAGAGGGGATGATTCCATGAGCATCATAGACTGATGGATGCTAGAATTACAGGGGACAGGAAGCCCCTGTGGAGGGCTGGGCGTTGAGACACAGTACAGAGGAGGGAGACCAAGGTGTGAAGTCTACAAATGAGGTGAGAAAAGGGAAGAGGTGGGAGGAAGTGGTACCAAAAGACAAGGCCCTTTGGGGTCTAAACATCCCACATTTACTTTTTTAAAATGAGCTTAAGGCTGGGAACAGCAGCTCATACCTATAATCCCAGCGTTTTAGGAAGCTGAAGTGGGAGAATTGCTTGAGCCCAGGAGTTCAAGGCCAGCCTGGGCAGCATAGCGAGACCCAGTCTCTACAAAAAAACCCCAAAATTTAGCGGGGCATGGTGGCTCGCACCTGTAGTCCCAGCCACTCAGATTAATACGGGAGGGTCACTTGAGCCCAGGAATTCAAGGCTGCAGTGAGCCGTGATTGTGCCATTGCACTCCAGCCTGGGCTACAGAGTGAGACCCTCAACTCAAAAAAAAAAAAAAAAAAGGTTGAAAAGTAGGGTGTCTATCCTGTAAAATGAAATCTCCCAGATACAGGTCTGCTGACATTTGTTTCCAACATGTGTTGTCAAAGAATGGCTCGGTTTTTTTGTTGTTGTTTGTCATTAGCTTGACTTAGTGGAGTAAAACTGTGACAAAGCACTACTGTTTCTTTTTATTCTGAAAGCTTCCTCTGGAATTTCTTAGTGATCCTGACTTTTACTTACCAGAGTAGAAAAGCTTCTCATGTTGACACTCCCAGTGGTCTTTCCGCTTCAACTTGAGGACCAAACAGGTTATAGCCTTTCAAGCAGAATAATTTTTTCCCATTAGTAGAAAAGAGAGAAATTCTGATCAACAAAATTCGTAAACTACATATTGGTGGGTTTTTTAAAAAAAAAATCTACATGTAAATGATTATATAAAGACCAGCAGTTCATGCTAAAACCTTTTCTAAAGATATATCCATTCATCTGTAATAATAATAATTACCGGTTATCACTATGTAAAATACCAATACTTTAGCAGGGAAGAAAAATGTGAGATTAACTCAGTTACTTACTAATGTCCATAATCTGTGTGTCTAAATCTGCTTGTCAGACTGATTGCAGAAAGTGAAGGATGGATAAAGCTTCTGGGGGAGTGGTTATAACCTTTTTTAAAATTATAGCTAGAGTTTGTTTGTGGTTTTTTTTTTTTCAGTCTTTGAAAAACATTGGAAACTGTAAACGTTGCACTTTTCACATCACTAAAAGACCAATTTGTCTTTTTTCTGGAGCCATGATTATTGTACTTTTACATTTTTGTTCTTATCGTTAAGAAAATCTCATTCTTCTCATTGCGACCTTTACTCTTTGCTTTATAATAGAATTTCTACACCCACTCTTATCACAAGCCAAGAGAAATTTCCAGAATCCTATAATTACATCCAGGTTTGAGCTTCTGAGTCAGATCTTGGTGCTTTGTGGAAGGGACACTATTAGGGCAGCATTCTTTTGTCATTTTTTTAATGATTTTTCTTTAATTTTTTTGAATGAAAAAATACAGAAAACCGTGACAATATATAATAGACATTACTGATATTAAGCAAGTGTTAACATCTGTTTAAAATCTGATAGACCGCATGGCACGATAGTTAAGATGATTATTTGGGTGAGTCACACAACTTATTACTCAGCTGTGAAATGGGGATAATAGTAGCAACCTCATAGACAAGATTAAATGAGTTAGTATTTGGACGGATTTAGATTAATGCCTGGCACATAGTAAGTGCTATGTACATTCTTGTCAAATTAAAAAAAAAGTTTCCATTATTATTTTGGCACTCTTACAGTTTTAAAAAAGTAAAATGTTGTAAAATCCCATGTTCTTTCCTTCCCTCGCCATCTTGCTTACAGCATGCAAAATTTGAACTTCTATATTTGGTATATTCATTAACAATATATATTATTACTGTTTTGTGTTATAAGACTTTACAAAAATGGGATCATACTGTATATCTCCTTTTGTAAGTTTCTACATTCACTCAATATTATGTCTTTACCATGTATCTGTATTGATAGAGATGGTTCTAGTTGGTTCATTGTACCTGTGGTTCACTATTCCATCGTGTGAATAAACTGCTGAGAACACATCCATGAGCATCCTGGCACCAATGCCCACAGGTGAGACATCCTCGGTGATAGAGCTAAAAAGACAGGGCAAAGCATGGGAGGAACATCTTCAGCTTTAAGGCGTCCCATAGTGACTAGACAAGTTTTACACTCTCACCACAATCCATTTTCCCATACCCTTGCCAATACCTGAGACTATTAGATGTGCTGACTTTTGCTTGTGCGATGGGGAAAAGATAGTATGTCAAATGTTTCATTTTTGTTTCCGAAATTACTCGTTTATTGTCCACTGGGGTTTCTGTCTCTCTGAATTGCCTATTTGTATCCATTTTTGGATATCTATAACTGCTCATTTTCATGTCTTTTTTTTAAAAAGCAGGATTTATTGAGAGGACAGAAAAGCTCCCACAGTAGGAGGGAACCCAAGGGGGTTACCCTACTGCTCATTTTCTATTTTCCTACTTTCTTTATTGATTTATGCGATTCTTTAATTATTCTGAACACTAGTTTTTGGTAGAGCATGTAAGTTGTAAATATCTTCTCTCAGACTGTGGTTTGTCTTCTTTACTTGGTTTATAATCTCTTCCATAGTACAAAATGTTTTAATGTAGTATAATTAGGCAATCTTTTCCTCAGTGGTTTTTTATTTTTTTCTTTTAAAAATATCTTTCTATACCCAAATGCTGGGAGAAAACATCATGTGTGTTTTTTTTTTTTTCCACATTACATAATTGAGTTTCTCACATACATGTCTTTAGTCCATCAGGAATTGATTTTACTTATGGTGTAAAAAAGTAAATTTTTTACTTTTTCCATACAGAGAACCAATTTTCCTGACGCTGTTTATTGAATAGTCATTTCTCCATGGATTTGTAAGACCACTTCTGATATATATCAAGCTGTCATAAAACCTGTGTCTTTTTCTAGGCTCTCCGCTTCATGCTGTGGTCCTATTTGATCTATTGCTGTGCCAAACCACACTGTTTTAATAGTGCCAATATCTGAAAGAGCAAGTACCTCCTCTTACTATTGATGCTCAAAATTGCCAGATTGATGCTATCAATGGTATATTTTTTATTAAACTATAGTTTCTATTTTTTTCTAGTATTTGGGCTTGCTGTTGATTCTGTATACAGATCTTACACTATTCAGTCATATGGAATTCCTTGTTGGTTCCAATAATGTGTCTGCAGGTTTCCTTAGGTTCTCTGTTAAAATACCTATAAAAAAGCACCATTTTGGTTATCCTTTTCTAGTCCTTTTTTTTTGAGTTGGAGTCTCACTCTGTCGCCCAGACTGGAGTTCAGTGGCCGCTCCCGGCCACCGCAGCCTCGACCTGCTGGGCTCCGGCGATCCTTCCGCCTCAGCCTTCCAAGTAGCCAGAATTACAGGCATGTGCTACCACGCCTGGCTGCTTTTTTTTGATTTATTGTAGAGATGAGGTCTCGCTACCCAGACGGGTCTCGAACCCGTGGGCTCAGGCAATCCACTCACCTCAGCCTCCCAAAGGTGCGGGATTACAGTCTGAGCCACCGAGCCCGGCTCTAGTCCATATTTTTAAAATTTCTTTTTCTTGTATTAACTGCGCTAACCAGTTATTCAGATGCAATGATAGCAAAAGTTCCAAATTTAAAAACAATGCTTCTAACTTTTCATCATTAAGCATTATGCTTGTTTGAGGTTTTTGGTGACTATCTTTCATCAAGTTAAGAAAATTCTATTTCATTCCTAAGTTATTGATTTTCAAAAAATTATGAATGTGTGTAGGATTTTCTTAACATTTATGTGACTCTATTAAGATTGGTATATAATTTTTCTACTTATTTATATTGCAAAATATTTTAGGACTAGACTTTCTAGTGTTAAACCATTCTTATATTTCTGAAATAAACACTTTTTGGTCATAATGTGTTTTATACATTGCTTTATTTGCCTTGCCGATATTTTATTTAAGGGGTTGCACTTAAATTTAAAATCCCTTATACTTATGTCTAATATCAAGGTTAATACTAGCTATATAAAATGAATTGATATTGCAATATTTAATTTAACTTAGAGCTCACCCTAAGTATAAGAGAAAATTCAATTACGATTGTAGTATAATCATAATTAAAATAGTGTTTCTCACCACATCTTCCTATGTTTTCTGTCTTGATAGTTGAGGAAGCTTTGAGATTACAATAAAGACGCAACTGCTGTTGCTGCAAGTTCTGTTGTGATTTTGCAATTATAGCTTCTTCATAGACACGTTTCTAAATATCCTTATAAAAGGGCAGTAAGACCCATTGGGAATGAGCAGGACCAAAATGATTTCACTGGAAATCAGCATCTGAGGCATTCCCATCTTTGACATAGCCTGAATTCTGGAAGCCCTCAACTGATTCATCAAGGCATTTGCTAGAGAAATACGTTGGGATGCTCATTTCAATGAGATTTTCATTTTACTAAAATTCCAACTGCATGTTTGTCTAGAACAAAACAAAGCTAAGAGGTGAAGTCCCAACACTTTCTACTGAGTATGAGTGCCTCCTACAGATCTCTGTCCAGTTATTGCTGTCTGTCTGGTGGTTGGTGGGAAAAGATGCCATCATATTTACATTACTGCAGATTCTTTTTTTTTTTTGAGTTGGAGTCTCACTCTATCACCCAGACTGGAGTGCAGTGGCTGCTCCCGGCCACCGCAGCCTCGACCTGCTGGATTCCGGCGATCCTTCCGCCTCAGCCTTCCGAGTAACCGGAATTACAGGTGCACGCCACCACGCCCGGCTAATTTTTTGATTTTATTGTAGAGATGAGGTCTTGCCTGCCCAGGCGGGTCTTGAACCCGCGGGTTCAGGCAATCCACTCACCTCAGCCTCCCAAAGGCGCGGGATTACAGGCTGAGCCACCGAGCCCGGCTCAGATTCATTTTTTAAAACATGTTCTTTTATGATGTTAACAGAGGTTGCCTCACAATTATGACTCTTTTTTTTTTTTTTTAAACAGAGTCTCACTCTGTTGCCCAGGCTAGAGTGTGGTGGCACCATTACAGCTCACCACAGCCTCAAACTCCTGGGCTCAAGTAATCTTCCTGCCTCAGCCTCCCAAGTAGCCGGGACCACAGACCTGTGCCACCGTGCCCGGTTAATTTTTCTATTTTTTGTGGAGATGGGAGTCTCGCTATTTTGTCCAGGCTGGTCTCGAACTCCTGGGCTCAAGCGATCCCTCCCTTGTGGCCTGCCAAAGTGCTGGGATTACACGAGTGAGCCACCATGCCCAGCTAACAATTAAGATTCTTTTAGAGCACATTCTAAATTAGAATTTGACTTAAAATTGCTGTTGCCTGGAATTTCTTAGTCCTTCATAAAGACTCCTTTAAAGGCTCTCCAGAGAGTCTCCATATTTCCACCATGATAAAACTAATACAAGATAAATTAATTAAAAGACAATAAAACCTTACATGGTTTTGAAATATCAGGTCTCTGAGTGAAATAAGAAGATAACCGAGTGATATGATCCTTCTTGAATGTAGCAAAAATTTGGTGTTTACCCAACTCAGAATAAGGACAGTGAAATCTAAGAGTAAAGTTATTCCAAAAATAAAGAACATCCAGACTTTCCATAGATACTAAATCTTCTATTATCTTTTTCCTCTTTGCAAGGCAGCTATCATCATTCTGCTTTGTCACCTACTTGAAAAGCCATCCCACAAGCAGGGACTTAGCGGCATGAGAGTCCTGTCCAGGATGTTGGAAGTCACTGGCATCAGAGGGCAAACTAGAGCCATTCGATGAACACACACAGTCTTGTTTGAATGGTTGCTGTGTTTGAAATAAACTGTCAGCTGGTGTTCGATATGAATTGCTAACTTCTAAAGAATAGTGTCATTTAAGGAACCACTGTAGGTGTTAGAACACAGAGGGGGACCAGAAAACACCTCCAAGAAGAAAGGGATTGTGTCTCTTTTGATTGCCTTTGTGTAGCCAGTTCCTGGTGTAGACCTGGCACATGATGGGGACATGTCTAGCGAATGAATGAAGTCATTTCTACAAGCACCTCCAGGGTACCTCTAAGGATGTTTTGCTTTTTCTGGTTTTCAATCACAAGACTCTTGAATACAGTCTCCTAATGTTACACTACGGTGTTAACTCTACTGGAATATTTTGCTTATCTTAAATACCAACATCTTCCTCATTTCAGATGCCAATTTACGCTCCACCAACCCCTCTGGAAGTTTTTATTTGAGAGCCTGTCTTGCTTATTTCTTCTGGCTTAAAAATGACCCAGTTAACTGAATAGGATTCCTAACCTGCCAGTCTGTTTAGATGTGTGACATTATCTTTGAAGACCATCAAATGGAAGTATACATATTTTAGAAAGAAGATACAGAAAATCATAAAGAAGTTTGGGTGAACTTACCACCCAAAGACAACCACTCAATATTTTGGTTTGTAATCATCAAATAGGTGGTCTTACCATGAACCTAATGAAACCAAGGTCCAGGCCTCTCTAAGTAAATATTCATTTTCATATCAAATTCTATGTATCTAACTTTGTATTCTTGTTCATAAAGATACCCTTCAAAATTGTATCAGCTTCAGGATTCACAAAACCCAGATACGTCACTGCCATCAAAATGATTAATTGATTTTTGTAAATCTAGTTTCTTTCTGTTTTGCAGTATGCTTTGTTACTGAACAAAATGTAAATATTTTCTCATTGCCGTATTAAATTACGACAATTCATTTCCTTTTAGTAACTGTTTAGTGTTCTGCTGAATAGATGTATTAAATGAGCTGACTTATTAAATCAACCCCCTATTGTTGGACATTCCCCCTCCCCTGTGTTATTCTTACAAATGATGCTTCGTTGAGGAGTCTGATAAGGATGGCTTTATGCCTAAATGTGTGAAAGTTGAACTACTGCCTCAAACCATATGTGTATTTTGGGGGCTTTTGACACATTGACAAATAGCTCCTGAGAGAAGTGGTGTTAACTTACTTTCCAAACAGAGATATGTGACAGTACCCATTTTCCCGACCCTTGTCAGCACTGTTATATTATTGTGAAAAACCTTTGCCAATTTCAGTGGTGTAAAAAATTATTATTTTAATTGTTTTTCTTAAGTTGAAAACATATTTCCCATCAGAAAATACTATGCGTTTATATATTTACAGCATGAGCCATTTGTTCTTGGTGACACAAATACTGATTTGCATAATCTTAAATAGGATTTGGAGAAACTGAGGAACTTAGTTCATCTGGAAATGTCACCATTATCTGCCTGCAGAAAATGACCTTCTGGGGAAATTGTTTTGGCATTCCAGAAGGCAAGCATATCTCATATTGGCCACATTACAAAGAGAATTTAATTTATTTCTAAGAAGGATATTTGGCATCGACTAGGTGCCTGCCACTCGATATATTATGATCTGAGTAAGGAAACCGACATGTATATAACTAACCATAATGCAGAATTAAAAGCCATGCCTACAATTTCAACACAACACAGTGTGAGCATATAGGTGAAGCCCTCCTCCATTCTTAATGGAAAGTGATGGAGCAGGGCTTGGGGAATATTGTTCAGAAGAGGTCATGTGCATGTGAAGCAAAGAGGTGGTGAGGCCATTGCCACCCTGTGGTGCAGCATGTGGTGTGAAAGTGTATGGCAGGGTGTTCCCTATCACTGTGGCACCCTAGGAAGATGGGATGATTTAGAAAAATAAGGCAGGTGACCAGGTGCAGTAGCTCGCTCCTGTAATCCCAGCACTTTGGCAGGCCGAGTTGAGAGAGTCGCTTAAGGCCAGGAGTTTGAGACCATGCTAGGCAACATAGTGAAACCTTGTTTCTACAAAAAATTCAAAAAATTAGTTAGGTGTGGTGGTATGCACCTTCCAGCAACTTGGGAGGCTTAGGCGGGAGAATCACCTGAGCCCAGGAGTTTGAGGTTGCAGTGAGGTGTGATCGTGCCACTGTACTCCAGCCCGGGTGAAAGAGTCAGACCTTGTCTCAAAAGAAGAAGATGACAACGACAACGGTAGGACTAGGAAAATGAGGTCACATGGTGAATATCCTTATATATCATTAAGATATTTTAGAAGATATCTCGCTTTCTGGAACTAATTTCTGAGATTCAAAAGATAATGAAGATGTGTGGGACAAGTATGACCTGCCAAGTACACCTTGCTTTTGTAAAATGTAACTAACAGTTCTTCGTTGAAATCCACATTGCCTTTGCAGAGCCATTGAGTGAATGTTCTCTGGAGGACTCCCAGTGTTGTGATATTCATTGTAACACTCTAGTGCAGCTGTCAGAGCTCTGTCTCCCCCTTCAATCCCACCCCACAACCCCAGCATGTGGACTGTTTCTAGCCCTGTGTCAGCGTTTCCTTCAGATGAAGTAAAGATGGGAATCTTCTTTCTGAGCTGTGCCCAGCAAGCATCAACATCTTCAAACAGAAGATCAGCCTAACAGTGTGGGAACAGTCTGGGTGTGGTGGCTCATGCCCATAATCCTAGCACTTTGGGAAGCTGAGACAAGAAGATTGCTTGAGCCCAGGAGTTCAAGATCAGCCTGAGCAACATAGCAAGACCCCGTCTCTACAAAAAAATTTTAAAAAATTAGCCAGGCACAGGGGCACGTACCCATAGTCCCAGCTACTCGGGAGGCTGAGGCAGAAGGCCTGCCTGAGCCCAGGAAGTCAAGGCTACAGTGAGCCATGATTGTGCCACTGTGCTCCAGCATGAGTGACAGAGTGAGAACCCGACACCCCAAAAATAGAATAAAGTAGTGTGGGGAAGTTCAGGTCATTCTGAGAGAATGGTTGGAGAAGATGGACAAAACTACCTGCAGAATTTCAGGAATGGTATGCTGCAAGAGAGAGAGAGCAAGGGTTCTGTGAATTGGTAGAAGCAGATGTATATTTCTTACTAGCTGTAACTTTTAGGCAAGTTACTTGAACCTTCTGAGCTCCCCTTTCCTTAACTGTGAAATCTCTTGTTGGGCCATAATTCCAACCCAACAAGAAATGCTTTGCTGGGGAAATGCAGTTGCACACACAGGGTTTCTGACATGGCAAGCATCCTATAAATGCATTGCCGCCATCCTCGTCCCTAATCCTAACCCTTAGCCCTTCTCCGTGAAAAGGGAGTTTAGGATGCAGAGTCTCTCGGGCATCCTCTTGGAATTCAGAGCAGCCATCACTAACTCGGAGCAAGAGAACATGTGCCAGGGCACGCAGAATCACTAGAAACAATGTGGGTTTTAGTTCATCATTGTGCCAATAAAATGCCATCATATATTGA
This sequence comes from Cephalopachus bancanus, assembly GCA_027257055.1. Lineage (NCBI taxonomy): Eukaryota > Metazoa > Chordata > Mammalia > Primates > Tarsiidae > Cephalopachus > Cephalopachus bancanus. Next base: position 7,454,831 of record JAPVLO010000015.1, on the reverse strand, counting down.
GAGAATTCCTTCTGAGTTGAAGCATTGCTAAATACCTTTCCTGAAACGGTGTGACAGACAAGCGTGAAAAGACTATTCTCTATTTGCAAAGGCATCTTTCCATCCTCTTGGACTGTCACGTTCTGTGACTGGACTTGTATGCCCAGCTGGCAGCTGCACCAGCCAGACCTCGCGGTAACTACAGTTTAGGCCCCAATTTTTTTCCCCCTCTGGAGCTTACAAATTCTATTTCAAGCACACACACGTACAGAATGCAGATGTGGAGATGGAAACCAGGCCCGGGGGCCGGGGGAGGGGCTGTGGTACTTAACTGCAGGGAGGCCACAACTGGCCCATCTGCAGTGGCCTCTCCCAGGCATGGTTGAGGCCCAGACCTCAAGAGTGGTTTTGGCCTTTTGATATAGCATTAGTAATCACATGGGACGGTCACCACTACTCCTGTTTGGGGCCAAAACATTGTAGCCTCTATGATCTCCGTGATCAGGCGGGCTTGGAAGGTTTTCTCTGCCTTCCAAGGAACGTGTAAAGTCATGGAGATTCTGGAAAACTAGCTCTCTGAAGAAGCTAAGGGTCAAAATGGGGGTAGATGGAGAGGGGAAATGGAACTGCTTCTCCTTGACACAAAAGGAATGGGGTAGATGGAGAGGGGAAATGGAACTGCTTCTCCTTGACACAAAAGGACTTCTCTGGTCAAGGAAATAGCTGCTTCGGGGTGTATTTCTAATGTGTATACAAAGTGGGGGTGCGGTTACTAGGCTGTTTACATCATCTAGCAAAAGCTCTGATAGCGCGGATAGACCCTAAATGAGACATTCCTTTTGAATGACTAATAAATTATTTAGTCATTCATTCAACAAATATTTATTGAGAACCTACTACACAACAGGTGTATCATAGGTATAAGGATGCAGTGGTAAACAACAACAAAAACATAAAAAAACCCAAAAAACAAAAAACCTTAGTTCCAGCTACTTGGGAGGCTGAGGTAGGAGGATCCCTTGAGCCCAGAAGTTTGAATCCATGGTGAGCTGTGATAGCACCATTGTACTCCAGCCTGGACAACAGAGTAAGACAATTTTTTTAATCCCTGAGCTCATGTAACTTACATTTTAGCGAGAGAAGTGAATTAGAAGCAATATTAATAATTAAAATATGACTTGAAAAAATCTAAGGAACAGAAATAAAGCAAGGATGAGGGTATGAAACATTAGGGAGAATAGGTGCTGAAATTCTAGAGAAGGGGATCAGGAGAGGCTCCACTGAGAAACTGACTTTAATAGATACCTGACTGACAGTTGGGATGAGTAGAAATCTACATCAAAAATACTTTCCTCCCTTGTCTTTGTTTTCTGGAATTGCTACTGAGACAGCTAATGCCTTTCTGACACCCGATCCTTCCTATGTGACTTTTAACCCCTTGTGGAGCTTTTAGGACCTTCTGTTTTCAACCCCATTATCTGAAATGCCTCAAGCGATAAGCTTGAGTGTGCTGAGCATTGTACAAACCTCTTCAGTCTGCCATCTCATGTCCTTCCACTTGAGAGGGGGAAAGAACGTACTTATAATGAATGACTTTTGGGAAACATCTTCATTTTTTCAGGTCTCTTTTACCAAAATCTCCACTACTAGGAATCTGGGTGCTCTGACATCATTCTCTGTTTTTCTTACGGCTCTTCTCTCTTTTTCCATTCTTCTAAGATTGCATTAACTTTTTCTTCTTCGTGAAATTTTTAAATTCTGCCCTCATGGTTTTGTCCTGCAAAGGGTCGCCCATTCCCTGGACTGGTCTCTTCAGAGTTTCTATTGCCTGTTTATTTGTCTGTTTTCTTTCATGGTAGAGGCTTGTATAAAATATCTGTTAATCCTTGGAGCCTGTTAACCTATGAGCGGGAAGCTTTTATACGTGGATTGGGCTGTTTCACTATGGGCTGTCCAGACAGAAACTGAACACAAGCCTCAAAAATCTGTTGGATTCTCAGTCTACTGAGAAATGCAACCACGCGGAGGAGTCTAAAATGCCATTCTACACAAAAGTGAAAAGACTGCATAACTCCATTATGTGAAACTCTAGACGAGACATATCTAATCTATGGTGACAAAAAGTTGTTGGGCAGTTGCCTGTAGCTGGGGATGTTTGAGATTGATCAGTTGACTGGACAGAAGGAAACTTCTTAGGTGGTGATGGTGGATACCATTCTTGAATGTGGTGATGATTACGTAGGTATATACATTTATCAAAACTGATTAAACTGTACACTTAAAATTTTTTTTTAAATCTGTTGGTCTCTTCCCATGGGCAGGTCAACTGAGCTGGTGGACCCTTGCCACATTCTATCCGAGGGAAGGCATCTCACCCTTCCCTTGGACCTGGTCGGCCAGAACCCAGTGTGTTTGGTGTGGGCTCCTCTGCCTTCTGTGGATGCGATGGGAGCGACCTGGCTGAGTGAGGTGGAAAGGGAAAGATGGCCACCTTGCGGTGCCATTCAGTAAAAAAGCAAGTCCAATCGGCACTCATGCTTTCAACTCACTCTGCATGCCTGTCTTCAGAAGAGTCTGGCGCTCTGTCTTCTGAGTTTCCTTCCCTGGCCCTGCATGCTTTCTGTGGAGCTGGTCCCTTGAAGACTCAAGTGTCAGCTTTGTCTGCTGTTGTTTCCTCTCTCACTCCCTTAATTCTTTGATGTATGCTTTTTTAATCCCTTATTGTCATTTTAGTGGAATTTCTGGAGGAAGTAGAGATAAATGTGTTACACGAGCTACCATATTCAGCAGAAGTTATTCTGATCTTTTATGAGTCTCTCTTGCCAAAGCTTACCCTAGTGGTAGTAGTTCACCTCCAACAGATTCTCACAAAAAGTAAAACTCAAATTCATTGTTAAGATCCTACTTACTCTGTCTCTGTTATCTGTTTCTGAATAACAAATGACCCTAGGCCCGGTCCAGTTGCTAACACTTGTAATCCCAGCACTTTGGAAGGCCAAGGCAGGATGATTGCTTGAGGCCAGGAGTTCGAGACTAGCCTGGGCAACATAGCAAGAACCCCCATCTCTACAAAAAAAAAGTGTTAGCCAGGCATAATGGCATGCACCTATAGTTCCAGCTACTCGGGAGTCTGAGGTGGAAGGACTGCCTGAATCCAGAAAGTCGAAGCTGTAGTGAACTGTGATCACGCCACTGCACTCCATCATGAGCAACAGAGTGAGGCCCCGACTCAATAAATAAATGAGTGAACGATAAATATCCCTAAGCAGAGTGGCTTATAACAACTACAGTCATTTATTTGCTTGTGATTCTGCAACTCGGGCAGTGCTTAGAGGGGACATCGTGTTTCTGTTCCACGTGGCAACAGCTGAATAGCTCACCTGGGACTGGGGAGTGCACTCCCAAGACGGCGCATTCACCTAACCTCAATGGTTCTAGCTGCAGAGTGGATGCTTAGCTGGACAGTCATTCAGGACTTTGGTTGTTCCGTGTGTGACCTCCTCATGTGGCTAGGTTGGACTCCTCAGAAGCTGGGTTCTGTGAGGGAACATCCCAAGACCAAGCTCTCCAAGAGTGTAAACTTCAACGGACAAGCACATATAAAGCCTTGCTTTCAGGCCAGCTGTGATGGCTCACACCTTTAATCCTACTACATGAGGTCACATGAGCCCTTGAGTTCAAGACCAGCTTGAACAACATACCAAAACCTCATCTCTACAAAAATTAGCCGGGTGTGGTGGTGCACACCTGTAGTCCCACCTACTCAAGAGGTTGAGAAGGGGGATCTCCTGAGCCCAGGAGGTGGAGGCTACAGTGAGTTGTGCAGTAAGACTCTGACTCAAAAAAAAAAAAAAAAAAAAAAAAAAGCCTGCCTTCTGATCACACTTGCTATTATCCCATTGGCCAAGGCAAGTCACATTCACATGACCAAGCCCAGAATCAACATGGGAAGGAACTAGGACGTGAATACTAAGAGGTGTGGTGCACTGGGGCCACATACCCCTGGGAACTCTAAAATCCTGTGCTTGTGTAACTGACGTGTTTCATTTTATTTCTGAAACAATGGGGTGTCAGACTCCTTTCCTGTAGATAGTTTAACATGGTATAAACATCCAATAAATATGTATTAGAACCACAAAAGTATTGTAGCATTTCCATTTAAAATATTCTTGAATGAACTAGAAAGTCTTAAACTATATCCCATGGCTATAATGATTGTGTTCCTAGTTAATGAAAGACATGGGAAAAAAATCACCAAACGGGATCAGATTTCTAAATATACATTCCAAGGATATTAAGTATTGTATTTTGCTTGAGGCTACCAGAGGTTAGCTTCTTGTCATTTTATTTTTTAAATAGTTGAAAATTAGGTCCTTTAACACCCGCCTGGCCTTCAAAGAATAAAAGTGAGTACTTATGTGATAGCCAGACAGCACATTTCTTGGAAATTCCAAACCCAGATCACTTGTTACGTGCTTCCAAGCTCACCTTGAGCCTCAGTGAGGCTGGAAAGAAGTGGCCTCTGAATCTTGACCTGTGACTGATGACTGTTTTCCTTCTGCATGCAGGGGTTCTCTATCTCCAGTATGGAGATGAAACCAAGCAGCTCAGGATGCCAAATGAAATCACAAGTGCAGACACAATCCGTGCTCTCTTTGTAAGTGCCTTTCCGCAGCAGCTCACCATGAAAATGCTGGAGTCACCCAGTGTCGCCATTTACATCAAAGATGAAAGCAGAAATGTCTATTATGAATTAAATGATGTAAGGTAAGTGATGATATCATTTTTATGGTCCCCTATGTTGCATTAGAGTTTTTTGTTTGTTTGTTTTGGGCTTTTGTTCTTGTTGTTCCACCCTATTGCCTTAGAATCTTTTTGGTTTCAGGGAGGGGCTTTGGTCCACCATTTGGCATTTAGGGGGCTCTGGGGCTTTTTGTTTGTTTTTTGTACACTCTATTGCTTTGCTAGAGTTTGTGCTGGATCCTAGTTCCTCCATGTGCCAGTGAAGAAAGCACAACCATTATCCTGATTGACAGGCTTGTCTTACCCAGGTACAAATTCACCATGTTGTTTTCTGCAATTCATTTACAAGGCACAGTTTATAAAGATGAGGGCAGACTTCTGCCACAAAGTTATTTGAATGTTACATCTGAAAAGAACATTAGAAATGATTTAATCCGACATTTTATCTAAGAGTTAGGGAAATCAAGGTCCAGAAAAATGTTGGAGAGACTTTACCAAGGTCATAAGAGTTGAAGGCAGTACTTCCTACTGGAACTTTCCTGCTTTCCTCTCGGAGTTCTTTTGCCTATAGACTGAACCTGTGGGCATTTTAGATAATGATTCTACTGGGTCATTATTTATGTCTCACAAGTTAGAGTAAAAGCAGTGGATTCTGTATTGTTTTTCCACAAGAAAAGAGACTGAAAAGCACTCTCACTTTCCATTCATTACTTTTTTTTTTCTTGAGTTGGAGTCTCATTCCATCACCCAGGCTGGAGTACAGTGGCACACTCACCGCCACCCCAGCATCAACCTACTGGGCTCCAACAGTCCTTCCACCTCAGCCTTCCAAGTAGCCCAAACTACAGTCATGTGCTATCACGCCCGGCTAATTTTTGTTTTATTGTAGAGACGAGGTCTCGCCTAGTTGCCTGGGTTGGTCTCGAACCCATGGATTCAGGCAATCCACTCACTTTGGCCTCCCAAAGTGCTGGCATTACAGGCTGAGCCACCATTCTTTTCTTAAGTTGTTGTCCTTAACACAAGGATCTCATGCTCCAGGTGGGCTTTCTCCAGAGCTACTTATCGAATGACTTCTAAAACTAGCCTAAATGGACTCCTGCTAGTGAGAGGGGCTAGAAACAAAAGCATGTTTATTGACTGCCTTGGTGCTGTGTGTAGAGCTGAAAGAACACATTTGATCTGTCCCAGCCAAACAACCCGGGAAACAGGACTTAAATCAACACACTCAAGGAGTTGCTAGTCTAGCCTCAAAACATCTTAGAGCCCCCAAAGATTATTTAGTAACTAATCCAGCCCCTTATTTTATGGAACCAGTAATTCAGATACATAAAAATGAAGGGACTCATTCAAGAGCACGCAACCAAAGTATCAAACTCTGCCCCAAACCTGGCTTTCCCCTTTCTTGGGTAAGAACTTTTTGTTCCCTTAGAATATCCCCTCACCAAATCATCGGTAGCAGGACTTGGGGGTTTCTGGGTCCCTGCCCTGTGGAAATAGCAAGCTGCTCTGTTTCTTCATTATGGAATTAATGGGTACTACTTTTTAAAAATATGCCTCTAAGCCTGGCTCGGTGGCTCAGCCTGTAATCCCACGCCTTTGGGAGGCTGAGGTGAGTAGATTGCCTGAACCCGTGAGTTCGAGACCCGCCTGGGCAGGCGAGACCTCATCTCTATAATAAAATCAAAAAAATTAGCCGGGCGTGGTAGCGCATGCCTGTAATTCTGGCTACTCGGAAGGCTGAGGCGGAAGGATCGCCAGAGCTCAGCAGGCGAGGCTGCGGTGGCCAGGAGCGGCCACTGCACTCCAGTCTGGGCGACCAAGTGAGACTCCGACTCAAAAAAATTAATTAATTAATTAAATAAAATTAAAATATGCCTCTAGTGCATAATAAATGTAAACCGATGTATATATCTACCAATAGTCACAAATGACATAGTTAGGCATGTGTCCAGGTGTATGAGTAATTTAGAGCTTTCAAAGTTTGACATATGCCCCAAGGCATAGATGCTACATCTGTTACACAACCTTGCCGCTTTTTAAAAATGTATTTAAATATTCATGAGTATCAGAAAATTCATGTTTGTTTTTGAATTAAATTATTAATCAAGCTGTCACCAAAAGAAATTTTTTTGAATCTACAAAGCATAAACTTGAAACATGAAATAATCACATTATAGTTAAAGAGCACGTTTGCAGTAATATAATCCCATGTAGTGTTTTTACATGGAGATACCATTTTACAGTAATCGTCTTCTATTTCTTCGTTTGCAATTGGAGGCACTGAGGGAGACAGTGCTAATAAGTAAACATGAAACTAAAGAAAGCCACACTTGATTATGGAGCTCAAGCCTGATGAGGTTATTATGAATAATTGGGCCCCACTTTTCTGTAGGCTGTGCAAGGATTTCTATATTGCAGTGAGTCACCATTTTCTAGAGTCTATCCCAAGTCTCAAAGTATGGCTGTTTTTAACTTCCTCTTTGCATTCTGTAGGAATGTTAAGAAGTAGTTACAAAAAAAGGAATGGGAGGAAGAACATAGAGGAAAAGTCATGATCCTCCTCAATGGAAATCCAGTTGGTAAAATAGATGGAAGCAGATTTGAAAGAGAAAGCGATCACTTTAAACACTAATAACTCTCAGTTAATGTGTTTATTTTTGGAAAAATGATTAACTTGTTCATTCTTAAGCTGTAGTACTGATAGCCCGATTCTTTAAAAAAAAACTCATTTAAAATGTTTACATAAAAAATCACTGATTTATTAATTTGTCTATAATTTTACCTTTTTTTGGCAAACATTAAAATGAACATTAAAAATGTTCAAATGGAAGCAGTATATTTATTTAGTGATGAATATGTTTATGCTGCACATGCATGTTTTTTCCCAAAGAATTGTTCTATTTCTTTACTTTTATGCATAACATGCCTCAATTATATTTTATTTGAATAGTAGAAATTCTCATCACCAGCATTATATAAGACCAAAAAGGAAAAGGTTTTAACTGAAGACAATGATTTTAATCTTCTAAATTCAGAGATAAATTTCAGTTCATTCTTCAGGATTTTTGAAGTGAGAACATATTTGCTAAATATATGGCTATTTTATTATTGTGTTAGGTTTCTCATATTTTCAGAAGTTCAGGGCAGAGCACTGTGTTGTCAATGTAGCCACGGTAAATGCAATCTGGGCCTTTCTATTGGTCCATCTCAGATGGACACATGTTTGTAAAGTAATCCTAAATCAACCTCATGTATTTTAAATATCTTTAGAATCACAGTCTTTTTCGTGGCTTCAGTGAGGCTTTCAGTTTCTTCACATCCTCACTTGTGACTTCTTCCTTTAGCCAAAGGGTGAGTTCCTTTAGTGAGTCCCCATGTCCTAACCACTGTGAGTCTCCCCGTGTTATTAACCCAGCCCCTTCTAGCAATAAACAAGGGCTGCTGGCTGTCCCTCAAGCTGACTTCTCTAACAAGCGGCTTGAAATCTAGAGCAACCGAGCAAGCTTGGGCTAGTCATTGCCTCAAAGCAATCACTGGCGGATATTTAAAGGAGAGAAACAAGACTGGTCTAAGAATGCTCCACTTCTTTTAAAACAAAAACACAACCCAATAATCCCAGTGATTGGGTCAGCCCACTAAATGTGGCTGCACCTGGAAGAAAGGAATTCATCCTTTTGC